>CM074857.1:40478333-41871666 GCA_037501455.1 Lantana camara | reverse complement strand
GGGACCAATCAAATGAAAACAACTTCGTCCAACACCTCCTGCAAAAGGCAAGGTCTAGTGGTGTAATAAAAACCTCAACTGAAGGTCAGGTTGTGTCAAACATGTTGGATACCTTCAACCGTGAGTTTGGAAAGTCTAAAACGAAGGAATACTATGTAAGAAAGATATGTTCGCTTCGATCTAGATATCACCAATTCCAATTCTTGCTGTCATTATCGGGTAGTAACTACGATCGTGAAGCTAACAAACTTCATCTAGCAGAATATCAATGGGAAGAGATTGCGAAGGTTGGTCAATCTTTGTTTATATAAATGATATGTTTTGTTTTCCCATGCTTGCCAATTTACTGAAGTTGTAGAATTAAAACTTGTAGGACTATCCAAGGTCTATGGCTTACTACGAGCAGGAGGAGCGTCATTGGGCAGCACTACTTGAAATTTTCGGCGAGGGATTCAATTTCGGACCTTTTATAATATAATTTAAGTGTGCATGTCGAAAATAATGTAATATCTATTCTACGAAGTTAGAGCTGTTGATTTTCTGCAAAATACCTTAAAACTCTTTGCTAGAAAATCGTTGTTTTAATGTACCATTTCATTTTTGTCTGTTTTTTTCCTTTTTTTAATGGAATGTATTGCGTTGTACGTGTTGTATCCTTTGAAAAGCTTCATATGAATAAAGTTTGTTTATTAACGCAACAAGTCTTCGTTTATTCATACTGCAACTACTGTTATTTAAATATTAAAGTACATTGAGATATGCATAAAAATAAGTTTGCCATTTACTGATCGCTTGTAGTGTCGTCATCGTAATTGACATCAGGTTCAAGTTCTCCGCTCTCCGAATCCGTTTGTGTAAAATAAGCTGGATCTTGATCGTATTCCGGTGGCTCGCCATGAAGCAGGTGAAATTTCAATCTCTTGAACAGAATGTGGAGTTCTTTGTAGTTGTGGAAGCCATGTTTCATGAATTTTTTTTCTATCGCGTGCTCCCTTGGCCAGAAAACACCCTGAAACATTGAGTTAATATGTATGCAGAACAGTATTTGATATTGCATAAAATAGTAAATTAATCATGGTGTTGGTTTACCAATGTTTTCTTCTGAGCGTTGTAAAGTTCTCCCACTGTGAATTTGTTAGTGTCTAGGTCGTAAAAAACATCTTTTTTTGCCAGAAAGGTTTCATATCTAAGATAATGTTTCCTAAATATGGCAACAAAGTCTCGAATATCATAGCACGTGTACATTTTCTCAAAACTCTCACTCATTTGCTCAGCAACTCTTGTGATGCACCGTAAGGCTGTTGAAATTGTACTCACGTCATACAGCTTTGCATGTTGTAACAGTAACTGAAGAACGACCTTTGCTTCACAATTGAAACATGGATAACCATGCGGTTCAAATGATAGTGGGTCTTTCGATGAATCAGTTCTACACATGATCAATCTTTTAATTTTTTTTTTCCTTTATACTATATACTGAACATAACAACTCTTGTTTTGTATGTTATATATAAGCCATGCAAAGGCGTGCAGCTCTTCTTTTGGAGCAAGCAAATGTGGTTGCAGGCATGAAATATGTCATAGATTCCCAATACAGCTGTTGTAGATGCTACCAAACATGTAAATACAAGGTTGTACTCAGTCTTAGCTCAAATCACACGCTTCCTTAGGTTGCCATCCCGTGAATGCTAGGCTTCCTTTGTCATAGCTCACCCACCTCACTGTTATATATACATTCAAGCCTGCACTCATTATACTAAAAGTAAGTAGACTGAACTTTGTACTCCCTGCGTATCAAGTTAAAAATCATGAATCATTCTAGGCCGTCAACAGCTCAACAATATCCTTGTGATTACTGCCTAGAGGGGATTATGCTACAGAAATTATCTGATTATGTCAACAAAAACGTGGTTACTACCTTAACGGAGGTAGAGTCAGCATGTGCAGAGGTATCAAAGGAAGTAGCTGATGTGCTGCAGACTCACCTTAATTACTTACGAGTGCGGGATTTACTGAAAGCATCCCGTGCTCGGTATGAAGAGTTTTTAAGGTTTCAGTCGCTGGAAGGCGTAACCTTTGATAGAGCAACAACTAAACTTAAACTCAGTGTCGAGTTCTTCGACAAACACTCGAGAGAGGTAAAAATTACAGATTGTAACGTTTGTCTTTCGAATATTACACAACATAACTATTCCCATGAACGAATTATGTAGGTTACTTTGCAAGAGCGTAGTTTGTGTGAGAAGGGCTTTCCACATTGGGAGAATGCGCATGATGTCTTTGTTAGCAAAAAATTCCCATTGCTCGCCGGAGAGACCCCAACACGTTTCGTTGACGCAGCAAGCCAATCCACCTCCGATGATGAATAATATGTCGCAAAGGATGTTTTTCTTTTTGCAATTAATTATGGTTAATTTGTGTAATTTCGAACTATAGGATAGGGACTTTAGGAAGTTGTTTGTATTTGAGTTGTGTGACTACGTGCGTAGATCTGATTTTAATTTCCCCCTTGTAATGAGTAAGATCAGTTGTTGCTTGTTGTTGTCAAGATCGAAACTGATGGTTCAGAGCTGTATGTTGACCTGGGCGTGTACTCCGACTCGGATGAAGACTAATGAAGTGGAAACCAAAGTTGTTGTATTCTAAGCTACAAAAACTTCATGCATTTCTTCAAATGTTTGAAGACCCTATCTGTAATTTCATCTTTCAATAATGGAATGCGTGGTCCCGGATGTATTTTACAACTACAGTTACAACATCTCTACAACAAGCATATAAGCAATGCACTGCACATTTACAATTTCTTTAATCACAGCAGGATAATTAAAAAGATGTACACATTCAATATAACAAGGGAAATGGTAGTATATCATTAATAACATATACTAATCAAGTTTTTCATCACAATACAACTGATATATTTTCCAATAAAATAACATGACAAAAGTAATTTGGGCAACCACCAAAAGCTGAACATGTAGCAACATGTACCAACATTTACAGACAAAAATAAGTAATCAAGAGTACCCAAAACACAAAAACAATCCGCACCATAAATAACCTTAACGAAGTGTACCTTTAATAGCCATTTGCACCATCATTATTCGTGCGTCGGTATTCATACCAAAGAACAAGTTCATTTGGCTAGGGTTGTTGATAAGAATATTCGACACATTTATGTGATCTCGGAGCTCAATTTGCATGGGCAACTATCCAATAGACTCAAAGATTGCCTCTTGTCTTTTAATGGTATCCTTTGCTGCTCCGAGCCTCGACGTGACGTCCCTTACAGATGCAGTTGATTCGCCACAAAAATTGGTTATGGCATCAACAATAACAACAGCAGTGTTCTCAGACCTTTTGCGTTTCTTTTTCTCAGAAGTGGCTGAAGCTGGAATTGGATGTGAATCAACAGAATTTCCTTGATTCACTTCTTGCTCCGGCAAAACAGTTGGCATCGTTGGCTGATATGATGCACTCATCTGGTCTTCTGTCCCGGTTGTCAAGTCAACTGGAGTGTGCTGGGCTGCAGCTGACCAGTCGATCGCGCCATGCCCCGTAGCCCGATCCTTCCCAAATATTTTGACCCACGCATCGTACAAAGGAAAGGGTTTCCCACGGATGCACGAATAGCTGGGGAATTGCTGCATTAAATGGAACAGTTAGAGTGCAGAATTTTGTAGTATCAAATTCTAAGTTATTAAATCGTAGACGTGAAAAAACTAATCCAAATTTGTACCTGTAGGTATGAATCCCATTCCGAGGCCTCTGCCTCAACCATAAAAGTGCCTGAATTCCAATTCATCCCGGAGAAACTCAATGCATTTGAAAGCTGGTGATAAGTCTTCTTCCACGATGTGTACTTTGAAGATATATGTGGCTCTGCTTTGATATCGGTCCTCGGCATGTAGTCCTTGAACCTAGCTTCCAACTGCACTAGAAAACCACTGCGGTACCCGTTCGGAGCCTTCCAACCCGTGTCGATTATGTCTCTAAAAGCAAGCACAAGGTTGTTCTCCTCTTGTATTGTCCATCCACGTCGGCCTTTCACCTTGGATGTTCCTGAACCTTCCATACAGGCCCATCGACATCTGCATTAAAGAATCATACAAAATCTTTCAAGTAACATGAACTTAACGGTAGCAGCAACTGTATTAACATCGAAGAAAAACTGAACCAAGTAAAAACGAAAATACTATTGCTATTTAAAACAACAAACCATTACAAGCCTCATAACATAATATGAAATTCTAACAGTTACAAGTCACAACAAAGATATTCTGAAAAAATTATAAAAGTAACAACATTTTAGAAGTCTGAACAAAGAAAATTCATGAAATTATAAATAACAACACAGAACATATTTTCAGTTCTACTACCAAACATACTAATAACAAAGTTTTTCAACAAATACAACAGATCAAACTAATGTCTGTTATGCCATTCATTGTACATTGACTGGGCAAGGTTCTCGCGCCAATTGGTCCAGCCTTGTGATGTTTGAACATGTTCAACATAGTCGCCTAATGTCTTATCTACATCAGGCTCGTCGGGGACCAACGCTTCGAAGTGGTCTATCGTCATTTCAAGTCTAATGAAATTGTGGAGGAGGCAACAAGCAATTATGCTTTTATTATGTGTCTCTATGGGATAGAAAGACGAGCTTCGCAGCACCCCCCATCGAACCTTGAGGACTCCGAAAGCCCTCTCAATCACATTTCGAGCTTTTGAATGACGAAGATTGAAGAGTTCTTTGTAATTCTGAGGCCTAGCTGTCCTGCTACCCCATTCGTTCAAATAGTACCTTACTCCTCTATACGGCGCTAAGAAACCCTCCCCATTCGTGTAGCCAGCATCATACAGGTAATAATTCCCTATGAAAATTTGGTTGTTAGGACTAACGGTAACAAAAAGCTAATAGTATTTAAAGAAATGATCAACTCAAAGTGTTTCTAACATTTGTAGCTAACCTCTAGGGACTCTGAGGCCAATTGGTCTAAAGATTGCATCTTTCAGGACACGTTCCTCAGCTGTCGAACTCCCAACCAGTCAACACATACACAAAGTTTAAATTACGATCACACACAGCTAGGGTGTTCACACATACGACACCCTTTCTACTACGATAATGAGCCTGATGGGCAGTAGAGACTCTCACAGGCACATAAGTTCCATCTAAAGCTCCCAAACAACCCTAACAAAAGACATGAATAATGATTGTAAATTAAAAACAATCCATTGAAAGTAAACTTAGACTTTCGTATTTTTAACACAGAAACTTACTTTGAACCATTTCCACCTGTCTTCTTCGCAATCGTCACCAATAGGGAACGGTTTAACCGCGAAAATTTCATAACATTTTAGCACTGCATTCATCACACCATGAAAGTGACGGCTAACAATCTTACCCGACCTTTGGAAAGACTTTTTCACTACACAGTTTTTTTTGTGGTACGAAAGAATACTAAGGAACATGGCTACTTGCTCGGCTATGGAGACCCCCCGTGTTGCACTAAGCCCTCTTCCCCCCCCCCCCCCCCCCCCTTGCTCTAGAACCACACATAACTTTGCAAAAGCATTCCTTCCTAAGCGTAATTGGTCAATACAATCTTGCTCACTTAATTTCACTAAGCCATGGAGATGTTCTATTTGTGCCGGAATCTTGGCTAATAAACTATACTGAACATAACACCGACGTGTTAACTCTGCATCCAAAATACCACTTCCCAATAGCAAGTAAACTAGCATCAACACATTCATTACTTGATACCGAATAAGCTCCAACACAATGACTGTCTCCTCTTCATCATAAAAACCATCCATTCTATAATTTTTAAGAACAAATTTTTAACAACAAGAAATACAATGAGTACCCCGTAATTCTGAATCGCAAGAGCATGCACAAAGGCTAAAAACCATCCATTCTATAATTTTTAACAACAAATTTTTAACAACAGGAAATACAATGAGTACCCGTAATTCTGAATCGCAAGAGCATGCACAAAGGCTGTACAAATCACGCAAAAGCAATAATCATGTTAACACATTCACTTATCTATGGAACTCAACATAACATCTCTTCAATTTCCCCTTGTCACACAAGTTCACTAAGCCTTGAAATAACAAACCCAAAGTATATGGATAACTTAACAATAATTGAATCCAACATCTGCACAGGCATTGAAGCAAATGGATAAGGCTACCTGACTGTTGCGCAAACCGCGGATACTCAGCAACAAGCAAACCTGCGCACAAAACCTACTTGCTGCACAGAAAGCAAAGTCGTTGTAATTGGTTTGAAGGGAAATAAATTCAAGAAAAAATGAAAGGGGAAATATGAAGGGAACCTAATTTTGGATGGCAAACTCCTGTAATTAAACGTAACTCTGGGATTTTATGGTAATTTTTCCTGCCCCGAAAAAGGAAGGATGGCTAGCACATGCCAATTTCCCATGCCTAGCTGCTCTGCTCATATCCGGCGGCTCCTACGGGCTCGTACGGCTGTCACAGGCCTTAATATGTGGAAAGTATACGGCAGAAAATGGCGGCTTAGGGTTGGAAACACCTAGATACATGAGAAGTAAAGGAGGCCTAATGGAATTAATGTTTGAAGGTACATATATAGGGGCTGACTAACATGTGCCTGTTTTTTTCCCAGCTTGTAAAAAAAACATGTTCTTGTTTTGTTTCAAAATGTAAATGGACTTTTGCGTTATACATTTCACAAGTGTACATATTTTTTTAAAAGAATTTGATGAATAGAATTTCCCTCCTCTTTTAAATTGATAGGTTCTTTAGTCATTTAATGGATCCTCATTTTTTAAAATAGACATATAAGATAACTATTATCCAATTGATCTTGGTCTAGTGGTGATCGACTAAATTATAAGAAGTGAAATTTTGAGAGAATTGTACATGTTGTCCGACTCGAATCCAAATGAATGGAATATAGAAAAAAAAAATTATATAAAATAACTATTTTTGTATTATTTTGGGTAGATATTCAAATGATTCACATTTTAAATTACTAGTTAATACATTGTTATTGGGGTTGATATATGGATTTTGTGTGATTTGCATTTATATAATATAATGTGATAGAGTGATTTACATATGTAGCACAAATAAATATAGAAAATTATAATTTGGCTTCTCTTAGATAAATATTTATACTTACACTCCTGATAAATTTAATAATTACATCATGCATACACTCAAGAGATATCATTTGTTTGGGATATTATTAAATTCATGAAGGGGTACAAATATAAATATATAATTATTAAATTCATGAGGGTGTGTAATGTAATTATTTGATTAAGAGACACCACCAAATTATAACTTTCTAATTCCTTTTAGGTCCATATGTAATTATGATTTAATATAATGACATAATCTCAATATATATAAATCATAGATATGATAAGATTGTCACAAGTATAATAATTAGTATACAATATTATAAAACTTAAAATTTGCAATTTTAGATTCACACCACATATCGTTATCCTAAAGTTATGATTATGTTTTTAAAATTTTAGGTTTTGAACGTTAATTACGATTTTAAAATAAAACCTTATTTATTCATAATAATATTTCATCTCATGAGCATAATCACACGGAAACTAATAACAACAATTGGTATTATTTTTGCCAAAACTCTTATCGGATACGCAAATCGCATGAATTATGGAACGCTTATGAACATCTTTTGGCTCCGAAGGAAATAAAGTAATGACCGTTTAAATAGAACATAAAAATTTAACCATAAAATTTTAAATAGAACATAAAGAATTTAGCGATATACTATATAATATAATAAAATTAAATATAAATAGAACACATTGATGAGGCAGAAATACGCTTGGGACACGTAGGCGACACGTAGCCCAATCTGCATCTCCCCACATGGCACATCCAGCATGCTCCAAACCATCCCTTGCGATGGGATATCCCCTCGAGGGAATAGCTACTTCCAACTTCTCAAGGGACGTTGGTCCCCCGAACGAAGGAGCTGGACTCCAAAGGCGAGCGTCACAATCCACCCTCGAGTTACTTCTTTATTGACGCTCGGGGATCCTCTGACTTCACAAAAAGTAAGGCCCCTTTTCATATCCATGCTTCTGGCCCGAGCGTCCACTTGGACCAAGCGAGCCTACAGAAGCCCTTATCCAAATCCGAGCATGCCTAGCCCTCGGTAACAACCTCAAAAGGCTCTCTGACATATAGTACATGCCCGAGCACCTGCCACTGTTACCGCCACCAACCTTTTCACAGGGATTTGCAGGAGATCCCTTTCAAAGACTCCTCATTGCGCCACGTGTCTAGGGTAACATCAATGCAAGACCACATGTTGAAATTACCAAAAGGGCCTTGACCCTCAACTATAAATATGTGGATCTCATATATACTCTGTAAGTAAGCTTCCATTACAATAATCTCTGCCTTTACACGTTATCTTCTTCATCTTCACCATCTGACTTGAGCGTCGGAGAGCCAAATTGGGTATCACCCCCAGCTCCCTCAGCTTGGCCTTCTGACTCTTTGTGTTTGTTCCTAGTAGGTAGAACCCCATCCTTTCCGAAGACCTTCGCTTGAGCTCACCACCTCTGTTTTCCCCACCTATACAAATTTTAAAGTGCTGGGATATTCTGGGGCGTAACGGTCTCGACCGCAGGAGCAGGAGTATCCTGGTTCACTTGTACTTGAACCGTTCCCGTAGTCGGGCCCTCGGGGTCAGTTTCAGCATCAGTGGCCCCCTCAGTAGTTCCTGCTGGCATAGGTGCCTCGGTGGATTCATGGGCCTTCACAGCTCCGTCATTATACTCCAGCTCCGTCAGGCTATCTTCAGGATTTCCCTCGCTTGGCGCTGGGACCTTCAGGTCTTCATCATACTGTAGCCCTATGAACTAATTCCCTCGGGATTCAGGTTTTGCCAAGCCCAGTGAGATCAACTTAGCAACCGCCAGGTCCAAGGCCTTTTAAGCCTCGCCATAACAGTGCAAGTTGGCGGTAGACCCAAAGGCCTTAGAATGACAAAATTTAAGCAGAGCCTCGCGATTTGCTTCCTCAATGCTCTCGGGAAGCACTCTGGCAAATTCCTCCTCACAGACTTTTCTGGTAGCCTTAGTGTACTGCTTCTTGGCGACATTGAGTTGCCTATTCCGCTCATCCAAATCCTTGGCCAGGCCCTCGTTGATCTCCTTGTACCTGGTCACCTCCGCTCGAGCCTTCTTGCGAGACTCCTCCCACTTATCTAGCTCTTTCTTGAGCTTGTTGTGCTCAGTCTCGAGGGACTCAAGTTTGCCCCTCAATACTTCTTTCTCCTCCTGGAGCTGGGCAGGGTTGGCAGCACATACCATCTTCTTGTATTTTGCTTTATGCTCGAAAAACATAAGCGAGCGCTGCTGCAGATTCTTGACCGTCAGGAGGACTTCCTGCAAAATAATCCATCAACACTAAAGGGGAAAAGAAACAAACAAACTTGAAGCCTGAGGCTTGGAAGCATTTTCATGGAATAACAAAGCACTTACCGCTATGAGAGCATGGCAAAGATCTTCCACTACTTGATTGGTGCTCTGGCCAAACAACTTTCGGTGGTCGTCCATAAATTGTAATTTCTGGAACACCCGATACACCAAGTTCCTTTTAGAGGGGCAATCGACCAGGAAGGTGGGCCCAGATGAAGGGGGTCTTTGGTAAGAAGTGTCACCGACATGCTCAAAGGCCCATATGTGCTCCCCCTCCGAAAAGGAGGATTCGCCATCCTCGGGCTCGTCTACCATTACTTGTTTCCCCTTTCCCGTCACCGACACAGAGTCTGGGAACCTCTTCCTCTTCCTCCGGGGGGGGGGGGGGGGGGACGAGGGGGGGACTCACCCTCGGGGAGCTCAGTGATGACCACCCCCGAGCGTTGCCCCCTATTCTCAATGGGGCCAAGTTGTAGGGGCCAGTCTCTGCTTCCTTGTAGAAGGTTATCTCCATAATAAGGGATTATTCTTGTATCAGGGGTAGCCCCACGGCCATCCCCTCGCCCCCTTCCAGGGGGCGCTCGAACTGCTTCCACCCCCACGGCCGTCTCCTCGGCCGCCCCCACGGTCGTCTCCTCGGCCACCGCCCCGTGTGGTCTGGCCTCTGTTGGTTCTTCTGCTGTTGATGTTGTTGTTGTTGTTGGTTTTGGGGTTGCCTTCTATTGCCCAAGAGTGCCGCCACATCGCGCATACCTCCCCTTCCTGCCATTAAGATGTTGGTACCTGTCAAGGAAAAGGAAGAGAAGAGGAAAACGAAGGTCAGATTTCCCCTTGGTTCAAAGTTGATAAAGTCAGTGATCCTATCTAAAGTTAGCTTCCTAGAATCTAACCATCTCTTTCCAAGTTTCGAGCGGGCGGGTTAGTGATCATTTCTGGGTCATTTATGAGCCGCAGAGGAATAGGATTTCTTCGTCATCCATTAATTATTTGGCCTTAATGAGCCATTGAGCGTTCCTCATGGCAAGGCCCAATTCTTGAGCCCATGACAAGGAAAATAGGGGATTTAAGCGGGATCTTACAAGAGGCCCCTCTCCATGATTCACCCACTCCCGTGGGACGCCAAAGTCCTCACCCCCAGGGGCCCTTACGAAGAAGAATTTCTCCTTCCACTCAGTTCCATAGGACGACGAGGGCGAGTCTATCAACCTCAAGTTAGATTTAGCCTGAATGTAAAAGAATTTGACCGTCGGAGATGAGCGTGGTGAGCGGACCACCTGGAAAAGGCTGTTAAAATTGTGAATAGAGGGCTCGTTTCCAGCACATTTCATCAAGACTACAAAGGCGTTGATGAGGGCTATGTTAGGAATAGTGCCCTTGAAGCAGATGTTTGCTTTACTATTTCCTTGTAAAATCACAAACAGTCTTTGAATAATAAACGAGATTATTTTGTTAATAGGCAATCATTTCTTTATGTGCTTTTTTATGTCTGTTTGAGTTGACTATGTTTTGCATGTATTGAACTCCCCTAATCCGATGAGGCCGTTAAGAACTTTATCGTTATGAGAACGGCATATGAAACAAGTTCTTAACTCTATAGGCGAGGATTAGAAACTTCTCCAAGTCAATGAGTCCGACAGATAGTGGGAGTGTCGACCTTGACTCTGCTGAGACTTGCTTATGCGATTATGTCCTTTTGAAGGATCACTCAGTCTCATGGAGTGATAAGTGCATACGTTGATGCGTTCATAATACAAAAGGGTGATTGTTACAAGAACTTCATCACTGAGATGTCCCGCGTGAGAACATTCCTAAATGGGAAAGGAAGTTTCCTAAAACTTCCAGATTAGGAAATATCTCACAGGTCAATGACGTGATTCATTAATCCTTAGACTTGAGATTCTGTAATGTCTCATATGAGCTAACTCTGTAATCTTTGATATAGGCTCAAAAGGGTGTCTCCATATAGACACCTAAACCACGGCCTATGTTGGGATTACACAAGTGGCATATGTAGAACTAGTAGAATCGATAAAGGACCTACATTTGTTAAGAACAAGAATGATCTCTTACTGATTGAGTTGTTCGTAGTATATTAAATATTAAACCCTTGGCCAAGGTGGATAAAAGATCAAGACATCTAGAAAATAGGGTTTTCTAGGATTGAGATCGAAATGGATATGAAATGAACTTAACTTTAAAGATCAAGAATATTTGGGCTCTGAGAATATTCCCATGCCTTAGTTTTTGATTGAGAGATGGAGTTGTTGGAGGATTGTATTTCACTGATTGTCATTGACTGAAAGGTTCTTCAATTCATTTTGTTATTCGGCTGGGGGTTACACACCCATTGCTAGATTACGGTAGTGTGATCTGTGAAGTGATTAATTAATTAATTGTTGTCACTGCTAATCGAATAATGAACCTAAAGGGTCACACACAAATGCCAGAACAAGAGGGTTATGATAGGATGTTAATATGATTAACGAAGGATCAAAATAGTTGATCGAAATGAAGCAAAACACGTGGGCATTGCCACGTGTCAATGACACGTGACTGCCACGTGTCACGCAAGCCTGCGTAGCTGCCACGTGTCGTGTACACGTGGCACGTGCATGGTTTCGTGCGTGTGATTATTTCATACATGAATTCTTTTCTAGAATTAATTAATTAAATTGTAATTAATTAATTTTAGTCTTTTAATTAATTATTGAATTAATTGTTAAGACTATTCTCAAATAAACTTAACCCAATAAATAATTAATTGGAAATTAATTTATTTATTGAATATTGACTTTTAACTTTAAAAAAGTTGAAAAGTCCAACTTTCTATTGTAGGAGAGAGAAGTCTTCTATTGCTAGACTTGGAGAATAAGTTAGGAACTTATTATTCCAATTAAATTAATAATTAAATTAGTTAATTAGTGAGCAAGAAAACAACTCCCATTGGGTCTTGGAAACCCTAAGGAGTCCGAACCCCCTTGTATAAATACAAGAGGTGGTGCTTCTCTTAATCTTTAGACCAACACTCACGAAGTGTTAAGATTTTGAGAAAATCCAAAAGAATAGTTTTCAAAGCAAAAATTATCCTAGCCTTAACACAAGGCATAGAACTATCATTCTCACTCGCTTGATCGTGTTCTAGGTCTGGTGTGGATACGCTTTGGAGGGCTTCTTTTTGGAGTCTAATTCGAAGGTCGTTCGAGGGATTCCGCTTGAAGGGTGTTCGTTAGGCGGTAACGACATCACTAGAAAGCTTCTATCATTGTAAGTTTCTAAAACACCCAACGTTACAGTACGAATATTCTAAGACAACGATTAAACTTTTGAAAAATTTTAAACTTCCGCTGCTCAACTCTTTTGTGTTTTCCAACAAGTGGTATCAGAGCCACCTTGCAACGTTAGTATTTTATCTTTTGTGCTTTTGGAATTTTGATGAAAATTCTTGAATTTGAATGTATGTTGTGTATTCATGGTCTTTGTTTGAAATACGAAATTGCAAGATCGATACTGTTTCTTGAAAATTTTACGAAAATTGTTTCCTGATTAATTTGGTTTTAAGCTATTTAAATTCAGATTATTTAGAACTGTTTTAATTCGAAACAAAAAATTTGAATTTTGGAAATTACGAAACGAATACGGAACAGTAGTAGCCTTGCACGTTTTTGCGCATGGGCCGGCAGAAGCCGCCCCGCCTTGCCTACTCCAGCCCGGGCAGAGCGCGCAAGCCGCGCACGGGCCAGCGCGCGGCCTTGCGCGCAGCCCTGCTAGCTGCTGCGCTACGCTGTTGGCCTGCCTCGGCGTCCCGCGCGAGCTATGTGCGCGGATAGCTGCTCGCGCGCGCCTTGTGCGCGTGCTTACGGGCTGTCCCGGAATGCCTTTTTTGTATCGTGTTTTCAGTTTCTTTAAAATCTCGTTTTGTAAAATCTGATTTTATTTTAAAATTTGATTTTAATTTTATAAAATTATTTATCTGAAATAATTATAAAATTTGGGATTTTATGAATTAAAGTCAAGTTCTAATTTTTTCGAGAAAATAATATAAATCACTTTGAATGATATTTTAGACAAAAATTTAATTTTGAATTAATTATTGTTTTGTCTAGATCCGGTGATTCGATTTTGAATAAATTCTTGAATAATGAACTATATTCAAATTACTTAAGTTAATTGTAACTTGAAGTCAAGGAAATTTTAAATTTAATTGGTAAATTTAAATTCAAGCAGAATCATGCTAGTTTAGGTGATCATGGGTTAATCTTATGTATGTTTTAAATTCTGCACATGGATGATTTCAATTGGGGTCGGAGCCCCATAGTTGTGCGTTTTCAATTGGGGTTGGAGCCCTACTTATGTGCGTACTGTTATGTGTTTATTATGTGGCTTTCCTTATTATTGTTTTTGGGTCGGGGTATGCCCCGTGTACTTGTGTATGGTCAATATGAAAATTGACCCATATTACTTTATGTAAAGAGAGTAGAACTTAGGAAGTTAAGTTTTTATTTTCATTTTGGAGACAAGCGCCCATGGAATAAGAAGGATCCACAAGGAGCACTTGAAGAACGGTGGCCATAAGAAGACCCCTCAAAATGTTTAGGAGGGTTTCTATTAATGTAATAGATAAAGCGTTTTTCCATTAAATTTTGTACCCCTATGTCATATGGATTGTTTTATGTGGCATGAATGTTAGAACTAGTGATTTTGGAGTGGCTCCCAAAATCACATATAAGATAGGATACCCATGATCATCTCATAATTAGTATCATGCTAGGACATGTTATCTGCTAATTGCTTCTGTGATGCACTTTACGTGAAACTGCATTAAACAAAACAATTAAAATTTGGATAACATTATATGTTGGTGAGGTCATTCGAAAATCTCATTTAAATATTGAGCAAAATTCGAATAAATAGGTATTTTATCACGGTAATAAAATTGCTAGCATTCCATCAATAGGATTTAGGACTTAATAAGTGAAACTAATTGCTGTCTCACGAGTCGTGGGGTAATTAGTGTAGCTTTTTAACTCTTAGTTTCCTGATTAATTATTTTAAATAATTAATATTTCTTGACCATTTTAGAATGGGCGATGTCTCACGAGTCATGGGTCGTTCCGGAATAAGTTTGGTTGAGATCTTATGATTGATGGGTCCTGCTCAACACTAAAGTAGATATGGATGTCTCACGAGTCGTGGGTCCATGATTGAAAGATTAGTGATGCAAAATATTACTAGGAATTCCATAGGAATGGAATCGGCAATTCGTACCTACCTAAAGATTCTTAGACCTTTGGATGTCTCACGAGTCGTGGATCCAAAACTAAGAATGTTTGGGATCTTAGTACCCATTGGGAAAATAAGTTTCTTCTAAAGTCGTTGGGATTTCTAGAATTTATAAAAACAGTGGGAGAACATATTTCTAAAGACCTTGATAATATGTAATCGTTATTATTCAGCATGCTCATGATTTCTCTGTTTTTCCATTTAGATTGTAGTTCTGTGATTCTCTACAATTGAAATGGCAACCAAAAACCCTTTGGTATCCATCCTCGAATCAAACAAGTTGACGGGGCCCAATTACTCTGATTGGCATCGGAAGCTAAAGATAGTTTTAGATTCTGAAAAAAGAAGACATGTTCTCTTCGAGGGAGAGCCTGTCTCTGAAGGCGAAGCTCCGACTCGGGCCGAAAGAGAGGCGATTGCGAAATGGTCTGAAGATAATCTTCAAGCCCATTGCCTCATGTTGGCCAACATGTCTCTGGATATGTAAAGGCAACATGAGTCTATGGATAACGGTAGGGAGATTTATGATCATCTCGAGCAATTATACCGTCCCAAAGAGCGTGTTCTAAAGTACAACACCTCTAAGGAGCTCTTTCATCTCAGAATGAAAGAAGGTACAAGTGTCCATGAGCACAGTTTCAAGTTTCTTGCTTTGAACGAGAAACTGACCTCCATGGAAATGCCACTGAGTGAAGAACTCGCGGTGGATTTGTTGCTCGCATCACTTCCACCATCATTCAATCCTTTCGTGCTAAACTTCAACATGAATCATCCTCATGCTACTGTAGTTGAGCTGATTAGTCAACTTGTGACTGCT
Organism: Lantana camara; assembly: GCA_037501455.1. Lineage (NCBI taxonomy): Eukaryota > Viridiplantae > Streptophyta > Magnoliopsida > Lamiales > Verbenaceae > Lantana > Lantana camara. Next base: position 41,856,099 of record CM074857.1, on the reverse strand, counting down.
GAAGACACGATAAAGAAGGATCGCAAAGTAATGATGTTCATTTCCTCTTCTAGGCCTTCTAAAGGCAAAGGGAAGAGAGTTCCCAAGAACAAGGGATCTCTTAAACCCAATGGAAGGGTTAAAAAGAGAAAGGCTAGGAAGAGAAAGGATCAGACAGAGGACGTTTGCCATCATTGTGGCAAGAAAGGGCATTGGAAGAGGAACTGCTAAGAGTACAAGGGTACTCTAAAGAAAGGTGTGTTTATTGTTGAAGTAAATCTATCTATTGATTCTAATTCCTGGGTACTTGATACCGGCTATGGAGCTCATATCTGTAATGATGCACAGATGCTAAATGAGGTCCAGCAGCTTGAAGAAGGAGAATGCGTGTTGAAGGTTGGGAATGGATCAAGCGTTCAAGCTCAAGTCATCGAGACGTGTAGATTAGATTTAGGTGTCTTTACTTTAGTTTTGAATAAAGTCCTTTATGTACCTTCTATTATTCATAATATAATTTCCATTCCAATATTAGATTGTGAAGGATATGAGACTTTCTCTAGAAATGGAAACTTTTATCTTAAGAAGAATAAAACTTCCGTTTTGTTTGGTACATTATCTAATGGACTTTATACAACTAAAGACACCAATATTCTGAATATACAACAATTAAACAAACGCAAAAGAGATGACAAGATCTCGGCTTCTTTATGGTACGTACGTTTAAGCCACGTTTCTAAAGATAGGATTGCTAAGTTAACTAATTTAGGATCATTCTATGATAATGCACTTAAAGAGTTAACTCATTGTGAATCATGTCTTAAAGGAAAAATGGCCAAAACTCCCTTTAATGGTAAAGTGGAACGTGCCACTAAAGTATTGGATTTAATCCATACTGATGTTTGTGGACCACTTAGTGTAAGTACGAGAAACAATCACCAGTATTTCATAACCTTCATAGACGACTTTAGTCGTTTTGGTTATGTGTAGTTAATGAAGTATAAATCTAAAGCCTTTGAGAAATTCTTGGAATTTCAAAAGGAGGTTGAGAACCAAATCGGTCACAAGATTAAGACACTTTGATCTGATCGAGGTGGCGAGTATCTAAGTGACGAATTTCTTAGACATCTCAGAGATAATGAAATTGTCTCTCAGTGGACTCCTCCGGGAACTCTCCAATTAAATGAAGTTTCGGAGAGAAGGAACAGAACCCTACTCGATATGGTTCGTTCCATGATGAGTTTCACTGAATTGCCACATTCATTCTGGGGTTATGCCTTAGAATCAACAGTTAAGATTCTGAATCTGTACCCAAAACCCCATTTGAGATGTGGTTTGGCAAAATCCCTAATTATTCTTTCTTAAGAATTTGGGGTTGTCTTGCTTACGTGAAGAGGACAGTGGGAGATAAGCTTGAATCTAGATCAAGCTTATGCAACTTCATAGGATATCCTAAAGAGTCATCAGGATATTATTTTTACGATCCTCTTGAACAAAAGGTCTTTGTGTCAAGAAATGCCACTTTTCTCGAGGACTCGTTCCTTAAAGAAAAGAAGGGCAAGATCGCAGAACTCGAAGAGGTTCGAGACCAAGGTCCCACGCCAAGTTTGGAGACTAACGTCACTCAGCCAATCGCAGATAGTGATACACGTGAAAATCCTCCTCAAATAAGACATTCTGAATGCATTCCTAGACAACCAGAGAGATGGTATGGTTTTCTCCACCAAACATCTCAAATGGATAATGATCCATTAACTTATGAGGAGGTACTGTTAGATTCGGACTCTGAACAGTGGAAAGAAGCAATGAAATCCGAAATGGATTCCATGTACTCTAATCAAGTTTGGACCTTGGTTGATCCACCTGATGGGATCAGGCCCATAGGGTGTAAATGGATATATAAGCACAAGCTTGGAGTAGATGGAATCGTGGCAGCCTTTAAAGTAAGATTAGTTGCTAAAGGTTTCACTCAAAGACCAGGTGTAGACTTTGATGAAACCTTCTCCCCGGTAGCAATGCAAAAGTCCATTCGGATCTTGCTTGCCATTGTTGCATATTATGATTATGAGATATGGTAAATGGATGTGAAAAACTGCCTTTCTCAATGGAGACATTGACAAAGACATTTACATGGAGCAACCCATGAGTTTCACATTCAGTGGGAGCGAACAAAAGGTTTATAAGCTCCAACGATCAATCTACGGATTGAAACAAGCTTCTAGGAATTGGAACATTCGATTTGATGAAGCAGTCAAATCGTTTGGCTTTATTCAAAATCCGAATGAGTCCTGCGTGTACAAGAAAGAATTGGATTTTTTATACTTTATGTAGATGACATCCTCCTCATTGGAAATGCGAAGGATGACATGAAAGTAACAAAGTCTTGGTTATCGAACAAATTTGAGATGAAAGATCTTGGTGATGCATCCTACATTCTCGGGATAAAGATCTATCGGGATAGATCTAGGAGATTGTTAGGATTATCACAGTCGATTTACATAGACATAATACTAAAGAGGTTTAGTATGGAGGAATCCAAACGAGGAAAACTTCCAACGGGCCAGGGAACAGTTCTTTCGAAGAAGCTGTGTCCCAAGACTGAACTTGAAAAGTCCAGGATGCCCAAAATTCCTTATGCATCAGCTATAGGAAGCATAATATATGCGATGCTATGTACTCGACCGGATATGGCTTATGCACTTAGCGTGGCTAGCCGATTCCAATCTAACCCTGGTGAAGGTCACTGGACTACTGTAAAGAACATCCTTAAGTACTTGAGAAGAGCTAAGGTTTTGTTCTTGGTTTACGGAGGCTAGCAAGATCTTGTCATTAGAGGATACTGTGATGTAAGCTTTGCATCAAACATGGATGACTTTAAATCCATGTCAGGATAAATATTCTGCCTAAACGGCGGAGCAGTGAGTTGGAAAAGTTCCAAGCAAGCGACTACTGCAGATTCAACCACTGAGGCCGAATACTTAGCTGCAAACGACGCAGCTAAGGAAGGTGTTTGGGTAAGAAACTTCATCTACGAGCTGGGTGTAGTTCCTAGCATTAAAGACCCCGTTACAGTGTTTTGTGACAACACCGAGGTGGTTGCTCAAGCAAGAGAACCAAGATCTCACCAAAGGACCAAGCACATTTTGAGGAAGTATCACTTAATCCGTGATATCATCAAGAGAGGAGATGTGCAAATTGAAAGGGTCACATCGGCAGAGAACATGGCAGATCCACTTACCAAAGCCCTTAGTCAATGGGCTTTCGAAGGACATCTTCAGAAGATGGGTCTTAGATTAACACCTAAGTGGCTTTGATGGGCAAGTGGGAGATTGTTAGGAATAGTGCCCTTAAAGTAGATGTTTGCTTTAATATTTCCTTGTAAAATCACAAACAGTCTTTGAATAATAAACGAGATGATTTTGTTCATAGGAAATCACTTCTTTATGTGTTTTTTTATCTCTGTTTGGGTTGACTATGTTTTGCATGTATTGAACTCCCCCAATCCGATGAGACCGTTAAGAACTTTGTCGTTATGGAAACGGCACATGAAACAAGTTCTTAACTCCATAGGCGAGGATTAGAAACTTCTCTAAGTCAATGAGTCCGACAGACAGTGGGAGTGTCGATCTTGACTCTGCTAAGACTTGCCTATATGATTATGTCCTTTTGAAGGATCACTCAGTCTCATGGAGTGATAAGTGCATACGTTGATGCGTTCATAATACAAAAGGGTGATTGTTACAAGAACTTCATCACTAAGATGTCCCGCGTGAGAACATTCCTAAATGGGAAAGGAAGTTTCCTAAAACTTCCAGATTATGAAATATCTCACATTTCAATGATGTGATTAATAATCCTTAGACTTGAGATTCTGTAATGTCTCATATGAGCTAACTCTGTAATCTTTGATATAGGCTCAAAAGGGTGTCGCCATATAGACACCTGAACCACTGCCTATGTTGGGATTACACAAGTGGCATATGTAGAACTAGTAGAATCGATAAAGGACCTACACTTATTAGTAATATTCTACTAGTTGTTCATAGAACTAGTAGAATCGATAAAGGACCTACACTTATTAAGAACAAGAATGATCTCTTACTGATTGAGTTGTTCATAGTCCATTAAATATTAAACCCTTAGCCAAGGTGGATAAAAGATCAAGACATCTAGAAAATGGGGTTTTCTAGGATTGAGATCGAAATGGATATGAAACGAACTTAACTTTAAAGATCAAGAATATTTGGGCTCTGAGAATATTCCCATGCCTTAGTTCTTGATTGAGAGATGGAGTTGTAGGAGGATTGTATTTCACTGATTGTCATTGACTGAAAGGTTCTTCGATTCATTTCGTTATTCAGCTGGGGGTCACACACCCATTGCTAGATTACGGTAGTGTGATCTGTGAAGTGATTAATTAATTAATTATTGTCACTGCTAATCGAATAATGAACCTAAAGGGTCACACACAAATGCCAGAACACGAGGGTTATGGTAGGATGTTAATATGATTAACGAAGGATCAAAATAGTTGATCAAAACGAAGCAAAACACGTGGGCATTGCCACGTGTCAAAGACACGTGACTGCCACGTATCACACAAGTCTGCGTAGCTGCCACGTGTCGTGTACACGTGGCACGTGCGTGGCTTCGTACGTGTGATTATTTCATACATGAATTCTTTTCTAGAATTAATTAATTAAATTATAATTAATTAATTTTAGTCTTTTAATTAATTACTGAATTAATTGTTAAGACTAATCTCAAATAAACTTAACCCAATAAATAATTAATTGGGAATTAATTTATTTATTGAATATTGACTTTTAACTTTAAAAAAGTTGAAAAGTCCAACTTCCTGTTGTAGGTGTGAGAAGTCTTCTCTTGCTAGACTTGGAGAATAAGTTAGGAACTTATTATTCCAATTAAATTAGTTAATTAGTGAGCAAGAAAACAACTCCCATTGGGTCTTGGAAACCCTAAGGAGTTCGAACCCCCTTGTATAAATACAAGAGGTGGTGCTTCTCTTATTCTTTAAACCAACACTCATGAAGTGTTATGTTTTTTAGAAAATCGAAAAAGAAAAGTTTTCAAAGCAAAAATTATCCTAGCCTTAACACAAGCCATAGAACTAGCATTCACTCGCTTGATCGTGTTTTAGGTCTGGTGTGGATACGCTTTGGAGGGCTTCTACTTTGGAGTCTAATTCGAAGGCCGTTCGAGGGATTCCGATTGAAGGGTGTTCATTAGGCGGTAACAACATCACTAGAAAGCGTCTATCATTGTAAGTTTCTAAAACACCCAACGTTACAGTATGAAAATTGCAAGACAATGATTAAACTTTTGGAAAATTTTAAACTTCCGCTGCTCAACTCTTTCGTGTTTTCCAACAGGCTATGCCGCTGGGGACAATTTGGGAAGGGCTCAAATTCAAAAGATTGAGGATGCTTTCCATGGGAATGGAAATGGGAAATCTCAACCCCCCTGCCTCAACAGCGTCCTTATAGACCACCATCTCTCCAGGAGGGGGGTTATTAGCTCTCTCGTGTGCAGCCGGTATTCTATAAGTGAACCATTTATCCCAATATCTGGGGGCCCTCATTGTAACCAAATCCCCCATGGATATGGTACTCTTGATTTCTTCTGGAGTCCTCTCCGTGGCTTGCATACCAGAACTTTCTCCCTCTGCAGACTTCTTGGAATTCTTGGACCTTTTTCTACGCTTGGCGTGAGGCTCCTCCGAGGGGCCAACCATTTCTTCCTGAATCGGACCCGGAATTACCACCTTTTCAGTATGACGTTGAGGGTTAGTGGCACTCTCTGTTAAGGGTAAGGTTACCCCTTGTCGTTCCGCTTCCATCAACAATTCCATCTCTTCAAAAAGATGGTCCACTCCACCTGGGTTTCTTTCCCCTATGACCGAAACAGGGGCATCAAGGTCCTCATCTCTGGCCTCGCTGAACATCTCTTCCACTGTTTCATGGTGTGGGGTGAGGTTATGGGAAGAAGAACTAGAATTGGCCATTTCTTCGATTTCCCTCACAGTTTCTTCTATAACTCTCTTAGACATTGGGGATTAAAGGAGATGTTGAAGGAATAGCCGGGAAGATGAAAGAGGAGAGAATGCCTATTGGTCTAAGGTTAGCAAGTGAGAATGTTAGAAAAATCAAAAGAAATTACCTAAAAGTTCTTGAGAAACCTAAGCTTTAAAGAATGCGGGTGTCTCTGTAAATGCTTGGATGTAATGAAGAAGAGGTTGCGTAAAAGAAGAAACGCATATGCATCTCTCTATTTATAGGAGAAAGAGTTGGTGGGATTTGGGTAATTAATTCAAAAGTTGCAATCATTCTCGCGTAGGTTACTGTGGACTTTTGGGAACCGTCACACACGTTCCGAGAACCACGCGCCGTTTCCTGAAAAGGCATACCCACGCACCCCATCAGCATTAAATGCTTGCGTTTCGAGCGGTCAAGGTGAAAAGACCTCATTAAATGCGTCCCCAGAATCAAACTCCCGAGTATTGGGCCTCCCCGTCAAGGATGGACCCTCGAGATTTAAAAAGATTTGAATTCTACAGTCCACATTACTATGGACTACAGAATTGGGGGGCAAATGATGAGGCAGAAATACGCTTGGGACACGTAGGCGACACGTGGCCCAATCCGCATCTCCCCACATGGCGCATCCAACATGCTCCAAACCATCCCTTGCGATGGGATATCCCCTCGAGGGAATAGCTACTTCCAACTTCTCAAGGGACCTTGGTCCCCCCGAACGAAAAAGGTGGACTCCAAAGGCGAGCGTCACAATCCACCCTCGAGTTACTTCTTTATTGACGCTCGGGGATCCTCTGACTTCACAAAGAGTAAGGCCCCTCTTCGTATCCATGCTTCCGGCCCGAGCGTCCACATGGACCAAGCGAGCCTACAGAAGCCCTTATCCAAACTCGAGCGTACCTAGCCCTCGGTAACAACCTCAAAAGGCTCTCTGACACATAGTACATGCCCGAGCACCTGCCACTGTTGCCGCCACCAACCTTTTCACAGGATTTTACAGGAGATCCCTTTCAGAGACTCCTCATTGCGCCATGTGTCTAGGGCAACATCAATGCAGGACCACATGTTGACAATTACCAAAAGGGTCTTGACCCTCAACTATAAATATGCGGATCCCATACATACTCTGTAAGCAAACTTCCATTACTCTAAGCTCTGCCTTTACACGTTATCTTCTTCATCTTCACCGTCTGACTTGAGCGTCGGAGAACCAAACTGGGTATCACCCCTAGCTCCCCCAGCTTGGCCTTCTGACTCTTTGTGTTTGTTCCTAATAGGTAGAACCCCATCATTTCCGGCGACCTTCGCTTGAGCTCACCATCTCTGTTTTCCCCACCTATACAAATTCTAAAGTATTGGAGTTTGCCACATTGGATTAAACCTCATCACACATAAACACCTGAAAATAGAACGGCAAATATTTATGAATTATCATGAATGCATTATAATTATAAAATATAAAATAAATAATGAATTAAATAATATTAAATAAATTAGTAAAAATATAATAAATGAAATTTTAAAACTTATTCCGGGCACTTGTTTCAGTCAGTTTTGAGGTTCGATTCATTCCCTTAAAGACATTATCGACCACGTTGTCTTTATGGCACAAATGGCTATATACATTTCTAGTAACAAAATGTAAAAGCTATAATGCTCCTCAATTTTCAGACGCACGATACGGATACAACATCAATATGACTACCACAATAGATATGAATTTTTTTTCTAAATTTTCTACATAAAAAGCGTGTCCAATACAATACGATAAAATGATATTATTAAAAGTATTTGTATATCATAAACTATCGGCCATTTCTCAGAAACCACATGGCCTAATGATCAAGAATTATCAACTTTTATCCGGGGCATAATAATGGTACTCAATTTTGTTGCATGTTGTAAATACAAAACATTTAAATTGGCTTTAATATAATACCCTATAAATTAGTATTAATTGTTCGTTGACTAATATTAATAACACATTCTTTTATTTTCGGCTGGGAGAATTAACTGGATGAGTTCAATAATTAAAAACAGTCATGAATAGTATTTGCCACATGTTCTCTAACTTATCCATATGAATATATCAGTTGAGTTGTGACGTTGTCACTTTCACGAGGTATATAAATCATAAAAGTTATTAGGGACAAGAAATTATGACACTTGTATTATTATTTTTTTTTTATTTTTTTATTTGAAAGAAATAACACTTATAATTAATATATCATTTGTTACTTGCTTAGTTTTTCATCTCTAGACCAAATTAAATGCCTTTGTTGGGAACCTCTAAAATTTAATTTGAGTGAGAAAGCCAATAATAGTAGTTATAAGCGTGTGGGCATTGGTATGATAATTAGGAATGAAGGTGGCAACTGCACGGACTGGTTATGCTTATGTAAGGAAGGCTCCTTCAACACCGAATATGTTGAATCCATGGCAATGAAGGACGCTATGTTGTTTGTCCATCCCAAAGGCTACAGTAGAGTTGTTTTTTAGAGTGATTGTTTGGACTTCATTTACAAACTGCAATCTATAGACGAGGATCTTTTGAAAACGAGTAACTTGATTGCGGATGTTCGAGAGATTCTTGCTAATGCACCGAAAGTTGAGTTTACTTTTGTTTGGCGTGAAGGGAATAAAGCGGCACATCATTTAGCACGTTCTATATTAAGGATTATTGACGGAGACTTTGAATTTCTTGATATTGTTATTTCTTGTTTGATGGAACTATGAAAGATGCTAGCCTTATGTAGTTCTTCTTCCATCTTTGTTTCAAAAAAAAAAAAAAAAAAAAAGGACTAAAGAATCGGATTGGACCGTTTGGCTCGATTTTTTTCTTCAAAATTTTAGATAAAATCAATTTTTTTGAACTTATGGGCCTTTTAGTTTTGAAATCACATCCCTCGATATAAAAAGAGAATACTCCAACTAATTGGGTTATCTCAATGGTTAACATTTATTAGAAAAACATTCAATAAATCTTTTTGAAATAATAAACTCATTAAATCTACGGCAAATTATTGAACAATCCCTTATAAGGCAACAATGTTATCCCAAACCCCCCAATTTGAAATCATACTATTTTACATCCCCAATACACAACATATTTTTTCAAAACCCCCTAAATCGCCTAAAATTACCAAAGTATCCCTGCTAAAATTGAATAATCACAATCCATACCAAGCATCCAAATCCCTCCTCCATCGGCGGGAATTTGTCATTCTTCACCATCTCCCGCCACCGCCCGCCGCTGCAGACCGCCGCACACCACCGCCGACAAGTGTAGAAGAAGTTATTGGAGACTGAACGGCCCACACACCCACGTTAGAGGCGAAACCCCTACGAGCTACCAACCACGCCCCCACGATGAACACTCTTTTTGAGGTCGTTGCTTGAAATGGTAAGGTCTGAGAGGAAGGTACGTCGCACCCAAACTGTCGAGGTTAGTTTTCTTCCATAAATGGTCAGAAATTCCATTTTTTTCCGCCATATTCCAGTTTGTATTTGGTAAATGATGATTTTAACTCAACAAGTAAGGGTTTCAGGAGTTTGTTAAATAAGGAACATTGAATCGATTTTTATTCGATAGATGGTTCGCTCAATGTCGACGACGCCGTTGATGATTGTTCCGTCCCCGGCCGAAACAAGCAGGGGAAAGAGAAAAAGATCAGAAGTAGACTTCCATGAGACTGATGAGGGCACTCTTTCGAAGAAGCGGGTGTATTCGATTTTGCATCAGTGCATGTTGGAGAGATTCAGTGAGGTTATCTATAAAATTCGTGACCAAATGTCTCCTGGTCAACTCGATGCAGTTAAGAAATTACCGTTTGGTTGTTTTTTGGGAGCGCCTGTTCAGAAGGGGAGCATTAACAGAGTTCGGTTGTTGCTCGATTACTACAACTGCAGCACAAATACATTTAAATTTGGTAGCCAAGAAGTTTTATTTTGTGAGGAGGAATTCAGCATTGTTATTGGTATGCGGCATTCCGGTCATCCTGTCGTGGTTGTGGGCAAGAGTAAATCCAATACCTTGATCAAGCATTTTGGCAATAAGGGAAACAATGTCTCCCGAACTAACATCGAGAGTAAACTGCACGAATTCGTCGGAAGGACTGATGATGATGGCATTGATGATTTTGTACGGATGTACATTTTATACGTTTTTAATTGTTTGTTGTTCCCACGTAGCAGTGTACGTGTGCCTGCTGCGCTTATTTGGTATGTAGATGATTTGTCCAGGATTGGACAGTACGCGTGGGGACGGCGGCTCATATGTTTTTGATTCAAGGTATTAGGAAGCATGTTGTGGATAAACGTGATTTTCTTGATGGATGTACTATGGGTTTGTTGGTAAGTCGTCGGCTTGGTTTTGTAGATTGTGTCGTTTATACCTATATATACACCTACTTAAGTTATTGTTTATGTCAGGCATGGTTTCATGAACGAATCCAGAAGTTTGGCATCTCAAGAAGGTTGGCAGCATTCCCTCGTTTGTTTAAATGGAAAGGGAGTGCACTGCCTAGTACGAAAGAGAATGCGAAGAAGGAACTGGAAAGTATTTGCCTCTCAGATGTAAGTCCGTAATCTTTGGTAATTTAAACCAATATGCATATTTTATTCAAATGTTTTCTAAGAAAGCCTGTTGATTTAAAAACACGCAGATTGTTCCCTTACGAGCGGCTAACAAAATGGAGAGAAGTCTGTCCAGAGCGGAGGAAGAAGTTTTTGTTGACGAAGGGGATCAAGTTGTTTGCATAGCAGAAAAAGCGCAAGGTGTCGATCAAGGAGTTCAAACCGATTGTGTGGAAGAGGCACCTGAATGTATCGATGAAGGAGTTAAAACAGTTTGTGTGGAAGAGGCACCGGAATGTGTTGATGTAGGAGTTCAAGTTGATTTGATTGAGGATGGGGAAGGTGATTGTGATTCCGGACGAGCTGAGGTTAGATTGAAGAGGAAGAACGATGTGAGGGAGCGTGAGGAAGAAAATGTGAGAACATATTACATACAAGATTCAATATTACAATGTCTTTTAACTATGCGCGTGGGTTTGATTTGTCATTGGATAATTATGTATTAGGTGAGTGTGTTTGATGGAGCTCAAGTGGACAGTAGGCCTAAGGAGGCCCCAGGATGTGAGGTCGTCACTGAGGAGCAACGGAATAGGGCATTTAATTTGATTATGAGCTACACGGAGGCACAAAAGTAAGTGTTCTTACTTAATTCAATGAGTTTAGTTGGCAGAATGTTGTGGACTGTTTCATTATAATCTTTTGCAGCCATGATGTTGTGTATACAAGTAAGACGAGTTTTGTCTTCGTGTACGATCTACGAGATCTAATATTGGGGAAGGAGACCAATGACAATGTTATTCTGTCCTATTACGACCTGCTAACAAGTCCTGGTTACCTTGTGCCGAAATTCCACAATGTACACTTTGTTAACCCTCATGTGTCAGTTGAATTTGTGGGGAAATTGAAGAACAGGAGCACAGGAAAGACAAAGAAGAAGACTGTCCCTTACATTGTCCCATCTGCAATCAACGAGTTCATGACGCACCAGATGAAAAGTGACTACGTCATGACCCTGAACGAGGTGTCTTCAACAGTTATGTTCTCATGTCGTTATATTATTTTCCCTTTACTGACAAATTCTCACTGGTATATGTTGGTGTATGAGACCGAGCACAAACGTTTCAGTCACTACAACTCAATGCATACAGAAGAAGCTGCCACCGATGTCGAAGTATACTCAGATTTCCGCTGGAAGTTGTGGATTAAGAACAATGTTGTCAAGAGTTCCAAAGAGAGGGAATTGGGGCGGGGACGAATGAGAATTCAGGATAGGGGGAGCAATGATTGTGGTGTATTAATGTGTCTGTATGGTGAGATGGTTGTTCGAGAGACTGACGAGTTCAGGACATATGCCGAGACATGCAACATCGCCGAATACCGCTTTAAGTTAGTCAATGCCTTTCTAGAAAAACAATCTGGTTCATCTATATAATTGAAATTTCAATTAGATTGTTATTTATTTTTCCAGTGAAAATGTAATAATGCGTAATTGGAAGGGTGATTTGTCTAGTAAAACTGTAATAATGCGTAATTGGAAGGGTGATTTGTCCGGTGAAACTGTAGGAATGCGTAACTGGAAGGGTGATTTATCCAGTGAAACTGTAATAATGCGTAATTGGAAGGGTGATTTGTCCAGTGAAACTGTAGTAATGCGTAATTGGAAGGGTGGATATTTGTCCAGTGAAACTGTAATAATACGTAATTGGAAGGGTGATTTGTCCAGTGAAACTGTAATAATGCTTCACTGGAATAATGCGTAATTGGAAGGGTGATTTGTCCAGTGAAACTGTAGTAATGCGTAATTGGAAGGGTGATTTGTCCAGTGAAACTGTAGTAATGCATAATTGGAAGGGTGGATATTTGTCCAGTGAAACTGTAATAATGCGTAATTGGAAGGGTGATTTGTCCAGTGAAACTGTAGTAATGCGTAATTGGAAGGGTGGATATTTGTCCAGCGTAATTGGAAGGGTGGATATTTGTCCAGCGTAATTGGAAGGGTGGATATTTGTCCAGTGAAACTGTAGTAATGCGTAATTGGAAGGGTGATTTATCCAGTAAAACTGTAATAATGCGTAATTGGAAGGGTGATTTGTCCAGTGAAACTGTAATAATGCATAATTGGAAGGGTGATTTGTCTAGTGAAACTGTAGTAATGCGTAATTGGAAGGGTGGATATTTGTCCAGTGAAACTGTAGGAATGCGTAATTGGAAGGGTGATTTGTACAGTGAAACTGTAATAATGCGTAATTGGAAGGGTGATTTGTCCAGTGAAACTGTAGTTAAAACATTGCAACATTAACAAGATTGATTGAATGTTGATCACATCATTACAACAATATACTTATGAACAAGATTCTGAATAAAATATTGCAACATTAACAAGATTGATTGAATCATGATCACATCATTACAACAATATACTTATGAACAAGATTCTGAATAAAACATTGCAACATTAACAAGTTTGATTGAATCATGCTCACATCATTACAATAATATACTTATGAACAAGATTCAGAATAAAACATTGCAACATTAACAAGTTTGATTGAATCATGCTCACATCATTACAATAATGTACTTATGAACAATCTTATTCATAACTATATTGTAGTAATGATGTGATCATCATTCAATCAATTACGCATTATTACAGTTTCACTGGACAAATCACCCTTCCAATTACGCATTATTACAGTTTCACTGGACAAATCACCCTTCCAATTACGCATTATTACAGTTTCACTGGACAAATATCCACCCTTCCAATTACGCATTACTACAGTTTCACTGGACAAATCACCCTTCCAATTACGCATTATTACAGTTTCACTGGACAAATCACCCTTCCAATTACGCATTATTACAGTTTCACTGGACAAATATCCACCCTTCCAATTACGCATTACTATAGTTTCACTGGACAAATCACCCTTCCAATTACGCATTACTACAGTTTCACTGGACAAATCACCCTTCCAATTACGCATTATTACAACAAAGCCATTCACCATACAACAAAAAATACAAAGACAAGTGAAAAAAAGTTAAAAAAAAAAGTCATTCACCAGGTCCATCATCAAGCCAAAATGGCAAGCCTCCACTGAAATCTCGGCCAATCTTCACTTTCTGTGCGAAAACAAATCATATAAACCTGATTAGGATCCATAATTAAACAACATACCCAACAACATACAAACAGTCAATTTGACACAGGGCCCCTGCATGTTCTCTTGTTATGCCCAGGCCTTTTACATGATGAGCATACAGTAACAGCTTTGACGACCTGCGATGGGAACCTATTCCTCTTCGGTCGACCAGGTTGAGGCCTCACATCGGGAGGCATGATCTGAACCTCGACATTTGAGACCATATCAGCATTCGGTACAGGGAAAATAATGTTCTCATATGCTTTTTTATACGTTTCAACAGAATAAGCATCATCACAAAAATCGTATACCGACCACCCTTTCTTGTCAATGCATGCACAAGCATGTTTGTAGGGGAGCTTCAAGATCTGCCAGTAATTACAAGAACATTCCCGCTTGCCAAGGTCTACTGTGTGTCGGAATTCCCCTTCATTCACCTCAAATGTCACTGAGTTGGCTCGCACAACATCCAAGCTCCTCCCTACTTCAAATTCAGCCTTGACCATCACCTCTATATCCATACAAAGGTGCGTTTGCCATTCATGACTTTGCTCCCTTCTATTGCACATCATGGTCATTATCTGCTGCCTAATCCGGTCAATCAAAGCAACAATTGGGAGGGATCTCGCATCCTTCACCCAACTGTTCCAACACTCTGCAATATTGTTGTTGATGATACCAAATCGATTACCGGTAAATAATGAATTAGCCCAGTTTTCAGGAGCGGACTTATTTAAGAAATCTGCAGCCAATGGCATTGCTTTAAGGATTTTGTTGATGTGCAGGGAGTACTCAGCCCTGGTAGGAGCATATGCTGCTGCATTGAACACCTTGGTCCAATGTTTTTTGTTCAGTTTAGGATAATGCTTCCTAAGGACCTGCGATAATGACAACCAACATCCACTTTATTATCAAGAAAAGTAGCATACGTATCAACTCATCACAGTAATCGGTAAACAAATACCTGAGTTCTGAAGTTATCCACCAAATGTCTGAGGCAGAATGCATGTTGGCAGCCTGGAAATACCCTTGGCACATGCGTAACAAGTCCCAGGTGCCTGTCGGAGAAGAATGTGTACTGTCTAAAATCACAAAGCACAGGCTGACTTTCAAGAGCATGTCTCAACTTTTGGCAAAACCATTCCCAATTCTCATCATTCTCTGAGTGAACGACAGCGTATGCTATTGTAAACAATTGATTGTTCCCATCCTTCGATGTCGCACAAAGCAAATGACCTTTGAATTTGCTCTTGATATGAGTGCCGTCAAGGAAAACTATTTTCCTACAACCTCTAAGAAATCCTACCAAACAAGCATTCAAAGCCATAAACAAGCGGTTAAACCTGTTATCCGGTTGTTTTGTCTCCAAATCACAAATGCTCTCGGGATTCGAATGTCTCACAGCATCCACATACCAATGGAGTCGGTTATAAGACCCAACATCAGAACCATGGATTTCATGTAGTGCTATCTCCTTGCCCAGCCAGGCAGTATGGTATGGAATTTCCACATTGTGCTCGTTCCGGATATAAGAAACTATATCTTTCGGTTTGTATTTAGGATTTGCCATGATATGGGCCTTCATCACACACGCAACCCAATTTGAATCGGCATTGGGGTGTGACCTTTTATTCGTAACAGTTTCCAAACCACAAACATGGTCAACATTTAACTTTCTTATAGCAAACTCGCCGTCTCTCCTACAATAAGAGGCATAAAACCTCCAGTTGCAGTTCTCATCCGGGCAAGTAGCTATAATCTTATCAGTATCATTCTTCATATATTTAAACTTTCGATTCACTGCAATGTGATAATTTTTTAAATGAACCCTACAGTCATTAGCATCCTTAAAGGCCTATCCAACGCGACGGATGCGACGACTCCAGGATTCATTATTGTTGGAATTATGAACGACTAGGGCTTGACTTGTCGAGGTCATTCCCTGGTCATCCCTTTTCAAATAAGACACAAGCCAAACGAATAACGCATCACATATGCATCGCAATCCCAAATCAGCCATATAACAGAGCAAATTAAAATACAGGGACTACCTTCTCTGAGATGAACTTGAAGGGGGCTGAATTGCTCTCAACTTTGCAATGTGTTGTTTTGCTAGACCATGCACTGCCACCATACTCTCAACATCTTGATCTTTCTTCAAAGTAATCCATGATTCATCTTCCATATGGGCAGCCTTGTACTGCACCACATATGTATCACAATCGAACGCAGGCCAATGGGTCTCAATCTCCGAAAACACTCTTTCAAGCGTATCGCTCTCCCGAAGTTGAAAGACATGATCTTCGCCTTCAAAAAATACACTACACCAAATCGAACAAGTCACCAAGCTGCCGGAATCCATCTTCCCAGATTGGGTTTTCTTGATTTCGTATCAAACAAGTGGTGTCTGCTTCGGTTATCAAATCAAAATACCAATAGCAATAATTGGGGGTGCTATGATAATAGGCTTATGGCTGCGACGGCGGGGACGGGGGCGGCGGCGGACTCAGAATCGCGGGAAGAATCAGAGGGAGTTTAGTTGCAAGGTGATGAATCAATCGTGTGTGTATCAGAGTAAAACTTGAGGGTAAAGTAGTCTTTTAAGGTGTTTGGGGGGTTTACAAAAAATATGTGCTATATTGGTGATCACAAATAAAGAATTTTCAAATTAGAGGGTTTAGGATAACTTTTTAACATTATTGGTCCTGTTTAACAATTCCCCCTTAAATCTATAGGTTATAATTAAAAATTGAATTTTAAGAAAATACTAATTATGACTACAAGTGTCATAATAACATTGTAAAAATATAATTTAAACGTGGATGAGATATTGTGAAATATTTTATTTTTTATATAATATATCTATAAAAACATAAATGTGTGTAATATTTTTAAAAAAAATTCCATAAAAGTATGATATTTGTTAAATCAATCTTTTATTTATATTATTTAATTTAGTAAATGTTGATTATTTTGCTATTTAGTTAAATATTTTATCTATAGATTTTTAATTTAAAATTTTATTATTAAAGATGTTATTTAAAAATTATTGAATGGTTGAAACTCGAAAGTGATATAAAATTATATCTACTCTTTTATATTATTTAATTTATTTAATAATTTTTAATTAATATTTATAATATTATAAAATTATATATAATTATTACATAATTATGACGTTATATCGATTCAACAAAACCAATAACCAAAAAAGCCTTTCGACTTTAGGTGCGGTCTGGATTTTAAAAGATAGCTTAACTACAACTTTTGTCACTAATTTTATATGAAAATCATTTTTGGGACAATATAGTTCACTAAATACATTTTTCATTTTGGGAGCTTAATCTGTATACTAAGTACACAAATTAACGAAGCATTAATGACAATTGTACATATCAGAAGCAGTTTCATGAAGGAATACTAAGATCCAAATATTCCTTTATCAAATATATATAATTTATTAAAATTTCCTCTTGATAATGGGGACAATCTTTGGTTCTTGCAATTCACATTGACTCAAACTCATATATTATTTTTAAAGAAAAAAGCGTAATTGCGCACTAATTACGTATAAATATATGTTAGAATATATTATAGTTTGTCGGCCACAAAAGCGTGCATTAGTGTAGGTAGTAATGAAGGGACAAAATGGCATCCAGCCCCTCGTGTTCTTCAACAGTATAATTTATTAATGTAATCATCCCTTTCTATGATTAGGACAGACTATCACACTTTTTATCTTAGTATTTTCACTAGATTTTGGTCTTAACTTGAAGTTCGTGTTACATGTATGTATTGGAATGATACACTTTTTGAAATAAAATTAGGACTTTGTATTTCTCGATCAAAGAATAGAGAAGAAGTTTCACTTAACTTGGAATAACGGCCTCTTACGGGAGAAGTTAAATTTTATGATATATGGTATATATTTTAAAAGAGAATATTTTTTTATTTTCCAACTATTCTAATAGGATTCGAAAACTCAAAAATAAATTGGTTAAATTATTTGATCGTCTTTTTGACATGTGGTGTTTTGAGCAAATATGTGCCTAACTGCCTATTTATGAATTTTTTTTTCCCCTTAGAAATATTGTGTATTTCTTGATTTTAGAAATGCCAACAAAAAAATGATCGAAATAATTATATCAATATATGCATTTTATTTTTCTTCGAATCATTTTGAATAGATCAAATAAGCTCCTTTATTAAGCCGCTAACCCAAGATTTCAATCATGCTTAGCCTAAATCTTAGGCGAGACTAATAGAAAGAGAAATTATGGTTTTTTTTTTCCTATTTGTCCAAAGGGTAATTTTATTTTTTTTTTTCACCGCAATATTCAGGGAGTTTTATATTTTACTGATAATATTTAAATTTTAAAAATTTTATATCCAACATTTAAATATCGTTCATTTTAGTGTCAAATTTTAAAATTATGTGGAATTTCCAACCAAAATAGCACAAGTTATATTCACATGCATGGGTTTTCCAAGAGTGGTGTTTCAATTATTATTAAAATATGATAGGATCATAAACTATCATTTCATACAGTATTATGATGATATATAATGAAAAAATAAAGATCCTTTGATATTCAATACTAAGAAAAGGATTAATTGTCGTCGAATTTACTCTACAAATCACGCAGTTAGTTTCACATTACCACTTCATTACTCCATAAACTGTACATTTAGTTCTAATTCGATTTCTTTCTCGTTTTGAGTTATTCATTAGAGAGATCACGCAATTAGTTCCACATTATCATTTCATTACTCCATAAATTACACATTTAGTTTTGCAAAAAAAAATTCATCCCAACTAAAACAAAAGAAATCAGTTTATTACACTAATCAAACAACAATTTCGTTCCAACCGCATTCAAAAAATTTCACTCCAACCAATACTAATAAACATTTCATTGTAGTACCAATAATATAAACAATCTAACTATAATATAAACAATCTACCTCTCGCCACCCCTACTACCAATAGGAAATCTTCTATAAAGGACTCTCGATGGTTGAGAAGGGACCCATTTTTCTAAAGTTCGTCTTGAAGAAGCAAAAGCATATTACACGGGAGGAGGCTGATCACCTCATTCGGATCACCATGTTGAAGGTTGAAATTATTAACATTCTCCGTGGAGTGTTCATTTCTGGGGTACTCCTCGGCGTCCTAATCCCTATTTTCAATGCTATCCGCATGGAGGTACTCTTCTTCGAACTCCAAAAGGTGCGCTCGACGCACTTTGAAGATAAACCTAAGGGAATCGTAGTAATTACATCCTCTCTCCCTCGCCGCAGCATGCTCCACAAGTTGTTGTGAAAAACTATACATTAAATAATGAACAAAAATTTATAAAAAAAAAATTTGAGCATGAATACAACTTACATAAGGTTGATGTTGTTCCAAATATAGTTGGTCACACTGGGCATGAACACGATCAGTAGTCGATTCAATACCAAAAAGCCTCAAGAACATATGGAAAATCTAAAATCTTTTCCGTAGTTTCTTCAAGCAGCGCGTGGCATTATGGGTGCCGAAATCAGTCTGGCATATCAGTTGCCACCTAAAACAAAGCTAAGTCCATGCTGACTTGCTCCTTAATGTTTTTGGTTATGCCATATTGCCGAAATTGTTCGACCATATACTCCTCGGCCTCGCCACGGATGGGTGTTGGTGTAGCAGGAGGATTCATGATTTTAGGGTTGAGGGAGTCGAAAAATGAGAGAGAAAAGCAAAGGGAATGAAGGGTTTTTTGGATGAATGCAAATTAGGGAAAAATGGATGAAAGAACAAGTTTAGGGCACGTCATTAATAAGGGAAAAAGATTTTTTCCCATCCGAACTATGTCCGTTTTTACAATTTACCATCCAAATAATTTTTCATTGGAAACCGCCATTCAACCTTTGCATTTGTGACAAAACGCCATCTGAAGGTGGTTTGGTTAAACGTGTATGTTTTAGGAAAAAATCACGTGTTAATTTTTTTCCCCAAAACCACTAAAAAAAATGGTTTAGATGGCGTTTTGTCACAAATGCAAAGGTTGGATGGCGGTTTGCAATGAAAAATTATTTGGATGGTAAATTGCAAAAACGGGCATAGTTCGGATGGCAAAAAATATTTATCCCCATTAATAAAGATGACCCTAAGGTACGTACCGTTGCAACCTTTCGATGTGACCACTGCAATTTCAGGCGGTCAAACTACGAGAAAGTGTGATTGTAGATTTTTAATTAATGGACGCGTCCCATCGGGAAGGAATAACAATCTATTACGTTTGGCAAGTAAATATGTCTTTTATTAGTTATTCAAAGGTTTGTTTGTCGAGTTAAAGAAAAATAAAAAGGACTCAGCGTAAACGAATCGTTTGTCTCGATTGTCGAGTAAAAATTAATCATTGTCAAATTAAATTGAAAAATCACCTAATTTATAGTATATTCGTAAATTCACTAAAATAAATTCAAAAATTAAACAGAAACTAAAACAATCTATTAAATTTGACGAGTAAATATGACTTTTATTGGTTATTCAAAGTTTGTTTGTCGAATTAAAGAAAAATCGAAATTTCTCATTGTAAACAAATCGTTTGTCTCGATTGTCGATTAATTATTAATCATTGTCAAATTAAATTGAAAATTTAAAGAAAAACTAAAATAAGAAAAATATTATTAAAATATTAAAAAATCAGTTACCTTCTTCTACGTTCTTCTTGCCAGAGCATTGGTTGATTACCGGATAAAAAAGTTACCTTAGGATTTATTTTCGTGTGATAGTTAGAAAGGGAAATAGCGTTCAGAAAGTGTGATTTGTGGTTGTAGAGGTACAATAGTGTCGCTGAAGGGGTTGGTTGCCAGAATAAAAATCAATGGCCGTTGGGATTTCTGCTCTTCCGATATTGAGATAGTTTGAGAATGAAGGTAGGTGAAATGATTCATAAGAATCACCGGAAAAGATATACCGGCGATAATTTTTTCCGTTTATCGTTGAAAAAGAATCACCGGCGATTATTTTTTCGTCAAGAAGATAAACAGCGAAGGGATGAAGGATAAGGATACGTGTTATTATTTCTTAAAATGATTGGGGGTATTACAATATTTTTACATAGATAGGGATATGTGTCTTTTTTTTAAATTTATTAAGGGTATTATGGTATTTCTATTGGATTTACGAAAAATAAGAAGTGTAATAGGGATTTAATATTGCTCTTTTTCAAATTGGAAATTTAAGAAAAGTTTTTTACCATAAAAGAGATCTATATGTCATGTTGTCTCGAATACTCTATTAGACGTTTCTGACACTTCTGGTACAAAAATTTCTTTTAAAAAATTATATTATTATATTTAGGTCATATTATACTAATATTATTCGTATATGTGTATGCGACCTGAAATTCAAATCCGTCATTTACTTTTTTTTCTTTTTTGTCTCATTTGATCTTTAATGAAAGAAGTACATCTTTGTTATATCGAAACTTCTACGACTTTCAGAAAAAGTATGAGATGCATGTACCGAGTAACTGCATGGTCGACATAAAAACGTACAAACTACTGCAGTGAGAGTAAAATATGATAATTGATATGTCAGAGAAAATATTGGTTGAATAGTTGACCACCCCAACCAACGCCACGTGTGAACAATGGCATCATCATGAAACGACATAAATGTCTGTCGCGCGAATCGTTTGTATACAACGTTCACATTGTGTATATTACTGTTACATTTTTGGATTATTTTTAGTTCCTCTTTGGATACCCAAAAGTGTCGGTGCTCATTTCTCCTTAGTCCTTCCACGAAAGAGCTTTCCATATATAAATACGTACTTCGCAACTTCATCACTTCCCTTATTCTTCCTTTAACTCTTCTTCATCGTGGTTGATTGTTTCGGGAGTGGACATTTGAATTCAATTATGCACGTTAATATTTTGTTCGATTGTGTCCGATATTTGTTATGAAACATAAATACAAGTATAGTGATATAGATAGGGATTTCATTTGCACAATTTGGTAAAACTGATTAAATCCATGGAAATCGAAATTTTGGTTCGTATTATTTACTGAATTAAAATTTCGATTCGATATTCAATAAAATAAATTTCTAAAATTTCAGTATTCGCTACGGTATCGATATTTTGATGTGATATACCGTACCGAATATCGAACTTATATATATAACATAATATGTATATATATATATATATATAGGGAAATTCTTATCCAAACCCCACTCGGCCGAGCCCGCCAATTAAAACACGTCAAGTGGAATTTGAATTTTATATTAAAATAATTACTAATTTCAATTTATTTTCTTAACTCTAGTTAATGTTAACCATATCTAATTTAAATTTATGGTACGTAGAAATTAAAGATTTTGACAAAAGATTTCTGCCATGAATAACGTGGTCTTCTTCTTCATAATTCTGGGAGATTCTGAGAGAAATGCCTTCTTCAAATATTTTCTTTGTAATTCGGGAATATCACTTCATAGATAAATATTTTGTGTATAATTATTCTAGGAAAAGAGTACTGCCAGAGAAATGGAGACCCGAGAAGTGTACGAAGAGAAGCTTCGCAGAGGGAATCTCCACCACGATCCCACCATCAAACCAGGCCTCGGCTCCGCCCCTGCCCCTGTTGTCTTTCTCTTTTAAACCCCTCTAATGTATGTATCTATGGATAATTATTTTCTTGTTTGTCTGTTTGTTCATTAGGTGTTTGATAAAATGTTTCTTAGACAATCTGAAAAAGTTTATGCAGCTTTTTGTGCGAAATTGTGAGTTGTTGATTTTTTGTTTTGAAGCAGAAAAATTCCAAATGGAAAATCACCCCAGTTCTGCAAGACATTACTGCCGTGGTATGTGTGAGTGATCTTTGGAAGGGAGGAGCTTGAGAAGGAACCCAAGTTCTTGAAGAATGGTGATGTCGGTATGATTAAGATGGTTCCTACCAAACCCATGGTCGTGGAAACTTTCTCTGAATACCCACCCCTCGGTCGTTTTGCTGTTCGTGACATGCACCAAACAGTTGTTGTTGGTGACATCAAGAGTGTAAAGAAGAAGGACCCAACCATCTACACTGTCCAAGTAATTTAATTGCAAATCACATAAGCCATTCGTGCTCTGGTTCATATGGATAGTTGTGGAGTAATTGATTGTGTCCACTAGAAATCCTATTTTTAAAAATGTGACCTTTGTGGGGATTATATGAACCCCTTTTGTATTGTCTACACCATAGGATTATACTCTGGTTAATTTATAAAAATGGAAGTTCCAATAATAGAGATGTGTACTACTCGTGCTATATAATTCCTCTCCTTTTGCTTTATAAGAAAAACATAATATAATAAAATTCTTAGTACTTACAGAAAAATTAAATTAAATAAAAACTAAATTGTTTGAGTACAAAATTGAGTTAAGAAATAATATAAAGTTCTGGCTCTCCGCCAAATCAACAGCCCCCAACAATAAAAGACATAAGAAACAATATAGTTCGAAATTGAGCTATGAAATAGTGGTTAACTTCTAGATTATATATTTGGTCACCAATTAGGAATGATGGTGAAACAGAAGTTTGCGTATCAGTTTTCCAGAATCTGTTGTGCACAATGTCTAAAACTCGTTTTCCAGAATTTGTGCACACGATATTCTCTCAGAATCTCCCAGAATTATGAAGAAGAAGACGACGTTATTCTTGGCAGAAATCTTTTGTCAAAACCTTTCATTTCTACATACCATAAATTTAAATTAGATATGATTAACATTAACCAGAGTTAAGAAAATAAATTGAAATTAGTAATTATTTTAATATAAAATTCAAGTTCCACTTGGCACGTTTTAATTGGCGGACTTGGCCGAGTCGGGTTTGTTTTTTGGTGTCCTTTTTTTATTTCTTTTTATTTATTTATTTTTTATTTGTTTCTTGCGTTTTCTCTCCTTTTTCTTTTCTTTCTTTATTTATTTTATTACTCTTAATAATATTTTTTTAATTTATCTTTTCTCACTTCTCAATTCCCTTCAATTTTTTATATAATTTCACTTCAAATTTTTTTTTATATAATTTACCTTTTTTTTTAAGATAGTATAGTTTGGTGTTTTATTCTTTTATGTAATTAATTTATTTATTTATCAGAATTTAATAATTATATTAAAAATAATTGTAAAATATATATCAATATAAAAATTAATTCTCTTATATTTAAATAAATTTTTTTTTATTTACACACACTGTGAGTGTGTCATAATTACTAGTTTTTATTAATTATTTTTCTTTAGCAACGTTTTTAAACATGTTACTAAATTTTAATTTTATTTTTAATTTTTAATTCTTACGATTACAGAACAGAATAAAAACTTAGCGCCTTCCCGCCAACAGGGGTTGGTCAAGTGGTTTGAGGGTTCTTTCTTGAAGGCAAGGTCCAGAGTTCGAATCTCTTGGGTCACTTGGGGTGTGCGTGTTTAAAATTAAAAAAAAAAAAAAAATTAGCGCCTTCCCAACGCCATGCCCGGTGCTCTCTGGTTCCGTCACAACATTCAGCTTCTCAAATCTGTAATACAATTGAATTTTTTGTATGTTTTATTATGAAATTTTTAATAGAAATATGCTGCAAAGGTTCGTTGTCTCATTCTCTAATACAATTGGATTTGTTGTGTTTTTTTTGAAGAAATTTCCATCAGATATAACTTATATCTTTTTTAATTTTAGCTAAATTTTGGAAATTCGGTTTTTGACCGAACCATATCAAAACAATATCGCTTTTTATAGAATCGAATCGTAAAGCTCGGTTCGGCATTCGGTTGGCACATTTGGTGTACCAAAGTTTCGGTTTCCAAAATTTCGGTTCGATTTTACCGATTGAACAACTCTAGATACAAATAAGATATAATACTGATACAGTGATACAATTTTTTTAAGAAATTTTTTACCTAAGAAGCGTTCGACGCAGTATCCGATTTGATTGTCCGACATAATACAATAGGTAAAATGATATATTTAAAAATATCGGTACATCAGAAGATATCTATTATGTGAAAATTTTGAAAAAATTATACCATCGTTTTTGTGATGTCTCCTGATGTAATCGTATTTATGCTTGTAGATATTAGATTAATCAGACTCCTCAATACTTTACCCATGTTTTAGCGTAGAGAATTTGGAATCAAATGTCATATACATAGTTGAATAATACTTAGGTTTAACTTTTTTTTTTTTTGTGCATCAAGACCACGACCCAAAACTATCCTCCATCAAAACCATCTGCAGCAAGTAGCTCAATCATGCCCATCGGGGGCTCATGCCACAATCTGTAGTGCTCCACCATACCCTGCCCATACTTCGCCAAGTAATCAGCCGCCGCGTTCCCAGAGCGATTAATATGTCTGATTTTAGCCACCCACGGCTTCCGTAACAGAGTTCCACAGTCATCAATGAGATGCTCCAACGGGTGATCTGAAATATTCCCTTTCTCAACAAGCTTTAGGATGCTCTCCGAGTCCGTTTCAATCTTGATTTTGGGAACCCGCCGTTCCCACGACATTCTCAGACCCGCTCTCAAACCCAATTACCGGTTTTTGCCATTTAACATGGTCCCATCAGTGTTAAGCTTCACATATCCAATTACCGGTTTTTGCCATTTAACAGGCACCCGCTTATTCTGCTTTTTGCTCTTCCGTTTAGCTAAACTCATCAAATCCTGACACAACCTCCTTATCCCCTGTATCAAGGACTCAAGAGAATCAGCCTTACCTTGATAAAACCATCGATTACGGGCTTTCCAAACCGTCCAAATAGTCGCCAGAAATACAGTACTCCATGCCGCATTGACATCTATGTTGTTCCCAAATCCCTTGCGGAGATTGATCTTAACCTAGTCCTACCCAGCGGTGCTCCAAAATTCACACCAGTCTGTTGCTTTCACCACCACCTCCCAAACTTTGTAGGACTGCTTGCAGAACAACAATGTATGTTGCCTATCTTCCCTCACTCCAGAGCATCTCGTACAACCTGCACTATCCGTCATATTTCTATCAAAACGGAGATTGTTCGTCATTAGGCTGTCGTGTTGATACAGCCACAGGAACATCTTGATCTTATGTGGACATTTTAGGCGCCACAGCCAGTTCCACGAGGCTCGCAGCTCCCCATCCTCCTTGGTTAGAGCCTCATAGGCGGACCTGCAAGTAAATTTCCCGTTTGCCGACCCACCCCAATTGATCGCGTCCCTGGCCCCATCATTGGCGGAAATAGGCAGACTCAAAATATCCATCCTGATTGACTCCGGCAAGATCGTTTTAATCCGTGTGAGCTGCCACTTTCGTTGATCATCCAGAATATCTCCAACTCGTAGACCTTTCTCTTCAGGGAGGATATTTATATTCTCATCCTCCTCCAGTTTTCCTCTGCTCAGCCATTTGTCCCCCAAACAGATATATCACGCCCATCACCAATTCTCCAAATGAAATTAGCTTCCACCATCTTTGTACTACGAACAATACCCTTCCAAGCCCGAGACGCATACGGTTGGGGCGTATGTTTCGTGATGCTTTCTCCTCGCAAATAGTTCTGCCTGAAAATAGTGTTCCAAATGGTATCGGTGTTCCGTAAAACCTTCCACCCCGCTTTCGCAAGCATTGCAATGTTCGTGTTACGCGCCTCGCGTAGGTCCAAACCCCCATTCTGTTTACTTTTAATGACTTTGCTCCACCCCACCAAATGAGTCTTCTTAACCGAGACGTCAGTGGACCACAAAAAGTTACGATTCAGCTTATTCAATCTATTACACACCTGACTCGGCAACCAGTTCGTATGCATGTGATATGTGGGAATCGCCGACGTCACCGCCTGAAGTAAAGTGGCTCTACCCGCAATATTAAGGGTTTTGGCCTTCCAACTCGTTAATTTCTTCTGCACCTTCTCCACGATATGATCAAAGACCTCTCTTGAGCTACGCCTAAACATGAGATGAGTAATTCTGAGCCCATTTTGACAAACCGACACCCTCTTCCAATGACCCCTATTTATTTCCTCCTCGATCAAATACGATACCCGCTCCATGCAAAGAACAAATAAGTACGGTGATAAGGGATCACCTTGTCGAATGCCACAACTCGGTTGAATTTCTTGAGTAGGTTCACCATTTCACAAAACTCTCGGTTTAACATTACAGACATAACTCATGATTAGTTTGACAATATTCACTAGAAAGCCGAAGAAAACAAGCGTTTGTTCCAAAAATCTCCAATCCACTTTGTCATAGGCTTTCTCCAAATCTAATTTGAGAACCATTCCCTATCATCTATCCTTGGAGTTTTTAATAGAATGTAACAGCTCTTGGAGGGTAAGAATATTATCATGAGTATTCCTTCCCGGAATAAATGAGGTCTGATACGGGCCAACAAGCTTGCTTATAAACGGCTTTAAACGAAGAACGAGAGTCTTAGTGAGTATCTTGAGAAGCACATTGCAGAGTGTTATTGGTCTCAACTCGCTCACAAGACTAGGTTCCGAAACTTTAGGTATGAGACATATGAACGCCCGCCCCATATCCTAAAAAATCGATTGATTAGCAAAACATTCACCCGTAAGTTTCGAAACGGAGTCACCCACAATATCCCAATACTGCTGGTAAAAGAATGCTTGAAACCCATTCGGTCCGGGCGCTTTATTCGGGTTCATGGTGTTAACAACCCCGTGGATCTCCTCCTTCACTGGGTGTCTGCTCAGCGAACGACTCCCATTATCTGGTAAAACACGCTGAAGCGTACTCTGGGGGAGGGCTGCATATCCGGAACTTCCCCCTCAGGCGAACATGGTATTGAAGTACTCCCACACATGTTGCCCCAATCTGTCTTCATCCGATACCCACGCCCCATCAATTTTCAGCGCATTAATTTTGTTCCTACTGCGACGACACACTGTAGTGATATGGAAAAAGCGAGTATTTATGTCTCCATGTTTAAGCCACTGGACCCGGGATTTCTGATACCATAGTAATTCCTCCTGTTGAAGTACTTGGTTATAATCTCTCACCAATTCCATTTCTAGCTTCCTAAGATGGGCGTGAATATGGCTATATGAAATTTTCTGAATGCCTGCAATTTGAGCTCTAAGGATTTTTTTCCTCCAAAATATGTTACCAAATTGCTCCTTATTCCACGTCTTAAACAGCTCCGGTGCCCTATCCAAGGCCTTACGGACATCTCCTTCATCTCGCCAGATTTCCCCAATAAGTTCTCTACATCCCGGATTGGAATCCCACGCCATCTCGAATCTGAAGGGCCGGTGGCGGGCGATAGAAGTGATCCCACAGCAGTGCATCAATAAAGGATTATGATCTGAGTGCGTTTTAGCTAAAACGCGAAGTGTACCTTCCGGAAACTTCAATCTCCAGTTTTCATTGCACATTGCCCTATTAAGCCATTCACGAATCCTGATACCTCCCGTAGTGGCTTCGGACCATGTAAACTTGGGGCCTGTGAAACCCAAGTCCATAAGATTACACTTGGTCAAGACTTCGCTAAATCTTGTGCATCTGCTCCAGCTTGCCGGCGCTCCCCCTAATTTCTCGCTCGGGCTCAGAATATCATTAAAATCACCAAGGAGCAACCATGGTAGCGACTCTACCCGGCTGATCTTCAAGATTATCCCATAACTCATCGCGCTTCCTCCTATAAGGGCTGGCATAAACTCTCGAGCAAAGCCATTTATCATTGTTATTGTCACCAATACATATGTGTATTGCTTGAGTTGTTAGCGCAATAATATCGGCATGAATGTTACTCTCATCCCAGAGAAGCTAAATACCTCCACCTCTACCCACCACTGGAGCCCTAATCACGTTCGGAAACCCCAGGCTAGCCGAGATATCTATCGCTCGCTCCTCAGAGACTTTGGTTTCCATGAGAAAAACCATATCAGGTTTGCAATCTCTAGTGAGTTCTCGGAAATTTCGATTAAATTCCCTACTCTCAGCACCTTGACAATTCCACGTAAAGATTTTCATCATAAACAAACAAAAAGGCAGAGACTTCCCAGACCATGGGTTAATCATCCATATCCTGGAAATAGCCCGTAGCTGAGCTAAAAGCTTCTGTATGCAACCACATACTCTCTCTCGATACTTCATCTGTCCCCTTATCCTTTTCCCTTGACCCCGGGACCGGTTCTAATGCATAGCTCGTTTCCACCCTTCCTTCCTTAGTAGCTAGGAATTTTTTGTGTCCCGGGTCATCCGGTAAGTTCAACCCCTGCAATTCTTGCTCTCTCACCCCTAACGCCCGCCTTCCTACATCCTCCACATGGTGTGCAGGATTAAATTGTTCTCCATCAAATGTCGGATTTTCTCTGACGTTGCCCGTCATAGTATGATTAATCTGGTGTCCTGGCTGGAACGTCATGTGTGTTCCCTTGGGTCGGTTTGTTATTTCATCCAAAGCCACACGGGCTGCATTGGGCTGTACTACAGGCTCACTTTGTTGTCTCATCCCCTGCCCTTGTTGGGCTTTATGCGTTTGGGTTTTGGCTGGTTCGCTCCTGTTAGTTTTCCTTGCTGCATTGGGCCCGTACAAATTGACATTCCTTTGGTAACTTGTACTCGGTTTCGTAATTGTTTCCCCCATATCCGAAATAGCCTGAACTTCCGCCTCTGTAATAGCAACTTCCTGAATTGGCGCATCCGTTTCCATATTGGAGAACACCTCGAATCTGTTCCTTTCCGAAGAAGGTACCTCCCCAGCCACCGTGGATTTTCCGGCGCCACCCACCACATGCCCGCCTCTCCCTTTCTTTGCGATTATCCAACTCCCGTACTACGGTCCCTTAGGCTTCTCTGGTCGAGGGGCGGCCGGTTGTTCCACTCTACCAGCTTCGGCTGGTACCTCCTCCCGGACCGGCCCTTCTGGGCAACTACCAACACGATGTCCCACACGCCCACATTGGAAGCAAATCGCTGGTAAATTTTCGTAGGCAATCGGCCAAAGAACCCCATCAACCTCCACTGCACTCCGGAGCGGTTTGTCCAAGTCGATTTGAACACACACCCTGGCATATTTGCCCTTGGCCCCATAGTACGTGTTCCTGTCAATTTTAATTGGCAGGCCATTTCCTCCCTATAGAACTCCAGGTACAGTTTCGGTATACGAACCCAAGAGATGGCCATTGCGATAACGATCCGAGGGTAAGGATACTCTTCTGTTGGTTCAGTCACACGGATTTTATCCAGATCTTGCATTGTGCCCTCCTTGAACTTTAGTTCCTCCGATCTAGATCCCATCAGCAACTCCAGATACGAATTCCTATGCGTCGTGGATGAAGCATATCCCATCTCTGCCATGTTAGTATCGATCTGATCGGCTTGATCAACAGCGGTTGTCTTGAATTTCTTCGTACTTCTTCTCATATGGTCGACTTCCTCACTAGAGAGAGGCGGATGATTTTCTCCCCCTAGACTTCACTTTGAAGAGTATATTGAATGTTGCATGTAGCGCCCGGAGCGGCGAGCCACCACATCCCCCGCACCTAGACCCGAACCCACATATAAAATAGAAATCCATACATGATCCCAAGATTAAGTGAACAAGAACCTACATACACTCGCTAAGCCAGATGGAGCTAAGACAGGACCAGAGCGCGCAGAACAATAAGAAAGCCGAAGCATATAACAAAATCCAAGAAGATAAATCCACAAAAACGAGTTCAACTATCCCTGGAAGCCTGTCCCGAAATATATAATAAAAATTCATACATAATCTCTTTATCAAATTCGAATCATATACAAAAAGTGACTGAATGCAGGTGAAAATGCAACTCGAGCTAGGTGACAAGAACTTGATTGACTCACAACTCCGCCTAGCACAAACCAAAACCTGCAACTGAAAAGTTGAAAGGAGAGGGTCAGTCCACCGACTGAGTGAGGGGGCTAACGCACACCCACACACACATATACATATAAAGCAAAGCACGTATTAAACGAAAGACTATGAACCGGGATAGGGTTTTGCACACTAAATCCATTTTCAAAACAAACTTATACTTACACTTATCAAAACATAACAAACTTAACATAATTGTATCATAACATAAGAGAAAACTCCTATCCCATTTCATAATCAACATATCAAAACCAATTCTTATGCCCGGTGCGTACGGGTCTTAACTAATTCCCCAATTATTAACATACAAATTAAAACGAAAACATAAATCATAAACAATCCTTCCCCATCAACGATGTAGTTCAGGGAGCAAGCCCTCACTACACATTATCATTACCGATTATCCACCGAGGGCTCAAAGCACCACGCCTCCTTAACCTCCATGAGTCGCGCATAAGTACTTCAAGTGGAGAACGTGCACAGGGGTCATAACCGGCGACCCCATGGTTGTCCCGGGTCTCCCTTACCCACGTCCCGGGGGGGGGGGGGGGGCGGGGGGAGGGGGGCAAATGCAAACCATAACCAACATATCATACTATAACTCGCTACATATTAAACTTATCGTATCATATCCAAAGCAAACTGTGTACCTTATCGAAGCATACCTTACCTTGCAACTTAGCACATACTATAGACGTACCTCTCCGTGTCATCCTAATCCGTGGCTAGCATGAAGACTCGCGGCTTGGAGCATAGCCTCGTTGCAAAACATTTTCAAGCTTACATATGCTCGTGTATATGGTTCGAAAACCTTTAATTGTATGACAAAGTCATAAATGTATCGTATAAGCACATATCTATTATATAAACATAATAGTATATTCACATGCGGGCTTGAAAACGAGCACATAGAGTTGTAGGCCGCATTAGCTAAAAAGAAACAAACCTAAAACCTCCCATTTTTACCAAAAGTGTTCCCGGAAGAGCATTGACGGCCAAGAAGAAGCTAAATGGTGGAACCGACACCTCCTAAACTCAAATCTGAGATAAACAAACACATACTCAAGACTTAGACTCGATCATGAACTAATTAGACGCACGGCGAATGCATATGAATGCAAATGATGCATATGAAATGCAACAAAGTAACACTTAGGCCATATGAAGCCATATTACATCATAACTCACATATTTCACTCTAAAAAAATTCATAACATTCATATAACGGGCATAACATATCATTAAACATGTTAGACATGCATGTATATGATAAAAGAATCAAACAAATATCAAATGAGGCAAGAAAACGACACATTGTTGCATGCTAGAACGTGGAAGGGCATATATCGCAAATTAGGTCATATCTTACACATAAGAGCATCAAAATTACCAAATAAATTCATAATAAAGCACTTAACATGATATATAACAAGTTAGTAACAAATATTAAATATATAAAAGCTAGGAAAGCCAAGCAAAACACGAATAAACCGGAAAACAAACGGCAACGCAACAGCAACTCGAAGGTGTCGCGACCCCAAATCAGCTCAAACCGCGACCACCATTTCCTCCAACAAACTCAGCAGCAAAAGTCGAAGCTAGGCCAAAATCCAGTCTCGGCCGTGACAAAAAACAAGCTGGTTTCGGTCGCAGCCGCGACCTCATGCGTAGGTCGCGAGAAATGCTGCGTTCCAGCCCTGTTCTTCTCTCCAAACTCCATAACAACAGTAGCACGACAAGGCAACAAAATAAAAATAAAACAACAACAAAATGGTAAGGAAAGGCCCAAGAAACAACAAGAAAACAAGCTCCAATCATCACACATCAACCAGCAAGAATTCATCAAAATTCCAAAATCCCTAACTATTCACTTCATGCTTCAAAACTCTAACAAGACTAACTCAAAATCTGAATTCCATGGATGAAAATGATCATATAAGGTGGAGAAAACAATCACATACTTACCTTTTAAATTAGAGAAGAATTGGAAGAGTATGGAGCTCAAATCTCCTCTTGGTGAATAGTGGTGGGAATGAAATATATCTCCAAGTTTACTGCCCTTTTCCTTTCCCTCCTTGTGTGGTCCGAAAATGAGGCTTAGGGGAGGAGAAAATAGACTTAATTAGGGTCAATTAGGCTCAAGTTTCACGTCATTTGGTTAAGAAATGAATTAGTTATGGCTAAAACCGTAAAAGGTAGCAAAGCTACGCGAGGCTCACGTTTCGGGCAAAATACGGGGGTCCAAATGAGCTTAGAAAAATACAAGGCCGGGTTCGTTAGCCAAATCTCGTTATGAGTCTGATGCCACTTCCAAAATTCAAATCTGAATTCCGAGCTCGAGTTATGGCCTCCGGAATCCAAGGCGCGCTAAAACTCGTTAGGCCCTCAAATCCCCCAAAACAAGAAATGGTCTCCGACCAAAACGAACAAGTAAAACGAATAAAATAAACACGTAAACGAGTTCATAAATATATAATTCAAATATATCATGTCTTCACATAGTTCAAAAATTAAATTCAAGTTAAAGAGATTAAATGCAGAAGTTAAACTTGAAATTTAGACACTTAGGGCATATAATTCACTTAAACAATTAATTCAACTTATAAATTAAATCAAAATAGAAATTAAAACGTCGGAAAACCCACTCGTGGCGTCATACCTGGCTAGCCGAAGAAACGGGGTGTCACATTGCATGCATTACATTTTAACTAGAGTTATATATAGTAGTTGTTGTCAGGAATAATATTGTAATATAATGTGCATTATCTTATTGTTACTTCTTTATTTTTTCCTCCTTAAGCAGTTAGAATTTCGTAGTTACACACAATATTAAAATTATTATTATTATTATTTTTTTTTATCTCTCAAAGTTTCTTCCACCCAATTGAATAATGTTATTTTTTTTATATCTCAGAGTTTCCTCCCACCAAATTGTTTGATAGACTAATCTCCCGAGGTACTGAAAGCGTTTTTTACGGGGACCTTCCAACGTAGTTTTTTTACTTCCACAAATTTCAAATCTAATACCTTATTTAAATGAATTTAAACTCTTATCCATATGAACCAAATGTCAATTGATTATGTTGTTTTGCAAAAGAATATGATGCATACAATTTGAAATTCTCGTCCATCAACTTGGATCTGGCGTTGCAAACATGGTTGAGGAGAACCTAGTTGCCATGGTGACTGATCTTAGCCTCAATGTGGCTATGATTTCTGAAATCAACATGGTAAGTGAATTTTCTGGCTGGTGGCTAGATTCTGGAGCAACGGTTCACATTTGCAACGATCGAAGGCTTTTCAAGACCTTTGAAGAAGTTGTTGGGCAAGAGGTTCAGATGGGTAATAGCTCCAAAGCCGATGTTGGAGGCAAAGGATCTGTCGAGCTCAACTTTACCTCAAGGAAAAAATTAACCTTGATTAATGTCTTATTTATACCAGATGTTAGGAAAAGTTTAATTTCTGTTGATTTGTTAGATAAGAAGGGTTTTAAGATTTCTGTCGAGTCTGGCAAAGTTATCATCATGAAAAATGGTGAATTTGTTGGAAAAGGCTCTGTTTGTAATGGGATGTATAAGATGTCTATCAATAACATGAATTCCGTTTCTACTTGCATGATTTCTTCAATTTCTTTATGGCATAGTCGTTTAGGACATGATAGTGCAAAGAACTTGAAAAATATGCATGCAATGGGATCAATTGATATTGGTAAAAACGAACTTGATAAGTGTGAAATATGTGCAAAATCAAAAATTGTAAGAAAACCTTTTCCAAGTGTTAAAAGAGAATCACAAACATTAGATTTAATTCATACTGATATTTGTGAGTTAAATGGAATTTTAACTAGAGGTGGTAAAAGGTATTTTATTACTTTTATTGATGATGCTAGTAGTTTTTGCTATGTTTATCTTTTACAAACTAAGGATGAATCACTTAGTTCATTTGTAAAATATAAATCTGAAGTAGAAACCCAACTTGAGAAGAAGATTAAGGTTCTACATTCTGATCGAGGCTTGGAATATTGCTTGAATGCTTTCGATACACTTTGCGAAGAAAGTGGTATCATACATCAAACAACTGTCGGTTATACACCCCAGCAGAACTGTGTAGTTGAAAGGAAAAATCGTACCTTTCTGGATATGATAAATTGCATGTTAAATCATGCAAACTTACCTCACAACTTGTAGGGTGAAGCCCTTCTATCTGCATGTCATATTCTCAATAGGAAGCCTAGTACAGTTGTGAAGACTAGTCCCTATGAAATATGGAAAGGTAGAAAACCCAACATAAGCTATTTCAAAGTGTAGGGGTGTGTGGCTTACTTTTGAGTTCCTATTCCCAAACGGACTAAGTTAGGGGCTAGATCTATCAAGAGTGTATTCGTCGGGTATGCTCTTAATAGCAAGGCTTATAGACTTCTTGACTTGGAGTCTAATGTGATAACTGAGTCCAGCGATGTCGAGTTCTTCGAAAATACATTTTCAAAAGATGTTGGAAATGAATCTGAGCCACCCCGAATTGAGCCTAGAGGTCCTATAAGACCGGTTGTGGAAAATGATATTCCTACACAACTAACTGAGCCTAGAAGGAGTACTAGAGCAAGAAAAGAGAAAAGCTTGGACAAAGACTTTATCTCTTCTGAGGTTTTATTGTTCTTGGTGGAGGGGGACCAGGATAATAAAGTGGTAAGTGAAATACTGTTTATATTTACACTTGAGATGGATCCTAAAACATTTGCAGAAGCTATGGCTTCCCGATATGCTTCTTTTTGGAAGGAAGCTGTAAATGATGAAATGGATTCGATCTTGGGAAACAATACTTGGGTATTAGCAGACTTACCTCGTGGTTCTAAACCCATTGGGTGCAAGTGGGTATTTAGAAGAAAACGGAACACCGATGGCACTATCTCAGTTTTTAAAGCTAGATTAGTTGCCAAAGGGTTTAGACAAGAAGAAGGGATTGACTACTTTGAAACTTATGCACCGGTGGCTTGAGTTACTTCCATCAGAATTTTTCTTGCTTTAGCCTCACTTTACGATCTGTTTGTTCATCAAATGGACGTAAAGACAGCTTTTTTAAATGGAAATTTAAAAGAAGAAATCTATATGGAACAGCCTGAGGGTTTTGTAGCACCGGGAACAGAAAATAAAGTGTGTAAGTTAGTCAAATCCCGGTATGGTCTAAAACAAGCACTAAAATAGTGGCACGAGAAGTTCGACACTGCTATCTTGAAATTCGTATTCAAGTATAACAGTGCTAACAGGTGCATTTACTCCAAAAGGACAGTTGACTATATGGTGATAGTCTGTCTATATGTGGATGATATATTGATCAGGACGAACATGATTGGAGTAAATGAGACTAAAAAGTATCTATCCTCGGTCTTTAAGATGAAAGACTTAGGTGAAGTAAATACTATTTTAGGCATTAAAGTTAAAAAACATAGTGGGGTTTTTTTTCACTAAACCAATCTCACTATATCGAGAAAGTTCTGACTAAGTTTAAACACCTCAAGATCAAGGAGGTGAATACTCCGTTCGACAACGGACTGAAACTTAAAGAAAATACTGGTAGAGCTATTGCACAGCTTGAGTATGCAAGTGTTATTGGAAGCCTCATATACGCAATGCATTGCACCAGACCAGATATTTCCTTTGCAGTTTCAAAACTTAGCAAATACACGAGTAGTCTCAATGCTGATCATTGGAAAGCTATTAGTAGGGTACTCGAGTACCTTAAGAGAACTATTAGCTTTGGTTTGTTCTATAACAAATTCCCTAGTGTGTTGGAAGGGTACTCAGACACGGGTTGGATAACTAGTATGGGAGATAACAAATCTACAAGTGGATGGATTTTCACTCTTGCCGGTGGGGTTGTTTCTTGGATAAGCAAGAAACAAACAATAATCTCTCACTCTACCATGGAATCTGAGTTTATAACTTTAGCACAAGCTGGACAAGGGGCTGATTGGATAAGAAATATGTTGTTAGACATAGATCTTTGGCCAAGTCCAATGGCTCCGATCTCATTGTATTGTGACAGTGAAGCAACGCTTACAAAAGGGTACAGTGGTACCTATAATGGTAAGTCTAGACACATCGGTCTAAGACATGCATTTGTGAGACAACTGATACAAGATGACATCATAACAATTGTCTATGTGAGGTCAAATAAGAATTTGGCTGATCCATTTACTAAGCCTCTGACGAGAGACTTAGTAGCTTCAACTACAAGAGATATGGGACTTAAACCACCCGAACCAAAGTGATGGTAACCCTACCTATAATCTAGATTACACTTGATTAGATCAAAGGGAAAAACAAGTCACTGTTTGGTTAGAGCTATCAAGTGGTCTCATATGTATTAGAAGATAGCTCAGTGAGTTGCAACGTGACAAGGTTGAGCTAAGCCCTTAACAAAATGTTGCATTATTTGCAACAAGTGCTCGAGAAACATTTTACCTATATGAATTAGAAGTGGAGCTGCTTCTTATAGAGAGTTGTGGTTTACTCTCTTAGAGATTCACGAAACGGGATATGGCGTATGGCTTAATAAGCGCCAAGCAGCGGAGTGCTTGCTGTGTGAGAAAGAACACGTGTGTGTGATAACTCCGATTACAACACAAAGAAGTTGAGGTTCAATCTACAGACACCATCAACTTTGATGCAGTTTTGAGCTATTTACACTAAAGGAAGGTTCAATGTTTGTCACACCTTCTTCTACGCATGTGATCTTTGACCGAATTTTCAGAGACTCGTTTGGCAAAGAGCAGTTTTCCAAACAAGTGGGGGATTATTGGAAATATGCCTTGTATAAATTAATTAGTTATTGGAGAATTAATTAATAGATATATAAAGGCATATGAAGAGTTGTTTAGAAAATGTGCATTGGTGTTTGTCCCACATTGGAAGAATAACATAAGACAGACAACTTTATATACTAAAATGCTGTGTACGTTATTAAATTGTGAAACTCAAGAGAGGACTAATGAGCTCACACGCGGTGCGGTGCACCGGGCACGGGCACGGGCACGATCTCGGGCTCGGGCATGGGCGAATGTGGCGTTTGATGGCACACTTTGCACTTACCAATGTCCAGATACATCCAAATTAAATCCGTTGGCATTGTAACAGTCAGGTTGAGAGCAATTATAGGGTGTAACTTCAGGCCATTAACAACTGAAATTAACCCATTCAGATTCCAATTTCAGTTTTGCCAAATACCTGAAAGTTATAAAAGAGCCTTCTCCACACATCTAAAATACAACAAAACATTCATCTGATTTTTGCAGAAGTGCTTTCTCTGAAAATCACAATTTCAGTTTTGCCAAATACCTGAAAGTTATAAAAGAGCCTTCTCCACACATCTAAAATACAACAAAACATTCATCTGATTTTTGCAGAAGTGCTTTCTCTGAAAATCACACACACAGAGCTTGACATATATCCTGA
This sequence comes from Lantana camara, assembly GCA_037501455.1. Taxonomy (NCBI): domain Eukaryota; kingdom Viridiplantae; phylum Streptophyta; class Magnoliopsida; order Lamiales; family Verbenaceae; genus Lantana; species Lantana camara. Next base: position 41,818,029 of record CM074857.1, on the reverse strand, counting down.
AAGTGTATCGCCTGCAACCTAAAGCACACTTCCCAGAAGTAGGGGCGATAAAAACTTTAAGGACAGGGAATACCCGTGTCTAGCTGCTCCATAGCCCAGATTTCTCAACAATTATATTAAGCGGGAGACTCTTAAAATAATCGTTTTTATCTCTTGAGTTCTAAAATTCTTTTCTTTTTCAATTTCGTCTTTCATTACTCCCACCGCGTATTATTTTATTATTTATTTCTTAACTTCTTTTTATTTTTCTCTCAATTCACTCTTAATTTTTTCTATTTAATTTTTATTTTTACTAATATGATATTTTTTATTTTATTTATTATAAATTTATAATTTATTGAAGATAATTATAAATTAAATATTAGTGTGATTAATATATATTTAAATAATATTTTTTTATTTACATATACAAAGATTTTGTAGAGTTACTAGTGTAGAGTTTATAGTACTTAGATGCTGATTGATTTTTATATATGAGGGGGTGGGTCTTGCTAAAAATCCCAACGAGGTTTTGTTGTCTTTTTCCAAAAAAATTTATTGAAGATAATTATAAATTAAATATTAGCGTGATTAATATATATTTAAATAATATTTTTTTATTTACATATACAAAGATTATGTAGAGTTACTAGTGTAGAGTTTATAGTACTTAGATGCTGATTGATTTTTATATATGAGGGGGTGGGTCTTGCTAAAAATCCCAACGAGGTTTTGTTGTCTTTTTCCAAAAAAAGAATAATAAGTAATAAAGGAATAAGATAGAAATAGAAGTCCGAAGAAAATGTTCTGAGGAGAGAGCAAGAGGAGAATAAAACAAGAAAGTTGAAAAGGAAAAGGTAAAAATTACACCCTATATATATTTTATTATATTTTATTAAAAACTTTTTAATATTTAGTATATAGTGTACAGATTAGGGCACGTGAGATCAAATATTAATAAGAAATATCTTTTTTAATTTCTTTTATTTTGAATTAAAATTTTTTTAAAATAAAAGCTGCATTTTGTGAATTAGAAAAGGAGGAAAGTGTAGGGTATAGCAGCAGAAAATAAAATAAACCACTACTTTAATGTTATATAAATGGATAGGTAACTATTATAATGTTAATTTAAAGGTAAAGTATGGGAAAATTATTTAATTATTTCTTCGGAAAAATTAATTTTACAAATAACACATTTGAGCCATGATTATAAATATATATAATTTATAGCATTGCAGGTATGTAAATAACCCAGATTTTTGTGTACTTTAAGGTAAATACAATGTTTAAAAATATTAAGAGGGATTCAAATTCTATTGAGTGTAGTCGGAGAATCAGTAATAATTTTCTTTAATTAAAGAGAAAGAAAAAGTACATAAAAAAACACTTTTATTCTGTCTTTCTTTTTAAAAAACCAGTTAACAAGATCATAAAATTATTATCGAGATCTCTACCTCATCTATAGATAAACCAAATATTAGTGCATACAAGCAATGTGACATGATCCAAGGGTCACAAAGAGCAAAATAGCAAAAAGGAGAAGATAAAATCAAACAAGCTTCTCATGCACATTAAGTTATTTGGATCACTCGCTGTCTTAAAAAGACACGCAATTTTCCGAGCAGTGTTGATATCAACCAATGTGATCTCGATCAAGCAACAAGTAACCCAATCAAAATTGATGGCGTCCCTGAGAGTCGCTCTAAAATTAGCGAGTAACACACCTCTCACGTCTCGGTTTATCCTTGCAGCCATGAAGGCGCCAAATCCATCAATTTCATAGTCTCTAATGGCTGCCAATGTCGACCTTTTGAAGCTCTATGTTCAGCCCCCCCATTTGTCATGCTTCTTGTTGGCATATAAATATCATATATACAAGCATCTTAGTTCATACATCTACAATCCACAATCCACATATTAATATTTGTATGCTAATATCAATTGATATAGTTCAACATTGCGATATAATATTAACAATAACAACAACAACTATATATATATATATCCGGGGACGTAGCCAGGATTTACGAGGGGAGACGAAACTAAAAATTTTAAAATAAAAGGGTTAAAATTTATAATTAGGGGAACGAAAATCTAAAATTAGGGGGATATAAAACTAAAATTTTTCTAAAATATATGAGGGGTAAACAAAAATTTTCAAAATTTAGGGGGTGGGGGCCACGGTGGGGGCCACCCCCTGCCCCCTCGGCTCCGTCCCTATATATATGTGTGTGTATAAGCCATAATTGACACTACAGTTAGCTATAATTACAAACTACGTATTGAATATCAAATATTTCTAATTTAATATATAATTAACTACCTAAAAATGTAAGTATTAATGATGTACATAATCTTCAATGAAAAGGACTCACGTCCTCAATAAAAAATCTGGTGCCAAGAAAGCTATTTTGTGCAACGATCAATTTTGTGTCACATTCTGAGTCCCCACCCAGAATCTGCATGCAGCATGCATAGTAAATAATCACTTATTCAAGAAAAAGTTTCTTTTATAACTTAACCTAAAAAAAAAAAGTGCTTTTATATGTATATTGTATAAATAATTAAAAGAAGGTGCTTTTATTCTTAAAGTTAATCCCCATATATGTTCGACATTAATTGCACCATCAATTTTGAACAAAAAAGTGAAATACATGGAAGAATTGTACCGTTAAGGATGAACTTGATTGTTTTCTTTCTTTATAGAAACCTTTTTTTTTTAACATACTCATATTCAAGTGGAATTCAAACGAAAATATCGTCCTGAAAAATGAATATATTAACCACTTTGACCAACCCTATTAGCTTTCTTTATAAAACGGTTTATCACATTGATTTTTATTTTTTTTATAATTTAGAGATAATTTACTTTATTAGAGATGGGTGTGTCAGTTATTTAATATACCAATTTTTATATTTACTAAAATATTGTAAGAGTCCTATGTTATTAGTAAAGTTAAAAAAAATATAAAGTACACTGCACTATGTAACTATTCGAAAAAGGAGTTACAAATTAGATGGGACAATTTATTAGGCTAAACAAATTAAATTGTGTATCAACAAACTTTTAATACGATGATATTAAATTCAATTAAATTTTTTTGGATAAAGATTAAACCCAATTAGATAATATCATTATATGCAGCTAATAACCTATAGAGAACGAAAAATAAAACACCTACATATCTGGTTCATAATTTTACTATCAAGTGAATGCTCCATTGTCTTAATTTCACAATATTCTAATACTCTTTATCGGAGAGCATGCCATTTTTATAAGACAACGTTTGATATTTAAGATGATTTTTTTTTTTTTTATTTAAATTTTAAGTGATATTAGATTGGATCGAAGAAAATTAATATATCTTTTGATATTGGAGTATATCATGAATATACCCTAATTCTCCTCTCACAGTTTAGATTTGTGAATTACAGTATTGGGTGATTAAACATACTTATACATGGATAAATTTAACTTCAAAAATCATATTTTAATTTCTTCTTCTATGGATGAACTACAAATATCCACCTTATTAACGATTTAAATGATGTTCGGTTAAAAATTTGATAGGTATTACCAAAACTTATCAAATTGGCCACTATGTGATCATTAACATTATTGGAACTTGTTAAATTAATCCTTACGGGACCATGTCACGCCATCAAAGCTATTCAAAAATGGCATGCATTAAATTAAGAAAATTACAAAAAATGGGTAATATATATATATATATTTTTTGAAGGAAAAACCCCTCAAAGAGAGGGGGGGATCTATTCATAACTTAAACCCCCGATGAACAAGGTCCATAACAAAGTGAGGAACAAAATCCACACCAACAACGCTAGCCGAGGCTGCATTCCTAGCAAGGACGTGAACTACCATATTAACATCGCGACGAACATGGGAGAAAGAGCAAACATCAAAGAAACAAGTTGAGCTACGAATATCTTCGACTAAGTTGCCAAGGTAGGAAGAATCAGAGGTGTCTCTACAAAATTTATCCAACAAGTTCTTACAGTCACCCTCGATGATAATGTTGAGACACATGCTTTTAGCGGTGAAATGAGTTCTAATATTTTTAATTTTTTTAAAAAATCCATTAGAGTCCAATGATTGAAATGTTGGTAATTTCATTAATAAATTATTTAAAAATAAAAGAGCGGTTTACATTTAAAACCCAAAAAATATAAAAAATTATAATTTGGTGATACTTAGTGAAATGATTATATTTATACATCTTCATGAATTTAATAATTACACTATACATCTAAAAAAACAAAATTTTTTCGATATAATTAAATTCATAAGAGTGTGTAAATGTAATTATTAAATTTATGAAGGATGTATGTATAATCATTTGATTAGGCGGCACTAAATTATACTTCTTTATATTTATTTGGGGTTCATATGTAATTATAGTCAAAATAAAAATATAATTTTTCTCAACTAAAAAATCTATACGTAAATAAGGGGCAATTTTTTAAAACTCCCCATGGGTTTGAAAAATTCCTTTTAGCTCCCCATTTTCAAATACATCATTTGGGGTTTTAGATACACGATTTTGGGATTTAGATACACAATTCTGGGATTTAGATACGCGATTCTGGGATTTAGATACATGATTTTTTCCTTGTATTTCAAATACATCATTTGGGGTTTTAGATACGCGATTCTTGAGTTTTAATACATCATTTTTTAAAATGGGGAGCTAAAAGGAATTGGACTTATCATTTGGGGAGTTTTCGGGAATTCCCCGCGTAAATAAACCAAATTACAAGATTCTAAAAATAATTTTAAATAACCCCACGATTCTTTGAGTCGGTTTAATTAAAAAAAAAAAAGTTCTAAAAATAATTTATCCTTATTTATGGTGTACGGATATTTTTAAAAATATCATTTTTTCGTATCGTGTGTTGTCGAATACTCTGTCCGAAACTATATTCAACACTCCTTACCTAAAAATTTTTAAAAAAATTAAAAATTCATATCACCGTATCCTTAACGTATTGTATTTATATCCTTATATCCGTATCCATACATCATAAATTCTTATACACATGACAAAATAATAAAAATACATACATTTGTAAATGTGACATGAGCAGGCCCTTTTTGACATTTGAGGGCCCAGACCCCCACCCCCCTTTCTCCCTCACCAGCAGAATCTTAGCTGGATGCAGTCATGCACAACAATAGTTCTTCCCCATAATTACACTAATCTTACTTACATTAATCTTTGATACACTAATACACTATACACTACAAACAAATACTCTCTCTCTCTCTCTCTCTCTCTCTCTGAGAGAGACACACACTGAGTGTGTGAAATTACTGAAATGTGAACCGAGTCCCCCCACATTCACATAGTCCTTCACATTTAAAGCTTTCATTTCTCTCTCCTCTTTCTCTCTGTATCTCTCTCTCTCTCACACACATAGTGTGTGTCTGTGTGAGCCAGCTACAACGACAACAATGGCGACCAACACCACGATCTTGCTACTCGTGGTGATCTTCTTATCCTTGATGCAGCCGCCGCTATCCTCGGCGGCGCTCCACCAGCACCGCCGCATTCTCCACCAGCCCTTCTTCCCACAGGACTCCATTCCTCCGTCTCAGCCACCCATCCCCTCATCCCCACCCACCCCCAAATACCCTTTTTCTTCTTCCACCCCTAACAATAATACGCCATTCTTCCCGACATACACCTCGCCGCCACCACCGCCCCCCTCTCCGGCCTCATTTGCCACTCTCCCCGCCAACATCACCGACCTCAATCTCCCCCATTCGTCCAAATCCAAATCCGCCTCCTCCAAGCTCATCGCCGTCGCTGTTGCCGTCGTTATCGCCGCCGTCGTTATTGTCTCCGTTGCGGTATTCCTCCACCTCCGTAAGCGTGACGGCCGAACACCAAGGCCAAGATCTTCGTCCTTGGACCACGCCAAAACCCAGAGATCCAATAGCAACAGCACTAATCCTTCATTACACGACGCCCCGAATAATCATCAGGGTTCGAGTAACCATCGGGTTCCGGATAATCATCAGGTTCCGAGGCTTCAAAGACCTTCGCAGAGCAGCTCCGAGTTCTTGTACCTGGGTACTTTGGTGAATTCCCATGCTGCTGGCGGCGGCGGCATTGCCTATAATGCAGCCTGTAGTGCGGCTGCGAAGAATAATGGTACTTCTGATTTGAGGAAAACAGACTCGCCGGAGCTCCGCCCACTGCCGCCGTTGAACTCGCAGCAGAGTTTCCGGCGGAATTATCGAAATAATGCTGATGTAGCGTCGAGTAAAGATGACGAGGACGAAGAGTTTTATTCTCCCAAAGGAAGTTCTATTGGCACCGGATCAGCTTCTAGAAGGGCTTTTGCTGCCATAGAAGTGGAGAATTTCAATGGGTCTACATCGAATTCATCGTCGTCCTACACTTCTTCGGTTTCCAGATCCGCTTCAGGCTCTCCAGCAAGGTCCGTTTCTTTGAGTCTTTCCCCAGAAAATAGCTCCAGCCCTAGAAATTCAATTCCCAAATCGCCCGACTTAATCGAGATTCAGAATTTTGCACCCCTGCATCGGCAGAGGGCATCTTCCCCTCCTCCACGAGCTCCAATCTCTAGGGAATCTGCATCTCCGTCGCCGCCAAGTTCATCTTCGCCGGAGAGAGACTCTAGAAGAAGCCAAGAATCATCGCCCAGGATTTCAAATGTTTGGGATCGGAAATGGGAATCTCCGGTGAGAACTAATAGCCCTGTAAAGCTTAACGCAAGTGTTTTTCCACCACCTCCTTCACGTGCCCCACCACCACCACCACCAGTTTCAGTTCGACCTCCGCCTCCCCCTCCACCGCCGCCAATGAGTAGAGTACAGGACAGCCCTCGAACTCCGACCCCTCCCGTTAAAAAGCCCCCTATTGCGCCTCCTACACTAGTAAATCCCTTCAGACCGGTTGCTTTAGAAAGTCCTACATTGATTTCTCCAATCCAGTTGCCCTCAAATGATTCAAGAAACATTGAAACGGATGGGGATAATGGAAATGAGGAGACTACTCCTAAACCAAAATTGAAGCCATTGCATTGGGATAAAGTGAGAGCCAGCTCGGATCGGGAGATGGTTTGGGATCAACTAAAATGTAGCTCTTTCAAGTATGATTCTGCTCTTATTATGGATATGGTCTTTTCCATGAGTTAAATTGCGTCTGTCTTTGTTTGTTTAGTTATTTAATATGCCTCTTCCTTGGTTGAAATATATGCAGATTGAATGAGGAGATGATTGAGACATTGTTTGTTGTGAATACGCCGAAACCAACTCCAAAGGAAGCACCTAGGTGGCAGGTTCTTCCTTCTTCTGCCCAAGACCATGGTAATAGGGTTCTTGATCCCAAAAAGGCACAGAATATCGCCATTCTACTACGGGCACTCAATGTAACTGTAGAGGAAGTTTGTGAAGGCCTTCTGGAAGGTATTCTATAAGCATTATTTATGATTATGTGATTCAAGATTATGTGGATCCATTTTTTATAATTGGTGAATCTACATGAAAAATAGGGATAATTACACTGGCATACGTGAGGTTTGAGATATTGGTATACGACTTGCTATTATAGAATGAATTTTTAATCACATAGATCGTGCAATGCGAAGTGGGGTATTCATAAAAAAATAGAGATAATGTCTTCAAAAAATTATTGATCATTCCGGATGTAATATAAATAACTTCGACGGGGAAGTTTCTGTAATTTCTCTAACCTCAGAGGAAGTTTGTATAAGTAGGCCAAACATCAGGGTATGTCAGTGGAATTATCACAAGGATAATATTAACCACAGTTGCCCATGCACATGATTGTTCTGTTTATAAATTGTAACTATCTTATTGCAGATGGTTATAAGAAAATATAGGTTCGTGTCGCGGCATATTCTTACTTTTCAGGACCTAACTTCTTGAGACATTGCTTTATCTAGATATGCATTGTTACTCAACCTTATGGGCAATATCATTCACTTTATCATGATATTCTTATTTTTAGCTTCATACTATTTAGTTTCCTCCCATGCCTGCGTGATTCCATCTGATGATCCACTGAAAATGTGTAACATTTCATTTGCCTTTGAATTCAGGCAATACGGATACTCTTGGTACTGAGCTTCTTGAGAGTTTGTTGAAGATGGCTCCAACGAAGGAAGAGGAGCGAAAGCTAAAAGAGTATAAAGATGCTTCTCCATCGAAGCTGGGGGCCGCTGAAAGATTTCTGAAGGCAGTCCTTGATGTACCTTACGCATTTAGAAGAGTAGATGCAATGCTATATGTGTCAAATTTCGAATCTGAACTGGAGTACCTGAAAAAGTCATTTGTGACTCTGGAGGTACTATTTCTACAAATAACATACTTTATCTACAAAATTATTTGAAGTTTATGATTGTTATATGTATACTTTTTCCAACTAGGGAACACCTTCTAATTCTCAAAATAAAACTAAACATTTCCTTCAATAACATACTTTATCTACAAAATTATTTGAAGTTTATGATTATTATATGTATACTTTTTCCAACTATTATACTTCGAATAATAGTAACATGTGAATAAAAGCTTAAAGTGACACCCACAGACAATGTTCAATCTAATAAGGGGCCATTTTTATGTTTGAGGGGGACAAGATCATCAATTTTGTGAGTTTTATATTATAAAAACAAAAAGTTGTTAATCCAAGAAAAGGGGTTGAAAAAATTTGAGAGGGATGGCCACCCCTTCGGTCCCCCGTTTGCATCCGTCATTGGTAACACCAATAATCAAACAAAAATTTACATGAATAATGAGAAAAGTGCATGTACATATTCAAAATATTTACATATATAAAAACTACAGGCTTAGTCCAACTTAAATTTTTGTCTTATGATGATCAGGCAGCCTGTGAAGAATTGAGGACAAGCAGAATGTTCCTGAAACTTCTAGAAGCTGTCTTGAAAACCGGAAACCGCATGAATGTAGGAACGAACCGTGGGGATGCACATGCCTTCAAACTTGATACACTACTCAAGCTCATTGACATCAAAGGAGCAGATGGAAAAACCACTCTTTTACATTTTGTTGTTCAGGAAATAATCAGAACCGAAGGCGCCCGTCTTTCTGACAACTCTGATGAGGTCAAATGCAGAAAACTCGGCCTCCAGGTCGTTTATTCTCTCACTTCTGAGCTATCAAATGTGAAAAAAGCTGCTGCTATGGATGCGGAAGTGCTTTCCGGTGATGTCTCCAAGCTCTCAAAGGGAATTGGGAATATAGGAGATGTTGTAAGATTAAACGAGGCAAAGCCCACAGAGGAAAAAGATAGTTGCAATAAGTTTTCCGAGTCTATGAATAGTTTCATGAAAAGGGCCGAGGAGGAAATCATTAGGGTTCAAGCTCAAGAAAGTGTTGCTCTGTCTCTTGTGAAGGAAATAACCGAATATTTTCATGGGAACTCGGCAAAAGAGGAAGCTCATCCTTTCAGAATCTTCATGGTGGTTAGAGATTTTTTAGCAGTTTTAGATCGGGTTTGTAAGGAAGTTGGCATGATAAATGAAAGGACAATTGTTAGTTCTGCCCATAAGTTCCCAGTTCCTGTTAACCCTTTGCTGCAGCAAGTTTCAGGGGGTTCTCAGAATAGACAGCTTCACAGTTCATCCGATGAGGAGAGTTCATAGGTGTAAGCAATTTTTTTCCCTCGAATTTGTAACATTTTGTATTTACTATATAGTAAGCGTAAGAGATTTTGAAACCTTCAGGTGTTATAGATATACATGGAAATCTTTTCAAGCAATATCGGCTCGAGCGCAGGGTGGTGATTTTGATCTGTATTTCTCCTGTAAAGTGGTTTGGTTTCAGAAATCTTTGCTGTATATATAAGCATATGATTGAGGACATGGACTCCGAAAACTGCCATTAATTATTATGATTATTTCAGTTACAGTACATCTGGGGTAAAATTTCATCTTAGTTTCAGAACTATGTGGGTTGATCAACATGAGGGGGATAACTGTAAGATGAGAATAAGTTAACATTGAAAAGTATGCAAGACTCTGAAACTAAGAGAGAATTTCGTGATTATTACAATACATACAGAATGTCATCTGTAAATCATATAAGGTACAATAATTTATTACAGTGATTTGTATTGAAAGCTTTTTCGTCCAAATGATGTTCATTGTTTGACATAGTGTGTGTGACTACAAAGAATCAGCATCCATACGCTCAGTAATTCTTCTTGCTTCCTCTTCTGTTGCCGGAACAACCTTTCGGATCCTATGTCCATTATTCTTTGCTTTTGCCTCTGCCCGTACTGTAAATGTGAAGTAAAACCTGTTTGAAAGCTGCAGCATAAATAAACTTTGCGTTCATGGCTTCGACTTAGTAAGAAAACGACTGCATTTTCACCAAGTAGAGCAAGTAAAAGTAAGACACAATACAGTAACAGTTAGGGATCATTATACCGGCATACACTGAGATTTAGCCTCAGTACACGAACTTCCCCTACGGTTAGAAAAGTGAAAAAAACTTACCCCAAGATACCCGAGGTTTGCAAATGCATGTTATTATAGTCATGATCTCAAAATCAAATATTGATCGATAAGTGTCGATGGTGAAATGGGGTATTCATAGATATGTTGTCAAAATTCATCATCCAGATGCAAGGTAATATTTGGGACTTTCGGCAAGTGATGATGTAATTTCTCAAACCTTGAGCGAAGTTTGTGTAATCCGGGTATATTAGTGTAATTATTCCGAAAATTTTATACACTCTCATTGGGGAAAATTGCATTTTTAGTCCCATTTGATTTAGAGGGTTGCAATATTAATCCCATTCGTTTCAAAAAAATACAAAAAAAGTCTCATATTTTATGAAATCTTTGCAATAATAGTCCCATATGTTGTGATAATAGTCTCACACGTTGCAATAATAGTCCCGTCGTTAACCAGACAACAAAACTGTTAACTAGATAATAGAAAAATCACGCATACATCATTTGCACCGTTAGAAATTCTTTTAAAATATTTTTTTAACATAAAACTATCTAATTATATTTAAAAGCAATTACATTCATTATTTTATTAATTTTACTTTAATTTATTTACATTTTAATATCAATTAACATGTTAAAAACAATACATATTTTGAGGATTATATAATTTTTTTAGAAATAGTTGTATACATTTACTAGAAAATATATTATATTGATTTAAATTTTTTATTTTTATTTTTATATTGAATTTTTCCTCATAATATCATGACACGCAAAATGTAAAAAAGTTATTAATAATGACTTTAAACATTAACTTTACTATGAATGTATTTTATTTAAATTTGTAATATCGATTCATCTTATAAATATCTTATTTTAAATTAATTAATAAATATAAATATATTTATTTATATATAATATAATCATGTCCTGTCCTAATTTTTTTAAAAAATCCGTTTCACCGTGTTCGTGTCTCGTCGTACCCCGTATCCATACATCATAGAGTCTAATCAACTGTAAATATCTTGATTTAAACTTAAAAACATATATTTTTTCAAAAAATACGCCTATTTGAACAATACCTTTCTTAAAATCCTTAATGTCACTTTCCAATTTCCATGCCATGTTAGTCTAACATTATATTTGAAATTGGTGCAACTTTTATTGTTTAACTTTAAAAAACATATAAATATATTAAATTTCTAATGTCACTTTCCCGTACCATGTTCCCAAAATACTTGAAAATAAAATTGTGAAGTAACAATAATAAAAACACCAAATACATAAAGGATTGATATAAGTGTTAATTAACATGTTAATTGATATTGAAATGTAAATAAATTGAAGTAAAATTAATAAAATAGTGATACAAGTGTCTTTTTTTAAAATTATAATTAGATAGTTTTCCGCCATAAAAATATTAAAAAATATCTCAAAAGAATTTCTAACGGTGCACATGATCTATGCGTGATTTTTCTGTTAGCTAGTTAACGACGGGACTATTATTGCAACGTACGAGATTATTATCGTAACAATTTCTTACATATAAAACCATTTTTGGATCTCTGAAACGAACGAGACTAATATTGCAACTCTCTAAATCAAATGGGACCAAAAATACAAATTTTCCCAAACTTTTGAAACAATAATAGAAAGTAAAAAAGGAAAATTAGTGCCGCTTTTCCATACATATGTTACTAGCATGCGACCCATGCGATGCATGTAGTTTATTTATGTTATATTCTAAAGTAACAAAAATTATTAAACACTGAAATAATATTATAAGTATTATATTATAATTATATAATATATAGAGCTATTGACTAAAAATATTTAAAAAAAATGTATGTGAACCAAAAAAACACAAAAAGATAACTAGAAACATATAACACTTATTAAAATTACAATAACTAAAAACAAATAACGCTTATTAAAATTATAATAATATGAATATTATATTATAATAATGTTTCATTTACCTAAACTGAATATAGATATTTATTCCATACATGTCCCAACATAGAGAAATTAGTTATTGTATGTGAACCATCAATTTACGCCGAATATACCAATAAAAAAAATTAATTAAGAAAACAACCAAAACATTCATGTCGCTCGTTAATGTATATACTTAATAACAAGAATATTGAACGTTAATGTGAAATTGGTCATATATAAAAGAAATCTCAGAATTATTTAAAATTCGAAAATATCAAATTTAATCATCCCAAAACCATATATGTAATTTTGTATAAAAATATATAAGTAAAAGAAGCAAAACATGAAATATAACAACACATCACATTCCTAAAAAATATGAAAAAATAGAATAAGGTAAAATTTAAAAAGAAAATCATAAAATTTCAATCGCCAATTAGATATTAATAAAATAAGCACTTATATAGGCTACCAAATATCATAAGAAAAGTATAATAAGATGTCTTATTAAAATTATAAAATATAGATACAGATACCAATGTGATTGGTCAAATATAAAAGAAAATATTCTTTTTTTAGGTGAACATAAAAGAAAATATGGAAGCATGAGAAAATTATAAATACCAATTCATAAGAATTCAAACTATCATAATGCCATCTTTTGGAAAATAAAGGAAAAATAAAGATTAAGCAAAAAGAAAAAGAAAACATAAAATCCAATAGCAAATTGGAAAATAAAATGAAAAATACTTATTTATACTACAAAAATTGTGAAAAAAAAAATTAAAATAAAAAAAATTTTAAAAATATTATTTTATTTGTCAAATAACAAAAATATTATAAACTCTAATATGTCTTTTTTTTTTTTTTTGGGTTCTATAGCCCATTTTCATGGCCGAGTCGGGGTGGACCACTTAAGGTGTAAAACTCACTACGAATGATAGGTATGGTCCCAGGGAATTGAACTCTGGTTAAACTAGCATACGTCAAAACGCTACGGTACACCACTTGGTGGTTATAAACTTTAATATATTGATATGGAAAAACTACAAAATTCCAAACCATTCAAGAGAAAATTAAAATAAAATATGATGGATAACCCAAAAAATTTCAATGAACATCTAATATGCAATTAGCAAGAACAAAATTGACCCTAATGAATAATTCACTTTTCTTTTAGGAGAGTTCCCTTCTTCTCTCTTAATTTTTTAATCATTTGACTAAAGAACGTTGAGATTTGAAGTTCATACTTGTTATTACTAGCGGTTTGCATAAGAGAAATATTTGCAAGAGAAATTTCAAAAAACCGATACACAAACCTAACCATAACATGTAAATTCTTAAGAAAATAACTTCATATTTAATTAATTTGGAAGATCAGGTATGCATTCAAAAATTCCATTTCATATGGATAGAAGTTCCAAAATAAAAGATTAAGTATCTTAAGTTGGTACACATGCAGGCCAATAGGGGTTGGTCCAAATGGTTAATGAGTTCGTTCTCGAAGGTAAAGTCCCGGGTTCAAACCCCACTTGGGTGTGTGTGTTAACAAAAAAAAAAAAAAAAAAAAGTTGGTACACATGCAGTAATGGACTAACGGTAACTGATAGATTTTACGGCAAATTTAGATGGTATTAACCTTAAATTTAAACTTAACATTTATTATTTATGTCAATTAAGAATTTTATGGCAAAAATTCAAATTTGTCCAATTTAGAACCCAAAATTAAAAAAAATGTCCAATTAATGAGTTAATAGTCGAAAGCCAGTGATTTTTTAATTTGTTTTAATAAAATATTTTTAAAAAGAGAAACTTCTATTTGGTCAAAATTTTACAAACATAAAATCACCATATATAATATCATTAAATATCAACTTTAAATTTCAAATCTTAAAAATATAAAGAAGGACAATAAATTAGGGATTGATTGATATCTTTTTTCTTTTTAATCTATTTATGTATAAAATTAAATAATACATTTCTAATTAAATCAATCAATGAGGTAATTTTAAGTTAATTTAAAATCTTAAAAAATCATAAAATTCCATTACGTCAAAATTGACAGAACTTGGGTCAAACGCCATTATCAAATATATAATAGTATAGATAAACAAGGAGAATACCTCACTAGACCTTAATTCAGGCCTTGTAACATGAGCAACAACTTCCACATGGATTAATGGCTGATCTGAATTCTCACTCTCTGTGTACAGTACACATGACTTGAAACGCAGGAAATCTCCAACATCAACCTACATCACCAATACAAAACAGTGAAAAAAACATGGGAATAGCACAAAAAATTGAAGTATATAAATTAAAACGTCAAGGAAACAAGTTAACCATGTGATTAATACTCACTGGTTTGAGAAAATCAACATGATCAACTTCAAGAAACGAAGGCATCATGCCTGCAAAAGTATAAGCCGTTGAAAAACCCAACTCAAAAGCTCTGTGCATCAGAAATCCCCCAAAGATCCGCCCGTGAATGTTCCTTTGCTGTGGCTGACAGATTAAGGAGTTCTCAAGTCGAGTGTCTCTCAGAAGAATGCTGTCTCTATTTGCTAGGGCGGGCATGTCACAGAAGATCCTTCCCTCAGCAAGTAAAGCATCTAATCTATTTATCTCTCCATTCTCAGTCTCCTTTTTGCAATCTTTAATCTTTTTCTTCCTGATTACCGATCTTGCTTCTGCTGCTTCATAGAGCATCTTCTCACGTTCTGTTTGTGGAGTCAACCGGTTGACTGGAGCAGCTTTGCCCGTCTTGTAGTCACGAGCCACAAAAATAAAATTGGCAGTTAGAGCAACTGCATCAGTTGCTTCAGCCGTCTCTGCAGAAGAAGTTCTCTTAGGGTTATACAGCACTGATCTCTCCTATAATTATGAAACTACAAAAAGTTAAGCTCTTCGATTCAAAATTATAAAAAACCCCTTTTGATAATAGAAATTCAATCATAACTGAGAAAATTTTAAAATAAGTTTAGTTAATACCATCCAAATATTTGACAGCAATTTGAAAAGTTCATTGAAATTTGGATTACGACATAATTAACCATGTGCCAGAGTCAGCTGAGAGGGTGAACTTGTAAGGTGGAAATAAATTATGGGTAGGCATTTGTAATTTTCAAAAAAAAAAAAGAGATGATATTTGAGTAATTGTTAGAGGAGATATTTTACTTGAATGAGCGCATTGCAAAGCAAGAAGACCACTTTTGGTGCATCACATGCTATTATTACTAATAAATAACTATCTTGGTTGTAAAAGCTAAAGATTTGCAAACGATGTTCTATTACCCTGTACCACAATCCAGCTTACTCGATTTTCAAATTGTGCAACAAAATGGGTTTTTAGAAGCTTTTACCCCTACTCACAAATTAAACAAGAGCATTTGTACATTCGTTAAAGTGACTAAAAGCCGAGTTCGTGGATTAGTCCAGAGAGAATACCCACTGCAGGCTGAGTAACATCAAGCTGAATCTCAATAGAAGACCTTCCAACCCAAGTAACAGCACCAGAGATACGAAGATCAACATCAAAATTGATCGGCTTCTTTAGAACCATTTTGTCAACAGAAGCAGTCACAAGATAGAGCGGTCTAGTTGTGCTATCATCATCAGAACAGTGCTAATACACAATCAAGAAAGAACAATATAATAAGTAAGCAACTAATGCATAGCCATAACATGTCTAATGACTATTGTTAGAATGTGTATGTGTACATATGCTGGGTTAGGAGAGTAGGTTAGTAAGTGTACCCACATATTCCCTAAGTATATACTCAATCAGATATCAATTCTTACATGGTATCAAAGTAAAATCTGCTATTGCTAACTAACAGCAACTCAGCAAGAGTGGCCAACGACTGTAAATGGTTAGGCCTGTGCCCATACCCAATAAATACCCATTCTACAAGTTTACACCCATACCCTACTCATGCCCAATGGGTATGGACATCTTGGGTAAAAATCAGGTTCGTTACATGCAGGTCGGGCTTGGGCCCGACCCATCCCTTTTTTTGTTTGTCTATTTTGTAATAGTTAATTCTACTATATTATTAACTTATTTTATATTTTTGTACTGAATACAAAACAAAAGAGAAGAAACGATATGACAATTAAAAATTACCATTCAAACCCATAAAATACTTTATTCGTTTGTAACATAAAATTATTAATTTAAATAAGATACAAATGTAAATACTGCTCCAAAATCATAAGCAATAGTAACGAATATGTAGAATTTAAAGACAACAATTTTCATATATTCAAACAATCACATCCTCATCAAAACTTCATTCTTAACCTCTTGCTACTTCTAACGCTAACCATAAAAAAAATCAATTAAATAAGAATAATATCAATAAAATTTATATCTAAGAAAAATTATCTACGAAAATTAACATGGCAAAATAAAAATGAAAGTAACTTCATTTACCTTAAGAACAATATTATATCTAATCTTCAGATTGCTATCAACGCTTCACAACATCTCGATCCAGACAATATTGTGAAGAATAAATCGTTCGACCTCCGATGCTAAATGTCGCCTCTGATCCAATAGTAGTAGCTGGAACTGCTAAAATATAACGTGCCATTTTGGCTAAAATTGGTAGCTTAGGAGATATTGAATTCATCCATCCTCGGGAATCTAGTCTCTTCTAATTAGTTATTCAATTCAGATTTGGTTGACCTGAGCACGTAATTCAGGCCACCACTGATCAAACTCACGCAATGAAGAGTGTGTTGATATACTAAAGCTAATTGTCTCAGTAGGTATGTTCGTTACAGGGATGAAGTTCCTCCATACACAATAAATAAGTTGCCTAAAGTCTCTCAAACCTATGAATATATGTTTGAACACTGTGTGAACTATACATCTTAGTATAAAAATACTCCACTAATTGTATTTTGAACCTAGGGCCAAACAAAACAGCAACAACTACACAACATTCATCCTGTCAAATTTTCCTTCATATGAATACACATCTCCCTAATAAAGTCATATTCACTGTTCATCCAATCACTCAACCTCATTTGAATCTCACAAACATCCCCAAAAAACGTATTAGAAGTAGGAAATTTCTGACCACTAAAGGGGAGGTTGTGGCATTGAGGTGTCACAACCCTTCTTTTGGTGGTATGATACCCAATCATTTTAGTGGTCAGAAATTTACTTCTTCTAATGCGTTTTTCGGGATGTTTGTGAGATTCAAATGAGTTTGAGTCCTTGGATGCACAACAAAAATGACTTTACGAGGGAGATGTGTGTTCTACTAAGGAAAATTTGACAGGATGAATGTTGTGTAGTCTTAGCCGTTGCGGTTATGTTTGACCCTAGGTTCAAAATACAATTAGTGGAGTATTTTTATACTAAGATCTATGGTTCAGACAGTGCTCAACCATATATTCATAGGGTTTGAGAGACTTTAGGCAACTTATTTATTGTGTATGGAGGAAAGCTTCATCCCTATGATGAACATACCTACCGAGACAATTAGCTTTAGTATATCAACACACTCTTCTTTGCGTGACTCATCATTAGCAGTGTCATGAATTAAGTGCTTAGGTCAACCAAATCTTAATTGAATAGATATTTTGAAGAGACTAGATTCTTGAGGATCGATGAATTCATATCTTGGATTGGTGGACAACAAATTGTCCTAGACTACCAATTTTAGCCAAATAACATATGATATTTTAGCAATTCCAACTATACTGTCGCATTAGAGGCGACATTTAGTGTAGGAGGTCGAACGATTGATCCATGACGATCTTGGCTGGGTCATGCTCTGGGGGCGTTGATAGCATAATTTCATTTTTATTTTGCCATGTTAATTTAGATAATTTTTCATTGGGTATGAATTTTATTGATATTATTTTTAATTAATTGTTTTTTTAAGATTGTTAGCATTAAAAGGTAACAAGAGGTTTGGAATGAAGTTTTGATGAGTTTTTATGAGCATGTAATTGTTTAAATATATAAAAATTATCGTGTTTAAATTCTACATATTTCTTAATATTGATAATATTCCTGTGATAATTACACTTGTTCTTATCTTATTTAAATTAATAATTTTATGTTACAAAACAATAAATATTTTATTTTATGTATTTGAAGGTAATTTTTAATTGAGTCATCTACTTTCTTTTCTTTCTTTTCTTATCTTCAATAGAAAAACATAAAAATAATTTAAAGTAGAATTAATTCTCAGTTAATTTTACTATTAGCTAGTTTTTTCACTATTAGAAGTATTATAAAATAGACAAAAAAAAAAAAAAAAGTGTCCGGGGCCAAACCCGACGTGCATGGGATGGGCCTGATTTTACTCGATATGTCCGTGCCCATTGGGTCTACATTGTGCATGAATAGGGTATGGGTCCCAATTCCCAAACATGAAGAATGGGTATTTATTGGGTAAGGGCTTGGGCTTGGGCCTAGGCACACATTTACAGCCCTACCATGTTATTTTCGCTAAATGTTATTCTTTTAAGGATTGTTAGTCGCTTGGCCAATGGAGAACTAGTTGATGGTTATTCATATGATTCTAAAGATAGCTAAAATCACCGAGCAAAAATTGAATGTGTCAAATTATCTAGATTGGAGCAAGACCAAATGTATTTATCGAAGTAATGACAAAGTTGACCACCTAACTAAAACCTTCTTACAAAGGATACTCCACGGATGTGGCTGAAGGATGATGCTTGATTGTTCTTGTAAATTCCAAACACCGTAGACATAGACCGTGAGATCTAATTAATCATTATGAATATGTTAAAGATTTCATGCAGTATCAAGATTTCTTATACTCTGGAAAAAGAATGTTTCATGTATTTATGAAGTGTGCAAATCCTTCTATCTAGCTGAAAAAAAATGATAAAACCGTAAATGCTTATTATTTCAAGGAGTTCGAACATATATGTGAAAGAATTGAATGTTCTATTACCATCTAGTACTGACATCAAGGTTGAACTTTTTTAACCACACGACTCACATATAAAAAAGCGACACACAAAATTGGGCAACAATTTTAATCATAGCAGAGAAGGATTTCCTAATACGACAATGCGTCTCATATGGGTTAGAATACTGGGACATGCAGATTATTGGCAAAGGCCATGAATCTGGAGGATAGAAGGATTTGCACCCTCCATAAAAATGGGAACATTCCCTTTTCTAGAATATAAAAGATTTAGATACTCCATAATGATTTTAACAAAGTCACAATGATTAATTATGAAGATCCAAATTTGCAAGTATAATCGAGCATCATCCCTCAGCCACATCTATTGAATATCATATATAGGATTGCTCTTAGTTAGGTGGTCATCCATGTAATACTCGGATAACAACAAAAGAATAGAACAAATCTGCAACAACTGAAGACATGAAAGTAAGCACTGCATAGTGCATCAAGACAGATTTGGTCACATCAGGGACCGGTCGAGGAGTTTGGCTATAGGCCGCTCTGGGAGTGGCACAATTCCTTACGTGGTGAGTGGTGAGAACCACTAGATACCTGTCAAGTGTCCCCAATAAAAGACAGGAATGATCTGCTATCTAGTGCAATTCTCGCTCTGATACCATATACAGTTTACATGTGATAATGTAATCTTGTATCTCCTCTGAGTCAAAGGGTGGTACATATATATCCAACATACTAGAGCCCTTACTATGAAGAGAAAGCAATGTGAATAATTAACACTAACTAAGCTACTAAACTTATACTAACACATCACTTAACACATAGATATTCGAACACATACACTTAAAATATTCAGCAATAATTATAGCCCACTCCCCTGCAACTATGTGGAGTACACAACTCTAACTCTTTCGATAAAAATATGCTTACCTTTATCTAACTTATGTCCACCTCAAAATTTTCCCCCTTCTATCAATCATCCACATAGTTATAGAGAGAATGGTGTAATTAAAAATTAGTGAAATGGAGACTGACCAAAACCAGATACTACAGAACCAGCACATAGCTCTATGTTTTAATCAAGCCAAGCATCAAACTCTTGATCAGATTTCATATACTACGTAATGTAAGACCACTTCCAGCTAAACCTTTGATCAGTTTGACAAAAACATATCTTGAATCATACCAAGCAAAATTATAAACCAACCAGCAAAATCTTGATCAGTTTGGCAAAATACTAAAAATCATATTAAGCAAAATACATCCAACTATCCAGAAAGAAGGGTACTACTTACTCCTATAAATTTTGAAACATCTATTCAAGCCTTATGTTGAAAAGGAAGCACACAAATGAATAGAGACCTGAAACATCAATTTCCAAGAATTTCAAACAAATATACTAACAAACTGCAATGTGGCAAGGATTTTTACCTTAACTGAAATGGTGCCCGCCATAGCATCAAGATCTTCAAGCAACTTCCCAATCCTAACCTCATTGCAGGGATCCCTATACTGCTCTCTGAGAATGAAATCAGTGGAGAAGTTGTACAAAATAGACGTTCTGCTCTGTGATGGGGCTTTTGTGAGCAACTGATTTTGTGGGGGCGCATCGATTGGTGGATCAAGAAGCCTTTCGAAGATCTTTGACCTCGTTTCCCAAAGTGCATTTGTAACTGGTGAATGGTACATCCCAGGCCACAAGCTCAACGGTTTTTTTGTTGAATCACTTTTCGTGGGAGAGCCGTCAAATGGGGAAGCCAAGGTGGAAAAGATGGGAATCGGACTTGGCGGAGAAGAGTTGGATTCCATTGGAAATTCAAAAAAGAATCCCAAATTTGAGGGAAAAGTATATCAATTGTCGGATCAACTTTTGGGAGATGAAAAGGGTTCTTCGTGGGTATGGAAAAATTGAAGTTGGGTGTGTGGATTGAGCTTATGTTATGAACCTTACAGGGGCTTATGGGAAGAGGACTGATCACAGCTATATAACTGGTTCAGGCAGTAAAAGAAAGAAGCTTCGGGGAGTACGTTTTTTAAATAGCGTGAAACGTTTCTTTTAGTGAGAAGGGACACGCTTATTTCGGACGGCATCGTTTTGTGTTTTAAGTTTTCAGTATTTTAATTCAGTCAAATTCCAGTCAAGAACGTGTTTTTATGCGTTAGTGGAAGAAGTGGTTGTATCAGGAACCTATTTGATGGCCTGAAGTTACGTTGTAGGGGTTTCAGTTTTTTATGCAATTTCAATTCTCAATTCTCTCTATCCAGTTCTTTCTCTCTTTCCTGTATTTCTTCTCTTCTTTCCAGTACCGTATTGTGTGAATGCGATTGAGAGTTTTCTTGATCTGCTGTGCTTACAACCTTGGAGTTGCAGTTGTATCTAACAGTAGACTCAGAGCCAGGTTGGCGTGTCTCCTGGGCACAGATGGCGAAAAACAACACAACGAGGATTGATGAGCTTGAAACAACAACCAAAGAGCTCAGGGAAGGTCAGGACACACTCAAGGAAGGACAGGATGTCATGAAGGCGCAGTTGGAGGAGATCTCCAGGGCTTTGCAGTATCTGGGAAAGATGAAGGAGTCCAGCAGGTCTACAGATCCGATGGCATCTTCCAACAGGGTCATTGGTGAGGGAGGAATTCTTCCAACTCCTGCACTACGAGTTAATGAGGTAACGGGCAATACTAATCTCAAAAGTAAGCTGGAATTTCCTAGATTCACAGGCAGTGAGCCAAGACAGTGGATTAGGAAGTGTTATAAATACTTTCAATTTAATCCTATGAGCGACTATGAGAAAATTGTCTTATCAGCAATGCATATGGAGGGTGAGGCAGATAATTGGTTCTTGGATTATGTTGATGGTAAGGAAAACATGGCATGGGATACATTCTCTAGCCTTGTGTTAGAACAGTTTTCTTCTCAAAGGGAGAGTAACATCATTGGTCAGTTCAATAAGCTCAAACAAGATAAATCTGTGGAAGAGTACACATTAAAGTTTGAGGAACTGAAGTCCTTCATGGTTAACCACAACCGATCACTCACAGAGGATTACTATATCAAGAGTTATATAAGTAGACTAAAGGAAGAGATTAGTCAAATGGTTGAGATGATAGGACCACCAACTCTTGAAAGAGACATCCACTGTCCGAAGAAGCAACAGGGGTTGATAGAGGCTATGGGGAAATCTGCCAAACAGGGGTCAAAAGTTTGGAATGTGAAGACAGGGATTGGGGATCAGGGTATGAGGAAAACATACACCCCTAACTCTAAGAAATACCCACCAATCAGGAGGCTAAATGCCGAGGAAATGGATGCCAGGAGGAAGAAGGGCCTCTGCTTTAACTGTGATGAGCTCTTCCACCCTGGACACAGGTGCAAAAAAACTCTTTGTCATCATATGTGAAGAGAAAGATGGAACCGATGATGAGGAAGCTATTGATCTAGGAGAGTCTGGGGACACAGACCTTCACATTTCTCTCAATGCTGCCAGTGGGAGACCTGCTCCAGATACAATTAAAATCCAAGCCAGAGTGAAAAATGTCAACATGATTATGCTCATTGACTCCGGGAGCACACACACCTTCCTGGATCCGGACATAGCTAGGAAAGCTGGTTGTGACATTGAGTGCACAAATCCCTTATTAGTAACAGTGGCAGATGGTGGAAAGATGTACTGTGATTCTAAGTGCAGCGATTTTAATTGGGAAATGTGTGGACACAACTTCAAAGCTAATGTGAGATTGCTTCGGCTGGGTGGCTGTGACTTAGTGGTGGGAGTTGATGCTTTAGGGAAATTGGGTGATATCACCCTTAACTTTGACAGACAAACTGTGAAGTTCTGGAAGGATGGAGAAGTGATTACACTCCAAGGTGGAAAAACTGATGCTTCTCTGAGAATGATATCCGGCAGAGGTCTGCAAAGGTTGTTAAGGAAGAGGGGAAAAACATCTCTCAGTTGTTTATGCCTGGTGTCTGCTGAAGAAAAACAGGAGACAGGAGATGTCCATGAGGAACTCAAACCGTTATTGGCTAGACATGAAGTTCTGTTCAATGAACCCAAGGGCTTACCACCTAAGAGGAGCCATGATCACCAAATCATACTTAAGGATGGGGTAGAGAGTATCAAACAACCCCCATATAGATATTCCTATCTACAGAGGTGTGAAGTTGAGAAGTTAGTTCAAGACATGTTAAAGAGTGGGATCATACAGCCTAGTGTGAGTCCTTTTTCCTCACCAGTGCTATTGGTAAAGAAGAAAGATGGTGGATGGAGGTTCTGTGTAGATTACAGGAAGCTCAATGCATTGACAGTTAAAGACAGCTATCCAATCCCTTTGGTAGATGATCTTCTGGATGAGTTGGGGAAAGCTACTATCTTCTCCAAGATTGATTTAAGGTCAGGGTATCACCAAATCAGAGTAAAAGAGGGAGATATTCCCAAAACAGCTTTTGTTACCTCCTCAGGCTTATATGAATTTAGAGTTATGCCATTGGGCCTGACAACTGCACCTGCAACGTTCTAATCTTTAATGAACACCATATTCAGAGAGTACCTCAGGAAATTTGTGCTTGTTTTCTTTGATGATATTCTGATCTACAGTGAAAGCTTGCAGGATCATAAAGAGCACTTAGAACAGTTTTTGGGGTGCTAGAGGAACAACAACTCTTTGCTAAAGCCTCTAAGTGTTCGTTTGGGAAGGATCAGGTGGAATACCTGGGACATGTAATCACTCAAGGGGGTGTGTCAGTAGAATCTCACAAGATCCAAGCTATGGTAGAGTGGCCTGTTCCTAAATCAGTGAAAAGCTTGAGGGGATTCCTGGGATTAATTGGATATTATAGGAAGTTCATAAGAAACTATGGAGTAATTGCTAAACCCCTCACTAATCTCACCCAGAAGGGTCAGTTTGGGTGGAATGAAGAAGCTGATAATGCCTTCTCAGAATTGAAAAAAGCTATGGTGACAGCCCCTGTGCTATCTCTCCCAGACTTCTCAAAACCATTTGTGCTGGAGACTGATGCCTA
This sequence comes from Lantana camara, assembly GCA_037501455.1. Lineage (NCBI taxonomy): Eukaryota > Viridiplantae > Streptophyta > Magnoliopsida > Lamiales > Verbenaceae > Lantana > Lantana camara. The sequence goes on along the minus strand of CM074857.1, from coordinate 41,793,676 downwards.
CTATAATGGCATTGGTGCTGTGTTGATGCAAGAAAGGCACCCTATAGCCTACATGAGTAAATCCTTGAGTCCAAAATCACTAGGGCTATCAGTATATGAGAAGGAGCTTATGACCATCATTCAAGTCGTGGATAAATGGAGGAATTACTTATTGCACAATACCTTCATTATCAGGACTGACCTGTGTAGTATCAAGTATCTGATTGATCAAAAGATATCAACTCCATTGCAACACAAATACTTGACTAAATTACTGGGATTCAGCTATGTGATTGAGTACAAGAGTGGACAAGAGAATAAAGCAGCTGATGCTCTATCAAGAAAGAACCATGAAGAGGAAGGAAATTGTACAGCTCTAACTACTTTGCAGCCATTTTGGGTGAAGGAACTGGATTCCCGCTATATTGCAGACCCTGCAGCTCAAGAAGCTATCACTGAATCCATCATGTTTCCTTTTAATTTATCCTTATACAGTTACAGAGCAGGGGTGCTGAGGTACAAGGGAAAGATCTACGTGGGAAAAAACCCTGAATTGAGGGAAAAAGTCATTCAGAGCTTCCATTCCTCAAGTCTAGGAGGCCACTCTGGAGTGCAAGCTACTTACCAAAGGATCAGGGGGATCTTCTTATGGCCAGGAATTCAGAAAGAAGTGGAAGCCATAGTAAAGTCTTGTGAGGTGTGCCAACAAAGTAAACATCAAACCACCAAACCGGCTAGATTACTACAACCCTTACCTATCCCAGACCAAAGCTGGCAACACATTACCATGGACTTCATTGAACAACTACCTAAATCAGAAGGTAAGGAGGTAATCTGGGTTATTGTGGATCGCCTCACCAAGTATGCACACTTTATTGCATTAAGCCACCCCTTTACAGCTGCCCAATTAGCACAAATCTTCCTCAACGAAGTGTACAAACTACACGGGATGCCAAGCAGCATTGTATCAGACAGGGACAAGGTGTTTACAAGTCAATTCTGGAAAGAGCTATTGGAAATTGCAGGGGTAAAAAAGTACTTAAGTACAGCCTACCACCCCCAGACTGACGGGCAAACTGAACGAGTTAACCAGTGTTTGGAGAGCTATCTACGTTGCATGTGTGGGATGTTTCCCAAACAATGGAAGAAGTGGTTAGCAACAGCTGAGCTAAGGCACAACACAAATTTCCATACCGCTCTGAAAATTACCCCTTTTGAAGCTCTGTATGGCTACAAACCTTCCTACTTTACTGCAAACCCCACTCAGCCTATCACCTCCATGGGATTGGAAGAACTGATGGATCATAGAACTCAAATCCAACAACAGATCAAGCACCAGCTTCATCTGGCCCAGAACAGAATGAAACAATTTGCAGATAAAGGGAGGCAAGAAAGAGAATTCCAAGTTGGGGATATGGTGTACCTTAAGCTAAAGCCCTTCAGGCAACTCTCGATTCGGAGTAGCAAACTATGGAAGTTAAGTCCTAAATTTGCAGGCCCATTCACTGTAATTGAAAAAGTTGGCTCTGTCGCTTATAGACTTCAGCTGCCTCTTGGAGCAAGAATCCACCCGGTGTTCCATGTCTCTCTACTGAAGCAACATGTGGGAAAATTAGAGAGGGTCACCAGTGAGTTGCCGTTGTTTAATGAGGACTCGCAAGTAATACTCAAACCAGTGAAAGTTCTGGGAAAAAGGATGATAAAGAGAAACAGTGCAGCTGTTGTTCAACTCTTGGTGCAATGGTCCGATCTTCCGGAGTCAGAAGCTACCTGGGAGGATTTCTACCCCATCATTCAACAATTCCCGGAGCTCGAAGCTTGGGGACAAACTCTTAATCAAGGGGAGGGTAATGTTATGAACCTTACAAGGGCTTATGGGAAGAGGACTGATCACAGCTATATAACTGGTTCAGGCAGTAAAAGAAAGAAGCTTCTGGGAGTACGTTTTTTAAATAGCGTGAAATGTTTCTTTTGGTGAGAAGGGACACGCTTATTTTGGACGGCGTCGTTTTGTGTTTTAAGTTTTCAGTATTTTAATTCAGTCAAATTCCAGTCAAGAACGTGTTTTTATGTGTTAGTGGAAGAAGTGGTTGTATCAGGAACCTATTTGATGGCCTGAAGTTACGTTGTAGGGGTTTCAGTTTTTTATGCAATTTCAATTCTCAATTCTCTCTATCCAGTTCTCTCTCTCTTTCCTGTATTTCTTCTCTTCTTTCCAGTACCGTATTGTGTGAATGCGATTGAGAGTTTTCTTGATCTGCTGTGCTTACATCCTTGGAGTTGCAGTTGTATCTAACAGCTTAGCATTGAGAGTCGATCGAATTTGAGAGACCGATTAGGATTGAGATTTGAGAAGAGAATTTGTGGGTAATGATATGGGAAAAGCAAGAGGAGAAATTTGTGGGAAAGTTGAGAGCAGCATTCACATGATGCCTACGCTTTCCCCCTTTCGGTATAGTAATATAGAAAGTTTACTTTTTTCAAATAAAAAAATAAAGTTTAGTTACATAGAATTTAGAAGGGGTGTAAAATGAGTTCAGTTTGTATTTGTTCATATGAGCTTGTCTTTGTACATTATTATACTCTATTATTAATTTAATTAATTTATATATATATTTTTGAGAAAATATAGTAATTTTATGCATTTTTAAAGTATCCGTATAATTATCCATATCCTCTTTAATATTTTATTTGTAAAAGGTTACTTATAATTTTAATGGAATTTTTCAAATTTAAAATTTATTTCGTTCAAATCATGAGAGTATAAGTTATAATATGGCATCCATTTTACTTATGCTTTACTGCCTTTTATATTTTTTAAAAAAGATTTTATTTTTATTTTTAAAATATACAACTAAACCTATCTAAAATATATTGAAAGAAACTTTTTTACAAAAGAAAATATTTTCTGCTTAAATTACAAAATTATTCTCTAAATTTTATTTTAATTTTTTTGGTACAATCTAAATATCAATACAAATTCTACGTAATTATAAAATTAAGGGCATAATAGAAATTTACTGTTCTCACGTCAAAATATTCCTATAATTAATCTATACTCTATTATTTTGCTTTGCATATAATGAGAATTCCTGCGGAGTTGATTTATCAAATACATATAAATTCTTGAAACTATAAGAAATAATAATTGAGTAATTAGGAATGGACATATTTATGAATTGATTTGTCTTAGTGCATAAATTTGTCTCTCATCAAACATATATCATATGACACAACTTTTAATAATAAGCTAGCATATCTAGGAGCCAACTCGATATGCTTAGGATGGATATTAAGAAATTACAGAAAGAAGTCATGAAGCTGTTACAAACTCTTAGATTTTTTTTTTTTTTTTTGGTCCGGTCCAAACTCTTAGATGATATTAAGAAAAAGAAAACTCAAAATCATAACAACAAGACATAATTAAAAAAAAATTTAAATTCACAACTAATAAAAAAAGGATAAATATTAGACTTTATTCAGGATCTTTAATTTTCAATTCAACCGTATCCTTTTCCATTACATGTATATTATCAATCATAAATCTTCATTTGTGGCAATATGCATAGTTCCACCAGATAACGGGATAATTCCATCTAAATATAATTGGTCAATCTCGAACATTCCAATTAACTCAGAAATTATTTCCGTACGTACTTTGGCCAGATTCAATCCATCAATTTGCATTCCTGAAATGCAGAATTGACAATTTCCATGATAAAGTAAAAAGTTAATTTTCCATATTCTGAAAAAAAAAAAAAAAAAAGAAAAGAAAAAGAAATAGTGTTTCACAATATTACTATAGCATCACAAATACAATAACTATGGATATTTATATATTTATATTCTTTAAATTTAAATATACATACCTTAGTTCATAAAGTTTGCTCCAATATAATCAGGATGCCTACACATAAAAATAAAAAAGTACTGAAACTAATTATGGACCGGGTCAACAGTGGAGGGTCTTGCAATTGTGGCAAGTGGCACAGATTGACGGTGGGATGGTTGCCGGAATTCATGGAGGATCTACAGACATGGGCGGTGATGGGGTCTGATCCAAGGTGGTAAACTCCAACACTTTATGATTTGTTTATATGGGGAAACAGGGATGAAAAGCTCAGGCGGAGGTCGCCGGAGACGATGGGGTTCTACCTGCTAGGAACAAACACCAAGGGTCAGAAGGCCAAGCTGGGGGAACTGGAGGTGACACCCAGTTTGGCTCTCCGACGCTCAAGTCAAGCAAATATGAAGTATCAAAACAGAGCTCAAGTAATGGAAGCTTGCTTACAAAGTGTGATGATTTCTAGGTATTTATAGTTGAGGGTCAAGGCCCTTTTGGTAATTTCCGTCATGTGGTCCTGCATTGATGTTGCCCTAGACACATTGAGCAATGAGGAGTCTCTGAAAGAGACCTCCTGCAAAAGCCTGTGAAAAGGTTGGTGGTGGCAACAGTGGCAGGTGCGCGGGCATATACTATGTGTCAGAGAGCCTTTTGAGGTTGTTACCGAGGGCTAGCAGCGCTCGGGTTTGGATAAGGGCTTTACGGGCTCGTTTGGTCCGAGGGGACTCCTGGGCCCAAAAAGCGTGATGATGGAGAGTAGCCTTACTCTTGTGCGGTCAAGGGATCCTTCTAAGAGTCAATTTGGGAATAGCCCCGAGGGTGGAGTTTAGTTCCCTCGCTCGGGATGACCAGGGTCCCTTAGGAAGTTGGGGGCGGTCATTTCCCCTAGGGGAATGCCTCAACGTGAGGGATGGTTTAGAGCGTTCTTGAAGAGCCACGTTACGAGGCGGAGATTGGGCCACGTGGCATCTACGTGGCTCGAGGGTATTTTAGCCTCATCAAGCGGAGCCGGGGGGAAGGGGGGTGCGCAAGGGGTGGCCTCCGCCCCTCCTAAATTAAAAATTATATTTTTGTCTCCCCCAAAATCAAAATTTAGCCCCCTTAATTTTGTATATTTTAATTTTTGCCCCTCCTTCCCCCCCTCTCTCCCCCTCTCCCCCCCCCCCCCCCCCCCCCCCCTATTAAATCCTAACTCCGTCTCTGTCTGCAGAAGTTGTGAAAGCTAAAAATTGAGGCGGGATTGGAGAACAGGGGTAGGATTTCAGCGAACCCAGATGCGCAGGATGTGGATGTCGCTGACGGATTATAGGACGACCGGCGATCGAAGAAGCTTGGTGATGGTTGGGGCGTTGTAGACGGTGGAATGTTCAACATTTATTGCAAAAAATTAATAAAAGGCTGAAAGAGATCCACGCGTACCTACAAATTATCGTCTCCACCTTCAGTGCCCTGTGGAAATGACTTCAACGAAGCTGAATAAGATTGTAAAAAGGAGAAAAATTTAGAATCTGGGGGATTTCATCGGGTAACGGGAAAAGGAAATAATGGAGGGAACACTGATTTTAATAACAACCCTTTGAATTAACTCCAAATATTGGATACAATCGTAAATTCTCCTCATACGGAAAAGGCAGGGGTAGCAAGACATGCCAAAATCTCATGTTTGCTGGAGGCGGCGACAACACGACCATCTTACGGCTGGTACGGCCAACCCAGGCTTCAACATATACAAAGTAAACTGGCGACAATGGGGTTTGAAATCCTCTAACTCCTTGCTTACTGAGAAGTAAACGAGGCCTTAGTAGTGACGGGGTTTTCTTCTACAATTGATCCGCGACCTGAGGGACAACTCATTTTAATTATTAAAACAAAGTCATATTTGATTGAAAATAAAAGACATTAAATCTTCTTCAATTATAATAGTTGCAAATTTAATTTCATTTGACAAAAAATTGAATTATTAAACTAAGTTGGAATAAAATAGATATGTATATATAATTACTCAGAAACCTTAAAATTATTCAATTTAGATATCAGATTGGCTTATATAGATGGGCTACTTATACTTTATTAGGTCACATTCAACATTATTATATATTTAGTTTAAATTTAAAACAACATCAAATAAAATTAATATATGTTCAGTGTTAGGTACTATATCAAAATAGGTACATTTGTGTATTTAGTATGAGATACTCAATAAAAGTTATTAATATTTTAATATTTTATATACTAAATTTCAAATTCTTAATTATAATGGTCGCAAATTTAATATACAGTTTAAAAAATAAATTATTGAATTAAGTTACAATAAAATAAATATTTACAGATAATAATTCAAAAACCTTAAAATTATCCACCTAAATATAATCTTTGAGTTACATGAGTAATTTAGTTATGCTCTATTTTGCTATTATAAAGTTATTATATATTTGATTTAAATTTTAAGAGAAAATAAAATGAAAGTTAGATTTATTAATAAATTTCTTTTTGTTCGTGCTAAAATTTGGTCGAGCTGACTGTCCTTCTTAATCCGATTTGTCAAGAATTTATAAAGTGAGTTCCCTTGACCTGTAAACACGTAACACACAAGGGGTAAAATAATTGGGGTTTTAGCTGGCGACGCCCCTCCAACGATCAAGTTAGTATTGTATTCTTAGAGAGAAGTTTTAATGAATTCGAATGCCTTAAATGCGCTTATCAAATATGATCATTACGGATTATTTAACATACGAGACATCAATATAATTGTGACTGGTACAATATATATATATATATATATATATATATATATATATATATGTATGTAATTGTGGCGAATTTAATGTATAGCTAGAACACACTTAAATTAATTTGAATTACTAAACTAATTAACTAGAATGAAATGGATGGACATATATAATAATTTAGAAACCTTAAAATTATTCTAACATGCATAATTAATTTTTTATTTCTATATCTTACATACACTTTTTTTTTCCTTGTTTTTCATTAAATAAACTAGTGTTCAATAAATTATTGTTGGAAAATCACATGCATTGAGTATTTTATATATATTTTTCTTTTGGAATGATAATAACTTATAATTATTTATTTTAATATATATTGTAGCACCCGGAACGCTAGGTAGCCACATCCCCCGCACTATAGTTCAATCCACATATGGAACAATCACCCATACATGAATCAAGCCTATAGCGAACGGGAGACAATAAAAACCACAACATTAGCTAGGCGGGCTAACCCTCAAATAAACAACAATGCAAAACAAGAGCGGAAGCATAACAATATACATTCATTCTATGATCCTATTTTTCCATTCATACCAATCTCTCCAAAATTTCACGCTCAAAGTCTCAAGTTTATGCCATAATATATACATAGGTACCGAAATGCTTCATAAGAAATACAAGTATCCACAATATACACAAAACATGGGGACGACAATGCTAGACCCAAAGAAGTAAACTTGACTCAAATCCCGCCTAGCACTCGACCTGCAATACCTGAAAATATGAGGTGTCAGTCTATGAAAGACCGAGTGAGGGGTTCTAATTTAAAAACACAATTACCATGCAAGTTATAATCTCGGGTAAGATTTTATAAAAGAAAACAATAAAGATTCAATATTAATACAATACTCGCCCGAGATTACAACTAATCAATTTATAATTTAATAAGTGCGATACAATTTAGTACAATCAATCAGCGGCCCGGCGAGCGAGGGCAATTCTCCAACCTTTCTCCGACAGTGTACAGTAATTCAGTTTTAATAGCTTAAGTGATCACACAATCAATTTCAGTGCACAATTAGACAATTTCAATAATCCATCCTTCTTCCTCTGGGTGATGGGGGATTGCAAGGCCCCGCCATCCAGTCTCATTGAGTATAGGGTTCATGATTCCCTATACTCGGAACTCCTTCCTCCACTAATCTCTTAGTGGATTCAGGGGTCATCCCAACAATTGTGAGGATAGTGCAAGAGATGCCCGTCAGCCCGAGCTTTCCCGGTTGGCTCAATACACTACCCTCGGGCCTACAGTGAACAATCTACTCGCCAAAGCAATCAATCGGTTCAATTCAATATCAATAACAATGGTTCGGTACAATATTAATCGATCAATGGTGAAACAATTGAGTTTTCGGGAAAACTATAAATATATGTATACATTTTGGTCCAAAATTCACATAGGGTGGTAGGGTTCGATATATATAGAAATGACCTCACCTTTACCAACCAAAAAGGAATAAGGATACACCCTACGGAGCGTGCTCCTCGTCTCCCGGACCATGATCTGTGTAACAAGGAACAAGTGTACATAAGACTCGACTCTTATGAGCCAATTAAGACGAACGACATGTTCCAATAAAGTCAATCATGCAATTACAATCAATAAGTATCATGACATGTTCAATTTATCAAATAAGGTAACAATGATCAAGTACTCACGGTATAATCAAAGTATGAAAATATTACACAAACCTCCCATAAGGGATTTTAACATGAACTTCCATAATACCAATGATGTACATAATATCATGCATTATGTGGCATATCAATGAAGTGCTCGCGCATGAAACGAGTCAAGAAAACCATGCATGAAAAGTATGAAAATCAAAATTTTCATGCAGAACACACAGGGTCGCGGGCGCGACCAAAATCCTTCACAAAATGGTCGCGGTCGCGACCACCTAATTTTGCCCGAATTTTCCTCCAAAATTTCCAAAATCTAGAAACTAGGCCAAATTTTGGTCGCGGTCGTGACTAATTTCCTTCACAAAAGGGTCGCGATCGCGACTACCTATTTTTGGCCGAATTTTTCTTCCAATTTTTCCAAAATCTCGAAACCAGGCCAAAAAGGGTAGCGACCGCGACCAGTTTTACATGTAAATCAGGTCGCGCCAGCAGCAGCAAAACAGGGGAAAAACAAGGCATTTCGACCCAAAACCAACCAGAACCAACAACCACACCAAGTTCACTCCATAACAATTATTTCAAACCATCAAATACACATTATACTTCAATTATCCATCATTCAAACCACGAAATATACATCAAAGCATCAAGAATTCATCATGGAAACCCCATCTATATATATGCTTCCAACTTCCAATTAAATCAAAGTTTTCATGCAAGCTTTTATCCCTTTTACTCATAAACATGCTTCTAGCTCTAATCACACAAAAAGTCATCATCTAATTCATGAACCCTACTCAATCACTTATTCAAGAATTCATCAAAAATCATGTCATACGTTGAAATGAGCTAGAAATGGAATGAAATGAAGAGATGATGATGATGATGATCCTAGCTTCAATAATCCTTCAAAATATAGCTTGAATTATGATGAAATCTTCCTTCCTCTTCCTTGGTGTAAAAACCGATATTTAGTGTGTGTGAGTGTGTGAGATTCTTGGATGAAATGGAATGAAATGCAAGAAATGAAATGATATACTCAAAATCTTGCATGAAAGTGTGTGTTTCTCCACGATTTGCACATAAGCCCTCCTATTATTTGAATAAATGCAAGCAAGTTCCATCTCTAACCATGAGATCAATTTAATCCAATTCATGTTATGCAATTAAGTCCCTAATTTACACAAAGGAGCAATTAAGGACATGTAATACAATTAGGTTACTTATATCAGTTAGTTCATGTAATTCACATTAATGACAATTCATATAAATGCAAGAAGATATAATGCATATACTATGATGAAAGTTGCAAATAAATCAATGAAATCCTTTAATTTAAACCTCCCAACTCCCGAGGACCCGCTCGTGGCGTGCTTACCTGAACTTTCGAAAATTGGGGCCGTTACAACTCTCCCCCCCCTAGAAGAATCTGGTCCCCAGATTCACTGATCGGAAATAAATAACTCTGGGTGGAACCTTTTCATTTTCTCTTCCGGCTCCTAAGTCATTTCTTCGGTTTTATCACTCCACCACAACACCTTGACCATAGGAATGCTCCGGTTCCTCAATTCTTGATATTTTCTGTCCAAAACTTTAACCGACTGCTGAACAAACGATAAATTCGGTTCCAACTCAACTTCTTCAACGAGGAGAATTTCGGTTTCATCCGGATAATACTTTCTTAGTTGAGATACATGAAAGACATTATGAATTCCGGTAAGGTTAGGCGATATATCCAATCTGTAAGCAATTCCCCAATTCTTTCAAGAATCTCGAACAGACCCAAATAACGGGGATTTAACTTTCCTCCCTTTCCAATCCGAGAAAACCCTTCTCGTGGAGATACCTTTAAGAAAACCCGGTCCCCCATTTCAAATTTAAGATCCTTCTGGCGAATATCGGTATATCTTTTCTGTCTATCTTGTGCAGCTTTCATTCTTTGTTGTATCTGTTGAACTCTCTCAATCAAAGCTCTCACCGCCTTAGAAGGTTTCTCAAGTCTGTCACCCTTCTTTACCCTTTCTTGTTTTGTCCATTTCCACTCCTCTAAATCAAAGAATAATGGTGAGCAACATTTCCGACCATAGAGCAACTCAAATGGAGCCATACCAATTGAAGATTGATAGCAATTGTTATAAGCAAATTCAATCAACGGAAGTTGTTCATGCCACGTATTTTGAAATCCAAAGCACAAGACCGGAGCAAATCTTCCAAATACCTTATAACTCTCTCAGATTGACCATCGGTTTAAGGATGAAAAGCCGTACTGAACCGAAGTTTCGTTCCCAAAATATCTTGCAATTCTCGTCACAACTTAGAAGTAAAACGAGGATCCCTATGCTAAACAATACTCACCAGAATCCCATGAAGTCGGATAATTTCTCTATTATAAATCTCGGCCAACTTTCGAATCTTGTAAGACATTCGGACCGGTAGAAAATGAGCAGACTTGTTAATCGGTCCACAATCACCCAAATACCATCATAGCCGCCTTTTACTCTTGGTAACCCGAATATAAAATCCATTGTCACCTGTTCCCACTTCCACTCAGGAATAGGTAACGGCTGCAAAAGACCTCCGGGCTTTTGATGCTCGGCCTTAACTCGTTGACATGTCAAATAATGCTTTACAAACTCGGCCACATCCTTTTTCAATCCACGCCACCAATAGTATTATTTTAGATCTTTATACATTTTGTTTCCTCCTGGATGGACCGAATAGGCCGACCTATGAGCTTATTCAAGTAATACCCTTTTCAATTCATCGGGTACAACCACTCGATTCTTGAAACGAACCCGAATGGACTTTCCGGATCCTCTTTTGCCTTGGCAACTAATCTTTGAACTTCTGGATCCTTGTTTTGAGCCTCAAATAATCTAGATTTCAATTCTGGTTGGATAGAGATATTGAATACCCGGGCTTTTATCATAATAGACTCGATTTTTCTATTTTCTCCAACTTCCAAACTCGATACCCAACTTTTCTACTTAAGGCATCGACAACCACATTAGCTTTCCCGGGATGGTACTTGATAACACAATCATAATCCTCTAATCGGTCCATCCATCTCGGTTGCCTCAAATTCAGATCCTCTTGTGTAAATAAGTATTGGAGACTCTTATGATCGGTGAAAATCTCAAAAGATACCCCATACAAGTAATGTCTCCATTTCCCGAGTGCAAATATCACGACGGCTAGCTCAAGATCATGTGTAGGATAGTTCTTTTCATGCTCTTTCAATTTTCGGGAAGCATAGGCAATCACTTTCCCGTTCTGAGTTAAAATACACCCTAAGCCTGCTTTTGACGCATCGGTATAAACAATATATCCTTCAGAACCTTCGGGAAGAGTCAGAACTGGAGCCGAAACTAAATTTTCCTTTGAAACACCAAAACTTTTGTCACAACTATCATCCCACACAAATTTATCATCCTTGTTTGTTAACTGAGTTAAGGGAGTGAAAATCTTGGAGAAATCTTGCACAAATCTTCTATAATAACCCGCCAATCCCAAGAAACTTCTAACTTTGGAAGCGTTCTTTGGTTTCTCCCACTTTAACACCGCTTCTATTTTAGAAGGATCGACTTCTAATCCATTTCCCGAAATGATATGACCTAAGAAAGACACCCGGTTGATCCAAAATTCACACTTGCTAAACTTTACAAATAATTGATGCTCCTTCAAAGTTTTCAATACGAGTTCAAGGTGTCTTGCATGTTCCTTGACTGACTTGGAGAAAGCCAAAATATCATAAATGAATATCACAACGAACTTATCAAGAAACGATCGGAAAATTCTATGCATCATATCCATGAAAGCGGCGGGAGCATTTGTCAAACCAAACGACATAACCACAAATTCATAGTGACCATATCTCGTATTGAAGCCCGTTTTCGGAATATCCTCGGCTCGGATCTATAATTGATAATATCCTTGTCGTAAATCAAGCTTCGAGTATACTTTGGATCCTTGAAGTATATCAAATAACTCCTCAATGTGGGGTAGAGGATATTTTTTCTTGATTGTCATCCGATTTCCCGGTAATCAATACACATCTGTAGTGTTCCGTCTTTCTTTTTCACAAACAATACTGGTGTACCCCACGGCGACGAACTCGGCCTAATATACCTGACTTCCAATAGAGAATCAAGTTGAATCTTTAATTCTTTCAATTCCGTCGGGGCCATCCGATAGGGAGTTTTAGTGTATGGCTCTGCATTCGGATATAAATCAATTACGAACTCTATTCTCTATCCGGCGGTAATGAATCCAATATTTCCGGAAACACTTCGGGAAATTCTTTAACGACCTCCGTTTCTTCTAATTTCACTTGATCTCTAGGTTGATTAAGAATATAAGCTATGAATCCTGTAGCCCCATCACGGACCAATTTCTGAGCTTCAGAGAAAGATAATAAAGGCACCGATTTAGAACTCCAACCCGTAATAACCTCTGAACCCAACTGAACTCTCTTGGCCCGACAATCCACGGTGGCACAGTGCTTGAATAACTAATCCATTCCCAAGATAGAGCCATAGCGAGACATCGACAATTCAATAAAATCCGTCGAGAAAACCCGACCCTCAATTCTCACCGACACTTCTCTAAAAACCCAGTTAGTTTCTACACTACCACCGAAAGGAGTACTAATAACATATTATGCAGAAGAAAGAGTAACACATAGAGGCAATTTCATAGATATATCGCAAGAAATAAAGGATTGAGTAGCTCTCGGATCAAATAAAGTATGTATGTTCGTGTCGTGAATGCAAATGGTACCTTCCATAACGGCTGCAGGGTCCACGTCTGCATCAACTTCCTCTCCTTCCAGAGCATAAACACGAGCTCTAATCAACGGCCTCTGACAGCCGGCAGGCTGATCCCGGCGATCCGGGTACGTATCCACATGATCGGTATTTCCACAAATCAAATATAACCCGAGACTTTTTCTGCAATTATCATAATGATGAGTAGGTTGCCCGCAGAATGAACATTTAGGTTTCTCGGGTGGTGGTGGCAAAGTAGGAGGCTGGGGAGCCTCTGGATCGGACCTTGTTGCTTGAATTTCTTTATCGGACCCTTTGATTGTGGAGGAGCTGTCTCGTAAGTAACTGGCCTCTAGCCCGTATTATAACCTGCTCTTGATCCTGATCCTGAGCCCTGTCCCGACCGATAAGTGGATCTCTGTGCATTAACCGAGTCTTCCACTTTTAAAGCCTTCGAAGTAGCCTTTTCCCTAGTGCTAGTATTAACAACCTCAATTGCTGCTTGAATATCCGGCCTCAACCCTTGGATAATTTGTATAGCTTTGTGAAAATCATCGCTCGCAATATTAGGTGCATACTTGGACAACCTTTCGAACTCTGCTATATACTCGGCAACCGATTTTCCCCCTTGCTTCAGCTCTGTAAATTCCTTAAGTCTTCGGGGTGCAAGAAGAAGGTGGAATAAATTTATTCTTGAATTCTCGTACGAAGACCTCCCACGTGACTTCCTCTCCGGCAGCATCTAGAACAATTTTAGTACTTTCCCACCAAGCATGAGCCTCCCATTGAATTAAAGTAATGGTACATCGAGCTTTTTCCCTAGAGTCACAAGGAATGAGGTTCCAAATCCTTTCTACCTCCTTAAGCCACTGCTCGGCTTGCATATCATTTTCTTTGAAAAACTTTGGTGGATGTTGATTCTGAAACTCCCATAAAATAGCTGAAATCGGGGCCGACTGAGGTGGAGGAACTGGTGGTGCTGGAGGCACATAATCTCGCAACCTCTGATCTATTAACTGAACCATGGAGTTTAAGAAATCCTGAGGTTGAGCTTGAGGGGGTGGAGGTGGAGGAGAATGAACATAGCGATGATGCCTATGTCCCGGTGAATGCTCTCTACGAGGGCGACCACGTGGCATCCTGAAATTCAAACACTATACATGCATGTCCAATTAACAAGTGCAAATGAGTGCAATAAAGCTCATAATACACAAAAAGCACAGAATTCAAAAAATTCAAGTAATTCAAGTAAGTCCAAGTAAGTTCAAGTAAGGTGCAAGACTCTCAATTAATCAAATAATCCTACGCCGTACGACTTAGACTCACAAGACACGACACTAGAACCGCGGTTTTGCAACCGGTGCTCTGATACCACCTTAGGATGTAGCACCGGGAATGCTAGGTAGCCACATCCCCCGCATTATAGTTCAATCCACATATGGAACAATCACCCATACATGAATCAAGCCTATAGCGAACAGGAGACAATAAAAAACACAACACTAGCTAGGTGGGCTAACCCTCAAATAAACAACAATGCATAACAAAAGCGGAAGCATAACAATATACATTCATTCTATGATCCTATTTTTCCATTCATACCAATCTCTCCAAAATTTCACGCTCAAAGTCTCAAGTATATGCCATAATATATACATAGGTACCGAAATGCTTCATAAGAAATACAAGTATCCACAATATACACAAAACATGTGGTCGACAATACTAGACCCAAAGAAGTAAACTTGACTCAAACCCCGCCTAGCACTCAACCTGCAATACCTGAAAATGTGAGGTGCCAGTTTATGAAAGACTGAGTGAGGGGTTAAAATTTAAAATATAATTACCATGCAAGCTATAATCTCGGGTAAGATTTTATAAAAGAAAACAATATAGGTTCAATATTAATACAATACTCGCCCGAGATTACAACTAATCAATTTACAATTTAATCAGTGCGATACAATTCAGTACAATCAATCAATGGCCCGGCGAGCGAGGGCAATTCTCCAACCTTTCTCTGACAGTGTACAATAATTCAGTTTTAATAGCTTAAGTGATAACACAATCAATTTCAGTGCACAATTAGACAATTTCAATAATCCATCCTTCTTCCTCCGGGTGATGGGGGATTGCAAGGCCCCGCCATCCAGTCTCATTGCGTATAGGGTTCATGATTCCCTATACTCGGAACTCCTTCCTCCACTAATCTCTTAATGGATTCAGGGGTCATCTCAACAATTGTGAGGATAGTGCAAGAGTTGCCCGTCAGCCCGAGCTTTCCCGGTTGGCTCAATACACTACCCTCAGACCCACAGTGAACAATCTACTCGCTAAAACAATCAATCGGTTCAATTCAATATCAATAACAATGGTTCGGTACAATATCAATCGATCAATGGTGAAACAATTGAGTTTTCAGGAAAACTATAAATATATGTATACATTTTGGTCCAAAATTCACATAGGGTGGTAGGGTTCGATATATATAGAAATGACCTCACCTTTACCAACCAAAAGGGATTAAGGATACACTCTACGGAGCGTGCTCCTCGTCTCTCGGACCGTGATCTGTGTAACAAGGGACAAGTGTACATAAGACTCGACTCTTATGAACCAATTAAGACGAACGACATGTTCCAATAAAGTCAATCATGCAATTACAATCAATAAGTATCATGACATGTTCAATTTATCAAATTAGGTAACAATGATCAAGTACTCACGGTATAATCAAAGTATGAAAATATTACACAAACCTCCCCTAAGGTATTTTAACATGAACTTCCATAATACCAATGATGTACGTAATATCATGCATTTTGTGGCATATCAATGAAGTGTTCGCGCTGGAAACGAGTCAAGAAAACCTTGCATGAAAAGTATGAAAATCAAAATTTTCATGCAGAATACAGGCCCGCGACCAAAATCCTTCACAAAATGGTCGCGGTCACGACCACCTAATTTTGCCCGAATTTTCCTCCAAATTTTCCAAAATCTCGAAACTAGGCCAAATTTTGGTCGCGGCCGCGACTAATTTCCTTCACAAAAGGGTCGCGGTCGCGACTACCTATTTTTGGCTGAATTTTTCTTCCAATTTTTCCAAAATCTCGAAACCAGGCCAAAAACGGGTAGCGGCCGCGACCAGTTTTACATGTAAATCAGGTCGTGGGCGCGACCAAGTACGCAGCAACAGCAAAACAAGGGAAAAACAAGGCATTTCGACCCAAAACCAACCAGAACCAACAACCACACCAAGTTCACTCCATAACAATTATTTCAAACCATCAAATACACATTATACTTCAATTATCCATCATTCAAACCATGAATATACATCAAAGCATCAAGAATTCATCATGGAAACCCCATCTATATACATGCTTCCAACTTCCAAATAAATCAAAGTTTTCATGCAAGCTTTTATCCCTTTTACTCATAAACATGCTTCTAGCTCTATTCACACAAAAATTCATCATCTAATTCATGAACCCTATTCAATCACTTATTCAAGAATTCATCAAAAATCATGTCATACCTTGAAATGAGCTAGAAATGGAATGAAATGAAGAGATGATGATGATGATGATCCTAGCTTCAATAATCCTTCAAAATATAGCTTGAATTATGATGAAATCTTCCTTCCTCTTCCTTGGTGTAAAAACCGATATTTAGTGTGTGTGAGTGTGTGAGATTCTTGGATGAAATGGAATGAAATGCAAGAAATGAAATGATATACTCAAAATCTTGCATGAAAGTGTGTGTTTCTCCACAATTTGCACATAAGCCCTCCTATTATTTGAATAAATGCAAGAAAGTTCCATCTCTAACCATGAGATCAATTTAATCCAATTCATGTTATGCAATTAAGTCCCTAATTTACACAAAGGAGCAATTAAGGACATGTAATACAATTAGGTCACTTATATCAATTAGTTCATGCAATTCACATTAATGACAA
Organism: Lantana camara; assembly: GCA_037501455.1. Lineage (NCBI taxonomy): Eukaryota > Viridiplantae > Streptophyta > Magnoliopsida > Lamiales > Verbenaceae > Lantana > Lantana camara. The sequence goes on along the minus strand of CM074857.1, from coordinate 41,776,708 downwards.
TTCATATAAATGCAATGTAACACCCCAATTTCAGGTACGCTCGACACGTGTGAGTTTCGAGCGTTAGGATTTTATTTTATTATTTTCATTTATCTAATTTAAATGTGTTACATTAATTTTATAAATTGTTTTCAATATGATTGCGTGAAAATTATATGATCTTCTCTTCAATTTGAGAATTCTAGTATTGCATGGAATTTAATTGTTACATGAATTAATTGTCCAAATTGATGTAATTGCCAAATTGTCCTTAAATGCTCATTTCTTTCATTAGTGGGACTACATTGCATGAATATGTTAAGGGACTTAATTGATCATTTCCAAACTTTGTGCCCTCAATTGCATGACTTATAGAACTTTAAGGACTTGATCATAATTATTGCATTTTTCCCCAAATATCACGTTATATGCATCTCTCTCAATCATCATCTTCATTTTATACCAATCATCTCATTTTGCTTCCTTCACCACCGAACCATTACCATCCAAGGAAGAAAGGAGAATTCATCACTTTCATCAAAGGAACTTGAAGGATTAGGAGCTTGGGGGCATCATCATCATCATTATCATCTCATATCACTCCATTTCTTTCTTCCAAGGTAGACATAGAATTAGATGGAATTTCTTGTTAATAATTCTTGGGCTAGGGTTAGAAGTTTCATGTGATAACTTGCCTATATGATGGTAAAAGTATGATTTCATGCTTTGAGTTTGAATTCCTTGCATGAATCTTGAAGAATATGGGAGTATAGGATGAATTGGTATCTATGCTAAAGTTGGTGATTTTGATGATTGAAGCATGGATGGTGTGTTTTTATTGTGTTTTATTGTACCTAAAGCATGAATATATGTTTCCTTCTATGAATTATAATATGTGGGATGGATGAGGAGAGTTTTGGGAGCTTTGGGAGCTTGGCCCGTAGCTCCCCTGTTCTTCTCCCCTGTTTCTGAACCTTCTGTGTAACGGGAACGGCCGTTCCCGTCCCCTTTGCATTTGGGGAACAGCCGTTCCCATTGTTTGAAAGCTGTGTCAGGCGGCGAGGACGGGAACGCCCGTTCCCACTTTGTCTTACAGACGGGAACGGCCGTTCCCATCTTCGGGGAGCCCGACAGCGGGAACGGCCGTTCCCACTTTGAACTGAATCCTGGAACGGCCGTTCCCAGCCTTCTGGTAGGGCAGAAAGTTTCTGCATAAATATGGAATTTTAGGACGTCGTTCCAACGGCTTATTTGATCCCGAATTGCTATTATATGATTGATTATATGTCGAAACAACATGTTTTCATGCTACATTGTGTATTGCTCGATGTCTCGTGTATGATCATGCCGTGCGTCATTATATGAATAATATGATTGAATTATGGTCTCATGCACGCACATTGTCCCGTTTCTTGTCCAGTTACTCTCCAGGGCGGAGATTGTGGCTCATGAGCACGTTCACGCATTCACGAGTCGTGTGTCGCCTGTCAGGTGAGGTTTAATTTCTAGTTATATAGAACCCGTATAACCTCTATGTGACTGTTTTAACCAAAAGGTATTTATAGTTATATTTTCATGAAATCAATTATCGTTCCAAGTTATATTATTGTTCATCAATCAAGCAAGCAAAGCATGTTAGTGTTCACGCATCAAAGCATGCCATGTTCATGAATGCAAGCAAGCGTGTTCTCTTGGCCAGGTTCTCCTTAGTGAGGGCGCTGGACTGGTCTTACCAGTGATTGCCCGTCCAATCACGGGCCAGTGGTTGTCCGTCCAACCACAAGAAGAACAATACCCTATCGTGTACCCGTGTTCTCCTGGCCAGGTTCTCCTTAGGGAGGGCGCTGGGCTGGTCTTCGGGCTGGTGATTGTCCGTCCAATCACAGGAAGAACAATACCGTATCGTGATCGTGTGTTCTCTTGGCCAGGTTCTCCCTAGTGAGGGCGCTGGGCTGGTCTTCGGGCTGGTGGTTGTCCGTCCAACCACAAGAAGAACAAAGACCTATCGTGTACCCGTGTTCTCCTGGCCAGGTTCTCCTTAGGGAGGGCGCTGGGCTGGTTTTTAGAGCTGGTGGTTGTCCGTCCAACCACAGGAGAAATAACCCTACCATGTTACAAGCCAGCCATGTAGTGATTGCATGCACTCCATTCCATGAACGTGTTATATGATTACACTATTGCATGATTGCACGATAATTGAATTGCGTGGTCACCTAATGATTAACAAACAAGTAAGCATGTTTATTGATTGCATGAAAAGGAACAAGTAATTAATATTGACCGTTGTATTCTCGGGCGAAGCTATATTGATATTGAACTCCTATAGTTATCTTTTATAAATGTTTACCCGAGAATATGACGTGCATGTATCTGCGCTAATATGTATTTAAACCCCTCACTCGGTCTTCACAGACTGACACCTCCACCTTTCAGGTTACTACAGGCGCATGCTAGGCGGGAGTGGGTCGAGTCGAGTCCAGTTCATGTAGTCGTGTCATCCGTGGTTCGTGCATTAAATTATTATTGTTATTGTTTAGTTGAAGATGATAATGTATTGATATGTAATTTTAGATTATATTTATTGGAAAAATGGAAATGGTTGGTAATAATAGTTTATGCTTCCGCTTTATTTTGTTACATTTAGTAGTAATCCCGCCTAGCCTATTGAATTATCGCATTGTCACCCGTTCGCTGTAGGTTGGTTCATGCACGGATCGCCCATTTCGTGAGTGGATTGACCTATAGTGCGGGGGTGTGGCACCTCCACGTGTCTGGGGTGCTACATCTGAGGTGGTATCAGAGCCCGGTTGCAAAACCGAGGTTCTAGTGTCGTGTCGTGTCGAGTCTAGGTCGTACGGCATAGGAACTACTTGACAGTGTGAGAGTCCTGCATTTTAGTTGAACTTGTTGACTACTTGAATTCCGTGAAGTACTCGAATTATGCTATTAATTGCCTATTGAGTGATCTTGAACTGTTTGCAATTTATGTGATTTGTGTGTTTCGTTCGAATCTTTATGAATTACTTGTTGCATTTACACTTAATTCCTGATGTCCGCATTAAGTATGTGATAACTAGGTGACATGAGCACGCCTTATCCACATGCATTTAGTTCAAATGAGTTGTGAGTAACAGGTTTTGAGAATATATGAATCAAGATCGGGGAACTTTGAAGATTTACGAAACGGATCAGCCGTGCGAACCAAGTTGCAATTTGGCCAACCAGGAACAGACACCGGAATCGAGCCCAACATTACTACGGTGCCAGGTTCTTCAATGCATTCATAAGCACGTGCATTGTAATTGGTAATTAAATTGCTTCTCATTTATAAACCTTGATTTAATTATATTCGCATTACTTATATTTCCTTATTTATAAGAATACCTTCCAAGTGATATTATTGTTCTAAAATGTTGCATTTAAGTTGGTGGTAATATGTGCATTGACATTTTAACTATCATGCATTATTTAGTGTTTATTGTCAATAGGCTTTTCGGATGCTCTGCACAATCTTCGCCCCTATTTCTACAATCTTAATTTTTAGGAAGAGATTTTGAATCAGTGGGTCTTTCAACCTTCAGGAATTGCGTAGCATTTTGGAAGTTCAGTAAGGGTAGGAGAATACATTTTTCCGCTTGGGTGTGGTATTAACCTTGTAAATGTTAAATCTCGGGAAGCATTAGGTGATTGTAGGATGTTGGAAAATTTTAAAATCAAACCAAAGTGGTGATAGTCAGGGAGCTTCAAGTTGAGTATGTGGATAACAGAAAGAATTAGAAAGAAATCATCAATCAACATTTTGATTAACGCCAGTAGGACAAGGACAAGGTTACGGGAAGTTGAATCAGCAGAGAAGCTTGCAAGTGGCGAAGGACAGGGTGAATTTAAAGAATTAGAAAATTCCTATTTTCTTAAGGGGGAGAGCCGGTCTGGAAATAAGTTTAAGTCTGAAGTTGGAAAGCACCAGGAAAAGTTGGAAACTTCAAGAAAGTCGATTTTCCTGGAATTCTCTATCAGAACCGTGTGAAAGAAGTTGTCAATAATTTAAACTTTTCTCCCTCTTACACCAAGAAAAGTCCCATCATCGACAGTACCTTTGTTCTATTATCATTTTCAGGAAAGTGGGTACGCTGTCTGCAATCCTTCGACAATCTCAGGATATTAGTTGACTCAGTAAATAGAAAGGGATTCAGTTTGGGTGATATCCGGAATCCATCTCAAGTTTTGGTAGGTTAACTCCGACAAGAGTTTCTTACGAAGTTACTACTTATACCCTAGGGATGCCTGTGATAGCACACCGTGCTCTCATCCGTGCAGGTGCGGTCGCCTTCATAAATATACCAGTCTACCATAAACACTTCAGAAAGATGGAGGACTGGGTGATTCCTCTATTGGAATGTTGCTTCGGAAAAGGTTTACTTTAAGTACTAAGGTTGGAGAAATGGTAACACCTATTTTCTTTGCTCGTTGGACAAGAGCTTGCTTGGAACACAAAGTCAGTCTTTTAAGCTTGAACGGGCAATTACACTCTAACAAGAATATTAGGGTGTTCTCAATTTTGGAATCGGAAAGTAAATGTGAAAACCAGTGCAAGAAATGGTTCAACCAGTAAATCTGTAATTCAGACGGGTCTGAAGATGTGGTGATTAATGATGATTTACGGATTATGTTAGAAATAGCACAAGAGCAGGAATGATTATCAGAAATAGGGATATTGAACCGCAGCAGTACAAAGTGGGGAAAATCTCAAGTAAAAGGATCAAGGATCCCGTCAAATTATTGCAATACCAGAACTTTGATCCCCGGTGAACGGTACACTTAATCATGCATATCACGTGCATCATTATTTTATTATCATAATTTTGTTAATTCTATACATGACTCCTTGTTGTTATTAATTGTTTATTACTAATTCGTTAGTCTTGTATATGATTCCTTGTTTATTAATAATTGTTATGTGAGCGATTACTTGCATAAATGATAATTTTACGTGACCCTTGTGTGGTAAGAGTGAATAATTGTCTAAGTGCTTGTTTGAATTTTATTTCGTGTGCGTGAGAGACGGGGATACTCTCAGGGTTGTCAAGAGATGGGGTTCTCTTGCTACTTGCTCGAGAGACGGGGTTCTCTCATTAATTGTTTGAGAGTCGGGGCACTCTCAATATCTTCAGCTACTTGCCAAATTGTTTTAGAGGAAAGGTTATATTTTCTTTCGAGTGATTAGACTCCGGAAAGTTGAGGGTCGTGATTTCACACCTTGGCGGACTTTGCGGATCAAAGACCTCTTTCTAACTAATCCCTGACGGGGAGTAGCTAACCCGCGTGGGATGAACACGTAAGAGCCAAATAAATTTCAGGAATCCAGGACTTGGAATCCGAGGATGGATTCTCTTAAGGGGGAGAGAATTGTAACGCCCCAATTTCGGGTACGCTCGACACGTGTGAGTTTCGAGCGTTAGGATTTTATTTTATTATTTTCATTTATCTAATTTAAATGTGTTACATTAATTTTATAAATTGTTTTCAATATGATTGCGTGAAAATTATATGATCTTCTCTTCAATTTGAGAATTCTAGTATTGCATGGAATTTAATTGTTACATGAATTAATTGTCCAAATTGATGTAATTGCCAAATTGTCCTTAAATGCTCATTTCTTTCATTAGTGGGACTACATTGCATGAATATGTTAAGGGACTTAATTGATCATTTCCAAACTTTGTGCCCTCAATTGCATGACTTATAGAACTTTAAGGACTTGATCATAATTATTGCATTTTTCCCCAAATATCACGTTATATGCATCTCTCTCAATCATCATCTTCATTTTATACCAATCATCTCATTTTGCTTCCTTCACCACCGAACCATTACCATCCAAGGAAGAAAGGAGAATTCATCACTTTCATCAAAGGAACTTGAAGGATTAGGAGCTTGGGGGCATCATCATCATCATTATCATCTCATATCACTCCATTTCTTTCTTCCAAGGTAGACATAGAATTAGATGGAATTTCTTGTTAATAATTCTTGGGCTAGGGTTAGAAGTTTCATGTGATAACTTGCCTATATGATGGTAAAAGTATGATTTCATGCTTTGAGTTTGAATTCCTTGCATGAATCTTGAAGAATATGGGAGTATAGGATGAATTGGTATCTATGCTAAAGTTGGTGATTTTGATGATTGAAGCATGGATGGTGTGTTTTTATTGTGTTTTATTGTACCTAAAGCATGTATATATGTTTCCTTCTATGAATTATAATATGTGGGATGGATGAGGAGAGTTTTGGGAGCTTTGGGAGCTTGGCCCGTAGCTCCCCTGTTCTTCTCCCCTGTTTCTGAACCTTCTGTGTAACGGGAACGGCCGTTCCCGTCCCCTTTGCATTTGGGGAACAGCCGTTCCCATTGTTTGAAAGCTGTGTCAGGCGGCGAGGACGGGAACGCCCGTTCCCACTTTGTCTTACAGACGGGAACGGCCGTTCCCATCTTCGGGGAGCCCGACAGCGGGAACGGCCGTTCCCACTTTGAACTGAATCCTGGAACGGCCGTTCCCAGCCTTCTGGTAGGGCAGAAAGTTTCTGCATAAATATGGAATTTTAGGACGTCGTTCCAACGGCTTATTTGATCCCGAATTGCTATTATATGATTGATTATATGTCGAAACAACATGTTTTCATGCTACATTGTGTATTGCTCGATGTCTCGTGTATGATCATGCCGTGCGTCATTATATGAATAATATGATTGAATTATGGTCTCATGCACGCACATTGTCCCGTTTCTTGTCCAGTTACTCTCCAGGGCGGAGATTGTGGCTCATGAGCACGTTCACGCATTCACGAGTCGTGTGTCGCCTGTCAGGTGAGGTTTAATTTCTAGTTATATAGAACCCGTATAACCTCTATGTGACTGTTTTAACCAAAAGGTATTTATAGTTATATTTTCATGAAATCAATTATCGTTCCAAGTTATATTATTGTTCATCAATCAAGCAAGCAAAGCATGTTAGTGTTCACGCATCAAAGCATGCCATGTTCATGAATGCAAGCAAGCGTGTTCTCTTGGCCAGGTTCTCCTTAGTGAGGGCGCTGGACTGGTCTTACCAGTGATTGCCCGTCCAATCACGGGCCAGTGGTTGTCCGTCCAACCACAAGAAGAACAATACCCTATCGTGTACCCGTGTTCTCCTGGCCAGGTTCTCCTTAGGGAGGGCGCTGGGCTGGTCTTCGGGCTGGTGATTGTCCGTCCAATCACAGGAAGAACAATACCGTATCGTGATCGTGTGTTCTCTTGGCCAGGTTCTCCCTAGTGAGGGCGCTGGGCTGGTCTTCGGGCTGGTGGTTGTCCGTCCAACCACAAGAAGAACAAAGACCTATCGTGTACCCGTGTTCTCCTGGCCAGGTTCTCCTTAGGGAGGGCGCTGGGCTGGTTTTTAGAGCTGGTGGTTGTCCGTCCAACCACAGGAGAAATAACCCTACCATGTTACAAGCCAGCCATGTAGTGATTGCATGCACTCCATTCCATGAACGTGTTATATGATTACACTACTGCATGATTGCACGATAATTGAATTGCGTGGTCACCTAATGATTAACAAACAAGTAAGCATGTTTATTGATTGCATGAAAAGGAACAAGTAATTAATATTGACCGTTGTATTCTCGGGCGAAGCTATATTGATATTGAACTCCTATAGTTATCTTTTATAAATGTTTACCCGAGAATATGACGTGCATGTATCTGCGCTAATATGTATTTAAACCCCTCACTCGGTCTTCACAGACTGACACCTCCACCTTTCAGGTTACTACAGGCGCATGCTAGGCGGGAGTGGGTCGAGTCGAGTCCAGTTCATGTAGTCGTGTCATCCGTGGTTCGTGCATTAAATTATTATTGTTATTGTTTAGTTGAAGATGATAATGTATTGATATGTAATTTTAGATTATATTTATTGGAAAAATGGAAATGGTTGGTAATAATAGTTTATGCTTCCGCTTTATTTTGTTACATTTAGTAGTAATCCCGCCTAGCCTATTGAATTATCGCATTGTCACCCGTTCGCTGTAGGTTGGTTCATGCACGGATCGCCCATTTCGTGAGTGGATTGACCTATAGTGCGGGGGTGTGGCACCTCCACGTGTCTGGGGTGCTACATGCAAGAAGATATAATGCATATACTATGATGAAAGTTGCAAAGAAATAAATGAAATCCTTTAATTTAAATCTCTCAACTCCCGAGGGCCCGCTCGTGGCGTGCTTACCTGAACTTCCTGAAATTGAGGGCGTTACTTATATAGTAACGTCTCTTAGTTTTCACAAGGAATAGAACTAGTATATATATATATATATATATATATATATATATATATATATATATATGTATATCAATGAATGATATTCAAATTGATAATTTCTTGTTCCGCTAAAAATAAAAAAATAAATATGTAACTAGAAATAATGACTAATCATGTCATTTAAAAATATATTGAAGTTATATTATTTTTAAAATGGAAGAATAATTATCAATTAAATAAAAAAATTAAAGATTATAAAATATTAATTAAAAAATATAAAATAAAGAAAAATAATCTATTGAAAGAAAGAAGTACTTGAGAAAAAAAATATAAAATATAAAATAACAAAAAGATAAGTGAATAAGAAATGCAAGTCTGTAGTGATGAAAACTAGCTAAACAAATGCATAATTATATAGGATGAACAATCTCATTGCTTGAAACAAAAAAATGGAACAGTTACCTTTATTAATGTAAGAGAATCTATTCTAATTTTTTTATAAATAAGAAAATAATAACATATAATCTATTAATGAAAGAAAATAAAATATTTTATATAAAAGTTAAAGGAATCATAGTTGCTGAAAGGCCACAAATTGTTTTTAAGCATTGGAAAATTACAAAATAGTTGTATAATTAGATAACAACCATGTAGCACCCGCATCGAAAGGTACCACATCCCCGCACCAAGTATACCATCCATGTATGAAATGGAAGTCCATACATGAATCAAACACGTGCCGAACGGGTGACATAATAAAATAAAACCTGGCTAAGCAGGGCAAACCCTTAAACCAATTAATACGATGCAACACATAGAAAGCGGAAGCATAATTCATGCATTTACATATCCATCTCTGACAAAAGGATTCAATTCAAGTCATCTAACACAAGCCTACACGGCCATCAGATATATACAGTAATTCTCCAAAATATCATAATACATGAACATAAGAAATAGAGTATGAAATGCTGGACTAGTGATATGCTAAAACCGAAATAAAGACCTCTAGGAACCCTTATTCCCCGCCTAGCACACCTGCAAAAGACTAAAACAACGTGGGGGTCAGGCAAAAGACTGAGTGAGGGGCTTAATAAGTATATCTCATACACATGCAATCCATAATTCCGAGTAATGTTTTAGAATAGCCCAAGTGGGAAGGTTAGAATAGGCATCGCTCGGAATTACGGATATCAATTCATTAATAGCAATTCATAATCATTACGTGGCTCGGCGAGAGGGCAATTCTCCAACCTTACTCCCATAGTGTGTGCAGAAAACATAGTTGAGCGTTCATACATAACATAACATAATATTCATAATCATAATCATAAAGAAATCATAATTTTCCATCCTTCTTCCTCCGGGGCAGTGGAAGGGTTTGCAAGGCCCATCCCACCTCATGGTACAATATCAAGACGGGGAATCATGACTGCTACCCGCTCCTTCGATGGGTTAACCATCGGCTCAAGAATATCCCGCCTCCCGGGCACCTGGTCGCACGGGGATATCTCAAATGGTACTATATGCAATGGCTTAGCTATACGTCGGCCCGATACCGAACCGATCTCCATTCACATATTTTCCCGGGGACCAAATAACATGGGCATGATTCTCGCCAAAATCTTTTCATGAAATCATTTGAAAACATTTGATCAATAGTTCATTTTCCGAAATATAGGCATAAGTAGTACATTTTGGCCAAACTTGTCACACGAGATATTAGGGTTCTAAATAACTAGGAATAAAGTCTCACCTTGACAAAAGAAGGAAAGAAAAGCTAAGGAGCCGGATCCTCATGGCCTGGATCGTCCTCTGAAAGAGAAAGGTGAAAACTAGGGTAAGACTCGACTACATGTACCAAGTATCGACGCACGACATGTACAAGGAAATGATATGACATGAAAGATAACAATGCTACATGAATATGGAGATTTTTGTGTAACATATAAATCATAAATGAGGCGGGAATTAATAACAAGAAATACGAATAAAAGTTCCAAAGCTTCCCTCTCAGGGGACACGGTCGTGTTGCAGTTTCAAAGGATTTGGACACGGCCGTGTCTGATATTTGTAAAATAAAAAGGCCAAGTTCGAACGATTGACACGGCCGTGTCAAGTTTCAGGAAGTTTTGGATACGGCCGTGTCCGATTTTCTGAAAATTCGAATGATCAACACGGCTATGTCATTTTAGTGCAAAAGACGACACAACCGTGTCGTCTCGTCCTGTTCGAAAAATGGAGCAGGGTAAAGCAGGGGAGCTCGGGAAACATCTCCAAACAGCCACAAAATCACCCTAAAAGGACAAGAATCAAATACCAACGTTAAAACACATCATATACTTCATTAACAACACATAAAACACAAGTTTTGGCAATGATATCAAACCAAGAAATCATACAAACCCTCCACATTCATATAGGCATATGTATCATCCAAATACCAAGAAACAAGTTTAAGAATTCAGGAATATACATAGGTTTGCTCAAGAAATCATGCTTAACAACAAGGAATTAAATCAAATCTCAAGGTTTCTAACAAACCCTCATACATACACACACCTACATATATATATATATATATATATATATATATATATATATATATATATATATACCAATACTTACAACCAACCTTGAAAAAAAGGATAAGATCAAATGGAGATGATGAGATGATGAAGATATTGATTATTCCGTCTTGAATCTCTACTCCTTCTCTTCTAACTTGGTCAAAGATTAATGTGATAAAAAATGGAAGAAAGGGTTTGTGTGTGTAGAGATTTAGTGTGTGTTGTGTGTGTGAGTCTTGTGTATATATGATATATATTGTATATAATGTATATGATATATGCAATATAGGTATAGATATATTATGTATATGTATAAAGTTATAAAGTTAAGATATTATGCTTATTATATATATAAAATGCATATGCTTTTGTGTATGAGTGTATGATATATATATATATATATATATATATATATAGTATGAAATGTGATGAAAGAATTTAAATCAAGATACTCATATAAGCAATTTTATCACATATTCACTTAATTCATATAAGCACATTGATCAAAGTAGCTTGCAAAACAATTCTAACTCTCAAACTCACACGTGCGGCGCGTGTACCTGAACAACAAAAACACGGGGCGTCACAACCTCTCCCCCTTAGAAGAATCTGGTCCCCAGATTCACTGCTCAGTAGGGAACAACTCCGAGTGAAACCTTTTCATCTTATCCTCGGTTTCCCACGTAGCTTCCTCGGTTAGGTCGCTTCGCCACAAAACCTTGACCAGTGGAATCTGCCGGTTTCTCAACTCTTGAAATTTGCGATCCAAAATCCTTACTGGCTTCTGAATAAAGGTCAAATCTGGTTGCAAACCTGCTTCTTCAACATCTTCCACGGGGTGTATCTCGGAACCCTAGGGATAGTACTTCCTTAAATGAGAAACATGGAAGACATTGTGAATCCCAATTAAACTCGGTGGTAGGTCCAAACAATAGGCCACTTCTCCAATCTTTTCAAGAATCTCAAACGTCCCCAAGTAACGAGGGTTAAGCTTCCCTTCTCTACCAATCTGAGCAAATCCTTTACGAGGAGACGCCTTCAAGAAAACCCAGTCTCCTACCTCAAACTGAAGGTCTCTTTTTCGATTATTGGTGTAGCTCTTTTGTCGATCCTGAGCCGCCTTCATCCATTGTTGCACTAGTTGGACTTTTTCAATCATATCTCGTACAACCTTAGAAGGTTTCTCCAACTCTCACCCTTCTTAACACCTTCTTGTTTTGTCCATTTCCACTCTTCAAGGTCAAAAAACAACGGGGATTGACATTTCCGTCCATAAAGTACCTCATACGGAGCCATACCAATAGAAGCTTGGTAACTATTGTTGTAGGCGAACTCGATCAAGTGCAACTGCTTTTCTCAAGAAGTCTGATAATCTAGAGCACAAGCCCGTAATAGATCTTCGAGATACTTAATCAATCTCTCGGACTGACCGTCTATATGCGGATGTGAGGAGGTACTGAACTTGAGTCTCGTTCCCAAAATGCCTTGCAATTCTTTTCATAACCTCAATGTAAACCTCGGATCCCTATCCGACACAATACTAACCGGAATCCCGTAAAGTCGAACAATTTCTCTGCAATAGAGCTCGACTAACTTACTGATCTTATCGGACATCCGAACTGGAAGAAAATGAGCCGACTTAGTCAGGCGGTCGACGATTACCCAAATTCCATCGTAACCACCCTTTACTTTCGGCAACCCGGAAACAAAATCCATCGTTACTTGCTCTCATTTCTACTCAGGGATAGGTAACGGTTGTAGAAGACCTCTGGGCTTCTGATGCTCGGCTTTCACCATCTGACAAGTCTTACAATGTCTCACATACTCGGCGACATCCTTCTTCAACCCGTACCACCAATAACACTGTTTTAAGTCCTTATACATCTTATTACCTCTGGGGTGGATCGAGTAAGCCAATTTGTGAGCCTCTTCGAGCAACACCCGTTTTAACTCTTCGGGTACTACAACTCTGTTCTTGAATCGGAGTAAACTTGTCTCATCATACCCAAACGGACTTTCCGAGTCGGCTCTGGTCTTAACAACTAATTTCTGAACTTTCAGATCCTTAGTCTGAGCCTCAAACAAACGAGGCTTCAACTCTGGTTGGATGGTGATATTGGCCACACGAGCTTTCACAACAATAGGCTCGTATCCACTTCCTTCTCCCACTTCCAAGCTCGATATACTAGTCTTCCTATTAAGTGAATCGGCAACCACATTGGCTTTTCTGGGATGATACTTAATCATGCAATCATAATCCTCAAGAAGTTCCATCCATCTTCTTTATCTGATATTCAATTCCTTCTGAGTGAAGAAGTATTGAAGGCTCTTATGATCGGTGAAAATCTCGAAAGAAATCCCATACAAATAATGACTCCATTTACCAAGAGCAAAGATCACGGCTGCAAGTTCCAAGTCGTTGTTCTTTTTGTGGTCCTTTAAATTTCTAGAGGCATATAAACAACATTCCCGTTTTGCATCAATACACCTCCGAGTCCCTCATTCGATGCGTCCGTATACACGACATAACCCTTGGAGCCTTCGAGACGTGTTAAGATCGGGGTTGTAGTTAATTTCTCTTTCAAGAGATTGACACTCTCGTCGCATGCCTCATCCCACATAAATAATATCTCTTTCTTAGTCAATCGAGTCAAAGGAGCAGTGATCTTCGAGAAGTCCTTCACGAATCTTCAATAATATCCCACTAAACCCAGAAACTTCGATCTTCTGAGGTATTTTTTGGCTTCTCCCACTTAGACACGGTCTCAATCTTTGCAGGATCAACTTCCACTCCCTTCTTGGAGATAATGTGACCCAAAAATGAAACCTTATCGATCCAGAAATCACATTTGCTGAACTTTGCAAATAGCTGATTATCCTTGAGCATTTGCAAAACAAGCTTAAGGTGTCTCGCATGCTCCTCGGCGGACCTCGAATACACTAGAATATCGTCAATGAAGATAACCACAAACTTGTCGAGAAAAGGCCTGAATATTCTGTGCATCATGTCCATGAAAGCTGCGGGGCCATTAGTTAGACCGAAAGGCATCACTACGAACTCGTAATGCCCGTACCGAGTGTTAAACCCTGTCTTTAGGATATCTTCTTCTTGGATCCGCAATTGGTAATATCCCTGACATAGGTCAAGCTTGGAATAGACCTTTGAACCCGAAAGTATATTGAATAACTACTCGATATGCGGGAGGGGATATTTATTCTTGATCGTCATCCGGTTCAATTCTCTGTAGCCAATACACATTCTCAAGGTCCCATCTTTCTTCTTAAAAAATAGCACCGGTGCGCCCCATCATTCTCAAGGTTAGAATAGGCATCGCTCGGAATTACGGATATCAATTCATTAATGGCAATTCATAATCATTACGTGGCCTGGCGAGAGGGCAATCCTCCAACCTTACTCCCATAGTGTGTGCAGAAAACATAGTTGAGCGTTCATGCATAACATAACATAATATTCATAATCATAATCATAAAGAAATCATAATTTTCCATCATTCTTCCTCCGGGGCGGTGGAAGGGTTTGCAAGGCCCATCCCATCTCATGGTACAATATCGAGACAGGGGATCATAACTGCTACCCGCTCATTCGATGGGGTTAACCATCAGCTCAAGAATATCCTACCTCCTTGGCACCTGGTCACGCGGGGATATCTCAAAGGGTACTATATGCAATGGCTTAGTTATACGTCGGTCCGATGCCGAACCGGTCTCCATTCACATATTATCCCAGGGCCCAAATAACATGTGCATGATCCTCGTCAAAATATTTTCATGAAATCATTTGAAAACATTTGATCAATAGTTCATTTTCCGAAATATAGGTATAAGTAGTACATTTTGGCCAAACTTATCACACGAGATATTAGGGTTCTAATTAACTAGGAATAAAACCTCACCTTGACAAAAGAAGGAAAGAAAAGCTAAGGAGCCGGATCCTCGTGGCCTGGATCGTCCTCTGACAGAGAAAGGTGAAAACTAGGGTAAGACTCGACTCCATGTACCAAGTATCGACGCAGGACATGTACAAGGAAATGATATAACATGAAAGATAACAATGCTACATGAATATGGAGATGCTCATGTAACATATAAATCATAAATGAGGCGGGAATTAATAACAAGAAATACGAATAAAAGTTCCAAAGCTTCCCTGTCAGGGGACACGACCGTGTTGCATTTTCAAAGGATTTGGACACAGCCGTGTCCGATTTTTGTAAAATAAAAAGGCCAAGTTCGAACGATTGACACGGTCGTGTCAAGTTTCAGAAAGTTTTGGACACGGCCGTATCCGATTTTCTGAAAATTCGAATGATCAACACGGCCGTATCAGTTTTAGTGCAAAAGACGACACGGCCGTGTCATCTCTTCCTGTTCGAAAAATGGAGCAGAGTAAAGCAGGGGAGCTCGGGAAACATCTCCAAACAACTACAAAATCACCCTAAAAGGACAAGAATCAAATACCAACGTCAAAACACATCATATATTTCATTAACAACACATAAACACAAGTTTAGGCAATGATATCAATCCAAGCAGTCATACAAACCCTCCACATTCATATAGGCATATATATCATCCAAATACCAAGAAACAAGTCTAAGAATTCATGAATATACATAGGTTTGCTCAAGAAATCATGCTTAACAACAAGGAATTAAATTAAATCTCAAGGTTTCTAACAAACCCTCATACATACACACACCTACATACATATATATATATATATATATACCAACACTTGCAACCAACCTTGAAAAAATGGATAAGATCAAATGGAGATGATGAAATGATGAAGATATTGATTATTCCGTCTTGAATCTCTACTCCTTCTATTCTAACTTGATCAAAGATTAATGTGATGAAAAATGGAAGAAAGGGTTTGTGTGTGTAGAGATTTAGTGTGTGTTATGTGTGTGAGTCTTGTGTATATATGATATATATTGTATATAATGTATATAATATATGCAATATAGGTATAAATATGTTATGTATATGTATAAAGTTATAAAGTTAAGATATTATGCTTATTATATATATAAAATGCATATGCTTTTGTGTATGAGTGTATGATATATATATGTATATATATATATATATAGTATTAAATGTTATGAAATAATTTAAATCAAGATACTCATATAAGAAATTTTATCACATATTCACTTAATTCATATAAGCACATTGATCAAAGTAGCATGCAAAACAATTCTAACTCTCGAACTCACACGTGTGGCGCGCGTACTTGAACGACGAAAACACGGAGCGTCACACATGTCATGTGAAAATATGATCAAAGTCTTACCATTACCATGATATGTATTGTTGATGGTATTATGTAATTAGCTCTAAAACACCGACACTTCTAAAACTATCATTTTTCTGTGTCGTGTCGTGTCGTGTCGTGTCGGACACCGTGTCCGACACTTCTCACGTGGAAAATTCACAAAAAAATCCATGTTGCCATATCCGTACAACAAGGTAATTAGAAACAATCGAGACATGAAAATTGTTTAAACCTTCAAAGATGTAGAAGAAAATTATGAAATCTTAAATCTAATTACTACGAATTAAGCACAAAGTCACTCACAATTGTATAAGAATGATAGAAACACCAAGAATAATTGTAGGATTTTAGTATTAATATCCTTATATAATTTTAATTAATTTTCCATAAGTAAGGGAAGCAATCAATGAAAATATTCAACCCTAATTAAATACAACTATGTTCACCTATAAATATTTAAATTTTTTTTAATAATAAATTTGAAAATAATATCAATCAATAAACTTTTTTATCAGGATAAAAATATTTCAAAACAAAGGAGAAATAAACAATAAATTTCATGAGTTTTATATAAAAATGGGGTGTTGCCAATAATTGCATGTATTTGAATTTGAATTGAAATATGTTTTTCTAAATTTATGCATTCAAAATTTTTTTATCATAAATCGATACTTTAATCGAGAACTTCCAAAAATTAAGGAATATATAAATTTAATAAATAAATAAATTAATTTAATAACTAATCGACCAATTATAATTTGTAGGGGAAAAGATTTTTTGTCATCCAAATTTTGTTTTTTTTATGCAATTTACCATCCCAACAAACTTTCATTGCAAACCACCCTTCAATTTTTGTATTTGTAACATACCGCCATCTTAACTTGTTTTTGGTGGTTTTGGTGAAAATACAACTGACGTGTATGTTTAAAACATGTCACGTGTCATGTTTTTTAGTCAAAACCACTAAAAAAAAGTTTGGATGGTGGTATATTACAAATGCAAAGATTGGATGGTGGTTTGCAACGAAAGTTTGTTGAGATGATAAATTGCAAAAATGCACAAAGATCGGATGGAAAAAAATATTTTTCCCTAATTTTTAATTCTGATTAAAAGTCTCAAAAAGAAACCATGAAATTCTATTTAATTAAAATTTGTATAATTAAAATCAAATATAATTATAAAATATATAATAATATAGGCATTATAGCAGCATAACTTGGCCAAGTAGCCTTATATAAATTAATTAAAAAACAATTACTTCCTATGATGACATGCGCTCCGAGGGTATTATTTGTTATAGAAAAATTAGGACCCGACCGGCCATGCGGTTGGGTATCTTTCCGGCAACACGAAGCCCTTTTAATCAAGGAAATTAGACAATATTTAATCTTAATACACGGGTAGAAATACAACTTTCTTTGATAAATTCCAAATAGTTCATAGTATATAGCATCTAAAATCTCTAACTCTGAAATAAAGTTTTCTATCAATCTTTCTTAGCTCAGACAAATCGATTAATATCTTAAAAATATGAGTAAAGGGTGAGTTGCATATGATGAGATCCGATTATAACTTGGACATGTCACAATACGTTGATCAATAAGAATGTACCACGTGGATATTGGAATCGCCTCAGGTCCTTCCATGGGTCCACCTACACTTCTAAATAACAATTCTGAAATAACTACAAGTCCTCCCACAACGATTGGGCGCGACATAGGGATCCTTTGGCGTTTGGAGGCGTCCCTTGGGGTCCCAAAGTGCACGAGGGACGTGGACTGAATACAATGCACTCCTCGGAATCTTGAGGACTAGTGCCCCTTGGGCATCACACGAATACCGCTCGAGAGGGGATACACTAGGGATAAAACACTCTCATAAAACATCAAGGGCCCCTGTCCCTCAGTAACAACCCAATAGTGCTCTCTGACAAATCGTACATGACCGTACTCTTGCTACAGTTACCTTTACGGCTACCTTGACCTCTGGAACTCTTCCACCTCCGAAGGTGTCTCTAGCCGACTTAAGAGCCTACCTTTCCTTTAGAGCTTTCGGCAGGCCTGTGGATGTTTTTCCTCAGACATTCTTCATTGGGCCACGTGTTTAGGGCAACATCCCCTCGTACCTGAGCAATACAGAATTACCAAAGGGTCCTCACCCTCGTCATATATATACTATAATGGTTCATCTTCATAAGTAAGTTCACTCTAAGCATTTACAACACTTTCTCTTCAACTCACTTAAATCTCCATACCTGATTTACTGACTCGAGCATTGGAGAGCCAAAACTGGGCACCCCTTCCCCCATATTCCCCATATTATCTTTCTAATGTTTCTCTTGTGTTTGCTTAGTAGGATCGAACCTAGGATTTATAGAGATATCATCATCTTGATCTCTTCAAGCACTATATTCTTATTAGTTTCCCGTTTCATATAAATTTTGAATGATATTGTAGTGACACCTCGGATCATGCAACATCAACATACTCAATAAGTAATTCATGACCTTCTCTATCTAATCAAGCATATTTCAACATTTATCATAATATATAATCTCATAAAGATTATTAAGTGAATAAGCAATCACACTTTCCAAAAAGTGAGTAAATTAAAGGTTTTCTTTTTCTCAAAGAGCAATACTAAAATCATTATTTTAGTTGTAGGAAGAGTTTCTTCTTAAAAAAGAAAAAAAAGAAAAGAAATTTTATAAAAGACCTCATCTCAACAGAAAGAAAGTATTACTTCTCGTACAAAGCACCTAGACCAAAGAAATCTTCATCAAGATTATCTTACCAAAATCATCAATATCCTTACCCTTTAATTCTCAATGTTCTCAATATCTCTATCTGTATAAATTAATAGTATGTCAGAGGCAAGCTCTGTCAGATAAAGATCTTTTTACAACTTTATAACTTTCCCTAATATTTTGTAAAAGCAATGTCTTCTTTATGTTTTTAGCTGAATTTGAGTGTCTGAGAAAAGCCATATGTTTGATTGTCTTTGGATCATCTTACGGGATATTGAAAGATTGATTAATAACGCATTTATCTCTCAACCGGTTTCTCTAAATCATCTCCAAAAGAACACCTATAATCGATTTAACATTCGACAAAGGTTTTTTCCGAGTCAACTTTGAAGGATTTTAAAAATATTCTAGAGTGCGTGCTTTCTTTGCAAACTTTGATCGGTTCCTTTTATTTTCCTTTTTCTGATTCACCGGGAAAGTGTTGGAAAACAGCAGAGTTTGCACAGCGAAAGTTTAAATTTTTTTCCAAAAGCAGATCTAAAAACTTGCAATGTTCGTATCGTATCGTAAGGTGTTTCAAGAAACTTACGTATATTGAAGCTTTTGATGTTGATGCCACCTATCAAACACCCTTCAAGCGGAATGTCCCTCGAACGTCCTTCGATTAGATCCCAAAGTAGGCAATCCTCCAAAGCATATCCACACTAGTCCTAGAACACGATCAAGCTAGTGAGAATGCTAGTTCTATGGCTTGTGTTTGACTAGGATATTTTACTTTGAAAACTTTTCTTTTTATTTTTCTCAAAAACTTAACGCTTCAAGAACATTGGTCTAAAGAATAAGAGAAGCACCACCCCTTGTATTTATACAAGGTGGTTCGAAATCCTTAGGGTACCCAAACCTAGTGGACTTTGTTTTCTTACTCACTAATTAACTAATTAATTAACTTTTAATTAGAATAATAAGTTCTTAACTTATTCTCCAATTCTGGCAAGAAATACTTTCTCTCTGCTACAATAGGAAGTTTGACTTTTCAACCTTTACCTATTAAAGTCAAAAGTCGATTTATTCAATAAATAACTTAATTCACAATTAATTATTTATTGGGTTAATTATTTTGAGAATAGTCTTAACAATTAATTCATAATTAATTAAAAGACCAAAATTAATTAATTATAATTTAATTAATTAATTCTAGAAAAGAATTCACGTGTAAAATAATTACACGTTGGAGCCACGCGTGAAGCCACATGTGAGTGACACATGGTAGCCACGTAGACCGCGTGACAGGCGGCAGTCACGTGTGATGCTCCATTTCGATCAACAATTTGATCATTCGTTAATCATATTAACATCCTACTATAACCCTCATATTCTGGCATTTGTATGTGACCCTTTAGGTTCATTTCGATTAGCAGTGACAGAATTAATTAATTCCCATAATCAATTAATCACTTCACAGACCACACTACTGTTATCTAGCAATGAGTGTGTGACCCCTAACTGAATAACAAAATGAATCGAAGAACCTTTTAGTCAATGACAATCAGTGAAATACGATCCTCCTATAACTCCATCTCTCAATCAAGAACTAAGGCATGAGAATATTCTCAGAGCCTTGTTATTCTTGATCTTTAAAGTTAAGTTTGTTTCATATCCATTTAGATCTCAATCTAAGAAAACCCCATTTTCTTGATGTTTTGATCTTTTATCCACCTTGGTCAAGGGTTTAATGTTTAATGGACTACAAACAACTCAATCAGTAAGAGATCATTCTTGTTCTTAACAAGTGTAGGTCCTTTATTGATTTTACTAATTCTACATATGCCACTTGTGTAATCCCAACATAGGCCGTGGTTCAGGTGTCTATATGGTGACACCCTTTTGAGCCTATATCAAAGATTACAGAGTTAGCTCATATGAAACATTACAGAATCTCAAGTCTAAGGATTATTAATCACTTCATTGACCTGTGAGATAATTCCTAACCTGGAAGTTTCTAGGAGACTTCCTTTCCCATCAAGGAATGTTCTCACGCGGGACATCTCAGTGATGAAGTTCTTGTAATAATCAACCTTATGTATTATGAACGCATCGTATGCACTTATCATTCCATGAAATTGAATGATCCTTCAAAAGGACATAATCATATAAGCAAGTCTCAATGGAGTCAAGGTCGACACTCCCACTGTCTGTCGGACTCATCGACTTGGAGAAGTTTCTAATCCTCGCCTATGGAGTTAAGAACTTATTTCATGTGTCGTTCCCATAAGGACAAAGTTCTTAACGACCTCATTGTTAGGAATAGTGCCCTAGAAAGCCGATTGTATATCCGCTTTGTGCTTTTCCTTATTGTAATCACAGATAATCTTTGAATGAAATAACGAATTGAGGCAACACTTCTTTATATACTCTTGTTTGGTATGCGTTTACTTTAGCTGTGCATGTATGAGAACTCCCCTAATCCTGATGACTTTAGGACTCTACCATTTAGGTGAAATGGTTCATGAAACGAGCCCTATATCACATAAGTCATGATTAGTAAAATACTCCAAGCCGATGAGTCCTACAGACAGTGGGAGTGTCAACCTGACTCCTCTAAGGCTTGCTTGTGGGATCACGCCCTTAAGAAGGACCACCTTGTTTCATGGAGGTGCAAAGTGTATAGTTGATACGTGCGTGATACATGAGGGTGCTTACTTTAATAAGTAAGTTCACTGAGGCGCCCCGTGTGAGAACATTCCTAAATGGGAAAGGAAGTTTCTATTTCAGGAAATGGAAACTTCCAGATTAGGAAATATCTCACGAGTCATTGATGTGATTAATTGATCCTTAGACTTGAGGTTCCTTGTCACTTTATGAGTTAACTCTGTAGTCTTAGGTATAAGCTGGGGCTGCACAAGTGATTCATGAAAGTAAATGAGAATCAAGAAAGGACCTACACTTGCATTTGCAAGGTGATCTCTTATTGTGTAAGTCATTCATACGCCATATGGAGTCCTTGGCCAAGGCAGTAAATCAAGACATCAAGAAAAGGGTTTCTTGGATTGAGATCAAATGGATATGAAATGCACTTGGCTTTAAGACCAGATTATTAGGGTTCTGATTATTCCCTTGCCCTAGATCTTGGTTGAGAGATAGTAAGTAGGAGGATTGTATCTCACATGAATCAATGACTTAAAGGTTCTGTCGAATCTGAACATTCCAATTCAGCTAGGGGTTAAACACCTGTTGCTAGACTATGGTCGTTTAATATGTGGACTGATTAATTAATTAGTGAATTAATTAATTAGGGTCACTGCTAATTGAATTGAGAACCTAGAGGGTCACACACAGCAACTTGGTTACATGAGTTGAGGCTTTAAAATGATTAAACGAGTTAATCGGGCCAAGAGGGTTCCACACGTGTGAAATCACACGTGTGGCTCACGTGAGTGACACGTGTCACTGTGACACGTGTCACACACGTGTGAATATATATATATATATATTCAGAGCCACCTCGTTAACTCGCCTGTCCCGCAACCGTGCGGGACAGCCGCCTGCTCCTCCCGCAACCGCGCGGGAGCGCCCGCCCAGGGATGGGCGGGACTGCCTGCCCACGCCGCACGTCTGCGCGCAAGGGCGCGCCTGGCGGCAATCGCTGCCGGCTGTGCGCAACGCTGGCGCGCGCTTAGCGCGCGTTCCTGCGCGGCGGGCGGGCGATCCCGCTTCGTCCCGGGCCGGGGTTTTCGTGTTTTCGTGTTTCGTATTT
Source organism: Lantana camara (assembly GCA_037501455.1). Lineage (NCBI taxonomy): Eukaryota > Viridiplantae > Streptophyta > Magnoliopsida > Lamiales > Verbenaceae > Lantana > Lantana camara. Next base: position 41,754,062 of record CM074857.1, on the reverse strand, counting down.
TTCGGTCCATAAAATCCCGATTTAATTTTATTTTAATTTTATCTTTTAAAATCAGTTTTACTAAAATAAAATTATTTTAAAATTTTGATTAAATTGGGATTTTTGAGAAATTAAGCGATTTAAATTTTGGGAAAATTATGAATTTTATTTTCTGAAAATAATGAAAGAATAAAATTATTAATTTTGGAAATTAATTGGAATTTTATTGGTTTATTGTTTTTCGGGTTTTATTGAAAAGACTCTTGAACAAGAATTGCATCTAAGTCGTGTTTTAAGTCATTAGGACTTGAAACGAGAATTTTAATTTATTGGCTAAATTTAAATTCTCGCAAAAGCATGTTAGGTGATCATGGGTTTAGATCTATGTATGGTTTTAATTTATGCACATGGATGGTTTAAATTGGGGTTGGAACCCTATAGTTGCGTTTTTCAATTGAGGTTGGAGCCTCACTTATGTGCGTACTGTTATGTGATTTATTATGTGGCTTTCCATATTACTGTTTTTGAGGCCGGGGTATGCCCCGTGTAATTGTCTAAGGCCAATATGAAGATTGAGCCTTATTACTTTATGTCTTTTTCCTTTTATTGTAATTTGAGAGTGGAGATAGGTGGTGAGGTTTTATTTTTCATTTTAGAGACAATGCACCCATGGAGTAAGATGGACCACATTCAAGTAACAAGGAGGCCATAAGTGAAGACCCCTCAAAATGTTAGGGAGGGGAATCTCAATTGTTAAATGTAATAGAGATAGGGCTCGTATTTTGTTACCGCTTTCCCTTATGTGATTTGAACTGTTTGTGTGGCATGTATGTTAGAACTTGTGATTGTGGAGTGGCTCCCACATATCACGCATAAGATAGGTAGAACCCATGATCATTACATGTTAGTATCATGCTAGGACATGTTATCTGTTTATGTGCTTGTTTGATATGCATTTAAGTGTACTTGCATTAATCAAGACTAATAAAATTGGATAACATATATGTTGGTGAGGTCGAACCGGACAACTCTCCGGTTGATTCGAAAATTCCCATTAAATATTAAGCTAATTTCGAACAAATAGGTGTTTAATTCGAGATGCAAATTTTGAATTAAATTCCTAGCATTCCATCAATAGGTTTTAAGTTTAGTAAGTGAACCTAGTTATTGTCCGCGAGTCGTGGGATAGCTAGTGGAGCTTATTAGTTCTTAGTTACCTAATTGATCATTTTAAATTATCAATATTTCATGATCGATTCTAGCAAGGGCGATGTCTGCGAGTCGTGGGTCGTTCGAACTAAGTTTTGGTCATGATCTTATGATTGATGGGTCTAGCTTAACGCCTAAGTAAATATGGATGTCGCACGAGTCGTGGGTCCATATTGAAAGATAGGTGATGCAAAAAAAAAAAAAAAAGAAAAAAAAAAACAATTACTAAGAGTTCTAAAGGTGTTAGAATTGGTAAGTTGTACCTACCTGGGGTTCTTACTTAGAATGTCCGCGAGTCGTGGGTTCGAGGTAAAATGTCTAGGATCTCAGTACCCATTAGGAAACGTGTTCCTCTTAGATCTTTGGGAATTATAGATCTTTGAAAAACAGTGGGAGCTATATTAGATTAAAGACCTTATCTTTTGTATATCGTTATAATTCAGCATGCTCACTAGTTCTCTGTTTTACCATTTAGTTCGTAGATTCTGTGATTCTCTACGTGTTTTGAAATGGCAACCAAAAACCCTCTTGTATCGATCCTCGAGTTAAACAAGTTGACTGGTCCCAACTATTCTGATTGGCTGAGGAATCTAAAAATCATTTTAGATTCTGAGAAGAGAACTTATGTTCTCTTCGAAGGGGAGCCCAGTCCCGAAGGGGAGGCTCCCACTCGGGCTGAGCGGGATGCGATTCAGAAGTGGAAGGATGATAATCTCCAAGCCCGTTGCCTTATGTTGGCTAACATGTCTCCGAACTTGCAAAGACAACATGAGGCCATGGAATTTGCTTGGGAGATTTACGACCACTTAGAGCAACTTTACCGCCCTCATGAACGTGTTACAAGGTATAACACTTCAAAGGAATTGTTCCACTTGAGAATGAGGGAAGGTTCAAGTGTCCATGAATATGGACTCAAGTTTCTTGCCCTTACTGAGAAACTTGCCTCCATGGACATGCCACTGAAAGATGAGCTTTCAGTGGATTTGTTGCTAGCTTCGCTCCCACCATCATTCAACCCATTTGTCCTTAACTTCAACATGAATCATGCTGGTGCTACTGTAGCTGAGCTGATTAGTCAGCTTGTGACTGCTGAAAGCACGATCAAGAAGGACAACAAGGTTTTGATGGTGAATGCTCCATCTTCCTCTTCTGGGCCTTTTAAAGGTAAGGGCAAGAAAGCCCAAAAGAAGAAGAAGAAACCCCTTAGGCCCACTGGTGGCATTTCGAAGGGAAAGGCCCAAAAGAAGAAGCGTGATCAGAAAGAGGATGTTTGCTTCCATTGTGGCAAAGCGGGACATTGGAGGAGAAACTGCCCAGAGTACAAGGCTACTCTAAAGAAAGGTATCTTTCTCGTTGAAGTAAATCTTTCTATTAATTCTAGTTCTTGGGTACTTGATACCGGTTGTGGGACTCATATCTGTAATGATGTACAGATGCTAAGTGAAGTCCAACAACTCAAAGAAGGAGAATGTGTCTTGAAGATCGGCGATGGCTCAAACGTTGAAGCTCGAGCTTTAGGCACAATTAGATTAGATTTAGGTAGTTTTGAGTTAGTATTAAATAAAGTCCTTTATGTACCGAGCATTATTCGTAATATAATTTCAGTTCCAATATTAGATTGTGAAGGTTATGAAACTTATATTAAGAATGGTAAATACTATATCAAACGGAATAACTCTTCCGTTCATATCGGTACTCTAAGTAATGGACTTTACCTAACTCAAAATATCAATATTATGAATATACAACGAGAAACAAAGCGTAAGAGAGATGACAAAGTTTCAGCTCCCTTATGGCACGCTAGATTAGTACATATTTCCAGGAACAGAATTAGCAAGATAAACAATTTGGGATCATTCTCTGAAAATGATCTTAAGGAGTTAACTTCTTGCGAATCCTGTCTCAAAGGAAAAATGTCCAAAGTCCCTTTTAAAGGAACTGTGGAACGTGCCACTAAGGTTTTGGATTTGATCCATACTGATGTTTGTGGACCGCTTAGTGTAAGCACTAGAAACAATCATCAGTATTTCATAACCTTTACCGATGACTTTAGTCGATATGGTTATGTATACTTAATGAAGTATAAATCTGAAGCTTTTGAGAAATTCTTAGAATTTCAAAAGGAGGTTGAGAACCAAACTGGTCACAAGATCAAAACACTTCGATCTGATCGAGGAGGCGAGTATCTTAGTGAAGAATTCCTTAATCATCTCAAAGATAATGGGATTATCTCTCAGTGGACTCCTCCGGGAACTCCTCAGCTTAATGGAGTTTCTGAGAGAAGGAATCGAACCTTACTTGATATGGTTCGTTCCATGATGAGTTTCACTGACTTACCACCTTCTTTCTGGGGTTATGCCCTAGAAAGTGCAGCAAAGATTCTGAATCTAGTTCCCTCTAAGTCAGTCCCCAAAACGCCCTATGAAATGTGGCATGGTAAAATCCCTAGTTATTCTTACTTAAGAATTTGGGGTTGTCCTGCTTACGTGAAGAGGACAGTGGGAGATAAGTTAGAATCTCGTTCTAACTTATGCTACTTTGTAACTTATCCTAAGGAATCCATAGGATACTACTTCTATGATCAATCTGAGCAAAAGGTGTTTGTTTCCAGAAATGCCACTTTTCTTGAGGAACCGTTCCTTAAAGAAAAGAAAGGCAAGATCATAGAATTAGAAGAAGTACAAAGTAACCCCACACCACCCACTGAAGAAACGTCCCACTCTGATCAACCACAACCAATCATGAATTTCGATACACATGTAAATCCTCCTCTAAGGCGTTCTGAACGCACTCCTAGACAGCCGGAGAGATGGTATGGATTCTTCCATGAAATCTCTCAAAAGGATAATGATCCTTTAACGTATGAGGAGGCACTTTCAGATTCTGACTCTGAACAGTGGATAGAAGCCATGAAATCCGAAATGGAATCCATGAACTCCAACCAAGTTTGGACCTTGGTAGATTTACCTGATGGGGTCAAACCCATAGGTTGCAAATGGATCTTTAAGAGAAAGCTTGGAGTTGATGGAAGCATTGCAGCTTACAAAGCAAGACTGGTTGCAAAAGGATTCACTCAAAGACCCGGCGTGGACTTTGACGAAACCTTTTCACCAGTTGCAATGCAAAAGTCCATTCGAATCATGCTTGCCATTGCTGCTTATTATGACTATGAGTAATGGCAAATGGATGTGAAAACTGCCTTTCTCAATGGTGACATTGACAAAGACATTTATATGGAGCAACCCATAGATTTCACATTCAGTGGGAGTGAGCAAAAGGTTTGCAAACTCCAAAGATCAATCTATGGATTGAAACAGGCTTCTAGGAATTGGAACATTCAATTTGATGAATCAGTCAAAGCTTTTGGCTTCATGCAAATTTCGAATGAATCATGTGTGTATAGAAAGGAATTGGAGACCTCAGTACAATTCTTAGTACTTTATGTTGATGACATCCTTTATTGGGAATTCGAAGGATGACATGAAAGTGACTAAGTTATGGTTATCGAACCAATTCGAGATGAAAGATCTTGGTGATGCGTCCTATATCCTTGGAATTAAAATCTATAGAGATAGATCTAGAAGGTTAATAGGACTATCACAGTCGATGTACATTGACAAAGTATTGAAGAGATTCAATATGGAGTCAGCAAAGGTTAAGAACCTTCCTATGAGTGTAGGAACATGTCTTTCAAAGAAGATGTGTCCTAAGACTAACCTTGAGAAGGAGAGAATGACTCATACACCTTATGCATCAGCAATAGGTAGCATAATGTATGCAATGTTATGTACTCGACCGGATGTGGCTTATGCACTTAGTGTGACAAGTCGTTTCCAATCTGACCCTGGAGATGGTCACTGGGCTGCCGTGAAGAATATCCTTAAGTACTTGAAAAGTACTAAAGATTTATTCTTAGTTTACGGAGGTCAGAAAGATCTTACTGTCGAAGGATACTGCGATGCAAGCTTTGCATCTGACTTAGATGATTTTAAGTCAATGTCAGGATACATTTTCTGCCTGAACGGCGGAGCAGTGAGTTGGAAGAGTTCCAAGCAAACAACCACTGAGGCCGAATACTTAGCTGCAAATGATGCAGCTAAGGAAGGTGTTTGGATTAGAAACTTCATTCAAGAGTTGAATGTTGTTCCTAGCATGAAAAACCCCATTACTGTGTTTTATGACAACACTGGGGCAGTTGCTCAAGCAAGAGAACCAAGATCTCACCAACGGACCAAGCACATTATGAGGAAGTATCACCTAATCCGTGATATTATCAAAAGAGGAGATGTGCAAATTGAAAGGGTCACATCAGCAGAGAACGTGGCAGATCCACTTACTAAACCCCTTAGTCGAGAAGCTTTCCAAGGTCATCTTCAGAAGATGGGACTTAGAGTAGCTTTAGAATGGCTTTGACGGGCAAGTGGGAGATTGTTAGGAATAGTGCCCTAGAAAGCCGATTGTATATCCGCTTTGTGCTTTTCCTTATTGTAATCACAGACAATCTTTGAATGAAATAACGAATTGAGGCAACACTTCTTTACATACTCTTGTTTGGTATGCGTTTACTTTAGCTGTGCATGTATGAGAACTCCCCTAATCCTGATGACTTTAGGACTCTACCATTTAGGTGAAATGGTTCATGAAACGAGCCCTATATCACAGAAGTCATGATTAGTAAAATACTCTAAGCCGATGAGTCCTACAGACAGTGGGAGTGCCAACCTGACTCCTTTAAGGCTTGCTTGTGGGATCACGCCCTTAAGAAGGACCACCTTGTTTCATGGAGGTGCAAAGTGTATAGTTGATACGTGCGTGATACATGAGGGTGCTTACTTTAATAAGTAAGTTCACTGAGGTGCCCCGTGTGAGAACATTCCTAAATGGGAAAGGAAGTTTCTATTTCAGGAAATGGAAACTTCCAGATTAGGAAATATCTCACGAGTCATTGATGTGATTAATTGATCCTTAGACTTGAGGTTCCTTGTCACTTTATGAGTTAACTCTGTAGTCTTAGGTATAAGCTTTAAAGGGTGTCGCCTTAGACAACTGATTCAAGGTTTATGCTGGGGCTGCACAAGTGATTCATGAAAGTAAATGAGAATCAAGAAAGGACCTACACTTGCATTTGCAAGGTGATCTCGTATTGTGTAAGTCATTCATATGCCATATGGAGTCCTTGGCCAAGGCAGTAGATCAAGACATCAAGAAAAGGGTTTCTTGGATTGAGATCAAATGGATATGAAATGTACTTGGCTTTAAGACCAGATTATTAGGGTTCTGATTATTCCCTTGTCCTAGATCTTGGTTGAGAGATAGTAAGTAGGAGGATTGTATCTCACATGAATCAATGACTTAAAGGTTCTGTCGAATCCGAACATTCCAATTCAGCTAGGGGTTAAACACCTGTTGCTAGACTATGGTCGTTTAATCTGTGGACTGATTAATTAATTAGTGAATTAATTAATTAGGGTCACTGCTAATTGAATTGAGAACCTAGAGGGTCACACACAACAACTTGGTTACATGAGTTGAGGCTTTAAAATGATTAAACGAGTTAATCGGGCCAAGAGGGTTCCACACGTGTGAAATCACACGTGTGGCTCACGTGAGTGACACGTGTGACTATATATATATATATATATTATATATATGTATTAAATAATAAAATGTGTTAATTATTTAATAGACTTTGGTTTAATTTTGAATTAAAAAGAAAGTCTTATTTTGGAGAAAATAATCTAGTTAATTAATTACGAATTAATTAATTAGATAAAAATAAGTTATTTATTTTATAATAAATAATGTATAAAAATTATCCAAAAATAGTTTGGATATTTTTAGCTCTCTTAAAAGTTGACTTGAATTAGAATTAAAAGTCAAAGTTGGAAATTACTTGAAGATCAAGTAATAGGAGAGAGGAACCAAAACCCTTGCCTATGAGGACAAGGATTTCGGCCGCCCCTCCCCTTTCCTATATATAGGGGAGCTCATGCTCCCCTTTAGAGCTAATTGACAATTCTTTTGGTTCATGTGTTGAACACCTTCCTTTCTCCAAGATTAAATTAAACCCTAGGTTAAGCCTAAACACTAACTAGAGAACTAGCATCCTTACTAGTTAGATTGTGATCAAGTTGGTGGACTTTCTCTAGAGGCTTCAAGTTAGAAGTTTGAAGATTCGAGCTTTAACAAGGAGAGGGGATCAAGCCGCGAGAAGAGCGTTCTTGGGTGGCTTGAAACGCTTCAAGAAAGAACAAAAGAAAAGTAAGTTTTCTATCCTTACGAATTTGGATACACGGTTGCGAGTTCAAGATCCTTTTGTTGGGAAAATTTTTTAAATTCCGCTGCTTTCTGATTCGTGTTTTCCAACACTCATCGGATTAGGGGAGTTCAAAACATGCAAAACACAGTCAAACCTAAACAGACATAAAAAAGCACATAAAGAAGTGATTGCATATGAACAAAATCATCTCGTTTATAATTCAAAGACTGTTTGTGATTTTATAAGGAAATACTAAAGCATAAATACTGCTTTAAGGGCACTATTCACAACTATCTCATCAACAATCGCATCCATACCTGCTACCATTTTTTATTAATTTCTTCCTCATCAAAGGGTTCCTCTTCATCATACTGATTTCCGATACCTTTTTCCAAAAGTTGTGCCTCTTGTCTCTTATTTTTCAAACTTCTCAATTTCGAACTCTTCTTGTTTCTCTATCTCGCGATTTTCTTGAAGTTTACCCAAATCTATAGCAATAACAGATTCTGGCACGACGGTGGAGGTCGTCGAAGGCTGTAAACGATCTGCCGATGGAGGTGAAGGCATAGTCGCTTGGAAAGGCGTGGCGGTAACCTTTAAATGCAAAATAGTAGCCGTAGAGGTGAAATTGGCCGAACTTGACTGGTGGTGGGGGGCCGAAAGTTGGCTGTCGAAAATCTAGGCGAAAAGGGGTGACACAAAGGTAGCCGAAGGCATCTTGCAATCTGGAGCATATAAGGCAGCCGAGGCGGGCCTAGTTGTTGCAATTGATGTGGGCTTTGTTGTATCTTGATCTTCCTTTTTACTTTCAAAAGTAAAAGTGCCAATTGAGTTGTTGTTGGAGTGGCTGAAAAAACATTGTGTCAAAATTCTTGGGTAGCTTGAATTTGCCTTCAAATGATCTCCACCGGGCTGAGCTTATGGGGTGGATTGAATTCTCTTAGGTTGCTCCTTCTTGGGCTCTAAATTAACGACCTGTTCCGAAGTCGGCCTAGAATATTTTGTATCCAAGCCAGCACAAGCCCGTCATCTATCACATCGTGGCCATGCTGCAATCCCATGCTTGCATGGCTGGGATTCTTAGCCCAAACCCTAGTATGTTTAAACCTTTCACCATCGCATACTCCAACACCGTACTTATCAACAGTGTCAGCGTTGGAGGCCCTGCTCCGACGGCATGTCCTCCAGTGCGACATTCCTTGATTTTTGGTGCAAATCCGTCTCTGAAGTACGCGTGTCTTCCACTGTTGTGTGCTGCTTAAATTTTCCATGATAATCTGCATCTTTGTGCCTAATACCAAGCATCTCCGGTAAGAAGGCAACACTCTTTTGTACACAATCGACTGAATCCACATGACTCCATGGAATGTGAGACTCATTTGTTGCTTCAACAACTTCAATAAATCCACCTCAACTTACAACTGCACCACTGATGGACTATTTGCATCAAAAGTACCTTCGTCGAAACAAAATGGTTTGCCGATATTTTTTACGATATCGAACAATGAATCCAACTTAAAAACTTGAGTGGATAACCCTGGGAATTTCACCCACGCCGGAGCAATTGAGGACTTAACTTTCATATTAAACACCGGTGTCCACTTAAAAAGCCTTATTGGAAATCTATCAAATATTTGTTTCATTCCTCACTTTATTATATTGGGTTACCAATCATAGGAATGCTATAATAAAGTCATTTAATTCCATTGTTCATTCCATTTCAAGTTCATTCATTTCTTTCCCCATTCCATTCATGTATACCAATCATGTCGTTAGTGTTGCATGTGTTATGAATGAGTTTTATGTACTTATGGGGTAGTTTAATGCATTATTGGAGTTAGAGGTGGAAATAACATAAGAGTGAGAAAAGAAAGGACTTTTGTGCAAGTTTCTAGAAAGCAGAGTTTATGTTCAAACAGAAGACACTGTAATGCAACATGAGCTGGAACAGAAAGTATGTGGGAATTTATGTTCGAACATGGATGTCTGTGCGTTCGAACATGGATGTCTGTGTGCTTGATCATGGCGGGTAGTGTGAGAAAGAATACTATTTCGATCGGGACTATTATTTTCTTTTCTTTTTCTGCCTTTCCAAAGTCTTGGGTATCAAGGAACATATAAGACATCTTTTGAGGAAACTTATTCAAACGGAAAATTTGTCATTGATAGATTTTACATAGAGAGTTCACTAGAGCTAATGAAGATTAAAGATCAATACCATGAAGTTGATGATCAAAAATTTCGTCAATAGAGTTTTCTTTTCTTAATCTTTCTTGATGTCGTACTCTGAATTATTATTATTATTATTATTATTATTATTATTATTATTATTATTTGTTTCAAGTAGTATTGAACTAATTTAAATTTCAAAGATTATGAATGAACCATTTGCATGATTTTGAACTTGTCGTGATTGACTTGTGAATAGTTTGAAATTTAGCTGTTTTTTATATTGTGTGCTTATTCGATTTAGTTGCTTGGCCACCAATTGTGTCATACTTCTAACTCTTAACATAGCTCAAAGGAGAAAAATTAGGAAATGTTAGGCATATAAGAGCCTTTGTTCAATTATTTGCAGAGTCGGGTAATTTTATTATGATTAGGATAGGGATATACTTAACCACTTTAACTAGGTTAATCTGAACTTGAGTTTTATTCATTCTTATTTATTAATAACTCGCATAGGAATATGGTGTTGTAATGGTAAGAATAATGGAACATGATTTCGAGGGAAGTTTGTGGCAATATGTGATTCAGACATAGCAGCTATTTCATACAATTCCATTAGAATAGAGCGATGAGTCAGATTGGTAAATTGGGGATTCTATAATTTTAGAGTTAGTTATCATGCGAGTAAATTGATTTTATAATTTGTGTTCTTTATCATATGAGTTATTTGATTTTATAGGGAAAATTACAAAAATGGTATACCAACTACACCATTTAAGCAAAGTTGGTATAATAACTTTTCCGGTGATAAATCTACCCCGCATCTCTAAAAAGTTGCAATTTGATGCATTTTTTCGTCGAAAACCCGAAATCTGCCCGGAAAACCACTTCGGTTTCATAAAAATCAGTCTGACGTGTGTTTGGATCCTACATGTCCAAAATGAGCTTGCCACATCACAAATATTTGCCAAATTGCAACTTACGTGGACCATAATCAGTATTTTTAACCTCATGAATATTTAAAATAAATTTGACAAAGTAAAAATAATTTTATATATATATATATATATATATATATATATATATAATATTACATTTATTATAAAAAATACGTAAAATAAAAAACTTTAAATAATATGTTTTATAATATCTAATGATTTTCGCGGCCGCCACCATCACCCAGCAACTCCATTCTCTTCCACCGATCTACGTTGCCGTCCTTATCTTCTCCACCTCGGTCATCCAAGACGACTGCTTTTGGATATGCGAAATCCATCTTCAATGAACCCCATGAATGTCCGTTCTCTATAAAATCTTTGAAAATTTCCACTTTATCGAACGCGGCTTTGTTCTATATCTGAAGATCTGCTGAAGAATCCATGGCTGGGCAAAATGGCAGAACACTCAACCTTTTTCTTTCTCTAAATGGTTTCGGATCTGCATCTTGATTAAAGTTGAGATTATGAATTTTTAGGGAGTGGGGGAAATCTGTATTGGATTTTGATTTGTGTCGAAGCGGAAAGCGTGAAGATTTTAGTCAGATACTAAGATTGATACCATGAAGAATGAAACGCCTCTTGAAAGCATTGAATGAAAGGAGAAATCCCCAATTTTTTGGTGTGGGTGTCCCCTTCATCTTCTCCGACGGAATTGGGGCGGGGTTCTGGGTTTGGGTTCTTTCTTTTTTCTTTTCTTTTGATTTTTTTTGAGTTTTGATTTTAATTTAAACTTCAATAGTATATTTTGTAAAATAAGGAAAGGTGTGCTAGACGATGTGAAATATTTTAATTTAAACTTCATTAGTAATATTATTTGGCTTTTTTTGTTTTAATTAAATGGATAAAATTAACACATGTACAATGGTATATGATGTGGCTATAGTGGTATTGCCACGTCGGACTTCGGGTGGGTTTCCGGCGAAAAAATGCATCAAATTGCAACTTTTTAAGAGATGCGGGGTAGATTTGTTACCGGAAAAGTTATTGTACCAACTTTGCTAAAAGGGTGTAGTTGGTATACTATATTTGCAATTTTCCCGATTTTATAATTTGTGTTCTTAGGTTAGTTATATTACTCATTATTTAGTTAGTTAATTAGTTTAATTCTTAGTTCGCATGATTTGGTCGTCCGAATAAAATCAAGTTGCGTTAGTTTAGTACTCAATCATGAAATTATTTAGGTTCTCGTGGATCGACACCCTATTTCTCTATATTACTTGTTAGCGATACTTACACTTACGTTAGACCCGAAAAGTAAAAGGAATGGAACTTGTTTAAAAAAAGTAGAAAATACACACAAAATACAAAGGAAGTAGAAATAGAAAATACAGACAAAATACAAACCGCGGAGTGGAGTTCGGGGGAGGTGGAATATAAATTAAGAACACAATGTCCCTCCTCCTTACACCTTTATTCTCTTATACACAGTTAATATAGCATAGTGTATAAATGTATGTTACAAATGGGATTATATCAAATGCAACATCACGAAATCAGGCTTGAGGTGTGAAGGATCATTACCTCATGGACCGGGTGGTCCGACATCATCTGGATTAGGAGGCGGTGGAACATCACCTTGTTCAGTATTCAACGGATCAGCTGGATAAACGCCATCAAAATCACCCGACATTTTTACCAATTGAGGAGTATTATAAGTAGTGTATAGTATATATTAGCCAGGTATATGTGTGCTCTATGTTTTTGTGAATATGTTGAGTATACAGATGGTTCTATATATAGGCAATACTACCCACTTGCCATTTTATAAATGAATTAGAAAATAATTCTGCATTTAAGGCGAGTACTATTGGTTAATTCTATTAATTATCATAACTATGGAGATCACTGGTTTATTAAATTAAGCTCCTTGTTATCATTTTCAAGAACATTATTCGGTAATCTATCAAATTAGTCAAAACTCAAAAGGATAACATACGTACAAAATGCCCCCCAATTAAGTTTTAAATTATTAGACATGATAAGGAAACATTTACAAAATACTTCGCCGTAATAAATAAATATTTAAATTATTAATACATGATACTAATAAAGTTAGCCATATATGTAATATTTTGTTTTCATTTGTCCGAAAGAACCTATAAATATGGACAAAGATGATAAACCATAAGAAACGAGAAGATTGGCTGGCGTTTAACAAAGAAAAATAGTTTGGTGGTAAAATGCAAAGATTTCTTTTTGTTTTCTTCGTCCCCCCTTTAGTTATACAGATGTTTTGTATGGGTGAGTATAATACAAATATTTTATGTTCATATTTGTCGTTATAGTTGATAATAACCACGAAACCTCCTCTCCTGACTCCTCTATCATTTGGGATATCAAAGATTGCTAGTTGTTTAATTCTTGTAAGAATAATGTACCCCCATTCTGTTGTTGATAAGGGTTAAGAGCAATAAAAAATGGACAAGAATACGAGGATACAAATACAATACGACATGGTTATAGTAGTACAAATTTTTTTCTTAATTACCATTATGGTGTACGATACAAATGTACGACACGACATGACACAATGTAGCATGATAAAATAATATTTTTAAAAGTGTGACATTATTTAAGAGATTGTTAGTGTCATTTTGAAAATTAAATGTTTGTTTAGTGAAACCTTCATTATGCTTAAAACTATTGACATTATCATATTTAAAACCTTTGAGATCGGAAAATAAAGATTATGTCCCTAACTTGGAGAAACACAAAATCGCAACTAATATTAGTTTAGGGAGAAGCCTAATATGTGTATATTATAGACAATATCGTATCAACGAACTTCGCCAAGTAGCGTACGACATTATATAACTGAATTAAATACCAATTACTTCCTATGGCATGCTTAGAGAGTATTATTTGTTATAGGGAACAGATGTTGACTTATGGAACTATTTTACTTTTGATAGTTTGTTATCCATGTTTTTCGCTGTGAAAGTGAATAAAAATGCACGAACTATATAAAAATTTGTTACTCAATAAGTGGGTTGAATTGAGTAAGTATGCATGTTAATTTTCGATCAACAAGCTTCAAGAGAGAATAAAAGGGACACAAGGAAATTTATAATGTTTCCCCCACTTCAACTGTGAAAAACACGAGTTGAGTAGAATAGTCCACTACTTAAGTGATTAAACTTATGATTTTCAAAAAGGATATATAAAGAACTGAGTTCAGTTCAAAGTATAGAGGATCGGAATCACTAAGGTTTGTAACATCCCAATCGTTCGGATTTTCAGGTATGCCTTTACGGGTGTGATACGTGCATAATTTAATTATTTATTTATGTACTTATGTGATATTCTACTATTTATTTGATTATTTGAACTTACATGAATTTATTTGTTTAAGTGTGAATTTACAACTTTGAACGTTTATGCCTCTTTGACTCGTATTTTGCTCATTATGAGTCCGAATTTAATTCCGTTTCTTGTGAATTTTTGATATGCGTGAATTATGTGAGTTATGAACTTGACTTTATGCTCGTTTTATGTTTTGGAGTTCGTTTGATTTAGTTTTGGCTCTTTTTTTTTGTTTTTCGGAACCTAAAGGAGGCTACAGAGCATTTAGCCCACCTTGGGTTCCGGGCTGCGTAACTTGAGCTCGGGAATTCGGATTCGAATTTCGGAAGATGCGTTGGACTCGCAACAAAATTTGGAAGCTTTCGAATCCAACCTGATATTTTTCTAAGTTCATTTGGACCTCCGAAATCCCACCGAAACGAGCACCTTACGCCAAAATAACACCTTTGACTAGTCTTGAACTTGTAGGTCCCATTTTAACCCCAATTAAACACAAACCATGACTTGTATGACTTGAGTTAACCTCTATCTCTCCCACCTATAAGCTATTTTGAACCACACCCTCACCCAAAGAAGAAAATTGCAGCTCCAAGGAGAAAGAAGAAAAGAAGAAGGAAGAAAATAGCCACTATTCATTTTCTTGAGATTTTGAGTTCTAACCTCCATCAATTCTCTTCCAATAAAAGAGTTAAGTTAATATTTGATATTTATATAACTTTGTGATCATTTTAACTTTAACATTGCAAGATTTCACCATGATTTGAATGATATATGGATGATATGATGAATAGTGAGGGTTTGGAGAGATTTGATGATTCTAGCTTCCTCTCTTGTGAATTCTTTTGATATGAGGCATGTATATTGTTCCTAAGACATCATTTGCAACATATATGAACTTGATTAAGTATTGGTTGAGAATTCATGACTTTGCCATTATTGATTTTTGATGGTTTTATAAGAACTTGAACTCTTTTCACTTCTAGCATGTATTGTTGCAAGTTTGGACCATTTAATGACTTGTAATGCATGAATTTTTTCTTCCCTTTTTTGCCTATAGGTGTTATCTTGTTTTTGGTATTGATTGCTTTCAGCTTTTGGAGTGTTTGAGGGCTGAAATCGAACCATTTCAGCCCAGCGTAGCCCTAATGCCCGTTAAGGCATTCCTTTGCTTTGGAAGCTAATGTGTCTTATCCCTTGGCCTGGATCGTCTGACCTTCCTAACGGGGTTTAGCCCCCTCTTGAGTGTTGTGGAGTACCGACCTTTAGTCCAGGTCTGGAGCTCTTGATCTGGCTAACGGTCTTTAGGGCCCCTCTCTTGTGTGTGTTCGTGCCGTTTGTTCATTTCTTCGCTTTGTTTACTTGCTTCTTTGCTTCTTACATGACTTATGTAACGCCCCAATTTCTTCCACTCCTAATGAAGTTGGTATTTTATCTTTTCCCGAAGAGTCAATCTAAAAAATTTGTTCTAGTCCTTACCATAGTTGGTAATTTCATCAAAGCTTCCTCGATTCATCATTTATGAGTTCAAGTAATCAAATGAGCTCACCTTCCCATGGCTTACCCCTGAACATGAAATTTTCCTCCTACCATTCTTTGTCTTTCTTTATTGTTTCCATTTGTTATTTCATATTTTTTTCCAATTCAGCCCCACACCATAACAATTCAGCTTGAATCTAGAAAATTGCTCCGTTTATCTGAAGATAGAACCTTTAGTAGCTTGGCTTCCCATAAACTTGAAATCATCGATTCTCTTTAACATCAGCCAATTTCAACTTATTTCTTTTCCAAATCCCGAAGTATCTTAATTCACCCTTTCTTAGTCTCTTTATCCTTTTTGCATCGATCTACCCCGAGCTTTAGTTATTCCCATCTTTTCCTTTACTTCTTTCCCAAGTTAGATGATCTACATTGTTATCAACCGGAATCAAGCTTATCATGAATTCCCTTGAGAGTCATCGCTTCTTTAGTGTCCGAACCTCATATCTAACTACCTTCAAGATTTCCCATTCCATTCCGAGATTAAGTAATTTCATGGAATTCAGTCGACTAACCTTTGCAAAGTAGTCATACGTGTTGGTCTTAAGTGTTGTAAACCTCCCACATCCTGCTTCTGCCTCTTTGAATACTTACTAATTCCACAACCCTTTTTATGAATTGATCATCTATTCCGAATTCAACCACTCGAGACGTAGTCCCGGGTAGAAAAGATCATGAATCCTAATTTCTGTATGTAATCCCGGTACATTTCCTACACCTTCCACGGTTGAAAATAGGGTTGGAGATGGGTCATCATTGAGGTAGAAATTAGCCGTGGTTTGATATCATCTTTGTGGCCTATAAATTATAACTCATTTGGAAATAAATGCATGTGGTTAAGGCATGCTCATGTCACATAGTTGTCACCAACAACCGGAATTTGATGTAAAATGCAATAACTAATTCAACAAAATTGATAATAGAACACATTGGGCATGTAAATCTTCAAGCAATGTTGTTGACTATTGCTATTGTAAATAAGGAAAGGATATCCCGTCTCGTAATCATAGGATCCTGCTTCCTTTGATTTAGTTGTCTTTGCCCTATATGTATCTTTTCCTTTGTGTAATTCTTAACAAGTTCAATACAATGAAATCAATTACCTCTTCTACTATGTTAAATCTCTCAAAACAACATGGCATCAGAGCCATACGATCCTGAGGATCGTTTACTGGCATCATCATCTGCCGTACACGCGTCTGTCGGAAATATGAGCGACGACGAAGTGTCGTCACCGGCACTCTCCGAGACAGCCACCATCCTGTCTCAATAGATTGCAAAGCTCCTGCAACAACACAAACCACAACAACCTCAATCAAATTCCGATAGTCAAATCTCTATCGATGTAAAACTTAACAACAATAATTATGTTCTATGGGCAAGAATACTCGAAATCGTAATTGGTGCACGCGGGCGTCTCAATCATCTAACCGGCAACCCTGCACCACCAAGTCAAACCGATGAAGCCTATCAGTCCTGGAAACAACGGGATCTGCAGGTGTTTGGATGGATCACACAGGCGATCGAACCCTCTCTCGTCACCCAGTTCATACACTATCCCACTGCACAGGATTTGTGGAAGGGACTCTCTATCACGTATCAATCGGGCGAAGATAGCCTTTAAATCTTCGATTTAATCACCCGGGCGGATCGGATCAAACAAGAAAACAGTGCCTTGGAAGATTATTACAGTGTAAGCAAGAGTCTTTGGGCTGAAATCGATCGGCGAACACCAAACCCCATGGAAATCCCCAAAGATATCACCACCTATAATCAAATCCAAGAAGAACACAAGATTTTCAAGTTCTTATCAGGATTAAGCCTAGAATATGACCCAATTGTAAGAGAAATTCTTCGGGACTCACCACTGCCCTCAGTTGACGCAGCCTATGCCAAGATTCGTCGGGAAGCCGCCAGGAAAGCCATCCTTGGACCAGCGGCAGCCTCCAACGATGCGAACACATCATCGGGCATCGGAGTTGGGATGGTTCTTTAAGGGACGAGATCTCTAGGCTCAAATCGAAAACCCCCGCGGCCGTCAGATCCATCGAGACGATCATCGAATTCATCATCCCGCAACAAATCAGACCTGGTATGCGATCACTGTGGCAAACCCGGGCATCTTGAGAAGGGGTGCTTCGAAATCATTGGATTTCCAGACTGGTGGGAGCCCAAGGATCGCCGAAACGATCGGGACAAAGGGCGAACCCGTGGAACGGCAGCTTTTACCGATGGGAATGGCGCCGGGAACGACGATCGGCAACCTGGGTTGGTCGCGATAATCATCGCCCGAAATGGGGAACAGAACAGGCGAAATGAAGAGAAGAAGAAGGAGGCGGCTCACTCTCCCTTCCAACGTGAATCAGGTATAGGCCAAGTGGGGGAGAAATTACTCCCTTGCCCTTTAAATCAAAGTGGGAAATTAAATAGCATACATGATTTTAATTCGAAAAAGAATGATGAGTGGGTATTTGATTATGGTGCAACCGACACCGTTACTTATGATTTGTCGGATATTATTTCAAGTCAGATCCCACAGAGAAAAACAATGCAAACTGCTAATGGTGAACAAATTCCAGTGAAAGGGGGAGGGGTTATTGAATTTGCTCCCAAAATGAGATTGTCGAATTATTTGTTTGCTCCGTCCTTGTCTCACAAATTGCTATCTATCAGTCATGTAACCAGAGAGCTCAATTGTACTGTTGTAATGTATCCAGGCTTTTGTGTCTTGCAAGATATCTATACGAGGGAGATAATTGGGCGTGGCACTGAATGTGGCGGTCTCTACTATGTTGATGAAGTGGCAATTGAAGGACGGACACTGTTGATTGAGAAATCTGATGATAAACAGAGCTGGCTTTGGCATCGTCGTCTTGGGCATCCATCTGACGGTTACTTGAAGAAACTTTTTCCTAATTGTTCTAGTATTTCTTTAAATTGTGATACTTGTGTTTTAGCTAAAAGCCACAGACAGTCTTTTCATTTAAATAATACTCGAGTTGATACTCCCTTTTCTTTAATTCACTCTGACGTGTGGGGTCCAGCCCCGTTATTGGTGGGGGTGGTTTTCAGTATTTTGTGACTTTCATTGATGATTGCACTCGTATGTGTTGGATTTATCTTTTGAAACACAAATCTGAGGTGGTTGATAAATTTACCCACTTTTCTCATATGGTTGGAACCCAATTTAATGCCAAAATCCGGATATTGAGATCTGACAATGGGGGGGAGTTTGTTAACTTTAACATGAAAAATTTCTTTTCTGAAAATGGTCTTATTCACCAGACTACTTGCCCATACATACTACAGCAAAATGGGGTAGCAGAACGTAAAAATAGGTTCCTTTTAGAGATCACTCGTGCTTTGATGATTGAGTCTCATATCCCTTCATCTTATTGGCCCGAAGCCTTAGCTACTGCTGTTTATTTGGCTAATCGCCTTCCCACAAAAATTCTTAGCTTCTGCACACCGCTTCAAACTCTGCGTGAGTACAGACCAGATAACACCTCTCCATCCCTCACACCGCGGGTTTTTGGGTGCTCTGTCTTTGTCCATATACCTACTATACACAGAACTAAACTTGAACCCTGTGCTGTGAGCAATCCCGGTGCCGCTTACCAGGAAAGTGCAGGACGGTCTTCCCTTTCAAACGCGTATGTCCTTGTCGAAAAGGGTGCCGAAAGGCACAAAAGACCCACTTTTTACATACGCCCACAAAAGCTTATCATCTCGCTCACTTCTCGTTCTGTCCAAGCTTTCGATGTCTTTTTGTTTGTAATTAGATTTCACCCGGGTTCCAATTGAGGATCGGAAGCGTCCCGTGGTTTGGTTTAATATTGACTTCCAAGGATAGTATACACACAAACCCAAAGTCTTATTTGAAACAGTGAAAACCTCAAAAAACTTATCCCCCCCTTCTCGTAGTTTTGACTTGACTTTAGCCTACCGGTGAAAAATGTGTCTTTGTTGGATATGGGATACATCAAAAGGGGTACAGTTGTTTCAACCCACTACCCGGAGGATGTTTGTCACTATGGATTGTAACTTTATGGAAACGGAATATTTCTTCTTGGCCTCACGCCAATCCAGTGTCCCGGGGGAGACGGATCATAAGGACCCACTAGATTGGCTATGCCCAACGATTCTGTCAAGTGATAGTCCGTCCCTCACCAGCAATACTGAAGAAAATGCCACGATCCCATTATCTCCCTCTACCGGTATCCCTGAGGTTAGTATTAATCAAAGTACAGATGATATTGAAACTTCCCTATCTGCTTCCCTACCTGCTGCCACTAACAATACAGGCGAAACAGAAGAGAGGCGCATACTCCCGACAAGGAGTACTCGTGGGATACCACCCAGGCGGTATCTTCCCGAGCACGAGTCTAGAGCTCAGAAGTACCCAGTGGTAAACTTAGTCAGGGGGAGTATGACTGAGTCTGCCAAGAGATTTTCAGCAGCTATCTATACAGATGAGATACCCCGAAGTGTGGAGGATGCTTTAAAAAGCCCGAAATGGAAACAAGCAATGGAGGATGAAATGGAGGCCCTCAGAAAGAACGGTACTTGGCAGAAGTGCCTGAAGTCACAAGAAAAAAAACCAGTTGGGTGTCGTTGGGTTTACACTATTAAAAGGAAGGCGGATGAAACTATCGAGCAGTACAAAGCCCGTTTAGTTGCAAAGGGGTATACTCAAACTTATGGAGTGGATTATGCAGAAACATTCTCTCCAGTAGCCAAAATTGACACTATTCGGGTCCTGTTCTCAGTAGCCTCTAACCAAGACTGGCCTCTTTACCAGTTTGATGTAAAAAATGCCTTCCTTCATGGAGATCTTTCAGAAGAGGTTTATATGAAAGCTCCACCGGGATTTTCTCATGAGTTCGGGACCAATGAGGTGTGCAGATTGAAGAAGGCACTTTATGGTTTGAAGCAGTCCCCTAGGGCTTGGTTTGGGAGGTTTTCAACTGCTATGAAACGGTATGGTTATAAACAGAGTAATTCAAATCATACTCTGTTTCTCAAACAGAGGGGCGAGAAGTTTACATGTCTAATCATATACGTTGATGATATGATCATTAGCGGGAATGACACAGAGGAGATAGAGGATCTTTGGAAGAAATTGTTTGGGGAATTTGAGATGAAGGACTTGGGGCATCTAAAGTACTTTGTTGGAATAGAGGTCTTGAGGTTGAATCAGGGAATATACTTGTCTCAGAGGAAGTACATCCTTGACCTACTGACAGAAACAGGGATGTTAGAATGTAAGCCTAGTGACACACCCATGATGAGTAATCACGGGCTCCAGTTCATTGAAGGGGCGGAACCAGATGATCGGGAGAGATACCAACACCTTGTGGGAAAGTTAATATATCTCTCGTATACGAGACCAAATGTTGCTTATGCTATTGGGATTGTGAGCCAATTCATGCATAAACCCCAAAAGGAGCACATGGAGGCATCATTACGGATATTGAGATACCTAAAAGGGTCTCCCGATACGGGGGTTCTATTTAGAAGAAATGGCTATCTGCAGATAGAAGCATACACGGATGCAGATTGGGTGGGAAGTCCAATTGTTAGGAGATCGACTTCTGGCTATTTTATGTTTGTGGGTGGAAACTTGGTTACTTGGAGAAGCAAGAAGTAAAAGGTCGTTGCACTTTCCAGTGCTGAAGCAGAGTTCAGAGGGGTTGCTAAGGGACTCGCAGAACTTCTTTGGTTAAGAAAATTAATGACCGAATTAGGATTCCCTCTGGTGGAAGCTTGTTCTCTAAAATGTGATAACCAAGTAGCAGTTCACATTTATGAGAATCCAACGCAACATGACCGAACGAAGCACGTGGAGATTGATCGGCATTTTATCAAAGAAAAGTGGGAAGCTGGAATTGTGTCCCTCCAGTTTGTTCGATCAGAAAACCAGGTAGCTGATATCCTCACTAAAGCTGTTACGGGACGTGCGTTCCATGATACCTTGAGCAAGTTAGGTGTTGGACATCCCCCGACCTAACTTGAGAGGGAGTGTTGACTATTGCTATTGTAAATAAGGAAAGGATATCCCGTCTCGTAATCATGGGATCCTGCTTCCTTTGATTTAGTTGTCTTTGCCCTATATGTATCTTTTCCTTTGTGAAATTCTTAACAAGTTCAATACAATGAAATCAATTACCTCTTCTACTATGTTAAATCTCTCAAAACAACATGTAAGGTCAATTAATCAACAATTATAGACTAGAATCAATACAATGCTCAAGTTATCAAGTAATTCAAAGGATTCAAGTAATCAGTTAATTTCAAATAAAATGCAAGACTCTCAAGTTGACAATTAATTTCCTATGCCGTACGACCTAGACTCACAAGACACGACACTAGAACCTCGGTTTTGCAATCGGGCTGTGATACCACCTTAGGATGTAGCACCCGGAACGCTAGGTAGCCACATCCCCCGCACTATAGTTCAATCCACATATGGAATGGATGATCCATACATGAACCAAGCCTATAGCGAACGGGAGACAATAAAAAAAACCGACTCAGTAGCTAGGCGGCACTAGCCCTCAAATGAATACAACCTGTATAACAATAAAGCGGAAGCAGAATTAATATACATTCACTTCATTACCCCCTTTTGATTCTAGAACAATATTTCCATAATTTGCATCCCAAACTAGTCAAGTATAAGTCATAATATACATAGATACCAAAACCAATTCATAATAGTAGAAATCTATCAATAAGGTACATAAAACATGAGAGTGACAAATGCTAGACCCAAAAGAAACAAAACTCGACTCAATCCCGCCTAGCACTTGACCTGTAATACCTGAAAATATGAGGTGTCAGTCTATGAAAGACTGAGTAAGGGGTTTAATAATTATAAGCGCAATTACCATGCAAGCTATAATCTCGGGTAAGATTTTATAAAAGGAAACAATATAAGTTCAAGAGTGAGATAGGACTCGCCCCGAGATTACAACTAATCAATTTACAATTCAATTAATTCAGTACAATTCAGTTCAATCAATTAGTGGCCCGGCGAGTGAGGGCAATTCTCCAACCTTTCTCCGACAGTGTACAATAGTTCAATTTTTAAATGGTTAAGTGATCAAGCAATCAATTTCAGTGCACAATTAGCAGTTTCAATAACTCCT
The DNA here is from genome assembly GCA_037501455.1 of Lantana camara. Taxonomy (NCBI): domain Eukaryota; kingdom Viridiplantae; phylum Streptophyta; class Magnoliopsida; order Lamiales; family Verbenaceae; genus Lantana; species Lantana camara. The sequence continues at coordinate 41,731,458 of CM074857.1, read as the reverse complement.
TCTTCCTTCGGGTGATGGGGGATTGCAAGGCCCCGCCATCCAATCAGTTTGAGCATAGGGTTCATGATTCCCTATACCCGAAACTCCTTTCTCCACTAATCTCCTAGTGGATTCAGGGGTCATCCCAACAATGTGAGGATAGTGCAAGAGTTGCCCGTCAGCCCAAGCTTTCCCGGTTGGCTCAATACGCTGCCCTCGGGTTTTTGGTAGTTCAATTGACAATCGGTATAAATTGGTACAATCAATCAATCAATCGGTATAAATTGGTAGTTCAATTGACAATCCATAAGGTTTTTGGAAAATCATAGATATAGTGATATATTTTGGCCGAAATATCACATAGGGTTGTAAGGGTTCTATATATCTAGGAATTAAACCTCACCTGACAAGCGACGAAACAAGACAAGGATACAAGAAAGTGCCCAAACGATCAATGATCTCCGTCCTGGAGAAAAACTTGAAGTGAAAAAGAGAAGAAGAGAGAGATGGTTATGATGATGATGATGCTTCAAAGTTCATAATTCCTCCAAAGATTGAGCTTGAAAATGATGAGCTTAAATTCCCCTTCTTGTTGATGTTTGATCATGGATGGGAGGCCAAGGAACAAATGTGTTTGTATGAAATATGATAAATGAAATGGAGATTACATGATTCTTCTAAATATATGGATGATAAAACATAATTTGCAATTAGGTCCTTAAGCTACTTAAGTAATGCAATCAAGTTCTAATTTTATAAAAGATGATCAATTCAATGTCATGCAATTAAGTCCTCTAATTTAAAGAAATATTCACTTAAGGATATATAAGCAATTAAGTCACGTGCGACAATTAATTCACGTAACAATTAAATCTAGTTTGCACAATAATTCTAAAATTGATACAATTTTCATATAATTCATATAATTTTCATGACACGTAGGAATTTAATAAACGAAAGAACTAAAATAAATCCTAACTCTCAGAAACTCACACGTGGCGGTGTACCTGAATGTCTGGAAAATTAGGGCGTTACAACTTATATATATTATAAACATGTTGTAATATGTGTTTTGAGTATTGCATTAAATTTATGGATGATTTTGTTATGAAACATGCAAGATATGCTCACTATGCCCTACTTGTGAACTTGTTGCATTTCATACTTATCATTCGCATTCATATGCATTTGCCGAGTATTTATTTGGTTCATCTTGAGTCTAAGAGTGTCATTTGTTATTTTTTTTGCACAGAGGACCTCCCTGGTGACGGTGATCTTGCTCCTTAGGCATCCATTTCACACTTTTGTCCCCACTACACACGTATTCAAGGTGAGGTTTTGTTCTTTTAGATATAATGACCTAAAACCCTAATTTTTTGGAATCCCACATGCGAGTTATGTAAATTATACGTTAGATACGTGTATGATATGTACTTTGAGGGCTTGTCCTATTTGTTATAAGTCTTGAAAACGATTTGTATATGTATGTAAGATATTTTACGTTTGATTTGAAACCCTTTGATACGTGTACGTGTATAAGTGAGCTCTGGGATTTGAGAGATAAGATTTGTTGGAAAATGTGATTTCGAACTACGATTTGGGCCCCGGAGAGTGGTATGGTATCTCGGGACGGCCGTGGGGTCGCCGAGGTCTTCCATCAACACTCTCCTTTGAGAGTTTCGCCTAACCTTAAGAGGTTAAGGAAGGGCATTTCTCTTAAGCCGTCGGAAGCAACCGTCGAAGGTTTCAAGGACGTGATTAAGCTTTGTCTCGTGTGAAATTTGATCGATAGTTAGGGTCGTTAACCCTTCTATCACCCGGAGAAAGAATGGTTTATGATTTGCATTTTGATTATGTTTTGAATAAGAGAAGTTGGAGGAATAACTCATACTCACCGAGTTGTGTGAATTCGTATGATCTATGAAACGAGAATGGATTCCTAAATACTTAAAACTTGTCATTTTGACCTATGGACTTAACTTCTTTCAAGTATATATATCTATTACCATGGAAAATGTTTTAGCTTGCAAAAACCATCCCCGGTTCATCGATCTCTTAGTGATTTTTTTTTAAAGTGCTTTGCTCTATACGTATTATGGGTGTGTGTGTTAGCCCCCTCACTAGTCATTAGGACTAACCCTCGTTGTTGTTTCTCTTTTTTCCCCTTTCTTTTGAGTTGTAGGTACAACTTGAGTAGTGCTAGGCGGCAAGTGTTCGTCGAGTCCTACTTGTGGTTTTGCTCGAGTCCTCATATGCATTGTAGTGGTTTTAGCTTTGATACTTTAATTTATGATGGAGATATGTATTATGAATAACTCTCTACACTTGAATACTTGATTTATTTTGGCCTCGGATGGGCTTTGTACATTTGTATATGAATATAGTATGCTAATTTTGGACTCTTGTGTTAGTTATGAAAATCTTGGGTTTATGATACAAATTGTTTATCGCTTCTGCTATATTATTGTTTGATATGCACTCTGATTGAGGGTTTAGGCCACCTAGCTAGAGTGTGAGTTTTTTTTTGTCACCCGTTCGCTATTGTTTGATGCATGTGCGGACTTCCTATTTTATTACACGTGTCGGACTCTAGTGTGGGGGATGTGGTGCCCTACGCTCGGGGTGCTACATCCTTAAGTGGTATCAGAGCTTCGGGTTATAAAACCGGGGCTCTAGAGTCTTGTCGGCTCTGTCTAGGTCGTTTAGCTTAGTACTATGTGACTATTTGCATTCACCTACATATTTATGTGACTTATTTGTTTAAATTCCTATTATTTGTTTACACGAACATATACTGAGCCCCATGCATCAATATTTTCTTGACTTGTGATTTTCAGGATGCCTCCACGATGGAGAGTAGATAGGGAACAGACACCCGATCTCAATCACCCTCCTCCACAAGCACCAGCACCAACACCGTTAAATGCTGAGAATATTGTTCAGGCTCTTCTAAATCAACTCCAACAGAACCAGAGAAAAATAACCCTCAGGGGAAAGCACAAGAGGGACAGGTTACACCGTTCTTCAGGGAATTTTGGAATAATAACCCATCGAAGTGGTACAGTGGTGATGATATCAAAGCTGAAGAGTGGTTATCAGAGATCTCTGGAATATGGGAGATTTGCCCTGCACCTTCTTACGAGAAAGCGGTTTGTACGACCCGCTTTGTTCAAGGCCCTGCATCGAATTTGTTGAAAGCTATGAGGGCCCGATTGGAAAAGAGTGGTGAGGAGTTTGATTAGGAAAGCTTCACCAGGGAATTTCGCAACAAGTATATTCCTCCGAGTGCTAGAGAAAGAGGCTCCAGGAATTCACGGAGTTAAAATAAGGGAATAGATCCATTGAAAATTACATCTTGGAATTCAAAAGATTTGCTCCATATGCTCCCCACATCACCAATGATGATACTCAGAAAGCTCAAAACTTTGTTCATGGGTTGAGGTATGAGATCCAATATGCTCTACAAGCTGCTATTGTAGACACGTGGAAGAAAGCCACAAGAAAGACGGTAAAAGTTGAAGCTCAAAGGTTGAGGTTGAGGCCCTCGGCTTATTCTTCGGGGCAAGATTTGGGCTCCGGATCAAACTTGGGTAAGAGGCCCGCCACTCAAAGTGGGCTTCCGGTCTTCAAGCCCTAAGGTTTTAGCACTTTTTATAAGAAAGCCCGACCTCCTGTACTGGCGGTACTCGCTCTACCGGTGCCAATATAATGTTCTTACTACAAGGGCCCCAATCATACCAAGGCTACATGTCGAAAGAAATTGGGGAGATGTTATGGATGTGGAGAGCCCGGGCATATGATCAATGCTTGTCCAAAGAAGAAGAACCTACAACCCTTGAATGTTATGCCTCTGAGAGCTCCAATTCAAGCTAGGGCCTATGGATTGGAAGGAGAGGAAGAGGATGCTGAGGTCGACGCTAACGCCGTCGTGGAAGGTACTATTAGCATACATGTCATTCCATTACATGCATTGTTTGATCTGAGAGCAACGTATTCTTTTATTGCTTACCAGGTTATTCCTACTCTTTCCTTGCTTGTTGCTTGTGTTGTTGATACATTTGTGATAAGTTCTCCTCTCGAGGGGAGCTTGGTGGCAGAACGAGTGTTCCGAGAGTGCCCGGTGAGTATTGAGGGTCGAGAGTACTCTACAGACTTGATTGAGATGCCTATGAAGAAGTATGGGGCGATTTTGGGGATGGATTGGTTGTTCCGGCACCGAGCGAAGATGGACTGTTTGGAGAAGAAGGTTACTTTGGGTTCTACAGTGTTTCCGGATCAGAGGTTGAAGACCTGCCCATTTGTTTCCTTCATGGAAGCTAATAAGATGTTTCGAGATGGTGCGACGGGCTATGTGGCCTATCTTTTAAATAAACCGAAGGATCAGGCCAAACTAGAGGAGACGGAGGTTGTGAAGGAATTTCTCGATGTTTTCCCGGAGAGTTTGGGATCTCTACCCCCGGATCGGGACATTGAGTTTGTAATCGATCTCTATCCCAGAGCGGAACCTTATGCTAAATCTCCCTATAGGATGGCTTCGGCGGAGTTGAAGAAGCAGAAGATGCAACTAGATGAGCTCTTAGAGTGTGGTTAATATTCGCCCGAGCACTTCCCCGTGGGGTGCTCTCGTCCTGTTTCTAAAGAAGAAAGATGGGATATTATAGATGTGTATTGACTACCGTGAGCTGAACCGATTAACGGTTAAGAACAAATACCCACTTCTTCATATTGAAGAGTTGTTTGATCTCCTTCAGGGTTCGTGTGTCTACTCCAAGTTGGATCTGAGGCAAGGGTATTATCAGTTGCGTATCCGGGAGGAAGACATACCGAAGACGGGTTTCAACACTCGTTACGGGTATTTTGAGTTTGTGGTCATGCCTTTCGGCCTTACTAATGCCCCAGCTGTATTTATGGATATGATACACCGAATATTTTGGCCTTATCTTGATAAATTCGTGGTCATCTTTATTGATGATATTCTAGTGTATTCGAGGTCTGTGGAAGAGCACACGCAGCACTTGAGAACGGTATTATCAATGCTTCAAGAGCATAGACTGTTTGCCAAGTTCAGCAAGTGTGAGTTCTGGTTAGATCGGGTTTCCTTCTTGGGTCACTTCATCTCTGGGAAAGGTGTAGAAGTGGATCCGGCGAAGATAGAAACAGTCATGCTTTGGAAGCAGCTGAAGAATGCCTCGAAAATGAGAAGTTTTCTCGGATTAGCGGGGTACTATAGGCGCTTTGTGAAAGATTTCTCAAAGATTGCCTCCCTGTTGACCCAGTTAACAAAGAAAGAGGCTAAGTTCGAGTGGGATGAGGCGTGTGAGAAGAGTTTTCAAACTCTTAAGGAAAGGTTGACTACGACACCGCGGTCTTAACCCTACCCGAGGGTTTTGAAGGCTACTCAGTTTACACCGATGCATCGAAGGAAGGCCCCGGATGTGTGTTGATGCAGAATGGCAAGGTTATAGCCTACACCTCTAGAAAGTTGAAAGATAACGAGAAGAACTATCCCACTCATGATTTGGAGCTTGCTGCGGTTGTCTTTGCTTTGATGAAGTGGCGCCATTAATTCTACGGAGCCACTTTTGATGTGTTCACCGACCACCAAAGTCTCAAGTACTTGTTTACTTAGAAGGATTTGAACGTGAGACAGAGATGTTAGGTTGAGCTCCTTGAGGATTATAATTGTCGGATTCAATATGACCCGAGTAAGGCTAATATGGTGGCAGATGCGTTGAGCCGAAAAGCTAGTGTTTCAAGTTTGGAAGCAAGTTCAAGCAGGCAGAATTCAGTGGTTCTAGTTTCATAGGCTCGTTTGGCGAATATCTGTGTTCAACTGTTCTTGAAGCAAAGTTGATTGAAGCTCAATCTAATGATCCGGAAATTCAGAGATTAGTGGCGAAGGCAAGGATCAATCCAGAGACTAAGTTTGGGTTTGATGATTCAGGGTTGTTTCGATTCAAGGCTCGGGTTTGTGTTCCGGAAGAGTTCAAGAGGTTGATTCTCGAAGAGGCAAATAGATTGGCTTATACGGTACATCCCGACACTACAAAGATGTACAAGGATTTGAGGACTCTGTATTGGTGGGACGACATGAAGAGAAACATCACTAACTATGTAAGAAGATGTCAAACATGCCAAGTGGCGAAAGCTAACCACCAAAAACCGAGAGGAACTCTCCAACCACTTCCAATTCCTGATGGAAGTGGGAACAAGTGATAATGGACTTCGTGTCCGGCTTGCCAAGGACCAAAGGAGGTTTCGATGGAATTGGGGTCATAATTGATCGATTCTCGAAGTCGGCCCATTTTTTCAAAGTCCGGATGTCCGACAAAGTGCCTAAGCTAGCTCGGTTGTATCGCAAGGAGATTGTAAGATTACATGGTGCACCGGTCAGCATTGTTTCAGATAGAGATCCTCGGTTCACGATGAGTTTCTGGCAAGAGTTGCAGAAGTGTATGGGTACGAAGCTTCAGTTCAGTACTTCATCTCACCCATAAACGGATGGTCAATCCGAGAGGTTAATAAAATATCATGAGGACATGCTTCGTGCTTGTGCCTTGGATTATCAAGACACGTGGGATGAGCAATTAGACTTGGTCTAGTTCGCCTACAACTATAGCTTTCAATCATCGATTGGTATGGCTCCGTATGAGGCACTGTATTTAAGAAAGTGCCGGTCACCTATATTTTGGGATATTGATGAGTGGAGGTGGACCAAAGATGGTAAGCTCGACAGAGCTAAGAAACCAGCAGAGATTCAGGATACCATTGAGAAAGTGAAAGTGATCCAACAGAGATTAAAGGCAGCTCATGATCGACAAAAAAGTTATGTGGATAAGAGAAAAGGACCCTTTGAGTTTGAAGTGGGAGATAAGGTTTTCTTTAAAGCATCTCCTAGAAAAGGATTTGCTCGGATTGGTAAAGGTGGGTAGCTTAACCCGCGCTACTTAGGCACCTTTGAAATTCTTGAACGAGTTGGGGAAGGAGCCTACAGACTTAACTTACCACCGAGCTTGACTGGGATTCATAATGTTTGCCATGTCTCTCAGCTATGGAAATATTATCCTGTTGAGTTTTCTATTCTTCCTGTTGAAGAGGTGCAACTAGAGCCGGATTTGATAATTAAGAACCACCCAGTTGAGATCTTAGACCGGAAGATGTAAGAATTGAGAAACCAACAAATTCCTTTGGTGAAAGTCTTGTGGCGTGATAAAAAATCTGAAGAAGCCACTTGGGAGACCGAAGAGAAGATGAAACAGTTGTACCTGGAGCTTTTCAAGAAGTCGCTTCGGACCTGAGGACAGGTCCTTTTGAAGGAGGGGAGTTTGTAACATCCCGATTGTTCGGACTTTCAGGTACGCCTTTACGGGTGTGATACGTGCATAATTTATTTTTTTGTTTATACACTTACGTGATATTCTAATGTTTATTTGATTATTTGAACTTACCTGAATTTATTTGTTTAAGTGTGAATTTGCAACTTTGAACGTTTATGCCTCTTTGCCTCGTATTTTGCTCATTATGAGTCTGAATTTAATTGCGTTTCTTGTGAATTTTTTATATGCGTAAATTATGTGAGTTATGAACTTGACTTTATGCTCGTTTTATGTTTTAGAGTTCGTTTGATTTAGTTTTGGCTCGTTTTTTGCTTTTCGGAACCTAAAGGAGGCTAAAGAGCATTTAGCGCACCTTGGGTTCCAGGCGACGTAACTTGAGCTCGAGAATTCGGATTTGAATTTTGGAAGATGCATTGGACTCGTAAAAAAATTTGGAAGCTTTGGCGACCAACCTCATATTTTTCTAAGTTCATTTGGACCTCCGAAATCCCACCGAAACGAGCACCTTGCGCAAAAATAACACCATTGACTAGTCTTGAGCTAGTGGGTCCCATTTTAACCCCAATTAAACCCAAACCATGACTTGTATGACTTGACTAAACCTCTCTCTCTCCCACCTATCAACTATTCCGAACCACACCCTCACCCAAAGAAGAAAAGTGTAGCTCCACGGAGAAAGAAGAAAAGAAGAAGGAAGAAAATGGCCACTATTCATTTTCTTGAGATTTTGAGTTCTAACCTCCATCAGTTCTCTTCTAATCAAAGAGGTAAGTTAATATTTGATATTTACATGACTTTGTGATCATTTTAACTTCAACTTTACAAGATTTCACCATGATTTAAATGATATATGGATGATATGATAAATAGTGAGGGTTTGGAGAGATTTGATTATTCTAGCTTGGTCTCTTGTGAATTCTTTTGATGAGGCATGTATATTGTTCTTAAGACATCATTTTTGACATATATGAACTTGCTTTAAGTATTGGATGAGAATTCATGACTTTGCCATTATTGATTTTTGAAGGTTTTATAAGAACTTGAACTCTTTTCACTTCTAGCATGTATTGTTGCAAGTTTGGACCATTTAATGACTTGTAATACATGAATTTTTGCTTCCCTTTCTTTCCTATAGGTGTTATCTTGTTGTTGGTATTGATTGCTTTGAGCTTTTGGAGTGTTTGAGGGCTGAAATCGAACCATTTCAGCCCAGCGTACGTTAGGGCATTCCTTTGCTTTGGAAGCTAACGGAATGGTTTAAATTTGGGTTGGAGCCCCATAGTTGTGTTTTTCAATTGAGGTCGGTGCCCCACTTATTTGCGTATTGTTATGTGTTTATTATGTAGCTTTTCATATTACTATTTTTGAGACCAGGGGTATGTCCCGTGTAATTGTCTAAAACCAATATGAAGATTCTGCTTTATTACTTTATGTCTTTTTCCTTTTATTGTAATTTGAGAGTAGAGATAGGTGGTAAGGTCTTTTTCTTTCATTTTGGAGACAATGCACCCATGGAGTAAGATGGATCCACACAACAAGTAACAAGATGGAGGCCATAAGTGAAGACCTCTCAAAGTGTTAGAGAGGATTGCTATTATTGTAATAGATAGGGCATCGTTTTGTTTCCAATTCCCTTATGTAATTTCAACTGTTTTATGTGGCATGTATGTTAGAAATTGTGATTGTGGAGTGGCTCCCACATATCACGCATAAGATAGGTAGAACCCATGATCATCACATGTTAGTATCATGCTAGGACATGTTATCTGTTATGTGCTTGTGTGAAATGCATTTAAGTTGTACTTTCATTAATCAAGACTAATTAAATTGGATAACATATATGTTGGTAAGGTCGAACCGGACAACTCTCCGGTTACGTCGAAAATTTCCCATTAAATATTAAGCTAATTTTCGAAAATAGGTGTTTAATTCGAGGTGCAAACTTTGAATTAAATTCCTAGCATTCCATCAATAGGATTTAAGTTTAATAGAGGAAGCTAGTTACTGTCCATGAGTCGTAGGGTGACTATATGAAATCTACTAGTTCTTAGTTTCCTAATTGATCATTTTAAATGATCAATATTTTGAGGTCAATTTTAGGGAGGGCGATATCCACTAGTCATGGATCGTTCGAACTAATTTTTGATCTTGATCTTATGATTGACGGGTCTAGCTTAACGCCTAAGTAAATATGGATGTCGCATGAGTCGTGGTCCATATTGAAAGATAGGTGATGCAAAAACATTACTAAGAATTCCACAATGATGGAATTGGTAAGTTGTGCCTACCTTAGGCTTTATTGAGAATGTCTACGAGTCGTGGGTTCGAGATAAAGTGCTTAGGATCTTAGTACCCATTGGGATAACAAGTATCCTCTAAGATCTTTGGGAATTATAGATCTTGTAAAAACAGTGGGAGCTACATAGATTAAAGACCTAATCTCATGTATATCGTTATTATTCAGCATGCTCACTTAGTTCTCTGTTTTTCCATTTAGGTCGTAGATTATGTGATTCTCTACGTGTTTTGAAATGGCAACCGAAAACCCTCTAGTATCGATACTCAAGTCAAACAAGTTGACTGGTCCCAACTATTCTGATTGGCTTAGGAATCTGAAAACTGTTCTAGATTCCGAGAAGAGAACTTATATCTCTACGAGGCAGACCTCGTTCCCGAAGGGGAAGCTCTGACCCGGGCTGAACGGGACGCGATCCAGAAGTGGAAGGATGATAATCTCCAAGCCCGTTGTCTCATGTTTGCTAACATGTCTCCAGATATGCAAAGACAACATGAGTCCATGGAATTCGCTTGGGAGATTCACGACCACTTAGAGCAACTTTATCGTCCTCATGAACGTGTTACAAGGTATAACACCTCAAATGAAGGAATGTACAAGGGTCCATGAATATGGACCCAAGTTTCTTGCTCTCATTGAGAAACTTGCCTCCATGGACATGCCACTGAGAGATGAGCTTTCAGTGGATCTGTTGCTAGCCTCGCTCCCACCATCATTCAACCCTTTTGTCCTTAACTTCAACATGAATCATGCAAATGCTAGTGTAGCTGAGCTGATTAGTCAGCTTGTGACTGCTAAAAGCACGATCAAGAAGGACAATAAGGTTATGATGGTCACTGCTCCATCTTCATCTAAGCCTTCTAAAGTCAAGGGCAAGAAAGCCGAAAAGAAGAAAAAATCCCTTAGGCCCAATGGAGGCATCACGAAGGGAAAATCCCAAAAGAAGAAATGTGATTAGAAAGAGGACGTTTGCTTCCATTGTGGCAAACCGGGGTATTGGAGGAGAAACTTCCAGGAGTACAAGGCTACTCTAAAGAAATGTATGTTTCTCATTGAAGTTAATCTTTCTATTAATTCTAACTCTTGGGAACTTGATACCGGTTGTGGATCTCATATCTGTAATGATGTACCGATGCTAAGTGAGGTCTGGCAGCTGAAGGGAGGAGAATGTATCTTGAAGATTGGGGACGGCTCAACGGTTGAAGCTTAAACTTTAGGCACAATTAGATTAGATTTAGGTTATTCTGTTTTAGTTTTAAATAAAGTCCTTTATGTACTAGACATCATTCGTAATATTATTTTAGTTCCAATACTTGATTGCGAAGGTTAATAATTAATATTAAGAATGGTAACTTTTTCCTTAAAAAGAATAATTTTTCAATACATCTTGGTACATTAAACAATGGACTTTATCTAACTCAAAACAGTAATATTTTGAATATACAACGAAAAACAAAATGTAAGAGAGATGACGAAGTCTCAGCATCTTTATGGCACGCTAGATTAGGACATATTTCTAAGAACAGAATTAGCAAGTTAACTACCTTAGGGACATTCTCTGAAAATGACCTTAAACAGTTAACTTCCTGTGAATCCTATCTCAAAGGAAAGATGTCCAAAACTCCTTTCAAAGGGAATGTGGAACGAGCCACAAAGACCTTGGATTTGATCCATTCTGATGTTTGTGGACCGCTTAGCGTAAGCACTCGAAACAATCATCAGTACTTCATAACCTTTACAAACGACTTTAGTCGTTATGGTTATGTGTACTTAATGAAGACAAATCTGAGGCTTTCGAGAAATTCTTAGAATTTCAGAAGGAGGTTAAGAACCAAACTGGTCACAAGATCAAGACGTTTCGATCTGATCGAGCTGGCGAGTATCTTAGTGAAGAATTCCTTAGTCATCTCAGAGATAACGGAATTATCTCTCAGTGGACTCCTCCGGGAACTCCTCAACTTAATGGAGTTTCTGAGAGAAGGAATTGAACCCTACTTGATATGGTTCGTTCCATGATGAGTTTCACTAACTTACCACCTTCTTTCTGGGGTTATGCTCTAGAAAGTCCAGTCAAGATTCTGAATCGTGTTCCTTCCAAGTCAGTCTCTAAAACGCCCTATGAAATGTGGCATGGTAAAATCCCTAGTTATTCTTACTTAAGAATTTGGGGTTGTCCTGCTTATATGAAGAGGACAGTGGGATATAAGTTAGAAGCTCGTTCTAACTTATGCTATTTTGTTGGTTATCCTAAGGAATCCATAGGATATTACTTCTATAATCAAACTAAACAAAAGGTGTTTGTTTCAAGAAATGCAACTTTTCTTGAGAAATCGTTCCTAGAAGAAAAGAAAGGCAAGATCACAGAACTCGAAGAAATTCAAGACACTCCCATACCACATTTAGAGGACACATCCCATTCTGACATCCCACAACCAATCACGAACATCGATACACTTGAAAATCCTCCTCTAAGGCGTTCTGAACGCACTCCTAGACAGCCTGAGAGATGATATGGTTTTCTCTATGAAATCTCTCAAGAGGATAATGATCCCCTAACATATAAGGAGGCACTGTCAAACTCGGATTCTGATTAGTGGAAACAAGCCATGAAGTCCGAAATGGATTCCATGTACTCCAACCAAGTTTGGACCTTGGTTGATTTGCCTGATAGGGTAAAACCTATAGGTTGCTAATGGATCTTTAAGAGAAAGCTCGGAGTAGATGGAAACGTTGCAGCCTATAAGGCAAGGTTCATTGCCAAAGGCTTCACTCAAAGGCCCGGTGTGGACTTTGATGAAACCTTCTCACCGGTTGCAATGCAAAAGTTCATTTGGATCATGCTTGCCATAGCTGTATATTACAATTATGAGATACAGCAAATGGATGTGAAAACTACCTTTCTCAATGGAGACATTGATAAAGACATTTATATACATCAACCCATACGTTTCACATTCAGTGGGAGCGAGTAAAAGGTTTGCAAGCTCCAAAGATCAATCTACGGATTGAAACAGGCTTCTAGGAATTGGAACATTCGTTTTGATGAAGCAGTCAAAGCGTTTGGCGTTGTTTAAAACTCGAATGAGTCCTGCCTATATAGAAAGGAATTGGAGTCTTCAGTGCAATTCTTGGTGCTTTATGTTGATGACATTCTTCTAATTAGGAATTCGAAGGATGACATAAAAGTTACCAAGTCATGGTTATCGAACCAATTCGAGATAAAAGATCCTGGTGATGCGTCCTACATTCTCGGTATTAAGATCTATAGGGATAGATCTAAGAGATTGATTGGACTATCACAATCGATGTACATAGACAAAGTACTAAAATGATTCAGTATGGAGAATGTGAAGAACAGAGTTCTTCCCATGAGTGTAGGAACATGTCTTTCTAAGAAGATGTGTCCTAAGACAAACCTTGAGAAGGAAAGAATGACTCATGTGCCTTATGCCTTAGCGATAGGTAGCATAATGTATGCAATGTTGTGTACTCGACCTGATGTGGCGTATGCACTTAGTGTGATGAGCCGTTTCCAATCAGACCCTGGAGAAGGTCACTGGACGTGAAGAATATCCTAAAGTACTTGCGAAGCACTAAGGACTTATTCTTAGTATACGGAGGACAGAAAGATCTAGTAGTCGGAGGATACTGCGATGCAAGCTTTGCATCTGACATAGATGATTTTAAGTGAATGTTAGGAAAGATTTTTTACCTTAATGGCGGAGCAGTGAGTTGGAAAAGTTCCAAGTAAACTACCACTGCAGATTCGACCACTGAGGCCGAATACTTAGCTGCAAACGATGCAGCTAAGAAAGGTGTTTGTATTAGAAACTTCATTTACGATTTGAATGTCGTTCCTAGTATGAAAGACCCCATTACTGTGTTTTGTGATAACACTGGGGCGGTTGCTCAAGCAAGAGAACTATGATCTCACCAACGGACCAAGCATATTATGAGGAAGTATCACCTAATCCGTGATATCATCAAAAGAGGTGATGTGCAAATTGAGAGGGTCGCATCAGCTGAGAACGTGGCAGACCCACTTACTAAACCCCTTAGTCGAGAAGCTTTCGAAGGTCATCTTGTGAAGATGGGACTTAGATTAGCTCCTGAATGGCTTTGACGGGAAAGTGGGAAATTGTTAGGAATAGTGCCCTAAAAGCCGATGTAATAGTCTGCTTTAGTACTTTTATTTTGTAAATCACAGACAATCTTTGAATAATACGAATTAAGGCAACACTTCCTTATATGCTCTTGTTTGATTGTATGTTTACTTTGACAACACATGTATTAGAACTCCCCTAATCAATATGACTTATAGGGCTCAACCATTTAGGCGAAATGGTTCATGAGACGAGCCCTATATCACATAAGTCATGATTAGAAATCACTCCAAGTCAGTGAGTCCTAAAGACAGTGGGAGTGTCAACTTGACTCGTTCGAGGCTTGCTCGTATGATCACGCCCTTAAAAAGGACCACCTTGTTTCATGGGGTGTAAAGTATATTATTGATACGTACATGATACATGGGGGTGCTTGCTTATTCTAAGTGAGTACACTGAGGTGTCCCGTGTGAGAAGATTCCTAAATGGGAAAGGAAGTTTCTATTTCTGGATAGAAACTTCCATATTGGGAAATATCTCACGAGTCATTGATGTGATTAAGTGATCCTTAGATTTGAGATTACATTGATATTTTATGGGCTAACTCTGTAGTCTTAGGTATAAGTTTTAAAGGGTGTCGCCTTAGACAACTGATTCAAGGCTTATGCTGGGATTGCACAAGTGACGCATGAAAGTATATGAGAATCGATAAAGGACCTACACTTGCATTAGCAAGTTGATCTCTTATTGTGTAAGTCATTCATATGCCATCTAGAAGTCCTTGGCCAAGGCGGTGGATCAAGATATCAAGAAATGAGTTTCTTGGATTGAGATCAAATGGATATGAAATGCACCTAACTTTAAGATCAAGATTATTATGGTTCTAATTATTCCCTTACCCTAGATCCTGATTGAGAGATGGGACGTAGGAGGACTGTATCTCACGTGAATCAATGACTTAAAGGTTCTGTCGAATCGAGACATTCTAATTCAGCTAGGGGTCAAACACCTGTTGCTAGACTATGGTCGTTTGATCTGTGGACTAATTAATAAATTAGGGAATTAATTAATTGGGGTCACTGCTAATTGAATTAAGAACCTAGAGGGTCACACACAACAACCGGTCACGTGGGTTAAAGCTTGAAACGATTAAACGAGTAGATCGAACCATTAAGAGAATGGTGGGGCCCACACGTATGGAACACGTGAATGACACGTGTCCTAAGTGACACGTGTAATCACGTGTATATATATGTGTATGAGTTAAATAATTAATGTGTTAATTATTTAATGGACTTTGATTTAATTTTGAATTAATATTAAAGTCCTAATTTGGAGAATTAAAGTCTAATAAATAATTAATTATGAATTAATTAATTATCAGTCTTCAAGCTATTTATTATTTAATAAATAAAGTAAAATAAAATATCTAAGAGAGTTAGATATTATTCTTGCTTGACAAGTTGATCAAAAGGAGACTTTTGGTCAAAGTAAGAGCCTTTCTCTCCAAGCAAGAAATCCCTTATCAAAAGGGTTTAGGAAACTCTTGCTCAACAAGCAAAGGGGTTCGAACCCCTTGCCTATTAACACATAGGGTTCGAACCCCTTAGGGGTTAATGAAAAAATTCTCCTTCTCCAAAATATACATTGAACCCTAGAGTATAAACACCAAATATAGAACTAGCATCCTCCCTATTAGGATCGTGGTCGAGGTTGGTGGACTAATTCCCTAGAGGGATACTATCGTGAAGTCTTGAAAGATACGAAGGAGCTTTTGGGGATCAAGCGGCGTAAAGAGCGTTCTTGGGCGGCTAGAACGGGTCAAGAAAACTACTATCTAAGTGAGTTTCTTAACCTCTACGAATTTGGGAATAATAGGAATTGCAAGAATCGATTCTATCTTTTGAAAAAATTATTAAATTTCCGCTGAATTTCTGTTTCGTTTTCCCGACATCTCTAGCTTGGTATTTCTTATGATGTCAAAGAATCATACATGTTAAGTGTCAAGTTAAGATGTCTGAAGAATATGGTGACGTTTGTGATCTAAGTGCTCATAAAAGAATCATTCTATCTCCTTTTGAAGCTTAGCACAAAGTCTGCTGGACCCTTTGAAGTGTTGGAACAAATAGGTGAGGTTGCTTACAAGCTAAAGTTACCTACTGATGCTACAATACACTCTGTGTTTCATGTTTCTCTACTGAAACCAAGGGTTGGTGATACTGGAGGCATGATTGGTATGATAGAATGGAGTGAGAATAGAATGGGCATTACCGCATCCATTTCCAAACCTTGATTGGTACAAAATATGATTAGGAATGCTCATTCCCATGGTAATGCCCATTCCTATATACATGGGATTATCCATTCCTTAGGTACCCCATGGTATTAGCCATTCTCAATGTTCAAACATTATTATTATTTTTATATTATCGTCACATATTTCTTAAATGCATATAATATTTTATTATTTTTATAAATAAAAATTAAATACTAATAATCACGTTGAAAATTTAATAAATTATATTAAATATATGTAAATATAAATATACTATATATTATTTATTCAAAAAACATGTTCAATATATTATTTTATTTATAAAGTTCTATAAATTCAAATATTCTAAAAAGAACCAATTTTGACACTTATATTAAAATTATTTTTAAATATTTTATATTAAATACAACAAATACTTAATATATAATCTATGCATGAATACGAAAATATTAATACATTTTATATTACTCAAAATAAAAAATTTAAAATACATACTTAATATAAAAATATTTTTAGTCATATATTTAATCATCATTACTTGTATATTATTATTATTATTATTATTATTATTATTATTATTATTATTATTATTATTATTATTATTATTTATGAATGATATAAATGAAAAAAAAAAATCTAAAATTTTTATTTCATTCCTAACTTTATTACTTAGCATATCAATCATAAGATTATTATAATAAAGTCATTGCATTCCATTGTTCATTTCATTCTAAAGTTCTTTCATTTTCTCCCTCATTTCATTCATGCATACCATTAATCATGCCCAGAAAGAATTATTTCAGTATTCCCATTGATTGATTCAAAGACAAATGTTGCTACAGCCAACAGGAATTTTGGGAATAAGAATGGTTAAGAGGAAGAGCTTAGCTGTGCCTCAAATTTTGGTTAAATGGGCCCATTTACTGATGAGGAAGCCACATGGGACTATGGGAGGATTTTTATATCATTACAAAGCAATTTCCACATTTGGAGTTTTGGGGACAAGATTATTCCAAAAGAGGGGGTAATGTTATGATGGTAAGAAGTTTGATCAATGCATGAGGAATGGTGAATCAGCATTCCCACGATTAGACAGCAAATCTGACTTTTCAATTGAGGGTGAAGGAGCTAAGCGACGTCATTTTGCCTGGGATTAATATCACTAATAAAAGCGTTGATAATGTTTTATGTTATTTGTAATCTCGTTTTTACTTATTTGCTGCATTTACTTAAGTCTGTCTCTAATTGGTCATTATGGAGGATTAGTTGCACTATATATATCGAGTTGTACGTACACTTTGTGGGCTTTGGAATTAGATGATCAATTCAACTTTTCTCTCAATTTCTCTATTCTCTCTTCAACCCTAATCTTCCTCTCTTTCTTATCTATTTGCGTTGTTTTTTGTGGCAGCAAAGTTACTCGATATTATTTCCTTTTTCTTTTTTTTGGTCAAGAATATTATTTCATTATCACTGAAAATCAACTAAGGTATATCCAGGTTCATAACAAAAACCGTATTTTTGCCATATTTCAGGGTCGTTCGTAATCCTAAAAATTATTATATTGTGATTATTCAGAGTAAAGTTTCTTGGTGCCATTGCTATAACATATTCAGTTACTATACGTAGTGTAATTTTATCATTCAATGTTTGTAATATTAATTAATATTTAATCATCAAGAAAAAATGATACAAATATGAATTACTTATAATCTTGTTAATAATCGGCGAATCAACTGGATAAACGTCAACAAGATCAGCAAACTTCTTTACTGATCGAGGAGTATTATAAATATTGTACGGTACGTATTAGCTAGGTATATATGTGCTCTATGTTTCTATGAATATGTTGAGTATAAAAATGACTCTATATAGAGTTTATTACACCAAAAACCCTGTGATATACCTAATTAGCACTCAGAACCCTGTGATTTGAAAATTCTGAAAGCGAATCCTGTGATTGTAATAAATTAGCACTCAATTAGCATTTCAAACCCTACAGCCGTGGTTGTAGGGTTTTGAGTGCTAACTTTAATACAATCACAGGGTTTTCAATGCTAATTTATATAATCATAGGGTTCTCTTTGAGAATTTTCAAATTACATGGTTCGGAGTGCTAATTAGGTATATCACAGGGGGTGATCATGCAAAAAACTCCTCTATATATAGCAATATTAGAGAATAATTATAATAGCATTACGTGCGCAAGTAGCGTATACCCATTTTGTAATCTATCTATCAATACTATTATATATTTGAAAATGATGTTTGACTTTTTATTGTGCATTTTGTATGACGTGGAATTTTGTAGTTTTTTTGAAGTTTTTAATTAAATAGAAAAAATGTGATTGACTTATCTTTATTTTTTATATTATTTTATTATGAAAATAAATAGTATCTAAGGAAAATAATTATCTTTGGAAAATTTGACTGAATGGAATTAATTTTCATATTTATTCTAATTAAGTAAGGATAATATTATATGCATATATTTTGATATTTCTATATTTTCTTTAAATTAATTTTAATGGCATAAAAAGTCAGTAATTTCAAATTTAAATTCAAACATTACAAAATAAAGATAATTGATTAAGTTGCTTAAATTACTCCATCAAATTAATTAATTTTTTAAATTTTAAAATTAATAGTTAATATATATATACACACATCTATATGTATTTTTTTGGATTAAATTGTGTTAATTTTCTTCGAAATTTTTAGAATTTTAAATTTTTTTATTGTTAAATAGTATTGATTGAGGTTAGTAATAATGCAGATTTTTTGGTTTTTCTGAAAATTGCATTTTTATGCATGGCTAATCATTCAAATCATGGAAAACTCCCATAAAATATTACTACATTTCCAATTTTAAATTCAAAATTTTCAAAATAAAAGGGATAATTAGTTGCTTATATTACTCCGTCAAATTAATGTTGAGTAAAGAAAATTATCATAAACATTGATATTACATTTCATACGACTTGCACGGGCTAATATTGGTGTTTTAGTTTTCTTCTTTAATTCATCTATTTGATACGTTTTTTCATTTCATGACCACAACTTGCTATGAGAGAATCTGATGAATTCCAATAATATGTAAGTACTTCTACAACTTTGTCAATAATGATCCGTTTGATTTTTTTATTTTTATATATTTTACATATTATGACTTTACTTTTTTTTTTTTTGGTATTTTTTATTCATTTTTTCTTGCACCATCTTTTTTTATTACTCATTATCAATCAGTATATTTTTTAATTGAGTCAAACTTTTTTATGCAATGTTTAAATTTAAATGAGTTTTTGTATTTCATACAGTTACGGTTCTTTTCGTGAATTATCTCCACTTCAAGTTGAGTTTTAGCAGCAATAGTTACTCTATTTTCTCATGTAAAATTTCATTGATTTTTTTATATATATTAATTTTATTTTTGATTAACATGTGGAAAGGAAAGTTGCTAGCATCAAAATTTTGATTTACAATTTTATTTATTATTTATAATTCGTTTAATCGTATGATAATAATAATTATCTTTTGAATTTAGGATCTGATTTTGATTATTTGTTTTAAAGTATTTGTATCTTTTTGTGTTTATGAATTTACTCATGTTTTTTGAACTTTACAGAAATTGATTCAATACTATTTTTTTCTTTTTTTGAAATTTTTTATTCTTTCAAAATTATGTCACTGGTCAATAAATTTTTCAAATTTTTTATTATTTTGAAGATCTTAATTATTTACCAAATCACATTAATTAACATATCAATATCATAAATTTAAGAAAGTCCAACTGCCAATATTTTATTTTTGTCAAGTAATTAATTGATTCTACATAATAAAAAAATATTCAAATATAAATGTTTTAATAATTGATTGATCCAATATTAAAAATAAATTTAATTTATTTGGAATTAATTAAGGGAATTAGCTTTTTTTAAAACTTATTTTTAACAAATATATGTCCACAATATAACGAAATCCTGATATAAATCAAGCCATGAAGGAGATTCAACTGAAGAAGAAAGTAAGGTTGGCCTCATTATTGCAGCCGTAATTTCCCTTTAATTATTTTATTTTGTACTTATAGTTTAGTAATATATGTCTTCTTCTTTTTTTTTTCATATTATTATTATTATTATTATTATTATTATTAGTCAAAGATTGTCAAGACTTATTCACAAATATACATTGCTTCTTCGTTTTGGCAAATATATATATATATATATATATATATATATATATATATATATATATATATATATATATATAACTTGAAAATAGAATAAAAACAACACCCGATCCTATTCAGTCACTAAATTTTAATTACATCAACTTTGACATAAACATTGAATATTTCGATTTCTTCTTTACAATTTTTCAGTTTTATATTTTTCATATAATGGTTTACATATTGTAGCCTGTTTTTTATTCATATATTGTTTATATATTATTTTTGAGTTTTTACTTTCTTTTTATTACAAAATTTTTAGGGATAAAAAGGATCGTTTGTGTGTTATTCTATCGTATACATCTTATGAACTAAGACGTCAGGTTTTTTTATTCCACTTTCACAATATACTTATATTCTAAATTTTTGTTATATTTATTTGTTACTAATTTATAATTTTTTCATTCATTTTTTTATAGACAAATATCTTCTTTTGAAGTTTTTGTTCAAGTATCGATTCTAAAAAGGTAATATTATACATATTTATGTTCAATGATAATTATGTATTGTTTATATATATATATTTCTTTTACAATTTTTTTCTCCATATTTTGATAGAAAAATTCATTCTTTTATATACATATCTTTGTTCAATAATAATTTATGAATTGTATATATATTCTTTTGGTATTAGCATATTGACCCTACGATGCACGAAAACATGCTTGCTTCCGGTTCCTTCGATGAGACCTTCGGAATTTGGAATGTCAAGTCTGGAAAATGCACGAAAGTACTTCGGGCTCATTCGAACTTTGTTACCTCCGCCCATTCTAATCTTGATGGGTGGATAATTGTCTAAAGTAGTTATGATGAGTTTTAGAATTGTTGTTGTTCTTTTTTTTTTTTTTTTTTCTTCATAATATTGGTTGTTTAATTGTTTATTTGGGTCATATGATGTATAAAAAATTCCAACTTTAAAAATAATACAAACAATATATAATAAACCATTAAAAATTATTTAAATATTCCTTAAAGATAATTTAATTTGTTAATATATGGACATATAAATTGATTTGTATAGTTTTATAATTTTAATTATATCTTACAAATTTGAATTATAGAAAGTATTGTATAAAATCGGTTAATAAATATTAAAATAATTTAAATAATTTTTTCTTTTAAAAACATATACCTTCAATTGGGATTCAAACCTCCACTTTATTTTTGACTTTAGCAGTTATGGTCAACATTTTCATAAAATGTAAATACACAAAGTTTATCGAAATGGCAAAATGAGGTTGACTTATAGTTTATTAAACTCCAAAAAAAAGTTCTTTAATATTTAACTTTTATTTAGAGTTTTAATTTGTATATTAAAAGTTATTTCATTAATTATGTTGTGCTATATGATAATTTATTATTTATCATAAATAAAATCCACATCACCTATATGAAAATTTTCAATATTGAATATGAATTTTTTCCAAGAAAAATAGAATTATAAATTTGTATTTTTTAAAAAAAAAGAATTATTTCAATAAATTTTTTAGGTCTAAAATTCTGGTAAAAATTTAATATCGCTGGGATTAAAAGTGAATTATTTGCATTTTGGGACCTTATTTTTCGGAAAAAAAATTAAAAGTTAATTAAAAGTGAATTATTTGCATTTTGGGACCTTAAGTTGGTTTATCTCCTTATTTAACATTTATCATGACAACTTTAATTTTAGTTTCGAAAGAGTTGGGCGTATTTGCAGCATGCGGTAATTCTCAGGTCTAACTTTTTGGGAAATTCTTCTTCATTCTCAATTCCTTTCGCAGGACTTAGTAGACCTATCTCGTTTATACCAAGGAAGATGCATATGACACTTGGTAAGAGATGAAGAGCTATGAGAGCATGCATTTGAAAATGCACTATTTGATCCGAATAGATATGATCCGTCGGGAAACCCACTGGATCTCCATGTATCTATTGGAGAATTATCCATGAAGTGGGTTTTGCAAGCTTCGGGTGGGTTTTCTGACGGTCATTTCTATTCGGGTCAAATAGTGCATGAAATTGTGAACTTTTAAAGTTATGGGTTAGTTTTTTCACCAAAAATTTTTTTGTACCAAAATTGCGAATTATGGTGAGTTGGTATACCAAAATTGTAATTTCCTCTTTAGATTAACTAATTTTATTTTTTCCGATTTTTCATCTTTATGTATCTCACTCTTAATTTCTTATTCCAGAATTGATTGAAACTAAAGAGACAATATTTTTATTTATTTTTTTTACAAAAAGGTTCACTATTTAATTTAGAGAAAATAGTTCAATTCATTCGATTGGTTATTTTAACTTGTAATTTTAGAATATAATTTTTCTAATTTGTAAATATGAGCTTGTTTTTTTCAAAATCATCAAATTACTGGAGAATTAGTAGTCGAAAGTTGAAGAAGTTTGACGGAACCGATTGTAACGGCCCGGTTTTCAATTTATACATTATGGGATATTATGTAAATTTCATAACACTAGATGTATTCCATTTCCATGAATTTATGTGAAATTATTGTTAGCGCGAGAATTTACGTGAATTAATTGCTCAGGTGACTAAATGCTCCTATGTGTCCTTACTTGACCATTTATTTAAATATGTTGATTCAATTGCCTTAATGTGATTGGAGTTAAGTGATCATATTCCATGGAATGAAACTTGAGTGCATGAATTTAATTATTGGAAGGATTTAAGTGCAAAATGAGTTGAGTCATGCATTGTTAGTGGAAGACTTTATATTATATCATATTTATTCATCTCTTCCTTACATTCATTCATCAATTTCTCCAAGAAATACACACACTCACACTAACTCTATCACGATCAAAACACCATAGAAGGAAGGAAGGATTTCATCATTTTCAAGGTAGATTTTGGAGGAAATTGTGAAGTTGGAAGCATCATCATCATCATACCATCATTTCTCCTTTCTTTATTTCATTAAGGTAGAGTTGAGAATTTGATTGAATTCTTGAATTTCATATTTGAAGTTAGGGTTTGAGAATTTTGAAGTAATTCCTTGGTTATGTGTAGTTAGAAGCATGATCATGATCATTACACTAAAAAACTTGCATGAATTCTTGAATAATATGAAGGTGGGATGTTATGGAATTATGGGGGTTTTGGATTGAAGTTCTTGATGATTTATGCATGTTTCCATGGATTAAATGGTGCTTAATTGCTACATATGAGACATATGCATGATATAGGATAGTTTTGAGTTGAATTATTGCCTTAGTTTGATGTGGGAAGGCTTGGGAGCCAATTTCCAAGTGTATGCCCTGTTTTTCCCCTGTTTTTAGCCCAGATCTTTTCCAAACGCCCGTTTGGGGCCCTAGTTATAACACCAAATGCCCGTTTGGGAACCTACTACCTCACCCGAGAGCTTCCAAACGCCTGTTTCTGCTTTCAGTGCATTTTTCACACGCCCATTTACCCCTCAAACGAACTCCGATTGACCTGATTTTTGAACCGTTGGAAACCTCTTGAAGTCTAGAACAACTACAATTGGAATAATCTCAATATATTTTGTCATTTACGAGATATAATCAATTCTTTTTGGTATCACCACTTTACCGGAAATCTGCAATCACCTAACTTCGAGCGTACGCCATTTTCTCCTCATTTTGAACTAGAATACGAGCCATATATCCTCGAAAAGGTCTATATGTCTAGTTTCTTATCCATTAAGCAAACCTTAATTCGAACCTCTAGAACTCAAGATATTCTAGTTTTTCTACAGCCTGTGCATTTTGAAAAACTATCAATTTTTGCCCAACTTTGCCAAAACCTCTCTTATTGCGGTTCTTTCACTTCCTTGGCTCCCGTATGTGACTTATATGCATTATATGCTTGATTAATTGATAATTATGCTACTATGTGACACTTCTTGGTACTTAATTGCTCCAACATGATTGTGTGACTCCATGCTCTATATGAATTGAACGTGAAATAATTGAATGATATGAATACATGATTCCTTAATATTAATTTCACCTCTTAGGTGTTAATTGGTTTTAATACATGCTAAGTGTCACTTGATTGCTAGTTTATTTATTTACATGAGCATGGCCGTGCGTTATACTTGGTCTCTTATTGAGTCTCGTCTCATGCGTTCCCGTTATTCCCTTTCTTGTCTAGTTTTTCTCCAGGACGGAGATCATTGATCATTTGGGCACTTTCTTATATCCTTGTCTTGTTCCGTCGTTCGTCAGGTGAGGTTTAATTTCAAGATATATAGAACCCTTACAATCCTATGTGATCATTCGGCCAAAATGTATCTATATATCTATAATTTCCCAAAACCTTATTTATTTTCAATTAAATTATGGAATTGTACCGATTGATTGATTGATTGATTGTTTTGGCGAGTATACTGTTCACTGTGGGCCCGGGGATTAGTGTATGAGCAACCTGGGAAAGCATGGGCTGACGGGTAACTCTGCACTCCCCTCACATTGTTGGGATGACCCCTGAATCCACTAGGAGATTAGTGGAGGAAGGAGTTCTGGGCGTAGGGACTCATGAACCTTATGCCCAGATTGATTAGGTGGTGGGGCCTTACAATCCTACTATCACCCGGAGGAAGAAGGAGTTATTGAAACTGCTAATTGTGCACTGTAAATTGATTGCTTGATCACCTAATCACTTAATAACTGAATGATTGTGCACGGTCGGAGAAAGGTTGGAGAATTGCCCTCACTCACCGGGCCACTGATTGATTGAATTGTAAATTGGACAGTTGTAATCTCGGGCGAGAATTTCTTTAATATTTAAACTCATATTGCTTCCTTTTATAAAACATTACCCGAGATTATGGCTTGCATGGAAATTGCGCTAATATTTATTTATAAACCCCTCACTCAGTCTTTCATAGACTGACACCTCACATTTTTAGGTTGCAGGTTGCGTGCTAGGCGGGATTGAGTCGGTCTTTATTTTCTGGTCTAACATCATTTCATGTACATTAGTGTGGCATATACGGTTTTGTATCTTGGTAATTATGTATATTATAACTTGTTCTTGAAAGTGATTGTATATATTGAAATATTGGACACGAAGATGGTATTGATGAAATGCATGTATCTTATGCTTCCATTTTAATCTTATGCATGTTGGTATTTACTTGAGGGTTAGTCCCGCCTAGCTAGAGTGTCGTTTTTTTTTTGTATTGTCTCCCGTTTGCTATAGGCTTGATTCATGTATGGGTGATCGTTCCATATGTGGATTGAACTATAGTGCGGGGGATGTGACTACCTAGCGTTCCGGGTGCTACATCCTAAGGTGGTATCAGAGCCCGGTTGTAAAACCGAGGTTCTAGCGCCGTGTCTTGTGAGTCTAGGTCGTGCGGCTTAGGAACTACTTGATAATTTGTGCATTGCATTGATTCTTGTCACCAATTGTTGATTAATTGGCTTTAACTTGAATTTTATATGTTCAACGTGTTTTAATTTTCACTTTGTCGAATTATTTGTCGCATTTTGCATCAATCCATGTCTTTAGCATCAAATAGGTGGCATGAGCATGTATTAACCGCATGCAATTGTTCTTGAGATGGTTGTGAGTTCAGATTAGGAATATGATATCAAACCACGACCAACCTTTACGATAACCTCAGCCTATTACAAGTTCTTTTCTCTAGTCTAGAGGGGTAAAGGAATGAACCGTAGGAAAATTCATCCAATGATTCAAGAGCCGTGGTCTTCATTCATCAAGTTAAGATTTAAGTGATAAGGTCCAGAATAGAAGAAGTAATTGTGGGAGTAATTCACAAGCTCAAGGAAGTTAGAAGATAAAAGAGGAATGTTTGCCAGCTATGGTATCAATGGTGAACCCTCAATACGGTGGAAAGTTGGGGTGTGTAATGATTTTAATTCACAAGATCAACATGTATGCCTCGCTATAAAGACTTCTCACTCAGATTCTACAGGTATATTCATTCAGAAAAAAAAGGGAATAGAGTCTCAAAGGTGTTTAAGTTCGAGGTTTCCATCAACAAGAAGCGATGTGCATAACTTGTAAAATAAACATGTGAGCTCACATTATGAAAGAAATTGATCAACCGAGATCAAGAGACTCATTAACTCAAGGGAGTGATGAAGGAAGTCTTGAGGGTATCAAGGATTTGAGGTTCAGATTGTAAGCAAGTGAAGATCTTCAACTAGTTGGAACTGAAATCAAGATGTAAGAGAAAAGTGATAACTAGGGTTGAGGTCGAAATATGTGGATTAAGTTTGAGGTGAATCGAGACACTTCGGACTTTGAAGTGGGGTTCGGATAAATTGGGAAGATTTAAGAAATTGATCTATTTTGAGTTCTTGGAAACAACAAGTAGAAGATTAGAACATTGAAGTAATCAATGTAGCTCTACAAAGAATCAGGATATTTTGGATTTTGGGTTAAAAAGGAAGACGGATATAAAGGAGTAAAGAAGATTGATTAATATAGTATGTTCAAGTTCATGGAAAATCAAGATACTTAAGATTCTATCTTCAATTAAATTGAGTTTATTTTCGGATCCAAGATGAATTGCTATATGGTAAGGTGGAATTGCCTTCTAATTAGACTCCAAAGTAGAAGCTCTCTAAAGCGTATCCACACCAGACCTAGAACACGATCAAGCGAGTGAGAACGCTAGTTCTATGGCTTGTGTTAAGGCTAGGATTTTTGCTTTGAAAACTTTTCTTTTATTTTTCTCAAAAACTTAACACTTCGTGAGTGTTGGTCTAAAGAATAAGAGAAACACCATCCCTAGTATAAATACTAGGTTGGTTTGAATCCCTAGGGTTTCCAAGAACCAATTGGATTGTTTTCTTGCTCACTAATTAACTAATTAATTATTTAATTTAATTGGAAGAATAAGTTCCCAACTTGTTCTCCAAGTCTTGCAAGAATAATCTTCTCTCTCCTATAATAGGAAGTTGGACTTTTCAACTTTCCTAAAGTTAAAAGTCAATATTCAATAAATAAATTAATTCCCAATTAATTATTTATTGGGTTAAGTTTATTTGAGAATATTCTTAACAATTAATTCAATAATTAATTAAAAGACTAAAATTAATTAATTACAATTTAATTAATTAATTCTAGAAAAGAATTCACGTGTAAAATAATTACACGAATGGAATCACGTACGTGCCATGCGTGCATGACACGTGGCAGCCACGCAGGCTACGTGTGACACGTGGCATCCACGTGTGCTTGACACGTGGCAATGCCCACGTGCTCCAATCTCCATTTTCAATCAACAATTTGATCCTTCGTTAATCATATTAACATCCTACCATAACCCTCCTGTTTTGGCATTTGTGTGTGACCCTTTAGGTTCATTATTCGATTAGCAGTGACAACAATTAATTTATTTCCATAATCAATTAATCACTTCACAGATCACACTATCGTTATCTAGCAATGGGTGTGTGATCCCTAGCCGAATAACAAAATGAATCGAAGAACCTTTCAGTCATTGACAATCAGGAAATACGATCCTCCTACAACTCCATCTCTCAATCAAGAACTAACGCATGAGAATATTCTCAGAGCCCAAATACTCCTGATCTTTAAAGTTAAGTTCGTTTCATATCCATTTCGATCTCAATCCTAGAAAATCCCATTTTCTAGATGTCTTGATCTTTATCCACCTTGGCCAAGGGTTTAATGTTTAATGGACTATGAACAACTCAATCAATAAGAGATCATTCTTGTTCTTAACAAATGTAGGTCCTTTATCGATTCTACTAATTCTACATATGCCACTTGTGTAATCCCAACATAGGCCGTGGTTCAGGTGTTTATATAGCGACACCCTTTTGAGCCTATATCAAAGATTATAGAGTTAGCTCATATGAGGCATTACAGAATCTCAAGTCTAAGGATTAATGAATCAGGTCATTGACCTGTGAGATATTTCCTAATCTGGAAGTTTTAGGAAACTTCCTTTCCCATTTAGGAATGTTCTCACGCGGGACATCTCAGTGATGAAGTTCTTGTAACAATCACCATTATGTATTATGAACGCATCAACATATGCACTTATACTCCATCAAATTGAGTGATGCTTCAAGAGGACATAATCACATAAGCAAGTCTCAACAGAGTCAAGGTCGACACTCCCACTCTCTGTCGGACTCATTGACTTGGAGAAGTTTCTAATCCTCGCCTATGGAGTTAAGAACTTGT
Source organism: Lantana camara (assembly GCA_037501455.1). NCBI lineage: Eukaryota > Viridiplantae > Streptophyta > Magnoliopsida > Lamiales > Verbenaceae > Lantana > Lantana camara. The sequence continues at coordinate 41,703,088 of CM074857.1, read as the reverse complement.
TTCATGTGTTGTTCCCATAACGACAAAGTTCTTAACGGCCTCATCGGATTAGGGGAGTTCAATACATGCAAAACACAGTCAACCCAAACAGACATAAATAAGCACATAAAGAAGTGATTACCTATGAACAAAATCATCTCGTTTATTAGTCAAAGACTGTCTGTGATTTTACAAGGAAATAGTAAAGCAAACATCTGCTTTAAGGGCACTATTCCTAACAGAGTCTTGGTATTAGCTTGCACCAACAAACCCTAAGGTATTAGCGGAAAAATAACTTGGTAAGAATGACCTCAAATGACTTGAGGATAGTGAAGAGCATGAACCTTTACAAAGCGTTGGGAGTAGATGGTTTCCAAACTTACTTTTTTAAAACCGATTAGGATATAGTTGGAGACTCGATAGTGAACTTCATTAATGATTGAACGGAGAGAGAATCAATCCCAAAGAAGGATTATCGATTGTTTATTTGCCTAATTTAAAAAATTAATGCTCTAGAAAAATAAACGAGTTTTGGGCCATTATGTTAATGTATTGCTAAAAAATGATTACCAAGATGATTATACTCCGTTTAAGCCATATATCAAAGAAATTTTGGGATCGAGCAAGAATAGATTCATTCCCGGCCGAGACACCCATTAAAATATCTTGAAAGAAGTGTTATGAATGCTACATCACTCCAACGATAAAAAAGGGCATGGTGCTGAAATTGAATCTTGAAAAGGCGTACGACAAAATTTGGTAGAATTTTTTGAGGAAAACTTTAACTTTCTTCAAATTCTCGAAGAAAATCATCAATAACATTATAAGCAGAATGTAGAGGATACAATCGAAAATTCTATAGAATGGTGAACCGACGGAGGCTGTACGAATGTGTGGCATTAGATAAGGCAATCACTCTCACCTTATTTATTTGTACTCTACATGGAACAACTTACGTATATAATTGAGGAGACCATTTCAGCCAGACCTGGAAGCCAATTATGGTATGTCAGAAAAGGCCTTACATCTCAAACTTGCTTTTTGTGGACAACTTAATATTGGGAGCTAAAGCAACTATGGATGAACAAAGTGCATTCAAAGTGTGGTTGAGGAATTTCGCAAGGCGTTGGGTCTCAAATTAAATTTCAGCAAATTACATGTGTTGTTCGCACCTTATGTGTCAAATGATTTAAAGCAATAGGTTAGTAGAATCCTGCGCATGGAAAGTCTAAATAACTTAAGGAACTAATTGGGGGTGCAGAAGTTAGAACTTTCGCTGAAACTACAATGAGCATTTTTCGATGGTGAAATCAAATAAATAAATAGAAAGAAGATGGGAAAAAGAGGAGAAAGAAAAATAGAAATACTCATTAAAGCAAACTACAATTATGGAGAAAAAGATAGAGATTTTTAGGAAAGGAGATGATATTGAAAATGATTATATGCCAAACCCATAGTTTTGAGAGATGGGTATTTAGTTTAAGGTAATTATAATAAATTAGTGATTGTTGGGGACATACTCATTAAGCCTATAATGGAACCAAACCTAAGATCAACTCGACTGAGGAAGCGGCATGAGGCCAACAGGTGAGAGTAAACCAAGAGAGGTTAACACATATGAGATTCTATGACATATCTAGGTTAAGAAGAGAACGAGTAATTGTGACTAGCAGGAGTCTGATATCTATAAATAAGGGAAGAGGAATCATTAAAGGTATAAGAAAGAATAAGAGATAAAATGAGAGAAAAGAGTGATTAGGAAGGAACCCAAGAGTGATAATGACATACAAAAACTATAATTTCTCAAGATTATGAAATTAAAAAAAAATTAACAATATTTTCATTTTAAATGATGGAATCGAGATCAGAATTATAAAGAAAGATAAGGTGCAAAAGTCATAGTTTTGAAAGTGAATATAACTTTTACATTTTGAATGAGAGCGAAAAGATTCTCCAAAACTTTATAAAGAAAATTAAAAATAAATCACAAATTATATTAAAGAAAATCAAACAATAGAAAGAATAAAGTATATATAATTAATATAGCATTTTATATAATCTTTTAGGTTTTTATCTATATTTTTTATAGGGCTATTCCCGGTCACCCCCTTGTCCTTTGAGGGGTTTTGTACTTTCCCCCATATGCTTTGATTATTAGCATTTACTCTCCTAACCTTTGAAAAATATCACACTTAACCCCTTGCAACAAACTTTAACAAAGCAAATCTATACAACGCTGATCTCAAATGTGTTGATATTATATATCAAATTGAAGCTCTCGATGGAAGGAACACAACAATGGTTTCGAAATCAAAATTCGACAACCGACGAAGTAGAAATCATCGATTAAAGACGGCGCACGACGAACGAAGCTTTTGGCGGCTAATAGGGTCGACTGGGGTATGGGCTTTGTTCTCCTTGGAGAGATGAGCACGATGACGATGGTCTTGAAGCTTGGGTCGCTGTGACGAAGGAGACGGTCAAAATTTTTTAAATTGGTTAAGTGTAATATTTTTCAAAGGTTAGGGGGGTAAATACTAAAAATCAAAACATAGGGGGAAAGTGCAAAACCCCCCGAAGGATAGGGGGCCAACCAGGATTAACCCCTTTTTTATATATATCTTTTTATTTATTAAATATATTTGAAAGTTATAAACTATTACTTATGCTTAAAAGCTAGAATTATTTGGACAAATTATTATACACTTTAAATCTTTTTTTTATATATAATAATATAATTTCAAATATTTTTATTTTTTATTTATTTGAATATTTCTCTACTTTGAATTTCTACTTATTGTATATAATTTGAAATAGAGATTTCATATAAATATTTTTGTATGCGTAGTTTTTTAAAATCAAAATAGTTCATAAAAAATATTATTATATTTATTTAATTAAATTAGATATTTTTAATATTTTAATTTATTCAATAAACATAATAACTAAACTTATTTAAATAAAATTAAATGATAAACGTGCAACGCACGTTCATTTCACTAAGTATATATAAAAGTGTGTTAGTGTATGTAATGTGTGTTAAGAGGATGTTAGTGTAATTTTATTTTTATAAGAATGGCATAAAAGTAAAACATATTAAAATTAAATACACAGGATATAACCATTACGAATTCACTACTAAGCAATTAAGAAGCCAACTAATCCATTAAGAACCATTTTGAATTTCTTAAGAAGCCAACTCATTAAGAACCATTTTGAAGATCTTAAACCCCATCCACAGGGTTCAAATCTTGGCCCTCCTATTTAGATTAAATGTTTTGCATACAAAAATTCAAATATGGAGAAATTTGTTAGACGTATTTGTATGCGTTAATTAATTTTTTTTCCACTTATGATCAAAATCCGAATATTATTGTGACTAATTAAGTTCAAATTATCTCGTAAAGCAGTTTATATATGTAAATAGACGAAATGTAAAAAGAGAAATGTTGCATAAATTCACAAGCTGCTAATAGCAGTTAAAGTAGAAAATACACACGAAATACAAACGAAATATATTGGGAGAGGTGGAATACAAATTACGAACTCAATTTCCCTCCACCTACACCTTTATTCTCATAATATACTATAATATAAATATATATATATATATATATATTTTACAAATGGATTTATATCAAAAGCAATATCACGAACTCATGCTTGAGGAGTGAAGGATCCACCTGGACCTGCTTCTCCTGGTGTTCCAGCGCCTGCTGGTCCAACAGCGTTTGGTGGTCCATCAAAATCTTGTTCAGTACTCGGCGGATTGGTTGGATAAACGCCACCAAGATCACCAGACATTTTCACCAAGAGTATTATATGTATTAGCTAGGTATATGTATGCTTTATGCTTCGGTGGATATGTTCAGTATGTTCAGTATACATATGGCTCTATACTAGAGAATAGTTATAATAGCATTACGTGCGCAAGTAGCCTATGCCACGAGACCTGGAACTATTCCATAATGTTGGTTTTAAATTCTGGCAGTATCATATTTAGATCCTTTACCTTCTAAGTATAAAGATTGGGTTTTTTGCAAGGAAACCCCTTGTGTCATGTGAAATGATCCAAAAAGACCCCGTGAAAAAAAAAATTCTCATATAAAACCCTATATTTTCAAATTTTTGCAGAAAAAACCCTGAGCCGCGTTTTTGAATCACACGCGCGTTGACTGCGTGTGATATTGGATTTTTCTTCACTTTTTCGCGTAAAATGATAAATTTACCCCAAGATTATATTTATTAAATTATATATTTTATATATCTATAAAAATTATATATATATATATATATATATATATATATATATATATATATATATATAAATTATATATTTATTAAATTATATATTTTATATATCTATAAAAATTATGTATATATACATATATATATAGCACCATATGTATATATATATAATTTATATATAAATATATATATATATGTATATATATATTAAATTATATATTTTATATGTATATAAAATTACTAATGTACTATATGTATTAAATATTATCTTTTTCTGGAGAAGATGAACTTTTTCTTCTTTTGAAATTTCTTTTATATGTATATATATGTATGTATGTATATGTATGTATTATATAATATATTATATATATACATGTATATGCATAAAATTATTAATGTGCTATATATATTAAATATTATTTATAAATTTATTGAATATACATATATATATAATTATAATTATTGTAGAATACATATAAATAATATTTAATATGTATATATATATAATGTCTTTTTTTCTTTTCTTTTGAAATTTCTTTTATATGTATATATATGTATGTATGTATTATATAATATATTATATATACACAGATATAATATGTATATGTATAAAATTACAAATGTACTATATTTATTAAATATTATTTATAAATTTATTTAATATACATATATATATAATTATAATTCTTGTACAATACTTATAAATAATATTTAATATGTATATATATATATATATATAAAATAAATTATTTATTTATTAAAAATCTTATAAATAAATGTATAATATTATAATGAAAATATATATGTATTGTACACTAATTATAATTATATATATACAATTAATATTTTATTTATTGCATATATATATATATATATATATATATATATATATATATATTATAAATTGTGTAATGAATGAATATTAACTATATAATATTTGGACTATTTAATTTTTTACAGGGTTTTTTTGGCTCATTTCGTAAAACACAGGGTTGTGGGTGCATATTGTTCTTCGTTTAAAATATACAATAAGGATATTTTGGGTAAAATACCTCACTCATTTGACCAAACGGACTTAAGGGGCAGTGGGCTAAACATTGTTAACATAGGGTTTTTTTGACTATTTAATTTTTTACAGGGTTTTTTTGGATCATTTCGTAAAACACAGGGTTGTGGGTGCATATATTTCTATAAAGATTGTGTCCTTTGTTATAAATAATGAATATTATGAATGGCCATTGATTGTGTAATCGATTTATTTATGGCATTGATACCCATGATTAAGGTATTGATTAGTCAACCTTTCCTTTTCTCTTGTATTGTAGTGCCTATAAATCGAGCTTTATTGATCATTGTACATATACTCAAGAATTAATAAAATCCTCCTCTTCTCCCTCTATTCTTTTAGCCTTATTCTGTTACTGTTCTTGCTTTTAATCAATAGTTTCATAACACGTTATCAGCACGATTAGCTTGAAGGTTGGAGGTAGATTTGATTCGATAAAACAATCCATGAGGTTGGTTTGATTATATGACCCTACAGAGATACCAGAGTTTAAATTTTTCGTTTTAAACCTCTGTTATCAAAACTGTAATTCAATAAAATTATTTGTTAATCATGAATATGTGTTAATCGTTATTTCGATTATGCTCAGATTATATGTTAATCTTTTGTGAGATTATACTCGAATTATATAGTAATCTTTATAACATCCGTATAACCTTGTAATTTATCTCATGCTCTTACAGTAATATGAAATTATGTGAAATATGCATCTGTTGAAGATTACATCAATCAATAATTATTTGTTAACTATGTATTTTTGTTATTTTGCGAGCTCTGTTAATTGTTTACTAAATATGTTGCACTATTTTTGAGATATCAAACGATAATAATGAATATTTGTTTGTTGCAATGATATTCAGAAGATTAGTTTACCCTCATTATAAACACTTTAAAAGTTCAATTACTTAATAATAGGTTGAAGATTTGCTTGTATATGAATGCATCATCTTTATTGTGAATAAAGTAATATATTCATGTCTTTTATTACATACTTTTGGTATGTTGATCATTTCGTACATCATGTCATTTCTATATAAATATGTGAATTTTTTTTCCATTATGGAATAAAAGATTATATATGATTACATATACAAATAAACACGTACGTATATACACTTTTTTTGTTTCATTGATATGATTACCGTTTGATAATTTATTATATTTTATAGGGCGAATTACATTTAGGTCCCTGAGGTTTGCCCTAATTACAAATCAGTCCCTCTTATTTCAAAAATTACATATTAGTCCCTAAAAACATTGTTCAATTGAGGTCCCTAGATGCCGTTAGGGTTCCGTTAATTTTGACATTTGAATTTCCAAAAAATATTACAAAAAAGTCCCTGAACTATGAATTTTCTTACAAAACGACCCCTTAACTAAATCACATCAACAATGTAGTCCTGTCAAAATTAACGGAACCCTAACGGCGTCTAGGGACCTCAATTGAAACAGTGTTTTTAGGGACTAATATATAATTTTTGAAACAAGAGGGACTGATTTGTAATTAGGGCAAACCTCAAGGGGCCTAAATGTAATTCACCCTATTTTATATGTGAAAAGGGTTATTAAGTGCTCAAATGTACTTTCCATTCAATTTTACAAAATATATATATGGATGATTATGTGTACCCTTTTAGTTGTAGATATTTCTATGGTATTGTTCATTAGAAAGGATTTGATTATGTAATCTTATTTCCTATAGTCTATCTTTTGTAGGAAATTAAATCAGTGAGGTTTTTTTGCATAAACTTTTCGCATAAGAATATTAAGGTAAATCTTTTATTCGTAATTTGTGGATTTTATAAGAATGGATTTTATATCATAAATTTCATTATATAATAGTTCTTTCCCCCCATATACTAATAATCGGTATATAACATACTCTCTTTTATAGATTAGGTTTCAAATCTAAATTATACACTAAAGTTATTGAGAGTATTAATAATTACATGATGATTTTTCATACGGTTGTCAGTATACTTATATGAAATTTATGAAACTTTAGTTTTCGACGCTTAACATGATCGATCGGCTACTTGATATCAATATCATAATTCTTGATATTTGCTTCCTTAGTATATTAGTGTTTCATCATATCAAATATATATTGATAATATCAATATGTCGATATTATTTTGTATCGCTATGAATTTGGAAGCTTTTGGTTTATATACATGTCGATCAAAGTTTATTGGGAAATTTAATTTTGATTTTAGAATGCTCTAGAAGTAGCAATTTTGACGAGAAAGATGTGAACAATATTGTTCTTTTATCATGTTGGTTGAAATATTAATAAATTGTTGATAAATCATGAATGATTGACCATTCCCTGAAGTGAATGAGATAATGCATCGCATTATAAATAAGAAAAAAATGAGTCCATGAAGAGAATGAGATAATGCATCGCATTATCAATAAGAAAAATGAATCCACGAATTGGGGCAGAAGTATTATGATCGCCCTCATGATTATAATTATAATTATCCAAACCACCAGAAGTGGTACAAAAGGATATATAGGAGATACTCCAACAAAATGATTATAAATTCGACTTTATCCCTATATATGAAAAATGACTCAAGTACTCGTAGTACATCAGATTGAGTACTTAATCAAATTATTGAGTTTTCAATTATATAAATATCTATAAATAAAATTGTCATATGGACAAGTTTACTTCAATGACACTTATATATCAATATAATTTTTTTTATTGGGGAATAAACTTATAATTTGAATTTCGTTTATGTTATTCTTCCTCATGTTGTTTACAACTCAAGTATCAAAGTTTTTTAATTACTAGTTTCATTCTCTTAATTTGTTTTCTTTTATAATAAAAGGAGTATGGATTTTCCCCAACATTCAACTGGATCCAAAATAAATGAAAAAAGATATATGTCTCGTAGACAGTGCTACAACGTACACTATACTAAAAAACAAAATATATTTTTTCTTACTTATGAAAGAAGCAAATGTTAACACCATATCTGGTAGTACAAAAATAATTGAAGGGTTTGGGAAAGCAAATATAATGTTCCCGGGAGGAACGAAGCTCATCATTGAAGATGCATTATTTTCTAGTAAGTCTCAAAGAAACTTATTGAGTTTCAAAGATATTTGGCGAAATGGTTACCATATTGAAACTACAAACGATGGTAAGATTGAATATCTTTACATTACCACAACCCTAAGAGGCAAAAAGTATGTGTTGGAAAATTACCTGCACTTTCCTCTGGCTTGTACTACACAAATATCAGCATGATTGAAACACATGCGATAGTAAACCAGAAGTTTACTAATCCAAATACATTTATTATTTGGCATGATCGATTGGATCATCCTGGATCAAGTATGATGCGGAGAATTATTGAGAATTCAAATGAGTATCCATTAAAGAATCAGAAGAGTTAAAGAATTCTCTTGTGCTGCTTGTTCTCAAGAACTGGTCACGAGACTATGATTAACTAAAGTTGGAATTGAGTCACCTGTATTTTTGGAATGTATTCTAAGTGACATATGTGGGCCTATTCATCTGTCACATAGACCATTTTAGGTACTTTATGATTTTAATTGATGCATCTACTAGATGGTCACATGTGTATTAATTATGAACTTGCAACCTAGCCTTTGTAAGATTATTAGCCCAAACGATTCATTCTTGATTATGCAGGCGAGCCTATGTCCCAGGCTTTTATTGATTATTGTATGTCTATGAGAATAAAAGTAGAAAAGTCTGTTGCTCATGTACACATACAAAATGGTTTAGCAAAATCATTATTAAATGCCTCCAATTAATAACTAGACCATTACTTATGAGGACAAATCTCCCTATCTCTACACGGGGATATGATATATTATATGAAGTAGCACTTATACGCATCAGACCATCAAATTACTATGAATTCTCCCAATTACAATTGGCTTTTGGTCAGGAGCCTAATATTTCCCATCTTAGAATTTTCAGATGTGCGGTATATAATCCTATTGCACCACCACAACGCACGAAGATGGGTTCTCAAATGAGATTAGAAAAATATGTTGGATATGATTTCCCTTCTATAATTCAATATCTTGAATCAATCACTGGGGATTTATTGACAGCGAGGTTTGCTGATTGTCATTTTGATGAAACAATTTTTCCAACATTAGGGGCGAAAATAAAAAGTTGGGAAAAGAAATTACTTGGAATACATTATCTTTGAATCGTTTAGATCCTCGAATAAAACAATGTAAATAAGAGATTCAAAAGATAATTTATTTACAAAATATTGCAAATCAACTGCCAGATGCATTTACTAACCCAAAAAGAGTCACCAAGTCTCATATCCCAGCTGTAAATGCCCCAATTAGAATCGGACTATTCCCAGAAGGACAGTCTATTCAAGTAAATGAATCCAAACCACGCCTAAAGCGTGGGAGACTAGTCGGTTCCAAGGATAAGAATCCTGAAAAAGGAAATGAGCAAATGATCAAAATGATCAACAGTGAGGAGGCTAATGCTCAACAAGATATAACTACGAATAAAGCTTTAGAAAGAGCATAGGTACCTGTAAATATGAAAAATAAAGAGATCTCAATAGTTATGTCAGAAATAGAAATGGAACCGAAGGAATACAATTTTCGACAATATCCTTGCACATAATGTAGCTACAAATATTTTATAAGAAAAATGAGGATCTTGAATCAAAATCTGTTGAAGAATACAGAAATTAAAATGATTGGCCAAAATGGAAAGATGCAATTCAAGAAGAACTTAATTCACTTTCTAAACGTGAAGTTTCGGACCAGTATTCAAAACACCTGATAATGTAAAGCCAGTGGGGTATAAGTGGATATTTGTACATAAATATAACAAATAAAATAAAGTCATATGAATATGAAGCACGACTTCGGGCACAAGGATTTCCACAAAAACCGATCATTGATTATTAAGAAACTTACTCTACTGTGGTGGGTGCAATCACATTTAGATATCTCATTAGTCTGGTAGTAGATGAAAGTGTTAGGAATAGTGCCCTAGAAAGCCGATTAGTCATAATCCGTTTTGGGACTTTCCTAGTATCACAGACAATCTTTGAATAATATACGATTGATTAATATTATAGGCAAACACTTCTTTATATGCTCTTGTTTGGTATGCGTTTACTTTAGCTGTGCATGTATGAGAACTCCCCTAATACTGATGACTTTAGGACTCGACCATTTAGGTGAAATAGTTCATGAAACGAGCCCTATATCACATAAGTCATGATTAGTAAAATACTCCAAGCCGATGAGTCCTACAGACAGTGGGAGTGTCAACCTGACCCCTCTAAGGCTTGCTTGTGGGATCACGCCCTTAAGAAGGACCACCTTGTTTCATGGAGGTGCAAAGTGTATAGTTGATACGTGCGTGATACTTGAGGGTGCTTACTTTAATAAGTAAGTTCACTGAGGTGCCCCGTGTGAGAAGATTCCTAAATAGGAAACGAAGTTTCTATTTCAGGAAATGGAAACTTCCAGATTAGGAAATATCTCACGAGTTATTGATGTGATTAATTGATCCTTAGACTTGAGGTTCCATGTCACTTTATGAGTTTACTCTGTAGTCTTTGGTATAAGCTTTAAAGGGTGTCGCCTTAGACAATTGATTCAAGGCTTATGCTGGGGCTGCACAAGTGACTCATGAAAGTGAATGGGAATCAAGAAAGGACCTACACTTGCATATGCAAGGTGATCTCTTATTGTGTAAGTCATTCATATGCCATATGGAGTCCTTGGTCAAGGCAGTAGATCAAGACATCAAGAAAAGGGTTTCTTGGATTGAGATCAAATGGATATGAAATGCACTTAGCTTTAAGACCAGATTATTAGGGTTCTGATTATTCCCTTACCCTAGATCTTGGTTGAGAGATAGTAAGTAGGAAGATTGTATCTCACATGAATCAATGACTTAAAGGTTCTGTCGAATCCGAACATTCCAATTCAGCTAGGGGTTAAACACCTGTTGCTAGACTATGGTCGTTTAATCTGTGGACTGATTCATTAATTAGTGAATTAATTAATTAGGGTCATTGCTAATTGAATTGAGAACCTAGAGGGTCACACACAACAACTTGGTTACATGAGTTGAGGCTTTAAAATGATTAAACGAGTTAATCGGGCCAAAGGGTTCCACACGTGTGAAACCACACGTGTGGGTCACGTGCGTGACACGTGTCCTTCATGGACACGTGTGCATGTGTGTGGATATTTATTTGGTGATTAAATAATTAATGTGTTAATTATTTAATAGACTTTGTTTTAATTTTGAATTAAAAAGAAAGTCTTATTTTGGAGAAAAATAATCTAGTTAATTAATTGTGAATTAATTAGTTAGATAAAATAAGTTATTTATTTTAAATAAATAAAGTATAAAATTATGCAAAAATAGTTTGGATATTTTAGCTCTCTTAAAAGTTGATTTGAATTTGAATTCAAAGTCAAAGTTGGAAATTACTTGATGATCAAGTAATAGGAGAGAGGGACCAAATCCTTGCCCCATAAGGACTAGGTTCGGCGTCCCTCTCCCTCTCCTATATATAGGGGAGCTCAAGATCCCTTTAGAGCTAATCGAGAATTCTTTTGGTTCATGTGTTGAACACCATCCTTTCTCCAAGATAAACAAAACCCTAGGTTAAGCCTAAACACTAACTAGAGAACTAGCATCCTTACTAGTTAGATTGTAGCCAAGTTGGTGGACTATCTCTAAAGAGCTTCAAGTTAGAAGTTTTGAATATTCGAGCTTTACCAAAAGTGGGGATCAAGCAAAACGATCAGAAGGGATGATGAAACGATTCTGATCCCAACAGAAAACGAGTGAAAAAATCGAACCAAAGAAGATGGCGAAAACCGTTCGTCCATATCCTGAAGGATGAGTTTTTTCACGAGGGTTTTATGGCTGGCAGATTTCTACTTTCGCAAAACTGGTTTTCGAAGGGAGTTTCAATCATGCCTTTCTCGTTTCATGTTTCTTTCTTTATGTTATATTGTTAAGAACTTCCCTAACATGATTTGAATCTAGGTTGGTGTTGATTGTTATCCCTACAATGGATTCTGAAGTAGAAAGAGACTTCCGAGGAACGGGTTGCCATTACCGCATGAAGCGCGTTTGAGGGCGGCTCAAAACGTGTCAAGAAAGCTACTACCCAAGTGAGTTTCTTGATCTCTACGAATTTGGATTCACGATTGCGAGTTCAAGATCCTTTTGTTGGAAAAATTTTAAATTTTCGCTGCTTTCTGATTCCTGTTTTCCAACAAGTGGTATCAGAGCCACCTTGTAAATTGTGTTTCTAATTCGTCTCAATTATTCTGAATTTGGTAGAAATTCTTAGGCTTGATACGATTGAGTATTTGTAATTGTTTTAGAAAGCCTGAATTACGAAACTGTATATTTTCCTGAAAGTTTCTGAAAATTGGTTTTTGCAAAATTTAATTTTTGAAAACTATTTTATATTTGAAAATGTATAAACTGTTTTTGGATTTCTTGGATTGGTTTTGCTTTGAACGAAAACACGAAACGAAAAGCCTGGATTACGACGAACAGGCGAAACCCCACGCGCGAAGGCGTCGCGCACGCGGGCTTCGCGCGCCACCGCCCGCCTGGCCTAGGCGTGCACAGGGCAGCCGCCCAGCACCCTCCCGCAACCACGCGGGAGGCCTTCTAGGCGCCCATTCCCGCCCGCAAGCTTCCGGCAGGAGCTGCGCGCTCCCGCGCACGCCGAGTGCACTCGTGTGCGCTTGCGACGAGCAGCCCCTTTTCTCATACGGGCCCCGTTTTTCTCGTGATCCATTTTTGTATTTCGTTCAATCCAGTCCCAATTTTTTTTATTTTAATTTTAAAATTTTATTTTTGAATATTTATTTTAATTTTTTGAATAAAACTTAAAATTGGGATTTTTGAGGAATTGAAACGGTTTATATTTTGGGAAAATACATCTTTGATAAAATTATTAATTTTCAGAAATTAATTGGAATTTTATTTGTTTTGTTAATTCGGGATTTATTGAAAACTTTTATAAACAAGACTCGCATCAAGTCGTGTTTTAAGTCATTAGGACTTGAAACGGGAATTTTAATTTATTGGCTAAATTTAAATTCTCGCGAAAGCATGTTAGGTGATCATGGGTTTAGATCTATGTATGGTTTTAATTTATGCACATGGATGGTTTAAATTGGGGTTGAAGCCCTATAGTTGCGTTTTTCAATTGAGGTTGGAGCCTCACTTATGTGCGTATTGTTATGTGATTTATTATGTGGCTTTCCATATTACTGTTTTTGAGGCCGGGGTATGCCCCGTGTAATTGTCTAAGGCCAATATGAAGATTGAGCCTTATTACTTTATATCTTTTTCTTTTTATTGTAATTTGAGAGTAGAGATAGGTGGTGAGGTTTTATTTTCATTTTGGAGACAATGCACCCATGGAGTAAGATGAACCACATGCAAGTAACAAGGAGGCCATAAGTGAAGACCCCTCAAAATGTTAGGGAGGGGAATCTCAATTGTAAAAATGTAATAGAGATAGGGCTCGTATTTTGTTACCGCTTTCCCTTATGTGACTTAAACTGTTTATGTGGCATGTATGTTAGAACTTGTGATTGTGGAGTGGCTCCCACATATCACGCATAAGATAGGTAGAACCCATGATCATTACATGTTAGTTTCATGTTAGGACATGTTATCTGTTTATGTGCTTGTTTGAAATGCATTTAAGTGTACTTGCATTAATCAAGACTAATAAAATTGGATAACATATATGTTGGTGAGGTCGAACCGGACAACTCTCCGGTTGATTCGAAAATTCCCATTAAATATTAAGCTAATTTCGAACAAATAGGTGTTTAATTCGAGATGCAAATTTTGAATTAAATTCCTAGCATTCCATCAATAGGTTTTAAGTTTAGTAAGTGAAGCTAGTTATTGTCCGCGAGTCGTGGGATAGCTAGTGGAGCTTATTAGTTCTTAGTTACCTAATTGATCATTTTAAATGATCAATATTTCATGATCAATTTTAGCAAGGGCGATGTCCGCGAGTCGTGGGTCGTTCGAACTAAGTTTTGGTCATGATCTTATGATTGATGGGTCTAGCTTAACACCTAAGTAAATATGGATGTCGCACGAGTCGTGGGTCCATATTGAAAGATAGGTGATGCAAAAACAATTACTAAGAGTTCTAAAGGTGTTAGAATTGGTAAGTCGTACCTACCTAGGGTTTTACTTAGAATGTCCGCGAGTCGTGGGTTCGAGGTGAAATGCTTAGGATCTTAGTACCCATTGGGAAACGTGTTCCTCTTAGATATTTGGGAATTATAGATCTTTGAAAAACAGTGGGAGCTACATTAGATTAAAGACCTTATCTTTTGTATATCGTTATAATTCAGCATGCTCACATTTTCTCTGCTTAGCATTTAGGTTGTAGTTTTGTGATTCTCTACAATATGAAATGCAAACCCATTCGTATCCATCCTTAAGTCAAACAAGTTGACTAAGTCCTAACTAACTCTAATTGGCTTCGGACCCTAAAATTCGTTTTAGATTCCGAATAGAGAAAGGCGTTCTCTAAAGGGCAAAGTTTTCAATTGTGAAAATTCGACCCGGGCCAAAAGAGAAGCGATCTGAGGTGAATGGATTTCTCCAAACCACTTAAGAGCAATTGAACTACCTCATAGAAATGTTACAAGGTATAACATTATGGAATTATTCAATATTCCAAATGAGGAAACAAGTGCACACGAACAACTAAAGATCTTATTTGAAGATCTTATGGTCTCGATCATCAACTGAGAAAAGAGTTCTCAATGCACTGATTGCTTACATTGCTTCGACTATCATTCAAACCCTTTATGCTCAAACTAGAATGATGCTAATGCAGCATAGTTAATCATTTAAGTCGATAATGGTTGAGAGCATCCTTAAGAAGGAACAAAAGGTTGTGATAGTTAATTATTCTTCTAAACTCACTGAGTTAAAGGCTTGAAGGCCTAAAGAAGAAGAAACCCTTAAGAGCCCAATGGAGGGGCATGTAAGGGGTACACCCAAAAGACACTAGAGATCAAATTGGACGTTTGCTTCTATGGTAGCAAATAAGGACTTTGAAAGGGAATTGCAAAGAGTATGAGTACTCTGAAATGTTACCTCGTTTAGTAATTCTACTAGGAATAGAATTCACTAGTCTTGAGTCAATTCTGCATAATCCGTTGTGCAAAAGACTCAAGGCACTAATGTTCTGAACATACAAACGAGATAACAAAAGTAAGTGAGATGACAAATCTTCGAATTACTTTGGAACGTTGAGATATAAAAGGATTAGCAAGTCAGACACCTTAGGATCATTCTATGAAAATGAACCTATAGAGTTGACTTTCTGTAAATCCTGTCTTGTGGGAAGCGTTCCTGAATCCCGTTTATAAGAAACGTGGAACGTTCCAAAATTATAGTGGATTTCGATCCATGCTGATGAGTGTAAGATGCTTAGTGTAGGCACTAGATACAATCGTCAGTTTAATCATTATGAATGAATATACTTGTTGAAGTACAAATTCGAAACTTATATGGAATTCTTAGAATTTCAAAAAGGAGGTTAGGAACCGAAGTAGTCATAAGTTATAGGTAAATCGATATGATCGAGATAGCCAATATCTTAGCAACTAATTCCTTAGTCATCTTAGAGATAGTGGGATTATCTCTCAGTAAACTAATTCGTGAACACCTTAGTGTTTCCGAATGAGGGAATGAAACCTAATAGGATATGGTCCATTCCATAGTAAACTTTACTGACTTATAATCGTTCTAGGAATAAACTCCTAGAATATGCAGTTAGAGATTTTGAATTTAGTACCTTCCAAAATCAGTCCTTTAGTTGAACTATGCAATGTGGCATAATTCCCTAATTATTCTTATCCAAGAATTTAATAGAATCCTCTTAAGTGAAGAGGATAGTGGGAGATAAGCTTGAAATGAGTTCAAGTTTATACAACGATATTGGATATCATTTCTACGATTCCCTTAGACAAAGGTTGTTTGTCTCAAGGAATGTACCTTTCTTAAGGAATCATTCCTATAGAAGAAGAAAGACAAGCAAGCAGACTTCAAAGAAATTTGAGGATAAATATCCACGCCACATATAGAAGAAACGAGCCCATCTGATAAAATTTAGCCAAATTTTAGAGTATGCACATATATGAAACCCTTCTCTTAAGACACGTTTAGAACGCGTTCCTAGATAGCCAAGGAATTACTTGAAGAGGAGACACTGTCAGATTTGGAATCTGAGTAGTGTAAGCAAGCGTTGAAATCCAATATGGATTCCATATACTCAAACCAAGTTTTGACCTTGGTTGATCCACCTGATAGGATCAAGCTCGTGGAGCTTCGAGTGAATGAAAGCATTACAACCTTCTTGACGGTTGAAATGCAAAAGTCCATTTGGATTGTGTTTACCGCATCCTCATATTCTGACTATGAGATATGATAAATGAATATGAGAACTATCTTGTTCAATATGAGATTGAAAGAGACTGAAATAAGGTATTTCTATAAGTCTCATATTCAGTGGGAGTATGCATAAGGTATGCAAATCCCTAAAGTCAATCTGTGGATTGATAAAGGCTTCTAGGAGTTAGACAATTCGATTCCATAGTATAGTCAAATCGTTTGACACAGATGGAAGTCGAATAAGTCTTAAAAGTGTACATATGAAAGTTAGTGATGTAAGAGTCAATTTTTGGTTCTTTAGAAAACGACATCCTTCTCATTAGGAATGTCAAGGATGGCGTGAAAGTTACCAATTCAGTTTTAAGAAACAATTTGACATGAAAGATCTTAGTGATTATCCTAAATTCTCGACATTCAGATCTATAGAAGATAGATCTAAGAGCATAAATGGATTATCACAAAATGAGTACATAACCACGGTACTAAAAGGAGTTTAGTATGGACAATGGAACATCTCTTTTGAAGAGTATGTGTCCTAAGATAACTTTAAGAAAGTTGGAATGTCCAAAATCCCTTTAAGTGAAATGGTGCATAATGTATGAAAAGTTATGTACTAAATTAGATATGGCGCAACACTAAGCGTAGTAGGCCGAGTCTAATATGACCTCAGAGAAGGTTATTAGATCTCTGTAAAGGATGTCCTCAGAGTACTTGAGAAGAAATGAGGATATGTATTAGTTTACAGAGCCCAAAAGATCTTATCATTGAAAGGATATTTTAATGTAATTGTTGCATCAAACATAGATGATTGTAAATCATTGAAAGGATGCAATTTTTGCCTCAATGGCAAAGCAACGTGTTGGAAACATTCTAAGCACGAATGTGGCAAAATCTCGACTATTGTAATTGAGTACTTAGTCGTATCAAATACCGCTAAGGTAAGTGTTTGGGTAAGAAACTCCATCTAACTAGTTAGATGAAGTTCCTAGCATGAAACAACACCATTATCATAATGTATGATTAAATGGATGGTTGCTCAAGTAAGAGAACCAAGACCTCACCAAGAGACTGAACAAGTGATTACGAATCACTTTATAAGGAAAAGGTGTTTCCTAAGAGATGTGTAAACAAGAGGGTCACATCAACAGTGAATATAGCAGATCCACTTTGGAAACGCCCAAAGTCAATAGGCTCTCAAAGTGCATCTTGAGAAGATGGGACTTAGAGTACCTAAATGGCTTTTACAGGCAAGTGGGAGATTGTTAGGAATAATACCCTAGAAAGCCGATTAGTCATAATCCGTTTTCGGACTTTCCTAGTATCACAGACAATCTTTGAATAATATACGATTGATTAATATCATAGGCAAACACTTCTTTATATGCTCTTGTTTGGTATGCGTTTACTTTAGCTGTGCATGTATGAGAACTCCCCTAATCCGGATGACTTTAGGACTCTACCATTTAGGTGAAATGGTTCATGAAACGAGCCCTATATCACATAAGTCATGATTAGTAAAATACTCCAAGCCGATGAGTCCTACAGACAGTGGGAGTGTCAACCTGACTCCTCTAAGGCTTGCTTGTGGGATCACGCCCTTAAGAAGGACCACCTTGTTTCATGGAGGTGCAAAGTGTATAGTTGATACGTGCGTGATACATGAGGGTGCTTACTTCAATAAGTAAGTTCACTGAGGTGCCCCGTGTGAGAAGATTCCTAAATGGGAAAGGAAGTTTCTATTTCAGGAAATGGAAACTTCCAGATTAGGAAATATCTCACGAGTCATTGATGTGATTAATTGATCCTTAGACTTGAGGTTCCATGTCACTTTATGAGTTAAATCTGTAGTCTTTGGTATAAGCTTTAAAGATTGTCGCCTTAGACAACTGATTCAAGGGTTATGCTGGGGCTGCACAAGTGACTCATGAAAGTGAATGTGAGTCAAGAAAGGACCTACACTTGCATATGCAAGGTGATCTCTTATTGTGTAAGTCATTCATATGCCATATGGAGTCCTTGGCCAAGGCAATAGATCAAGACATCAAGAAAAGGGTTTCTTAGATTGAGATCAAATAGATATGAAATGCACTTAGCTTTAAGACCAGATTATTAGGGTTCTGATTATTCCCTTACCCTAGATCTTGGTTGAGAGATAGTAAGTAGGAGGATTGTATCTCACATGAATCAATGACTTAAAGGTTCTGTCGAATCCGAACATTCCAATTCAGCTAGGGGTTAAACACCTGTTGCTAGACTATGGTCGTTTAATCTGTGGACTGATTAATTAATTAGTGAATTAATTAATTAGGGTCACTGCTAATTGAATTGAGAACCTAGAGGGTCACACACAACAACTTGGTTACATGAGTTGAGGCTTTAAAATGATTAAACGAGTTAATCGGGCCAAAGGGTTCCACATGTGTGAAACCACACGTGTGGGTCACGTGCGTGACACGTGTCCTTCATGGACACGTGTGCATGTGCGTGGATATTTATTTGGTGATTAAATAATTAATGTGTTAATTATTTAATAGACTTTGGTTTAATTTTGAATTAAAAAGAAAGTCTTATTTTGGAGAAAAATAATCTAGTTAATTAATTGTGAATTAATTAATTAGATAAAATAAGTTATTTATTTTAAATAAATAAAGTATAAAATTATCCAAAAATAGTTTGGATATTTTAGCTCTCTTAAAAGTTGATTTGAATTTGAATTCAAAGTCAAAGTTGAAAATTACTTGATGATCAAGTAATAGGAGAGAGGGACCAAATCCTTGCCCCATAAGGACTAGGTTCGGCGTCCCTCTCCCTCTCCTATATATAGGGGAGCTCAAGCTCCCCTTAGAGCTAATCGAGAATTCTTTTGGTTCATATGTTGAACACCATCCTTTCTCCAAGATAAACAAAACCCTAAGTTAAGTCTAAACACTAACTAGAGAACTAACATCCTTACTAGTTAGATTGTAGCCAAGTTGGTGGACTATCTTTAGAGAGCTTCAAGTTAGAAGTTTTGAAGATTCGAGCTTTACCAAAAGTGGGGATCAAGCAAAACGATCAAAAGGGATGATGAAATGATTCTGATCCCAACAGAAAACGAGTGAAAAAATCGAACCAAAGAAGATGGCGAAAACCGTTCGTCTATATCCTGAAGGATGAGTTTTTTCACGAGGGTTTTATGGCTGGCAGATTTCTACTTTCGCAAAACTGGTTTTCGAAGGGAGTTTCAATCATGCCTTTCTCGTTTCATGTTTCTTTCTTTATGTTATATTGTTAAGAACTTCCCTAACATGATTTGAATCTAGGTTGGTGTGGATTGTTATGCCTACAATGGATTCTGAAGTAGAAAGAGACTTTCGAGGAACGGGTTGCCATTACCGCATGAAGCGCGTTTGAGGGCGGCTCAAAACGTGTCAAGAAAGCTACTATCCAAGTGAGTTTCTTGATCTCTACGAATTTGGATTCACGATTGCGAGTTCAAGATCCTTTTGTTGGAAAAATTTTAAATTTCCGCTGCTTTCTGATTCCTGTTTTCCAACAGAAAGACTTAATATGCATCTATTGGACGTTGTTGCAACATATTTATATAAATCAATTGATAATAAAATTTATATGAAAATTCCTGAAGGTTTCAAGATGCCTGAAGCATATAAAGGTTACCGGGAAAAATATTCAATAAAATTACAAAGATTATTAAACGTATTAAACAATCTGGGCGGATATGGTATAATCGCCTTAGTGAAATGATTCTATTTATCCTTGTGTCTTAGTAAAGAGGTTTGGATCAAAATTTGTTTTAGTTGTCGTATATACCGATGACTTAAATATCACTGGGAATCCTGAAGAGTTATCACAATGAATTATTTAAATGAAAGACCTTGGAAGGACAAAATTTTGAATCGAATTAGAAATTGCCCATTGCAAAAGTGGAATATTTGTTGATCAATCGGCATGTACCGAAATGATTATAAAACGATTTTATATGGATAATGCACATCCATTGAGTACCCTAATGGTTGTGAGATCACTAGATATAACCAAAGATCCATTCCGGCCTAAGGAGTATGATGAAGAAATTCTTGGTCCTGAAGTACCATATCTTATCACTATTGTGGCATTAATGTATTTTGTTAATAATACAAGGTAACACATAGTATTTTCAGTGAACTACTATCTAGATTTAACTCATTTCCAATTCGAAGACATTAAAGTTAAATTAAATAAATTTTGATATCTATGTGAAATATCTGATATGAGTTTATTTTATTCATATAATTTTGTTCCTCTATTTATTGACTATCAAGATGCAGGATATCTATTTTGATGCCATAAAGCTCAACATATTTCAACAAAATTCTTTTTTGCGCATGACCTTCAGAAGAATGCAGACATAGATGCGTACAAATATGTTCGAGTGAAAATTTGACCGATATATTTGAGGAGTTGATATAAAAGATTGGAATACATCGATATAAAGAAATTAAGTGATGTCATCATGAGGGGGAGTGGATACGTGCTGTACTCTTTTCCTTTACTGAGGTTTTGTCCCATTGGGTTTTCCTAGTGAAGGTGTTTAACGAGGCAGTCTAATATGCGTACTCCATGAATATATTTTTTTAGCAAGGTGCATCAAACCGAAATGGACATTCAAGGGGGGGTGTTATAATTAATGAATATTATGAATGCCCATTGATTGTGTAATCGATTTATTTATGGCATTGATACCCATGATTAAGGTATTGATTAGTCAACCTTTCCTTTTCTCTTGTATTGTAGTGCCTATAAATCGAGCTTTATTGATCATTGTACATACACTCAAGATGTAACTCCCCAATTTCCGGCTTTCCAGGTACGCATGACACATGTGAAATTTCCAAGAGTTAGGATTATTTTAATTCTTTCGTTTATTAAATTCCTATAATTTATGATAAATTATATAAATTATATTGAAATAAGATTATGTGAAATATGTATCAATTTGGGAAGTATTGCATAAATTGGATCGATTTGGTACGTGAAAATAATTACCGAACGTGTTCTAATTGCTTAATTGTCCTTAATTTACATTTATTTAAATTAGAGGACCAAATTGTATGAATATTGTTTGGATTTAATTGATCATTTCCCAATCTTTCTATACTTAATTCCAAAACTTATAAAACTTGGAGGATTTAATTATAATTTCAAATATTTCATCAATTTTAAAGAGATGAATCACGTATCATCTCTTCTTCATTCTTCCATTTTTCATTATCATCCCAAAAAAAAAAAAAAAAAAAAACTCCAAAACTTTGCTTCCTTATGTCTCGGTTCATCCATGGGGAGAAGGAGAAGGGATTTCAATAATTTTAATCAAGTTTTTCAAAGGAAATTTCATGTTGGAAGCTCAATCGTCCATTTCTACCTTCTTCATCTCACTCTTTTTATTCAAGGTAATATGTAGGATTTCTTGATAATAATTCTTGAAGCTAGAGTCCATGAATTCCTGAGATAATTGGTTTAATTGTTGTTAGAAACATGAATACATGATTTTTCCTTGAATTTATGCATGAATTATTGACGAAGTTGGAGATATATGATAAGTTTATACATGAGGGATGATGATGATTCTTGGTGATTCAAGCATGATATAAGTGTTTATATTGGATCTTATTACACATTAAACATGCAACTATATTTATTTCTTGGAATTTGGCATTAAGGATATGAATTATCAAGGTTTGGATGAATTTGGAGATGATTTCGTAGCTCCCCTGTTTTGCTGCTCTGTTTCTGTAATCCCTGCGTAACGCGAACGGCCCTTCCCGTTCCCTTTGTAATTGGGAAAGGCCGTTCCCATGTTTAAATTGACTGCATGGCGGCGAGGACGGGAACGACCCTTCCCGTTTTGGCTTACAAGCCAAAACAGTCGTTCCCATCTTCGAGGCACAGTATCGGGGAGCTAGGAATGACCCTTCCCGTTTTAAACTAAAGTCCAGAACGGCCGTTCCCAGGTCTCTGGAAGGTCATAAAGTTTCTGCATAAAATATGAATTTCCATTTCCTTTTCTTTACCTCTATTTGATCCCAACATGCTATTATATGACCAATATCATGTCATAATATGAATATATTATGCTACATTGTTCATTGCATGCCATCTCATTACTTGATCATGCCGTGTGTTCTATTTGGTAGCGTTATCAAGTTATGGTCTAATGAGAGCACAAATGTTTTCGTTTCTTGTTCAGTTGTTCTCCAGGGCCGAGATTGGGATCAATGAGCATGTTCACGCATCTATGAGTCGTCGTGTCACCTGTCAGCAAGCAAGTCAGGCCCATGCAAAGCAATGCGTGTAGCTTGATTAATATCATAGTCGTGCAAAGCAATGCGCGCACCATGATTATCGTGTTAATGTCATGATCATGCAAAACAATGCGTGCATCGTGATTATCGTGATTACCGTGTACCGCTCGTCAGCCGCAGGAGCTAAGTGCTATACGGGACAGTGTGTTACGCACATGGGAGCCACCTCTTGAACCTGCGGGGCAAAGTGCTACGTGTGTGGGAGCCACCTACTGAACCTGCAGGAGCCACCTCTAGAATCCTAACGCTACGTGCATCGTGTTATCGTGTTACCGTGAATGGTGAAGGCTCGCAACCTTCCCGTTATTGGAGTGATGGAGTTTATTGGAGTGATGGAGTTATCGGGGTGATTAAGTTTATTGGAGTGATGGGGTTTATTGGAGTGATGGAGTTATTGGACTGACGAAGTTATTCATGAAATTGATATGTGTGCAGTGTTCTTGCAGGTACACACGAGGTGGGAATCGAGTCAAGTACAGTGCGTTTACTTATTGTTTTAAAAGAATTGTTATTATTGTCAATGTGATTTGTTATGTATCTTAGGAGATGATAATGTATTGATATGTAAACTCAGAATATGGATTATTTGATAATTGATTGATAGTATAGCATGCTCCCGCTTATTTATTTGTATTGTCACCCGTTCGCTATAGGTTGGTTCATGTACGGATTACCCCTTTCGTATGTGGATCGATCTATGGTGTGGGGGTGTGGCATCCTTACGTACTGGGGTGCTACACAAGAATTAATAAAATTCTCCTCTTCTCCCTCTATTCTTTTAGCCTTATTTTGTTACTGTTCTTGCTTTTAATCAATAGTTTCATAATATCCTTTTCTTTTTTTTTTTGGTTTGGTTCATAACATCCTTTTCGTTATTTAGATTATTAGATATATATTCATAGTAGTTTGCTCGAGCCTCCCTCAAGTTGTGGAGCTAAATTAATTAATTAAGGGCCAAGCTTAATGTGTGGGATTAATCAATAATAGATAATGTAGAGAATATATTTGACCCAATGTATATATTTGTACATAGTAAATATAGTTAGAAACATGACCACAAAAAATTTGATGTGGTAAGAATTACTTGAAGTGGTAAGAATACACTATAAATAAAATTAGAATATTGTACTTATTAATATATTTAATAGTACCAATAAACCAACTGGAGTTACTTCAAGTGAATAAAGGATTTTTTCTCTAGGGTAATGAGACGGGTTCGAATCCCTCTAACCATTTTTAGAAAAAAGAATTTTATAAATGTACCTAAACACATATTAATTGAAAACTAAAAAATATAGTTAAATATTGTTTATCACATTCAAAAATATTTTATAATTTCATTAATAACCCTCTTTACTTGCTATTAAAAGAAAATGACACCAACAGGGATTGGTCCAAGTGGTCAGTGACGGAGTCACCTAGTCTTAAGGGGGTACAATTGACCCCCCTCAACTTTTATTTATTTTTAATTATTATATGTATATATTTTTGGGGTTGAAATTTTATTATTATATGTATATGTAATTTTACGGAATTTTTTATTATTGACCCCCCTCACCAAAATTAAAATTAACGTTAGTTGCGGTCAATATAGTAAATTATTAATAATTGAGACCACACAAATTGAAAATTTTAGGTTTGAATTGTAATTGGACTTTAATTTCTAACTGATCAAGACCCAGCCAATTGTTGAATCAAGCTCCTCCAATCAAATTCTGTTATATTTCAACCCATATTTCATCTCCTCTCCGCTATATACACAACAATAAAATCAAACTCCTTCATCGCCTGCATAGTGATCGTTTAGACATTTATTTTTAATTTGTTTGTCGACTGTACTTTCTTTTTTTCTTTTTTTTTTTTAATTTTACAATTGAATATAAATTTAAAATTTATTTTACTTTTTTTATATTTTAACTAAGGTTTATTTTATCAATTATCAATATGGATAAGTTTCTCATCATAAAACGAAAAGATTCGATTCAATTAGTTCGGCCTCCTCCAAAAAGTAAAAAAAAAAAAACAAGAGGATACGAATCGATTCAAACGTTTTACAGAGGTAAACTCACAGTTGCTTACTAATCTAGCTTGCTTGAGTCCCGTTGATTTATTTGTCTCTTTCAACAAAGAACGTCGAATTCAGTTAACCAAATTTTATCTAGTAGAGTTCTCTAATGTCCATATATCAATACTGAGAACTATATTATTAATATGAGATCAGATGAAGTCTTCTTTGAATTGAAAAAGATTGGTGATTTGGTGACATTCTAAACGGAAGGCACCACATCCCCTGCACCATGAGCCCGGTCTACACATGAAATGGAAGTCCAAACATGAACCAAGCTCATGGCGAACGGAGACAGAACAAAAATCATCCTGATATTTGGCGGGACTAGACCCTGTACCAACAAGTCAACGGAAACAAGTGCGCAGAAGCAAGGCAATCATGCATTCACAATTGGAAGAATAAATACAAATCAAACTGGTTCAACTAAATCAAGGACCTATCCTAACCTATCCAGAATCATATACCAATACAATAAAATAAAACGGGTTCAACTAGGGCCCTAGAATCCTGTCCTGAGTTCAATAAAGCGATAAAGAAACAATATGGCCAACAAGGCCCGATACAAGTAGGAAATGAATGTGTGGTACAGTGCGGTGAACAAGACCAAGACACGAATAAGGACCTTGACAGACTCCCGCCTAACGATCACTGAACCTGCAAGACAAACACTAAAAATGGCAAGAGGAAGGGCTCAGCCAACTGACTGAGTGAAGGAGTTACACACGCATATATATATATATATATATATATATATATAAACAGACAATCAAGCAATATATATATAAACAGGCATAATTCCACCGTACGTTATATGTCATGGAAACAGTTATCAGGAAATCAGGAGTTAAGCAATACTTACGGGTGGAATTACGTTCATACATGCAGTCAAGTAAGCAGGATATACAATGCATGTGTCGATATTCGTACGCTCTCTGTTTATGCCCATTTTACCTTATCAATCCATGGGCCCGGGTGGTGAACAGAGAATGGGGGCATGCCCGAGGTTACAGATATCTATGTATTACATTTTAGGGGACCCGGCGAGAACAGGTATTTATTCCATCCTGGACTCCACTTTTCACTTATTACATGACAGGAACAGAACAGGTAAACAGTCAAGCAAGCAGGAACATGAGTTTATTATTTGTCAATAGTGGGAAACAAGTACAGATTAACCTCCTTCTCGGTGATGGTTCGGGTAGCTAACCCTAGTCATCCAGGACAAGGTGATCTGGCGGGTTCATGACTCCCCCAAACCGGAATGCCATCTTCTACCAAACCTCCTAGCAGATATCCGGGTTGGTCCAACAGGATGAGACTTGTGCAAGAGGTCACCGTGGGCCCGATACCTCCCCGGATCACTCAATACACAAGCCCCTGGGCCCACGAACGGGTAGAGGAATCTACACCGGCTAGCCAAGCTCTAGAAGAGTCGGGGGCAATCAGGATCTCGCAAAACAAGCTCAGGGTTAACACTGCAAAATTTATAAAACATTTTCGGTATGTACCCGGTATACAAAGTATGGCAAGTTCAATATAAAAACCATTTGGCTTATTTTATATCATGCAAGGATATAGGACGTTTATAAAAGAAAACCCTCACCTCCAAGTGCAAGAAGGACCAAGAGAGAAACCACGAACCACGAACGTCTCCACTAAGGAGATTACTGAACAAGAAAGGAAACACGGTGTACTTGTGAGACACGACTCAATATGGAACCAAGTAGGATGCACGACAATGTTCATGAAGTGGTGTACATGTTATGGCATGATTCAATATGAAATAAATCATAAAATGTTATGAATTGATGTGATCGTGTTCATGTGCACAATTAATACAAATAAGTACAAATGAAATGCAAATAATAGCATTTAATGGTATATGAACACCTATCACATTACACCACCAAAAAATCAAATTCTATAATTACAAAACTCACGTTAATACATGAATTCATATTCATATTACATCATAAATCAAGTTAGGATCATGATCGGGGAAGGTTAAAAGCGTAAAATGAACATACTAAACTAAAGGAAATAAACGAAGCAAGTACCACTCAAACCCTGTTACCCCCTCCAAGAACTCACACAGACACGCCCGTTAAGGGACACAGGAACAAAAAGGGGCGTAGGGGTAACGGGGGTTACCCCATGCCTGCACAAATGGGGTAATGCCCGTTACCCCAGGCAGATGCCCAAAGAAAGAGCCAAGTTGGGAGGTAACAGGTGTTACCTCCCCCAAGTGCAAAGCCATGCACGGGT
The DNA here is from genome assembly GCA_037501455.1 of Lantana camara. Taxonomy (NCBI): domain Eukaryota; kingdom Viridiplantae; phylum Streptophyta; class Magnoliopsida; order Lamiales; family Verbenaceae; genus Lantana; species Lantana camara. Next base: position 41,675,669 of record CM074857.1, on the reverse strand, counting down.
GTTACTCCCCCCTCCCGAAGTTCAGCTCCAAGTTCCGCCTTCAATGGACGAACACACACCCAAACACACACTCACACCACACCACAACCCCAAAATCACACAATAATCAAGCCACAAGACGTATACGACACGTAGATCATATATTTGCACGTTAGAGCCCACGAAATGAGCTCGAACACATAAATCTCCCAACCTTACACTATTTATTGTCTTCCCCAATTAACACGTAGGCAAAAATCCAAGGCACAAAAGAGATATTAAATCGAAGCACCTAACGAGTAGAGCACAAATTTTACCTTGGGTCGTTGATCGGACAGTTGGATCTTGCTAACCCGAGCTCAAGGCTTGATGGCCAAAAAGGGGACTTCTCCTCTCTCTTCCTTGATGGCTAAACGTGGGAAATGGAAGGAGATAAATGGGCTTGGCCCTTTTCTTTGCCAAGAAACGGGTAGCATCAAGCGGTATCCGATCCTTTCGGATTGAATTTTAAAATGGTAGGGCAATCAAATAGCTTTAGAAATAAAAAGGTTAGTTCATTGAATCCGAATCCTCGAAACGAACTCAATGATAAGGTTGGAATTCGAATCCGAATTTCCGAGCTCAAGATAGTCACGAATGGCCGAAAACACCCTAATTATAATTAGGTCCCTAATTTGCAATTATTGGACAATTGAGTCCAAGAACATTTTAAATACATTCTAAGGCGCACGTAATTAAAATAGACTTCACGTTGACACGTATGGCATGTGATGTCACATAAATTATGTAATTGCTGAATTATACTCTCTCGTGATATCGTACCTGGCTTGTCGAAAAAATGGGGTGTCACAACCTCTCCCCCTTAAGGTGGACATGTCCTTAGGTCCACTACCTCAAGTACTGGACTCTAAGAAACACTCTCCGTTTTCACCCCATGCAGGGTTCGCAACATCTCGACAGGAATTAGTTCGGAAAGGGGTCTTCAAGCATGAAGGGGCTTCACTACAAGTTGCACACGAACTTGATCCGACCATGAGTAGTCCGGACGTCTCTCACGATAAGAAGTTCTAAACGAGATTCAACTCCCACCATTCGAATCCATCCTAACCATCCCACAACTCTGCATCACGAGTGGATTAGTTAACGAACTTCCACCACTCGTTCTCCAACCCAGACGGGTCTTTTAACACCACAATATTCAAGTATTCAAAAGGCCATCATTGCACAACCATCAAGTACACTCCAAGTAATCATAATCAATATATAAGATTCAAAATAAGATTTGAGTGCAAGTGAACAAACGAGGTGCTAGACTCGAATACAAGACTCGAAGGACTCGGATTCCTGCCTAGCAACCCTAACCTGCACAAAACAGCTGAAAGAAAATGGGTTCAGTCCAAAAGGGACTAGTGGGTGTAAAACAGGGCATAATATATAAATATTACAGAATTGAAACACGTTCATGCAAGTTGTAATCCCATAAGAGGTTTTAGAACATTTCCCAAGTGGGTAAAATAAGAAAATCATCAAACGGGATTATAACAATCATATTCATTCAATAGGTTATTCGTGAGCCCGACGAGAGGGCTAAGTCTCCAACCATCTCCTGGTGTAATCATTAACATGTTTATTAGGTTTTCACACACATGATTTTTCGTGCATAATCAATCGATCAATCATAATCCTTCGATCTTTCATAATCATTCAAGGAAACATCTTTTCCCTCCTGGCGGTGGATGGGCTTTCAAGATTGGGCCACCTCAATCATTATAGCTAGTGGGGTACATGAATCCCCAAAAGCCCGGTTCTCATTTCTCGCTAAACCTCCTAGCGAGGGCCGGTATCGTCGTAGTTTGGTGGAACTAGTATACGGGGTTTACCGTCGGCCCATGCTTCCTCGGTTAGCCACGTAGACTGTAGCACCCGAAACGCAAAGATGACACATCCCCGCACTATAGTTCAATCCACATATGAGATGGACGGCCCATACATGAACTAAACTATAGCGAACGGGAGACAATAAAAATAAATGACAACTAGCTAGGCTGGACAAACCCTAAACCAATTAATCAATCCATCATGCATCAAAATAAAATCGGAGGCATAATACGTTTAATATCAATTACAAATAGCGAAAGCATGCTATCAATACATTATCATCTCTAAAATACATAATAAATAACAATAACAATGAATCATATGTAAGAATAAATAAATGCACCGTGCATGACTCGACTAAAAAAACTGGACTGGACTCGATTTCCCACCTAGCATGCACCTGCACGAACCTGAACGGTGGAGACGTCAGTCTATGATGATTGAGCGAGGGGTATAAATAAATATTAGCGCACATAACATACAAGTTATATTCTCGGGTAAAGTTTTTGAAAGGAAAATAATATAAGTTCAAGAATGGAATATTCTTTGCCCGAGAGTTCAACTGTCCAATTTAACATTTTATTTCATTCAGTTTCATGCAATACGTGGCCAGGCGAGTGAGGGCAAATCTCCTACCTTACACCAATAGTGAACAATACATGCTTGCTTTATTGATTAATAAGTGGTCATGCAATTCAGTTATAGTGTAGTAGTGCGATAGTGTTCAGTTAATACTATCAATGAATGAAATTCATGCAATAACCCGAGGACAGCCCGTGGTGCCGGACCCGACCCCAGTCTCCTTCTCCCTCCAATGACGGTGGGTTTGCAAGGCCCGACCATCCAACCTCGTTGAGCAGACGGTACATGAATCCCTAAGCCTGGAACTCCTTCCTCCTCTAACCTCCTAGCGGATTCAGGGGTGATCCCACATGATGAGGGGGTGCAGAGTTACCTGTCAGCCCTATGCTTTCCCAGTTGGCTCATACACTAACCCTCGGGCCCAAAGTGAACAATCATGCTTACTCGCCAAAACATGCATGATACATGGTTTGCTTTTCATGAACATGGCTTGCTTTCAAGAAACATGACTTACTTGTAATCATGAGTAAATTTCATGAAAATTATAGATATAAATACCGTTTTGGCTTGAAATTCCACATAAGGGTTATACGGGTTCTATATAACTAGCAACTAAACCTCACCTGGCAGGCGACACGACGACTCATGGATGCATGAACGTGCTCAGGATCAATAATCTCCGCCCTGGAGAAGAACTGGACAAGAAACAGGACATTGTGCACTTGTGAGACACTAACTCAATAATGGTACCAAATACGACGCACGACTTATTCATATAACGAGATGGCATGCATTGATCAATGTAGCATGATATGCTCATATTATTGTATGTAATTAATCATATAATAGCATATTGGGATCAAATAAGGTAAAGGAATGGAATTGGAAATCTCATATTTATGCAGAATTTTTCTGCCTCTCCAGCGACCTGGGAACGACCGTTCGGGCCCTTAGTTCAAAATGGGAAGGGCCGTTCCCAGCTCCCCGAAACGGCTCCTCGAAAATGGGAACCGCCGTTCCCGACTATAAGCCAAAGTGGGAACGGTCGTTCCCGTTCTCGCCGGTATTCACGTATTTCAAAACATGGGAACGGGAAGGACCGTTCCCGTTACGCAGAGGATGCAGAAGCAGGGGGCGAAACAGGGGAGCTCACGAACCAACAACCAACTCATCATAACTCACATAATTCAGTCTCCAAAGGCATGAATTCATGAAAAGGGATATGTATACATGCTTAAGGCACAATAAAACTATATAAACATTCATATCAAGCTTGATCATCAAGAATTGCCACTTTCAAGTTCATATACAAATTTATCATATAACTTCAAATTCTCCAAGAATTCATGCATGGTTTCAAGTTAAAAGCTCAGAATCATGCTTCTAATAATTAAAACACAAGTTAACAAGCTTAAATCCTAGCCCTAGCTTCATATGTAATTATCAAGAAATCACATATATAGCCATATATACCTTGAAAGGAAAATAGATGGAAGAAGATGATGTAAATGGATGGTTGAGCTCCAAAACATGGAATTTCCTAGAAAATTGGCTTGAGATGATGAAATCTGTCCTTTTCTTTTTGAAGAACTTGGCTCGGTGATGAAGGAGCAAAGTTTGATATTTTGTAAAATGAAATGAAATGAAGGTTGTGGAAGAGATGCATATACCGTGATTCATCTCTTTTACCATATTTTGCAATGAAATCCCTAAGCTTTCAAAGTTTATGCAATCAAGTTTAGACTTATGAAAAATGATCATTTTAGTCAAAGAATATTTTCATGCAATTTGGTCCACCAATTTAAATAAATGTCAATTAAGGACACTTAAGCACTTAAAACAAGTTCGGCAATTAATTCACGTAACAATTGAATCCAATTTATAAACTAATCCTCATGTTGACACGTATTTCACATATTTTAACGTAAACGTATTGAAATAGAATTTATAAAATTAATATAACTCACGTAAGTTGAATAACCGAGAATAATAGAATAAAATCCTAACGCTCGAAACTCACACGTGTCGAACGTACCTGACTGTCTGGAAATTGGGGCATTACAATTCTCTCCACCTTAAGAGAATCCGTCCTCGGATTCACTCTCCAGTGTTCATCCCACGCGGGTTGGCCATTCCCCGTCAGGGATTAGTTCGAAAGAGGTCTTCAATCAACAAGGTTCCTTCAATGTTGTGAAGTCACGACCCTCAACTTTCCGGAGCCTAAACACTCGAGAGAAAATCTAACCTTCCACTAGTACAAGTTTAAACAAGTAGCAAGTGGTAATGAGAGTGCCCCATCTTCCAAATAACAACAAGAGCACCCCGTCTCTTGACAAGCAACGAGAGAACCCCATCCCTCGAACAACACTGAGAGAATCCCCATCTCTCATGCACATGAAATAAAATTCAAGCGAGGAATTAAATGAACATTTAACAATTATCACATAAGAAGCAGATAGAAGGGATCAATTACGTCAATTTGTTGTTCACATAAAATGAATTAACAATAAACAAGGAATCATATATGGCAATAATAAAATGAATGATGCACGTGATATGCATGATTAAGTGTACCGTTCACCATGGATGGAAGTTCACGTTTTGTAATAGTTTGGTTAAGTGCTTAATTCTTTATGTAGGCTTGCTTCTCTCTTTGTACCACCATGGTTCAATATTTCCATTCTTGATAACCCCCTTAGTCTTAGTGCTATTTTCTAACATAATCCGTAAATCATCATTAATCACCACATCTTTATACCCGTTTGAACCTTAGATTTGCTGGTTGAACCATTCTCAGGCTGATTCCCATATTCACTTTCTAGTTGTGAAATTGAAAGTAACCTTTGCTTTGGTCGTGTATCAAGACTTAAAAGAGTGGCTTGTGTTCTAATCCAAGTCCTTTATTCGGAAAATAGAAAGAACAGGTGTTACCACATCGTCCACGAGAGTAATTCAACCAGCACACTCGTATGGAACCAAAGGACTCAGGTCCTAATGAAATGCTTTCCTTTTGACCCCGGAGATTTGACAACATATCCAACAACTCTTGTGAAGTATCTTGAAAGAGAGGACCAATCTTCGATCTATAATTCTCATGCTTCAGTCTTCCCAGATGTATTGACAATTTCACGGCGAGAGACGACAGAGACAACACGCATGGAAGGGCGGTTCGTATTTACAGGCATCTCTAGGGTATAAGTAACAACTTCTTAAGAAAACTCTTGTCGGGGTTGACATATTTAAACCCTGGGATTGTCCCGACATTAACCAAATTGAATCCTTCTCTATTTCCTGAGCTAACTGATATCCCGAGACTACACAAGAATCATAACACCGAAGAACCCTCATCCTGAGAACAGTAATAAAGACGGAGGTACTATCGGTAATGGGACTTTTCTTCCGTTATTGGAGACTTCTTTCACATGGTTCTGATAAAGGGTTCCAGAAAAATCAATTTTCCTGAAAGTTCCAACTTTCCCAAGTGAGGTACAATTTTTGACTTCAAGTTATTCCCCGGCCGGCTCTCCCCCTTAAGAAAATAGAAATTCTCTAATTCCTTGAACTCGTTTACCACTTCTCAATTCCTTCACTCACATCTCTTGAACTCTACTGTTTAGTTAAGCTACGCAATTAATGATCCGCGTTCCCTGTGAATAACCTCAAATAGAAACCTCTTTTTACTCTCTTGATTCCATATAACCTTAGCTGAGACGGTGGTTGAGGTAAAATTGGAGAGAGATCCTATTACAATAAACACTAAATAATGTATGCCGGTTAGAATGTTAATGCACATATTGCACTCACAACCAATTTAAAATGCAACATGTTGGAATAATTATATTAGTTTAAAGATATACATATAATAAAGAAACTTGAATAATTTAAACAAGATACTTAACAAGTCACTCATGCGATCTCGGCAACAATTATGGCAATATACATAAATACGAAGTAAATTAATTTAATGCAATATATGACATACGTCTTTATCAATGCATTGAACCTATCAGCGTAGAAATGCTAGTCTTTAATCCGGCACCTATTCCTTGTCGGTTGAATTATAAGCTTGTCTCGATCCCATGATCATCTCTCTAGTTTTCCCACGGTCTTCCAAATTTCCAAAATTCTCCAGCCTCAACTCGGACATTTCCATGAATTAATTTGGAGATTTCTTGAACCCAAATTTTCCGAGTTTTATTGTTTAGGCAGTTTCTGAACCTTTCCCGCGATTAATTTCTTGATTAAAACCTTTCTTGTAGTACCTTGTGTAACTTGATGATCCGAGATTGTAATTCTTGAATTCGATCGCTTGCACCCTCATGCCGTTGATATCTCAATATTTCTCAAAGAATTTAATCTCCAACTGCGGTACCGGCATTCACTCTAGTTATCACTTTGCTTTTCCTTATTATTTCTATTTGTTGCTCCATATCTTTCAATTCAATCTCACAACACGACAATTCAACTTGGATCGGGAAAATAAACTCTCTTCGCCAGAATATAGAATCCCTAGCTTCCTGGCTTCCCATAAACTGGTTGTTCAATTCTTCTAATTGTTGAGTCTTGAATCCCAATTTGATTGATTTCTCAGCCTTCCAAATCAATTAGAGCCCTATCTCACGATCCGAAGTATCTCCACTCCTCCAGTATTTAATTCCCAAACTTTCACTTCAACCGGCGTTACTTGAATGACTTTCTTTCCATGCCCTGATCCCGGCCCCAACTAACTGAAAATCCTTAACTTTCACACACTTCCGAATCTTGAATCATTAGTACCCTCAAATCTTCCTTCCAAGCTAGAGAAGAAAAACTTGTAGTATGTTGAGGCTGTCACAAAGATTGGCCGTGGTTTGATATCATTTCCATAGCCTGCCATTCACAGCTTCTTTCGAAAATAAATGCATGTGGGTAAGGCATGCTCATGTCACACAATTGCCACCAGACAGGAATTTTAATGCAAATGACAACAATTAGTTCAGCTAGATTGCAAAATAAACATGTTGAATATACAAATTTCCAACAATTCAAGATCAGTTACTCAACAATTAGTAACATGAATCAATGCAATGCACAAGTTATCAAGTAATTCAATTAATCCAAAGGATTCAAGTAGATCAAGGAATACAAATAGAATGCAAGACCCTCAAATTAACAATTAATTCCTAAGCTGTACGACCTAGACTTGACACGACACGACACTAGAATCTCGGTTTTGCAAACGGGCTCTGATACCACCTAAGATGTAGCACCCGAAACGCAAAGATGCCACATCCCCGCACTATAGTTCAATCCACAAATGAGATGGACGGTCCATACATGAACGAAACAGGGAAGCTCACGAACCAACGACCAACTCATCATAACTCACATAATTCAATCTCCAAAGGTATGAATTCATGAAAAGGGATATGTATACATGCTTAAGGTATAATAAAACTAATATAAACATTTATATCAAGCTTGATCATGAAGAATTGCCACTTTAAAGTTCATATATGAATTTATCATATAACTTCAAATTCTCCAAGAATTCGTGCATCGTTTCAAGTTAAAAGCTCAGAATCATGTTTCTAATAATTAAAACACAAGTTAACAAGCTTAAATCCTAACCCTAGCTTCATATGTAATATCAAGAAATCACATATATAGCCATATATACCTTGATAGGAAAATAGATGGAAGGAGATGATGTAAATGGATGGTTGAGCTCCAAAACATGGAATTTCCTAGAAAATTGGCTTGAGATGATGAAATCTGTCCTTTTCTTTTTGAAGAACTTGGCTCGGTGATGAAGGAGCAAAGTTTGATATTTTGTAAAATGAAATGAAATGAAGGTTGTGGAAGAGATGCATATACCGTGATTCATCTCTTAAAAGAGATGAATTACCATATTTTGCAATTAAATCCCTAAGCTTTCAAAGTTTATGCAATCAAGTTTAGACTTATGAAAAATGATCATTTTAGTCAAAGAATATTTTCATGCAATTTGGTCCACCAATTTAAATAAATGTCAATTAAGGACACTTAAGCACTTAAAACAAGTTCGGCAATTAATTCACGTAACAATTGAATCCAATTTATAAACTAATCCTCATGTTGACACGTATTTCACATATTTTCACGTAAACGTATTGAAATAGAATTTATAAAATTAATGTATCACATATTTTCACGTAAACGTATTGAAATAGAATTTATAAAATTAATGTAACTCATATAAGTTGAATAACCGAAAATAATAGAATAAAATAACGCTCGAAACTCACACGTGTCGAACGTACCTGGCTGTCTGGAAATTGGGGCGTTACATAGTCTAAGTACCAGGGGCCCCATTCAGTGCATTCAATCATGTCTCGCCAAAACATTAGATATGGTATTTAAACGAGTAAAGGCTATACGTTCAAAATCATTGACTTTCCAAAGACTCGATATACATATATATACGTATTATACTTTAGCTTAAAACCTTACACATTGGGGAATATATCGGGTCATTTAACTAATAGAAGAGAAACCCACCTTAGAAAGCAAAAGAAACAGTGCAAGAGCCTCACCGATCGACCTCGTCTACGTTCGGACCAAAATCTGTGCAAAAGAGGTGAAGTGAGACTCAAAATGACCAAATACGATGCACGGTGATGAAATGAACATGATATGAAGTGCATAAGAGATATAATCATGCAATGAGGATGTTCTTATGCACAATGAATGCATCAAAGTCATATAAACGAGTAAAGTCATTCGTTCACGTTCATAACTTTCATAATCATATCAATCCAATTCATAATCATACATAACAATCATAACACGTAGATCATCTAGTTCACGTTACATATAAATCATGAATGAAGCGAGAAAACACAACGAGAAGCAACGATAGAACACCTCGAAGCTGCCAACTTGAGTAACACGGCGTGTTAGGTTCTCAAAGGGTTTGGACACGGCCATGCCCGAATTTTGAAAAATAAAATCCTAAGTTCGAACGATTGACGTGGCCGTGTCAGGTTTTCAAAGGTTTTGGACACGACCATGTCCGATTTTTGAAAAATAATTCTTCAAGTACCGAGAGATCAACACGGTCGTGTCCGTTTTCAAGGCAATCATGACACGACCGTGTCGAGCCTTCGTACTCAAAATGAAAAATAGAGCGGGCCTATGTTTCAAAGCAGAAAATCTTTAAAAACAAGGGCAACAACAAGGTAGCTCTTAGGCAGCATATATGGCATGAAAATAATCACAAAATATAGCAAATTCAATCCACATACCCATACATATAACCGAGCAAGAAAAAGAAAGCAAAGGTTGATCAATCAAGCATCTTCATTATTAAGAAATCAAACCCTCATTCATGAAATCTCATACAATGTTCAACAACCCTCAAATACAAGTCCATAAATGCAATAAAGATACTAAAGTGATCAATAAATATGCTTCAAACCAACTAAAACTCCAAGAAATGAATGTGATAAAGAATTCATACAAAAATCCAACTATTCATTCAAATCCTCAAAACATGGTCAAGGCTCCATGAAAACATGCAAACTCTAGCTTCAAATGATCACAAGGAAGTTCTAATCACAAATATAGGCTTACCTTCCAGATTGGTGGGGTTTTGAAGAGGTTATGAGCTCAACTTGTGGGAGGGATGAATAGTGATGGGAAAAGGGTTTCTCTTTGGCTTGGCTGAGCTTTTCCTCTCTCTCTCGCTTATGCTTGGAACGAAATGAGAGAGATGGGATCAGGTAGGGCTTGAAGTGGTGAGCTTGTGGGACCAAGATTTGAGTCATTTGGTTGAATATTGGTCAAGTTATGAAGAAAATGGCTAAGGGTGGCAAATCTGCGGACGATACTTGTTTCGGTTGAATTTCGGAGGTCCAAACGGGCTTAGAAAAATATAAGGCTTATTCCATTGAACCTGAATCTTCGATATGAGTTCGGTGGAGGTGACAGAATTCGAATCCGAGTTCCCGAGTTTAAGTTACGTTGTCCGAAACCAAAGGTGCGCTAAATGCTCTTTAGCCCCGATTTGGTTCCAAAACTCAAAATAAATCCGAAACCAACACAAAGAAGGTCAAAATCAAGTAACGAGCATTAAAACATAATCATAACTCACATATCTCAGTCATACCAAAATTTCACAAAAGTCAGAAATCGAATCGGATGCAAACGACGCATAATCAAGATCGTATACAAGTTCATTCGTTCAAATTCAAATAATAAACAAAATAACATATAAAATAAACATATAACATAGTTAAATATTTAAAAGGCACAAATACATAAACACATAAGTTATACTGGTACGGCCGAACAGTCGAGGCTTTACAACCTCTCCCCCTTAAAAGATTTCGTCCTCAGATTCACTGATTGCCCAGGAATAATTCGGGATGAAACCTCTTCATCTTCTCCTCCGGTTCCTACATGGCTTCTTCTAACTTATCACTTCTCCATAAGACTTTAACTAGTGGAATATGCTGGTTTCTGAGTTCCTGAAATTTTTGATCCAATATCTTAACCGACTTCTGAACGAAGGTAAGATTAGGCTCAAGTTCCACTTCCTCAACAGGTAAAATCTCTGATTCATCCGGGTTATACTTCCGAAGTTGACAAACATGAAATACGTTGTGAAACTCGGTCAAACTCGGAGGTAGATCCAAACGGTAGGTTATATCCCCGATCCTCTCTAGAATCTCAAACAGACCCATATACCAAAGGTTCAACTTCCCTCCTCGACCAATCCTTGCAAACCCTTTTCTTGGAGAAGCCTTTAAGAAGACTCTATCTCCAAGCTCGAACTCAAGATTCTTTCTGGGAGGTGTACTTGCAAAGTCTAGGGAGGTGTACTCAAGATTCATCCGGATTCTTTCTAGGGAATCACGATCTAGGCCTCCTCTCTCTTCATCAGTCGCAAAGTCTCCCTCAAGATTAGGCCACTCTCTTAATGGCACCAGACCTGGGGGGGGGGGGGGGGAGATGATAAGGGGAAAATCGGGGAGTGTGACCAAGCGCCAGATGTCACTACCACGTGGCAACCTGCGCCACGTCAACGCTCCGCGACCGAGCCACATAGGCAGCCACCGACCCAACACTTGGACAGACCTCAAGCCATAGCCTGGCGGCAGTCTCCCGCGACCTAGGGTCTCCTTTCGACCCAGAGAGAGGTGCGACCCAGCGGAGCTCCGACCCAGTCGCTACCGGACAACCGCATTCAATGCAAGCACCACCTACCGCCGGCCGCATTAATTGCAGCTGTGCCCAGTACAGTGTCAGGCATCCTGGCAGGAGCAGGCAAGCAGTGCTTTACCTGGAAAAGCACTGTTCCGGCCATAACTCGTCGCTTTCCTCTCCAAACCAGATCCACACTTTCTGGGAGGTGTACTTGCACCCACGGAGTCCATCTCCAACCTATAAAAACCTCACTCCATGACCATCAACGGTAAGCTTTCGGAGACGCATAAAAACTCTTCCTGTCTTATTACGACCCAGAGCCTTTTTGCTGACTTGAGCGTCGGAGTGCCAAAACGAGTCTAAAGCCACCCTTCCCCGTTTTGGCCTTTGAGCTCACGTTCGTTTCATCTATTCAGCTAGGGAAAGCATCAGAGTTCTCCTCACCATATAAATATCTTGGGTGATAGGGAGTCCTAATCAGCCGGCCAGCGCATAGCCCGGATTTTATCACCATCATACATATACCGTAATATATATAATATATATGTACATATATTATATTATATTTATCTCTTTAAAAAAAAAATACAAGAGATAATTATTAAATAAGTTTGAGTTGAACTCTAACTCTTGAACCCTAAACCTATATAAAGACGTTCTTCCCCAAAATTATCAAATCAAGGCGTTTGATCCATTATTAAGACATTATACTGACGAATTGACGTTATATTCAAGCTAAATCCACGGAGTTACCGAAGTGTTCAAACGCGTTCTTGGCGAAATTCTCCAAAATCTAGCGTTTGATTCGTAAATAATTCAAAGGACATACGGATTAACGTTATTAAAAGCTAAATCTGAAGTTGAAAAAGATCAAACCAATTAATAAAAGTTAAATAAGCTGAAGAAGATCGAAAATTGAAGATCCACTTTGATATCAAAATTTATAAATTATTTGTACTATTTATCCGATATTTACACAAAGTCAATAAACGCGAATTATTAGTGCAAACAATTATATATAATTATTTGTATTAACTATAATCGTATTTTTCTAATTAAATTTGATTTAAAAATTCCAACGGAAAACCGACGGGATTTTTATTTCATTGAAATTTCGAAGGAAAACCGACGGGAAATCCCGTCGGTATTTTTTTAATGAAGAATAAAACAATACCAATGGGATTTTTCCGTCGGTTTTCCGTTGAAAATTTTATTTCGTATTTTTTTAATGTAGAATAAAAAAATACCGACGGGATTTTCCCGTCAGTTTTCCGTCGGAAAGTTTATTTCGTATTTTTTTAATGTTGAATAAAAAAATACCGATGGGATTTCCTGTCGGAATTTTTATTTCATTGAAATTCAGACGAAAAACTGACAGGAAATCCCGTCGGTATATTTGGCGCACTTTTTTTTAGAATTACGCCAAATTTTTCGACGGAATTCCGTTGGAAATTTTGGCACAATTTTTTTAAAAATGCCGCCAAATATTCTGACGGAATTCCAACAGATGGAAAAGCCGTTGGAATTCCGTCGGTTTGCCGTTGGAAATTCTGACGGGAAACAGACAGAATTTTCCGTCGGTTTTTTCCCGTCGGAATTCGGGCTTTTTCTTGTAGTGTGAGTTAACACACATCCGAAGCCTTCCTTAGAAGCATCCGTATAAACAACATATCCTTCAGAACCTTTCGGAAGGGCCAACACTGGAGCAACAACTAACTTCTCCTTCAAGAAAGTGAAACTCTTCTCACAATCCTCCTCCCAGTCGAATTTCACATTCTTCTTCGTCAACCGGGTTAAAGGAGCTGCTAACTTGGAGAATTCCTTAACAAATCTCCGGTAATAACCTGCCAATCCCAAGAAGCTTCTGATCTCCGAGGCATTCTTAGGTTTCTCCCACTTCAACACTGACTCAATCTTCGAAGCATCGACCTCCAAACCATTACCTGAAATCACGTGACCCAAGAAAGACACCCTGTCGATCCAAAACTCACACTTACTGAATTTTGCAAATAACTGATGCTCCTTCAAAGTCCTCAATACCAACTGAAGATGCCTCGCATGCTTCTCGGCAGACTTAGAGAAAACCAGAATATCATCAATAAAGATGACCACGAACTTATCCAGAAAAGGTCTGAAAATCCTGTGCATCATATCCATAAAAGCTACTGGGGCATTAGTTAGACCAAACGGCATCATCACGAATACATAATGCCCGTTCCGAGTATTAAATCCTGTCTTAGAAATATCCTCTTCTCGGATTCGCAGCTGGTAGTATCCCTGTCTCAAATCCAATTTCGAGTAGACTTTAGATCCCTGAAGTATGTCAAACAACTCCTCGATATGTGGAAGAGGATACTTGTTCTTGATTGTCATACGGTTCAACTCCATATAATCTATACACATTCTCAAAGTCCCATCCTTCTTCTTTACAAACAAAACTGGTGCACCCCAGGGAGAAGAACTCGGTCTAATGTACCCAATCTCCAACAACGCATCAAGTTGAGTCTTCAACTCTTTCAACTCGGCCGGAGCCATACGATATGAAGTCTTGGAGTATGGCTATGCATTAGGGTACAAGTCGATCACAAACTCAATTTCCCGTTCTGGAGGTAACGAATCCAATTCCTCAGGAAAGACCTCGGGAAACTCCTTCACCACTTCCGTTTCTTCCAACTTACTTTGATCCTTGGGTTTGTTGAGAATATAAGCAATGAAACCCGTAGCTCCCTCTCGGACCAATCTCTGAGCTTCCGTGAAAGAAAGTAAAGGCACTGTCTTAGAACTCCAACCCACTACCAAATCCGATCCCAACTGAACCCTCTTAGCCCTGCAATCAACCGTAGCAGAATGTCTATACAACCAATCCATGCCCAAGATGGATCCGTAGCAAGTCATCGGCAGCTCAATGAATTCTGATAAGAAAACTCGACCCTCAATACTCACCGGAACCTCTCTGAACACCCGATCAAATTCTAAACTACCACCAAACGGACTACTAACCACAAAACATGCAGAAGAGCGAGTAACAGGCAAAGACAAAGAAACAGATATAGCACTCGAGAGAAAGGAGTGTGTGGCTCCCGGATCAAATAAGGTATGAATGTTCGTGCCATGTATGTAAATGGTACCTTCAACTACCGCGGCTGGATCAATGTCGGCATCCTGCTGCACTCCGTCCAAGGCATAGGCACGAGCTCAGATCAGTGGTCTCTGACCTCCAGGTAGCGGCATCCTGCGATCTGGACATCTGTCTACCACATGCTCGGTGCTCCGACAAAGCAGACATAGGCCTAGACGCCTCCTGCAGTTATCATAGATGTGCGTAGTCTGACCACAGAAGGTACAAGCAGGTCTCTCAGGTGGTGGTGGCAAAACTGGAGCAACTGGAGTTCTAAACACTGGTCCTGCTGGTCGAGGCTTCTTCCCTGGGCCCTTCAGAGCTGATGGTGGAGAAGAATAAGTCATAGGCCTCTTGCCCAAAGCAGTACTCGAACCTGATCCTCTAAAACCCGATCCGAAACCTCTAAAATCCAATCCGGAACCTGAGCCCGAGCCCGAACCCGAACCTGAGCGATAGGTAGACCGCCTTGAATTTACCGAATCCTCAACTAATAATGCCTTCTTAGTAGCCTTCACCCACGTGCTTGTGTTGACCGCCTCGATCGCTGTCTGAATATCCGGTCTAAGGCCCTAAACAAACTGCATCGCCTTATGGAAATCGTCACTCGCTTTATTAGGAGTATAGCGGGACAATCCCTCAAACTCGACGATATACTCTGAGACCGACCCGCTTCCTTACTTAAGCTCTGTAAATTCCTTCAATCTTCGGTGCGAGAAGATGGAGGAATCAAGTTGTTTCTGAACTCTCTGACAAAGACATCCTAATTCACTTCCTCGCCAGCAGCATCTAACACAATCCGGGCACTCTCCCACCAAGAATAGGCCTCACCCTGAATTAAAGAAATGGTACGACGGGCCTTCTCTTGGGACTCACAAGGAATGAGCTCCCAAACTCTCTCAATGTCTCTTAGCCACTGCTCGGCTTGAATATCATTTCCTTTAAAGAACTTTGGTGGGTGCTGATTCTGAAACTCTCTAAAAACCGCTGAAATCTGTGCTCCCGACTGTGGTGGTGGAACTGGTGGTGTTGGAGGAACATAATCCCGGACTCTCTGATCAATAAGACCCACCACTGCGTTCATAAAGTCTTGTGGCTGAGCCTAAGGAGGTGGAGGAGGAGGTGGTGATCTCTCACGGCGATGATGACGACGATGTCGGTGTCCCGAAGAACGATCACGATGATGTCTATCGCGAGCCATCCTGAAATCAAGTCACTATTATGCATGTTCGATTAGTAGGTGCAAATGTGTACAAATAATTCACAAATTGCACATAAGTTATAAAATTCACACAATTCACCGAGTTTAAGTAATTTCTAATAATTCAAGTGGTTCAAATACTTCAAATAACAATGCAAGACTCTCAAGTTGACAATTAGTTCCTATGCCGTGTGACCTAGACTCACAAGACACGACACTAGAGACCCGGTTTTGCAACCGGGCTCTGATACCACCGTAGGATGTAGCACTCGGAACGCTAGGCACCACATCCCCCGCATTATAGCCCCAATCCACATATGAAATGGTCAATCCACACATGAACCAAAGCTATAGCGAACGGGAGACAATAAAAAAAAACGACAACAAAGCTAGGCGGGACCAACCCCAAACCAAACAGTCAATTCAAAGTAATAAAAACGGAAGCAATAATTCATTCAATACTTATAGGTACCATATTTACATATCTACTAATAGGTACCAACAATACATATCAATACAATATCATCTCCAAGCACGCACCTGCAAAACTGAAAAGTTGAGGTGTCTGTCCACCACGGACTGAGCGAGGGGTATAAATAAATATATACGCAATTACCATGCAAGTTATAATCTCGGGTAATAATTTTGGAAAATAAGAATACCATTTAGAAAATAAGAGATACTATCGCCCGAGGTTACAACTAATTCAATTTATCAATTCAATTAATTTAATACAATCAATTAGTGGCCCGACGAGTGAGGGCAATTCTCCAACCTTTCTCCGACCGTGTACAATCAATCAATTATTAGGTGATTAGGTGATCAAGCAATTACATTACAATGCATAATTAGCAGTTTCAATAACTCCTTCTTCCTCCGGGTTATGGTGGGATTGCAAGGCCCCACCATCCAATCAATCTGGGCAAAGGGTACATGAATCCCTAAGCCCGGAACTCCTTCCTCCCCTAATCTCCTAGGGGGTTCAGGGGTCATCCCAATTTGGTGAGAATAGCGCTCGAGTTACGCATCAGCCCATGCTTTCCTGGTTGGCTCGAGCCACTACCCTCGGGCCCACAGTGCAATACGATACTCGCCAAACAATCAATCGATCAATACAATACAATAGTTTGGTAAATCCTTTGAAAACCAAAACATTTGAAAACTATAGATATATAGGTACATTTTTGGCTTAAACTTCACATAGGGTTTTATGGGTTCTATATATCTAGAATTAAACCTCACCTGAACAACCAAAACAAACAAGGAAACAGCTTACGGGGCCTGCTCCTCGTCACCAAGAAGCTGGTCTGTGCAAGAAAGACAATTGTCTGTCAGTCACAACTCAAAATGTACCAATTAGGACGAAAGGCGTGAGCATGAACATTAAAACGTGCAATGATAATTTATGGAATGCTATGATCAATTTCATGCCCAAAACAAACATATAATAACACGTATCGATCGATTAAGGCAATAGAAACGGATTTGGAAAATGCAATTTTAAGCAGAAAATTTTGCACACCCACTGGAGCCTGGGAACGGCCATTCCAGTTTTGAATTGGGGCTGGGAAGGGCCGTTCCCAGCTCCCCGAATCAATCCCACGCGTCTGTAAAGATTTGGGAAATTTTTGGGGTTGGGAACAGCCGTTTCGGCCACAAGCCAAAACTGGTGAGGGTCGTTCCCAGAATGAACTGGGACGGGAAGGGCCATTCCCGTTACGCAGTTGCGGAAAATGCAGAACAGCAGCAGGGTAAACAACGTACCAACAACCAACAAGCCTAAATGATCCATAAACACTTTCAAATGCATATATTTCATGCAATATACATATTAGCATACATATAGATCAATAACAACTTATATAAACACTTAATTCCACATTAGATCATCAAAAATTCATCATTTGAAACCCATATACTCATTCATGCTTCAAGTCTACCAATCACAAGATATATGCATCAATCTTAAGCTTAAGGTTCATACACATATTTCCAATAACAAATACACAAATTAACCAACATAGAACAAAGCCCTATTTATACCATATATTCAAGAAAATCATCAATTCTCCGAAAATACATCAAATGAAAGAAGTGGAAGATGAGATGAAGATATGATGTTGATGATGCTTCAATGATCACAAATCC
The DNA here is from genome assembly GCA_037501455.1 of Lantana camara. Taxonomy (NCBI): domain Eukaryota; kingdom Viridiplantae; phylum Streptophyta; class Magnoliopsida; order Lamiales; family Verbenaceae; genus Lantana; species Lantana camara. The sequence goes on along the minus strand of CM074857.1, from coordinate 41,657,595 downwards.
CACAAATTATAGCTTGAATGATGGAAATCTCCCTACTCCTTGAAGAGGGTTTTGTCTCGGTTGAAAAGGAAGCAAGAGCAAATGTGTATGAAATGTTTTGTATGAAATGGGAAGGCATGGTACGTGATATGCTGCTATGAAGGGGAAGAAATGGCCAAATTTCTATTGAGTCATTCTATTTAATAAGTTATGCAATTAGGTTCAATTCCATATTAAATGAGCAATTAAGTCCAATGAAATATTAATGCAATTAAGTCCCAAAATTCACGAAATGATCAAGTAAGGACATAAAAGAAATTAAATCATGTTCGGGAAAATAATTCACGTTACAATCACGTTCAAGTATGTAATAAGTATCAATTTAGCATGAATTTCAATAAAACACTTAGAATATAATTTTGAAAAATTATGTCCTGACATGGAAAATTAACGAAATGATCAAATAACAATTAAATTATAACTCTCAAACTCACACGTGGTGTTCATACCTGAAATGCCGAAAGCTGGGGGGTTACACCTCCAAAGCGTACACCAGTCCTAGAACACGATCAAGCGAGTGAGAATGCTAGTTCTATGGCTTGTGTTTGGCTAGGATTTACTTTGAAAACTTTTCTTTTGGATTTTCTAAAAACTTAACACTTCTTGAGTGTTGGTCTAAAGAATAAGAGAAGCACCACCCCTAGTATAAATACTAGGTTGGTTCGAACCCCCTAGGATTTCCATGAACCAATGGGATTGTTTTCTTGCTCACTAATTAATTCATTTAATTATTTAATTTAATTGGAATAATAAGGTCTTAACTTACTCTCCAAGTCTAGCAAGAGAAGACTTCTCTCCTACAATAGGAAGTTTGACTTTTCAACTTTCCTAAAGCTAAAAGTCAAGATTCAATAAATAAATTAATTCCCAATTAATTATTTATTGGGTTAAGTTTATTTGAGAATAGTCTTAACAATTAATTCAAAACTAATTAAAAGACCAAAATTAATTAATTAAAATTTAATTAATTAATTATAGAAAAGAATTCACGTGTGAAATAAATCACACAAAATGGGACACGCGTGAAGCCACGTGTACGTGACACGTGGCATCAACCTCATTTTATGCCCATTTTGATCAACTATTTTGATCCTTCGTTAATCATATTAACATCTTACCATAACCCTCATATTCTGGCATTTATGTGTGACCCTTTAGGTTCATTATTCGATTAGCAGTGACAGTAATTAATTAATTTCCTAATTAATTAATCACTTCATAGATCACACTAACGTAATCTAGCAATGGGTGTGTCACCCCTAGCCGAATAACGAAATGAATCGAAGAACCTTTCAGTCAATGATAATTAGTGAAATACGATCCTCCTACAACTCCATCTCTCAATCAAAAACTAAGGCATGAGAATATTCTTAGAGCCTAAATATTCTTGATCTTTAAAGTTAATTTCGTTTCATATCCATTTCGATCTCAATCCTAGATAACCCCATTTTTCTAGATGTCTTGATCTTTTATCAACCTTGGCCAAGTTTTAATATTTAATGGACTACGAACAACTCAATCAGTAAGAGATCATTCTTGTTCTTAACAAGTTTAGGTCCTTTATTGATTCTACTAATTCTATATATGCCACTTGTGTAATCCCAACATAGGCTGTGGTTCAGGTGTCTATATGGCAACACCCTTTTGAGCCTATATCAAAGATTACAGAGGATCATCAACATCATCATATCTTCATCTCATCATTTCATTCTTGGAATTAAGGTATAAAACGGAGGATTTTGGAAATTCTTGAAATCTTGATTGAGTAGGGATTTATGGATTTGATGGTGGATTCTTGCATGATTGAAGCTAAGAACATGTTAATGATCGAGTGAAAGTAGCATAAATATATTGAGTTTGATGAAGGTTGGAAGCATGTGTACATATATGGGGTTTTCTTGACAAATTCTTGAGGCTTTGATGTATATTTCATGGTTGGAATGATAGATAATTGAAGTATATAGTATGTATTTGATGTGTTTCAATAAGTGTTATGGAGTGAATTTGGTTTTGTTGTTGTTTTTGTGGTTTTTGGTTGCATGCCCTGTTTTGCTGCTGCTGCGTACTTGGTAGCGCCCACGACCTGAATTACGTATAAAACTGGTCGCGGCCGCTACCCGTTTTTGGCTTAGTTTCGAGTTTTGAAAAAAATGGATGAAAAATCCGGCCAAAAATAGGTAGTCGCGCCCGCGACCCCTTTTGTGAAGAAAATTAGTCACGACCGCGACCAAAATTTGGGCATGTTTCGAGATTTTGAAAATTGGAGGAAAATTCGGGCAAAAATACTCGCGACCACTTCGTGAAGGATTTTAGTCGCGCCCGCGACCCTGCTTCTTTCTGCATGAAAAACTGTTGTTCTAACTTCTCATGCATGGCTTTATTAGTTCATTTCCGGCATGAACACTTCATGGATATGCCATATAATGCATTACATTAGGTGTATTGTATGTATCATGTATTGTCATACTTGAAGTTTATAGGGGTGGTTTGTGTAATATCTTATACTTTGATTTTATACCTTGATTTCTTGATCCTTGCTACATTATTTGATAAAGTGAATATGTTTATGATATCTATTGATTGTAATTGCATGATTGACATCATTTGAACCTGTCGTTCGTCTTAAGTGGTCCATGCGAGTCGAGTCTCACGAACCTTGTCCTTGTTGCACAGATTTCCTTCCCGTTGACGTGGAGCACGCACGTAGTTATATCCTTGTTTTGGGTCGCAGGTGAGGTTTAATTCCTAGATATATGGAACCCTTACAACCCTATGTGACATTTGAGCCAAAATGTATATATATATATATATATATAATCTTTCTAAAAAGCTCAAGTCATTGCAAATGAATATCGTGATATATTGAAATGATCGTGATATCACGAATTGATCGTGTTTGGCGAGTAATCGTGAATCGTGGACTGTGGGCCCGAGGGTTAGTGTATGAGCCCACCGGGAAAGCATGGGCTGACGGGTAACTCTGCATTTCCCTCACATCGTGGGGATGAACCCTGAATCCACCAGGATGTTTGATGGAGGAAGGAATCCCATACGTGGGAGTCATGAACCTGACGTACATTGTGATTGGGTGGTGGGGCCTTGCAATCCCACCATCACCGGAGGAAGAAAGAGTTCGTGAAACTGCTAAATGTGCACTGTAATGATTGTATGATAATTATTGAAATAAAACCTAATGATTGTATTGTTTATTCTCGGTGTAAAGGTTGGAGATTGCCCTCACTCGCCGGGCCACGGATTGAATTGAATTGAAATTGATTGTATTGTTAAAACTGGATTGTTATAATTTCGGGCGAGAAGTTCTGTTTTACTATTAAACTTATATTGCTTTCGCTTATAAAAACTTACCCGAGATTACAACTTGCATGATACGTGCGCTAATATTTATTTAAACCCCTCACTCAGTCTCCCATAGACTGACTCCTCCACCTTTCAGTGTTTTGCAGGTACGTGTTAGGCGGGGGTTAGAGTCATGTGGAGTCTTTAGTTGGACTCTAGTACACTTCACCTTCATCTTATTTTCATAATGTTGACACTTGTATATATTATGACATGTTTTGTAATTGTGGAGATGATAATGTATTGATATATGGAATTAGAGGATAGTATGTCTTAAATACTTGATAAGTGATATGGGAAATTATTATGCTTCCGCTCGTTTTGTTGCATTGAGAGGTTTCGGTTGAAGTCTAGTCCCGCCTAGCTAGCTTGGTTCTTTTATTGTCACCCGTTTGCCATAGGTTGATTCATGTAGGGACTATCCATTTCGTATGTGGATTGACTTATAGTGCGGGGGTGTGGCATCCCTACGTGAAGGGTGCTATATTTTTTGCCCGACCACCATTGGTAAAGGCCCCACTATGTCAATGCCCTACTGATCAAAGGGCCAAAAAAACGTCAATTGGGACCATTTATGCAGCTGGCAGTTGAGGGATGTTGGAGTGGAATTGGCAATTAGGTCATTTCTTGGAGTAATTGATGGCATCTTGCAGTACCGAGGGCCAATAGAATCCACTCCTTAGTATCTTCTTGACCAAAACACGCCGCCCGGAATGGTTCCCACAACTTCTGCTTTGCACATGTTCGAGCACCTCCTTGGCTTGCGAGGGTCTCAGGCATCTCAATGGTGGGCTTTGAAAAGACCGTTTAAAGAGCCTACCCTCGTTGTCAAGTGAGAAACGAGGGGCCTTACTCCTGACTTTCCATGCTTCCACCTTATCGGTCAGAAAAACTCCATCCCTTAAGAATCTAATGATGTCATCAAGCCAGTAAGGCTCGGATGGATCAATCATACTCACCTCTCCCGAGGGTTTCCTTTCGCTTATCAATGGTTCCTCCGTCCTGAGGAACTTAACAGAACGCTCGCATGAACCTTCCAGAGCAGATGCAAACTTTGAGAGGGCATCCGTACGCTCATTTTCCGCTCGTGGAACCTGTAGTAGATGGAACTCCTTGAATTTGGAAAGGACTTTCTTAGCCTCTGCCAAATATTGCGCCATGGTGGTTTCTCGAGCCTCATAAGCACCATCAATCTGGCTCGCAATCAGCTGAGAATCAACATAGGCGGTGATCCGAGAGGCCCCATTCTGAAGGGCAATTCTGAGCCCTTGTATGAGAGCCTCGTACTCGGCCTCATTATTAATGACTTGGAAGGCTAGCTTGATTGTGTAATCGATTTCAACTCCATGGTGGTCTCTGAGGGTCAGCCCCGCTCCTCCCCCCTCAGAGGTCGAGGAACCATCTATGTACAAGAGCCACAGACCTTCATCCAATGAGGGTGGGGGTTCTAGACCAAAACGTTCAACCAAGAGATCCGCTACTGCTTGAGCCTGTATAGCTGCTCTAGGCTCGAAGTTGATGTCAAATTGGCTGAGTTCTATTGACCATTTTATTAACCTTCCTGAGATGTCTGGTTTCGAGAGGACCTGCTTGAGTGGTTGATCTGTAAGCACGGTGATGGAATGAGCCTGATGTACGGCCTTAGCCATCACGAGGCGTTCATAAGGAAGAAAGCAAATTTCTCTATTTCCATGTATCTCTTCTCAGCTCCCTGCAAGGTTTTGCTTAAGTAATACACTGGCAGGTGCTTACGCTTGCGTACGGTTACGAGAAGCGCGCTCGTGGCCTCCAAGGAAACTGAGAGGTAAATGAAAAAGTTCTCTCCTAGGACTGACTTCGTCAGTAAGGGTGCGCAAGAGAGATATTGTTTCATATACTACAATGCCTTCTCGCATTCCTTGCTCCAGGCAAAATTACAAGCGTTGCGGAAAATCTTGAAAAAGGGCAAGTTTCTATCAGTTGAGCGTGATATAAATCTATTTAAAGAGATGATCTTGCCCACCAGTACTTGGACTTCTCGGACATTCCGAGGGGAAGGAATCTCCATAATGGCTTTGATCTTCTCCGGGCTAGCCTCAATACCCCTTTGGCTTACCACATAGCCTAGAAATTTGCCCCCTCGGATGCCAAACGTACATTTGGAAGGGTTTAGCTTCATACCGTAGTGACGTAGGATGTCAAAGGCTCGTTTCAGATCCTCAAGATATGAATGTTGGTGCTCGCGTTTGATGATCATGTCGTCCACATAGACCTCCATAGACTTCCCAATTTCGTGCTAGAACATCCTGCTCACTAGGCGTTGATAAGTGGCTCTAGTATTTTTGAGCCCAAACGGCATGACCAGGAAACAGTAAACTCCCATGTGGACCACAAAGGATGTTTTGGGGCGATCCTCGGGCGCCATGAAGATTCGGTAGTATCCTTGAAATGCATCCATCATGCTCATAAGCTCACAACCGGCCATCGAATCTGGCAGTTGGTCAATTATAGGTAGAGGGTAAGGGTCTTTGGGACACGCCTTGTTGAGATCTGTGAAGTTATTGCACATTCTCCACTTGCTCGTGCTCTTGGGCACGAGGACCACATTGCGCAACCACTCTGGATACAAGATCTCCTCTATGTACTTATCCTTAAGGAGCTTGTTGACTTCCTCCTCAATAACTTGCCGTCGGAAACCATGGACATCCCTCTTTTTCTATTTAATTGGCTTGAAGACTGGGTCCACGTTGAGCCTATGAAGAATGACGCTCGGATCTATTTGGGTTAGGTCTGAGGCTTTCCATGCGAACACATCAAGGTTCTCTCTTAAAAAATCGATCATCATTATCTGTGAGGGGCCATCGAGATTGGAGCCTATCTGGGTGGTCTTTTCTAGATTTCCGGGCTCCAATTTGATGGTCAGAAATTTTTCGGTGGGCTCCATTCTAACTTCTGGCCGTGGAGTTTCGAGCGCCCATTTTTTTCCTGCGAGTCTATCATTAGCCTCCTCTGAGGGTTCGTTGCCATCACTCTCCGAGGAGGACCCCTTGATAGCTCTCGGAGGGCCACCCTCACTGTCCTTGGATCCACTCGAAACTTTCTTCTTATTTTTCTTTCTGTACAGTTTGGCTTTCTGCGCTCGGGGCTATCCTTATCCAGCTTGGGAAAATCAACGGATTTTTTGGTGGATTCTGCTTGGATTGTTTACTTGGGTTTGTGGCTTCGCAGAGACAAAATATAACTTCATTCTCCTTCGAGCGAGGAACGCCTTCCACAGAGTATACCGGCTTGGATTGCAGAGATCTCTGATCGTAGCTATGTGCATGATGGCGATGGGAGGCATTGGAGTCTCCTCCCGAGGGTCCCCCGGCGATCATGTGGATGACGGCAAAAGGCTGGTTCTCAATTTCAGGGCCCTTTTGTTTGCCATGGCTGCTGCCCTCGGGGCGATTACTGCGAGGGCTTCGCCCTCTTGCCCTGACGCACTCGGCGCCGTGCTCATCGTATCTCTCCAACACCCTCACAAATACCTTGAGGTGCCCCCGAGCGATGAGTCTTTGGATCTCGCTCTCCAGCTGACAGCACTCGTTGGTATCGTGTCCCTTTTGTTTGTGAAAGGCACAATGCTTCCCCGAGCGCTTCTGAGCCTCGGTTTCCCTCATTTTTGGTGGCCTCTTGAATAGTTTTTTATTCGCCATGGAATAGACCTCAACAATAGGTCTATTGAGAGGGGTACGCTCATATTTGCTAGGAGGAGGGGAGTTCCTTTGAGCGGGAGCAGGGCTATGGCGGCGGTTCCTATTGGGCTCTCCCTTGTCCTCCAGGCCCTTGTCAGCCTGGGGGGCGTTGGAAAGCTTTTACGCCCTAGCAATGTACATGTCTTCGAGCGTGAAGAATGAGTCAGCTATTTCCATTATCTCTATCAAGGAACGAGGCTTTTTCTTTACCACTCCTTCCATAATCTCTTTGCTGACATAATTCTTCATGTCAATAGCCCCGAATAGCACACGTATCAGGATGTCCATCGAGGGCTTTTCTACCAGCAGAATCTCTTTGTTGAACCTACCCAAAAGGGATATGAGGGTCTCGTTGGGTCCGTGTACCAGGCTGTAGAGAGCCGTGGCCGTAGGCGCTAGTGTCTTCAGAGAGTTGAAATGGTTTAAGAAGGCATCAGTTAAATCATTGTACCCTCGAATGGAACGAGGGGCAGCTTCTTGTACCATTCATGTGCCATTCCCATGAGGGAAGTGACAAAAACCTTGGTCCCGTAATAACTGGAATGCTCGTAAAGGTGCATTAGGTACACAAAGTGATCCAGATGCTCGGCTGGAACAGTGGTTCAGTCGTAGTGGTTGACGGAGGTTGGGATCTTCCCCATCTCGGCCCGAGCCATTAATACCTCTTCCACGAGGGGAGATCCACCTATCAATGGCCTGTAATCTCCACCCTCGTAATCACACTCTTCATAATCTTCTTCCCTCCAGCGGCGAGGGACTTGGTTTCATGGGTTGCGAGCATCTCTGGCGTTGGACCTCTCGTCCCCAACGTGGGGACTTGAGACCGCGCTCGAGAGAGTTGATTCTGGAGGTCTTCAAGTTGATTCTGGACTGCAGCCAACCGAGGGTCATTTCCCTCCCTCCTACTCACTCTTTTAGAGGCCCTGGATTGAACCTCTTCTTCTGCATCCCCCTCCTCTTGAGGGGCTTTCTCTTTCTCAGTAGGGTGTTGCTCCTGTTCGCCCCTAGGGAGGGCTTCTTTCCCTTGTGCGGGTGACGGAAGGGGCGGCTGAGCCCTCAACACGTTCTGGGCAGCCATTAAAGGGTGTGTTTGCCATCCTTCCATCGGAGGGGCCATTTGAGCAGCCATTCCCGAGGGGAAATAGGCGGTGGTGAAGTGTTTCTAGGCGTTTTGAACGGCCTGAACCTCGCATTGAGCGTATATAGCTTGAAGCTATTGTTGTGTTATGGGGGGCATTTGTACCCCCTGAATCTCCTTTGGGATGGAGACTGGAAGCTGTATGGAGCTCACTTGATAGGGCTGTACCATGGGTACCACTCCAGGCACCATCCCAGACATCATGCTGGACTGCATGCACACGTACCCTGGGGGGTGGCATCGCCATGGAGTATGCGGCGGGGTTGGTGATGGTGGCAGCGGGCACGAGCGCCACAGGCAGAATAGCAAAGTTAGAGCCTCCAGTTTCAATTCCTCCAGTTGGGAGGGACCCCACCATAGCTTTCTTGCCTTTGTTTCCTGCAGCGGTAGGGGGAGCATTGCCATCCACAGTTGTATTGTTCGCTCGAGAGGCGGTGACTACGGAGACATTTGCTCCGCCCTTTAGGTTCTCCTCGTTCACTGGAGGAAGAGCTCCTCTGTTGTCTAAAGCTCCAGATCTCGTTGCAGCAACCATGACAAAAACTGCTGACGTTACTTTTCAACTAGTTGAAGAGAAAAAATCAGATGAAGATGAAGAAGATGATTATAGTTTCCCACAGACGGCGCCAAAAATGATGGTGCTAGAAAATGGGATCCGATTAAACAACCACCAATTTAGAATTTGTTTGAGGGTAAGACCATCATAGGAGTAAGAGCCTCAGGACTTGGGTTTTCAGAAATGCGTGGGTTCTTCCAGTTAGGATAACACCGGGGAAAGGCAGTAAGAATGCAAAAAAGATGAAGTGTTTTATCCTGGGAAGAAAAACCAGAGAATATGCCCAGTCGTGTATGCAATGTCTACATAGGAGATGACTTAGGGAATGTGTGTAGGGATTCCCATATTTATAGGTTGAGGGCGAGGGTAGTTTGGTAACTGTGGCCAAGTGGTCCCAAAACCCTGCGTTGTCCTAGACACGTGGCGCCGTGTGATAGCTTGAAAGTGATGTTTCTACAAGGTACCTACAGGTAGGTGGCAATGGTGTGTCAGAGGAATGTGTGCGTACTACCACTGTGTGTTAGAGGTGGTTACGGAGCTGTCAACGAGCGTCAGGGCACTCAGTTTAGTTTGCTCCTCACGTAATTGGGTGTGCCCTTGATGGGAACCCGTTGTTGAGGAGGGAATTGACCTCTGGAAATCGCGGATACCTTGTGGTAATGATGGTATGGGCGTCAAAGGTGATTCGAGTGCAAATATACCCTGGAAGGATTACATGAGCGCTAGAGCGCTCGAGGGAAGGATTCCCCTGGTGACTTTATTCGAGCGCTAGGACACTCGAGGCTTGCAGTGCACCCAACCGTGGGAGGTCTAGGAGGGAGGACTCCACTGTGCCAAGAGGGGGGCTCTTATGAGAGTAATGGTCATCTCTGTGAGGCCTAAATGCGAGCGATGACAGGGATTAGCGGGGAGTCCCACGCTCGGTGTATGGGCCCTGGCGGGCAGGCCTCAGGACTCAAGGCAATGAGTTGGATGGGCTAGACTTACTTCACAAGCCCATATTCACGAGCGTCTAAGCTTAAGTGATCTTGGGTCATCTGAATGAACCGCCTGGATTGTGACACGTGTACATATCTGATTGGAGCGTGATTTAGGCCCATAAATAAGTTACCCATTTTTTACGTTTAAGGCCTGCAATTTGAAAATTTTATTATAATGAGAGGTGCCTAATAAATTATAAGATAAAAAAAATTAATTCACTCTATAAATTTGACAATTAGATGTTTTCAATTACATATTGTTAAAGTGTGTATCTCATTTTTATACAAAGATCATATATAGGAGTTTATAATAACATATTTTATGAGTGAAGAATTCTTTTAACAATATAGAGTGGGAAAAATACAATTTTATAATATATATAAGATTTTAATTTGATACTATATTTGTATAGTCCCAGATGATAACAACTTAATTCACATTATATCTCTTATATTAAAATTTTGTCATTTCAAGGCCTACAATTTGAAATGTTATCATAATAAGAGATATCTGACGAATTAGAAGATAACAACTTAATTCACAATATATCTCTTGTATTTTTATAAAAATCCTATATGATGGGGTTTGATCCGATATGACAAACTCCAACACTTTAGAATTTGTTTAAGTGGGGAAAGAGAGATCAAATGCTCAGGCTAAGGTCGCCAGAGTGAGTGGGTTCTACCTGCTAGGAACAAACACAACAACAAACAGTCAGAAAGCCAAGCTGGGGAAATGGGGGGTGAGACCCAGTTTAGCTCTCCGACGCTCAAGTATGTTTTCAAGTGATGAAGGAGATGAAGGTGAAACAGAGCTCAGATATGGAAGCTTGCTTACAGAGTATGAGTGATTCTCCATATTTATAGTTGAGGGTCAGGGCCCTTTTGGTAATTGCCACCAGGTGGTCCTGCATTGGTGTTGCCCTAAACACGTGGCGTGATACCCTACACAGAGGGCCCCACATCCCCCGCACTATGATTCCGATCCACCCATAAAATGGAAAATCCATGCATGAACCAAACTCACAGCGAACGGAGACAGAACAAAACCAACCTTTTGGGCGGGACTAGACCTTGTACTAACAAATCGACAAACAAGAATGCGGAAGCAAGACAATCAATCAAGATAACAATACAACAAAGGAATGTAATTCAAACAAGAATGTAAATATGGGTTCAACTAATTCAATAACCTGTCCTAACTTGTCCCGAAATAATATAATAAAATATATACAAACGGGTTCAACTAGGGCCCTAGAATCCTGTCCCGAGTTCAATAAACAATAAAGATACAAGATGACCTACAAGGCCTAAATCAGTACAAAAAATGAAGGTGCAGTATGATGCAGGGTAAACGGAACCAAGACTCGGAAGGACCAAAACACGAACAAAACCTTGACAAACTCCCGCTTAACGACCACAGAACCTACAAGACAGAAACTAAAAATAACGAGAGGGAGGGGTCAACCAACTGACTGAGTGAAGGGACTAACACACGTATATATATATAAACAGGCAGTCAAGCAGGCGTAATCCCACTATACGTGATTTGTTATTAAAACAGGTAACGGGAATCAAGAGTCAATTAACACATACGGGTGGAATTACATCAAAACATGCAATCAGGTAAGCAGGATGTACAACGCATGTGTCGATATCCGTACGCCCACTATTGTTGCCCATTTTACCTTAACAATCCACGAGCTCCAGCTGCTGAACAGGGACTGGGGGCATATCAGAGGTTACGGATATCTATGTATTATATTTTAGGGAACCTGACGAGAATGGGTATTTTGTTCCATCCTGGACTCCACTTCTCAGTTATTAAATAACAGGAACATGTAGGAATCAGGATTAGTATTATCAATAATAGGAAAACAACTATAAATAACCTCCTTCTCCCGATGGTTCGGGTAGCTAACCCTAGCCATCCACGCAGTATGATCTTTGGGTTCATGACTCCCTCGGATCGGAGCCCCATCTTCCACTAAACCCCCTGGTGGATATCCGGGCAGTCCAACAGTGCGGGACTTGTGCAAGAGGTCACCGTACTAGATACCTCCCCGGATCACTCAATAAACAAGCCCCTGGGTCCCAGGAACAGGTACAGGATCTACACCAGCTAGCCCAGTGCTAGGAGAGTCGAGGGCAATAACAATATCTCAAAAAACATGCTCAGGGTTAACACTACACAGTTTATAAAGCATTTTTCGTACATAGCCGGAATAAAAGATACGACGAGTTTAGTAGGAAAAACCATTTGACTTAGTTTAAATCATGCAAGGTTATAGGTCGTTTATAAAAGAAAACCCTCACCTCCATGTGCAAGAATGACCAAGAGAGAAACCACGAGCCTCGAAAATCTCCACCTAGGAGATCACTGTACAAGAAAGGAAACACGGTGTACTTGTGAGACACGACTTAAAATAGATCCAAGTAGGACGAACGACAAATGTTTATAAAGTGGTGTACATGTTATGGTATGATTCAATATGAAATAAATCATAAAATTTTATGGATTGAAGTGATCGTGTTCATGTGCATAATTAAATATAATCAAGTACAAATGAAATGCAACAAATAGTACCTACTCATATATAAACACGTATCACGTTCGATTATAGAAATTGAATCATATAATTGCAATTCATAACTTAATATACGATTCGCATTCTTAACATATCAATTTATAGAAATGCATGTCAATTAATATCACGTAATGAACATAAAACGCACTAGAAATAAAACCGAAAACAAAAACGAACGAAAGCAAAAACGAGGCAAACCACCTCTCAAAACCAAGGTTACCCCCTCCAAGACCAGAACCTGTGTAACACCCGAGCGCAAGGTGTCACATCCCCCGCACTGAGACCCGATTCGTATGTGAAATGGATAATCCACACACGAGCTAAGTCACGATGAACGGGGACACACACACACACTCTAGGCTAGGCGGGACTAACCCTTAACCCAAAAATCAGAGTAAAACAATAACACGGAATCAATAACCGATCATATATATATATACCATGAGCATTCAAGCTCCAAAACAGAATTCCTATACAATATTCACAAGCCATCATGACTCAAAACATATATGCCCCATAACAGTATTCATACAAAATCATAACCAAAAATATGCAAGTGTACGACAAAATACAAAAGCTAGAAGCGAATGCAAGACCTAATGACCTGAATTCCCGCCTAGCTCCCTGACACCTGCACAAACACTGAAAACCAAACGGGCTCAGTCCAAAAAGGGACTGGTGGGTATAAAACGGGCATAGTATATAAATATCGCATAAATTAAACATATACATGCAAGCTATAAACCCGTAAGAAGTTTTAAGAGATTTCCCAAGTGGGTGAGACAAAGAAAGACATCTACGGATTTACAACGGTCATATTCATTCATAATCAGTCATAGGGTTATAAGCTCGGCGAGTGAGCGTGCATAATCTCCAACCTTTTCCTCGTGTAATCATATCATAATTATTAGTTGTCATACATATCTTTCGTCCACATACATAAATGATCATAATCATACATATACACCTTCTTCCTCAGGGTGGTGGAAGGGTTAGCAAGACCCGACCACCTCATACATAATGGCTAGTGAGGTACATGAATCCTCAAAAGCCCGACTAGCATTTCCTCGTCGAAACTCCCAACGAGGTCGGTTTTGTCGTAAATTTGGTTGGAACTAGTGTATGGGATCACCGTCGGCCCTTGCCTCCCCGGATTGCCACATACACTAAGTCCCTGGGCCCGTGAACATAACATAATCTCACCAAAATCATAAGGTAGGATTCAAACATAAAAGAAGGCTTAAATTTGAAATCATTTACTCATAAAAGACTCGATTTATAAATATACTATTTTGGCTCAAATCATTTCACGTAAGGGATATATCGGGTCGTTTTAACTACTAGAAGAGAAACCCACCTTAAACCGACAAAAGAAGAGCACAAGAGCCTCACTGACCGGCCTCGTCTCCTGCTGGATCAAAATCTGTGCAAGAAAAGTGAAATGAGACTCAAAATGACCATATAAGACGCTCGGCAATGTAATGATCATGATATGAACGCATAAAAGATGGTATTATGTAATGAACATGTTCAGGTGCACCATTAATGCATTTAAATCATATAAACAAGTCATTCATTCGACATTAGAAGCGTTCATATTCATTCAAGTTCAAACCTTACACCTTTCATAACAATTTAATCTAAGAATTCAAATAACGGTCATATCACGTACTATAACAAGTTTACAATTATAGAATAGACAAATAATTATATTCAATTTCAAGATTGGAAATTAAAAAGAAACATGGAATTAATATGTAACAATTTAATTCTATAATTCAATTAAATCAAATAATATTTAATATATAATAAACATATATATATATATATATATATATATATATATATATATATATATATATATATATATATATATATATATACACGTACCATTCCATGTATTACCCATGCATGCAAACAATTAAAATAACACATAATCATGCATGTAAATTTTAAATAATCAAATGCATGCATTTAAATCATGCACAAATATATATTAAATATAAACTATATATATATATATATATATATATATATATATATATATATATTTAAACAAATACGTAACCATGCATGCATATACAATAAAATCCAATTTTACAATGCATGCATGCAACCAAAAACACACACACTCTACCATAAGCATTAGATTAGAAATTCCATAATTGCAACCTCCTCCACCATCCCGGCTGCTGCTACCAATTCGAATTAAATCCCAATTTCAAAAGTATGACACGTCCGTGTTGGTTTTTAGTTCAATATGGACACGGCCGTGTCCGATTTTTATAAAATTCTGGCAGCAAGTCGAAGCATCAACACGGCCTCGCCCATTTCTCATTGAATTTGGACGCGGCCGTGTTGCCTTCCTTCTCGCAACACGCAGCAGTTTCAGCAGCAAAAATGCAGGGGAAGAGCAGCAATTTCACGCAGCAACTTAGGCACAAATCAACCAACATATAAAGGCATGAAAAGGTGCAGGAAAAGATCAAGAATCCATCTCCAAAACAACCACCAAACAGCCACAAAGTTTAATGCAGCAGCAGGTTCGTGGAAGAGCAATTTTTGCTTGAAATTTCTCCAATCGCATTAATGGAAACTCAATAAATATTCAACTACCCCCTAATACAACACCATAAATGCAAATAAGGGATCAAGACCATCATATTCATGCTTGGAATCAACCAATTACCTCAAGAATTGAAAGAGATCAACCTAAGAGTTCATAACCTACATATTCTCCAAGGCAGCCATATATCCATGAAACCATGCTCAAAATTAGGGATGAATGGATTAAAATGACTCATATTGGATACATAATACAACCCTAAGCTTACCTTGTGGATTAATGGATGTTTGGAAGAGATTTGAGCTTGAATCTCCAAGGGTTGGCTTGAGCTACGGGAAAACTGGAATGCAGGGGAGAAATGGCTGACATTCTCTAACTGAGAGAGTGTAATTCGGTTAGGGAGGATAATGATCATCTAGATGGTTGAGTTAGGGTTTCATAGGCTCAAACCATGGTTAATTTGGTCAAGATTTGAATAAGTTATGGCTCTTTTAGTAAAATGTGGCAGTTTTGGTGTCGTTTCGTTTTTCGGTTGGATTTCGGAGGTTCAAATGATTTCGGAAAAAATATGGGGCTAAGTTTATTAAACCCGAATCTTCGATACGAGTTCAACGAAGTGGACGGAACTCAAATCCGAGTTCCCGAGCTCAAGATATCACATACGGAACCAAGGGTGCGCTAATTGCTCTTTAGCCCCCGATTTGGTTCCACAATTCAAATTAAATTCGTTACCCCGTCAAACGAGTTCGAAAACATGAAACGAGCATATAAACATGTTCATAACACATAAATCTACAACATACTAAATTTCCACGACATTTCGATATCAATTCATATAAAAACGAAGCACAAATAAACATTCATGCGCATAACATGAAACGAGTTCAAATTAAATTCAAATTAAACGATTTGGTTCCACAATTCAAATTAAATTCGTTACCCCGTCAAACGAGTTCGAAAACATGAAACGAGCATATAAACATGTTCATAACACATAAATCTACAACATACTAAATTTCCACGACATTTCGATATCAATTCATATAAAAACGAAGCACAAATAAACATTCATGCGCATAACATTAATAAATTCAAAACATTATAAATTAAATACTAAAAATTAAATTCTACTTTTAAATATCACTCAAAGTCAGCGAAAATTTAAAATTGATTCACATAATTAAGGATATAGTTTAATTATTATTAAACACTTAATTAACAATTTAAAACATTAAATTAACGAAATTATATGAAAATGAAATAAAATAAAATAATCTAATAACAATTTATAATAAAATTAAATATTTAAAACACTTATAAACAATTAATTCGCGCCAGTTTAGTAAACACATACGTCATACCTTTACGTCTGAAAAGTCGGGGCGTTACAATCTCTCCCCCTTAAAAGAATCCGTCCTCGGATTCACTGATTGCTCGGAAACAGCTCAGGATGGAATCTTCTCATCTTATCCTCTGTTTCCCATGTGGCCTCTTCCGTCTTATCACTTCTCCATAATACCTTAACTAGTGGGATTTGGCGGTTTCTTAATTCTTGGAATTTTCAATCCAAAATCTTAACCGGTTTCTGAATAAAGGTGAGATTTGGCTCAATTTCTGCCTCTTCAACGGGTAGGATCTCGGATTCATCTGGATAATATTTGCGAAGTTGGGAGACATGAAATACGTTGTGGATTCTAGTCAAGTTCGGAGGTAGATTCAAATGATAAGCCGTATCTCCAATTTTCTCAAGAATTTCATACGGACCTAGATAACGAGGATTCAACTTACCTCCTTTCCCAATCCTTGAAAACCCTTTTCGTGGCGAAACTTTCAAGAATACCCTATCAACAACTTCGAACTTAAGATCCTTTCTCCGCCGATCAGCATAACTCTTCTGTCTATCTTGAGCTACTTTCATCCTTTGCTGAATTAACTGAACCTTATCAATTGCCGCTTGCATGGCCTTAGAAGGTTTCTCTTTCTTTTACCCTCATTTCACTCCCTCTTGTTTTGTCCAATTCCACTCTTCAAGATCGAAAAATAAGGGAGATCTACACTTTCGTCCGTAGAGAGCTTCATAAGGTACCATACCTATCGACACTTGGAAACTGTTATTATAAGCGAATTCGATCAAGGATAATTGCTCATTCCACGAACTTGAGAAATCCAATGCACATGCTCTCAACATATCCTCCAAATATTTGATTAACCTCCGACTGCCCATCTGTCTAAGGATGGAAAGTTGTGCTGAATTGAAGCCTTGTCCCCAGATTCCTTTGCAATTCTTGCCAAAATCTAGAAGTGAACCTTGGATCTCGATCTGATACAATACTGACCGGCACTCCATGAAGTCGGACAATTTCATCAACATACTTCTTTGCCAACTTAGCTACCTTATCCGACATCCGAATATCTAGAAAATGTGCCAATTTCGTCAATCGATCCACAATCACCAAAATCCCATCAAGACCACCCTTTACTTTAGGAAGACCCGAAACGAAATCCATTGCCACTTGTTGCCACTTCCATTCTGGGATAGGTAACGGTTGAAGTAGCCCCGATGGCTTCTGATGCTCTGCTTTCACGATTTGGCAAGTCAAACAATGTTTCACAAAATTGATTACATCCATTTTAAGACCATTCCACCAATAGAACTGCTTCAAATCCTTGTACATTTTATTACCTCCGGGATGTATCGAATACCCTGATATGTGAGCTTCTTCTAAAATAATTAGCTTCCACTCATCCGGCACAACCACCCTATTCTTAAACCTTAAAAGTCCCGTATCATCAAATCCAAAAGGGCATTCGGGATTCACTCTAGCTTTCTCAGCTAATTTCTGAACCTCGGGATCCTTTCTCTGAGCCTCAAATAACCTCTGTTGAAGATCCGGTTGTACCGTAATATTCCGTATACTTGCTCTTAGCTTGAAAGGCTTAGGTTCATCCTCAACTTCCACTTTCACACTAGATACACTAGCCTTCCTGCTAAGCGCATCCGCGACCACATTGGCTTTCCCGGGATGGTATCGGATTGTACACTCATAATCCGCTAGAGTCTCCATCCAACACCTATGTCTTTTGTTTAACTCCTTCTGAGAAAACAAATACTGAAGACTTTTGTGGTCAGAAAAGATCTCGAAAGGAATTCCATATAAGTAGTGTCTCCACTTCCCCAAAGCAAAGATCACTGCCGCTAGCTCGAGATCGTGAGTGGGATAATTCTGTCCATGGTCCTTCAATTTCCTCGAGGCATAGGCTATCACCCTACCATTCTGCATCAAAACACATCCCAATCCTTCTTTCGAGGCGTCCGTATAAACCATATATCCTTTGGTGCCCTCGGGAAGTGCTAATACCGGTGCAGTGGTCAACTTCTCCTTCAAGAGTTGGAAACTTGCCTCACATGCCTCATCCCATTCAAACTTGGCTTCCTTCTTCGTCAAACGAGTCAAAGGAGCTGCAATCTTTGAGAAGTCCTTAACAAATCTCCGATAATACCCAGCTAAACCCAAGAAACTTCTGACCTCGGAAGCATTCTTCGGACTCTGCCACTGAATAACCGTCTCGATCTTAGAAGGATCTACTTCCAAGCCCTTACTCGAGACAATATATCCTAGAAAAGCAACCCGGTCGATCCAAAACTCACACTTACTAAACTTCGCATACAACCGGTGCTCTCTTAACGTCTCCAATACCAACCTGAGATGCCTGGCATGATCTTCCTGAGTCCTCGAATAAACCAAAATATCATCAATGAAGATTACCACGAATTTATCCAAATAAGGCCGAAAAGTCCGATGCATCATATCCATGAATGCTGCCGGGGCATTAGTCAAACCGAAAGGCATTACTACGAACTCGTAATATCCATACCGGGTATTAAATCCTGTCTTAGGTATGTCCTCTTCCCGGATTTTCAACTGGTAGTAACCTTGCCTTAAATCCAATTTCGAATAAACTCTCGAACCTTGCAACATGTCAAATAAATCCTCGATGTGGGGCAACGGATACTTATTCTTGATAGTCCTCCGATTAAGCTCTCGGTAATCTATACACATCATCAACGTTCCATCTTTCTTTTTAACAAAGAGAACCGGAGCACCCCACGGAGATGAACTCGGCCGAATGTATCCAATCTTAAGTAGTTCTTCAAGCTGAATTTTCAATTCCTTCAACTCTGCCGGAGCCATTCTATAGGGAGTCTTAGAATACGGTTCTGATCCCGAATATAAATCAATAACGAATTCAATCTCACGATCCGGTGGCAAAGAACCTAGATTCTCCGGAAACACATCGGGAAAATCCTTAACCACTGCAGTCTCCTCGAACTTAATTTGATCCTTGGGTTTATTAAGAAGATATGCAATGAATCCCATAGCCCCGTCTCTTATTAACTTACTAGCTTCCATAAAAGATAAGAGTGGTACATTCTTCGATCCCACTTTTCCAATCAACTCTTTCCCTAACTTGATTTTCTTCTTAAAACAATCCACTTCGGTCCGGTGCCGGTATAACCAATCCATCCCAAAAATTACCCCATATCTCTTCATAGGCATCACGATGAAATCCGCCGGATAATCTTTCCCTTCTATCAATACCGAACAACCCCAAACCACTTGATTCGTCTGCAAATTTCCTCCAAGACGAGAACTCACAAAATAACAGGAATTCGCACAAGTAACAGGTAAACACATAGAAGCACATAGATCACTAGATATGAAAGAATGAGTAGCACCCGGATCAAATAATGCTTGAATGCTCATGGCGTGAATGCATATGGTACCTTCCACCACGGCTGTCGGATCAACCTCAGCATCCTGCTCCTCGCCCTCCAGGGCATAAGCACGTGCCTGATTCATGGGACTTTGAACTCCCTTTTTAAATCCCGGATTCTTGTCAGGACAGGCATCCGCCATATGGTCAGCTTTTCCACATATAAGGCATAAACCCAACCTCTTCCAGCATTTGTGATAGTTGTGAGTTGGCCCTCCACAATATGTGTATGGTGGCTTAGACAATCGTGCCTCACTTGGAATTTGTCGATCCGAAGATGCCACGGGTAAAGCCTTTGGAGCTTGGGAAGCTTGTCCTCCCATGCGTCGTCTCTTGAAAGGACCTTTAGGTGGAGGAGTAGCTTGAACCATAGGTCGCTTTCTCGAACTTGTTCCAGAACCTCACCCCATCGGTGGCCTAAAAACCGGATCTTTCTTCTTGTACTCCTCTTCTTGAACTAGAGCCCTTTGTACCGTATCAGCAAAAGACTCGAAATTATGGCCGGCATGTCCATGCCTCAAATCCTGTCTCAATCCCGCTATAAATTTCTTGGTCTTCCTCTTCTCATCACGGGTAATATGAGGAGCATACTTCCCAAGTCGGTTAAAGATAGCAATATATTGAGCCACTGTTCGATTCCCTTGCTTGAGATCCATAAATTCTTGCTCTTTACGTTCCCTGACAACCTCGGGAACAAAAACACTCTCGAAATTCCAGTTTAAAAATTTCCCATGTAATCTCCTCTTCGTCAACTTCTAGTTTTTCTTTGGTTCTTTTCCACCAATCATAAGCCCCGCCATCAAGTTGAAATATAGCGAATTGGGCCTTCTCTTGAGTAGTGAACTGTCGGACTTCAAATATTCTTTCTAGTCTTATTAACCAACCCTCCGATACCTCATCATCAATGGAACCAGAAAATTTAGGAGGATTGTAACTCAGAAATACTCCATGAGGATCCCTATTGTTATTATTGTTGTGTATCAAATTCGGTTGATTTGCTTGTTGTGGTGGGGGAGCTTGAGCCCGTCGATGTTCCACATAATTATAAACCGCTTCCATAAAGTTTCCCATATCCATCGGAGGCAGTTGTGGTTGTTGTTCTTGTGGTGTAGGAGAACGATCACGGTGACGGCGTCGCCCTGGAGATCTCTCACGATGTCTACGAGGAGGCATTCTGTCAAAGAAACACTGAAATGCATGCTATCTTTAATCCATGCATGAAAGTGCAATTAATTCAATAAAAATTCAGAAATTAGTACACATAAACACATAAAGAATGCATATGCAATCACATTATAAAGTTGTTCCTAAAGCCGAACGACCTATCTGACTCACACAACACGAGAGCCCGGGTTTTGCAACCCGAAGCTCTGATACCATTTAAGGATGTAACACCCGAGCGCAAGGTGTCACATCCCCCGCACTGAGACCCGACCCGCTTGTGAAATGGATAATCTACACATGAACTAAGTCGCGACGAACGGGGACACACACACACTCTCTAGGCTAGGTGGGACTAAACCTTAACCCAAAAATCAGAGTAAAACAATAACACGGAATCAATAACCGATCATATATATATATACCATGAGCATTCAAGCTCCAAAACAGAATTCCTATACAATATTCACAAGCCATCATGACTCAAAACATATATGCTCCATAACAGTATTCATACAAAATCATAACCAAAAGTATGCAAGTGTACGACAAAATACAAAAGCTAGAAGCGAATGCAAGACCTAATGACCTGAATTCCCGCCTAGCTCCCTGACACCTGCACAAACACTGAAAACCAAACGGGCTCAGTCTAAAAAGGGACTGGTGGGTATAAAACGGGCATAGTATATAAATATCGCATAAATTAAACATATACATGCAAGCTATAAACCCGTAAGAAGTTTTAAGAGATTTCCCAAGTGGGTGAGACAAAGAAAGACATCTACGGATTTACAACGGTCATATTCATTCATAATTAGTCATAGGGTTATAAGCTCGGCGAGTGAGCGTGCATAATCTCCAACCTTCTCCTCGTGTAATCATATCATAATTATTAGTTGTCATACATATCTTTCGTGCACATACATAAATGATCATAATCATACATATACACCTTCTTCCTCAGGGTGGTGGAAGGGTTAGCAAGACCCGACCACCTCATACATAATGGCTAGTGAGGTACATGAATCCTCAAAAGCCCGACTAGCATTTCCTCGTCGAAACTCCCAACGAGGTCCGTTTTGTCGTAAATTTGGTTGGAACTAGTGTATGGGATCACCGTCGGCCCTTGCCTCCCCGGATTGCCACATACACTAAGTCCATGGGCCCGTGAACATAACATAATCTCACCAAAATCATAAGGTAGGATTCAAACATAAAAGAAGGCTTAAATTTGAAATCATTTACTCATAAAAGACTCGATTTATAAATATACTATTTTGGCTCAAATCATTTCACGTAAGGGATATATCGGGTCGTTTTAACTACTAGAAGAGAAACTCACCTTAAACCGACAAAAGAAGAGCACAAGAGCCTCACTGACCGGCCTCGTCTCCTACTGGATCAAAATCTGTGCAAGAAAAGTGAAATGAGACTCAAAATGACCATATAAGACGCTCGGCAATGTAATGATCATGATATGAACGCATAAAAGATGGTATTATGTAATGAACATGTTCAGGTGCACCATTAATGCATTTAAATCATATAAACAAGTCATTCATTCGACATTAGAAGCGTTCATATTCATTCAAGTTCAAACCTTACACCTTTCATAACAATTTAATCTAAGAATTCAAATAACGGTCATATCACGTACTATAACAAGTTTACAATTATAGAATAGACAAATAATTATATTCAATTTCAAGATTGGAAATTAAAAAGAAACATGGAATTAATATGTAACAATTTAATTCTATAATTCAATTAAATCAAATAATATTTAATATATAATAAACATATATATATATATATATATATATATATATATATATATATATATATACACGTACCATTCCATGTATTACCCATGCATGCAAACAATTAAAATAACACATAATCATGCATGTAAATTTTAAATAATCAAATGCATGCATTTAAATCATGCACAAATATATATTAAATATAAACTATATATATATATATAAACAAATACGTAACCATGCATGCATATACAATAAAATCCAATTTTACAATACATGCATGCAACCAAAAACACACACACTCTACTATAAGCATTAGATTAGAAATTCCACAATTGCAACCTCCACCACCATCCCGGTTGCTGCTACCAATTCGAATTAAATCCCAATTTCAAAAGTATGACACGGCCGTGTTGGTTTTTAGTTCAAAATGGATACGGTCGTGTCCGATTTTTATAAAATTCTGGCAGCAAGTCGAAGCATCAACACGGCCTCGCCCATTTTTCATTGAATTTGGACGCGGCCGTATTGCCTTCCTTCTCGCAACACGCAGCAGTTTCAGCAGCAAAAATGCAGGGGAAGAGCAGCAGTTTCACGCAGCAACTTAGGCACAAATCAACCAACATATA
Organism: Lantana camara; assembly: GCA_037501455.1. NCBI lineage: Eukaryota > Viridiplantae > Streptophyta > Magnoliopsida > Lamiales > Verbenaceae > Lantana > Lantana camara. The sequence continues at coordinate 41,634,326 of CM074857.1, read as the reverse complement.
AAGGCATGAAAAGGCATGAAAGGGTGCAGGAAAAGATCAAGAATCCATCTCCAAAACAACCACCAAACAACCATAAAGTTTCATGCAGCAGCAGGTTCATGGAAGAGCAATTTTTGCTTGAAATTTCTCCAATCTCGTTAATGGAAACTCAATAAATATTCAACTACCACCTAATACAACACCATAAATGCAAAGAAGGGATCAAGTCCATCATATTCATGCTTGGAATCAACCAATTACCTCAAGAATTGAAAGAGATCAACCTAAGAGTTCATAACCTACATATTCTCCAAGGCAGCCATATATCCATGAAACCATGCTCAAAATTAGGGATGAATGGATTAAAATGACTCATATTCGATGCATAATACAACCTTAAGCCTACCTTGTGGATTAATGGAGGTTTGGAAGAGATTTGAGCTTGAATCTCCAAGGGTTGGCTTGAGCTACGGGAAAACTGGAATGCAGGGGAGAAATGGCTGAAATTCACTAAGTGAGAGAGTGTAATTCGGTTAGGGAGGATAATGATCAGCTAGATGGTTGAGTTAGGGTTTCATAGGCTCAAACCATGGTTAATTTGGTCAAGATTTGAATAAGTTATGGCTCTTTTAGTAAAATGTGGTTGTTTTGGTGCCGTTTCGTTTTTCAGTTGGATTTCAGAGGTTCAAATGATTTCAGAAAAAATATGGGGCTAAGTTTATTAAACCCAAATCTTTGATAGAGTTCAACGAAGTTGACGGAACTTGAATCCGAGTTCCCGAGCTCATGATATCACATACGGAACCAAGGGTGCACTAATTGCTCGTTAGCCCCCGATTTGGTTCCACAATTCAAATTAAATTCGTTACCCCGTCAAACAAGTTCGAAAACATGAAACGAGCATATAAACATGTTCATAACATATAAATCTATAACATACTAAATTTCCACGATATTTCGATATCAATTTATATAAAAACGAAGCACAAATAAACATTCATGCGCATAACATTAATAAATTCAAAACATTATAAATTGAATACTAAAAATTAAATTCTACTTTTAAATATCACTCAAAGTCAACGAAAATTTAAAATTGATTCACATAATTAAAGATATAGTTTAATTAATATTAAACACTTAATTAACAATTTAAAACATTAAATTAACGAAATTATATGAAAATGAAATAAAATAAAATAAAATAATATAATAACAATTTATGATAAAATTAAATATTTAAAACACTTATAAATAATTAATTCGCACCATTTTAGTAAACACATACGTCATACCTTTACGTCTGAAAAGTCGGGGCGTTACAACCTGCAATGCCCGTTATGAGTCACAGGCACCAAAGGACTAGGGGTAACTTTTCTCTTCTCTCTCCCTCCCATGGTTACCATCTCAATTCAAGAACGAGAAAGAAAGAAAAGGGGTTCAGCCCTTAAAGGGCTGAAAACGGGTCGATTAAGGAGTAACGGGTTGGGTCAAACGGTATCTGGCCCTTCTGGATCGGATTTTAAAAGGGTAGGGCGATCAAATGGCTTTAGAAAATTAAAAGATTAATCCATTCAATCCCAATCCTCGAAACGAACTCAATGAGAAGGTTGGAATTCGAATCCGAATTCCCGATCTCAAGGTAGCCACGAACGGCCCAAAACACCCTAATTATAATTAGGTCCCTAACTTGCAATTATTGGACAATTGAGTCCAAGTATAATTTAAATAAATTCTAAGGCCCACGTAATTAAAATAAAGTTCACGTTGACACGTAGGTATGCAACGTTAGAAAAATCACAAAAATGCTGAATTAAACTCTCTCGTGACACCGTACCTGGCTTGCTGGAAAAACGGGGTGTCACAACCTCTCCCTCTTAAGAAGGACCTGTCCTCAGGTCCACCGCCTCGAGTACTGGACTCTAACCAAAAACCTCTCCGTGTTCATCCCACGAGGGGTTCGCAACATCCCGATCGGAATTAGTTCAGAGAGGGGTCTTCAAGCACTAAGGGGCTTCAACGTTCACTACAAGCTGCTCACGAACTTGATCCGACCATGAGTAGTTCGGTCATTTTGCACGATAGGAGGGTTTAAACGAGATTCAACTCACACCATTTGAATCCATCCAAACCGTCCCATAATTCGGCATCACGAGTGGAGTTATTAACGAACTCCCACCACTCGCTCTCCAACCCAAACAGGTCTTCTATCACCAAATCAAATTCACGGGCTGAAGTTGGTTTCTTGAACGACCACGAGCTTCTAAACATAGTCTCCAAAGACCTGCTGAAAAGTTTGTTGCACAGTATGACCATCATTTCACCGAGTAGCTAAAGCACTCGTCCACTCCAAAAGCAATAACAAATAATGAACAAACACATGCTACAATAATCAAAGAAATGCATGATGCACCTGATATGTATGTTTGAATGTACCGATCACCATGGTTTTGGAATCTCCCACGAAAATGATCCAGTTTGGCACTTAATTTGTTGTTTTAGTTTCTTTTGCTCATAGTATCAAGCTTGGAATCCCTCAAGTGTTGATATTTCAATAACCGACCGGTCTTCGTCCTTGATCCAATTCCCTTCTTTACAAAATTTCATAGTCCGAAGTTCCACTCGTTCATGTGCGCTTACTCTGACCCAATCCACTCATTCTTCACAACAAATCATATTTACCCTTCCTCGGGTGCTGGAGCTTGTCCTTAGTAGTTCGGACACTGATCTCAAACCCTATTAACATTCCCGACTTATCATGGAAAAGCGATTGACGAGCCAATAACTTATCTTCTTCATGTTGTGAGCTTTCCTAGCTATTCCACTTCAATTGCTCGATTGAATTGACTCTCACTTAATCAGTCACTAATAATAGTGATTGGTTCGACTTCTCTTATTCTCTGCCTTCCTTACCAACTCTGCACACTCATTCTCAAACTCATCATCTTCAAGTTATGAAACATATTAGACTAAACACAATCCTCTCACACTTGGGAGATTGAGTTCGTAGGGGTCCCGTAACAAAACCATTGATTTGAATTTTACATCTACGGTCACCATCGATCATCCTTTACCTTGTGTTGTCGATCCGATTCCCAAACCCTTTCTTGAACGCATACCTTCATCTCTTCTTCGAACCTTGACCTTTATCCGCTTGATCTTCTTATATGACCCATTTATAGAATCTCGTTATTGTTGCTTCTTGCATTTCCATTGTTCCTTCTAGGAGTGATTCGTTCAAGCACAACCAAGAATTTTTTAAATCATCTCCCGGTCATGCTCTTCCCTTTAAGAGACTCTATCCTCAACCGTCGAATTTGTTCTACCATTTCTTGGATCAAAACTTTCAACTCCTTTCAACTTAACTTCCCCAGTAGAAATGGTGCTAATTGAATCACCTATCCGTTAATCTCACTCACATTCATCTTGAAGTGATTGGTAAGGATGATCACCTACTCCTTCTATTCTATTCTCCAATTCTACTTTCCTGAGCCTTAATATTTCCTCTTTCATTCTTCCCACTTTGCAACCCAAAATTCCTCTCATCTTGATTCGGATATGGCTCGGTTGAGGTAACACTTGATGGTGAAGCGAAGAAAATTTCCTATCAAGTAAACACTGAACAATGCATGTAGGATTAAGATGCCAATGCACGTAGCAAACAATTAATGGTGCAACACATTGGGGCAATTATATCAAGTAAAGATGCACGCATACATATATATATAAAGAAGATTTAATAATTTAAATACGATGTATGATATACGTGCTATGAATGCCGTACACCTGGCACCGTAGTGGTAAACTTTGGTTTGGCAATTTGTTCTTCATTCCCTTAAGTACTGCTTGCTTTGAACTTGTTGATCATTTCTTGTTTTCCCATGGTCTTCAAAATCTTCAAAGTTTTCCCCGTATCAAATTGTGCCTCCATGATCCGAGGTTATGATTACTTGAATCCCAAATTCTTCTACTCCATGAAATTTGATATCTTGATTTCTTTCAAAAACCGATCCCCAACGGTTGTCCGAATCTTCTTCATAGTTGTCACTTTGATCGAAGTTCCATTGACTATTATTTATAATTTCAATAATTAAATGAACTCATCCTTCAATTGCTTACATTTGAGCACATAATTTCCCTCCAACAACTCTTTGTCTTTCTTTATCGTTTCCATTTGTTGTTCCATATCTCCCAATTTGGCCTCACAACACGACAATTCAGCTTGGATTTCGAAAATAATTCCAATCCAACCGGAGATAGAACCTTTAGCATTGCTACCTTCCAAATCCAACTCACACCACATCCGAAACCCGAAGCATCTCCTTCTTGTCCGAACTGGGCTTCAAATAACTTAAATTTGGTGATCCCATCAACCGCTAGATCTTTGTCACTTATGAACCACGAACCTACTTTCCCTTGAGTTCCTTTGAAGGTCTCGTCTTCTCGTTGATAGAAGCCCCGAACCTAAAACACCTTCAAGATTTTCTTCACTTCTCCCTTGAGTGAATGATGCTATGGAATCCGGTTGGGAAGTTTTCATAGTGTAGGCATACATGTTGATCTCATGAGTTATAAGCACCTCACCTTACCACTATAAAACTTGGGAACCTTTTTCACAAATCAGTCTTCTATTCCGGACCCTATCTTCCGTTCCTAGAAAAGAGATCTTCTCCTCTGACTTCAAGCTTAGGAATTAGCAAAACACTGCCTTCAACCCGAGTAAAGCTACTACCGATAGAAATTGCACAAGAGCAAAGCCTAAATGCCGCATCATAATTGTTGATTTCCAAAGCATTACTGAGAACTGACATCCTCTCTTGTGGTTTCTGTCTTGACTTCTCTACCAATGAGGCTTTTTGAAACGACATGGAAACTTTGGTGTATCATGTAAAGATACCCAGGAACATAGCTCTATTTAGAAAAGCCCACAATCCTCGGATCTCTGTAGGTAACCCCGATGCATTCGTTACCTCTCCCATACTTGAAATAGAGCTTGTGATAGGTTATGGTTGTCGTAGAGATTGACCATGGTTTGATATTTTCTTCATAACCTATAAATCATAACTCATTTCAAGATAAATGCATGCGATTAGTGCATGCTCATGTCACACAGTTAAGACCAAAGGCATGGTATTGATACAAAAATGTAATACACAAGTCAACAGAGTCGAAAGGAGCACATTTCAATGTTCAAGAATGATGCAGTGCACACATTGTCAAGTAGTTTCCTAAGCTGTACAACCTAAAGTCGACAGGACACTACCCAAGAACTCCGGTTTTACAACCTAGAGCTCTGATACCACTTTAGGATGTGACACCCTACACGGAGGGCCCCACATCCCCCGCACTATGAGTCCGGTCCTCCACCCATGAAATGGAAAATCCATGCATGAACCAAACTCACAGCGAACGGAGACCGAACAAAAGCAACCCTGTGTTAGGTAGGACTAGACCCCGTACCAACAAATCGACAAACAGGAATGCGGAAGCAAAATAATCAATCAAGATAACAATATAACAAAGGAATATAATTCAAACAAGAATGTAAATACAGGTTCAACTAATTCAATAACCTGTCCTAACCTGTCCCAAAATAATACAATCAAATATATACAAACAGGTTCAACTAGGGCCCTAGAATTCTGTCCCGAGTTCAATAAACAATGAAGATGCAAGATGGCCTACAAGGCCTAAATCAATACAAGAAATGAAGGTGCAATACGATGCAGTGTAAATGAAACTAAGACTCGGAAGGACCAAAACACAAACAAGACCTCGATAAACTCTCACCTAATGACCACAGAACTTACAAGACAGACACTAAAAATAACGAGTGGGAGGGTTCAGCCCACTGACTGAGTGAAGGGGTTAACACACGCATATATATATAAACAGACAGTCAAGAAGGCGTAATCCCACTATATGTGATTTGTTATTAAAACAGGTAACGGGAATCAGGAGTCAATTAACACGTACGGGTGGAATTACGTCAAAGCATGCAATCAGGTAAGCAGGATATACAAGGCATGTGTCGATATCCGTACGCCCTCTGTTGATGCCCGTTTTACCTAAACAATCCACGAGCTCCAGCTGCTGAACAGGGACTGGGGGTATGCCAGAGGTTACGGATATCTATGTATTACATTTTAGGGTACCCGGCGAGAACGGGTATTTATTCCATCCTGGACTCCACTTCACAGTTATTAAATGACAGGAACAGGTAGGAATCAGGATTAGTATTATCAATAATAGGAAAAAAACTATAAATAACCTCCTTCTCCCGATGGTTCGGGTAGCTAACCCTAGCCATCCACGCAGTATGATCTTTGGGTTCATGACTCCCTCGGATCGGAGCCCTATCTTCCACCAAACCTCCTGGTGGATATCCGGGCAGTCCAACAGTGCGGGACTTGTGCAAGAGGTCACCCTCGGCCAGATACCTCCTGGATCACTCAATACACAAGCCCTTGGGTCCTAGGAATAGGTACAGGATCCACGCCGACTAGCCCAGCGCTAGGAGAGCTGGGGGCAATAACAATATCTCGCAAAACAGGCTCAGGGTTAACACTACATAGTTTATAAAGAATTTTCGGTACATAGCCGGTAAAAAAGATACGGGAGTTTAGTAGGAAAAACCATTTGGCTTAGTTTAAATCATGCAATGTTATAGGTCATTTATAAAAGAAACCTTCACCTCCATGTGCAAGAATGACCAAGAGAAAAACCATGATCCTCGAAAATCTCCACCTAGAAGATCACTGTACAAGAAAGGAAACATGGTGTACTTATGAGATATGACTAAAAATGGAACCAAGTAGGACGAATGGCAAATGTTCATAAAGTGGTGTACGTGTCATGGCATGATTCAATATGAAATAAATCATAAAATGTTATGGATTGAAGTGATCGTGTTCATGTGCATAATTAAATGTAATCAAGTACAAATGAAATACAACAAATAACATTTACTCGTATATAAACACGTATCACGTTTGATTATAGAAATTGAATCATATAATTGCAATTCATAACTTAATATACTATTCGCATTCTTAACATATCAATTTATAGAAATGCATGTCAATTAATATCACGTAACGAACATAAAACGCACGAGAAATAAAATCAGAAACGAAAACGAACGAAAGGAAAAACGAGGCAAACCACCTCTCAAAACCAACGGGGTAACCCCCAAGACCAGAACCTGTAACGCCCTTTAAGGGTCACAGGTACCAAAGGGCTAGGGGTAACTTTTCTCTTCTCTTTCCCTTCCATGGCTACCATCTGGATTGAAGAACGGGAAAGGAAGAAAAGGGGTTCAGCCCTTAAAGGGCTAAAAATGGGTCGGTTGAGGAGAAACGGGTAGGGTCAAACGGTATCCGGTCCTTCTGGATTGGATTTTAAAATGGTAGGGCGATCAAATGGCTTTAGAAAATTAAAATGTTAATCCATTGAATCCGGATCCTCGAAACGAACTCAATGAGAAGGTTGGAATTCCAATTAGAATTCTAGAGCTCAAGGTAGCCACGAACGGCCCAAAATACCCTAATTATAATTAGGTCCCTAAATTGGAATTATTGGACAATTGAGTCCATGTACAATTTAAATAAATTCTAAGGTGCACGTAATTAAAATAAACTTCACGTTGACACATAGGTATGCAACGTCACATAAATCACAAAAATACTGAATTAAACTCTCTTGTGACGCCGTACCTGGCTTGTTGGAAAAATGGGGTGTCACACATTGCGTAATGAGGAGCCTTTGAAAAGGACCTCCTGTAAAAGCCTGCAAAAAGGTTGGTGGAGGGCAACAATGGCGGGTACGCTTTGGTGTACTATTTGTCAGAGAGTGTTACAGGGTTGTTACTGAGGGCCAAGCACGCTCGGGTTTGATATGGGCTTTGGAGGCTCGTAGGTCAAGGGGGTACCTGGGCCAAAAGCGCTGGCATGAAGGGAATAATTTCGACATTATAGCCATGGCGGAATGACCTCGAGGGCGAGCCGAGGGGTAGCCTCGAGGGCTGCATTACAAGTAGCCGCGCTCGTCCACATGTGAGGAAGCTATGGCTCTCTTTGAAGAGGGAATGGATGATCCCTCGAGGGGAACAGTTGATCTCAAGGGGGTGCTTGAGATGTGGACCCTGAAGTCCCACGGTGTCGTGTTTTGACTAGGCCATATGTCGGATATATGTCTAGAACGTATTTTGGCCTCATCATTTTGCCCCCCAAATCTGTAGTCACACTAATATGGACTGTAGAATTCACACTTTCTAATTTCCAAGGGTTACCTTTGGCGGGGAGGTTATGCCCTCGAAAGTCCTGTTCCGAGGAAGCATTTAATGCGGTTCTTTCACCTTGACCACTCGGACTGTCGGGCATTAAATGACATTAAGCGAGTGGGTGCAAATTTTTAAGAAACGACGCGTGATCATAGGGACGTGTGCGACGGTTCGCAACAGTGGTTATCTAGGCAGGAATGATTACACCTTTTGAATTTATTGTCCAAATCCCACCAACTCTCCCTTATAAATAGGGATATGTTCACCCATTTGTTCCTTTTCACTTATACTTCCTCATAACACTTAGAATTTTCAAAAATTCTTCTGCACTCTTAGACAGATCCCAGCGATTCCAAAGCTTCAGAACTTTTAGGTAATATTTTGAATCCTTTTCTAACTTTTCATTTGCTAATCTTAGAACAGTAGGTCTTCTTCTCATTCCTTCAACACTCCTTCCCTTCTCGATTTCAACCATGTCCGGTGAGTACATTGATGAGGTGGTTAGAGAAATAGAGGATATGGCGAGTTCTAGTTCTTCGCCTCATAATCCCACTTCTCATCATCTAACGGGGAAGAAAATCTTTGGTGAGGCCAAGGATGAAGAACTTGATGCCGTTGTGTCGGCCATAGGGGAACGAAATCCAGGGAGAGTGGATCATCTCTTTGAAGAGATGGATCTTCTCATTGAGGCAGACCGCCAAGGGGTTGCTCTTCCCTTGGTAGATAGCTCCACTAGACCTCATCGTCACACCGTAACCACCGTAATCCCAGGCCCATCTCGTGAAGAGGTGGTTGTCTGGCCTCTAAAGGCACCCAGCACCAAACGCCAGAAAAGGAGTAAGAAATCCAAAGCGACGGTGGAAGGGGAGAGTTCGGGCATGTAAGCCATGGACAGAACCCCTGATGAAATTAAAAGCACCATGTCCGTGGAGGATTTAGTCACATTGAGAGCTCCGAGGCATTTGGATGAAAGATTCATTTTTCGGCTATCGGAGGAGCACGAGAAAGCCAATAATCCGCCCCCTCCCCCTCCTCCCCCCCCCCCCCCCCCGGAGAGATGACCGTGTACAAGGACACCATAGCCGCTGGGGGATTGAAATTTCCTATTCCCGTTCCCATGACGAGTATTCTCAACTATTTAAATTTGAGCCCTTCACAAATCCTCCCCAATGGAATAGCCCTCATCAATGCTTTCATTATTTTAATGAAATGCACTGGGCGTGAGCCCTCGATCTAAAATTTCAACAGTCTGTTCCAAGTGGCTCGTTCACTCCACTCGTCTCCGAGGGAGGGGTTTTACTATATCCAGGCGAAATCCAACCTTAGGCTGATAGATTCCCCCTCGAGTTCGTATGGTACGGAGTGGAAGAAGAAGTTTTTCTTTGTAAGGGATCCCGAGGGTGAAGATTTTGGAGTTCCCCGAGCGTGGGTTATTCATGGAGAGGGGCCCCTTGTAAAATCCCGCCTGGAGCCTACTTTTCCCATAAAAAGGGCCCAGGACCTAGCCCTCGAGATGAAAAACGAGGGTTGGCTAATTTCAGCCAAGGACTTGATGGATGATGAAGAGTTGTTATTCCTTTGTAGGCATGTGAGCCCTCCTGACATGATTGCTAACCCTCCCGAGCGCAATTTGGAGCGTGAAGGTTAGAATCTAGGATGCTAACTCTTTAGATAGGAGTACTAACTTAGTCCTTCGAATCCTTGATAAGAAAAACTGATCCTTGCATTTCTCTTTGGTAGGTGTGAATATTCTGATGGCAGGAAGAGGCATGGCTAATGTGGCCGCACGTTTGGGCGCTCGGATAAATCAAAGGCACTCTCAGCAACAACAACAACGACAGCAACAACAGTAACAGAGGCTGTAACACCCCGACTTTTCGGACGTAAAGGTAGGGCGTATGTGTTTACCTATTTACGCGAATTAATTGTTTTACGTGTTCTATATTTAATTTTATTATAAATTATTATTATATTACTATACTATATTCTATTTTAATATATTATCAATTCTAATATATATATGTATTTCGTATTATATTTATATATATATATATATATGTTTAATTATTATTATTAATTTCATGATTATGCTAATTATATGTTATATTAATTAATCATGTTTTAATTAATTACTTATATATATATATATATATTATACGTGGGATTTATATATATATTCATGCATGGAAGATTTTATAATTATGCATGCAAATCCTATTTATGCATGAGGATTCTATTTTTGCATGTAAATTAATATATTTTGCATGAAAATCATATTTATGCATGGGAAATTAGTATGCATGAGTTTCATTTCATTTTGCATGAACATTTGCATGAATTGCGTGATTGAGTTTGTTCGTTTATTTTGTGCTTCGTTCTCTTATGAAATGATATCAAATTGCCACGAATTTGTAATATGTCGTACATATATGTGTTATGAACCTGATTTTATGCTCAAATTATGTTTTTGAATTCATTTGATAGGTTAACGAATTAATTTTAATTGAGGAACCAAAACGGGAGCTAACGAGCACTTAGCGTACCCTTGGTTCCGAATTTAATATCTTGAGCTCGGGAACTCGGATTCGAGTTTCGTCAACTCCGCTGAACTCGTAACGAAAATTCGAGTTTAGTAAACTTAGCCTTACAATTTTCCTAATTCATTTGAAACTCCGAAATCCAACCGAAAAACGAAACGGAGACCAACTTGACCTTGTTACACTAATTCAGTTATATCTTGGCTAAACCACAACCAAATTAACCATGGTTTGATTCCTTTAAACCCTAACTCAACCACCTATCTAGATATTTCAAGCCTTGACCGAAATTATCATCACACAAGCCCCAAAACATCAGCCAAAGCTTCTGTTTCTCTCTCCAGTCCCGAAACCCTTCATCCCTTGGAGATTTTGGAGCTCAAATCTCCTCCAAACTTCAACTAATCATCAAGGTAAGTTAGGGGTTGTATTATATGATTAATTCTGATCATTTTCATCCTTCCATTCATGATTTTGAGCATGGTTTCATTCATTTCTGACCATTTTCCCGAAAATGGAAGTTTTGAGCAAATTCATGATCTTCTTTGATTCTTAACGGTTTTGATCGATTCCAAGCATGAGAATGATTGTTTTGACATCCTTATTTCATTTATGATCATTGCTTTCGTGTTTGTTGAGAAATATATGAGAGATCATTTATGAAATTTTCAGAAAATTTCACAGAAGTTCACGTGTGTTTCCATGCCTTGCTTGATCACTTTTGGAACTGATTTACTTGTTGATTATTTGGTGTTTTGCTGCGTATTTGGTGGCTTTTTGGACTTGAACTGAATCGGATTGATTGAGCTCACGCTTGCTCTGTTTTCTTCGAAGTTTTGCTCTGTTTTTCTGGACTGCTTTTGCTGTCAATTTGCTGCGTTTCCTTCTCCCTTTTTCTGTCCATTTTAGCAGCTTTGTGGTGTGTGTTCTTGTTGAGTTTGTGCTGCCTTTTAGATCTTGTTGTGTGGCTTTTGTTGTCTTCGTTCATGTTGGAGATGGTGGCCTTTTCTTGCTCTGTTTTCTGTCAAAGCAAGGCTGTTGCTGCTGCGTGTAACGGGCGTGTCATTTCTGCCCTTTCCAGCGCGACACGGGGGTGCAGACTTGGCCTGGGACTTCTGTACCGAGACACGGGCGTGTCTCGGTCCAGGCTTGGAGGGTGACACGGGGGTGTCACCCCGTTTTGCTTGAATCCTTGCTTCGTTTTCCTGGACTGTTGCTGCTGTTGTTTCCTTAGCTTTTGCTGCTTCTTTTGCTGTGTATTGCTGGGCTGCTGGATGTTGTGCTGTGAGTGTGTGTGTTGCATGCATGGCTGTGAGTGTGAGTTGTGCATGCATGGCTTTGTGCTTGTATTTTCATGCTTGTGTGTGTGTGTAATTGCATGTGTGTATGAGTATAAATGTGTAATGAGTGTGCGTATGCATGGCTGTGAATTGTGTGCATGGTTTTGTGTTGAAGTTGCATGCATACGTGTATATATATATATATGTATATATTATATAATATTTCATGCATGGTTTGATTTAAATATGGTATATATATATTGTGCATGTATTATATATATAAGCATGCATGGGGTGTGTTTGAGTGTGTACGTGAGTATATATATATATATGTAATGTGTATATATATTATTATATTATATGTATATTTATTATATATTTTGAATATTAATTGATTTAATTTAATTATTGAAATTAATTGATTTCAATTTCGCGTATTTATTCTACTGACCATTGTTTGAACGTTTCAATTATTTATTTTATTCCTAAATGTGAATATGAATATAATATGTGTTGTGCTTATTAAATGAATTTTAGATTAATTGTTATGTACTATGAATATTATGCATGATTTGAATTTATGAAATTTATATGAACCTATGAAATTTATGAAAATTATATGAATGTTATGAATTTATGAAATTATGCAATTGAATGAAATATATGAATGAATGATTTGAATTATATGTTTTAAATTCCTTAATCGTGCACATGAACATTTTTATAATATAACATGATCATTTATGCATTCATGTCATATTCACCTCATTGCCGAGCGTCATATGTGGTCATTGCGTCTCATACCTTTTCTTTTGCACAGATTCGGGTTTGGTCGGAGACGAGGGCGAGCATTGAAACGCGCTTGTGCCTTTATTTTGCTGTGGTAAAGGTGGGTTTTTCTTCTATTAGTTAAAACAACCCTATAAATCCCTTATGTGCAAAGTTTTAAGCCAAAATTATATATTTATATAAATCGAGTCATTTTGGGTAAATGATTTCAAACGTATGACCCCTCTTAATTATGAAACCCTACCTTATGTTTTGGCGAGATTGTATGGATGTTATGTTCACGGGCCCCGGGACTTAGTATATGTGGCTAACCGAGGAAGCAAGGGCTGACGGGGATCCCATATACTAGTTCCAACCAAATCTACGACGATACGGACCTCGTCAGGAGTTTTGACGAGGAAACGCAAGTCGGGCTTTTGAGGATTCATGTACCTCACTAGCCATTACGTACGATCCGGTGGTCAGGTCTAGCTAACTTGTCCACCACCCGGAGGAAGAAGGTGTATATGTATGATTATGATCATTTTTGTATGTGCACGAAAGATATGTGTGATAACCACTAATTATGATATGATTACACGAGGAGAAGGTTGGAGATTGTGCACGCTCACTCGCCGAGCTTAAACCCTTATGAACAATTATGAATGAAAATGAACGTCGTAATCCCGTTGATGTCTTCTTTGTTTTAACCATTTGGTAAATCCTTATCAAACTTCACACGGGATTAGGGCTTGCATGTATGTGTTTAATTTATGCGATATTATAGATATTATGCCCTGTTTTTATACCCACCAGTCTCTTTTAGACTGAACCCGGTTGTTTTCAGCTGTTTTATGCAGGTATAGGAGTGCTAGGCGGGAATACAAGTCGTCTAGGTCTTGCATTTATGTTTAGCACTTCTTTTCAGTCTCATATTCATACTCTTGTTGATATTTTGTATATGATCATAGTTGTGCTTGGAGCGTTATGATTTTTGTAGGCCATAAGCGCCGTTGATTATGGAATGTTTTTGTATATCTATTTTTGGAGCTTGTTAGCTCATTGTATATATGCTATGTAGTTCTTGCTTCCGCGAATTTTATTTAACTCTGATTTTATGATTCTGGTACTGATTGGTTCAAGGGTTAGTCCCGCCTAGCATAGCGTGTGTGTTGTGTCCCCGTTCGCCGTGGATTTGGCACGTGTATGGACTTCCATTTCATATATGGGTCAGGTCTCGGTGCGGGGGATGTGGTACCTCACGCTCGGGTGCTACATCCTTAAGTGGTATCAGAGCTTAGGGTTGCAAAACCCGGGCTCTAGTGTCGTGTTGAGTCAGTTAGGTCGTTCGGCTTTAGGAACAACTTGTCAATGTGTAGCATATGCATTGTTTACGTGCTTGTGTGCTCTAAATCTTGAATTTTGATCGAATTAATTGCACTTGCATGCATGGACTAAAGATAGCATGCATTTTAGTGTTTCTTGAACAGGATGCCTCCACGTAGACATCGTGAGAGATCTCCCGGACATCGTCGTCATCATGATCGATCTCCTACGCCTCCACCCCAACCACAAGCACCACCGATGGATATGGGGAATTTCATGGAAGCGGTTTTCAATTATGTAGAGCTTAGAAGGGCTCAAGCTCCCCCACCACAACAAGCAGAACAACAAGCTCCTCCACTAAACCATAACAATAGAGATCCTCATGGGGTGTTTCTGAGCTACAACCCCCCTCGATTTTCTGGTTCTATCGATGATGCTGTTTCGGAGGGTTGGTTGATTCGAGTAGAGAGGATATCTGGAGTCCGACAGTCTACTACACAAGGGAAGGAAATCAAAAAGAAGGATCCGATTTTTAGAGCTCCTATGGGAAGAGGATCCGGATCGAATTCGGGAAAGAGGCCGATGATTCAAGCTAGTCCGCCTCCTAAAGGTCCATTTAAGAAACCTCGGTTTGGAGGACAAGGTTCTAAGGCCGCACCGACTCGACCAAAGGCTCTATCCATGGCACCAACGAGAGATCGACAAGGTCCGAGCGAGGCGAGATTGGCTCAAGCTCCTTGTACACATTGTGGAGGACCAACTCATAATTACTATAACTGTCGGAGGAGGTTGAATTTATGCCTCATATGTGGAAAAGGCGACCATATGGCGGATGATTGCCCCTATAAAGACCCGGGATATCAAAGACGAGTTCAAAGGCCAATGATTCAGGCTCGTGCTTACGCTCTCAAAGGTGAAGAGCAAGATGCAGAGATCAATCCCACAGCTGTGATAGAAGGTACCCTATGCATACATAACATGAGCATTCATACACCCTTTGATTCGGGTGCCACGCATTCTTTTATTTCTTGTGAATTAGTTGCTATTCTGTGCTTGTTTGTTATTTGCTTTTCCTTCTGATGTTTGGTGAGTTCGCCACTGGGTGGTAGTCTTCAGACAGATTAGTTGGTTTGGGAGTGTTCAGTTCTGATGGAAGGATAAGTTGTGGTAATCTTCATCGATGACATCTTAGTTTATTCGAGAACTCCGGAGGATTATGCCAGGCATCTTAGGATTGTGTTGGATACCTTAAGAGAGCATCGGATTGTATGCTAAGTTTAGCAAAGGCGAGTTTTGGATTGATCAAGTAACATTTCTGGGTCATATTATTTCGAGGAAAGGTTTGGAGGTATACCCTTCTAAGATTGAGACGGTTATTCAAGGGCAAAGCCCGAAAAATGTTTCAGAAGTGAGGAGTTTCTGGGGTTTGGCATATTACTATCGAAGAGTTGTATAGGACTTTCGAAGATTACAGCTCCTTTAACCCGAGTGACTAAGAAGAGGGTTAAGTTTGAGTGGGACGAGGCATGTGTGGATAGCCTTCAACTTGTAAAGGAAAGTTGACCACCGCTCCTGTATTAGCACTTCCCGAAGGTACAGAAAGATATACAGTTTATACGGATGCCTAAAAAGGAAGGTTTGGGATGTGTGTTGCTGCAAAATGGAAGAGTAATCGTTTATGCCTCAAGGAAATTGAAAGAGCATGAACAGACTTACCTCACTCATGATTTGGAATTAGTGGCAGTGATCTTTGCTTTGGGTAAGCGGAGACACTATCTTCATGGAATTTCGTTTGAGGTCTTTTCTGATTACAAAAGTCTCCAATACTTACTCTCACATAAGGAATTGAACAAGGGACAACGACGTTGGATGGAACTTTTGGCGGATTATGAGGGTACAATCCGATACCATCCCGATAAAGCTAATTTGGTCGTGAATGCACTTAGTAGGAAAACTAGTGTGTCCAATGTGAAAGTAGAAATTGGAGATGAGAATGAGTTGTTCAGACTGAGAGCTAGGGTTCGGAATATTACAGTTCGACCAGATCTTAAACAGAGGTTATTTGATTCTCAGAGGATTGATCCCGAGGTTCAGAATGCCGTTTGGGTTTGATGATACGGGACTTCTAAGATTCAAGAATAGAGTTGTTGTCCCAGAAGAATTAAAAAGGATTATTCTTGAGAAAGCCCATCGGTCAGGGTATTCGTTACATCCCGGAGGAACAAGAGGTATAAGGATCTTAAGCAATTCTATTGGTGGAATGGATTGAAACAGGATGTGATCGACTTCGTGAAACATTGCAGGACTTGTCAAGTGGTAAAGGCAGAACATCAAAAGCCATCGGGGCTACTTCAACCATTACCTATCCCGGAATGGAAAAAGGGAACAAATAACTATGGATTTTGTTTCGGGATTACCAAAAGTGAGAGGAGGTTTCGATGGAATTTGGGTTAGTATGGACAGGTTGACGAAGTCAGCTCATTTTCTTGCAATCAGAATGTCCGATAAGGTGAGTAAGTTGGCTATGAGATACAATGATGAGATTGTCAAGCTTCATGGTGTACCTGTTAGTATTGTCTCGGATCGGAGATCACAGGTTTACTTCAAGGTTTTGGTAAGAATTGCAGAAGTGATTGGGAACAAGGCTTCAATTCAGCACAGCTTTCCATCCTCAGACCGACGGATAATCAGAAAGGTTAATTAAGGATCTGGAGGATTCGTTGAGAGCATGTGCATTGGACTTTCAAAGCTCGTGGAATTAGCAGTTATAGTTAATCGAGTTTGCTTACAACAATAGCTATCAAGCCTCGATTGAAATGGCCCCTTATGAAGCTCTTTATGGATGAGGGCTGTACAAGAGGCTATTGATAAGGTTCAGATAAGTAGACAACGATTGAAGGCCGCTCAGGGTTGACGAAAGATTTATGTAGGTCTACGGAAGAAGAAATTGGAGGTTGAGATTGGAGATAAGGTTTTCCTAAAGGCTTTTCCACGAAGAGGATTCTCAAGGATTGGACGAGGAGGAAAATTAAACACTTGCTCCGAAAGTATTCTCGAGATGAGTCCGAGGTTCTACCGGTTGAAGAAGTGGATTAGAACCGGATCTCACCTTCGTTCAGAAGCCGATTAAGATATTGGATCGGAAGTTTCAGGAACTTCAAAATCGGCGTATTCCACTAGTCAAGGGTCTTTGGAGAAGTGATAAAACCGAAGAGGCTATGTGGGAGACGGAGGATAAGATGTAAAGGTTTCACCCCAAGTTGTTTCCGAGCGAGCAATGAATCCGAGGACGGATTCTTTTAAGGGGGAGAGATTGTAACGCCCCGACTTTTCGGACGTAAAGGTAGGGCGTATGTGTTTACCTATTTGCGCGAATTAATTGTTTTACGTGTTCTATATTTAATTTTATTATAAATTATTATTATATTACTATACTATATTCTATTTTAATATATTATCAATTCTAATATATATATGTATTTCGTATTATATTTATATATATATATATATATGTTTAATTATTATTATTAATTTCATGATTATGCTAATTATATGTTATATTAATTAATCATGTTTTAATTAATTACTTATATATATATATATATTATACGTGGGATTTATATATATATTCATGCATGGAAGATTTTATAATTATGCATGCAAATCCTATTTATGCATGAGGATTCTATTTTTGCATGTAAATTAATATATTTTGCATGAAAATCATATTTATGCATGGGAAATTAGTATGCATGAGTTTCATTTCATTTTGCATGAACATTTGCATGAATTGCGTGATTGAGTTTGTTCGTTTATTTTGTGCTTCGTTCTCTTATGAAATGATATCAAATTGCCACGAATTTGTAATATGTCGTACATATATGTGTTATGAACCTGATTTTATGCTCAAATTATGTTTTTGAATTCATTTGATAGGTTAACGAATTAATTTTAATTGAGGAACCAAAACGGGAGCTAACGAGCACTTAGCGTACCCTTGGTTCCGAATTTAATATCTTGAGCTCGGGAACTCGGATTCGAGTTTCGTCAACTCCGCTGAACTCGTAACGAAAATTCGAGTTTAGTAAACTTAGCCTTACAATTTTCCTAATTCATTTGAAACTCCGAAATCCAACCGAAAAACGAAACGGAGACCAACTTGACCTTGTTACACTAATTCAGCTATATCTTGGCTAAACCACAACCAAATTAACCATGGTTTGATTCCTTTAAACCCTAACTCAACCACCTATCTAGATATTTCAAGCCTTGACCGAAATTATCATCACACAAGCCCCAAAACATCAGCCAAAGCTTCTGTTTCTCTCTCCAGTCCCGAAACCCTTCATCCCTTGGAGATTTTGGAGCTCAAATCTCCTCCAAACTTCAACTAATCATCAAGGTAAGTTAGGGGTTGTATTATATGATTAATTCTGATCATTTTCATCCTTCCATTCATGATTTTGAGCATGGTTTCATTCATTTCTGACCATTTTCCCGAAAATGGAAGTTTTGAGCAAATTCATGATCTTCTTTGATTCTTAACGGTTTTGATCGATTCCAAGCATGAGAATGATTGTTTTGACATCCTTATTTCATTTATGATCATTGCTTTCGTGTTTGTTGAGAAATATATGAGAGATCATTTATGAAATTTTCAGAAAATTTCACAGAAGTTCACGTGTGTTTCCATGCCTTGCTTGATCACTTTTGGAACTGATTTACTTGTTGATTATTTGGTGTTTTGCTGCGTATTTGGTGGCTTTTTGGACTTGAACTGAATCGGATTGATTGAGCTCACGCTTGCTCTGTTTTCTTCGAAGTTTTGCTCTGTTTTTCTGGACTGCTTTTGCTGTCAATTTGCTGCGTTTCCTTCTCCCTTTTTCTGTCCATTTTAGCAGCTTTGTGGTGTGTGTTCTTGTTGAGTTTGTGCTGCCTTTTAGATCTTGTTGTGTGGCTTTTGTTGTCTTCGTTCATGTTGGAGATGGTGGCCTTTTCTTGCTCTGTTTTCTGTCAAAGCAAGGCTGTTGCTGCTGCGTGTAACGGGCGTGTCATTTCTGCCCTTTCCAGCGCGACACGGGGGTGCAGACTTGGCCTGGGACTTCTGTACCGAGACACGGGCGTGTCTCGGTCCAGGCTTGGAGGGTGACACGGGGGTGTCACCCCGTTTTGCTTGAATCCTTGCTTCGTTTTCCTGGACTGTTGCTGCTGTTGTTTCCTTAGCTTTTGCTGCTTCTTTTGCTGTGTATTGCTGGGCTGCTGGATGTTGTGCTGTGAGTGTGTGTGTTGCATGCATGGCTGTGAGTGTTAGTTGTGCATGCATGGCTTTGTGCTTGTATTTTCATGCTTGTGTGTGTGTGTAATTGCATGTGTGTATGAGTATAAATGTGTAATGAGTGTGCGTATGCATGGCTGTGAATTGTGTGCATGGTTTTGTGTTGAAGTTGCATGCATACGTGTATATATATATATATGTATATATTATATAATATTTCATGCATGGTTTGATTTAAATATGGTATATATATATTGTGCATGTATTATATATATAAGCATGCATGGGGTGTGTTTGAGTGTGTACGTGAGTATATATATATATATGTAATGTGTATATATGTTATTATATTATATGTATATTTATTATATATTTTGAATATTAATTGATTTAATTTAATTATTGAAATTAATTGATTTCAATTTCGCGTATTTATTCTACTGACCATTGTTTGAACGTTTCAATTATTTATTTTATTCCTAAATGTGAATATGAATATAATATGTGTTGTGCTTATTAAATGAATTTTAGATTAATTGTTATGTACTATGAATATTATGCATGATTTGAATTTATGAAATTTATATGAACCTATGAAATTTATGAAAATTATATGAATGTTATGAATTTATGAAATTATGCAATTGAATGAAATATATGAATGAATGATTTGAATTATATGTTTTAAATTCCTTAATCGTGCACATGAACATTTTTATAATATAACATGATCATTTATGCATTCATGTCATATTCACCTCA
Source organism: Lantana camara (assembly GCA_037501455.1). Lineage (NCBI taxonomy): Eukaryota > Viridiplantae > Streptophyta > Magnoliopsida > Lamiales > Verbenaceae > Lantana > Lantana camara. The sequence continues at coordinate 41,614,118 of CM074857.1, read as the reverse complement.
TTGCCGAGCGTCATATGTGGTCATTGCGTCTCATACCTTTTCTTTTGCACAGATTCGGGTTTGGTCGGAGACGAGGGCGAGCATTGAAACGCGCTTGTGCCTTTATTTTGCTGTGGTAAAGGTGGGTTTTTCTTCTATTAGTTAAAACAACCCTATAAATCCCTTATGTGCAAAGTTTTAAGCCAAAATTATATATTTATATAAATCGAGTCATTTTGGGTAAATGATTTCAAACGTATGACCCCTCTTAATTATGAAACCCTACCTTATGTTTTGGCGAGATTGTATGGATGTTATGTTCACGGGCCCCGGGACTTAGTATATGTGGCTAACCGAGGAAGCAAGGGCTGACGGGGATCCCATATACTAGTTCCAACCAAATCTACGACGATACGGACCTCGTCAGGAGTTTTGACGAGGAAACGCAAGTCGGGCTTTTGAGGATTCATGTACCTCACTAGCCATTACGTACGATCCGGTGGTCAGGTCTAGCTAACTTGTCCACCACCCGGAGGAAGAAGGTGTATATGTATGATTATGATCATTTTTGTATGTGCACGAAAGATATGTGTGATAACCACTAATTATGATATGATTACACGAGGAGAAGGTTGGAGATTGTGCACGCTCACTCGCCGAGCTTAAACCCTTATGAACAATTATGAATGAAAATGAACGTCGTAATCCCGTTGATGTCTTCTTTGTTTTAACCATTTGGTAAATCCTTATCAAACTTCACACGGGATTAGGGCTTGCATGTATGTGTTTAATTTATGCGATATTATAGATATTATGCCCTGTTTTTATACCCACCAGTCTCTTTTAGACTGAACCCGGTTGTTTTCAGCTGTTTTATGCAGGTATAGGAGTGCTAGGCGGGAATACAAGTCGTCTAGGTCTTGCATTTATGTTTAGCACTTCTTTTCAGTCTCATATTCATACTCTTGTTGATATTTTGTATATGATCATAGTTGTGCTTGGAGCGTTATGATTTTTGTAGGCCATAAGCGCCGTTGATTATGGAATGTTTTTGTATATCTATTTTTGGAGCTTGTTAGCTCATTGTATATATGCTATGTAGTTCTTGCTTCCGCGAATTTTATTTAACTCTGATTTTATGATTCTGGTACTAATTGGTTCAAGGGTTAGTCCCGCCTAGCATAGCGTGTGTGTTGTGTCCCTGTTCGCCGTGGATTTGGCACGTGTATGGACTTCCATTTCATATACGGGTCAGGTCTCGGTGCGGGGGATGTGGTACCTCACGCTCGGGTGCTACATCCTTAAGTGGTATCAGAGCTTAGGGTTGCAAAACCCGGGCTCTAGTGTCGTGTTGAGTCAGTTAGGTCGTTCGGCTTTAGGAACAACTTGTCAATGTGTAGCATATGCATTGTTTACGTGCTTGTGTGCTCTAAATCTTGAATTTTGATCGAATTAATTGCACTTGCATGCATGGACTAAAGATAGCATGCATTTTAGTGTTTCTTGAACAGGATGCCTCCACGTAGACATCGTGAGAGATCTCCCGGACATCGTCGTCATCATGATCGATCTCCTACGCCTCCACCCCAACCACAAGCACCACCGATGGATATGGGGAATTTCATGGAAGCGGTTTTCAATTATGTAGAGCTTAGAAGGGCTCAAGCTCCCCCACCACAACAAGCAGAACAACAAGCTCCTCCACTAAACCATAACAATAGAGATCCTCATGGGGTGTTTCTGAGCTACAACCCCCCTCGATTTTCTGGTTCTATCGATGATGCTGTTTCGGAGGGTTGGTTGATTCGAGTAGAGAGGATATCTGGAGTCCGACAGTCTACTACACAAGGGAAGGAAATCAAAAAGAAGGATCCGATTTTTAGAGCTCCTATGGGAAGAGGATCCGGATCGAATTCGGGAAAGAGGCCGATGATTCAAGCTAGTCCGCCTCCTAAAGGTCCATTTAAGAAACCTCGGTTTGGAGGACAAGGTTCTAAGGCCGCACCGACTCGACCAAAGGCTCTATCCATGGCACCAACGAGAGATCGACAAGGTCCGAGCGAGGCGAGATTGGCTCAAGCTCCTTGTACACATTGTGGAGGACCAACTCATAATTACTATAACTGTCGGAGGAGGTTGAATTTATGCCTCATATGTGGAAAAGGCGACCATATGGCGGATGATTGCCCCTATAAAGACCCGGGATATCAAAGACGAGTTCAAAGGCCAATGATTCAGGCTCGTGCTTACGCTCTCAAAGGTGAAGAGCAAGATGCAGAGATCAATCCCACAGCTGTGATAGAAGGTACCCTATGCATACATAACATGAGCATTCATACACCCTTTGATTCGGGTGCCACGCATTCTTTTATTTCTTGTGAATTAGTTGCTATTCTGTGCTTGTTTGTTATTTGCTTTTCCTTCTGATGTTTGGTGAGTTCGCCACTGGGTGGTAGTCTTCAGACAGATTAGTTGGTTTGGGAGTGTTCAGTTCTGATGGAAGGATAAGTTGTGGTAATCTTCATCGATGACATCTTAGTTTATTCGAGAACTCCGGAGGATTATGCCAGGCATCTTAGGATTGTGTTGGATACCTTAAGAGAGCATCGGATTGTATGCTAAGTTTAGCAAAGGCGAGTTTTGGATTGATCAAGTAACATTTCTGGGTCATATTATTTCGAGGAAAGGTTTGGAGGTATACCCTTCTAAGATTGAGACGGTTATTCAAGGGCAAAGCCCGAAAAATGTTTCAGAAGTGAGGAGTTTCTGGGGTTTGGCATATTACTATCGAAGAGTTGTATAGGACTTTCGAAGATTACAGCTCCTTTAACCCGAGTGACTAAGAAGAGGGTTAAGTTTGAGTGGGACGAGGCATGTGTGGATAGCCTTCAACTTGTAAAGGAAAGTTGACCACCGCTCCTGTATTAGCACTTCCCGAAGGTACAGAAAGATATACAGTTTATACGGATGCCTAAAAAGGAAGGTTTGGGATGTGTGTTGCTGCAAAATGGAAGAGTAATCGTTTATGCCTCAAGGAAATTGAAAGAGCATGAACAGACTTACCTCACTCATGATTTGGAATTAGTGGCAGTGATCTTTGCTTTGGGTAAGCGGAGACACTATCTTCATGGAATTTCGTTTGAGGTCTTTTCTGATTACAAAAGTCTCCAATACTTACTCTCACATAAGGAATTGAACAAGGGACAACGACGTTGGATGGAACTTTTGGCGGAAAACCTGACTTTGTAGAGTGACGTGTTAAATATTTGGAATAAAAAGCTGTCTTTGTAGAGTGATGCGTTAAATATTTGGAATTAATATCGGACTTTGTAGAGTGATGCGTTAAATATTTAGAATAAAAAGCTGTCTTTGTAGAGTGATGTGTTAAATATTTGAAATTAAAAGTTGACTTTGTAGAGTGACGCGTTAAATATTTGGAATTAAAACCTGACTTTGTAGAAAGATGCGTTAAATATTCGGAATTAAAAGCAGACTTTGTAGAGTGATGGGTTAAATATTTGGAATTAAAACCTAACTTTGTAGAGTGATGCGTTAAATATTTTGAAACACTAACTAGAAATGAACGTACAACTAAGTCTGTAGTTAGTGTTCACAAAAGTTACCATTAATAATTCAATAACACTCAAGAATAATTGGAATGACTTTATGATGACCTGTTGTGGGCACCTACATATGTTACCATCATAAACAAACAACACTCAAGATTAATTGGAAGGACTTCATGATTGCATGTTGTGGACACTTACATGTTTATGTAATGTTATTGAATTATAATGGTAACTTTTGTGAAAACTAACTACAAAGATAGTTATATGTTCATTTCTAGTTAGTGTTTCAAAATAATTTGTAGTCAGCTTTTAATTCCAAATATTTAACGCATCACTCTACAAAGTTAGGTTTTAATTCCAAATATTTAACACGTCACTCTACAAAGTCAGGTTTAATTCCAAATATTTAACACCTCAATCTACAAAGTTAGGTTTTAATTCCAACTATTTAACGTATCACTCCACAAACCGTGAGATCAGTTAATGCGTAATACAAATTATAGACTCTACAAAATGTGAATTTAGTTATGCAATATGATAACATCGCTCAAGAAACCGTTATTTAAAGCTCAGTATCAACCATTGTGATTCACTGTAAAATGTATCATATACAAAGTTAACAAGTACAAACTAAAAAATTATTAGTTCATTCGTACAAGCTGTTGACAACCATATTTAAATATGATATGGGCGATGTATACACGGTATTCGACGATGGGGACTCCTTGTGCAAACTGGTTGAACTCTGCGGTGTCCTTTGCAAGTGATTCCACGTAGAGGCAAATAAATGCCCCACTGTCCAAGCTTTCTGGTGCTTGAGTATGGAAGGTAGTGGGTTAAGGGTACTCTTATTCAGTCGCAATTTTGGCAATACGCTTATATTCCCAATATGATTTCATGAAACAACCCCATACTTCTCTGTGTGACGCGTTTTAGGCGAACTCATGGAGTTGTATGCAAAGAATTTCTTCTCCATTGTGTTGTACACAACCAAATGCCAATAATTTGTAGTGTGCAATGGCAATATAACGTACCGGCATTCGTTGATGACACCACTGTTGAGCATTTCCACTTGTAGCACCGCATATTTCCTCAAATTCGGGTCTTCAAGAAATTTACCTATCTTCTTCACCGACAGATAATGGCTTCTCGTGGATCCCTTCACTAAATCTATTATATGTTGCGTGAGAAATGAAGAAGCGTAATAGATTTTGTGGTATTTTTGGGGAACGTAGTCACTATCCATTAGAAGATGAAAATAGGCCTCGAACACCCGTTGATTCATGGATTGGCCCCATATCAATCTTGGAATATCACTCACATATACCCGAGTTTCATCAGCAACAACTCCCTCACCCTCATCAGCATCAACCCCCTGAACTTCATCAACACCGTCCTCCATTCATCTCTCAAATCACTTAAAACATCACAAACAGTAATTTCTATAGAATCTCGCCTCAAAAGCTTCACACCCTCTTCAGCCATCTCCTCCTCTACAACAATCTCCTCACCACCATCCTTATTCTTAGCTTCATCATTCTCCTCACCACCATCCTTCTCCTCAACTTCATCATTCTCTTCACCACCATCTCCTTCAACACCTTCTATACCTCAGACTCCTCATCAACAGCCTTCTTTCTTTTGTTAGACTTTGCTTGCTTATTAGATTTTTTTCTCTTACCACCTTGCTTCTTCTCGGCCACATCATCCTCTTCACCCTCATCATCATGATCCTCATCATCATCAGCCTCATTTGCAAAGGCAGACTCTGGTATATTCTCTACACAATCTAGCAACCTGAGCTCCCTTTGACCAGCAGGTTTAATTTGATTTAGCTGCAAACAAATGATTCAATTGTATGATATGAGCATCTAGTTTTCGCATAATTCATGTATACATAATGTTTTCAATCATAATGTATACTTACGTCAGAGAAGGTTAGCTTGCTGAAACGCTTTTTTTTCTTCTTCTATTTGGGAAAAGTACTCTTCTGCCACTTCAAAAAACATGGAAAAGCCTGCACGACTACGGCATGCCCACAGGAGGGAAAATGCTCATGGAACCAAGCCTGGATTTAAAACATACTAGGGGGATAAAAAAGACAAAGACTACAGCTTAGATATAAATACAAAATATCACCATATATATTCTTACCATGAGCCCCAAGGTACATCTGTCAAGAAACTGTTTGTCATCATCTTTAAACTTCTCAATTGACGAAAGCAAAAAGTTTTAAATAGCAGCGCCCCAAGCGAATCTGTCAACATACTCTAAGTCATCTACATAGCATATCAGACCAATTAGCAGTTTAAGGCTGCTTGGAAACAACAATGTAGAAAAAACAAATAATATGAACATTCTTGCAAAATAATCGATGCCTTCGGCATCACTCCTAGAAGCCAAGCCCTGTAACCTGACCAATATGTTAGAACGTGTCACCCTACCATTTTTGTTATCAAAATACAGACGCCGGAATCGTGATTTCACTCTAACATAAGGGTCAGTGGGATGACCCTTACATTGTAGTCCCAACACAATTGAGAGCTCCTTGTCAGTAAAGGGTACACTGACGTGCCCCAAATTGAATGTTCATTGGTCCAAATGAAAACGTTCCAGAAGGAAATCCAGGCATGTGAAGGAATGCGCCAAATGGAGTTGCCAGTATCCTTTGCCTTTGGGCATTAGTTCGCGCACCAATTCCGACCAATTTTTCTGTGAAATATGTTGGCAAACAATGACAGAGTATGTCGTCACGTAGCGGGGATTTATCGCGAAGGTGGTGTTTCCCGGAGCTGAACCTTCTTGAGCTTTGCTTCATTCGAACCATCACAACTAATTGACAATGAAAATTGTAAATATGCAAATCGACACAAATTTTGTATAGTTGCAAGTCCTAATGTCGAATTGAAAATCTCTAATCTCGAATTAACCCTAAATTGCTGAATCAAAAAGGTTATACTTACCAGAGGTGGAGACGCAAAGACTACTTCTTTTTCAACAACGAACGACGGTTGTATAGAGGCTGGAGTGCTCATCGGCGGCGGAAAGTGTCGGCAAATCGAGGGTGAAGAAGAACAAAGATGATTCAAATGAAATGAACCCTGATTCTTGAATTCAACAAAGGCATTATGATCTTTTTAAACGATTTAGGGTGTTTACAAAAAATATGTTGTGTATTGGGGATGTAAAACAGGCGAATTTCAAATTGGGGTGTGTAGGAAAACAATTGTGCCTTATCAGGGAGTGTTCATTAATTCTCCGATATATTATATTATATTATATTATATGTATTATATATATATTATACCTATTATACATATAAAAGAACCAAAATGGGTAAAAAATAACTTTTTTAACGGTCAAACGTTAAATTTGGACGGAAAACGGTCAACGGGATCTAAATTAAGAAAAATACCATTTTATGGGACTAAAAGTGAAACACTAACAGCTATTAGGACAAAATCTGTAAGTGGGTTACTTTATGGGACGATTTTAATAATTTATTTGAGAATAAACTTTAGTCTTCTACAGTATTATTGGTGATTCCGGAGCCACGAGTTATTTTTGACAATCGCGTCTAATTACAAGGGATTTTCGTAACTAACCCTACTCGTAATCCCTCACTAAGTACTTAATAACATTTAAAAAGATTTGGCAGCGCTAGCTTTTTATACATTTGCATATGGCTAGTCCGAGTTCATTTTCCAAGAGAACTAACTGCAAAGAGATAAAGCTATAATTCTTCCATCATCCATGTACCTATTAATTGGCATGGGCCAGTTTCATGCCTATAAAAACAGGCAAAAGTTTGTTGAACTTTCATTACAAAGGGTACAAAAAAAAAAAAAAAAATATATATATATATATATATATAGAGAGAGAGAGAGAGAGAGAGGAAAGAGAGATGATGGGTTATTCTTGTTTCAAGTCAATCAAAACCCTCTGTCTTTTCCTATTTATTCTTGTTGGTGCAACTTCATCTCAAAATACCAAGTGCCCATTTGAGTACTTATATCACTTTGGAGATGCAGGTTCAGACATAGGCAACTCAAAGGAACTTGACTCTTCGCTTCCATGCACACGTTCGCCTTGCGGTATAACATTTCCTGGTACTCCTACAGGTCGTTGGTCTGATGGCCGTGTTGACATAGAGTATATAGGTACGTATATTACTTCCATTTTCCACTTCATTTTTGAGGTCACAACATTAATATTTTTGAACTGTATGAATCTGTTGATTCTTGCTGCAGAGACGGGCGTGAAAATTGTACCTTATTTGTCACAAAACGCGAGCACGAGTAATGGAGTTATCTTCTCGGTTGCTGGAAGCACAGTGCTTAATAGTTCATTTTATGCATCACAGGGTGTTCAAATTCCACCTTATGGTGTTTCCCTAAGTGGTCAACTAAGTTGGCTCAAGAAACACCTTGCATCTGTTTGTTCAACACCAACAGGTTTATTTTAAGGAATAACAACACTGATATATCTTCAGATTTGACACGATTACATAAACTTACCACGAGGTTTTAAAATTACGTACAAAATCTTCTATCAAAGATTTACAGTACAAATCTGGATCAATGAACTTTGATGATTTCATCCCTATTTCTCTTACGAGTACCTTATTTTGTGATTAACTCTTACAGATCCATATTTGACTTTAAAATTTAAATCATAAATTATAATGAAATGCGTTACTCAAAACTTAGAGTATGCTAGGGCAGATTTTCTTTTAATTTCTCAAACCTCATGAGGAGTTTGTGTCATTAGGTTGATCCTTGGGATAAGTCGGTGCACGTAATTATCCCTGATAACAACAGTAAACTTCATATTATAATAACACTTATTAGAGTATTCAAATTGATCCTAACAAAGTACTAATCCTAATTGGAGTTCATTTATTTTAGATTGTAGAAATAGACTTAAAAACTCTCTAGTGCTGATGGGCGACATTGAAGGCAATGACATTGGTTATCCTTTATCTCAAGGCAAATCCCTTGAAGAAGTACGAAGTTACGTCCCACTTATAACAAATGAAGTTGTTAATGTCACAAGGGTAATTATAATAACTCCAATCAAGTTACTCTCCATGTCCCAAATCGTATGCATGAAACTCCCAAAAAAATTTCTCTTTATAACAGACAAATTATTATTATTATTATAATTTTTGCTATAACAAGACACATAATTAACTCATTCAATTCAATGCAGGAGTTGATTAGAATGGGCGCCACACGAATTGCGATTCCTGGAAGTTCTCCCCTTGGATGCTTCCCTTACATTCTGACTGCATTACGTAGCAGTAATCCTCTAGACTACGATCTCATAGGGTGTTTGAGGAGCGTCAATAATATCATCATTTTCAAAAATAAAAGTCTTCAACTAGCCCTTACCAAACTTAGCCTCCAATATCCCAACGTAACTATATTATATGCCCCGTATTACGAAGCTGCACAAGCAATTATCAGCCAGAACTATATTACAGGCAAGAATTTATTTTAGAGTTTATTGCACCAAAAACCCTGTGATATACCTAATTATTAGTACTCTTATCTGTGTGATTTGAAATATATCAAAGTGAAACCTGTGATTGTATTAAATTAGCATTCATTGTCACGATCGTAGGGCTTTGAGTATTAATTTAATACAATCACAGTGTTCGCTTTGAGATATTTCAAATCAAAGGGTTTGGAGTGCTAATTAGGGATATTATAGGAGGTGACAGAGCAAAAAACTCATTTATTTGATTCTTCTTATATAGATCTATTTCGTTCTCTTTGAAGCATCATTGATTTTTATTTATTTATTATATCTTTACGCTTGTTATAATAGGCCCGAGGAACACGACACTGAAAGCTTGTTGTGGAATCGGAGGGACATATAACTACGATAGCCAAAGATTTTGCGGAAGTGAAGGAGTGCCTGTTTGCTCTAATCTGGAGCAATATATTTTTTGGGATGGTTTACACTTAACGCAAGAGGTTTACAAGCGTATTATACAAATTGTTGCACCTCCAGCGCTTGCACTACTTGGATGCAGATTATAATTGTTTAAGAATTGTCTTAATAAGATGAATAATAAACAGGATCATATTATATATAAATTAATAAGATGGTTGGTTTGGTTGGAAAGTTAGTCATGATGAGTCATGTGTCGTTACAGTTTGTTATTTTTGTTTACACAATTCATTAGGATAACAAGTTCATCATCATGCAACCAACTTATGGGAATTTAGCTTTTGCAATTCCTATAGAGAATAATATGTCTGTATTGCATTGCCTTCACAAGGGGAAGGAGAAGATACATATACAAGATACAAGGGAGTAATTACAGTAAGAGAATCAATGAAATGCCTAATTACAATCTTTCCTAAGAGGGATGGTACTGATTGTTGCCTCTGATTCCACAAGGGATTTGAAGCGTTTGAATATGGCAGACACTTGGGATTTTTGTGTGAGTGGAAAGAACCATATATATTTGCTGAAGTGATCAACAAAAATGACAAAGTATTTATGGTTGTCATAAGAATAAATTGGGTAAGTCCAAACATCAGTAAAGATAACATCTAAGGTACAAGCTGATTTTATTGATGAATCTCCAAAGGGGAGCTTGTGGCTCTTATTACAAAGACACGAATCACAATCTAACTTGGTTGGGGATGGGGAGGCTTTAAGATTGAAGGTGTGTATAGTATGGCGGAGGACTGCTGCGGAAGGGTGGCCCAGTCGTGTATGCCAATCACCGACGGGAGGTTGTAGACAGGAAGAGTAGAGAGTGGGCGGAAGAGGTTTAGAGGGTTGTGCCGGCCATTCATACACCCCATTACTGGCCCGTCCCGTCATGACTGAAGCCCCCGTTTCCAGATCCTTCACCTGAAAGCCGGAAGGTGTAAATTCAACAGAGACTCGGTTAGATTCACAAAGCTTAGAGACTGAAATCAAACTCTTGTTGAGATATGGAACACACAGAACATTAGGGAGATGTAAGGAGGATGTATGAGAGGATAAAGAGATATAACCGGAGTGGGCGATGGGAAGAGATGTACCATCGACGATCATGAAATTATCCTGATTCGTGTATGGAGTCCGGAGGGACAGGGAATCCAGATCCGGAGTGATGTGGTGGGAAGCTCCGTTGTCAAGGAGCCAAGTGGGAGGGGAAGGAGGTTCCGAGACAGCGGTGAAGTATGTGCGCGGTTGCCAGGGGGCCTGTTGCGGTGGGGGATTCTGGCTTGTTTGCTGATGTGGGCGAGAGGTTGGATAGTTGGGTGGCGAGGGTTACTGGTGGTGTTGGAGAATCTGGAATTGAGGGCAATGGCGAGCGGAGTGGCCTGGGATGCCGCAGAGCTGACAGGTACCGAGATAGGTGGTCTAGAGATAGGGGGAGGCGATGGGTTCCACCGGTTCTGCTTGTGCTGAACACCGACTTGATTAGCCGAGATTGAGAGCGAAGACGGGGTGGCAGAGGTGGATTGCTGAATGGAGAGTTCCCGATTGAGAAGTTTTTCATGGAGTTCCGCAAAGGAGATGGGGCTCTCGTGGGCATTGACTGCATCAATGATAGAGCGGTATGAGTCATCAAGGCCGTCGAGGACAATGTCAGTGATGTCCTCTTGCCCGAGGGGGTGTCCAAGCAAATTAAGTTCGCCGGATTTGGTACGATTGAGGGTCATGTATTCGTTGATTGTTTTGAGACCTTTGGTTGTACGTCTGAGGGAGTCACGGAGTTGTTTGATGTGACCCCTGGAGGCGTTGGCGAAGGTGGTGGCCAATGTTTGCCCGACCTCGCCGGAGGTGGTGGCGCTGTGAATGACCGACGCAACGGTGTGATGAAGGGAACCGACAAGGGTAGCAAGGATCAATTGATCCTGCTGGAACCACGCTGTGAACTCAGGCGTGGCCGTGGTTGAGTCGGCGGAGGTGCCGGGATGGACCGGTGGAGCGATCGAGCCATCAACATAGCCAAAGAGGTTGTGGCCGCGAAGAAGGGCTTGCATATGGAGTTTCCACGCTATATAGTTGTTGGTGTGGAGTTTGACGGCGCTGGAGGAGTTCATCAATGTCAGGTGGCGGGTGGTTTCGGCCTGGAGCGGGGTGATGGTGGGGGTTTGGATGGCTGATGAGTTTGAATCGGTGGCCATGGTGGAGAAAAAAAAAGGGATTATAGATCGGAGGCTCTAGAGACCATATAGAGAATAATATGTTTGTATTGCATTGCCTTCACAAGGGGAAGGAGAAGATACATATACAAGATACAAGGGAGTAATTATAGTAAGAGAATCAATGTAAATGCCTAATTACAATCTTTCCTAAGAGGGATGGTGATGATTGTTGCCTCTGATTCCTCAATCTGTTACAATTCCAACTCCGTACGTCGTCTTGGCAAATAATCTATATCTATATCTATATCTATATCTCTATCTATATCTATATCTATTATAAATGCACGAGTTGGGTTTTTGGTTTCTTACAAAATACGGATCGCCTAAACTATCCTCACAATAATTACGTCAATAACTATTAGTCAAGGATAATAATGTTAATACATGTTATAAATTATTAATTTAACTATATTTAAAAAGTACTTATCAACTTAAAATATGACTCTTGGTAGAATTAATATTTCTCCAACTTACACGAAGAAAGATATATAGTTAAACAATGATTGTTTTAATATTAATATATCAATTAATTGTATTCAAATTTTATGATATAAGTTGTCTATTTTTTAATTTTAAGGTCTATAATTTAAAATGTTATAATAAGATATATCTAAAAACGAATCAGAAAACAACAAATTGATTCACTTTATAAATTTTAATAAATTTTACAATTATTTAAAATAAAATATTATTTAAATTGAACAAGTTAAATAAGATAACTTTCAACAAATCAATCCTAACGTAAATCTAATTATATAAGTCCATAGTTTTAATTATCTATATTCATAAATATTCTTAAATTAATATCATATTATAATTTTATAAACTTATCTAATTAACAAAATAATATAATTGAATAATTTACATAAAATATTTTTCGATAAATTAATTATTTCTAATATAATATTTTTTAATTAAGTAATACTAATATAGTAATATAATTGTAATTATTTAAATCTAACTAACCATGTAATCTTTCTTTAGTTTATATAATAAAATATAAATTAAATACGTAAAAGTGCAAATAACATTTTTGGTTTCTTACGACTTAATATACCACAATTTAGAATGTCAAATCGTTTGGCCAAAGTTAATTTAAATTAATAATCCTAAAGAGACTCAATGTGTGTGCATATAAAAATAAGATATAATCTAATTTTATAAATTTAGTTAGTAAAAGAAGAAATATTTAATTTCAATGTATATACTCCGCGCATACCAAAGTTAAGGACAACTGTAAAATACCTTTACAAATATATTTATAAAAGACATGACAAAGTGAGAATTAATATTGCGTACAATGGTAAACAAAATTTTGCAGATTAGATTAAAAATTTCAAGATGTTAGATTGAGTGTCAGCTCAAGAAACGATATGGAGAATTTTCGAATTTAATTTGAATGAGATTGATACAACAATTATCAATTTAGATCTACATTTTCCAAAGTAGCAATACATGACTTATTGACCGAATCAAAATTTGAAGGACATTTTGACTTGGGATCATTACTCCAAAAAAATGGTCCTTAAACAGTTTTCAATGTGCTCGAAAAGCGAAAAAATTAAAAAAAAAATACAAAGAATTTTCAGAGCATTATGTATGAGCCAAGCAAGGTAAATATCCAAAAGTTTTGGAGAAAGAATTGATGGCAGGATATAACAAACTATTACAACACGAAGAGATTATTTGGTTTTAAGAGTAGAGAATTAATTGGCTCCAATTCAAGGGATAAACATGCAGGTTTCTTTCATCTCTCAACCATAACGAGAAGAATGAGGAACCAGATGAATGCTCTCAAATAAACAATGAATGGGAAACCAATAGTTGTCAAATGAAGCTACACATTTGGGAGTACTACACCAAACTATTCAATGGAGATACCATTAAAGAGTTGATGAGTCTTGGTATTAGCTTGCACCAACGAACCCTAAGGTATTAGCTGAAAAATAACTTGGCAAGAATGACATCAATTGACTTGAGGATAGTGAAGAGCATGTACCTTTACAAAGCGTTGGGAGTAGATGGTTTCCGAACTTACTTTTTTAAAACCTATTAAGATATAACTGGAGACTCGATAGTGAACTTCATCAATGATTGAACGGAGAGAGAATCAATTCCAAAGAAGGATTATCGATTGTTTATTTGCCTAATTTAAAAAATTAATGCTCTAGAAAAATAAATGAGTTTCGGGCCATTATGTTAATGTATTGCTTAAAAATGATTATCAAGATGATTATACTCCATTTAAGCTGTATATCAAAGAAATTTTGGGATCGAACAAGAATAGATTCATTCCCGACCGAGACACCCATTACAATATCTTGATACCTAAAGAAGTGTTATGAATGCTACATCACTCCAACGATAAAAAAGGGCATGGTGCTGAAATTGAATATTGAAAAGGCGTACGACAAAATTCGGTAGAATTTTTTGAGGAAAACTTTAACTTTCTTCAAATTCTCGAAGAAAATCATCAATATCATTATGAGTAGAATGTAGAGGATACAATCAAAAATTATATAGAATGGTGAACCGACGGAAGTTGTATGGATGTGTGGCATTAGATAAGGCAATCACTCTCACCTTATTTGTTTGTACTCTACATGGAACAACTTACTTATATAATTGAGGAGACCATTTCACCCAGACCTAGAAGCCAATTACGGTATGTCAGAACAGGCCTTACATGTAATGATCCCACATCGGATTGGAGAGTGGTTTGAAGTTCCTTTATAAGTAGTGGATCCCTTTCCCCTGAGTAGAGGCCTTTTGGGTGCACTGGGTTATACCAGTGGCTCAAAACGTAAAATCGTGAGGCATTTGGGGTCTACCCTTGGCCAAAGCGTACAATATCGAAGGGCGGGTCTTTGGGCTGTTACATTACATCTCAAACTTGCTTTTTGTGGACAACTTAATATTGGGAGCCAAAGCAACCGTGGATGGAGCAAAGTGCATTCAAAGTGTGGTTAAGGCGTTGGGCCTCAAATTAAATTTCAGCAAATTACATGTGTTGTTCACACCTTATGTGTCAAATGATTTAAAGAAATAGGTGAGTAGAATCCTGGGCATGGAATGTCTAAATAACTTAAGGAACTAATTGTGGTGCAGAAGATAGAACTTTAGTTGAAACTACAATGAGCATTTTTCGATGGTAAAACCAAATAGATAAATAGAAAGAAGATGGGAAAAAGAGGAGAAAGAAAAATAGAAATACTCATTAAATCAAACTACAATTATGGAGAAAAAGATGGATATTTTTAGGAAAGGAGATAATATTGAAAATGATTATATGCCAAACCCATAGTTTTGAGAGATGGGTATTTAGTTTAAGGTAATTATAATAAATAAGTGATTGTTGGGGACATACTCATTAAGCCTATAATGGAACCAAACCTAAGATCAACTCGACTGAGGAAGCGGCGTGAGGCGAACAGGTGAGAGTAAAATCAAGAGAGGTTAACACATATGAGATTTTATGAAATATCTCATAACTAAGCTTGAAGATAAGAACAAATCTAGGTTTAGAAGAGAACGAGTAATTGTGACTAAGAGGAGTCTGATATCTATAAATAAGGGAAGAGGAATCATTATAAGAGATAAAATGAGAGAAAAGAGTGATTAGGAAGGAACCCAAGAGTCATAATGATATACCAAAACTATAATTTCTCCAGATCATGAAATTAAAAAAAATTAACAATATTTCCATTTTAAATGATGGAATCGAGATCGAAATTATAAAGAAACATAAGGTGCAAAAGTCATTGTTTTGAAAAGTGAATATAACTTTTACATTTTGAATGACAGCGAAAAGATTCTCCAAAACTTTATAAAAAAAATCAAAAATAAATCACAAATTATATTAAAGAAAATCAAACAATAGAAAGAATAAAGTATATATAATTAATATAGCATTTTATATGATATTTTAGGTTTTTATCTATATTTTTTATAGGCTAATCCCGGTCACCCCCTTATCCTTTGAGGGGTTTTGTACTTTGCCCTATATGCTTTGATTTTTAGCATTTACTCTCCTAACCTTTGAAAAATATCACACTTAACCCCTTGCAATAAACCTTAACAAAGCAAATCTATACAACGCTGATCTCAAATGTGTTGATATTATATATCAAATTGAAGCTCTCGATGCAAGGAACACAACAATGGTTTCGAAATCAAAATCCAACAATCGACGAAGTAGAAATCATTGATTAAAGACAACGCACGACATTCGAAGCTTTTGGCAGCTAATAGGGTCGACTGGGGTATGGGCTTTGTTCTCCTTGGAGAGATGAATACGATGCGATGGTCTTGAAGCTTGAGTCGCTGTGACGAAGGAGAAATCAATGGTCAAAAATTTTTAAATTGGTTAAGTATAATATTTTTCAAAGGTTAGGGGGGTAAATGCTAAAAATCAAAGCATAGGGGGGAAAGTGCAAAACCCCCCAAAGAAAAGGGGGCCGACCAGGATTAACCCATTTTTATATATGTCTTTTTATTTATTAAATATATTTGAAAGTTATAAACTATTACTTATGCTTGAAAGCTAGAATTATTTGGACAAATTACTATACACTTTAAATCTTTTTTTTATATATAATAATATAATTTCAAATATTTTTATTTTTTATTTATTTGAATGTTTCTCTACTTTGAATTTCTACTTATTGTACATAATTTGAAATAGAGATTTCATATAAATATTTTTGTATGCGTAATTTTTTAAAATCAAAATAGTTCATCAAAAATATTATTATATTTATTTAATCAAATTATATATTTTTAATATTTTAATTTATTCAATAAACATAATAGCTAAAATTATTTAAATAAAATTAAATGATAAACGTGCAACGCATGTTCATTTCACTAGTATATTATAAAAGAGCGAGTTGAGTTTTTGATTTTTTGAAACTTTGTGATCGGCCAAAATACCATTATAATAATTATATTAATAATTTTAATCAGGGATCATTATGTAAATACATATTATAAGTTATTAAGTTAAAAATATTAAAAAAGTACTTATTAACTTAAAACAGGACTCTTCATAGAAGATAATTAAGATTTTTTTTTAATTAATTGATTAAAAACATGTATAGTTCAGTAAGGATTCTTTTAATATTAATACATTAATTAATTGTATTCAAATTTAATAATACAATATGCCAAAATTTTCTACAATTTGAAGTGGCTATTATAATAAGGGATGTCTAACGAATGGAAAGACAATAAATTAATTCACATTATCAATTTTGACAAATAAAATGTTTTCAATTATATATTGCTAAAGCCGGTGAAACTAACATGCTAAAAATTTCAATTTGAAGACCTACAATTTGAAGTGTTTATTATAATAAGATATGTCTAAAAATAATGCATATTATAAATTTTGGCAAAGGTGTGTTTTCAATTGAATATTGTTAAAGCGTATATCTCCCATTTTATAAAAATCTCATATATGAGTTATATAAAAATATATTTTGGGATTTGAACATTTCTTTTAACAATATAAAATTAAAAAAAAATACAATTTTATTCCCACATGGCATAAAATTGTAGTGTACGTCTGTTGTTTTTAACATTTAGTCTCAACTTTTTAATAAAGTTACAATTTAAGGTCCACTATTAACTTTTTGGATGGTCATATGCGCCATTAGTGGAATTTACCACTTGTATTTAAAGTGGAATTGATTTCTACTTTATGTATGAATATTTAACTCCTAAAGATGACTAGAATTGGTTTCATATCACCTAAAATACAAGTGGAGGGAGGGTTCTATTAACGACCCACGTGAAGTGCACAAATCTTTTTCATTAGCAAAATTAATATCCTATAGGACTAAAAAGGTTTTATATAAATAATGGTGTGCACAATCAAATGTTGTATACCCTGTAATATTAAAATTATATTGTTTCAATATAAATTTAATAATATTGTAGTAGGGCGAAGGAATATAAATATTAAAGAACAAAATTTTTATTGTATATCAAATGAGATATATTATTGTCTTTCTAAATGCAGAAATGATAATGTTTAAGAAAAATTAATTGTTAATAGATTATGGGCATAATCAAACGTAGTGATGACGGCATTAATATTGAGCGAATTATCGAAAAATAATTTAGAACAAGATTTGATTGAGATGATTGAAACCAAAAATAGTTGAAAGAAGTGAGATTTGGTTGAGAAAAATTGATGTTGGGATATTGCCCTGGTGGTGCTTGGGAGGGGGAGGGAGAGAGAGGGAAAAGAGATGTGATACAAAATTAGAGGGTTTGGAGGTGATTTATAATATAAAATAGAAGATAATTAGTACATATTATCAACCTATGAGACTAAAAAGGTTTTATGTAAATAATGGCGCACAAAACCAAATGCTTTTTACCCTGTAATATTAAAATTATATTGTTTCAATATAACTTTAATATTATTGTATTAGGGCGAATGAATATAAATATTAAAGAACAAAATTTCTATTATATATCAAATGAGATATATTGTCTTTCTAAATGCAGAAATGATAATGTTTAAGAAAATTGTTAATAGATTACGTAGTGATGGCGGCATTAATATTGAGCGAATTACCAAAAGATAGTTTAGAACAAGATTTGATCGAGATGATCAAAACCAAAAAGAGTTGAAAGAAGCGAGATTCTGTTGAGAAAAATTGATGTTGGGATATTGTTGTGGTGGTGCTTGGGAGGGTGGAGGGAGAGAGAGGAGAAAGAGATGTAATATAGAATTATAGTGTTTGGAGGTGATTTATAATGTAGCATGGAAGATAATTATTACACATTACTATTACTAATTTTTTGTTATAATATTTTGTCAATAAAATTTTCTAATATGAAAAAAATATTTGTTATATTATAATTAATGTTATAGTATATGATCATGTTGGAATTTGGTGGCCGATGAAGCTACTGAATTGACTAGCTTGATGACTCAAGAATTTATTTGAAAGAAAATCTTCTCAACCTAAAAAAGGGACAAGGGAAAAAAAAATAGTGAACTGGGTCGGGAGGCTAGACATAAACCCCTTGATGCCTAAATCAAACAATTAGCTCAAGAATCTTATGAGTAAATTAAAGCACTTGAAAGGTGCAATAAATGTACTTAGCAACTTACATGAATTCGATGAGTATTATGGTGGTGGGCCTTTCTACGTTCCTAAGTACACATACTTAATGTGTATTAAATACATTTATAGAGTTGCTGGTTGTAGGTACGGTGCGCCTGAGTGAAATAGGTCAGGAGATTATTTACATTTAATGCACATCTTGAATGATCCTTGACTTGCATCTGAACTGGGGAGGTTGAGGGACCTGGTCAACAGATCGTTTCCTCAGGCATAAACTAACCCCTCTATCTTAGGTCGGGAGGGAGGTTGAGCATGCAACTAACTAAGACTGATGCGCCGTGCCTTGTGCCATTTCACGTCGTGCTAGGTATCTTCGTGATATGCCACATCATAACGCCCCAAAGATCATCAGGTAGGGTTGACTTGGTTGATGGTCTTTCGACTTATAAAGGTGTCGTTCACGCGCAGATCAACTTGTCAGACAGTAATCATAACAATGTTTTGTTTTTTTAATTCCCTGTAAATAGGGTTTCTTAATCATTTTTAGAAGTTATTTTTACTAAAATACATATCGAGCGAGGCAAGTATCCCACGAAGAGTTGTCTTAATCTGAGTTTCGAAAGACAAGCTCAAGAGAAGTTAACTGAAACACCTTCTTACTTTAGGTATTATTTCGGCCCAACTCTTCTACGCGATTTTAATTTTTTTCTTTTCATATTTATCTACTTTTAAGATGGTTTCGGGAAAGAAGATTTCAATGCCTACCCATAAGACAGTCCTTTCTGAGCTTAAAGGCCTCTAATTCTAGACTTATAGCTTCGGGATGAGACCGAATTGGAGGAAGAGCAGTCGGAGCCTATAAACATTTGTGTGAATCTATCTTCCGTATCTTACTTTATATAAAAAAAATTTTAAGTTGGATTCGAGATGATTTGAGCGATATTGTAATTTCTTAACTTGGTGGGGACAAATGTTATTAATACTAAATATCTCTTATAAAGTATTACATTCCTTAAAAATACTTGGGGGAATGTGGCAAAACTCCCCAAGGCACAAGACAAATTTGACATTACTCCCCCATGGAAAAAATATTAATACTAACTCCCCAATTCAAATTTATAATTTGATTTCGCTCCTCATTTTTTATAAAATTACCAAAACAGACTTGAAGAAACATGAAATGACAAAACACATCACTCTTCCCTCCTATACAATCTATTTTGTTAATCTAATACCTCATATACACGATTTTGTACTTTTATTTTGTATGTTAATACATCAAAATATAATTTTCATACTTCATATGTAAAAATTAATATATATATATATATATATATATATATATATATATATATATATATATATATATATTGTGTAGGTGGATGGTGGGGTAAAAATTAATTTTTGATTTATATTTTGAAGTATTAATTAGAAATTATAAATTTCCAAATTATAAAACAGACTATTGAAATTATAAACCAAACTATTCAAATTATAAAACATAAGTTTCCGAATTATAAAACAGGGTATTTAAATTATAAAACGGAGTATCCAGATTTAAAAGTAGAGTATTATTTGTAAAAGTTAAAGTATTCAGATTTAAAAGTGAAGTACAAGAAGGAAAAAAAAAAAGAGTATTGTGCATAAAAGTTAAAACACTTACGTTTTAAATTAGTGTATTATTCATAATAGTTAAAGTACCTAAATTTATAATTGAAGTATTGCTCATAAATATTAAAGTATTCACATTTAAAAATAGAGTATTATTCGTAA
Organism: Lantana camara; assembly: GCA_037501455.1. Lineage (NCBI taxonomy): Eukaryota > Viridiplantae > Streptophyta > Magnoliopsida > Lamiales > Verbenaceae > Lantana > Lantana camara. The sequence continues at coordinate 41,593,553 of CM074857.1, read as the reverse complement.
AAGTTAATGTACTCAGGTTTTAAATTGAAGTATGAAAAGGAAAAATGTACTCAAGTTTTAAATTGAAGTATGAAAAGGAAAAAGAAATAAGTAAGTGTATTGCAGTCAATTAAGATGAGTGGGGAGTGAAATCAAATTATAAATTTGAATTGGGGAGTTAATATAAATTCTTTTCACATGGGGGAGTATACTAAATTATTTCAAACTTGAAGGGAGTTATTAATTATGGCCCCAAAATACTTATTTAAGTAAATTAGGATAGTTAAAAATTAGAAATAAGACTCACTTAATATAAAGCAAAGATGAACGAATTTTACAAATCAAACTAACTATATAGAGTCAAATAAAAAATAAATAAATAATATAATTTATTTAGCCATACTAATTTTATAATATACCTTATAATTTTTTGTTTATGAGATGGTGTCTATTTCTATTATGTATGGACACAAATATGACACAACACAAATAGATTTTTAAGTTTAAGGGGTGGGGGGTATGACACAATATCCGACACAAACTCATAAAGACACAATAAAATGGTATTTTTAATGTAGTTGTACATCATAGGAGGAGTGTTAGTTTGAAACTATAACTTTTTTATTTGTATAGTTAACATTTCAAATGATTTAATTTAATAATTTGATAATTAAAAATAATTAAATAAACTTTGTATTTAATGTGCAATGCACATTGTGTTTACTAGTATATTATAAAAGTACGAGTTGGGTTTTTGGTTTCTTAAAACTTTTAAATCGCCTAAAATACCCTCACAATAATTATATCAATAATTTTAATTAGGGATAATTATGTAAATAAATATTATAAATTATTAACTCAAAAATATTAAAAAAGTACTTATTGACTTAAAACAGGACTCTTCATATAGGGGAATTAAAACTTCTTTAATTTATTAAGAACATGTATAATTTTAATAAGAATTCTTTTACTATTAATTAATTGTATTCAAATTTAGTAATATAAAATGCCAAATTTGTCTATATTTTAAAGTGTTACTTATAATAAAAGATGTCTAGCGAGTTAAAAGATACTAAATTAGTTCACATTATAAATTTTGGCAAATGAAATGTTTCAATTATATATTGCTAAGCATGTGAAATTAACATGCCAAATTTTTCAATTTCAAAACCTACAATTTGAATTAATTATTATTAACGAGAGAAGTCCAACAAATTGAAAAATAACAAAATAATGCATATTATAAATTTTGGCAAAGAAGTGTTTTCAATTGAATATTATTAAACCATATATCTCTCATTTTATAAAAATCTCATATATGAGTTATATAATAATATATTTTGGGATTGAAGAATTCCTTTAACAAAATAAAAAATTTTAAAAATGCAATGTTATTCCCATATTGCATAAAATTGCAGGGTAAGTCCGTTACTTTTATTTAATTTTTAATCTCAACTTTTAAAAAAGTTACATCTTAAGTTCATTATTACCCTTTTGGATGCAAAAAAACATGAACCCCTCATATGCATCATTAGTAGAGTTTACTGCTTGTGCTTTAAGCGAAATATTATTAATTCTAACTATATTTATTGAAAAAAAAATTTGGATTGACTTGTACTTCACTAACTAATATACGAATAATTTAACTCCTAAATAGTTTAACCAAAAAAAATTTAACTCCTAAATATCACTAGAACTGGTCACATATCACCTAAAACACAAGTGGCGGGAGGACTCTACTAACGGCGCACTTGAAGTGCACAAATCTTTTTCATCAACAAAATTAACATCACGTAGAACTAAAAAGATTTTATGTAAATAATGATGCACACAACTCAATGCTTTATTCTCTGTAATATTAAAATTGTATTGTTTCAATATAAATTTAATAAAATCGTAATAGATCGAATGAATATAAATATTAAAGATTAAGATTTCTAATATCAAGTGAGATATACTATCTTTTTAAGTGTAGAAATAATCATGTTTAAGAAAAATTAATTGTTAATAGATTATAGACACAATCAAACGTGGCGATGACGATATTAACATCGAGTGAATTATCAAAAAATAGTTGAGAACAAGATTTGATTGAGAAAAATGGATGTTGGTATATTGTCGCGGGGTGAGTGACTAATAATTTAACATAGAAGAGATAATTTGTAGCACCCTATACGTCAAGGCACTACATCCCTCGCACTATAGCCCGGTCCACACACGAAATGGATAATCCATACATAAACCAAACATATAGCGAATGGGTGACAAGACAAGAGACAAGCTAGCTAGGCGGAACTAGACCCCAATTCATTAAATTCCAATACATGAAAATTCAAAAACGGAAGCATAACCCTGTCATTTCATCATATATATCAAATATCCAAAAGTTCAACCTATTCTATTTTACATATAAATACATTATCATCTCCAACATATCATACATGCATAAGTTTCCAAAAGATAGCCAGAACTATAACACGATAAGTCCGGAAATATCAATAACATGAAAATGCAATGCTAGACTCAGCTGAACAAAAGACACAACTCGGACTCCCGCCTAGCACATGATCGTGAGTACCTGAAAAGTGAGTGTGTCAGTCTACCGAAGACTGAGTGAGGGGCATAAGATATATATAAACACAAGTAACATGCAAGTTATAGCCTCGGGTAAAGATTTGGAAATGAAAATAATATAAGTTCAAGAATAAACTATTCTTCGCCCGAGATTCCAACTATCAAGTTTAATATTTCATTTAATCAATTTCATTCAATACGTGGCCCGGCGAGTGAGGGCAAGTCTCCAACCTTTACACCAATCGTGAATAATACATGCTTGCTTTAACAATTAACGTGCGATCATGCAATTCAATTAGTGCGATCAAGTAGCAATTTCATGACCCTTCTTCCTCCGGGTGATGGTGGGTTTGCAAGGCCCAACCATCCATTACATGGTGTGCGTCGGGAACATGACTCCCATGCACGGGATTTCTTCCACCACCAAACCTCCTGGTGGCTTCCGAGGTGATCCCAAAATGGTGAGGATAGAGCAAGAGTTACCCATCAACCCTTGCTTTCCCGGTTGGCTCAATACACTACTCTCGGGCCCAAAGTGCAATCATGATACTCGTCAAAACATGCTTGAATCATGATCAATCACGGCTTGCTTGAAATCATTTATAATTTGGACAAACGTTTATAAATATAATAGGTTTTGGCCGTATGTAACTAGAACAAAACCTCACCTTGGTGACAAAATATAACAAGGATATACTCTAAGGTGCCTGATCTTCGTCCACTGCCTCGTGATCTGTGTAATCAAGACGTGTATACGTGAGACTTGACTCAAAATGGACCAAATATGACGAACGGCAAAAATGTGACGAGATGACGAGTAATGTACAATGTAGAATGAAAACATCTTGTTTTGACATGTAATCAATCATATAATAACAATTTGGGATCAATAAAAGTATTGGAATTGAAATCCAAAATTTCAATTTTATGAAGTAGGTTTTGTTCTGTCACAGGCTTGGGAACGGCCGTTCCAGGTCCCAGTTCAAAATGGAAAGGGCCATTCCCATGCCCTTCCGAAAATGTCCCTACGTTTTTCAAAATTAAAAAGGAGTTTTTGTGAGAATGGCCCTTCCGACTCACAGGTCAAAATGGAAACGGTCGTTCCCATGTTCGCTCGCCAGCTTTGATTCAAAAGTATGGGAACGACCGTTCCCATAATGCACTGAAGCGGGAAGGGCCGTTCCCATGCTTCTGAAACATGAAAAAAACATAGCAGAAGCAGGGGAAGGCTTCGGGACAACACAAAACCACACAAAACATCAAGTTTCACTCACCAAATTGCAAGAATTCTGGGAAACAAGATGCATACATGTTCAAAGTATCATAAAACATAAAATAAACCATCAAACCATGCTTGATCATCAAGATTTTCCACTTTCAAGCTCATATAAGAATTCGTCACCTAAGCTCAAATCTTCCAAGAATTCATGTATCAATCCAATTCAAATTCACATATTCATGCAACTTGAAAAAAAACAGAGTAGAAGCAGGGGAAGGCTTCGGGACAACACAAAACCACACAAAACATCAAGTTTCACTCACCAAATTATAAGAATTCTGGGAAACAAGATGCATACATGTTCAAAGTATCATCAAACATAAAATAAACCATCAAACCATGCTTGATCATCAAGCTCATATAAGAATTCATCACCTAAGCTCAAATCTTCCAAGAATTCATGTATCAATCCAATTCAAATTCACATATTCATGCATCAAACAATAATTATTCCATATAATCCATGAATTCTCAAACCCTAGCTTCCATGAAAATCCTCAAAGATCACATACTCATGCATATACCCACCTTGTATAAAATAAATGGAGGAAGAAGATGATTGAGCTTCAAAGCTTGAATTTTCTTGAAAAACTTGGATGAAAACCAACAAAATCCTTTCTTCTCCTTTGTTGGTTTGGGTCGGTGAGAGAGGGAAGCAAATTTGGATGAAAATGATGAAGATGAAATGGAATGGAAGAGCATGGAATATACTACGTGATTCATCTATTTTTGAAATTGGTGAAACGTATCAAATTGCAATTTAGTCCCTCAAAGGTTCAAGTCATGCAATTAAGGATGAGGGTTTGGCAATTTAATCAATCAAGTCCAAGAAATGTTTATGCAATCTAATCCTTGAATTTTAAATAATGATCATATAAAGATAATTTGGCAATTAAATCACTTCCGGCAATTATTTCACGTAATAATTATTTTCAAGTCATAAAATGGATTCTCAATTTGATATGAATTCATATAATTTCATGCAAATATAATGATATATGATTCATATAATTATGATGAAATGTGAGAAAATAATAATTTAAACAATTAAAAATAAATTCCTAACGCTCACAAACTCACACGTGGCGTGCTTACCTGCTCGTCCGGAACCGGGGCGTTACAACTCTCCCCCTCCTCCTAAAAAGAATCTGGTCCCCAGATTCTCTACTCTTGAGGAAATAACTCTGGATGGAACCATTTCATTTTATCTCCAGTTTCCCATGTGGCTTCTTCCATTCGGTCACTTCTCCATAAAACTTTAACCATGGGAATGCTTCGGTTTCTCAAATCCTGAAACTTCCTATCCAAGATCTTAATCGGCTTTTGAACAAATGTCAAGTTCGGTTCCAATTCTACTTCTTCAACGGGGAGGATTATGGTTTCATCGGGGTAGTATTTCCTTAATTGAGACATATGGAATATATTATGAATCCCCGTGAGATTTGGTGGTAGGTCCAGTCGATAGGGTACTTCACCAATTCTTTCAAGAACTTCGAATGGACCCAAATATCGAGGATTAAGTTTTCCTCATTTTTCGATCAGAGTAAAACCTTTCCTTGGTGACACTTTCAAGAAAACCCTGTCACCAACTTCAAATTCAAGATCTCTTCGGCGGGTACCAGCATAGCTTTTCTGCCTATCTTGTGTCGCTTTCATTCTTTGTTGTATCAATTAAACTTTTTCAATAATAGCTTGTTTTCCAACTTTTCACCTTTCTTTATACCTTCTTGTTTCTACCATTTCCATTCTTCCAAGTCGAAAAACAACGGAGATCGACACTTTCTACCATAAAGAAATCCATAGGGAGCCATACCGATTGAAGTTTGGTAACTGTTATTATATGCAAATTCAATCAAGGGAAGTTGTTCTTGCCACGAAGTTTGAAAATCCATTGCGCAGGCCCGAAGTAGATCTTCCAAATATCTTATTAATCTTTCTGACTGGCGATCTGTTTGTGGGTGGAATGATGTACTAAACTTGAGTTTTGTTCCCAACATTCCTTGTAATTCTTACTACAATTTAGATGTAAATCTCGGATCTCTATCTGAAACTATACTGACTGGGATCCCATGAAGTCGAATAATTTCTTTGTTGTATATTTCAGCTAACTTTGGGATTTTATAGGACATCCAAACCGATAGAAAGTGTGTAGATTTCGTCAAACGGTCCACAATTACCCAAATACCATCAAATCCGCCTTTTACCTTTGGTAACCTGGATACAAAACCCATTGTTACTTGTTCCCACTTCCATTCGGGAATAGGTAACGGCTGTAGAAGTCTCACGGGTTTCTGACGTTCAGCTTTTACTTTCTGACAGGTCAAACAACGCTTCACATACTCGACGACGTCTTTCTTTAATCCTTTCCACCAATAATATTGTTTCAAGTCCTTATACATTTTATTTTCTCCCGGGTGGATTGAATAAGCTGACCTGTGAGCTTCCTCAAGCAAGACCCGTTTCAATTCTTCAGGCACAATCACTCTATTTTTAAACCGAAGAAACCCGGTTTCATCAAACCCAAAAGGACTTTTCGGATCATTTCTTGTCTTACTTACTAATTTTTGTACCTCCGGATCCTTATTCTGAGCTTCAAACAATTAACACTTCAATTCCGGCTGAATGGTAATATTAGAAACCCGAGCCTTTAAAATAATCGGGGCAACTCCATCACTTTTATTTACTTTCAAATTTGATACACTCACCTTCCTGCTAAGTGCATCGGTGACCATGTTGGTTTCCCAGGATGATATTTAATAGTGAAATCATAATCTTCTAGTTTCTCCATCCAACGTTCTTGTCTCATATTCAAATCTTTCTGCGTGAATAAATATTAGAGGCTTTTGTGGTCGGTGAAAATCTTAAAAGATGTCTCGTATAAATAATGTCTCCACTTCCCGAGCGTAAAATCACGGCTGCGAGCTCCAAGTCGTGTGTAGGATAATTTTTCTCATAATCTTTCAACTTTCGGGAAGCATAAGAAATCAGCTTTCCCTTCTGAGTCAACACGCAACCTAGACCTTCCTTGGATGCATCAGTATAAGCCGCATACTCCTCGGAGCCTTCCAGAAGAGTTAACACTGGGGCTGAGACTAACTTTTCTTTCAAAAAGTTGAAACTTTGATCACACTTTTCATCCCACACAAACTTGACATCTTTCTTTGTCAACCGGGTTAACGGGGCAACAATCTTGGAAAAATCCTGAACAAACCTTCTGTAATACCCAGCCAATCCCAAGAAGCTTCTAACTTCCGAGGCATTCTTTGGTTTCTCCCATTTTAATACGGCCTCAATTTTCTAAGGATCGACTTCCAAACCTTTTCCCGAAATAACATGTCCCAGAAAGGAAACCCGATCAATCCAAAATTCACATTTACTAAACTTTACAAACAACTGATGTTCCTTTAAGGTCTGAAAAATGAGTCTGAGATGTCTTGCATGCTCTTCGGCAGACTTGGAGAATACCAAAATATCATCAATGAAAATTACCACGAATTTATCGAGGAAAGGCCTGAAAATCCGGTGCATCATGTCCATGAAAGCTGAAGGAGCATTAGTTAAACCAAACGGCATGACCACGAACTCATAATGCCCGTACCACGTATTGAATCCCGTCTCGGGAATATCCTCTGCTCAGATTCGCAGCTGATAATACCCCTGTCTTAAATCGAGTTTTGAATAGACTTTAGATCCCTGAAGTACATCAATTAATTCCTCGATATGTGGAAGGGGATACTTGTTCTTGATAGTCATCCGATTCAGCTCCCGATAATCAATACACATTCTTAAAGTCTCGTCCTTTTTCTTTACAAATAAAACCGGTGCACCCCAGGGCGAAGAACTCAGCCTGAAATACCCAACTTCTAATAATGCATCAAGCTGGACCTTTAATTCCTTTAATTCTGCTGGAGCCATCTGGTATGGAGTCTTAGAGTAAGGCTTTGCATTCAGATATAAATCAATCACGAACTCGATCTCTCGGTCGGGAGGTAAGGAATCCAATTTTTCTGGAAAGACCTCGGGAAAATCCTTTACCACTTCTGTTTTTTCCAACTTTACTTGATCCTTGGGTTTATTTAAAATATAAGCAATAAATCCCGTAGCTCCGTCCTGAACTAACTTCCGAACCTCAGAGAAGGAAAGTAGGGATACCGTCTTTGAACTCCAACCAGTAATAATCTTTGAACCCAACTGTACTTTCTTTGCCCGGCAATCCACTGTGGCACAATGCCTGTATAACCAATCCATTCCCGGAATAGACCCATATCTCTCCATCGGCATTTCAATAAAATCTGTCAGAAATTCTCGACCCTCAATCTTCACTGAAAAATCCCTGTACACCCAATCCATCTCTCTACTACTACCGAAAGGAGAACTAACCAAATAGCGCACAGAAGAGCATATAGTAGGTAAAGATAAAGTAATAGCAATAGAATGCGCAAGAAAGGAGTGTGTAGCTCCTGGATCAAATAAGGTATGGATGTTCATGCCATGTATGCATATAGTACCTTCAACAACTGCAGTGGGATCAACGTTTTCATCCGGCTCCTCGCCAGCTAAAGCATAGGCCCGAGCCCTCACAAGTGGTCTCTGACCCCCAGGTGGTGGATCCTGACGATCCGGACAGCCATCTACTCGATGCTTGTTGCTCCCACAGATCAAACATAAACCTAACCGGCGTCTGCAACTCTCATAAGTATGAGTAGGTAGCCCACAGTATCTGCAACCCGGTTTCTGAGGTGGCGGTGGTAAAGCAGGTGCACGTGTAACCTTCTGAACTGTTCCTACCGGCTTGAATTTCTTCCCAGGCCCTTTCTGTACTGGTGGTGCAGAATAAGAGATAGGCCTCTTCCCGGAGCTAGAACCCTGTCCTGATCCCGAACCTGAAGCCTGTCCAACGCGAGGAATAGGCCTTCGTGCATTAACTGAATCTTCCACTTTCAAAGCCTTAGTAGTAGCTTTGGCCCAGGTGCTCGTATTTACTGCTTCCAATGCAACCTGTATGTCCGGCCTAAGTCCCTGCACGAACTGTATCGCCTTATGAAAATCTCCACTCGCTATATTGGGTACATAGCGAGATAATCTCTCAAATTCTGCAATGTACTCAGCAACTGATCTCTCTTCTTGCTTCAGTTCAGTGAATTCCTTCAGCCTGCGAGTGCGAGAAGCTGGTGGAATGAATTTGTTCTTGAACTCCCTGGTAAATACCTCCCAAGTAATAACCTCCCCAGCAGTCTCTATACAATCTGAGTACTCTCCCACAAGGAATAAGCCTCGCCCTGAATCAGAGTGATAGTGCAACGAGCTTTCTCCCGGGAATCACACGGAATAAGCTGCCAGATCCTCTCTACTTCCTTAAGCCACACCTCTGCTTGAATATCGTTGCCTTTATAGAACTTAGGGGGATGCTGATTCTAAAACTCCCGGAGTATGGTAGAAATAGGGTTCTCTGGTGGTACTGGTGGCGCAGGTGGTGCTACAGGCACATAATCCCTAAGTCTCTGATCAATCAAGCCAACAACCGCGTTCATAAAGTCTTGTGGCTGAGCAGGAGGGGGTAGAGGTGGAGGAGCACGAGGAGCATGCTCATGACGGTGTCCCCTACTCTCTGGGGGAATGCTCACGACGAGGTCTACCTCGAGGCATCCTGAGATCAAATCACTACACACGTGAGGTTGATTAATAAATGCAAATGAGTGCAAATAACTGCATAATGCCAACAAATCACATAATTCAAAGAATACAAGTAATCCAATTAATTCAAGAATTCAAGTAAATCACGTAGTTCAAATAAATGCAAGACTCTCAAGTAACAATTAGTCTTATGCCGTACGACCTAGACTCACAAGACACGGCACTAGAACCTCAGTTTTGCAACTGGGCTCTGATACCACCTTCAGATGTAGCACCCTATACGTCAAGGCACTACATCCCCCCGCGCTATAGCCCGGTCCATATACGAAATGGATAATCCGTACATAAACCAAACATATAGCGAACGGGTGACAAGACAAGAGACAAGCTAGCTAGGCGGGACTAGACCTCAATTCATTAAATTCTAATACATGAAAATTCAAAAGTGGAAGCAAAACCCTGTCATTTCATCATATATATCAAATATCCAAAAGTTCAACCTATTCTATTTTACATATCAATACATTATCATCTCCAACATATCATACATGCATGAGTTTCCAAAAGATAGCCAGAACTATAACATGATAAGTCTGGAAATATCAATAACATGAAAATGCAATACTAGACTCAGCTGAACAAAAGACACAACTTGGACTCCCACCTAGCACACGACCGTGAGTACCTGAAAAGTGAGGTTGTCAGTCTACCGAAGACTGAGTGAGGGGCATAAGATATATATAAACACAAGTAACATGCAAGCTATAGCCTCGGGTAAAGATTTGTAAATGAAAATAATATAAGTTCAAGAATAAACTATTCTTCGCCCGAGATTACAACTATCAAGTTTAATATTTCATTTAATCAATTTCATTCAATACGTGGCCCGGCGAGTGAGGGCAAGTCTCCAACCTTTACACTAATCGTGAACAATACATGCTTGCTTTATTAATTAACGTATGATCATGCAATTCATTTAGTGCGATCAAGTAGCAATTTCATGACCCTTCTTCCTCCTAGTGATGGTAGGTTTACATGGCCCAACCATCCATGACATGGTGTACATCGGGAACATGACTCCCACGCACGGGATTTCTTCCACCACCAAACCTCCTGGTGGCTTCTGAGGTGATCCCAAAATGGTGAGGATAGTGCAAGAGTTACCCGTCAGCCCTTGCTTTCCCGGTTGGCTAAATACACTACCCTCGGGCCCAAAGTGCAATCATGGTACACGCCAAAACATGCTTGAATCATGATCAATCATGGCTTGCTTGAAATCATTTATAATTTGGACAAACGTTTATAAATATAATAGGTTTTGGCCGAAAACTCCACATAAAGGTTATAAGGGTCCTATGTAACTAGAACAAAACCTCACCTTGATGACAAAATATAACAAGAATACACTCTAAGGTGCCTGATCTTCGTCCATGGCCTCGTGCTCTGTGTAATCAAGACATGTATACATGAGACTTGACTCAAAATGGACCAAATATGACGAACGGCGAAAATGCAACGAGATGACGAGTAATGTACAATGTAGCATGAAAACATCTTGTTTTGACATGTAGTCAATCATATAACAAACAATTTGGGATTAATAAAAGCATTGGAATTGAAATCTAAAATCTCAATTTTATGCAGTAGGTTTTCTTCTGTCGCAGGCCTGGGAACGGCCATTCCTGTAGCGCCCCTATGCACTACAACCCCGCACCAAAGTATCTCCCGAGTGGATGTGAGGCCTAGCACCCGAGAAACACTCCGGCGAAGGGACAGTGCTATACAATATCAAAGTATTGGAACACTGCAGCGGAAATTTTATAATTTAAAAACATTCAAAACTATGATAGGGGAATGCAATAAATAAGCCAGTAATGGCATAGTATAGATATCAAAAGTAGTGACCATGCCGTAATAGATAATTACAAGCTCGGAAGCATAATTTATTCTAAAGAACCTTGACTATTATGCTAACGAGAAGACACACTAGGCTTCAAGATACCTTCTAGTAAGCGTCCGATAAACCTGAAACCATGAGTTGTAAAGTGCGAGGGTTAGTCAAAGTGACTAAGTGAGGGGGTAGTTGGAACTACATATATACGTATAGGTATATTTGGAAAAGTGTTTGACTATAAAAGTTGAAGTTTGATACTATTAATAAAATAATATATTAATAGTACTATACCGGAAATCAATAAAATAATAATCAATACAAATATTTGGTTCATATTTATTTTGAGAAAAAGGGGAATAAGGGGACCGGGTATCAGATTCTTGAAAATATGAACCGTACGATATTAAAGTATTAATGCCCTGCAAGTAGGCGTTCTCCATCCTTTACTCCTTAAACAGAATGAAATCAGAAATAACAGAATCAATCCAGCCTTCTTCCTCCATGATCTGTCGGGAGCAACCCCTCGAGATCCAGATACAGACAGAGGGAGGGATGTACCTTTCCCGTCACTTAATGTGGAATAACTAACCTCCAGTTAAACCAACATTAAGATTAGATTTGGCGGCAAATATAATAATAGACGATGGCCCTTGCCACCCGGCTATTAGTTCTACCGTACCACCGGGCCCAACAGATACAGATATAGATACAGATCTTGCATTTTAAATACAGAATAGAGTTACATTATATCAATACTCGCCAAAATGGACTTGAGTATGATATGTTTGTAACTTATACTTGAACAAGGATTTTGTTTTATATAATAGGATAATAGATATCCTTATATCAGATACTTCCCCAGGAAGGGGATAATACTACAAATAGGGAAAATAAGACTGAATCTTTATTAGGATAAATAATAAAATATTTTATATGTAGACTCATGATCCCAGTTGAAAATATTTTAACCTCACCTGCTATGATACGGAATCAAGTAAAGTATTCGGGGTTCCACTGTCCAGAACTAGTTCCTGAAAGTAGTGAACTACTACGGACTTAGAGAACTAGGTTCTTTCTACACTAATGCGATACAAGAATGCGTACAATTAAGGCATGTTGTAACAAAGGAGTAACAGTAAGGTACAGGAAATTCGGTAATCTAGAATTGAAATATTATTGTAAAGCATACCAATACCAAAGTCACACAACCGAATTAACCAAGAAATTCTTATTCAAATTATGAATCCAAATTAAGGTTTATTTTTAATAAAGGTGAACCAGATTTTGAAAACGTTATTTAATCCCCGATTTTAAAATCGTTAGATAAAAGTTCTTCATAAAAACCCAAATTTTATTTTATATTAATTCTTGAAATTACTACATGATATTATTGGTCAAAATTCATGTTTAAAGTCAAAAGTCAAGGTTACTATTGAAAAACGGTTACTATTTAAACATAGGGGATTAAATACTTTAAAACATAAAATCAAACACACGCTTACATACACTAGCACACGGTACACACATATTTCAAGAACATCAAGAACATGTTCTTCATCATGTTTGAATATTCATAAGATGTTCTAGGCATTCTTGATCAAATTCATAGTCATAACATAAGATTAAAGAATAAATGAGCATAATATATAAACTTTTCATGAAATATGATTCATAAATAAATTCTTAAACATGAATTTATTCAAATCTTCAAGTATTCATAAAATGTTCTACACATGCTTGATTATATTCATATTCATAACATAAGATTTGAAGCATAATATAGCAAAATATATAAATTCTCTATGAAAAATAATTCCAAATAAATTATTCTAGGCATGGATTTAATCAAACAAGATCATAATCATTTAAATACATACTCACATCATATCATATCACAATTCATGTATTTAATTAAATAAAACTCCATAATGTGCACACATTGTATTTAACTAACAATTATGCACATATTTCTTAAAATAAATTCCTAAAGCATAATTTAATTAATCCTAGACATGCTACTATTATTATTATACTAAGAACATAATATAAAGCATGAAATAATAGAAGAAAAACATACCTTAGAGAGGGAGAGTGGGAATGGCGTGAGGAATGGAGAGAAAAGAGTGATTTTTGTGTGTTGATTTGTGAGTTATAAATGAGGCTTGAGGGGGGGTATTTATAGGTAGTCATGAGGGCTCTTTAAGCAATAAATGAAAGTTTAAGGGAGATGTGGATGTCTCCTAATTCATACAAATGCTTGGTGATTAATTAGGAGATGTGGTTAAATTATATTATGAACAAATGCTAGGTAATTAGTTAGGAAATGTGGAGAAATTATGCTCGTTTGTTTAATCCATCTAGAAGACCATGTGGTCATGGATGATGTCATCTTGAATAAAAATAAATGTAAAATGATATAAAATTTATTCAAGAGTCGAGAGGTAAAAGCTTGAAGTAGTGAATTAATGAAAGAATGAGTGAAAAACGAGCTTCGTTTTGATTATATATTTAGACTTTTCGTTTATAAACTATGAATATTAAAGATGATGAAAATCATGAGAGAATTATATAAACGAAGCTATAATAAAGTTTAGAGTTTGGAAAAATTAATATAATGTAGAGGAAAATTCAAGGATCGTTTCAAGTATAATTTCGACTATTGAATAAAAGCTAATTTGTTCAAAATAAAATGATGATTTTTGGAAAGAAAAATATTTATAAAATATGCTATGGTGAGATCGAGTTTTTGGTAAATGCATGAAAATTCATAAAATAATTTAAGGATCGTTTTGGTTATAATTTTGAATATCAAAAAGTAGATGAGTAGGGATTTCTTGATGATCGAATCATAAACTAGGGTTTTCGCCGGTTTTAGACACTACGGGAGTTAGGATGAGAATTATGGTTCACGGAGAGTATCACGATCCTCGAAATAATGTGAGGATTCTTTTGGTTACAATATTGGGTAGTGAAAGTGCTTCGGGAGACGTAGGAATATTTTTGAGCTATAGGGGTATTTTCGTAATTTCCAACCTAAAACTGTAGGAATGGGTTTTGAAGCATATGAAGGGGTTTTAGGTGCTAGAAGGGAATGAATATTAGAATTCTAGGATTTTATGAGAAGAGTTTCAAGGTACGAGTTAAATAAAGGAAATAATTAAATCTACGATCATTAAAGTGTAACACATAAAAGCACATAAGTCACATAAGATGTAATGCATGAAGAGAATAAATAAGGACCGAGATTATAAGTGCTTCTTGAATAACCCCTTTACTTTACCTTTTCCAACTCGGCCCAGGTTAGGGCTGTTACAATTCCGGGTCCCAGTTCAAGATGGGAAGGGCTGTTCCCATGCCCTTCCGAAAACGTTTCTGCGTTTTTCAAAATTAAAAAGGCTCTTTTGCTGGGAACGGCCCTTCCGGCTCACAGGCCAAAATGGGAACGGTCGTTCCCATGTTCGCTCGCCAGCTTTGATTCAAAAGTATGCGAACGACCGTTCCCATAATGCACTAAAGCGGGAAGGGCCGTTCCCATGCTTCTAAAACTTGAAAAAAACAGAGCAGAAGCAGGGGAAGGCTTCGGGATAACACAAAACCTCACAAAACATCAAGTTTCACTCACCAAATTGCAAGAATTCTGGGAAACAAGATGCATACATGTTCAAAGTATCATAAAACATAAAATAAACCATCAAACCATGCTTGATCATCAAGATTTTCCACTTTCAAGCTCATATAAGAATTCATCACCTAAGCTCAAATCTTCCAAGAATTCATGTATCAATTCAATTCAAATTCTCATATTCATGCATCAAACAATAATTACTCCATATAATCCATGAATTCTCAGACCCTAGCTTCAATGAAAATCGTCAAAGACCACATACTCATGCATATACCCACCTTGTATAAAATAAATGGAGGAGAAAGATGATTGAGCTTCAAAGCTTGATTTTTCTTGGAAAAACTTGGATGAAAACCAACAAAATCCTTTCTTCTCCTTTGATGGTTTGGTTCGGTGAGAGAGGGAAACAAATTTGGACAAAAATGATGAAGATGAAATGGAATGGAAGAGCATGGAATATATTACGTGATTCATCTATTTTTGAAATTGATGAAATGTATCAAATTGTAATTTAGTCCCTCAAAGGTTCAAGTCATGCAATTAAGGATGAGGGTTTGGCATTAATCAATCAAGTCCATGAAATGTTTATGCAATCTAATCCTTGAATTTTAAATAATGATCATATAAAGACAATTTGGCAATTAAATCACTTTCGGTAATTATTTCACGTAACAATTATTTTGAAGTCATAAAATGGATTCTCAATTTGATATGAATTTATATAATTTCATGCAAATATAATGATATATGATTCATATAATTAGGATGCAATGTGAGAAAATAATAATTTAAACAATTAAAAATAAATTCCTGACGCTTACAAACTCACACATGGCGTGCTTACCTGCTCGTCCGGAACCGGGGTGTTACGTAATTAGTTCACATTACTTTTGCTAATTTTTTGTTATGATTAATTAATTGATAATAATACTAAAATTTTGATAATATAATTTGCTAATACGAAAAAAAAATATTTGTTATATTTTAATTATTGTTATAGTATATGATCATGCCGAAATTTGGTGGCTGATGATTCAAGAATTTATTTGAAAGAAAGTTTTCTCGGCCTGGAAATGAGACAAGGGAAAATAATAGTGAATTAGGTCGAGTGACCATGATGTAAACTCTTTGATACTTAAATCAACAATTAGCTCAAAAATTTTATGAGTAAATTAAAGGATTCAAAAAGTGCAATAAATGTGCTTACTAACTGACATGAATTCTACGGGTATTATGGTGGTGGGCCTTTGTGCGTTGTGCATTAAATGCATCTATAGAGTTAATGGTTGTAGGTATGATGCACTTAAGTGAAATTGGTCAAGAGATTATCTGCATTTAATGCACATCTTGCAAGATTCTTAACTTTCATCTCAACTGGGGAGGTCAAAGAATTTGGTCACCCGATCGATTCTTCAGGCATAAACTGACCCCCTCTATCTTAGGTCGAGAATCCAACTAATTATAACTGACGAGTCATGTTGTGCAGGTATCTTCGCGAAATCATGCCACAACATAAGCCCCCCAAGATCATCAGATAGGGGTGAGGTGACGGATGGTCAACTTATAGAGGCGTTGTAGATCAACTCGCTAGACAGTAATCATGACAATATTTTGTTTTTTTCATTTCCTGTAAATAGGGCTTCTTAATCATTTTTAATAATTACTTTTAGTGAAGAACATATCAAGCGAGTTAGAGCAAGTATAGTCCGAAAAGATGTCTTAGTCTGAGTTTCGAAAGACACGCTCGAGAGAAGTTGGTCGAAACACCTTTTTACTTTTAGCTTAGGTATTATCTCAACCCAACTTTGTACGCATTTCTAATTTTTTTTATTTCCATTTTTATCTACTTTAAGATGCCACCAGAAAAGAAGATTTCAATGTCTATCTATAAAACAACCTTTCTTAAACTTTAAAGGCCTATAATCCTCTACTTATAGCTTTGGGATGAGACTAAATTGGAGGAAGTACAGTCGAAGGCTATAAACACTTGTCTGAATCTACCTTTCATATCTTATTTTATATAAAACAATTTTAAATTGGATTCGAGACGACTTGAGAGATATTATAATTTCTTATTTTACAAATCAAACCAAATATATAGAGTCAAATAAAAAATAAATACTAATTATAATTTATTTTTTCATGCTAATTTTACAATATACCTTATAATTCTTTATTTATGAGATGGTGTCTATTATGCATGGACATAAATACGATACAACATAAATTGATTTTTAATTTTAACAGTGGGGGATATCTGACACGATATCTGACACAAACACAACATGATACGATAAACTAATATTTTTAAAAGCGTTCGTGTATCATAGGAGGTAAGAGTTACATTCAAAAATTAAGTTTCAGTTGAGAGCTAATTATTTTAAAAAGTTGATATTTCAAATAATTTAATTTAATAATTAAAAATAATTAAATAACTTGTATATTTAATGTGCAACGCACATTCTTTTTACTAGTACTTATAAAAGAATTACATGATAAAAAGGGGGCACTTAGTGGCCAAAATTTATGCTCAATAAAAATACAAAATCGAGTATATAATAAATATTAAATAGTATTTTTCTATTTTAATTTTAGGGATTTAATTAAATAAAACTTCTATAATTAAATAGTTAATTAATTGATATTTTTAATATATATTCAAATATGTCAAAATTCGTAGTTGGCGATGAAATCATATATTGTCAAATAAAGGGAAAGTCAAATATAATATTCTCATAATTAAATCATATATTATGATTAAGGAAAGATATTACAGAATCAATGAATTATCCATCAGAATAAAGTCTTATGTCGCTAATTATGGCAAGAATTGTCTCTCCTACACCTATAAATACAGTGGTTCTTTACAAGCCAAACACACCAAAACACAACTCAGAGGAACAAAGGAGCGAGCAACAAATCAAGGAGAAAAAAAGTTCTTCGGCATTCTTCAGCATCTTTAGTGTTCTTTGGCATCTTCGACCGCGTTATTTGTGAAAGTCGGCATCTTTGGCATTAAATCCAAAATCGAAGCATTGAAGTACTGTTTTGGCGTTGCTCTCCTCGACAAATTCAAAACCAAGCTCAAATCGATCGAAACGAGATTCAAGGTGTTCTTCATGGAAATCGACAAATCAAGGTGTCCAATCCGCAACAAGGCATC
This sequence comes from Lantana camara, assembly GCA_037501455.1. NCBI lineage: Eukaryota > Viridiplantae > Streptophyta > Magnoliopsida > Lamiales > Verbenaceae > Lantana > Lantana camara. The sequence continues at coordinate 41,575,405 of CM074857.1, read as the reverse complement.
AAGTCTGCCAATCCGGCATTTTCTTCAAATTAACTTCAAAAGTGCTCTGAGCGTGTTTTTCGGCGTTCTTTGTAGAAGTCATAAAATCGAGGTGTTCAATCCTCAATTGAAGCATCAAATTCCTATTTCGGCGTTGCTCCTCAACAAATTCAAATTAAAATCGAATCAACATCAAAGGCGTTCTTCGGATCATCCTACCATCCTATCTTTCAATCAAGATCTAAGACATGGGAGTAAACCTAGAGCCCTAATAATGTTGATCTTCAAAGTTAAGTTCGTTTCATATCCATATAGAACTCAATCCAAGAAAATCTCATTATCTTGATGTCTTGCTCATTTCCACCTTAGCCAACGATTTTATAGATAGACTGCGAATAACTTAAACAGTAAGAGATTATCTTGATCATATCAAGTGTAGGTCCTTTCAATACTAGAAAAATGCCCTATATCAACGGATTTTGGCCAAATTAGCAACGGATTCGGGCTTAGCAACGGATTTAGTAACGAAAATTTTCCGTTGATATAACACTCATGGCTAATCTATAGCAACGAATTTTTAGTAACGAATATTAGCAGCGGAATTAGCAACGAATTTACAGCAACGGATTATTACCCACAGATATTAGCAATGGTTTTAGCAACGAATTTTTTAGTAACAGATTTAGCAACGAATTTTCCTTTCCAAACCAAACCATAATTAATTTAACTTTTTTCATTTTTGCAACGAATTTTTTGTTGCAAATGGTGAAATTTAAATTAATGGAAAAAAAATATTTATGGGGCAACCCACCCCACACGAGGCCCATCTGGTCGAGCCACCATCGAGCCAACCCCGCAGGAGCCGCAAAGCCCTGATCGAGCCACCACTGAGCTCAAATTAATTGTTCAAATATCTCGCGCAAGTGAGGGATCGAACTTGAATCCCCAAGGTGGAAGGTTGAAGCCCAAACCAACTTGGCTAACTATATTTCTGATATATTATGTCATTTTATATATATAACAACAATCCAATATTCATACACAAATTTGAATTACTTATTTATGTATTTGTTATTTGTTAAAATATAAATATACTTAAATATGACTATTTGTATTAAATATAAATGTGTATATATAATAAAACTATTATATATATATATATATATATATATATATATATATATATATATATATATATATATAACGACAATAAAATTTTAATATATAAACCTGAAGAATATATTAAAAACTTTATATTAAAAATACAATTATATTATTCTATTTAATCAAATTATATATATACATATGTGTGTGTGTGTGTGTGTGTGTGTGTAATCAAATTTAATCTAATGTATATAAATTTAAGTATAACTTTTTATGACATACAAAAATAAACGATCAAAGTTTTACATAACTAAATAATTAGATTTAGTTGGTTATTGAATAAAGAACTTTTATGTTATATGAAGTATTCACTTATACATTTGTAGAACAATATCTGCATTTTGAGGAACTATTTATTATTTAGTAATCGTAGTTGAATAACTTAATGAAAAATTATTTTATTAATATGAAACATTTATATTTGAATTTGTAGAATTATTTGAAACTTTTATCTTACTATGAAGTATTTACATTTGAATTTCGAGCATTATATATGAATTTTAAGGAATTACTGTGCTTCGCGACTGCTAGTTATTAAATAAAAAACTTTTCTTTGAATAACATTATGATGGTGCAGGAATCTGAGCTTCCTAAAATACAACAACACTTTCAATATTTGTATGAAAAGGGAAAGAGCATCACAGGCGTAAGAGCCTCAGGAACTGGGTTTCTTTTAGAGCATGGGTTCTTCCAGTTAGGATAACACCAAGGGTGCAAAGTGTAGGAGTGATGCGACTGTGACCAAGCTTGAGAAGATGAAGAGGAAATTGAGGGGAAAGCCCAGAACAATAAGTGCAGTATGTGTTGTGGAAGATGACTTGGGGGAGAATGCAAGTGTTCTATCCTATTTATATGTTAGGGGTGAGGGTAAGTTGGGTAATTTGACTGTGTGGTCCCAAACCTGTGTTGCCCTAACACGTGGCGGCCTATGATGGCATGAAAGTGATGGTTCTGAAAAGCAGGCGGCGTGACAGGTACCATGTGTGCACTGCCATGGTGTGAGAGGTTGTTGGCGAGGGCCAGGTGTTGAGAAGGCTCAAGGTTAGCCTTACAGGAGTACGGACGCCCTACAAGGGGGAAGATCAAACACGAGCGATAGTGACGCTCGAAGGGCTCCCGAAAGGGTCTCTCCCGGTAGATGACCCTTGAGCGTCAACTACACGAGCGTTAGAAAGTGGGCACCCCGTGTGGGTGCCTCCCTGGGAAGGGCGGCCCTGAGGATCGTGATGTGAGCGTCAGGTCTGACAGCCTAAGCTCCCTGTTGAACCGTGGGTCGAGGGACGTGGGCCAGTATTAGTTAACAAGGGAATGGGCTAGGTCAGCCCGCGAGCCCAATAATGCGAGCGTCCAACCCCTAAGTCTGCTGAAGGCGATACGTAGACGGCTCCGAGGCGAGTGTTATTTTATATCTCATCATTTTGCCCCCCAAATTCTGTAGTATCACTCGAGTGTACTGTAGAATTCTAAGAAAAGCGGGCCTTGAATTTTTTGAATTCCCGAGGGTCAAGCTTCTGCAAGAGAAGTGACCGCTTGGCTGCCCTGGCATGTTCTGACATTGCATTAAATGATGTCATGTCCGCATTAAATGCTAAGTGGGAACATGGGCGCGTGTACTCCGGGAGACATGAGGCGGTTACCAAAAGTGGTGGGCTTCCCTAGGCGGGAAATGATTGTAATTTGAATCTCCAACCCTAATCAATACAAATCCTCCCCTATAAATAGGGATTTTCAATGTCTTGGGATCTCTTTCACGCATTCAGTCTTCTTCACGCATACAAGCAGCAAGAACTTTCTGCAATTTTTACGGATTCCGGCAAGTTTTTTCTTCAGCTCTTAGGTAAAACTGCACGAACCCTTATTTTTCTATACTAACTCTAGATTTAGGTGGTGTATGAGCGATCTTTCTAAGCGAGCAACCCTTTCTGCCGTGGAATTCATTCCAGAATTCTTCTTCTCCTCTGAACCTCTTGCAAAAAGCTTCATCTTCAAGAACCCAAAAACCAAATATGGCAGACAATAACGCAGAGGCTTATGTGAGGGAGATAGATGAGATGTCAGTGGGGAGTTCTTCCCCTCACAATAATGTGCCTACGGCGATTCCCATGGCCAGGGCATTCCGAGGCGAGGAGATTCCTACTGCTATTCCAGTGGCCAAAGCTCCGGTTGAAGCCAGGGATGAAGAGGTTGACGCCGCCGTTCAAGGAATGAACGAGCGTGCTCCTGGAGGGGTAGAGGATCTCTTTGAAGAGATGCTCAATGTTATGGAAATGCAGAGACAAGGGGAGAGGGTGTTTCCCGTGCTTAACAGTGCCGTAAGACCTCAAGACCATAGGATCACGGTGGCGATTGTGGCTCCCGAGGGCGGTTCAGGGCCTTCTGAGCGTCGGGCCGAAGAGGAGCCTCCCAGGAAATGCCAAAGAAAGGGTAAAGAGCCTGCTACGCGAGTGAGGCAAAATAACCCTCACCAAACCGACCGGTCCCCTGATGAGATAGAGAGCATCCTGACGCTCGATGATTTGAAACAGTTGAAGGCGAAAGTCTATTGGGAAGAGGCGGCGTTCCCCATGCGTCTTCCAGTGGAGAGAGAAAGAGCAAACCGACCGCCGCTTGGGATGATGACGGTCTATTTGGATTCAGTTTTGTCCGGGGGTCTAAGATTCCCCATTCCGTCCCCCGGTCGCTAACATCTGTAATTATTTGGTATTGAGCCCTTCCCAAATCCTCCCCAACAGTATCGCGTTGATAAACACATTCGTGATGCTGATGAGGGCCACAGGTCACGAGCCCACATCAACCAATTTTGATAGTCTGATTCAGGTGGCCCGTTCACCTCGCTCATCTCCGACAGACGGATTTTACTATGCCCAAGCTATGTCCGGACTGAAAATGATCGATTCCCCCTCGACATCGTATGGTGAGGATTGGAAGGAGAAGTACTTTTTCGCGGGGGCTCCTGAGGGGGATTTTTAGAGCTTCCCATGAGTGGTGGATACATGGTCTCGGGCCCCGGGTTAGGGATCGATCAAAAAATGACGACTTCGAGCGTTGGGCGAAGAATTTGGCCCTCGTAATGAAGAATGAGAAAAAGCTTATAAAAGCTAAGGATTTGATGAAAGACGAGGGGATATTATTCCACTTCGGGCTCTCTTATCCTCCGGAAATGGTAGCCCACCCTCCGGCTCCGATCATGGCACTCGACGGTTAAATTATAGGAACTAACTTTTCTAACTTTTAGGGATAGCCTCACTAACTTGCTTAGATTGTCTTGTTTCCCTTGCTATTACTTCTGATGGTGTTTTTCTGATGCTCATGCCTCTGATCTTGCAGAATTTCAAATACTCACCGCCGGGATGAATGCTGAAAGTGTTGCCCGAATGATACGCGCACAGAGGCCGGGCGCTAACCCTCAACAACAACAGTAGCAGTAGGCCCAACCCTCGAATGCCCCGAGGGGGAGAGGAATCCGCCGAAGAACAGGGCCAGGAAATGGTGGCAGGGCCGCCGGAAATGAGGTTCCAGTTCTCGGCCCCATAAAAGACCTGACCATAGATGGAGCTCAGGAGGTTACTCCACCCCCAGCCGCTCAAGAGGGGCCGATTGCGCTCAATTCCAGCAACTCCCGTAACCGCTCAAGGGAGTTAGCCCGCTTCCACGACGCAATAAGGGCCGACTGCTAGGGGAAGAGAAAGAGGCTGCCTGATTCTATCCCCATTTCTGGGAAAGGGAAGGAGGTGGTCGTGGGCTACTGTGGCTAGGGCAGCGATACTTCCTCATCTGAGGATGAGGATTTCTGGAAAATAGGCTGCCGGGGCGACGCTCGATACAAACGCCAACGGACGGATGGCCCAGTCCTGCTAAAGAAGAGAGCGTCCTCTATGAACTTAGTTTCTGACATCGTCGGAAAACTTCAATTCTCAGGCGACCATGATAAGCTGAACGAGCACGATGCCGCTCGGGCCGCGGATAATGCATGTCATGCACTCTTGACGGTAAGCCTTCAGTTCCTTTTGTTAAGTTCTGACTTTTTCCATTTTAATTCTGATAGTGACCTCTCGTTTCTGGTTTTTCAGGAGGTCATTCCGAGGCTGAAGAATTTGCAGGGGCGAGCGCAGGCCTATTCTGAGCACAAGACCAAATACAAAAAGTTGCTGCGCATTTCAGACCCCGGCCAACTCCAGGAGGATTACAACAATGTCTGTGCCAAACTCACCGCTGCAAATCTTGACAAGGACAAGCTGAGGGACGACTTGAAGCGGTCGGATGACGCGTATTTAGCCCTTGATCAGTGTCATAGGCAACTCAAGGAAGAGCACGACCAGCTGAGGGTTGCCAACAGGGAGCTTGGCGAGCGGTTGGCTGAGAGCACAAGGCAGAATGAGACAACCCTGAAGGCCCTCGCTGAGTTATAGGAGAAAGTTGCAGGCTTGGAAGCGAAGGTGTCATGGGATGCAGTGATGAAATTCGTGCGCTCAAAGGCCTTTGTGTTCGCGGCCAACCTTCACTGCTTCGACAACGCTCGGCGCTTCTTCTACAAGGCGATTGGGCAGATGGTGAAGTTGGGATTGGCTCCGGAGAGTGCTCGAACTGATGAGCGCCGGCGCATGGACTCGGATGATAATTGCGAGCCTATGATCCGCGAGGGGGATCCCTCGGAGAGCCTGGCCGAACCAGAGTATCAGGAACTCGTGACGATGCTCCAGGAAGAGTTCATGGCTGCAAACCCCATAGAGCCTGAGCCCCTTTTGATAGAGGACGAGGGTGTCACCCTAGATGCTCAGGATGGCGAGAACCCAGGCGACGCAGAGACTTCCAATGCCAACGTGTTGGCCCCAATTCCTATCTCCACTGCTCTTGCTGAACCTGAGAGCCAAGCTTAATGAAGCCCCTCAACTGCTGTGTTAAGATTCCTTTTGTCTATTTAATTTACATTCCAGTTTTTATGAATATTTGACTTGTGTCTTTGATACTCATATTCTCCAAGATGTATTTGAACTTTTCTTCCTTTGGCTTGAATGTTTCCATCAATAATGTTTGGTTCTCGTCGCCTATAACCGTTGAGTATTGTTTTCTCTTCATGATTGACGCTTGTATGCATGTTTCCTTTGATGCTTGAATATCTGCGTTGGGAGTGTATGCGCACGAGGGTGTATTCCTTGAGGGTACCCTGGTGCATATTACTATGTAATCTAAGTTTAGGACTTGAAAATGCCTTGAAAGATGAACGTGTGGGCGCGAGGTTGTTCCCGACGAGGGTGCCCATGCCGTATTCATAGTAGGGCTCTAATTTGAACTTAGGAACCCCCGAAGGAATTACCTTAGTATTGGCCTTAAAACAGATGAGGCATGTTTCTAGCTTGAACGCTTCGGTGGCTAGAGTGAACTTAGAAATCAATTATAGGATTTGCTAAGTATGGAATTAAGACGAGCGCGGCTGTAATTCCATATGAGTGTCCATATGAGTGTTAACTCCGAGTGTTTTCTATTTTCGAGCATACTCTTATCTAAGAAGGTGAGGGTCATTGGGGGTTTACGAGCGCGAACTAGGGTGGAGATCATCCAGTTCGCGTAAATTAAGCATTTTAGCATCCCACTTTTTTGACACGCTCGTTCCAAAGGTTTACACACTTATGCGCGTCAAAACATTCAGTGTAAAGGGTTTTCAATACATAGATAGTGTTGATATGGAATTAATAGTTTCTTCTTTAAGTCGTTTGACGTGGAGGGCGCTCAACATGGAATAGGCTTTAACGCAATCAAATATTCAAACCATTAACCAAGAAAAAGCAAACAATCAATATAATAGTTGGTAAAACCTTTAGTGTCACCCTCGCAATATATATAATAACACTTATGCTTTCTGTCAAAAGAAAATATAAGATGCCACGAGCGGGCGCATACAAAGACCAACATTCACACGTAGAACCGTCTAAGGTTGCATGCATTCCACGGTCTGGGGAGACGCTCGTCTTGCAAAGTCTCTAACAGGTAGGTGTTGTTTGCGTGTACCTGAATGACTTTGAAGGGGTCTTCCCAATTGGGGTCCAACTTACCTACATGCTTGGAAACTTTAACTTTTTTGAGGACCAAGTCTCCTAGCTGGAAGGTCCTCTCTTTAACGCGCTTATTATACTGGTGGGCTACGGTCGCTTTATACTTATGGATCCTAGCCCAAGCGGTATTCCTCCTTTCATCCAGTAAGTCCAATTCGAACGTCCGATTGGCCTCGTTGGCTGCTAGCTCGAAATAGGCAACGTGTGCGGACTCTTGAGCAATCTCCGCAGGTATCATAGCCTCGGAGCCATATACGAGGGAGTAAGGGGTCTCCCCTGTTGCCGCTCGCGGAGTAGTACGGTATGCCCAGAGGGCCCCTTGAAGTTCCTCTGCCCACTCCCCTTTCTTACTTTCGAGCATCGTCTTCAAGTGCTGAAGTATGGTTCGATTGGTCACCTCAGCTTGACCGTTAGCTTGAGGATGGCCCACGGAAGTGAAGCATTGCTCAATCCCAAGTTCATAGCACCAATCCCGTGTGTCAGCAGCAATGAATTGGGAACCATTATCCGAGATGAGCGACCTCGGGATGCCATACCTGCAGATGATGTTCTTCCAGATGAAGTCCCTCACAACTTTGAACGTTATCTTTGCAACCGCTTCAGCTTCAGCCCACTTAGTGAAATAATCCACGGCTAGTATTACGAATTTCTTTTGCCCGACCGCCATTGGGAGGGGTCCCACAATATCAATGCCCCATTGGTCGAAGGGCCAAGAGACTTCAATAGGGATCATTTGAGCCGCCGGCAGTTGAGGGGTGTTAGAATGAAACTGGCACTTAGGGCATTTCTTGGAGTAACTGATGGCATCCTGCAGTAGCGAGGGCCAGTAAAACCCACTTCTCAAGACCTTCCTTGGCTTGCGAGGGCCTCAGGCACCTCAATGGCGCACCTTGGAAAGATCGTTTGAATAGCCGTCCATCACTGTCCAGAGAAAAGCGAGGGGCCTTGCTCCTTACCTTCCGAGCTTCTACTTTATCGCTCGGGCAGGTCCCGTCCCTCATAAACTTAATGATGTCATCAAGCCAACAAGGTTCGGAGGCATCAATCATGTTCACCTCGCACGAGGGTTCCATTTCGCGAATCAGCGATCTCTCCGTTCTGAGGAATGTGACTGAACGCTCGCAAGAATCCTCCAGAGCCGATGCGTCTGCACACTCGTTGGCTTGATGGATTCCCACAGACGGCGCCAAAAATGATCGTGCAGGAATCTGAGCTTCCTAAAATGCAACAACACTTTCAATATTTGTATGAAAAGGGAAAGACCATCAAAGGCATAAGAGCCTCAGGAACTGGATTTCCTTTGGAGCATGGGTTCTTCCAGCTAGGATAACACCAAGGGTGCAAAGTGTAGGAGTGATGCGACTGTGACCAAGCTTGAGAAGATGAAGAGGAAATGGAGGGGAAAGCCCAGAACAGTAAGTGCAGTATGTGTTGTGGAAGATGACTTGGGGGAGAATGCAAGTGTTCTCTCCTATTTATATGTTAGGGGTGAGGGTAAGTTGGGTAATTTGACTGTGTGGTCCCAAACCTGTGTTGCCCTAACACGTGGCGGCCTATGATGGCATGAAAGTGATGGCTCTGAAAAGCAGGCGGCGTGACAGGTACCAGGTGCGCACTGCTATGGTGTCAGAGGTTGTTGGCGAGGGCCAGGTGTTAGGAAGGCTCAAGGTTAGCCTTACAGGAGTACGGACGCCCTACAAGGGGGAAGATCAAACACGAGCGCTAGTGACGCTCGAAGGGCTCCCGAAAGGGTCTCTCCCGGTAGATGACCCTTGAGCGTCAACTACACGAGCGTTAGAAAGTGGGCACCCTCGTGTGGGTGCCTCCCTGGGAATGGCGGCCCTAAGGATCGTGATGTTAGCGTCAGGTCTGACAGCCTAAGCTCCCTGTTGAACCGTGGGTCGAGGGACGTGGGCCAGTATTAGTTGACAAGGGAATGGGCTAGGTCAGCCCGCGAGCCCAATAATGCGAGCGTCCAACCCCTAAGTCTGCTGAAGGCGACACGTGGACGGCTCCGAGGCGAGCGTTATTTTATGTCTCATCACATTATGTAATTGTGGAACTATATATCTAACTATCCGTTAAATATATGATTATTTGTATTAAATATATATAATCCTATGTATAGAGATATTGTATTAAGCATTGTTAGCTTTTATACATTTTTGTGTTTTAATTATGATGCACATCTTTTAAGGATTTATAATTTATATTATAACTTATAATATATCAACAATATAAATTTTCTATCAAATAAAAATATTAAAGGCTTTTATATATGAAAGGTTATACTATACAAATATTAATTCTGCATAATCCCCAAACATATGATCATGTATTATATAAGTCAATGGTGGCTATCAATATAATGATCTAACATTCATATATATATGTATATATATGGATGTGTGTGTGTGAGAGCGTGAAAGAATAAGTATGAAAGTTTAAATAACTATATATGTATATTAAACCATATAAATAAAATATTTTAATATATTTTTTGGTCAAAATAAAGAAATTACAATCTAAATAGCAACGGATTTTTCGTTGCTAAATTATAAATATTCTATTATTTTTTAATTAAATATTTATAGCAACCTATTTTTCGTTGCTAAATTATAAATATTTTATCAATATTTTAATCAATTATTTATATCAACGGATTTTTCCGTTGCTAATATTTTTTATATTTATTTATTTTTATTTCTTTTTTTTCTTCCATATAGCAACGGAAAATCCGTTGCTAATATTTTTTATATTTTTTTTTTCTTCCATATAGCAACGAAAATTCCGTTGCTAAATAATCCGTTGCTATTTTTCGTTGCAAATATTTATACATATTATATTATTTTTTATTAGGTTTTTATTTTAATAGCAACGGAATTTTCGTCGCTATATATACCAATTTATTTATTTTTTGTATTATTTAATTTTAGCAACGAAAAAGCAACGAAAATTCTGTTGCTAAAGCATTTAGCCACGAATTTATTTTTTGTTGTTATTTTCGTTGCTATATAGCAACGAATAATTTCCGTTGCTAAATTTTCGTTGTTGTATGATGTTTTTCTAGTAGTGTTTATTGACTCTAACAATTCTCCATATGCCACTTTTGAGATATTTCCTAATCTAGAGGTTTCTGAAAATGTCCTTTCCCATTAGAAATCTTCTCAAGCTTGACACCACAGTGAACTTGTTTGTATTAACAAGCACCCTTACGTATTATATATGCATCAGCTTATGCACTTTACATCCCATGAAACAGGATGATCCTTCAGAATGACACAATCATACAAGCTAATGTCAACAGAGTCAAAGTCAACACCCCCACTGTCTATCGGACTCATTGACTTGGAGTAGTTTCTAATCCTCGTTTAAGTTAACAACTTGTCTCATGTGTCATTCTCATAATGACAAAGTTCTTAATAGCCTCATGCATTAGGGGAGTTCTAAACATACACAAATAATCAAACCCAAACAAGACATCATACAACACATAAAGAAGTGATCACCTATGAACAAATTATTTCGTTTATTAATTAAAGATTGTTTGTGATTTTATAAGGAAATAGTAAAGCATGTTATCTTACAATATCGAATTTAAGGGCACTATTCCTAATAGGTTCGCCAACCAGGTTTTAGCTACTTTCATGTCATCTATATATCAAAAATTGAATCGAAGTTTCCAATTCCTTCTTGTACACGCAGGACTCATTCGGATGTTGAAAACAATTTGATTACTTCATCGAATCGAGTGTTTAAACTCCTTCAAGCCTGTTTCAAGCTATAGATTAATCTTTAGAATTTGCAAATCTTTGTTTACTTTCACTAAATGTGAAATCCATGGTTGTTCCATATAAATGTCTTTATCAATGTTTCTATTGAGAAAGATAATTTTCACATCCATTTTTCATATCTTATAGTCCTAATATGCAAATATGGCAAACATGATTTGAATGTATATTTTGCATTACAACTAGGGAGAAGGTTTTATCAAAGTCTACTCCTAGCCTTTGAGTGAATCCTTCAGCAATTAATCTTGCTTTAAAGTTGCAATAACCTTTCAATCTACTCCAAACTTTCGCTTGCAGATCCATTTGCATCCTATGGACTTGATCCCATCATGTGGATCAACCAAGGTCGAAACTTGGTTTGATTACATGGAATCCATTTCAGATTTCATTGCTTGTTTCCACTGTTTAAAGTTCAAATATGACAGTGCCTCCTCATAAATTAGTGGATCATTATTCACTTGAGATATTTAATGGAGAAATCCATATCATCTCTTCGGCTATCTAGGAATGCGTTCAGAACGTTTTACTATAGGAGGGTTTGTGCGTGTACTATCCTCAATGATTGGTTGACTCTCATCAGAGGGGTTTGTTTGTTCTAGTTGTGGTCTGGGGTCTTCTCCTTGAATTTCTTCGAGGTATTTGATCTTACATTTATTCTCTTTTAGGAAAGATTCCTCAAGAAAGGTTTCATTTCTTGAGATAAACACCTTTTATTTAAAGGGTTCATAGAAATAATATCCTATATGTGACGCCCCCTCCGCTCGGCCTTACAACTATGACGTCACAAGCGAGTATAATTACGTAATTATGTGATTTAAGTTCAATTATATGAATTAATTGTGATTATATTTCAATTAATCGCATAAATTTTCTTTTCGTACTTGCTCGTTTTTAATTATGATTATATGTTTACATATGTTAAATTATGAATTTTATGTTGTTAACATGAATTATGTGACGTCATATGCCTTACGTGTCAATGTGGATCTTTTTACAAATTATTTGAAAGTTTTGGGCTTAATTGAAAATGAATTTTGGACTTAATTGCCCATTATTGAAAGTTTTGAGGCCTAATTATAATTAGTCCATTTTTGCCACTTTGAGCTCAGGAATTCATTTTTAATTTCTAACTTCTCCATTGAATTTGTCTCGACGATTTGTGGCTGATAACTCTAACCTTGTATTTTTTGGAAACCGTTCGAAACCCTCATACTTTAAAACCAGTCCGTGTAGATTCGTTATTTCTTGAACCTATGTGGTTTTTGGCTCCCCTTTTTCCAGCCATTTAACACCCCCCCCCCCTCCTCTCTCTCACTTACTCTTCGCTCACGTCTCACACACCCTCAAGAAAAGAGAAAGATAACCCTTCAACCCTTCAAACCTTTTCAAGCTTCTAACATTCTTCTTATTCAAGATCAAAGGTAGAAATGAATTCTCCATCTCCTAAGCTTCATTTTCATGTTGGTTTTGTGTACATAGCTTTGATCATAGGTTTTAGAGAATGTAAAAGGTATGTATGCATATACTTAATAAATAAATGTAGAATTATATAAAATTTAAGCAAAGATGAAAACAAAAGACATACACAAAGAGAATTTTAAATAAAGACCAAAAGTGCTAACTTAAAAAGAACATATATATTTTTTTTTTTGGTGCTACTTAAAAAGACATAAATAATCAATAAAAGGTATACTATAGACGGTAAACATTAACATAGAGAAAACAACAATTTTATTAAATTCAAGGTAAACATTTTATAATTTTAGAACCCATATCCGAAGAGCAGCTTCGACTAGTTACCTCCCACTCCCCACGTTGTACCCCAGTTCCCCATTTCATCAGTTTGCATGGCACATTTTAATAGGAAGGTACGTAATTTTTCTTCAATAAATTGTATATAACTCCAGAATCTTTTTGGTAATCAATTGCTTTAACTCTACAAACAAGGGTTTTAGTCTTTTCTTTAAAATTTTCCTTTTCCCATTTCATTTGACACATTTATCCGAAGTTATGGTGATTTAGTTGGACATTGGATTGATATTTTCTCGACAGATGGTTGTTCAATGTCTATAGTTCATTCGAAGATTGTTCCTTCCCCTACTCAAACAAGTAGGGGAAAGAGAAAAGTTTCAGTGATAATATTGGAAAACACAAAATAAAAGTAGCGAAAATTTAAATTTTTTCCAAAAGGGATCCTTTGTTTGCAATGTTCGTTCCAAAACTTTCAAGATGGAATCAAGTAGCTTACGTAAATTGAAGCTTTCTTATGATGTTTGATTCCGTCTATCAAACACCATCTGACGGGTTGTCCCTCGAACGATTCTTCTTAAGAGTCCAAAGTACAAATCATCTAAAGCGTATTCACACCTGCCTTGGATCATGATCAAGCTATTGAGAATGCTAGTTCTCTAGCTTGTTTTTTAGCTAGGGTTTTTTATGTGAAAATTATTCTTTTGACTTATTAAAATAATTAACACTTCAAGAACGTTGGTATAAACCCTAAAAGAAGCCCGAACCCATATATTTATAGGTATATTGGTCGAAACCTAGGAGGCCTTCCTAAGCCTTGTGGGTTTTGATTTCTTGCTCAATATAATTCATTCATTAATTAAACTATATCTTATAATTAAAATAAGATCCTATCTTATCTTTAAGATATATCAAGAAATCCTTTTCCTAAACCCTTTAGGAGTTTGACTATTCAACCTTATCTAAAATCAGATTAAATGTCTAATTTAATAAATATCTTAATTCCTAATTAAATCTAGATTGAATATCAAGTAGGGTTTGAATCCCTACTTATATTGCTAGGGGGTTCGAACCCTACATCCTATATGTGTGGGGAAGAAATTCTTTTCTTCCTGGGATAGGATTTCTTGCTTCCTAAGTAACTTTTACTAATTTGATTAAAACTCTCTTTTAATAAACCTTATCCACAAGAAACCTTGTCTAAACCCTTTTAGATATTTTCACGCATGATATTATGTATTCATAATAAATAAATTATACCAATAATTAATTAATTCATAGTTAATTATTTATTGGACCTTAATTCCAAATTTGAGCTTAAGTAATAATTCATAATTAATTCAACACCCATTAAAGAATTAATCAAATTAATTCTTTAACTCCTCAACACACGTGACAGGTGTCACATGAGACACGTGTTGGAACACGTGCCCGACACGTGTCTCACCAACCATTTGTGATTGGTTCGATCAACTCATTTAATCGATTCTAGCCTAGACCCTCATGACTCAACATTTATATGTGACCCACTAGGTCCATTATTCAATTAGCAGCGACACTAACTAATCAATACCCTTATTAATTAATTAGTTCACATATCACACTACCATAGTCTAGCAACAGGTGTGTGACCCCTAGCTGAATAACGAATGTATTAATTCGAAAGAACCTTTAAGTTAAGGATTATATATGAAATACGATCCTCCTACAAACCTATCGGTCGATCAAGATCTAGGGCAATGGAATAATTAGAACCTAATAGTCCCGATCTTAACATTAAGTTCATTTCATTTCCGTTTCATATCCATTTTATCTCAACATAAGAAACCCTTTTCTTGATCTCGATCCACTACCTTGGCCAAGGACTCCTTGATGGAATATGACTAACTTATAGAATAAGAGATCCTTTTGCTACAACAAGTGTAGGTCCTTTATTGGCTCTCACCTGCCTCAATGTGCCACTTTTATAATCCCAATATAAGTCTTAGTTCAGCTATCTTAAATGACATCCTTTTAAGTATATATCTGAGATACATAGATGCTCACACAAGGCATCAATGGAATCTCAAGTTTAAGGACCAATCAATCACATCATTAATTTGTGAAATATTTCTTAATTTAGGAATCTTCCCACATGGGACACCTTAGTTTACCCATTCTAACAAGAACGAGCACCCCCATGTATCACGCACACATATCACCCATGAACTTTACACCCCATGAAACAAGGCGACCTGATCACATGAGCAAGTCCCAAGTGAGTCAACTTGACACTCCCACTTTCTGTTGGACTCATTGACTTGGAGTGATTTCTAATCTAACTTGTGCAATTAGGGCTCGTTCCATGAATCACTTCACTTAAGTGATTGAGTCCTACAAGCTAAGTTGATTAGGAGAATTCATATATATGCGCAGTTAAAAGTAAACATACAATCAAAAGAGTGCTTATAATGAAGTATTGCCTTATCGACACTAAACTGGTTACAATTTCGGCACTATTCTTAACATGTGCTTCATAGAAAACACCTAAAATCTTCTAAAAATATAATTGATAAAGGTGACAAATTAAAGTAGCGTCTGCTACTAAGTGACACTATCTTCATAGGTCCCCACACATCGAAGTGCACATAGTCTAAAATACCCTAGGTATTATGTGTAGTTGTGCTGAATTTGACTCTTCTTTGATTTGCTAGAACACAATGCTCGCCAAACTCCAATTTGGAAGTTTTAGTACCTTTCAACAAAACTTGCTTGATAAGAATTTACAAGGATTTTTCTCCAGCATGTTCCAAATGTATATGCCACATCTTTATTTCCTTAGTATCCTACTTGATGCTACTGGCCGAACAACTGTATTATTTTGGTAAAAATACAAGTTATTCTTTCTCTCACCCTTGAACATCACGAGTGCCCCCAAAAGTTGCTTTAAGAATCTCATCTCGCATCTTCACAACTAGCCCTTTTGACTCCAAGGGCCCCAAAGATGATTTTTTTCTTCAAACTGGGCACATACAGAACATCTTTCAGAATTTTGGTGGATCCATTGTGATTCCGTAGCTTAATTGAACCTATCCCAACAATTTTATATGTTTGATTATTACCCATGTAAACAACTCCTCCATAAATTCTTGAAGATCGAAGAACCACTACAGAACAGGAAACATATGGTAGGTACAACTAGAATCGAACATCCACTTGTCAGAACTTGGCGTTAAAGGTGCAGCCACTAAAGAAACATCTGACTCTACGTTACTTTTGCATTCAGCTACATTAGTGTCTTGCGGAGTCTTTTCTTTCTTCAAATTTGGACAGTTTTTCTTCTAGTGTCCTTTCTCGTGATAACAGACACACTCCTCTTTGGCAGCTCTGCTTTTCAACTTTGATCTCCCTCTTCGCTATTTTGACTGGCTTTGTTGATGACCTCTCACAGCTAAGGCTTCTGTAGTTCCACTAGTGTTTCCTTTCTTGTCATTCCTCCTGATCAGTTCATAACTATACAGGGTTATACACACTTCACTGAGTGAAACATCAACCTTTCCATGGAGTAGGGTTCTCTCAAGAAAATCGAACTCCTCCCGAAGTGATCCTAACAACATCAGTGCTAGATCCTCGTCTTCGAAAGCCACATCGAGATTCAATAATTCAGCTACCAGCTGATTAAATTGAGTGATGTGATCATTCATCGTGGTACCAGGAACATACATGAGTCTCATATATAGATTGTTCTAACTATTTTTCTTCAAGAATTTCTCCTCCAATGTCTTCCATAGCTTGCTTGCAGAAGTCTCCTTGTAGAAAGTATACTTTTGTTCTCTGGGGAGACACGATTAAATTGTACCACATGTCAGCCGGTTGATGGTCTTCCAATCTTTGTCATATCAACCTCTTCTAGTTTCTTCTCTTTAATGGAGAGATCTAAACCTTGCTAGAACAAAGCATCTAGAACTTCTCTTTGCCACATGCCAAAATGACAAGTTCCATCGAAGATCTCCACCGTGATTCTCATATTTTCCATTCCACTCCTTGCCAAGTCGAACGAGCTAAAAATCCAGGCCGAAGCTTCTTTAGTTGCTTCTTCAAGTGAGATCTCTTTCTTTTCATTTTTGCTACACCCTTTTTTTAGGGAAAATTGCAAATTTTGATTAGTAACATACCCCATTTTGTATTTTTAGACTTTAATTTGGCATTTCTGATTTTAGGGACAGTAACTCTAAAAATTTTACAATTTCAGCCTGTGACGCCCCGTCCGATAAATCGTACAAGTATGCGTCACGAGAAAGATTACGTTACGCACTCATGTGATTTAATTCCCTTTTTATGTGTTTAATTCCAACTTTGATTGAAAACGTGACTTAATTGACTAAAATCCGAAATGGTAAAATATGAATTCTTGCATGACAACTTAAGAATGGAACTTGGATGGATTTAAATTAATTGTTGGAGTTGGATTTAAATAGGACTTAGACCTATTGGTGTGTTTGGGCCTAATTTGAATTAGGTGAGTTTGGGTCATTCGGGACCAATATGAGCTCGGGAATTGGAATTCGAATTCCGACACCACCATTGGACTTGATTCGGTGATTCGGGTCCAATGGAATTTACTTTATATTTTTCGGAAACCGTTTAGACCTTAAACCTTCTAATCTTGACCTATTGGGCCGAAAGTCATTTATTTGAGCTCAAATCCTAATAAAGCCTCTAGCCTCATATTATATCTTGGAAACCCTAACCTTGACCTAGAACTATTAGCCACCATATAAATAGCCTTATCCCTTCTCATTTCATTTCAAACCTCATTTCACACAAACCATATCATCCATGGAAGAGCTTCAAGAGAGGATGAAGATCTAAGACTTTCCTACACCTTCAAGAGCTCATATCTCCCTCGTTTCTTCATCATTTCATTTCTAAGACTTTCCTACACCTTCAAAAGCCAAGGTGTAAGATCTAAGACTTTCCTACACCTTCAAGAGCCAAGGTAAGCTACGGATTTCCCTTGATGTGTATTTCATTTCTATCTATGAATCCTAGCATGAAATTGAATGTATGAGCTTGTATGAGGAAGTCTTGTGAAAATGGTGATTTATGCCCAACTTGAAGAATATGGTTCATATGATGAGATCTTGAATTCCTTGAGCAAGCTTTGATGATTTGAATGCTCCTTATGTGTCTTAGTTGCTGGAAATTCGTGTAGGAAGACTAGGGATTCATATCTTCATGTTTAAGCTGGAAATTCATGAAAATGGGTGTTTGAGATTTTGGGCAAAACCTTCCTAAACTTGAACTAATTGATGTTTTGATGCTAAGTATGAGTTATATGATGATATACTTGAATTTCGTGATGTTTTATGGTAGATTTGGTGTTGGTGTGATGATTTTTGGTGTTCCCCTTCTTCTTCCCGAAACTGTCAAGTTTCTGCTCCAGATCTATGGCCGGAACGGCCGTTCCCGTTTGTGCTTTAAGCCCGGAACGGCCCTTTCGGGCTAGGGTTTGGTTTTGGTGGCGAACATGGGAACGCCCGTTCCCATGTATGCTTGGACTGGGAACGGCCGTTCCCAGTCTCGCTGGCCTTGGGTGTGGGAAGGTCCGTTCCCATGCTATGTTGTGTATGGGAATGGTCGTTCCCATGCGTCTGTTTCCCTTTTATGCATGTTCTTTTGTGTTTACTTGATCCGTTTGAAATGCTTTATGAATTATATGTTATGATATGATTTCGATTCCATTCTTAGATGATAATACGTCATTTTAACTGAATAACTTCATATGAAAGTTTGTCCTATGTTATGCTACTTGACCTATGTGATTCATATCATTCCATAATGCATTGTTAAACCTTAATACTTCGTTAATTGCATGATTTGGTGGAATATGTGAACTATGCTACGTGACCTATGTGTACACTTCATTCCATATTACATATCATTCATCTCTTGATACGCCGTGCGTCTTACTTGGTTCATATAGAGTTTAAGTCTGGGCTTCTGTATGTCTTGTCACAGAGTTTGGTGGTGCCGGTAGGCCCGTAGTTTAGAGTGTTTGGCCCTTCACACTCTCAGACTCTACTTGCACAAGGTGAGGTTTAGGATTTTGTATAGTTAAGCGACCTATGACCTTAATATGATGATTTCAATCCTTGCATGCGACTATATACTATATATATATATGATTAGATATATGTTGGATATGATATGATTATGACCTTGTGGACCATCCTTGGTTTTGAAAATTAAATATGAAAGCATATGTAAGCCATTTTGGAAAATATGATATGTTATGATTCTGTAGCGAGTTGCCATGAAATATTGGTATCTGTATGTATGTATATATATATGGATCCGAGGAGCTATGGGTAAGGAGCCCCCGGGACGGTTAGGGCCGTCGGGATATACCTGTGCATAGTTCCATTTGAGATATCATTGCACGACTCTTAAGGGAGATAGGTGAAGGCGTGATATCTTGAGCCTTCGGTGTACAGCCGGGGAGGGCACTTGTGGGTTCGCTACCCCTTGTGAGTATGTATGTATGGATGGTTAGGGTCAACGCGTGGCTCTTCCATCATTGGAGTAGAGGATGGATTGATTCTGCTTTATGGTCTATTCAGTTATGAGGAGTAAAGGTTGGAAGCCCGTACTCGCCGGGTATATGTTATGAATGTATGGGATTTGTGAAACAGGATAGGCTTCTCTAAATGGTTTTCCAAACTTATACTATTTTGGGTATTTCAACTGTTTTGGCGTGCAAAACCCTAATCCCGGTTCATGAGTCCACCCTTATGTTATGTGTTGTGCCCTATATATATATTGTGGGTGTGCGTTAGCCCCCCTCACACATTCAGTTGACTGACCCCTCGTTTTATCTTTTAGTTGCAGGTTCTTTTGGCTTGAGCTAGGCGGAAGTGAGTCTTCTGAGTCACACTTGTCAGTCTAGTTGGAGTTAGGATGCATTTGTCACATACTTTACTTATGTTATGTATTTATGTTTCATACTTAAAGGTTATGTTTATATTCTACTTAGACCTAAACCCGTGTGGGGTTAGTAAGCTAGTATTTGAATGTTAATAGATATTATGATGATACTTATGCTGTTTATTATGTTGGATTATGAATTGATTCGGGATTAGGTATCTATGCTAGTTAAACCCGTCACCTGTTGTGTATGTTGATATTCGGGATTAGGTATTTATGCTAGTTGAACCCGTCACCTGCTTTGCATGTTCTGTTTTAAATGCTTCCGCTACCTATTGTTGTTGGTTTTAATTGCTTCCGCACTCTGAGTTTGTCAAGTTAGATCCGTCTAGCCCAGTGTGTGAGTTGGTCTTCCGTTCGCTATGATTCGAATTCGGGCATGGACTTTCCATTTCGTGATCGGGTCTGGGTCATAGCGCGGGGGATGTGGTATCCTCCGTTTGGGGTGCTACACAGCCACCTCTCAACCGGAAACCTAATTTTGCATCGGAAAACCGCACGCAATCACCTGAAACCGGTTATAGTCATACGTGGCAAAAACAACCTGTAAAGAACATTGAAAATTTGGGATAGTAACATATCCCAATTTGCATTTTTTGACTTTAATTTGGCATTTCCGATTTAAGGGACAATAACTATAAAAATTTTGCAATTTCAGCCAAATATCAACCGAAAACCTAATTCTGCACCGGAAAACCACACGTGATCGCCTGAAACTGGTTGAAGTCATGCGTGAAAAAATAGTTTAGGTCACATCAGCAAAATAAAGTCATGTCAATTAAAACATAATTTCACATGTGGCATAAAGACTTTAAATTAAAAACGCAAAACTGACAAAAAAGAAAAAAATGGTCTTGTTCTTTCCCCTATTTATTTAAAAATTATCTCTGCCATTTTATGAGTCTTTTCCTTTTTGTGTATGACATCGCCACTCCCCTTGACAACATCCACCAATTCGGAACTTAATTTGAAAGCCAAATTTCGACCCGGACGTTTTCGAGATGCCGCTAATAACCAACGAATGACAAGTGATTTTCCTTGTGTGGATCCTATTTCAATGGGAACTGGATGAGTTGATCCACTTAAACGTCTTGCTTTTATTGCTATATTGGGAGTTGCTCCACATGTTGCTGGACGTAAAACATATAGTGAATTTATTTCTGTCTTTTGTTGATTTTTTTTCATGACTCGATAGAGAATTTGATAAGCCAATGATTTTTTTCGGCGTTAAATTTAAATAAATAACCCTTTTTCCTTTTTGTCAATTTTGTGTTTTTAATTTAAAGTCTTTAATGTCACATGTGAAATTAGGTTTTAATTGACATGACTTTATTTTGCTTATGTGGCCCTGACTATTTTGCCACGCATGACTCCAGCCGATTTCAGGCAATCACGTGCCGTTTTTCGGTGCAAAATTAGGTTTCTGGATGAGATTTGGTTGAAATTGTAAAACTTTTAGAGTTACTATCCCTAAAATCGAAAATGGCAAATTAGTGTCCAAGAATTCAAATTGGGATATATTAATGTCCCAATTTGCAATTTTCCTGATAGGTTGTTTTGCCACATATGACTTCAACCAGTTTCAGGCGATCACGCACGGTTTTTCGGTACAGAATTAGGTTTCCGGTTGAAATTTGACTGAAATTGCAAAAATTTTAGAGTTACTATCCTTGAAATCAGAAATACCAAATTAAAGTCTAAAAATGCAAATTGGGGTATGTTACTATCCCAAATTTGCAATTTTTCCTTTCTTTTTAATTCCTACCAATGCGTGATGCCAACCAAGCCCGTTGGTGCGCGATGTCAACCGAGCCCGCCGATGCGCAACGCCACCTGAGCCCGCCGATGCCCGATGCATGATGCCCACTGAGCCCTCTTCTTTTGTTTCTGATGTGAAAGATCAGATTAAGGTGCAACCAAAAAGCATACTGCAGCACCTTTGCTCAGATATCACTTGTTGTGGAAGCGCCAAAAAATAATTAGAAGTATAATGCCTAAATTTACACTAAGAAAAATCTCAATTATTCTGGTAAAATAATAAACCAAATATAACACAAAAATAACGCTATTAAAAATGAATAAGAATCGAACAACAAAATTTACGAGGCTTGGCCAATTTAGCCTGCGTTCTCTTGCACTACTCAAATATATTTCACTAAAGAAATATTACAGAGTGATTAAGAACCGTTGTTTGGGATGTCAAAAGCTAGAAGGCGGAGGAGTCTATTTATAGTGTTAGATCCTTCGCACACTATTACAGAACTTCAATGTGGGACAGAAAACACTTGTCTCAACCTAATTCTTTAATGTGGGATACTAATTTTGCTACAAACCAACATCTTGATCATGATTTAGGACCGGTGTGACCCTAACTTGATTGTGATCTAGAATTGGTGTAGATATTTTTGGGGAGCTTCTATCTTGGAGTCTTGAAGAAGGATCTTTTGCGAACAGGCATGGAAAGTCAATACTGCACTAATGGTGTTTGAAAGACGTTGAAACACTTCAAGAAAGTTTCAATAAAAGTAAGTTACGTTGGCGAAACTTTCGTATTTTTCGTTTAGGAATAAAATTTGCAAGTTCACGATTCTTTGTTGAAAATTTTGAATTCCTGTTGCATTTCAAATTCATTTTTAAAAAAGAGGTCCATTCTGTGGGACTAAATTTGCAATTTGCCCCAAAAGATAATTAACTATGATAAACTGAAAAGACACTAAGACCGTCTTCAGTTCCGTTTGAGAATTCTTTTCCATTGTGGAGGCTCTCTCATTTTCTAGTTAGTAGATGATTCTGTTAGGCTGTCCATTCATGAGAAGTTATAGATACAATAAGTTGTAGTATTATTATTATCTTAGGGGCGAGTGGATTCGTCATTATTCATTTATATCATTTCAGATGAATTCATGAGTTGTAAATTTTCAAATTCTTTGGATCGCGGATTAATTAGTTCAGAGAAACAAAAAAGATGATGAAAAATTGTGAAAATTAAATTGTTTTAATCAGGATTTTGAGACAAAGGAAACCTGTAAAAGTTCTTGAAGATATTAGGCCGCGTTTAGGAAATTAGATGAAAATGTTATTTGCACCTTTTTTTTTTATATTCCATCGTTGGGAATCGGACATGTATACAGCTTATCAGTTTTGTGATAAGCATTGCTGACCTTTATCGATTTTTTCGTAATCCTCGTTACTCAATTGCTTCATTCACCATGTCAGAATTTCAATCCAATGCCTATTCCCCTTTTAGAACAACCGATCTTATAGTATTCTCATAATTGTGGTTGTTTGTGGTTAATGGTATATTTGGACGTTACTCTTTGTGCTATGCTTTTGTTTGCTCGTTTCGTTAGCAGAAATCTCAGATGAATGTTTTAAGATAATGCGGGACGTGGAAAGGGCATCACGTCCAACTCAAAATATTGTTTTTTTCCCTATAATTAATATACCCTGCTGAGTATGCCATAGGAAGTAATTGTTTTGTAATTCATTATGTATATATTGCCTGTAGGCTACTTGGCCACGTTATGGTGCTATATTTTACTTCAATTTATTAATACCATGCATTAAACTTGTCCCTTAATTAAAGAGCCAGTTGAGTTATTAATATCTGAACGTCAGGCAAGAGCTAATAACTTATAACAAAAAGGAGACAATAATGTTTATTTTTTACAAGGTGAAGGGTCCTTACCAAAATATCCTACGAATAGTTTAGGAGAATGTAAGTCTCATGTAAATATAAAAACATTTATTTCCCAAAAAGAAGCTAATTAATCGACGGCCCCCAACCATATCAAAGATAGAGAGAGAAGGGTTAGTGGTGCTATCCTCTCCTATATATAGAGTCATTCATACGCTTTACCAATTCACAAAAACATATATAGAACATTGCTAATACACAATACTTGTACAATTATACTCATCGATGAAAATGTACGGTGACTTTGATGGCATTTATCCAGCGACTACTGAACCTGGCAATGTTCCACCACCTCCTAATCCCGACGATGTTGGACCGCGAGGTCCTGACGGGCCAGCAGGGCCAGGTGGATCCTTCACTCCACAAGCCTGATTTCATGATATGATACCATTAGTAACATATATATATATATATATATATATATATATATATATATATATATATATATGTTACACTAAATTAAATCAAGAAATAAAGGTGCATGTAAGGTGGCGGGTGATTGTGTTCTTTGCATTCCACCTGATGCCCCGACGCCCACTCTGTGTAATTTGTATTTCATGTGTATTATGTGTTGGAATTCGTCAACCCTAACGCATTGAAAAATAAAATTTTTAGGGATTATAAAAATAATTTTATGAGAATTCCAATTAAGATCAGTCTTTGATTCAAGAATATTTACGATTTAAACAAAAGAAGATCCATATACCTCTGTCGCTTCTAGTTGATGGGGATAATAAGAAGGTTTTTCAAAACCTATCCGGTCTCCTCCTATTTGATCTGCTTCCAAGAACAACACACGGAATTCCTCTAAGGTGGTCCACAACCCCGTAATTGAACAACTATTCAATTAGCACACTAGAACACTAATTGAATATTGATTATCCAATAGTATTCTCAATACAATATTGAGATGTGAGAGAAGAGAAAAAAAAGACAAGTCTTGGAGAGAAAGCAGAAGAGAAGAAAACAACGATGTCTAATTTCTTCTCCCAAGTCTTGCTTTAATACTTAACCCTAGGTCAAAAACCCTATGAGTTAGTTATGGGCCTTAATTTAATTACTACTAATTAAATTAAAAATCAAATAATTAATTTAATTAGTAGACTTAAATTAATTACATTAATTAAATCACAAGTTCAATATCTAATTAAATTGGTGGAATTAAAAATTAATGAGTCTTAATTAAATTTCAAATCCAATTAATTTAAATACACTTATTTAAATTAGTGTTAACTCTTTAACATCTATTCTCAATAGCTTAACAATTAAGCATAAATTAATTAATACAATTATTAATTAATTACTCTCTCATATTATAAATTAAACTCTTTTAATTTATCAATCAATTTCTATTGATCTTTACATAACCATGTTGTTCAATTCGAGTCATTGTGTGATCCCTTAGGTTCACCAATGAATAGCAGTAGGCCCACATTCTTAATGTGGTATTTTAGATAATCATTTATCTTATTGATTTAATTGAACCCTTTCAATTAATCACTGTTTAATTAAAACTCCTTTTAATTAATCAGTACCTATAGATCATGATCGATGTCTAGTGACAAGCTCATGACTACCCATCCAACAGGTGAAGTATATGTTGTGAACCTTTCAGTCTCATGAATATCATGAGAAAAGATCCTTCTATCGTCCAATCCCCGATTAGAACCTAGAGCATGGGAATGATAGAACCCTATTAGTCCTAATACTATGAATTAATTCTAATAGCAATTCCATTTGATCTAACACTCTAGGAAACCCCTTTCCTAATTTAGATCTCACTACCTTGTGCAAGGATTTAAGTGGAATGTGCTATAATAGAATTCATTGGTGATTCACTCGTTTTTCTAGACGAGCGATAGATTCTATGTTGGCATCTCACATGCCCCCATATATGATTCGAACGATGCCAACGTACAACCATGGCGAGATTTCTCTAGGCGCATATCAAACATTACCCTTATCACGCACAGAGCATCAATGTAGCCTCAAATCTAAGGACCATTTAGACACTACCATAACTAAGGAACCAATATCATCATTAAGGCGTAAAAGTCTTACCCCATTGAGGTGTTCCTGTCGGGATTCTCAGTGTACTTGTTCCCTAACAAGCACCCCCACACGCGTGTGAATGTCTCCATATTCAATACTTATGAAACAAAGTAATCTTTCTCAAAGGCACATCATATGAGCAAGTCTCAAACGAGTCAAGTCAACATCCCCGTGTTTATTAGACTCTTCGACTTGGAGTTAGTTTATGTAACGCCATAGAGACTTGTTCCATAACCTCCATCCCTATGCGAGGTCAAGTCCCGTAGCTTAATGTGACCTTGGGGTTTCATCCATACACAAACAGTTATAACATACAATTAATAAACTTGAATGAGATATGATGAATTGGCCACATGGAATTAAACGACAATGAACCGTTATATTTATTATTCCATTAATGTCATAAATTGCTGCTAATAAGAGTAGTTTACAAAAAGAGACCTAAATTATTTTGGCTCTTCTAGGGCACTACTCTAACATTATGTGTACTCTTTGATGTTCCTGTAAGTGCATTCATAATATTTCTAAGCATTTTGTAATGGGTACTCGGCTTTTCTTTAGCTGCATTTAACACATACGGCCTGTTACATAATAAAATGAATATTATGGGTGAAAACCAACATTGTTTCCTACCATTTTAGATATATTGGAAAAGAAAGCAATAAGATACTGATAACTAAATGAAAATTTTAAAAATTATGAAGGAAGAAACAAGAAAGTATGATCAATTATAGGCAAAATTGTGAAATTAATCCCGTAATTTACACTTTTTCGAACTTCAGTCCTTTTTGATATAGTATGTTCAATTTTGATTGTAGTTGGATTTAGGCGCGAAATTAAAAAATCACCAAATTCGGCCGACGTGGCACGGTTTCAGTCCAAAATTATAAATACTTTTGCTAACTGGATCAATATTTGGTAAATGACTATGCAACACTTCATTAACACTACAAAAAATTTGCCGAAACCGACGAAAATTTCAGAAATTCTGCTTGTTTTCCGTTGAAAAAACACTCATCGAAATTGGGTACCGATGGCTCCATTGCATCTGTTGTTCGTTGGAAATATAATTCCAACGGAATTCCAACGAAAAAATTATTTTTGGACAAAATATTTTTTCAACGGAATTCCAATGGAAAACCAACGGAAAAACATTCCGATATCGGTTCTAACAGAAACCAAACGGAACAAAAATGATTTGATTTTTAAACTGATCGACAGGTTTCCAACGGAAGTTTCCGTAGCTAAAAAGAATAAAAATAATTAAATTTTAAAATTTTATTTGTGAGACCGAACCATCCTCGAAACAAGCCACACCCACCCCCTTGGACGAGCCAACACCCAAACCATCAACCGAGCTTGAGCCATTGCGAATTAATTCTTTCTGTTATTTGCGCGAGCTGTTTCCTACCATTTTAGACATATTGGAAAAGAAAGCAAGAAGATGCTGATAACCAAATGAAAATTTTAAAATTATGAAGGAAGAAACAAAAAAGTAGGATCAATTATAGGCAAAATTGTAAAATTAATCATGTAATTCAAACATTTTCGAACTTCAGTCCTTTTTTAGATCGTATGTTCAATTCGGTGCTGTAATTTAAAAAATTTATAATTGTAGTCGGATTTCGGCGCAAAATTAAAAAATCACCAAATTCTGCTGACGTGCCCGATTTCAGACCAAAATTATATATACTTTTGCTAACTGGGTCAATATTTGGCGAATGACTATGCAACACTTCATTAATTAAATTGTGTTAAAAAATAATATAAAAAGTAAAATAAATTCCAACAAAGCAATAATATTAGTATAAAATATTTATTATATGTAAAATAAGTATAGACCACATACCATGTTTAGTCCCTAAAGTTTTGAGTTTGTGTCACTTTAGTCCCTAAATTTTTAAAAGTTACAAATAAGTCCTTAATGTTAGTAATATGTCTCAAGTTAGTCCCTCATTAGTTTTTTCCGATAAGAATATGGCTGGAAAAATTTTCATGTGTACCAGGTATGCAATTAGTAATGGTATTCTTGTCATGCACCCTTAAGGTGACAAGTTACGAGACCATTACAAAAAAAAATTTCAGCCACATTTACATTAAAAAAGTTAATGGAGGACTAACTTGAAACAAATCAGCAACATTAGGGACTTATCTGTTACTTTTGAAACTTCAAGAATTAAAGTAAAACAAACTCGAAATTTTAGACACTAAATATGACTTTTGCTCATAAGTATAATATTACTTTAATACTAATTAAATGTAATATTTTAATTATAAATATATAAACAATAAAACACTACAGTTATGTATAACATATATGTGTATATATGCACATATATACAATATATATAAAAGTAAAATAAAAGATAAAACCAAATCAAAACGGAGGGAAAAAAAAAAAAAAAAAAACCACCCACCCCCAACAGCACAACCCCCTTCATTCTCCACCTTTCCCTCCCATCTCCGTCCCACATCCCCCACCAAATTAATTAATCACCACCACCTCGCCGCCACATCTGCCTCTTTCCCCAACAACCATCCACCCCCTCCGATCATCACCCACCCTCATCTTCACTTTTTGTAATTCATCAGGTGTTATGGCACGATAGTAGACAGGGAACAAGGGAGGCTCACGACTGATGGCTGGAAGAGTTGAGAGAACGAGTGTGGGAAGAAAGAAGGTTGGAGAAAGTGAGCGAGAGGCGGAGTGAGGCTGGAGCCGCGGCTCATAGAGGCGAGGTGGTGGTAGAGGGCTTTGTTATGTTCATGATAAATTTGGCAGATAAAAGTTTAAACCGGGGCCCTTGGATGCAGCTTAATCAAGGCCATAGGATCAGGTTTCAGGAAAAAGAACAAAACGACATCGCGATAACTAATCCTAATAACATCTTAGCCGTTGATGGGTAGGAAGGAGAACCTAGGGCTGAGATATATCTGAACATTGATGAAGATCTGACCATTGATAAAACCTATGATCCAACTGTGGACAAACTGCGGGAATCCAAGCTGTTGGAGGGGACCAGAGTGCTGTGATTTCATGGTGGTGCTAACGGAACTATTCTCTGATTTCCAATGATATTGATAGAGATATTTTAGTTGTTAATTGTGTCATTTTGTGCAAGTTTAAGTGTTGTTGTAGCTCACTTTTGGAGCAACTTTTGGAGCAAGAAATTCCTTCTCTCAACTTGTCTTCTTCTTCTCACCTCCCCTCTGTAAAACATTCTTCTTTAGCTGCTACTGTTTTATCAATTTCAATACAATATTTCCAACTTTATCTATTATATTACAAGTGGTATCTGGAGTCAGGCGGTTCGCACGGAATCGTTTCCATGGTTGAGGGATTAAGGTCCAAGGAATTGCATGAAGTTGTCAAAAAATAGCTAGAAAGTCTGTTGGTCGAAGAGAAAACATTAAGGATGGCCAATGAACAGAGAATCGAGGGCAAGGTGAATGATATCTCTGGTAACTTAGAGAAAATGATATTGCAAGTGGGTTCTATAGCAGAACAGATGCAAATCTACAACAAAAACAAATCTGTTTTGGACGATGGATTTACAGCTTCACAGGAAAAGGGGAGTGGATCTGTGACAAATGTTCATCAGCATACAGATTTGCATACCTAAGGAAGGCAGGGTAATGGTTCTTCTCTGCAAGGGAATGGATCATCATTGCATAGAATCGAGTTTCCTTTCTTTGATGCTCAAATCCCAGGATGTGGATACGCAAAGCTCAGAAATACTTTCAGCTGATTTCCACAGTTCCAGAGAGAGAGATAAGGTAATTTTAGCATCCATCTATTTTACTGGGATAGTTGAAATGTGGTTACAAAGTTTGCAAGAGATCACACCTATATTATCTAGGGATCAGTTAGTAAATGTTATTTTGGAAAGATTTAACACAGTATATAAGCAAATGGTGGTTGGGGAATTTCATAAGCATAGATAAACTCGGACTGTAGATGAATATCTGATTAAGTTTGAGGAGATCAAGTCTCAGGTTTTGTTATTTTGTAAGCACTTGACTGAGGAATACTTTGTTGCTGCTTTTGTATGTGGGCTTAAAGAAGAGATTCAGGCCAACGTTTTTTCTCTGAAACCCCAAAATCTGGGAGATGCAATTAGCATGGCAAAGAAACAAGAAATGGTTGTAGATGAAATTATATTAAGATCAAGTAACAACAAACTTACCACTTACAAACCAGTTGTTAAGATGAATGTTTAGAACCAGAATCCTAAGGATAATTTCAGTTACAACAATAGATGGGGATTTAGTGTTAATTCCTACAAACCAATAAAGTTTCTAACAACTACTGAGATGAGAGCAAGAAGGGAAAAGAACCTCTGTTATAACTATGATGAGGTTTTCCGGGACACAAATGCAAACAAAAGCAATTGTTTATAAGCCTGAGGATGAAGAGTGTGACCAAGTGGAATATGAGTTACATAACAGAGGAATTCTATTGGAAGAGATATTTAACAATGAGGATATGACTGTATCACTTCATGCTATCACTGGAAAAAAGAAATCTCACATGATTAAGTTTAATGGAAAAGTGGAAGATCAATCTATTCGGATGATGTTAGATTGTTGGAGTGCCACTTGCTTTGTGGATGAACAATTAGCCAAAACCTTGAAATCAATAAAGTAATACTCTACTCCTATGTTGGTCAAGGTAGCTGATGGAAGGAAGATATTAGTAGGATAGTTTTCCCTGATCTAAAATGGACTATTGAGGGGCATGAATTCAGTTTTCCATTGAGGGTATTAGCTAAGGGGTTGTGATATGGTGATTGGTAGGGATTGGATGAATGATCATGGTCCTTTGCATTGGATTATAAGAACAAAACATCACAATTTCACAAGGAGAGCAAAGAATCAACCTAAAAGCAATCAATGAGCAAACTGAGTCACAGGAAGTTGAATTGCAATTGATCTCAGTTGTGATAGTTGATGAGTTGTTACAAGAAGGGTCTTATGGGGTGTTTGGGCATATCTTTGCATCAGATGAGGTTGTTCAGGATCAAGAATTACAGGAGCTGATAAGGCAATACTCTGATATTTTTGAGGAGCCAAAGACACTATCACCAAGGAGGATGATTGAACATCAAATAGATCTTAAGCCTGATGTTATACCTAAGAAGCACATACCTTACAAATACTCACATGCCTTCAAAATGAGATTGAATCACAGGTGAAAGGGATGCTGGAATATGGAATAATACAGGCTTGCCAACGTCCATTTGCATCACCTGTGTTACTCGTCAAGAAGAAGGATGGTAGCTAGAGAATGTGTGTGGATTATAGGTATCTTAATAATTAAACCATTAAGCACAAATTTTCAATTCCATTGATTGATGAGTTGTTAGATGAACTCCATGGAGCTAAATACTTCTCTAAGATTGATCTAAGGTTAGGGTATTTTCAAACTAGAATGAGGGATTGTGATATTTCTAAAATAAGTTTTGTAACCCATAATGGACATTATGAGTTTCTAGTAATGTCATTTGGGTTGTGTACTGCTCTAACAACATTCCAATCTTTGATGAATTAGATCTTTTTTGCATATCTCAGAAAGTTCATATTAGTCTTTTTTTTATGACATTTTGATTTATAGAAAGAGTTGGCAAGAACATCTTCGACATTTACAGATTGTGTTTGACATATTAAGACAACATGAGTTATGTGCTAAAATGAAGAAATGCAATTTTAGGAAAGAGAAGATTGAGTATTTGAGGCACATCATATCTAGGGAAAGAGTAGCTATAGATCCTGAAAAGATCAAAAGTATGGTTGAGTGGCCTATTCCCAAATCTGTGAAAGATTTAAGAGGTTTCCTTGGACTCACTGGCTATTATAGAAAGTTTATTCAAAATTATAGGTTAATCAGTAAGCCAATGATTGATTTATTGAGGAAGGACAACTTTAAGTGGAATGATGCAGCTATTATGGCTTTTGAAAACTTGAAGAGAGCAGTGTCAACAACTCTTGTACTTATTTTACTTGATTTCAGGCAGACATTCGTATTAGAAACAGATGCTAGTATGGGTGACATTGGAGCTGTTTTAATGCAACAAATGAGGCTTATAGCTTATCTAAGCAAGGCTTTGGGGAAGAAAAACCAAAGGCTGTCAGTGTAAGAGAAAGAATTCTTGACCATATTGCTAGCAGTTAACAAATGAAAACATTATTTGCAAGGGAATCACTTCATAATCAAATC
The DNA here is from genome assembly GCA_037501455.1 of Lantana camara. Taxonomy (NCBI): domain Eukaryota; kingdom Viridiplantae; phylum Streptophyta; class Magnoliopsida; order Lamiales; family Verbenaceae; genus Lantana; species Lantana camara. The sequence goes on along the minus strand of CM074857.1, from coordinate 41,543,740 downwards.
ACATCAACAAAGTTCGAAACACATGCTAGAGTAGAGGATGAGAACAGTTTTACAGCAAAGATGGATCTCTAAATTGCTGGGTTTTGATTATGAGGTACAATATAAGAAAGAGATGGAAAATAAAGTGGCAGATGCACTCTCTAGGATTGATTACTTAGCCATACACTGTGCAAACATATCATCAGTGGTTCCAGCTTGGGTGACTGAGGTTAGGGAATCTTATCTGAGAGATTCCATTTATTCACAGATCCTATAAGCTAAAGTGGTGGACAAAGATGCATTTCCTGAATTTATCTTAAGTGGGGGATTACTGAGAAAGAAGGGCAGAATCTATGTGGGAAATGATGATGAGTTAAAGCAAAAGATAATAAAGTCACTCCATGAAACTTCATTAGGAGGACATTCTGGGATTGTAGGAACTTGTCAGAGGATCAAATCCATGTTCTTTTAGCCAAAACTCAAACAAGATATGGAGAAATGGGTCAAAGAGTGTGACACCTATCAAAGCTTGAAACATGAAAATATGAAATATCCAAGATTACTCCAACCACTTCCTGTTCCAGAGCAAGCTTAGGTACATCTATCTATGGATTTTATTGAAGGGCTTCCAATTTCAGAAGGAAAGAATGCAATATTAGTTGTGGTGGATAGATTCAGTAAGTACAGCCATTTTTTTTGCTCTATCACATCCCTATACAGCTGAGTCCATAGCTGAATTATTCTTGGATAATATGTATAAGCTCCGTGGAATGCCTCATTCCATTGTGTCTGATAGGGAGAAGATTTTGACCAGCAAATTTTAGAGGGAACTGTTCAGATTGTTGGGGACTTCATTGGCCATGTCAACGACTTATCATCTTCAAACGGATGACCAAACTGAAAGAGTAAATCATTGTCTAGAAAATTATCTCAGATGTATATGCCACCTCAAGCCTAAGTTTTGGAGAAAATGGTTATCCCTAGCTGAGTATTGGTATAACACTAACTATCATTCAAGCTTGAAGATCACTCCATTTCAACCTTTGTATGGATACTCAACTAGTAAACGTATCTTGGGACCTTATGATGCAAGTGAGATCCCTGAAGTTTCTGATTTACTTTAAGAGAGGTCTAGATTTAATGCTATGTTAAAGGAAACTTTGGAGGCTACTAAGAATGAAGTCGTATGTAGATGAGAACAAGACTGAGAGAGTTTTTGAAGTTGGAGATATTGTTTATCTCAGGTTGCAACCCTATAGACAAACCTCTATGGCTTTAAAAGAAATTTGAAGTTGGCTCCAAGGTATTTTGGACCTTATCAAGTGACAGCAAAAGTGGGATCTGTTGCTTACAAATTGGCACTTCTAGCTAACAGCCAAATTCATCCCATTTTCCATGTGTCATTGTTAAAGAAAAAGGTGGGAACAAGACATGTCACTTGCACTGAACTACCTGAGGTTGCTGAGAATGGAGCTTTTAAAGTATTTTCGATAGCTGTGTTGGAGAGAAGATTAATTCCCAGAAACAAGCACCCTGTAGCTCAACTTCTCATTCAATGGGCTCATTCTGGAACAGAAGATGCAACATAGGAAGATTATAACGTGATTATCAACAAGTTTCCAGATTTTGATCTTTGCGGACAAGGATCTAAAAGAGGGGAAGACAATGTTATGCTCATGATAAATTTGGTGGATCAGAGTTTAAACTGGAGCCGTCGGATGCAGTTTAATCAAGACCGTAGGATCAGGTTTCAGGAAAAGGAGGGAAACAATGTCACGACAACTAATCCTAAGAACATCTTAGCCGTTGATGGGAAGGAAGGAGATCCTAGGGAAGAGTATATATCTGAACATTGATGAAGATCTGACCATTGATAAAACCTATGATCCAATGGTAGAGAATCTACGGGAATCCAAGCTATTGGAGAGGACCAGAGTCCTGTGATTTCACGGTGATGCTAACGGAAGGATCAAGCAATTCCTTCTCTCAACTTGTCTTCTTCTTCTCACCTCTTTCTGTAAAACACTCTTGTTTAGCTGCTACTGTTTCATCAATTTAAATATAATATTTCCATCTTTATCTTTTATATTACAAGCTTAGCCCTTTTCTAATTTGGGTGAGAGAGAGAGAGAGAAAAAAAAACAGGGGAGAGAGAGAATGAGCGGGGGAAGGAAGAAGAGAGAGAAAGAGAGGTTGTGATAAAAATTGTGGCCGGAAGGGAGTTTTCCCTTTTTCTATGCGACGACCGAGAAAGAGAGATCGAGAGAAGAGAGAGGAGAGATGGGGGTCGGCCGATTGTGGGATGGCGGGCAAAATGGTGGCGGCAAAAGTGAGTGTGGAAGGTGAGGGACGGAGTTAGTGCTGCTAGTCTTTCTTTTCCTTTCTTTTTGTTTTATTTTCTGAATTTTTATTTTATTTTACATCTTACTTTTTCTTATATATATCGTAATTATTTTTCTGATTTTATATTATATTTTATTTGACAAATTTTACTATAATATATATATATTTTAATTTCTACATGGCAGCCATGCATTCGTTAATTGGTCCAATCAGCAAAAAAGGTTTCAAATTTGGTCCAAATTTGAGCCACTTGAACAAAATTAGGGCCTTTTTTTATAATTTTAGGTTGAAATTGGCCTAAAATTACAAAAAAAAAAATTTAAATTATAGGATAAAATAAAAAACGCGATATCAAAAAGGTATAGTTACAGGACAAATTTTAGAATTTTGCCACCAAAAGAAGGAAAAAGCATAGAAAACTTTATATATGTGAAAATATAACAAAAAATATAATTTAGTTTAACAAATTTAACAACATAAGGAATTGAGCCGAACGAACTTCAGGTTATAATTTACAAGTTTTGACCACATTAAAAAGCGCTTTGTTCTCTTTCCACGTAATCTTCATGTAATTTTAGGAACCACCTGCGGACAACACGGTGGCACAGGCAGCCCTCCAAGGCCGACAACCAACAGAACATCGTTCCTATTCAGACGCCATCACAAAACCTATCATGGTGAAACCAACATTTGGGGGAAAAGTTAGGGTGTTCAATTGATCTGATAATCGGAAACGATACGGAGTTGTCTTAGTCAGAAACAGAATAACTCACATCCAATATTCAGATGAAGAAATAGCACAGCTCTCAACTCCATTCAAGTTCTTCTTAGTTGGGAAATTCTCACATGGTTTCCCTTGAATGGCTCGCCTTCATGAGCTATTCATGGAACTTGAGCTGTCAGGGGAATTCAAATTGGGATTACTCAATTTTAAGCATGTTCTCATAACACTAGTGTGTGAGGAGGATTTTACTAAGTTATGGTTGCACAAGATTATACTTTTTAACGGCTTCCCTATACGGATTTTTAAATGGACTCCCACATTTACTCCACAATCTGAGTCGTCAGTCGTTCCGATATATATTAGATTACCTGGTCTAAAACCTCAGTTTATTAATGATAATGCTATATTCGACCTCGCTCGAAACATAGGCGAACCTCTATGCATAGATGATGCCAATGATGGTGCAAAGCGGCTAGCGTTTGCATGAGTATGTATTGAAATAGACCTTCTGAAGCCATTGAAAGACAAGATCAGTATGGGATACCATGGCGGAACACTAATTCAAAGTGTAATCTATGAACGAATTCCGTCGTATTGCACGAAGTGTTCAAGACTGGGTCATGACTCCAAGGACTGCTACGATGCTATTCGGACCAACGAGCAAGATTTTTTACATGTTCAGGAGGAGGAACAATCCACTAGCAAATTAGAAGATCTAAGGAAGGTGATTAACGAGAAACAAGCGGCAACACTATTAAGAGCAGGTCTGGAGAAGTTGGTAACAAGATGTGGGTGGAAAAAGCAGCGGACAAAGTGCAAAACAATAAACAATTGGGTAAAGAAAATGCCTCAAAAGACAATCACATGGATGAGAACTCATTTGAAGAGGCAGCCACCACAACTGTTAGACAGAACAACATGGTAACTATAACAAATGAACACAAAAATCACAAAGGGGAGCATAATTCACAACAAAATTATTATATAACAACGATCACAAAGAAGAGTACAAGTCTACTGGAGAGACGAGATTAAGTGAGAAGGAGGAATCAGAACTAAATAAGGATGATGGCAAGGAAGAAACAGCAAATGGGAACTTGCGTAGTGACGAATCAGGCAATGAAGCGGATAATGAATCAAAACAAGAAGGGAGTTACACACAACCGGCATAAGACAACATGGATATCATAAAAAAGGAAAGTCGTGTTTTAGCGATCAAAATCAGAACGGGAACAGGTCCAAGAAGATGAGAACCGACAGAATATCATGCAAGATGATGCAAGCTTCACTCTTGTGGAGCGAAAGAAATCCATGAAATCCCCTACAAAACCTACGGCCTCTAAAAGGAAGACAAGGTCTTCGGCCAACCAGGATGGTTCCCCATGATGATACGATCTCTAATATGGAATGTGCAGGGGATGCGGAACAAAGGGAGAAGACGTATCCTTAAAAATTATTGCAAAAAGAATAAACTGCATTTCTTATCTATTTTAGAACCTATGACCGAACTTGATCAACAGTTTATGTGTTACAAATTTAACTTCTCTAATGCTATTGTCAACCCATCTAATCATATTTGGTTTTTCTATTGTGCAGGTATGCAAGTGGAGGTGATAGTGAACAACCGACAAATTCTTCATATGAAAATCTCTAATCAGGATTGGAAGGGCCCCATTCTGATGACCATAGTTTACACAAAAACCACCATGGAAGGAAGACGGGAACTATGAGAAAATCTATGAAACTGTAACGATCAATCAATGCCATGGTTGATAGGAGGGGACTTTAACATCATTAGAAACTTGGAAGAAAGAAGAGGAGGAATGACGCCAGACTTAAATGGCATTGCAGAATTTAACGGAGTGATCCAAGATATTGGATTCGCAGAACCAGGATTTGAGGGGTCAATCTTCACCTTGAGAAGAGGTAGCCTGAGACAACGGTTGGATAGGGTTCTCGTGACGGAACAATGGGCAGAAGAATTCTCAGTCACTAAGGTTAAGCATTTAGCTTATGGAACCTCAGACCATCGCCCAACGTTAGTTGATTGTAGGGACAACCAAGAATGTCATCCCACTTCCTTTCGGTTCCAAACCATGTGGCTTAGGCATAAAAACATTGAACTAGTAGTCCGACAAAACTGGGAGCACCTAACTAGGTAAAAGGGGCTCGCTCAACTGGAACACAAAATTCAGAGACTTAAGGACTGCCTCAAGAAATGGAACAAAGAGACTTTCAAAAATGTTTTCGATAAGATTGTCAAGGCTGAGAAAGAAACTTTGGAGGCGGAAAAGTAATATGATCTTGATCCTTCGGATGAGAACCTGGCCAAAATGAATAGGCGAATAGCTGAATGGCAGCTAACTCTTTCGATGGAGGAAGATTTCTGGCGGCAAAAGGCGGCGTGTAAGTGGATAGTGGAAGGGGAGAGCAATACAAAATACTTCCACTCGCTAGTTAAAAAGAAGAGGTTTCGGGGATATATTAACTCAATCAGGGAAGGAAACAGAGAGTTGCGAAATGGGTCGAAACTGAAGGCCTCAGCTAACAGATTTTTTGAGTCATTGTTAATGTCCCAATCTACTAATCCAAAATACGAAGAGCTTTTACAAATCGTCCAACCGAAACTAAACCAGGCCGACTGTGAGGAGCTGTGCCGTGAAGTTTCAGGGGAAGAGATTAAGAACGCAGACTTTTACCTTAATCCAGAAGGTACGGTGGGCCCAGACGGCTTCGGAGCTCAGTTTTACCAACGATTTTGGAGCATTGTAGGGGCTGATGTAGAGGAGGCAGTGCGTGATTTCATGAGAGGATCAATGCTACCAGTTAGCTACATTGCGACCTCCGTAGTATTAATTCCCAAAAATGAGATCCCGAGATTCTGGAAAGATTACAGGCCTATAAGCTTATGCAATGTGAAAAATAAGATAATCACAAAGGTCCTCACGGCGAGATTGGGTTCAGTCTTACCGAAAGTCATCAGTCAAAATCAAAGTGGATTTATTAAGGGACGAAGTATTTGTGATAATATACTCCTGACACAGGAAATGATTCATGGTATTGATACTTGTCGAAGGGAAAGAAATGTGATACTCAAGCTTGATATGGCTAAAGCGTACGATCGTCTGGAATGGAACTTTCTAATTGAAATGCCTCAAAGGAAAGGTTTTCCAGAGATGTGGATCAGTTGGATCAAGAATAGCACCTCTAATTGTTGGTTCTCCATAATGGTGAATGGAGAATCAATGGGTATTTTCCACTCTACACGTGGATTGCGACAAGGTGACCCGTTATCCCCAGCGCTTTTCGTTATTGCTGCTGATTATTTGTCACTTTCCTTGAATAGATTGGCGACCGTTGAGAGAACTAGTAGGTACCATATTCCGAGATACAGGTTAGCCACTTAGCCGTTGCTGATGATAGTATTATCTTTATGAATAGTCAGATTGATTCTCTCACGCATATTAAACATATCTTGGAGAATTATGAATCACTTTAGGGCCAAAAGTGAATAACCACAAAAGTGCTTTCATTATTGGTAATAATGTTGGGGATTTAATTTAGAGAATCCTGAATATTATTGGGTACAATCAAGCTTCGCTTCCTTTTGTCTACCTGGGCGGGCACCCCTTTATTCAAAGGCCAGAAATGGCTTGTTTATTTTGATGGTCTCTTAGCTAAGGTGCGTGATAACTTAGGAGGATAGGAAACGTCACACTTGTCTTATGGGGTTTGACTTCAGCTAATTAAATCGGCACTATACTCCATATCGATGTATCTTATTCAAGTCATTGAACCTCCAAAATAAGTGATTTATGCGTTGGAGATCATATTCAATTGCTTCTTCTGGGGCTCTTCGGAAGAGAGCAAACGAATTCGTTGGGCCACTTGGTCAAGACTATGTTATCCTGTTGATGAAGGAGGACTAGCGGTTAGAAACTTGAACGATGTTATTGCTGCCTTCGAGCATATACTATGGTGGAAATTTCGAACGGAGAACTCTCTTTGGACTCAATTCTTACAGGAAAGATATTGCCGAGGAAAGCATCCGATGCGTGCGAACTATTCAGCTTATCATTCAATGGGGTGGAGAAGGCTCGGAAAAGCTAGGGAAGAAGTTGAAAAGCACATTTTATGGGGTATTAAGGAAGGTTCTGTTTCCTTTTGGTATGATAGATAGTTTAAAGGTATTCCTATTGCAAGACAATCTGATGGGGATCAGAGAAGCTAGTAGATCAGTGACTTCAGGACCAACCAAAATCGGAATATCCCGAAATTAGTGGAAGCAGTTGGGAATGATCTAGCCATGGAAATAAGAAAATTCCCTATGTGTGACAGTGGCCAAGACATACCTGTTTGGATTCCAGATTCGAATGGCAACTTCTCTATCAAAACTACGTGGGATAACATAAGTAATATCTACAAGGCTATCTGGGATACAAGATTAACGCCTACAATTGTAATATATATTTATATGGCGTTTGCTGAATAATTAGTTGCAGGTGGATGTGCAGCTTTGGCAGAAGGGAATATCCATAGTCTCTAGATGTGAGTGTTGCTCCGATAAGGATACGTTGGACCATGTATTCTTTAGTAGCACAAAATCACGACCGGTGTGGGAGTATTTTGGGAACTTATTCGGAGTGGCTTATATGGAAACTAGATCTGTGGTGTTAGTTCTTAAGAATTGGATTACTTCTTCGGTTCATAGCTCAGGGGCACACATTCGAACCATAATACCAATTCTAATATTCTGGTTTATTTGGCTAGCCCGTAATAGAATCCGTCACGATGGGTCAAGATCAATTCCTATGCTATCATTAGAAGAGTGACAGATTATGTACTCAAACTGTGGGAAACGAACAGAGCTAAACAAAAATGGTGGCTAGGAGACCTTCATATTGCGGAACAATTTGGTATTCATTTTAGTAGAATACCTATTCTGAAACCGAAATCGGTAGTATGGTGGAAACCAGGTGAGGGAATGCTCAAGCTTAATACGGATGGTTCTTCTCGCGGTAACCCCGAAGGGGTAGGGATTGAAGGTTTAATTCGTGACTATGAAGGAAATGTTATAGCAGCCTTTAGTGCAGGTATAAAACGAGGCGACAAGCACAACGGCTGAGCTTCTTGTAGTAGCGGAGGGAGCAAGACTTTGTGCAAATCTCGGATGTCAAAACTTATGGATCGAATTGGATTCCAAAATTAACATTCTTAATAGAGGAAAAGTAGGTGGACAATTCAACCAACAACTTATCAACATATTTACCTTCTACATCCAGGATATGAATGCCAAAATCACACATCTCTATCGAGAAGGTAATGGGGCAGCAGATTGGCTAGCGAACATGGGTTCTCGAACTCAAAACCAATGGTACTTCCCAGAGAGTGAGATGCCGAAGGAGATGAGGGGAAGAATAAGACTAGACAAATGGGAGTTTGGCGAACATAAGATGCAAATAGGAGGAATTTTCTTGCAACTCCAGGTTATGAATTTCATTATGGTTCACTTTATATTTATCTCTTTTATAATAAACATGGAATACAATTGGTCTTTTGAGAGAGGTTTGTGTTGGTTGCAGGTTCAGAAGACAACACTATCCTTTGTGGTGATTCATAAGTAGACTAATAAAGGGATTCCTGTTTCAGAAGACAACACTATCCTTCGTGGTGATTCATAAGTAGACTAATAAAGGGATTCTTGTGAACTCTATGTTTGTTAAAAATACTAAATATGCAATTAGCTATAATAACAATAACTTGAGATTGATGATGTAGGAGATAAAGGTTAGATGCAGTGCTATTACGAAGAATATTGCACATAAAGGAATGGAGTTGGGGTTTAATCTCCAGCCAGTTTGTAACTATGAGGAATTTGACGGTTATTTTCCTATACATAATGTTCGATGCCAGCTGAACATTAACAAAAATCTTGTGGACGCCATAGATATGAGTGAGATTATTTATTGCAAGCAAGAAGCCACAATGGCCTCATTCGCTAAAGCCTGGAGGACTGGGCGCGTCTTAGGCCAGTGAATAATCCGATGGATTCGATGAGCACGAGGGATTGTTTATGTTTATGAATAAGAATTTCATCACCAATATTGTTTCTAAGAATAGGTTGATTGGGCATTTTTGCTTTCATGCTGTTATTGATCCGTGGATCATGAAATTATGTATGCTCTTTGATTCGGTTGGTTATATATAAAGGGGGAGGGGGGCCTTAACCCTACGGTCTCTCTGACCGGTTTCGTTTTAAAAAAAAAAAAAAACCATAAGGAATTACTAAGAATAAAAATTAAGGAATATATGTCTAAACCCCTTTTAACCCGACTAACGGCCACATATGATGTGCATTTGCATTTTTAAATTGTCGAGAACTGGTCAACGATATAATATTTAAGATAAAAAATTTAAGGGAAAATATTATTATTCATCCTCTAAAGATGCTATATTTCGATTTTGGTTCTAAACTTTTACCTTTTCTCACATTGCATCCTTTTTTATTCCATATTTTTCAATTTTAGTCCTCTCGTACCTACACGGCACAAATTTGGGGATTTTTCTTAATTTTCTCTCCAAAATCTGAGTTGACATATTATGTGGACTATAAATAACTAAAAAACTACGTTGGGAGAGGTCCCCGCAATAAGCGTCTTCAGTTACCTCGAGAGATTAGTCTTTCACTCAATTGGGAGAGGGGAAACTCAGAAAGATCAATAAATAACTAAAAACTAAATAAAACATGCCACATAATTAACTAAAATTTCATTATTTAAAAAAAAAATCCCACTATTTTATTTTTTTATATATTTCCCCAACTCCATCTTCTTCCCCAATTTAAATAAAAAAACCCTAACACAGTTTCATCCTTAACACCAAATTTCTAATATTCCCCTCCATTTTCTCGGTGGTTCTTTAATTCTAAGAGGGATCCCCTTCAACTCAGAGCATATGAACATATGAAGTTCCTCCAATGGTTACCCATTCTTCTCCAACAAGAGAGCTTGTAAATTTGGCAATGAACCCACAACCGTCATGTCTTTCCAAGGAATTGTGCAACCCCATGGGGTCAAATTCACCAGAGCTGATGGAAAGACACACGCTGTCCGGATTGGTGAAAAACAATGTTCAATGTCTCAAGTTGGCGTAGGCGAATGAAATTGTTGAAACCAAACTACTTCCATATAATGTAGTTCAGGCGAGTGATATTTCAACTTCCAACATTTTAAGGTTTGGAATCAATTCAATGGCATCATTGGTGAATCTGAAATCTATCACCATTGATTGTGTTTGCAGCATTCCGAGGAGAATATGATTTAAATTGGGGAAGAAGATGAAGTTGGGGAAATAATAGAAAAAATTAAAATAATGGTTTCTTTTTTAAATAATGAAAGTTTAGTTAATTATGTGGTATTTTTTTAGTTATTTATAATCCACATAATATGTCAACTCAGATTTTAGAGCGAAAATTAAGAAAAATCCCCAAATTTGTGTCATATAGGCACAAGAGAACTAAAATTGAGAAATACAGAATTAAAAAGGATGTACTGTGAGAAAAGATAAAAGTTTAGGATCAATATCGAAAAATGACATCTTTAGAGGATGAAAAATGATATTTTCTCAAAAGTTAAATTATTGATCTTTTATGTGAAAATCGATTAACTATCGAAAAAAAAAAATAGTTATTAATTTTCTTTTTTGGGGGGATTTCCAAGTGGAGTGTACTAGTACTTCGCTATATTATGTCATTCTTTTCCTAAATGTATCACTTGCTATTCCTTCGATAATTCCTTGAGAGAGATTCTTAGGGACTTTCGGGAGAATTCCTATTTCAACATCTTCCTTTAAAATTCTCTCTGATTTCAATAATATACAAGTGGCTAGCATGTTGGCAAGGCCAAGGAGAGAAGAGGATTCCACCTCTAGTTGATGAAGGCAACAATTTAAATTTAAATTAGGAAAATAAATAAATTTCAAATAACTGGGTTCTTGATAATTAATTTATATTATTTTATTGATTTATGCTTGCCCACATGATGCTTACAACTTATCCAAAAATTAAGCGTGGGGCATATAAAATACAAGATAAGATATAAACTTCTCGACAAATAAATCAACAACAAACAAACAACCAATCCATTATAACTATACGTACAACTTAAAATATTGGATATTTATATGAAAAATATTAAGATGAAAGCTTAATTACGTTGTTAAAAAAATAATAATGTGGAACAATTGACATAAGAGATTAAAGTCATATTTAAATTGAAAGGTTAAACAACAGCCATGTGATAGCGATGGAATTTGGTTGGTGAAGTATGTTAATAGACTGATCGATCACACACTTAAATATTTATTGGATTTTTCCAGTATCAGATTATAAAAAATTATAGATAATCAAATTTGTAATATACATATGGGATATAATCTATACTATTATATAAACGAGGTTTGATTTTTCATTGTGTATTTTGATGATCTGGAATTTTGTAGGTTTTTTAAGATTTTTTTAACTAAATAAAAAAAATGTGGTTGGTTGATCTTTATTTTATATATTATTTTATTAAAATTAAATATATTTTTATCAATATAAATAAATGTCATAATCAATGAGATTTAAGTTAAGAAAGATTAAATTGATAATTTTTATATATCAAGACATCCATCCCATAATTAGGGTGATATTTAATATTATTATTAATTAGAGTTAAAGAGATTAATAACAAAAAATTAAAACAAAATTTTTTATTTTGTATAATATTTTATTATGAAAATAAATATTACTAACGAAAATAATTATTTTTCACGATATTCATAATATATTTTCCATGTTTGAATTTCTTTTAAAGTTATACATATCTTTATTAATATAAATAAATGTTAGTAATTGGATCATTACGGATAAGTTTATACATGTTGCACCCATAATTAATGAGATTTAAGTTAAGAAAGATTGGATTGATAATTTTTATATATCACAACATCCACCCTAATTATGGGTGATATTAATACTACTATTAATTAGGGTTAAAGAGATTGATAAAGAAAACCAAAATCAAAACTTTTAGTAAATATAAATTGTAATCTAATTTTTTGATGATGTTGTTGAAGCTTGAAAATTCTTGACAAGATTGAAGAAGTTTAAAAAGTTTTCGAGATTCCTTACTCAATCTCTTAAGTTACGAGTTGTTTTTGTTTTTATAAATTATCATATTTGATATTTTAAAAATATGGACATGCAATAATTGGATTAATTCAAAGTTTAAAATTTTGAATTTTTTTAATTTCTAAATGATATTAATTAAGGTTAATATTAAATGCATATCTTTTTTATATTTCTAAAACTACTACAAATTATATTAAATTATGTTTTAATGATTAATTACTTAAATTATGGATATAATTTCCATAAAAAGTCACTATATTTTTTAATTTGAATTCAAACTTTACAAAATAAAGATTATTAAGTTACTTAAATTACTTTGTCAAATTAACTAATGTTTAAATTTAAAGTTAATTATTAATACTCTCATTGATTAATACTCTTTTTGATTAATCAGTTCACAGATCACACTACTATTGTCTAGCAACAAGTGTGTGATCCCTGACTGAATAAGAATGTATCAATTTGAAAGAACCTTTAAGTCATTGACATATATGAAATAAGGTCCTCCTACAACCTATCTCTCAATGAAGATCTAGGGTAAGGGAATATTTAGAACCCTAATAATTTAAATTTTAAAGCTAAATTCATTTCATATCTATTTGATCTCGATCCAAGAAACTCCTTTCTTGATCTCGATCCACTGCCTTGGCCAAGGACTCCGAGATGACATATAAATGACTTACACAATAAGATATCAACTTGCTAAAGTAGGTGTAGGTCCTTTATTGATTCTCACATGCTTTCATGTGCCACTTTTGTGATCCCATTATAAGTCGTAGTTCAGCTATCTCGAGCGATATCCTTTTAGACTTATACCTAAGACTATAGAGTAAGCTCACATAAAGCATCGATGGAATCTCAAGTCTAAGGACTAATTAATCACATCAACGACTCGTGAGATATTTTCTAATTTAGAAGTTTCTATTTCTAGAAATAGAAATTTCCTTTCCCATTTAGGAATCTTCTCACATGGGCTAGAAATAGAAACTTCCTTTCCCATTTAGGAATCTTCTCACACGGGGCACCTCATTTAATGTAAACGAGCACCTTCATGTATCACGTATGTATTGAATATACACTTTACACCCCATGAAATAAAATGATCCTCATTAAGTCTCAAGTGAGTCACTTTGATACTCTCACTATCTTCTGGACTCATCGGCTTGGAGTGATTGCATCATTGGCTTTATGGCACTATTACTAACAAGCTCATACCCCATTTCACTCTATTGATCACTAAAATTCGGCTATAGAGCTTCGTCGACAGTGCACCATCTTTGACCAGTTATTCCTCATTTGTCAGTTTTCTGATTTTGATTGCTAAACCACTGTTGTATTCATTATATCGACATTTTTTTATTTGATTTATAATATCAAAATGTTTGAAATCTACTTTGTACAAATTTTCTCTTATAAATCACGTCTAAAAATTTGATTAAAAAAAATTATACGGAATTATACGGAATATTCCTGGAAACTTCCTTTCCCATTTAGGAATGTTCTCAGGCTGGACATCTCAGTGATGAAGTTCTTGTAATAATCACCCTTATGTATTATGAACACATCAACGTATGCACTTATCACTCTAGGAAACTGAGTGATCCTTCAAAAGGACATAATCACACAAACAAGTCTCAGCAGAGTCAAGGTTGCACTCCCACTATCTGTCGGACTCATCGACTTGGGAGAAGTTTCTAATCCTCGCCTATGGAGTTAAGAATTTGTTTCATGTACCGTTCTCATAACGACAAAGTTCTTAACGGTCTCATCGGATTAGGGGAGTTCAGTACATGCAAAAGAACAATCAAACCCAAACAGACATAAATAAGCACACAAAGAAGTGATTGCCTATGAACAAAATCATTTCGTTTATTATTCAAAGACTGTTTGTGATTTTACAAGGAAATAGTAAAGCAAACATCTACTTTAAGGGCACTATTCCTAACAAAGGATGTCATCTACATAAAGTATCAGAAATTGAACCGAGGTTTCCAATTCTTTCTTGTACATGTAGGATTCATTCGGATTTTGAATAAAGCCAAACGATTTGATTACTTCATCAAACCGAATATTCCAATTCCTAGATGCTTGTTTCAATCCATAGATTGAACGTTGGAGCTTACAAACCTTTTGTTCGCTCCCACTAAATGTGAAACCCATGGGTTGTTACATGTAAATGTCTTTGTCAATATCTCCATTGAGAAAGGCAGTTTTCACATCCATTTGTCATATCTCATAGTCATAATATGCAGCAATGGCAAGCAAGATCCGAATAGATTTTTGCATTGCAACCGGTGAGAAGGTTTCATCAAAGTCTACACCTGGTCTTTGAGTAAAATCCTTAGCAATTAATCTTGCTTTAAAGGCTGTCACGCTTCCATCTACTCCAAGCTTGCGCTTATATATCCACTTGCACCCTATGGGCCTGATCCCATCAGGTGGATCAACCAAGGTCCAAACTTGATTAGAGTAAATGGAATCCATTTCGGATTTCATTACTTCTTTCCATTGTTCAGAGTCTGAATCTAATAGTGCCTCCTCATAAGTTAATGGATCGTTATCCATTTGAGATGTTTGGTGTAGAAAACTATACCATCTCTCTGGTTGTCTAGGAATGCATTCAGAACGTCTTACTAGAAGAGGATTTACGCGTGTATCACTCTCTTGGATTGGCTGAGGGACGTTAGTCTCCAAACTTAGCGTGGGACCTTGGTCTCGAACTTCTTCGAGTTCTGCGATCTTGCCTTTCTTCTCTTTAAGGAACGAGTCCTTAAGAAAAGTGGCGTTTCTTGACACAAAGACCTTTTGTTCAAGAGGATCATAGAAATAATATCCTATTGACTCGTTAGGATATCCTACGAAGTTACATAAGCTTGATCTAGCTTCAAGCTTATCTTCCACTGTCCTCTTCACATAAGCAGGACAACCCCAAATTCTTAAGTAAGAATAGTTAGGGATTTTGCCAAACCACATCTCAAACGGGGTTTTGGGTACAGATTTGGAGGGAACAAGATTCAGAATCTTAACTGCTGATTCTAAGGCATAACCCCAGAATGAAGGTGGCAATTCAGTGAAGCTCATCATGGAACGAACCATATCAAGTAGGGTTCTGTTCCTTCTCTCCGAAACTTTATTTGATTGAGGAGTTCCCGGAGGAGTCCATTGAGAGATAATTCCATTATCTCTGAGATGACTAAGGAATTCATCACTTCGATACTCGCCACCTCGATCAGATAGAAGTGTCTCAATCTTGTGACCGGTTTGGTTCTCAACCTCCTTTTTGAAATTCTAAGAATTTCTCAAAGGTTTTGGATTTATACTCCGTTAAGTACACATAACCAAAACGACTAAAGTCATCTATAAAGGTTATGAAATACTGATGATTGTTTCTCGTACTTACACTAAGTGGTCCACAAACATCAGTATGGATTAAATCCAATACTTAGTGGCACGTTTCACTTTACCATTAAAGGGAGTTTTGGCCATCTTTCCTTTAAGACATGATTCACAATGAATTAATTCTTTAAGTTCATTATCGTATAATGATCCTAAATTAGTTAACTTAGCAATCCTGTCTTTGGAAACGTGGCCTAAACGTGTGTGCCATAAAGAAGCCGAGATCTTGTCATCTCTTTTGCGTTTGTTTAATTGTTGTATATTCACAATATTAGTGTCTTTAGTTGTGTAAAGTCCATTGGATAATGTACCAAGTAAAACGGAAGTTTTATTCTTCTTAAGATAAAAGTTTCCGTTTCTAAAAAAAGTCTCAAAACCTTCACAATCAAGTATTGGAATGGAAATGATATTACGAATAATAGAAGGTACATAAAGGACTTTGTTCAAAATTAAAGTAAAGACACCTAAATCTAATCTACACGTCCCGTTGGCTTGAGCTTGAACGCTTGATCCATTCCCAACCTTCAAGATGTATTCTCCTTCTTCAAGCTGTCAAACCTCATTTAGCATTCGTACATCATTACAGATATGAGCTCCACAGCCGGTATCAAGTACCCAAGAATTAGAATCAATAGAAATGTAACGCCCCAGCTTTCGGCCTTTCAGGTATGAACGCCACGTGTGAGTTTGAGAGTTAGAATTTAAATTTAATTTGATCATTTCTTAAATTTTTATGTCATGACATAATTAGTATAAATTTTTATTTCAAGTGTTTTTATGAAATTCATACCAAATTGATAATTATTGCATAAATTGAATTTGATTGAAACGTGAATCAATTCTCGAGCATGAGTTAATTTCTTTTATGTCCTTATGTGATCATTTTCTTGACTTTGGGGACTTAATTGCATGAATATGTTATTGGACTAAATTGATCATTAATTATGGAAGTGGACTCAATTGCATGACTTAACAATTTGAGGGATTTAATAGCAATTTGGAGCATCTTTTTCCCTCATATTGCAGCAATCACGTACCATTTCCCCTCATTTCATACAAACATACATACACTTTGTTTTTTTGTTCCATTTTGATCGATCAAAGCTCCAAGAGAAGGAAAAAAATTAGATTTCATTTTTCAAGCTAAAATTGTGAAGGAATTGTGGATTTAGGAGCATCATCAACGCTATATCTTCATCTTTTCTTCTATTTCTTCCATTTAAGGTAAGATGGAGATTTTGATCATTTCTTGAATCATGAATGGTAGCTAGGGTTATGATATGAATTGGTTGAAGTGTGTTTTAGTTGTTGGAAATATGAATACTTGATAATGGCTTGAACTTGATGTATATATATTGAAGTTTATAGCCTTGGAGCATATGTTGACATATGGGTTTTGATTGATGATGCTTCATGATTTGAGCTTGATATAAGTGTTTGGATTGGATTTTATTGATCTATAAGCATGCTAGTATGGTTATATCATGAATTATGTGCATTTGAACTTGGTTTTGAAGCATTTATGATTGTTGGATTTTGGTTCGTTTCTTCCCTGTTGCTATGCTCTATTTCTGCTGTAATTGCGTAACGGGAACGACCCTTCCCGTCCCAGTTCATTCTAGGAACGGTCGTTCCCACCCCTGACAGCTAGCGTGCGAGAATGGGAACGGCCTTTCCCATTTTGGCCTGTGACCGGAACGGCCGTTCCCAGCCTCAAAAATTTTCCCAAAACTTACAGACTCGCGGGATTTGTTCGGGGAGCCGGGAATGACCCTTCCCATTTCCAGTTCAAAATCGAAACGGTCGTTCCCATGCTCCAGAGGGTTCAGTGAGTTTACTGCATGAAATTTAGTATTTCAAACTCGTTTCTAATGCCATAAATGATTGATACGTGCTATTATATGTTCATTTCATGCATGAATTTGATCATATCATTCCATAAGTTGTCAATGAGCGTTATAATATTCATGATCACACCGTTCGTCTTAATTGGTACATTTGAGCCGTGTCTCATGGATAATTGTCTTTCTTGCACAGACCAGCTTTCTGGTGACGAGGAACAGGCCCCGTGAGCTGTTTCCTTGTTTATTTTGGTCACATAGGTGAGATTTAATTTCTAGATATATAGAACCCTTACAACCCTTATGTGGATTTTGGCCAAAATGTATTAATATATCTATAGATTTTCATAAATCTCAAATGATTTCAAAATTCATCGAGTATATTATACTGAATTGACCGTATTTTTGGCGAGTATACTGTATTACACTGTGGGCCCGAGGGTAGTGGCTTGAGCCAACCGGGAAAGAATGGCCTGACGGGTAACTCTAGCGCTATCCTCACCATTTTGGGATGACCCCTGAATCCACTAGGAGATTAGTGGAGGAAGGAGTTCCGGGCTTAGGGATTAATGTACCCTCTGCTAACACTGACTGAATGGTTGGGCCTTGCAAACCCACCATCACCCGGAGGAAGAAGGAACTGAAACTGCTACTGAATGTACTGCACTGTAATAACTTGCTTGATCACCTAAATTATTGATAACCTAATAATTGTACATAGTCGGAGTAAGGTTGGAGAATTGCCCTCACTCACCGGGCCACTGATTAACTGAAATTGAATTATTTGTTAAACTTGATAGATGTAACCTCGGGCGATATTATATCTTATTTTATTGAATTGTTTGATTTTACAAGATATTACCCGAGATTATAACTTGCATGTATGTGCGCATATATTTACTTATACCCCTCACTCAGTCCGTTGTAGACTGACGCCTCCACCTTTCAGTTTTGCAGGTGCGTGCTAGGCGGGAATTAGAGTCGAGTTTGTCTTTAATTTGGGTCTAGCACACTTCACCTTTATCTTATGTTCATGTATTGACACTTATGATATTTTGGCATGTCTTATGGAATATTTTTTGAGATGATAATGTATTGATATGTACATGGATAAATAGCATGTTTTGGACACTTGATACTTGAGATATGATAATGAAATTTTATGCTTCCGCTTTTATTGCTCTGAATTGACTATTTGGTTTGGGGTTAGTCCCGCCTAGCTATTGTCGGGTTTTTTTATTATCTCCCGTTCGCTATAGCTTTGGTCCATGTATGAATTGTCCATTTCATATGTGGATTGAACTATAGTGCGGGGGATGTGGTACCTAGCATTCCAGGTGCTACAAGATAGATTTACTTCAACAATAAATGCACCTTTCTTTAGAGTATCCTTGTACTCTTGGCATTTCCTCTTCCAATGCCCTTTCTTGCCACAATGGTGGCAAACGTCCTCTGTCTGATCCCTTTTCTTCTTGGTCTTTCTCTTTTTAACCCCTCCATCGGGTTTAAGAGATCTCTTCTTCTTGGGAACTTTCTTTCCTTTGCCTTTAGAAGGCCTAGAAGAGGCAGTGACCATCATTACTTTGTGATCCTTCTTGATCGTGTCTTCAGCAGTCACAAGTTGACTAATCAGCTCAGCTACAGTAACATGAGGATGGTTCATGTTGAAGTTCAGCACGAAATGATTGAATGATGGTGGAAACGATGCGAGCAACAAGTCCACAGTGAGTTCTTCACTCAGTGGCATTTCCATGGAGGTCAGTTTCTCGTTCAAAGCAAGAAATATGAGACCGTGCTCATGGACACTTGTACCTTCTTTCATTCTGAGATGAAAGAGCTCCTTAGAGGTGTTGTACCTTAGAACACGCTCTTTGGGGCGGTACAATTGATCGAGATGATCATAAATCTCCTAAGCGTTTTCCATAGACTCATGTTGTCTTTGCATATCCGGAGACATGTTGGCCAACATGAGGCAATGGGCTTGAAGATTGTCTTCAGACCATTTCGCGATTGCCTCTCTTTCGGCCCAAGTCGGAGCCTCGCCTTCAGCGACAGGCTCTCTCTCGAAGAGAACATATCTTCTCTTTTCAGAATCTAAAATTATCTTTAGATTCCGAAGCCAATCAGAGTAATTGGGACCCATCAACTTGTTTGATTTGAGGATGGATACCAAAGGGTTTTTGGTTGCCATTTCAGAATGTAGAGAATCACAGAACTACAACCTAAATGGAAAAACAGAGAAATCATGAGCATGCTGAATAATAACAATTGCATATTATCAAGGTCGTTAGAAATATGTTCTCCCACTGTTTTTAGAAGGACTATAAATCCCTAAGGACCTTAGAAGAAATTTATTTTCTCAATGGGTACTAGGATCCCAAGCATTCTTAGTTTTGGACCCACGACTCGTGAGACATCCAAAGGTCTAAGAATCTTTAGATAGGTACTAATTACCGATTCCATCCCCATGGAATTCCTAGTAATATTTTTGCATCACTAATCTTTCGATCATGGACCCACGACTCGTGAGACATCCATATCTACTTTAGTATTGAGCAGGACCCATCAATCATAAGATCTCAACCATTAGTCCGGAACGACCCACGACTCGTGAGACATCGCCCATTCTAAAATGGTCTAGAAATATTAATTATTTAAAGTAATTAATCAGGAAACTAAGAGTTAATAAGCTACACTAATTACCCCACGACTCGTAAGACAGCAATTAGTTTCACTTATTAAGTCCTAAATCCTATTGATGGAATGCTAGGGATTTTATTACCATGATAAAATACCTATTTATTCGAATTGCTCAATATTTAAGTGGGATTTTCGAATTTCCGAAGGTTGTCCGGAATGACCTCACCAACATATAATGTTATCCAAATTTTAATTATCTTGTTTAATGCAGTTTCACATAAAGTGCATCACAGAAGCAATTAGCAGATAACATGTCCTAGCATGATACTAATTATGAGATGATCATGGGTATCCTATCTTATATGTGATTATGGGAGCCACTCCATAATCACTAGTTCTAATATTCATGCCCCATAAGACAGTTCATATCACATAGGGGTGCAGAATTTAATGGAAAACCCTATCTATTACATTAATAGAAACCCTCCTAAACATTTTGACGGGTCTTCACTTATGGCCACCGTTCTTCAAGTGTTCCTTGTGGATCCTTCTTGCTCCTAGGGTGCTTGTCTCCAAAATGAAAAGAAAAATCCTCACTTCCTAAGTTCTACTCTCTTAACATAAAGTAATATGACACAATCTTCATATTGACCATTGACAAATATACGGGGCATACCCCGGCCCAAAAACAACAATAAGGAAAGCCACATAATAAACACATAACAGTACGCACATAAGTAGAGCTCCAACCCCAATTGAAAACGCGTAAATATGGGGCTCCGACCCTAATTGAAATCATCCATGTGCAGAATTTAAAACATACATAAGACTAACCCATGATCACCTAAACTAGCATGATTCGCTCGAATTTAAATTTACCAATTAAATTTAAAATTCCCTTGACTTCAAGTTACAAATAACTTAAGTAATTTGAATATTAATTCATTATTCAAGAATTTATTCAAAATTGAACCCGGATCAATTTGACAAAATCTCAATTAATTCAAAATTAAATTTTTGTCAAAAATATCATTCAAAGTGATATTTAATATTTTCTCGCAAAATTAGAACTTGACTTTAATTCATAAAAATCCCAAAATTTATAATTATTTCAAAAATAATTAATTTTAAAATAAAATCAAAAATTTTAAAATGGGATTTTAACGAAAACCAAAACATGAAACGAAAACGCCAACCCAAAACAGCCCGCGCGAGGCACGCGGGATTGCCCGCAAACACGCGCGCATGGCATGCGCGAGCAGGCCTCCCGCGCTGCTGTCCTAGGCAGAAGCGGCAGCAGTGCACAAGCTTGCGCGCAAGGTCGCGCGCTCGCCTGCGCACCGCCCGCACGCGCTATCGGGCGAGGAAAAGCTAGACGGGCGGCCGTGCTAAGCGCACCTAGGCGCTGCGCGCGGGGAAGCGCATGCGGCCCTGGCGTGCCCGACCGGCCCGCCTACACGGATTATAGACAAGGCGGGGCGCACACAACCGCGCTTAGCTATGTAGTCCGATCCTGATTTCGTATCGTGATTTTTCCAAAATCCAGATTCAGTTTTCGAATTAAAACCGTTCTAAATAACTCAGATTAAAACAGCTTAAAATCATATTTATAAGAAATCAATTTTTCAAGATTTCCAAGAAACAGTATTGATCTGACAGATTCGTTTTTAAACAAAAAACCAAGAATAGTAACTAATACCCAAATTCAAGAATTTTCAGTTAAAATTCATAAAGCAGTAAAGACACAATACGAACGTTGCAAGGTGGCTCTGATACCAGTGGTTAGAAAACATGAAAGAGTTGAGCAGCGGAAGTTTAAAATTTTCCAAAAGTTTAATCGCTGTCTTGCAATTTTGTATCGTATCGTAGGGTGTTTAGAAACTTACAAACGTAAAAGCTTTCTAGTGATGTCGTTACAGCCTAACGAACACCCTTCAAGCGAAAATCCCTCGAACGGCCTTCAAATTAGACTCCAAACTAGAAGTCCTCCAAAGCGTATCCACACCAGTCCTAGAACACGATCAAACGAGTAAGAATGCTAGTTCTATGGCTTGTGTTAGGCTAGGATTTACTTTGAAAACTTTTCTTTTGGATTTTCTCAAAAACTTAACACTTCTCGAGTGTTGGTCTAAGGTGTAAGAGCAACCTCACCCTTATATTTATAAGGGGATGGTTCGAACCCTACTAGGGTTCCAAGAACCAATGGGAATAGTTTTCTTGCTCAATAATTGACCATTTAATTATTAATTTAATTGGAATAATAAGTTCTTAACTTATTCTCCAGGTTTTGCAATAATAACCTTCTCTCTCCTACAATAGGAAGTTTGACTTTTCTACTTTCTTGAAGTCAAAAGTCAATATTCAATAAATAATTTAATTCCTAATTAATTATTTATTGGGTTAAGTTTATTTGAGAATAGTCTTAACAATTAATTCACTAATTAATTAAAAGGCCAAAATTAATTAATTATAATTTAATTAATTAATATTGGAAAAGAATTCGCGTGTAGAATAAACCAGACGCACGAGGCCATGCGTGAAGCTACGTCTGCATGACACATGGCAGTAGTCACGTTTTATGCCTCGTTTTAATCAACTATTTTGATCCTTCGTTAATCCAATTAACATCCTACCATAACCCTCGTGTTCTGGCATTTGTGTATGGCCCTTTAGGTTCATTATTCGATTAGCAGTGATAATAATTAATTAATTCCCTAATTAATTAATCATTTCACAGATCACGTTACCGTAATCTAGCAATAGGTGTATGACTCCTAGCCGAATAACGAAATGAATCGAAGAACCTTTCAGTCTATGATAATCAGTGGAATATGATCCTCCTACAACTCCATCTCTCAATCAAGAACTAAGGCATGGGAATATTCTCAGAGCCTAAATATTCTTGATCTTTAAAGTTAACTTCGTTTCATATCCATTTAGATCTCAATCCTAGAAAACCCCATTTTCTAGATGTCTTGATCTTTTATCCACCTTGGCCAAGGGTTTAATGTTTAATGGACTACGAACAACTTAATCAGTAAAAGATCATTCTTGTTCTTAACAAATGTAGGTCCTTTATTGATTCTACTAATTCTTCATATGGCACTTGTGTAATCCCAACATAGGTCGTGGTTCAAGTGTCTATATGGCGACACCCTTTTGAGCCTATATCAAAGATTACAGAGTTATGTCATATGAGACACTACAAACCTCAAGTCTAAGGATTAATGAATCACGTCATTGACCTGTGAGATATTTCCTAATCTGGAAGTTTCTGGAAACTTCCTTTCTCATTTAGGAATGTTCTCACGCTGGACATCTCAGTGATGAAGTTCTTGTAATAATCACCCTTATGTATTATGAACGCATCAATGTATGCACTTATCACTCCATGAAACTGAGTGATCCTTCAAAAGGACATAATCACACAAGCAAGTCTCAGCAGAGTCAAGGTTGCACTCCCACTATCTGTCGGACTCATCGACTTTGGAGAAGTTTCTAATCCTCACCTATGGAGTTAAGAATTTGTTTCATGTGTCGTTCCCATAATGCAAAGTTCTTAACGGCCTCATCCGATTAGGGGATTTCAGTACATGCAAAAGAATAATCAAACCCAAACAGAAATAAATAAGCACACAAAGAAGTGATTGCCTATGAAGAAAATCATTTTGTTTATTATTCAAAGACTGTTTCTGATTTTACAAGGAAATAGTAAAGCAAACATCTACTTTAAGGGCACCATTACTAACAAGGTGGACCTCCGGTCATTTGGATTTCCTGCCCAATCCGCATCAGTGTATGCCTCAACATCTAAACTCCCATATTTCCCGAACATGATCCCATTACCTACAGATTCTTTTAGGTACCGTATTATTCTCATCACTGCCTCCATATGGCTTTGTTGTAGTTGGTGCATGAACTGACTGACTATCCCGACTGCATAGGCAATATCTGGTCTCGTGTGGGATAAGTAAATCAGTTTCCCAACTAATCTTTGATACCCTTCCTTCTCTGCTGGTTCTCCATCCTCCCGTATCCTGAGTTTATGATTTACCTAGATCGGGGTGTCAACTAGTTTGCAATCCAGCATTCCAGTTTCTTCGAGGAGGTCAAGTATATACTTCCTTTGTGAAATGAAGATCCCTTGTTTGGACCGCATGACCTCTATCCCCAGGAAGTATTTTAGGCCTCCTAGATCTTTCATCTCAGACTCTATGCACAAATTCTGGCGTAGCTATTCTATTTCCTCATGTCGTCCACGTATATGACAAGACAAGTTATCAAGCTTCCCTTGGTTTTCAGGAATAGGGTGTGATCGGAATTACTTTGCCTGTATCCATATTTCGGCATCGATATAGTGAATCTCCCAAACCAAGCTCGCCGAGACTGTTTGAGTCCATACAAAGCTTTTCAGAGTCTGCATACTTCATTTGTTTTGAAACGGTTTGAGAAATCCGAAGGGGCCTCCATATATACTTCCTTAGATAATTCTCCATGTAGGAAAGCATTTTCACGTCGAACTGATGAAGGGGCCAATTTTGATTGGCTGCCACTGAGAGTAGGACTCGTACTATATCTAACTTGGCCACCGGAGAGAAGGTCTCGGAGTAATCGATCCCGTATGTTTGGGTGTACCCTTTAGCCACGAGACGTGCTTTTTATCTTTCCACTGTCCCGTCAACCTTGTATTTGATAGTGAAAACCCATTTGCATCCTACTAGTCTCATTCCTTGGGGTAATTCACACTTTTCCCACGTAACGTTTAGCTAGGGCCTCCACTTCTACTACCATAGCATCTCTCCATTCCTTCACCTGCATAGCTTCCTGAGCCGATCTCGGGATCTGTTCTTTGTAGAGATTTTCCACAAAGGCTTTAGCAACATCAGACATGCTCCCTCTGACCATATTTCCCACGGGATATCTGGAGGCCCGTGACCTCTGATCAGGTGAATATCGATTCGGGGGTATCCCCCAGGTACTCCTCTGAGGCAAGATAAACCTGTTACTCTCTGTGTCATCTACAACAGGTTAACTGTATCTGGAACAAGATCAATATCACGAATAGAGGAGGTAGGGACAAAATCAGTTACCTCATTTTGGACATCATGGGGAGGAGGATGATTGGTGGTGGTACTAAGCTCGTTGTTACTTTGGATGGGACCGGTAGAAGAAAGAAGGCCAGTATCAGAGCCATCGAGACAACATAGAGAGTCACTCGGATACTCCCCTTGAGAGCTATGCTGGTTCTGGAAGTAGTACTCTGTTTCTAAGAATTCACAATCCATAGTAACATGAACGTGACGTGTGGCGGGGTTATAGCACCGACACCCTTTTTGATGAGGGGTTTAACTAATAAAAACACACTTAACTGCACATGGATCCAACTTTGTTCGTTCTGCTTTCAGAATATGTACAAATACCGAGCATCCAAAGACCCGTGGAGGGAGAGTAAGTGATTGGGGAATGGTAACTTATGTCTGGAAGATAGAAAGTGGGTTTTTGTGGTCAAGTATTCTGGTGGGTAATTTGTTTGTGAGGTAGGTTGCGGTGGCCATGGCCTCAGGCCAGAAATGGTTTGGGGCTTGTGATTCGGTTAATGGGGCTCGAGTCATCTCGACCAGGGTTCTATTTTTCCGTTCAGCGACTCCATTCTGCTAAGGTGTGTTTGGACAGGAGGTTTGATGGATTATGCGCTGTTTGGTTGTGAAATCATTCATTTGTTGGTTAACATGTTCTTGCCAATTGTCTGAACTTAGTACCCTGATTTTTTGACTGAACTGAGTGTAGATCATGTTAAAGAATGCAACAAAAGTATCATAGACTCTCGATTTGTGCCGAAGAAAATAAACCCAAGTCATACGGGAAAAATCATCAATAAATAGCACAAAGTAGCAAAACTGACTCTGATTGGTAACAGGGGCTGGTCCCCAAACATCCGAATGCACTAATGAAAACACAGACTGAACCTGAGTGTTCGTGGGTTTAAAAGAAGTTATATGACTCTTTGCAACAAAACAAGTGTGACATAACAACTTTAAATTTTGATTATTCTGAAAAAGTGTAGGAAATAACACTTGCAGATACCCAATCGACGGATGTCCAAGGCGCTGGTGCCAAAGCCAAATTTGTTTTTTAGAAGTGCCTTTTGACAAGAAAACTCGAGAGGGTTGCTCCAGTTCATCCATATAGTAAAGTTTGTCTTGCTCAGTACCACGCCCAATGATCTCCTTCGTATGAATGTCCTGTATAAGGCAAAAACAAGGGTATATCAGCACCACGCAATTCAATTCACTCGTTACATGACAGAGAGATAACAGTTGAGATGGAACATAGAGGCAGTTTCTCAATTTCAATCATGGTGAAACACTAATTATCCCTTCCTCTTTAACTTCTATAAACTCCCCATTAGCTGTTTGCATACGAGAATTTTTCTGAGTATGTTCTATTAAATCAGAAGGATCAAATGTTATCGTATCTGTAGCTCCACAATCAATTATCTATTGTGATTTCTTTATTGGACCATTATGTGAAGTATCCAAACTAAGGGTGTCATTC
Organism: Lantana camara; assembly: GCA_037501455.1. NCBI lineage: Eukaryota > Viridiplantae > Streptophyta > Magnoliopsida > Lamiales > Verbenaceae > Lantana > Lantana camara. Next base: position 41,517,090 of record CM074857.1, on the reverse strand, counting down.
TTCAGATTATCCACATGAAGGGATTGATTTGTAAATAAAGACAAATGAGGGGGGATATATTCAAAGAATCTTGGGTTTGAGTCATTTGACTCAAACCCTTTACTTGTGTTCGAGATCTGCTCCGTCTCTCCTCCAACGGCTGCGGCGATGTTGGCCCGCCGCCCACCGCCTGATGTCCCCGAAGACGCTGCACCGGTGTCCCTGTGTTGGACGACGCCTGCAGCGATGCCTTCGCCGCTCGCCGGTTCAGTCGCTCCGCCCTGGTTCTCTCCTATGGCGGTGTTTGCGCGACGGCTGCCACCGCCTGCCGTCGATCCACCTCCCCTTTTCCGATTTCTTTCCCACCAATCGGGATACCCAATAATCTCAAAGCACCCCTCCTTTGTGTGCTTTCGTTTCCCACAGTAAGAGCACTCCAAATTGGATTTATCTTCTCGAGGTGGGGGTGGTCACAGGCCGCCGCCGTAGTTACGCCTGTTCCCATCGGATTTTACTCGGTCATTCTTTACTCCTTTCACCACTAGTCCTGATCCGATGCCCGATGATGACGGGTCCCTTTCGCCATCGGCTGCCATCTTTAGAATCTGAAGACGGGCAGCCTCCCGTCGGATAGTGGCGTAGGCGGTCTCTATTCAGGGTTTGACTTCGAGTTTCAGCAAGTCTCTCCTAATCTGCTCATACTTCACATCAATTCCTATAAGGAGTTGATAAAGTCTCTGTTCTTGTTGGATTTTATTGAAGGTTGTGATGTCTCCGAACATTTCATTGGATTCGGCTGCTTCAAATCAATTGCCATCCAAATAGCCTGTAATTTGCCCCAAAAATCCTCCAGGCTGTCGGAACCTTATTTCATCGTGTTTGCTCTTCTGTGTAAATCAAACAGCTGAAGCGGGTCGGTGCCGTTGCCATACGTCGTGGAAAGGCCATCCCAGAGGGCCTTCGTTATCGGGTATTGTAACACGTTGTTTATTAAGCTTACTTCCATATTTTGTATGATCCATGTGAAAACATTCTGATCAATTTGTTCCCACTGATCATACGAAGAATCCGTGACTTCTGGTGCGGGTGGAGCTCCGGTGATGTGCGAGCGGTAGCCCCGCCCTCCGATCGCCATCTTCATTAGTTGGGCCCATACCGGGTAATTCTCGCTGTTTAATTTAATCCCAATTGAGAGATTCTCTGAATTGTTCATGGTTGATTGTTGCACGTTGTTGCACAACAGGTTTGCGAGTTGAAGGTTGAGTTCTGTGTTGGTTTCTGGTTTTCATCTGTAGGGTTTGACATGCTTGATTGATGTCAGGGGGGCTCGGGAAGGGTATTAGGACGATGATGTAAGAACTGAGTCCCACGGATTATTAACACTGCTCTGATGTCATGTTAAAGTGTATAGAGAAGAAAAGGATTTCATTGAAGTCATTATTTGAATGAATGAAACAGATATAGAGATCATACATTTATCCTAGTCTTTCCCTACAAAATAGGGATTCTAGTAAATCTGTTTTAAAAAGGAAACAAAAATCTCTCCTCAATTATTAATTATATCGTATTTCCTAACATGTATCATTCCGAATTTTCTTAATGATTAAATATTAATTATGTAATGCCCCCGACTTTTTTATCATACAGGTATGATTTATGTGATAATTACGTGCGCGTTTAATTCATTTTAATTACGTCATTATTCATTTTATTTTATATTATTTGAATTCTTTAATATTTGAATTATTTGAAATTGAATTTATTTGAAATTCTTGAACAATATGTGCTCGTGTGATTTGTTTGCTTGCCGTTTCAATATGGAATGAATTCGAAATTTCGTGGAAATTTAATATGTTGGAGATATTCATGTTATGAATATGGATATATGCTCGTTTCATGTTTTCGGATTCATTTGCATGAGTTTTGAATTTATTTCGATCTTGGAATCCAAAATGGGGGCTAACGAGCAATTAGCGCACCCTTGGTTCCGTATGTGATATCTTGAGCTCGGGAACTCGGATTCGAGTTCTGTCAACTTCGTTGAACTCGTATCGAAGATTTGGGTTTAATGAACTTAGCCTCATATTTTTCCAAAATCATTTGGACCTCCAAAATTCTACCGAAAAATGAAACAGCCTCCAAAACTGCCACACTTTACTAAAATGGTCATAACTCCTACAAACCTTGACCAAATTAATCATGGTTGGAGTCTTTGGAACCTTAGTTCAGCCCACTAACACCCTTACCCTCTCCCAACCGAACCACACTCATCACACAAGGAAAAACTTAGCCAAAACCCCTGCTTCCAGTTCCATTCCCGTCACCTTGCCATACTTGGAGATTAAGAGCTCAAATCTCTTCCAACCTTCATCCAATTCAAAAGGTGATCTTAGGATTGTAATATACATTCATTATGGGTTATTTTAAGCCATGCATCGCAAATTTTGAGCTTGGGTACATGGAGTTTTGAAGAGATGATGAAATAGTTAGGTTTTGGTGCCATAATTTGATCTCATACATTCCTTGGTGCTTTTGGTTGTTTTAAAGCATGAAAATGGTTGACTTAACTCCCTCTTTTCATTTATGATCATGGATTATGTGGTAGTTAAAGGATTTATGAGTTGCCATTAATGGACTTTGAAGAAATTGCATGAAATGATCACATATTCCTCCTCCTCACGTTTGATCACTTTGGGAGCATATTTGAGAGTTGTTTTGTGGATGTTTTGTTGCATATTTGTGGTTAAATCATACCTGGACATGTTGGTTAAGGTTTGGCATGGCTGCTGCTCTGTTTTCGTTGTGTTTTGCTGTTGGTATAGGGCGGTCGCGGCCGCGACCGCGAATAGAGAAAAAACGGTAGCGGTCGCGACTTGTGAGTGTGTTTGTTGTATTGTTCACTCAGGTCGTGCCCGCGACCTGAAACAAGTGTATTTCATGTCGCGCCCACTACCCATTTTTGGCCATGTTTCGAGTTATTGAAAATTGAAGGAAAAATTCGAAAAAAATTAGGTAGCGGCCGCTACCATTTCATGAAGGAAATGGGTCGCGGCTGCGACCCTTCACCAATCTGCATGAAAATCTGATTTTCAAACTTAAATTGCATGGTTTCCTTGGCTCGTTTCTGGCATGGACACTTCATTAACATGTCATATAATGTGTTATCTTGTGTGTTATGAAGTTTTATGATTTTTTGTGGAATATTTTATGAGTTATGCCTCAACGTGTCTTCATTTTTCCAAATATGTGCATGCATGGATCTTTGCTCTCAACTTGAACCCTAATTGCTTATATATCTCTTATCTTATGACTTGTATGATATGTATGCATGTTATAGTACGTGTTATGCCCATTATATGAATTTCATACATTGGTTTGAAGTGCAACATGAAGAATATGGACTCGAATGATTATCAACGTTTCTTATGATGAGTAAATGACTTGAATACATGCTTTAAATGTATTAATCGTGCACATGAACGTGTTCATTACATAATATCATTGTTTATGCATTCATGTCATATTCATTACATTGTCGAGCGTCTATGTGGGCATTTGAGTTACACTTCGTTTTCTTTGCACAAATTCGGGTCTAGTTGGAGACGAGGACGAGCAGTGAGGCTCTTCTCTTGCTATTTCTTTTGTCTTTCAAGGTGGGTTTCTCTACTACTTAGTTAAACGACCTAATATATCCCAATGTGAAAAATTTGAAGCCAAATTAATATATATATACCGAGTCTTTCAAAGAGTCTATGATTTTAATGTTAAGCCCTTTTCTTTATTGAACACCCTACCTAAATGTTTTGGCGAGTATTGATTGATTGCACTAATTGGGGCCCGAGACTTAGTGTACGTGGCTAACCGGGGAAGCACGGGCTGACGGTGAACCCGTACACTAGTTTCACCAAACCACAAAGTCCGGAACTCGCTAGGAGATTAGCGAGGAAAGGAAGCTGAGTGCCTTTGGGGAACTCATGAAACCTCTCGAGCCAATGATTGAGGTGCCCGGGCTTTGCAAACCCGTCCATCGCCCGGAGGAAAAAGGGAATTATATGAATAATTATGAATGATCAAGAGGTTATGATTGATCGATTGATTGAGCACGAAAGAATGTATGCATGAACACCTACTTAATACTTTAATGATTACACGAGGTGGAGGTTGGAGACTTAGCCTTCTCGCTGGGCTCACGTATAACCTATTGATTGAATATGAAAATGAGAGTTATTGTAGCACACCTTAACACGTGGAGGTGCCACACCCCCGCACTATAGGTCAATCCACATACGAAACGGCCAATCCGTACATGAACCAACCTATAGCGAACGGGTGACTATGCAATACACGATAAGCTAGGCGGGATTACTTAGAAATGCAACAAAATAAAACGGAAGCCTAAACTAGTTTCAATCAAATATTTCCATCTATCAAATCATGACAATTCTCAATTACCAAGTAGAATATAATCTAACTTATCATGTCAATACATTATCATCTCTAAATATAAAACAATTAACATTAAACACAATTCCTTGAACAATAAATAAACTAGTAAATAAAATGCACCGTGCAAGACTCTACTACCCGGACCGGACTCGACACACTTCCCGCCTAGCGTGCACCTGCAATACCTGAAAGGTGGAGGCTTCAGTCTGTGAAGACCGAGTGAGGGGTTTAAATACATATTAGCGCAGATAACAGGCAAGTTATATTCTCGGGTAAAGATTTATAAAAGATGAATATACGAGTTCAATAATAATATAGCTTCGCCCGAGAATACAACTATCAATATTAAATACTTGTTCATTTTCATGCAATCAATACATTGCCCCGGCGAGTGCAGGCGATTTCCAAATGTACATGAAACATGCTTGCTTGATTGTAAATTAATAGGTGATCACGCAATTCAATTACCGTGCAATCGTGCGATAGTGTACTCAATTAGCACATTCATGGAATGGAAATCATGCAATCAATACATGGCTTGCTTGTAACACGATAGGGTTTGTTCCTCCTGTGGTTGGACGGACAACCACCAGCTCTAAGACTAGCCCAGTGCCCTCACTAAGGAGAACCTGGCCAGGAGAACACAGGTACACGATAGGGCTTTGTTCTTCCTGTGGTTGGACGGACAACCACCAGCCCGAAGACCAGCCCAGCGCCCTCACTAAGAAGGACCTGGCCAAGAGAATGCATTTATTTGCTTTCATGAACATGGCATGCTTGATTCGTGAACACTAACATACTTGAAACAATAAGTGATTTCATGAAATTATAATATAAATACCTTTGGCCAAAAATCACGTAAAGGTTATACGGGTTCTACATAACTAGAAATTAAACCTCACCTGACAGGCGACACACGACTCGTGAATGCGTGAACGTGCTCATGCTCGACAATCTCCACCCTAGAGAATAACTGGACAAGAAACGAGACAATACATGTGCATAAGACCACAATTCAAGCATATTATCTCATATAAGACGCACGGCGTGATCAAGTACGAGACATCATGCAAATACCAATGTAGCATGTAAATATCATGTTTTGGCATGTAATCATTCATATAATAACAATTTGGGGTCAAATAAGCCATCGGATCGAGGGGCTAAAATTGTAATTTTGTGTAGAAAGTTTCTGCACTACCAGAGAGCTGGGAACGGCTGTTCCAGGTTTTCAGCACAAAATGGGAAGGGCCGTTCCCGCCTCCCCGAAATACTCCCCGAAGATGGGAACGGTCGTTCCCGTCTGTGAGACAAAGTGGGAACGGTCGTTCCCGTCCTCGCCGCCAAGCACACTATTCAAAATATGGGAACGGCCGTTCCCCACTTATAAAGGGAACGGGAAGGGCCGTTCCCGTTACGCAGAAGATGCAGAACAGAGGATGAAGAACAGGGGAGGCACGAAATGAACCCAAATTTCCTCAAACACTCATAATTCATTTCCTAATGCTATAATTCATGAAGAGAAGTATGTATACATGCTTGAGAGGTAATAAAACCAAACATAAACACATGTTTCATGCCTTGATCATCACAATTCTCCCTTCAAGCTCAAATATCCAATTAACACATAATTCCATAAATCTCAAGAATCATGCATGAAATTCAAGTCTAAAGCTTAGGATCATGCTTCTAACAATTAAAGCACATAATAATCCATTTAATCTCAAACCCTAGCTTCAAGAATTATAATCAAGAAATCACATATACAACCATGCATACCTTGGAATGAAAATAAATGGAAGAAGATGATGAATATGGATGATCAAGCTCCAAAACTCATAATTTTCTTGGAAAGAGTTGATGAATTTGATGAAACCTTCTCTTCCTTTCTTCATGGTGTGGCTCGGTAATAAGGAGCAAGGAGGGATGATGATTTTTGGTGAAAAATGAAATGAAGAGCAAGGAAGAGATGCATATATCGTTATATTTGGGGAAAATATGCAATATTTGCAATTAAATCCTTAATGTTTGTAAGTCATGCAATTAAGGATGTCAAGTTGGGAAAATGATCAATTTAGTCCTCAAGGCTTTCATGCAATTTGGTCCTCTAATTTATGTAAATGAACAATCAAGGACATTTAAGCAATTAAGATACATTCGGCAATTAACTCACGTAACAATAAATTCAACATATAACATAATTCCCAAGTTGGCATAGATTTCATATATTTTCACGTAATCATGTTGAAACATAATTTATAAAATTAGTATAACACGTATAAGTTAAATAAAAGAAAATAATAAAATAAAGTCCTAACGCTCGAAACTCACACGTGTCGAGCGTACCTGACTGTCTGAAAATCGGGGCGTTACAGTTATAATCCCGATGAATGACTTCTTGTTTTACCCACTTGGGAAACCGTTCTAAAACCTCTTTCGGGATTACCCTGTTTTTCACCCACCAGTCTTCTATAGACTGAACCCGGATTGTTTTCAGTTGTTTTGTGCAGGAGTAAGTGGAGATAGGCGGGAATTCGAGTCGGTGGGTCTCGTATTTGTCTCTAGCTCTTTATTTTGGGTCTTGCACGCACTCATATTGTTAGTTGTTTATGATTTTTGTTTAGAGCCTATGACTTGGGCGTACATGATAGGCCGTGATGGCATGTTAGCTTTGTAAATACTCTATTTTGGAGCTTAATTGCTCATTGTAAATGTTATATGCAAATGAATGCTTCCGCTTTACTATCTTTACTCTGATTTATTGTTATCTCTTATTTATATGGTTCAAGGGTTAGTCCCGCCTAGCATAGCGTGTGTGTGTCCCCGTTCGCCATGATTTAGCTCGTATATGGATTCACCATTTCATATGCGGGTTGGATCTCGGTGCGGGGGATCTGGTACCTTGCGCTCGGGTGCTACAGATTAATATTACAAACATTGAACGATAATATTACAATATAATAACTGATCATGTTATAACAAAGACACCCGAAACACTTTACTCTGAATCATCAGAAGATAATAACTTTTAAATGCGTGTTTATAGCTCTTCGTCTCCGGTAAGTGTCATATTTCTCTTCCTTAGTAAGCGAGATAAGGACTACTAACTCCTGTGAAAGGGATTGAGAATGAAGACGAATTTCCAAAAATGTCAGATCTAAGAATTACACCACGTAATTCAATTAATCTCTTCATTTGGTCAAATATAATCTCTTCATTATCTATTGTTGAATAATCTCATACATTAAGCTTGCCAGTTAATTAAATTTAGCAGCACAGCTTTTTTTTTTTTTTCTCTCTAATTCTCGGGCAAATGATCGTGGCTCGAGCAGACAACCAATGTGAATATCTAACCAACTAAATGGACACAATCTTTATATTTAGATGGTCAAGGATCCTAAATATGATATTTGCATAAATTTAAAATAATAATTATTATATAGTGCAGGTCTCGTGTAAATATACTAATATTACAAAATGGGTATAGGCTACTTGCGAACGTAATTGTATTATAATTATTCTCTAATATTGCCTATATATAGAGTTAACTGCACTAAACCCCCTCTGTTAGTTTCAATTTGCAAGAAAAACCCTCTGATACATAAATTAGTTTAAAAAACCTTATGTTATTTTAATTTTTGCACATCGTCCCTCCATCCCATTTGGTCAACTGTAAAATGTGTTAACCCTAAAATACCCTTACTTTATATATTAAAATAATATTAAAAATATACATATTATATATATTAAGAATACAAATATTGTAATTACATTATTATTAAACTATACATATTATATTAAAAAAATAAAAAATATATAAATATTAAAAATCACTTTTTATATTTTTGAATATATATAAAAATACATATAAATAAATAAAAAAATATATAGATATTATCTACATATTTCTAATTTAAAACATATATTGTTTATATATGCATATATAATTAATTATGTGTATATATACTACATAGATATATATAATATATACATAATACAATATATAATATTTTATATTTATATATTATGTTATATATATAATGTATTTAATATATTATATAAATATAAAATATAGCATATATTATACTGAGTATAGTATGGTATATAATCTGAAAATTTTATAATGTAATACATATATATATAATAAATAATATGTACTGTATATAAATATTTACACATATATGTTATATATATATATATGTGTGTGTGTATAGTTACATATGATATATATATTATGAATATCTATATATAAACTTCTTCAGATTATATACCATAGTATATAATAAATAATATGTAATGTATATAAATAGTTATACATATATTATATATATATATGTGTATATAATTATATATGATATATATATAATGAATATATATCATCTTCTTCACCGATACATCTCCGCCCCTTCGCTGCTACAAGACCGCCGCCGCTGCTCCTCCCATCGTCGACTCCAGCACCATCACCACTCCTTTTCCTCCACATCTTCCTCGTCTCTGGTGACCGACGAACACAACAGATCTACAGCTGCTCCTACTTCGGCTCTCAATCGACGGCAACATGGCCTCCTCTCCTTCCCCGCCGGCGACCGCCTCCCCTCCAACCAACACCAGATGTTGCTTCCCTTCTCTTTCCCCGATCCACCGCCGCCCCACTCTTCTCTTACGCCCAATTTACCGCCGCCTCCGCCCCGCTCTTCTCCTCCTCAGATCCACCGCCCCACCATCGCCACATTCTTCTCCTTCCTCAGATCCGCCGCCCCGCCGTTGCACTCTTCTTCTTCCCCACGCTTCTCCTTCCGCCGCCGCCCCAGACGCCGCCATTCGCCAGGGTTGGACTTGGAGAGGTGCTGTCGGCAGACCCCTGGTGGTGGTGGGACTTTTTGGTGGTGTTTTTTTTTTTCTAATTATATTATATTATATTATATATATATATCATTGAGGGCAAAATTGACTTTTCAATCCAAAAAGCTCATTCATACGCGCAGTCAACGCGCGTGCCTGACAAACAGCGCGCTCAGGGTTTTTCTTGCAAACTTTTAGAAAACATAGGGTCTTTTTGATGATATTTCATATGTCGGGGTTTTTTCAACTCTTTTCGCCTAACACAAGGTAGTTTTCGGCATTTTACTCCCTATATATAGAGCCATCTCTATACTCAACATATTCGCAGAAATATAGAGCATACATATACCTAGCTAATACATACAATCTATGATGCACGGACACTTCTAAAAATATCATTTTGCCGTGTCGTGTCCTGCCGTGTCGTGTCCGACACGTGTCCGACACTCCTTATGTGAGAAATTCAAAAAAAAATACATGTCGCTGTATCCGTGTCGTGTCGTGTCCGTATCCGTACATCATAGCATACAATACAATACAATACTTATAAAACTCCTCGATTGGTGAAAGTGTCTGGTGATCTTGATGGCGTTTATCTAGCTGATCCGCTGAGTGCTGAACAAGATTATCCAGGTGGTGGACCACCAGATGTTGGACCACCAGGTCCAGGTGGATCCTTCACTCCTCAAGCCTGATTTGGTAATGGTGCATTTTCTATCTATCTATATCTATATATACATATATACTATATTAAGTGTATCTAATAGAATAAAGGTGTAAGGTGGAGGGAAATTGTGCTCTTCGTTTGTATTCCACCTCCTCGAACACCACCCCATTTGTATTTCGTCTGTGTTTTTTACTTTTTCAATATGTTCAGGTTGTGTACTCTTTGATGTTTCGGCATGTAAAATATTATTATGTTACCTGTTTTTAGCGGTTTGTGAATTTATGTATCATTCACGTTGTGCATTTCCTTGTATATACTGATCTATGAGATATTTAAAACTTAATTGGTCACAATAATATTCAAATTTAAATCAGTGGAAACAAATTAACTTACACATACAAATAACGACTAACAAATTAATTTCTCCATACTTTGATTGTAATGCAAAACATCAAATCTAATTATGGATAAGTAATAATCCACCAATTTAGCGTCATTGTCTACTTCTAATGTATGGACATTTCGAAAAATGATCTCGTGCATTGTCGAACATGTGACACGCCAACACGGCTCCAACACGTTAGATCTGTATCCTAAATAAAAAAGAATTAAAATAAATGGGGACAAGGTGTCGGACAGTTCGCTGCGAGTGTCTAACACGGCTTAAACACGATTCAGAGAGATTTGGGTTTCTTGAAGGAGGAGGCCCAATTGCAACATCTCATGTCGACTCAGATGATAAAGGCTTAGCCTGTGCGGCAATAACTCCGGACCTTCTTCTTCTTTCGATCTATCGCCATTCGCCAGTGGAGTTTTGGGACGGCGGCCTTCAATATAAAAGACCAAACCCCATCTACATAAATTACAATTATGTCCTCATCCAATCTCTCCCTAAAACCAAACGATGCGTATGTTGTTTTTAAGATATCTCCTATTATGTCTTCAATCTTCACCCCCATATCTTTGCATTATCTTACCTCCAAACTAATAAAGAATATCGGGAATATTTATATTTTTCGTCCTCCAACTATACGACTTATTCTCTTTTCGTCTCCCACTTTCTACTTTAACAAGATTGGTCATTCAACTACCATTATTTTTTCGAAAATGATCCTTCCGTCAGTTTGGAGTTAAATCGGACGGAATATTCTTGTCAGTTAGTCACGTGACAACATCAGCCCCAATTCAACTTAAGAACACTTAGCAAAAATTTTCATGACTTTCTCTCCCAAAATCATATGAACCCACTACAAGAAATCGTGCAAATTCCGACAGAAAATTTCGAGGGAAACACTCCGTCGGAATTCCGATGGAAATTCCGAGGGAATTCCAATGGATTTTCGATGGGCTTCGATTTTTTTAAAAAAAAAATAAAAATTAAATAATTCCGATTAATTCAAAATTTTAAAATTAATATTAGATAATTCCGACGGGATTCCGAGGGAAATCCCTTCGGAATTTTTAAAATTTAAAAAAAAATAATTAATTCCGACTGGATTCCGAATGATGGGGTCAAAATACGATCGTCCCACGTTAGGACACGTGGCATCACCGAGATGATGACATCTGTCTCCCCAAGGCTGCACCCATCAGTGCACGAGCGCTAAGCTTAACAAGCGCAATCCTTCTTCAGGAGTTAAGCCCAACGAGCGCTGTCACTCCCACGAGCGTCCTACATACTAAATGATTGGCACGTCCACATGCCAAGGGAGCCCTCTTCGAGCGTCACACTCCCTCAGAGTGGCCTCCCCTTTGGCTCGTTACTTGAACTGGAGCCTTCATTCCCCTCAGCGGATATCTTGGCCTCCTATACTCTTGGTTGTCACGAGCGGGCTCATAAGCCCTCGTTACCAACCACCCAATGGCTCTCTGACACATCATACATGCCCGCGCACCTGCCACTGTTGCCAGCACCAACTTTTAGCCGCTTTTGCAGAAGATTCCTCCTAGGTTTCTCTCTCATGGCGCCACGTGTTAGGGCAACATTCGGCCAGGACCACTTGAGGCAAATGACCAAAGGGCCCTTGACCCTCAACTATAAATAGCTAAAGTCATCTTCTACACTGGTAAGCATTCTTCATCACTAAAACTGTGACTGAACTTACATTTCTTCATACCTGGAACTGACTTGAGCGTCGGAGAGCCAAACTGGGTATCACCCCCAGTTCCCCCAGCTTGGCCTTCTGACTTTTCTTGTGCTTGTCCCAACAGGTAGAACCCCTTTTTCATTTCCGGCGAGTCTCCGGTGGTTTCCTCCACAATTACAAATCGTAAAGTGATCGGATTCGGATCCACACGTTTCTGAACCCATCATTTTTGGCGCCGTCTGTGGGAAACCAGTCCCCCATCTCCTTCCTTTCTTTTTGTTGGTAGAAAAGCAAGCACACTCTTATCCTCAACAGTCATGGTTGCTACAAGATCTGGAGCTGTGGGAGGAGGAGATAATGCCTCCCAGGATGCCAATATCATTATTCCCTCCACCGCTACTGGTGGAGCCCCGCCTCCTTCCGTCGCTGCTGGTGGAGCACCTCCCGCCGCAGGAGTGACCCCGCAGGCAGAGTCTTCAATACCTCCACCTGCACCACCGGCACTGCCCATCCCCGCCGCCGCTGGAGGAGTCTCTCTCTCTGTTCCTCCGCAACCTGCTCAGAGCCCCTGGGTCCATCCCCAGATGAATCTCGGAGTACAGGGTTATATGATGCCTCCACCCGGATATACCCTCACTCCGGCCGTTATGATGCCGCCGGTCCAGCCGTATCATGCTGGACAGCTCCAGCTCCTGGTGGTGGTCCCCAGGGAGATTGAAGGAGTGGAGTTACCCCCACTGACCACCCAACAGTTGAGGGCTCTCTATGCCCAATGTGAGGTTCAGACGGCTCAGGGGGCATGGGAAAGGTTCCATTCCATGTACTTTCCCTCTGGGCAGGCCACTCAAGTTGCAGCCCCTCTGGGCGGACAACAAAACTTTCCCCTCAGAGAAGCCCAGGCTGTCCTGAGGGCACAACCACCACCACCACCAGCCAGAGAAGTGCCACAGCAGGAGGGCAACGAGCGTCCCTCCATGGGCAGGAATAAAGAGCCCACAGAACGAGTGAACGAGAATGAAGGGGACTCTCATGTCTCCAGAAGAGGGTCACTAGCCCCCAGACAAGGGGACGTAAATCCTGACATCCTCGCGGCTGTGCAAGACCAGCTGCAGGGTCTAAAGGATATTGTGGGACAACTCTCACGAGGGCGTTCAACTCAGATCTCCCCTAGTCGGGATGAACGGGTTGACGCCAGAAGCACCCGTACCAAGGACCCTCCACCAAAGGTCCCCCGCCGCAAGGAGCCGGAGGAAAATTTCGGCACGTATGAGTACCACCCATTGGCGAGGGGTTCACCCCTCGCGGAAGAAGTTCTGATGGCCCAAGCAGGCATGGCCAAAATCCCCACCTCCATCAACCGTTACGATGGAACAACTGATCCAGCTGAGCACTTGGATCATTTTTTGCATCTTATGCACCTTTACGAGCATTCCAGCAACTACTGGGCCAAAGTGTTTGTCACTTCCTTAGTGGGAATGGCTCAGGAGTGGTACAAGCGACTGCCGCCGCGCTCGATTCACTCGTACGAGGAGCTGGCTCATGCTTTCCTCAACCACTTCAATTCTTTGAAAGCGCCAGTCACCGCACCTACTGCCCTGTACAACGTGGTGCAAGGCAAGAGCGAATCTCTGCGCTCGTTCTTTGCCCGCTTCAACAAGGAGATCCTACAGGTGGAGAGGCCTTCTATGGATTTCTTGATCCCAGTGCTCTTTCAGGCTGTGGATCACAAGCAATATGTGAGCAAGAAATTTGCTGATGCCATTGTGGAAAGGAGGCCAGGGACCCTCATGGCCTTGAGAGAGGTTGCCGAGCCGTTCTTCGCGCTCGAAGACATGTATGGGACGAATGGTCCCCGGCATCACAGTCCGGCCAGGAACGAGCGACCCCATCACGAGCGGGGACGGGACATGGCCATCAAGAAGGAGCGCCCTCAAGAGCGCAGGAGGTCGCCACCACCCCCTCGACGATTCGAGCGAATCCCGCTCACCAGGCCGAATTCAGAAGTCTACAACCTCTCCGATAAGAAGCTCTTTAAAAGACCCATCAAGATGAGGGAAACAGACTCGCTCAGGCGCTCAAACAAATACTGCGCATTCCACAAGCAGAGGGGGCACGACACAGATGAGTGCCGCCAGTTGGAAGCTGAAATTCAGAGGCTCGTCGCAGGGGGCCACCTGAAGGAATTCGTCCGGGTGCTCGAGCGTTACGATGAACGCTGTAACGAGCGCACTGGAGGGAGGAGGAGGAGTCCGTCCCGTTCAAAGAACCCAAGGGGTAGGGGACCCCCTGAAAGCAGCAGCCGCCGGGGCAATAAAGGAAAAGCCCCTGAGCAAGAAAACGAACCTTTCGCAGTCATAAATATGATTGCAGGAGGCTCGTCAGGAGGGGATTCAAACGCCTCCCGACGAAGGTACGTCCGGAGCTACAACCAACGCCCAGCAGTGCCTAAACCTATCTATGCCATCCAGAGTCCAAGCGCTCAACGATCAAGAGAGAATGATGTAATAGGCTTTGATGATAGGGATTTAGAGCACATTGTAACACCCCGTGGGGAGAGTGTAACTTCTGATTGCCCCATGGTGGTTAGCGTAGATGTTCATAATCATGTTGTAAAAAGGGTGTTGGTGGATAGTGGAAGCTCCGTTAATGTTTTGCCTTATTCTACGTTTTTAAAGATGAAGGTTGACCTTCCGCTCGAGCCTCTCAAAACAGCTCTCATTGGCTTTGGAGGCTCAGAAGTTGTCCCACGAGGGCAAATTCGCTTAGCTACTTCATTCGGCCGAGCCCCTCATCGCAAAACGCTCTTGGTAACATATGCGGTGGTGGAGATTGACCTCCCTTATAACATCATAATTGGGCGCCCTGCCCTCGTGGATTTCAAAGCCATCATCTCCACCTACCACCAGAAGATTAAATTCCCCACCCCCGAGGGTGTGGGAGAAGTACTGTGCAATGTGCAAGAAGCTTGGGAATGTTACATGCTGTCCCTCAGAAAGCCTAAAGCGGAGAAAACCTTCCAAATTGGGTCCACCAAGAAGTCAGTGGATTTCCCCAATCTAGACGAGAACAGCCCAGCACGGAAAAGGGCGAAACTGAACAAGAAGAAGAACAAAAAGAAGAGGGGAGACAACGTGGAGAATCCCCTCGAAGGTGCACCACCAGGGACCGTTGGTGAATCGTCCTCAGAAGGAGACGAGCCAGAAGAGGGTGAACCAGCACCCGGTGACCGTTTGACAGGAAAGAAGAGGGCGTTCGAGCTTCCTCGCCCTGAGATAAGGATCGAACCCTCGGAAAAGTTCCTAACCATTGAGCTGGAACCCGGAAACAAGGATAAGACTACACAGATAGGATCAAACCTCTCGGGGCCTTCTCAGATTATGATGATTGACTTCCTCAGGGAAAACAGTGATGTATTTGCATGGAAAGCCTCCGACCTCACAGGGATTGACCCGAGCGTCATTGTCCATAGGCTCAATGTGGATCCCTCTTTCAAACCCGTCAAGCAGAAAAAGCGGGATGTACATGGCTTTCGGAAAAAAGTCATTGAAGAGGAAGTTAATAAACTCCTAGAGGCTCAGTACATCGAGCCCATCTTGTATCCGGAGTGGTTGTGCAACGTCGTCTTGGTGCCCAAGAGCGCGAATAAGTGGCGCATGTGCAACGATTTCACTGATCTCAACAAAGCTTGCCCTAAGGATCCTTACCCGCTGCCCCGGATTGATCAATTGGTGGATTCGACCGCTGGTTGCGAGCTCATGAGCATGATGGACGCTTTCCAGGGATACTATCAGATCTTTATGGTCCCAGAAGACCGCCCCAAAACCTCGTTCGTTGTCCATCTGGGGGTATATTGCTTCTTAGTCATGCCTTTCGGACTCAAGAACGCCGGAGCTACGTATCAACGGCTCGTCAACAAGATGTTTGAAAAAGAAATTGGAAGGTCCATGGAGGTTTATGTGGATGATATGATTGTCAAAAGCGAGTGCCAGGACTCCCACTTGGAAGATCTCAAGCGCACTTTTTCAATCCTGCGCCAATATGGGATGAAGTTGAACCCTTCGAAGTGCACCTTTGGAGTGCAAGGAGGAAAATTCTTAGGGTACATGGTCAGCCAAAGGGGAATTGAGGCCAATCCGGAGAAGATCAAGGCTATCTTGGAAATCCCCTCCCCTCGAAATTTGAGGGAAGTGCAGGTCCTAGTAGGAAAAATCATCTCGTTGAACAGGTTTATCTCGCGCTCGGCGGACAGGAACCTTCCCTTCTTCAAAATTTTGAGGAACGCACGTAACTTTGCTTGGACAGAAGAATGCGAAAGGGCGCTGCAGGATATGAAGGCTTACTTATCGAGCGCACCACTGCTGACTAAGCCCGTCGAAGGTGAGAGATTATTTATGTATCTTTCCGTTTCTTCCGAGGCCACGAGCGCGGTTCTGATCGCTATACGGGAACGGAAACACTTACATGTCTATTATCTGAGCAAAACATTGCAAGGAGCCGAAAAGAAGTATTTGGAGATTGAGAAATTCGCGTTCGCTCTTATTAACGCCTCGAGAAGGCTAAGGCCCTACTTTCAAGCGCACTCCATAACGGTTCTCACCGACCAACCCTTGAAGCAAGTGTTGTCCAAACCAGATGTGTCTGGAAGATTAATCAAGTGGGCCATCGAATTGAGCCAGTTCGACTTATGCTTCGAGCCCAGGACCGCGGTACAGGCTCAGGTTGTAGCTGATTTATTGGTCGAACGCTTTGGTTTAGAGCCCACCGTTGCGGAGAATGAGGGGTTATGGGTACTGCACACAGATGGTTCCTCAACCTCTCAAGGGGGAGGAGTAGGAGTGGCCCTCAGAAACCCCGATGGGATTGAGCTGGACTTTGCAATCAAGCTGGATTTCCAAGTCACTAATAACGAAGCAGAATATGAAGCCCTCGTGCAAGGATTGAATATTGCTTTTCAAAATGGAGCCTCCAGAATCACTGCTTATGTGGATTCACAGTTAATAGCGTGCCAGATTGAAGGAACTTACGAGGCTCGAGAAACCACCATGGTACAGTACTTAAATAAAGCCAGAGAAATCATTGGGAAGTTCAAGGAATTTCATCTACTTCAAGTGCCCCGGGGAGAAAACGAGCGTGCGGACGCTCTGTCAAAGTTTGCATCAGCTTTGGAGGGCACTTCTGAACGTTCTGTTACGTTCCTCAGAACTGAGGAACCTTTGATCAAGCAAAGGGTCGCCACCATGATAATCGCCATGATTGATCCAAACGAGCCCTGCTGGCTTGACGACATCGTCATTTTCCTTAGGGATGGAATTCCTCCCACTGACAAGGTGGAAGCTAGGAAAGTCCGAAGTAAGGCCCCTCGTTTCGCTTTGGATCCCGAGGGGAAGTTATTCAAGAAATCATTTCAAGGACCCCCAATGAGATGCCTGAGGCCCTCACAAGCGAAGGAGACGCTCGAACTCATCCACAATGGAAGCTGTGGGAATCATTCCGGAGGGCGTATCTTGGCAAAGAAGGTTCTGAGAAGTGGGTTCTATTGGCCTACAGTTTTCCAAGATGCCATCGAATTTTCGAGGAAATGCCCCAAATGCCAATTTCATTCAAATCTCCCTCAATTGCCAGCCGCACAGATGATCCCAATAGACGTTTCTTGGCCTTTTGACCAGTGGGGAATAGATATCGTGGGCCCCTTGCCCATGGCTGCGGGACAAAAGAAGTTTGTCATTTTAACCGTCGACTACTTCACCAAGTGGGCCGAGGCCGAAGCTGTTGTAAAAATCACTTTCAGGATTGTGAGGGACTTCATTTGGAAAAACATCATTTGCAGGTACGGCATACCGAGGGTGCTCATTTCTGACAACGGATCCCAGTTCATAGCTGCTGACACACGAGAATGGTGTTCTGAGTTGGGGATCGAGCAGCGATTTACCTCTGTAGGACACCCTCAAGCCAATGGGCAAGCAGAAGTTACCAATAGGATCATCTTGCAACATCTGAAAACCATGCTTGAGAGCAAGAAAAGTGAATGGGCTGAAGAGCTGCAAGGAGCGCTTTGGGCTTATCGCACCACCCCACGAGCGGCCACTGGAGAAACTCCTTACGCGCTCGTTTATGGGTCAGAAGCAATGATACCAGCGGAGATAGTAAATGAATCCGCTCGTGTCGGCTATTTCGAGCCTCAGCTCAACGATGGCAACAGGAGCTTGGAGTTGGACTTGCTGGATGAAAGGAGAGACAAAACATGGGCTAAGATCCACCACTATAAAGCCTCTGTGGCCCAGCAATACAACAAGCGTGTGAGGGAAAGAACTTTCCAATTGGGAGACTTAGTTTTGAAGAAAGTGGAAGTATCCAAGCACGTGGGGAAATTGGACCCCAATTGGGAAGGCCCATTCAAGGTCGTACAACTCAGAGCTAACAACACTTACACCCTGGAGACACTTCAAGGCGAGCGCTTGCCTCGCCCTTGGAACGCATGTAACCTCCGGCGATTTTATGTTTGAAAGCTCTTTGCAAACCCTGATGTAACAACCCTCTTTGACGGGTTCTATGTACCTCCAATCACAAGTAAACGGTAACATAATCTTTTTAATTTCTCTAATACTCCTGTTTCTTTGGTTGCTTGAATGGATAAGTCCCACGTCCCTCGTCTTTGCGAGCGTGGTTGGCAACCCATTCCAATATGTATGTTGTTATCTTGTATGGGTTACACTTGCCAGCACTCTACTCCACATGGGGGGACGCCCTCATAAGGATAGACTGGTTACGCTCCCAACCAATTAGGCGGATTGGAAGAAGATTATGAAGAAAATCCTAGTAGGCCTTGGCTGTTTCTCAAAACGCCTTGCGCTCGAAAACGGGATCTCCTACAGAGAAAATCCTAGTAGGCCTTGGCTGTTTCTCAAAACGACTTGCGCTCGAAAACGGGATCTCCCACAGAGAAAATCCTAGTAGGCCTTGGCCGTTTCTTAAAACGCCTTGTGCTCGAAAACGGGATCTCCTACAAGAGCAAATCCTAGTAGGCCTTGGCCGTTTCTTATAACGCCTTGCGCTCGAAAACGGGATTTCCTGCAGAGCCAGAAATACGACAAGAGCCAGAGCGCTCGAACAATGGCCTCAGAATCAAGAAGGTATTGCACAAGTCTTGAACGAAGGCAGCCACTAAGTAAGACCCTCGCACACACTCAAGACTTAGCAAAATCCCCCAAATGCGGAAGGAATGTCACAAGTCATGAACGAGGGCAACCACTCAGTAAGACCCTTGCATATACTCAAGACTTAGCAAAATTCCCCCAAAGTTAAGAAGAAATCGCACGAGCCTTGAACGAGGGCAGCCTCTCCATAAGACCCTCGTATATACTCAAGACTCAGCCAAATTTTTAAGAGCAAAAACGAAATTTATACAAGTCTTGAGTGGGGGCCAATCTCACAATAAGACCCTCACGATCGCTCAAGACTTAGACAAATTTTCAAGGTTTATGACAAAGACAGAAATTTATACAAGTCTTAAGTGGGGGGCAATCTCACAATAAGACCCTCACGATCGCTCAAGACTTAGACAAATTTTCAAAGATTTACAGAAGTTAACAAAATTTCTCAAAGTCATAAAGGCTCATCAGAGAAATAAAACGTCCACAGAGTATGCTACACACAGTCTTATTATTACAAGAATTGTTCCAGCAAGATCTAAGTATTAGCTCTGATTCATAAATAAACAAAAGAACAAAGACATGAAAAAAGAATGTATATTCATTGCACAAAAATATTACAAGGCAGAGGGCTCAAAGGCCCATGAAGTACATTGTTTAATAAGAAGGGAAAAGAGACAGTAAAACAGGAAAGTACAGAGAAACGTTCTAAGAGAGAAGCTTTAGGCGGCTGGGGCGATGTCTTCGTCAACGATCACCAGAACGTTCTGGGCCACGGGGCCATGAACTGGGCCCTCAAGCTCTTGCTGTTGAGCTTCGGGATCGTTGGGCTCATTTGCGCCAGGATCGGGAACGTTGGCACCTTCAGCAACTAGGACCGGGGCTTCCTCCATGACGGGCGCTTGAGGCTCATCTTCAGGGTCATCAGTTTGAGCCGCACCTCCTTCCCGATGAGCGTCGGTGTACTCATCTTGGATCAGCTTAACCAAGAATTCGTACTCCATCTCCGCATTGGCGTCCGCGGGGTCGTTAGGGTCCTCATCAGCTTCCTCACAGCGCTCGTTAAACATGAGCCCCGTGCCCTCGGCTCCCTTCATGGCCGGATCAGTCAGCCCCTTGTGGATGCCCTGCTCAACGGCTAAGTTGAAGGCATTTTGGGCCTCATCCAAGCAGTGTAACGAGGCTGCGAAATTGAAGGCTTTGGAGTGGCAGAACTTGATAAGAGCCTCCTTATTCGCACGCTCTAGGCTTCGAGGCCACTCGTTCACGACATCGTTGAATTTCCTCTCGGCCTCCAGAGCCCTCGTCTTCCAACTGTCCCGCTCCGCCTCTGCCTTCTGGCACCGCTCGTTAGCCTGGGCCAACTGGGCGCCCAAACCGATTCGAGCGCTGTCTACCGCCACAAAATCCTCTTTCAGTTTTCCCAGCTCTTCCTCCGTTTTGTTGTACAAATCCTTGAGGGATTCATACTTTGCAGTCTCAGCGTCCAGCTCCGCTTGAATCTGAGCCGGATCATTGGAACGTGCCATCTTCTTGTATTTGGCTTTCCGGTCCGCGTAGATGGAGGCTCGCATTTGCACGTTTCGGAGCCGGGGAAGAACTTGCTGCATAAGTTAAAAAAAAAAAAAAAAAAAAAAGAGGAAATGTTAGCCAGAGAATGTTAACTTACAGAGATTAGCAAAGAAATCAAGGAGTGAAAACTTACGGAAATTAGAGCGTGGGCCGCATCAAGGGTCACCTTCTCCACAGACTCACTGTAGAGATGCCGGTGGTCCGCCGAGAACTGGGCCTTGTTGTAAAGGTTCTCGGTGACAGCTTGGGCGAGCGTGCCAGGCCTCAACAGAACCGGCCCGCCGTCGGGGGCACCTGTGTAATCCCTGTCCCCTCGTCGGGGGAACTCCCATATGTGTTCCTCCTTTGAAGAGGAAGTTTCCCCCTCGCCCCTGGGGCCCTCAACTACTTGCTTCCCTTTGCCCTTGATTGCCACTGAATCGGGCATCCTCTTCCTTTTACGGGAAGGCCTACTTGCGCTCGGGGGAGCCTCGGTTATCGCCAGGGTGGTTACTGGCCTCGCTTGTTCTGCAGGCGTAGGGGGTTGAACATCTCCCGCTCTCTCTGAAGAAGACCGCCCCCTGGTCTCTCTGTTGACCAATCTACGCTCCCCTCGGCCACGAGGGGGTTGGACCTCAGGATTGGCGCTCGAACTGGCGCCGCTACGAGCGTCCCCTCGATTGCTACGGTTACGAGGGCGCTGTTGCTCACGCTGTTGATCCCCTGGCTGGGCTTGATTCCTGTTAGCGTGGGCGAAACGAGCGGCTTGTCTGATCCCTCCTGCCATCTCTAATATAGCAGCTCCTGCGAAAATGGAAAGTACAAGGGTTATAAATCCTTAGACAAGAATTGTTAAGTGTGCAAGTTACAAGTACAGAGAAGCAGTTAGCATTCATTCCTATCTAAAGTTAGTGCCCTAAGAATCTAACCATCTCTCTCTATGTCACGAGCCGGAGGGTTGTCAAGGTAATGAGGGTCGTTGGAAAGACCACACAAGAACATGAGTTCCGCATCGTCTATCCAATCTTTCGCTTGAATGAGGTGACCCTCGTCCCTCAGGGTTGCTGCCAGGCTCTTGGCCCAATCTTTGGGGAGTGCTGGTGGCAAGCGGCTCTTTGCAAACGAGCCCCATTGCGTGGGTACCCCAAAACCCTCTTCTGTTGGGGCCTTAACGAAGATAAACTTCTCCTTCCAGTCGGGGCCATAAGTGCTCGAGGGCGAGTTGATCAGTTTCATATGTGCCTTCGCCTGGACATAATAAAAACCAGCCTCGGGAGATGAACGAGAGGAGCTGACCACTTGAAATAGGGCGTTGAAGTTCCGCAAGAAGGGCTGGTAACCCATGCTCCTCATCAGAATTACGAAGCAGGTTAAGAGGGCCAAGCCGTTGGGCACGATTTGTGATGGACAGAGGCCCAGATCATTCAACAAGTGAGCCATCGAGACCGAGATAGGGAACCTCAAGCCTACTGAACTCACTGTGTCCACGTATACAGCCATTTCCCCAGGAGGCGGATTATTAGCACGCTCGTGGCTTTCTGGGATTCTCCACGTATACCGCTCGTCCCAGTAAATGGGCGCCATCATCGTTTTCACGTCTCCCACGGTAACTGTGCTGGGAGTCTCATCGGGCGTGTGCTCGGTAGCCTGGTAGCCCGATCCTTCACCCTCGTTAGGTCCTTTGGATTTCTGGGATTTCTTGCTTTTTCCCTTGTCACGGGCTCTTTCTGAAGGCCCGGTTATGGCTTCAGCCACTGGAAGCGGGTTCGCGACGGCCACCGTCACGGTATGGCGGTGGGGATGAGTGGCACTCTGAGTTATGGGGAGAGTGACCCCTTGCCTCTCTGCTTCCATCACCAGATCCATCTCCTCAAAGAGAGGATCCATTCCGCCTGGATTCCTATCCTCCATGGCCATCACTGCCGCCCCCAACTCCTCATCTCTAGGGGAATCGGGAGAAGAGGAACTATCAGTGGCCATTTCATTAATTTCACGGGCAAATTCCTCAACTTGTTGGTCAGCCATGGCAGAAGCTGAGATTTGGGAGAAATTCAGTCTCGGTTAGACAATGGGGTTTTCTTGGAAAGAGATTAGGGTTTCCTCAAGGAGAAAAATCTAAGGGGTTATGAAATCCTAAAGTCTGAATCTAAAGTTAGCAGAGTTAGAAAATTACGCTGGGAGTTTACCTTGAAGGTTTCTGAGAAAGTCTGGGAGAAAGGTTGAAGATGCTCTAAGAACTGGAGTGCGAGAGAATTCTTTTTGCAAAGGATGCTTGGAAGTTCTGAATGCGTAAAGAGTATCAAGATTTCAGAATCCCGTACTTATAGGGATGGGAGTTGGTACCTTTTTCGGCAATGAATTCAAAATGGTAATCATTTCCCGCTTAGGAAACCGCCCACTTTATGGAACCGTCACATGCTTCCCAATGCTCACGCGCCCCACACGCACCCGCATTTAATGCTCTGACGTTTCGGGTGCTTCAGAATAGTACAACATTTAATGCGGAAGTGTTACGAGCGGTCAGTTGAAAAGACCGCATTTATAGCGCAACCAGAAGAAAAATTGCTCAACCCGCCAAGCCTTATACGAGCGCTACGTGCAGGAGATAGAACGCGTCGAAATTCTACAGTCCTTATCACTAAGGACTACAGAATTGGGGGGCAAAATGATGGGGTCAAAATACGATCGTCCCACGTTAGGACACGTGGCATCACCGAGATGATGACATCTGTCTCCCCAAGGCTGCACCCATCAGCGCACGAGCGCTAAGCTCAACAAGCGCAATCCTTCTTCAGGAGTTAAGCCCAACGAGCGCTGTCACTCCCACGAGCGTCCTACATACTAAATGATTGGCACGTCCACATGCCAAGGGAGCCCTCTTCGAGCGTCACACTCCCTCAGAGTGGCCTCCCCTTTGGCTCGTTACTTGAACTGGAGCCTTCATTCCCCTCAGCGGATATCTTGGCCTCCTATACTCTTGGTTGTCACGAGCGGGCTCATAAGCCCTCGTTACCAACCACCCAAATGGCTCTCTGACACATCGTACATGCCCGCGCACCTGCCACTGTTGCCAGCACCAACTTTTAGCCGCTTTTGCAGAAGATTCCTCCTAGGTTTCTCTCTCATGGCGCCACGTGTTAGGGCAACATTCGGCCAGGACCACTTGAGGCAAATGACCAAAGGGCCCTTGACCCTCAACTATAAATAGCTAAAGTCATCTTCTACACTGGTAAGCATTCTTCATCACTAAAACTGTGACTGAACTTACATTTCTTCATACCTGGAACTGACTTGAGCGTCGGAGAGCCAAACTGGGTATCACCCCCAGTTCCCCCAGCTTGGCCTTCTGACTTTTCTTGTGCTTGTCCCAACAGGTAGAACCCCTTTTTCATTTCCGGCGAGTCTCCGGTGGTTTCCTCCACAATTACAAATCGTAAAGTGATCGGATTCGGATCCACACGTTTCTGAACCCATCACCGAAGTTTTTTAATACAAATTTTTAAAATAATATTAAATAATTCCGACGGAATTCCCATCGAAATTCCATCGAATTGTTTTAAATAATTTTAATTATATTCTTCCATTTAATAACAAAGAATATAAAGTATAAATATAATATTATCTAAATTAATATTAAAAGCAATAAAATGTACAGAAAAGATTTTCGACGGGTAGCCCGTCGATTGTCCGTCGGATTAAAACAAATAAATGTTTCCAGCTAGGGTTAGAAACTTAGAATTCATTTGCGCTTTTTCTCCCCCAATTTGTCTGCTCCGCCTCAGCCCACCTCCGTATTCCTTCTCTCCGCCCGGCATTCCGACGTCCTCTTCTCCGCCCGCCTCAACCATCCTCCGCTCCACCTGCCTCAATCTCAGCGCTCCTTCTCCTGCCTCCGCCTCTGCCGGCCACCGCTTCCGACTGAGCCCGCCCAGAAGTGAGTTTTTCTTTTTTGTTATTTTTATAATCAATTTTGGCTTTGTTTACCATTAGTTAATTGTGTTGGGATTTTGAGATTATTTCTTTTCAATCGAATTTTGAGACAGCTGCAAATGAGAAGAGATTGTTAGAAGAAGTTCCTAAATTGCAGCGATGAGTTGTTAAGAAGGTTTTGCTCTGGTTTCTGGGCTTGTCTCTTTTCTCCTTATTTTCTGTTTTGTTGCTTCTTTTTCGTTTTAGTAGAAATCTGGTGAGTGTGGGTGGTGTGGTGAAGCTCACACATGTAACCTGTACCACCAACTCTCACGCGCACGGCCGTCCCGACGACTGCATTACGCTCCTCGCCGTCTTCTCTAAACACAGAACTGGTACTTTGACGAAGAGCTTAAACATTTAATTGATTCTAAAGTTTTGTTTTCTGTTTTAGGATCGTGTATTTGCTGCTTATAGTGAAAAATTAGGAATAATTAGATGAAGTGTTTTGATGAGAAGTTTTCTTGAATGATGATTTGTTTATCTGTTATTAGAGTCTTCAATGGTTTTTGTGTTTCTTAATCCTTAAAATTGATCCTATATTGTGTGTTGATTGTAGATTTTTTTTTTCTTATACTGATCGATGCCTAGTTCTTTACTGATGATTATCTGTTATCTACGATTTTTTTTGCTTATACTGATCAATGCCAAGTTCTTATACTGATCCGATATTTGATTACTAATGACAGTCTGTTAGCTATGTACTCGAGTCTATTAGTTTACTTAAATAATTATTGTTCCCGATTTCAGCTTTGTCTCTTCTTGCTTCTTATGTGATTTTAATGTGGCACGTTGATACGGTTAAATAGAATTAGGATAAAAACATATTGTTATACTTTAGTCCTAACTGTTGAAAAACTTGTTGCAGGTTCAATGGAGGAAGTTTAAGAGTTAGTAGTTGGAATACTGGACTTGGATGGTCGATTAAGTTTGACAGGTATGTGGTACTAATATGTTTTTCTTCCGTAAAAATATGTATCTGATTATCGACATACACATTAAATTGTATCTAAATGAATTGTGGAGTAGTCTGACTTGGTTTTCGATTTGTTGTATATAAATTTCCATTTGTTACTTAAATATTACATAGATGGCTAATTTCCATAGACACTTGCAATATGCCCTATTCCCTGAAGTTAGAGTCAGTCTTGTAAGCTGACAATACTAAAGAGACACTTCTAATGGTGTTTTTTCTTCCTAGTCCAGTTTTACAAATGCTGATGGTGGATTGGTGAATCAGGCTTCTCCGAAATGGTAAACTAGACAACCTGATAATTTATAAAAACGTGATAGGATATGTGGAATTAGCTTCAATGTAATAGCTGTTATGTGTTCATGTTTGGAAAGGATTCATTAATGTTAATTTGTGTAGGATTCAAACTTCTAAGTTGTTTATGTGCTCATGTTTATGTTTGGACTTCGAAATATGAATACATTTATAGCTACATCCTCATACTTCTCCATATTTAAGCTAGCTATTTTATTGTTTCCAATTATGGATCGACTCTCTGCAAACAGGGAACTTGTTATGTTTAAACTCAATTATAAGCATATTTTTAATTTAACCTACAAGATAGTGTAATGTTCATTTTAACCGATTTTGATTCTTATATCTTGGTTCTTTGTGAGCTTAGAAGTTTAAAGTATTGAATCTTTTGTCTGGTGAGGTTGGCAGCTGATATTTACCAAATATTGCATGCTTTTTAACCTTTTGGAATCTGTAAATTGACATGCTTATTTGTTTATTTTCACCTTTACCCGAGTGAAGTTGAATATATTTGACAATGTTCCTACGAACTGTCTTTGCAGGAACGAATGGGAGATACGTGTTGTTTCTTGAGCGTATGTATATACCCATAGCTGCTGATTTGAACGTTATCCTTTGCTCAGGTTCGTTTCCTCTTATTATTTGGTGATGCAATTTGAAGTTGCAGTTATATCGTTAGACATGCACAGAGTTGACCCATAGTTCGATTTCTTTTCTCGATCTTGATATTCCTTGTATGAATCTTCTGCTTTCTCTTTCTCTTGGATTAAGCAGTGAATATAATTGGTACACCAAACTCTCTAAGTGTAAAAGTTCAAACTATTGAAGTGGGGTAATATCAAATATTTAATTTCTGTTTGACATGCATCAAACTTCTTGTTTGGCTAGAGTCTTTATTAACTTTTACAATCCTATTTCTAAGAATTTTTTTTCTTGTCTTCATTTCAGGAGTAAAACATAACTTAATCTTCAGTCTGCTAACATTTACTAACATATTACTAGTCTTCATGCTATTAAATTGTGATTTCTTTGCTATTAAATTGTGATTTCCTTGATTAGTAGAACTTCTACTATTAAGTTTTTTTCTTTGTTATGCATGAAAACTCAAAACACTTGCAATTAGATTTGCTTTGTTCTACACAATGTATCATGCTATGTAATTCTAGTTTTGTGTTATTTTTGGGCTAATCACAGAAACCCCCCCATCCTTTGGGGGTTTTGGCACTTTTCCCCCTGTCCTTTCATTTTTGGCATTAAACCCCCTAACTTTTGAAAAATATCACACTTAACCCCTTGTAATAAACTTTAGCAAAGCAAATTTATACAAAGTTGATCTCAAATGTATAGATATTATATATCAAATCGAAACTCTCGACGCAAGGAACACAACAATGGTCTCAAAATCAAAATCCGACAACCGACGAAGTAGAAATCATCGGTTAAAGGCGACGCACGACGAACGAAGCTTTTGGTGGTCAATAGGGTTGGCTAGGGTATGGGCTTTGTTGTCCTTGGAGAGACGAACACGATGGCAGTGGTCTTGAACCTTGGATCGCTATGACGGAGGAGAAATCGATGATCAAAATTTTTTGAAGGGGTTAAGTGTAATATTTTTCAAAGGTTAGGGGGTTTAATGCCAAGAATGAAAGTATAGGGGGGAAAGTGCCAAAACCCCCAAAGGATGGGGGGTTTCTGTGATTAGCCCTAAAATGTTACTTGGTGGTCTTTATTTGAAATTTGTGTATGTGATTTTGTTTTGACAAATATTGTTAGACTGCTCAATTTGGGTCTGAATGTTGCGTAACTTGACAACAACTTGTTAGCAGAACTTTTTGTTAAATAATAACAGTTATAGGTCTTTCTGTTTTATAAACCAATCCGTTGGTTTGTAGTGCTTATGAATCTTATGATCAATTACTCGGTTTTTGTTTAATATCCTAAGCGGGTTTTATCTAATAATGTCCATATTTATAAGAATAAAACATGTGGGGATTTGTGAATCTTGTTCCTTGAAATATGGATTTTCACTTTCTTTATTTTAAACTCAGGTTCAATTATTTTGGTTCCAGTCTATTCAGTTTGTTGAAGCTCTTGGATAAAGCACTGCAATATCTATCAGATTCTGGAAGCAACGGATATATTTGATTTCAAGTTTGTAGAAAGGAGGGCAATGAAGCTGCAAGTTGTGCTTCCTATAGGTGATAACATATCACTCTGTAATTGTCAAATAGCCTTCTCCAATGATCTTGTTTAGGATTGGACCATTCAATATTTTATGAAGATAGTTATGCAACTCGAGATAATTATGGCTTATGATACTCTTCTGTAA
This sequence comes from Lantana camara, assembly GCA_037501455.1. Classification (NCBI taxonomy): domain Eukaryota; kingdom Viridiplantae; phylum Streptophyta; class Magnoliopsida; order Lamiales; family Verbenaceae; genus Lantana; species Lantana camara. The sequence continues at coordinate 41,488,805 of CM074857.1, read as the reverse complement.
GGCATTAGTGCAACTCAAGATAGTGATGGATAATTTTTGTATGAATTAGTGTGTATATTTGTAATGTTATTGATGAATTAATTGTAAATGAGTACTTTGAACAGGTATAAAATATTAAAACCAAAAAAAAATTTATTTTTTTAATATTTTTTTAATAGAAACCTGGAATCCCGTCGGAACTAATTAATTATTTTTTTCAAATATAACAAAAACAGACGGAATTCCGAGGGGAATCCCGACGGAATTCCAAGGGGAATCTAATTAATTCTTTTTTCAAATATAACAAAAACCAATGGAATTCCGAAGGGAATCCCGTCGGAAATAATTAAATTTTCTTTTTCAAATATAACAAAAACCGACAGAATTCCGAGGAGAATCTCGTCGGAATTAATTAATTTTAATTTTCAATTTTTGATATTTCCGACGGGATTCCGAGGGAAATCCAGTCGGACTTAATTTATTCTTTTTTCAAATTTCGACTATTCCGACGGGATTTCCCTTTGAATCCCATCGGAATTATTTTATTTTATTTATTTTTTTGATTTTATTTTTCTCTCGGAATTCCGTTGGTTTTCCGTCGGATTTTGACTTACGAGAGAGGTTTTTCCAACGGACTGTTCCCTGTCGGAATTCCATCGGAAACAATGAATTCCGACGGGGCGTTCCGTCGGAATTCGCAGGATTTCTTGTAGTGACCCTAGATGCGAAAATTTCCCCAAATTCTCTTTGTCTTAAAAGCTCCACAATTTCTCCAATTTCTAGCTCTTAATCATGTAATGTTGGATGATATCCACCCATAGAAGCTCAATTTCGTCAGTTTGGTGTTTCCAACCTGTTGGAGTGCTGTTTTTGGAAGAAACAGTAGTAGTTGGATTTGGCGTGGATTTCCGAAGTAGTTGGAGGAGGATTAGGAGAAAATTCTAAATACCCCATAATTCGGGCATACCCAAATTAAAATGTTCTACCGAGATTCAAATCGGTTCATGCTATTCTCAATGATAATTCATACCCACATTTGCAAAAACTCTCTCAACCTATGATGCACGGACACTTCTAAAAATATCATTTTGTCGTGTCGTGTCATGCCGTGTCGTGTCGGACACTCGTGTCGGATACCGTGTCCGACACTCCTTACGTGGGAAATTCAAGAAAAAATCTGTGTCGTGTCGTGTCCGTGTCGCCGTGTCCGTGTCTATGCATCATAGCTCTCAACTGAAAAATCTTGCCTTTGTGAACTCCAAGATGTTGAACTGCTTGACATGGTGAGGTTGAAGAGCTTCTCAGCTGCAACAGGTGATGAAAATAAGGGAATAGGGAAAAAAAAAAAAAAAAGGTGCCAAAATAAGCCAAAAATTAGGGTTCCGTCCGATTTAACACCCAAAACTGACAAAAGGACCATTTTCGAAAAAATGATAGTAGTTGAGTGACCATTTTTGTTAAATTGGAAAGTGGGGGACGAAAAGAGAATAAGTCGTATAGTTAGATAACCAAAAATATAATATCCCCAAAAATATTTTATATTTATAAAAATTTTCAAAAAGACCCCAAATTTACAAAGAACAACCTCCAAAATAATAAAGAATGTTTTATATTTATAACATAAAGAATTTTTTCAACTTAATGTTACATAAATTAATATTTATAATATATATTTATTTATGTATATAATAGTTGTGTCAAAACCGTATTGTGTCTTAAAATTTTAAAAACATATCCATGCATCATAAATCAAGATATTGTGAATTTGAAAATAAAGTTTCACAGTAAGCTCCATCGCCTATACGATGAAAATATCTTATTGTGACACACGATAAATCTCTATAAAAAAAGTTGAATAATGCGAAAAATGAAGCACTCACGACCATGTAAATGGTTAAGGTGATGAAATGACATTAGCTTGAAGAAGAGTGAGGAATCTACTTTATTTCAAGACTATTTTAAGAGTTCGTTACAAATTCAATTTGGCTGCATATTAGGGCACGTTTACTATACTTTTTAGAGCTGTTAGAATTCTATTTATTTAGAATTCGTTTATTTTTTTGAGAAAAGGTTTTCAGCGATTAGGATAATAATAGTAGATTGAATGGATTAATCAATCATTAACTTATATTTACTTTCGTCAACAGAGATTGATTCAAGTGGTTAATAGATTCATTCTCAAAGGTAAGGCCTTAAGTTTGAATCCCGCTTGAGTGTGCGTATATTAAAAAAAAAAAAACTTATATTTACTTTCAAATATAATAAATACATTGTAGCATGTTTTTTTTAATTAGATATGGAAGGTTTGACTTCCTTTATGTAATCTCTAATTGATAGTGATAGATCCTGAAGGTTTGACTTCCTTTATGTAATCTCTAATCTCTAATTGATAGTGATGGAACCTGATTTGTAGGGATTAGATTTGCAAAGTTTACTATAAACCTAAATCTCTTGTATTGTGTATGATACGAAAACAGAAAAATAATGAATAAGTTTTAACATCATCGTCCCATACCAATCCCAAACCTTGGCCAAGATCAGGCCAGAACCATACAATAATACAATACAGAAAACTTCTTCCAATTACCATGTTCTAACGTGGTATCAGAGTAGTGTTATAATCCTTGATCCCCAGCTTTAACATTATAATCGTCCCATACCAATCTCAAACCTTGGCCGAGATCAGGCTAGAACCGAACATGACAACCCAAATCGATACCAACCCAAAACACTCACCTCATATTGCAAACCTATTGCGTAACAACACCCAAACCCAATCGAAAAAATTGTATCGGTGGATCCTTGACTGTGGGACAACCGATACAATGACCTTTGACCCATCCGATATACTAAACCCAGTTATCCCAAACAAATCTCATATCCAAATTGCAAATGACTACTTGGTAGTAGTTGAAAAAGAGGACTCATTTTCTATTTCACTAAAACTAAGAAACTGTTTTTATGTTCCTTTGTTATCTTGTAAATTGTTGTCTTTGAGACATATAATAAATGAAGTGAACTCGATATGATAAAACCCTAAAAGCTTTAAGGGTTAGAGGAGTTCTAATACATGCACATGTTAAAGTAAACACCGATAACATACAAAAGCACATATAAAGAAGTGATTGCCTTTGACCAAATCAGTTCATTTATAATTATTCAAAAATTCTTTGTGTTTTATAAGAAAATAGATAAAGTGTACATTACAAGTCAGTTTTAAGGGTACTATTCCTAACATAGAACTGCTCTCTGAACCTGAATTTGAGTCAGTCTTTGAGCTAGAGTCTGAACTCAATCCCTCGGTACTCGAGGATTTTGGAAAAACAGTTACCATAGCCAACCTTCCACCTTAGAATCTCCTCGATCTTTTAACACCTCCGTAGGGAGAATATCCTCTTCCCTTATAAACTCGAATGGGATAGAGGTTTTTGACAAATCGGGGAGTTGAGTGTTATAGGTCGATGTGAGGATCTTCTTCCTCGAAACCATAATATGAATGTACAAGACCTGCTGAATATACCTAGAATGCTCGACGAGGGCAAAGCTCGGACGAATTCTATTCTCTATTGATTGCTCTCTCGATCGACTGCTCGAATGCCTCAAGGATGCTCTGCTCACTTTAAATATGACGTGGAAGAATGAATTTACTAAACCCCTATTATAAAGGGTAAAAAGGTAGGAATCGAGAAGGTGAAAGGATGCAATGATTGCAGTGGGGCCCTTCTCGAAAGTCAAAACAATGCCCCCACATCAGCCTTAGCTAGTGATGTTTCGGGGGGCTAATGACATGGTAAGACCCCACTCCTCAACGTGGCATGATTTACAGTGGGCATGTGGATTTGTGACCTCCCTCAACTTGCGCCTTCTCGACTTATGGCTTGAGAAGGCAGCCTACTTCAACCCTAGAACAGGGAGTCCTCCCTTCGATCCGCGATCCGATCAAAGGCACTCGATGATGCTCCTCAGCCTATCCAAAACCTCGAGAATCCACGTGGCCACTCAGAATACACCTTGGTAGTAGCTGACCAAGCATTAAATGCACCCATCCAGTGAGGCAACTGGTAGATGAAGCGTCGCCCACAACGGCCACCACCTCCACTATGGCCAAGGGTATAAATACCCCCGCATTTACTCCGGTAGGTACGCTTTAATATTGCAATCACATTTGACCCCTCTCACTCAGTCTTATACTTTATTGTTGATTTGAGTGTCGGAGTGTCAATTTGAGTAAAACTCCATCCCTTCCGAGTTGGCCTCGAGCTTACGTTTCCTTTGTCCTTCTAAGATATCGACTAAGCTGGCAGTCTTCACAATCTACAAATTCTAAGTGGTCGGACCGATTTGTCGCTCGAACTTCTCGATCTGGAATTGGGCTCGATCAAGTAAATATTTTCAAATTTATTTATAGTATATTCTAAATATATCAACTTTTTTGCGGTCATGTTTCTAACTATATTTACTATCTACAAATATATACATTCCGGTCCAATATAATCGCTTCATCTGTTGTATAATCTCACAAATTAAGCTTGCCCGTTAATTAAATTTAGCCGCACAACTTTCTTTTTTTTCTCTAATTGTCGGACAGGTGATGGAGGCTCGAGCAGACAACTAATGTAATATCTAACTAACTAAAAGGACACAATCTTTATATTTAGAAGGTCAAGGATCCTAAATATGATACTGCCAAAATTTAAAACCAAAATTATAGGATAGTGGAAGTCTCGTGTAAATATACTAATATTACAAAATGGGTATAGGCTATTTGCGCACGTAATGCTAGTATAAGGGAAAGTATCATTTTTGGTCCCACACATTAACTCAAATCTATTTTTGGTTCCAATCATTACAAGATTCTCAACTTTGGTCCAAATATTTCAAAAAGTCTCAACGTTAGTTTTCCGTTAACTTTTTCGTCATTTGACTAACGGTTGACCCAAAATTGCGTTTGAAACCCGTTAGTTCAGCTTTAAAACACAAAATTGGGGGAAAATTCTCATTTTTAAACCCTATATAACTAATAAAATGAACTATATAGCTAATAAAATATAATTTGGAAAAGAATAGTTTATTATAACAAATTAACAATCACTATAAATATGCCAAATATAATATAAATATCTCATTATTAAATATCCTATTTATTACCAAGTTTTTCCTTTTTCTTTCTTGTTTTGGTTTCCTCTGTTCTTTCTTGTTTCAAGTTTCTAACACATGAAACAAAAAAGATACCTCCATCAGGGTTAGGGGCAATTCCAGAACTATCGATTAGTGGGGTCAAAAAAGTTAATTTTTAAAACATCATCAAACGGTCTTTTGTATTATATATTTAAATTTTTATAAAATAATTTAAAATATTTAAGATATCCAAATAAATATGTTATTGTTCTTTTTTTATTTTTAATGTAGAATGAGATAGAACTTTTATATATTATTAGTAGCTCTGCGATACGTTTACAAATAAAAAAAATCATTATTATTAAAATATATCAAATTAAATTGTTCATTGTAATATATATTTTATAATTTTTAATATAATTATTAAATTTATGATAAATAAGTAAATATTAATAAAAAAAGTATTAAAATGTAAAACAAAAAATATGAGCAAAAAGAATAAAAAGAATAAAAAAAATTAAGGTGAGATGAGAGAAAAGTAAAGTTAATAAATAAATGACTAATCCATATTTTGGTATGATGGAGAAAAATAAATCAATACATATTAAAAAAAAAAAAAAAGAGTCCAAAAGAATAAAAAAATAACATACTTGATATAACAGAATATATATATATATATATATATATATATATATATATATATATATAAAGTAGTAAAAAGTTGGGAATATTGCAAAAATGGTATACCAACTGCGGCCATTTTGCAGTTTTGGTACAATATCTTTTCCGGCAAAAAATTTAGCCCACCACTTGAAAAAAGTTGTAAAATAATGCAAATTTTGGCCGGAGCCCATAAAAGTCATCGGAAATCTGACCTGTAATTTGACGTGGCAAGATCTTAATTGTGTGGCAAAACCGTTACTGCCACATCAGATACCACCATACAGAGAAAATTGTAAAAATGGTATACCAACTCTACCGTTTCAGCGAATTTGGTACAATAAGTTTTCCGGTGGCAAATGTAATTCATATTTGTCAAAAAGTTATAATTTAATGCAAATTTTCGCCGGAGACCCGACCCATAATAATTCCATAAATCCAAACACGTAAATAAGAAAAACAAAATAAAAATTTGAAAACCCAACAGACTCATCTCATGCGAACATACACAGACATTTCTTTGAAAAAAAAAAGAAGATGAATTGAAGAACTCTAGAATACCTCAAGCGCTACCCTCCACCTGACCCTCCGCCTTCGATCTCTTCCCCTTCTCTCCCTCTCTCTCACCATTCTCTTCTTCCACTGTACCAAGGCCTAAGGGCCGCCGCTCGCCCTTTCCCCTCAGATCTGCTCATGCCTCCTCTGCCTCTGCCTCAGCATCAGACCCATTCTTGTGTGTAAATGTTTTTGTGGTGGAAAGGATTTTGGTGTGATGGTGGTGGATTTGGTGGTCGTGAGCGAATTTGGTGGTGGAGGTGGAGGTGGACTAGCAAGGATTTTGGTGTGATGGTGGTGGATTTGGTGGTCGTGAGCGAAGTTGGTGTGTCTGACGTGGCAAGATTCTTAATTGTGTGGCAAAACCGCTACTGCCACATCAGACACCACCATACAGAGAAAATTGCAAAAATGGTATACCAACTCTACCGTTTCAGTGAATTTGGTATAATAAGTTTTCCGGTGGCAAATATAACCCATATCTGTCAAAAAGTTTTTTTTTTTTTTCTTATTTTGAAAAATGCACATTTATAAAAAAAAAAAATCTCTTAAAAAATTCATATTATATATTTAAAAAAATCATATAAGTAATAAAGATTCTAATAAAATGCCAACAAAATGGATTGATTCTTGCTCGTCTTTGATAATAATTAAGAAAATAATTAATCTCCTTTCAAAACAAAAAATAATTATTAGAATATATTTAAAAAAATCAGCATACAACTTCGATAATATGAATCTCCTTTCACACCAACTTATTACATGTCAGATTTCCGGCGACTTTTATGGGCTTCGGCCAAAATTTGCATTATTTTGCGATTTTTTTCGAGTTGTGGGCTAAATTTGTTGTCCGAAAAGATATTGTACCAAAACTGTAAAATGACCGCAGTTGGTATACCATTTTTACAATATTCCCTAAAAAGTTTTACTGAAATATTGAGCAGTAGAAATGTTTGGATTATTCTATTTAATTTATATAAAATAATAAATTTAATTTTATATATTAGGGGTCAATTAAAAATTCTTTTATTCTCATGTGGGGCCAAAATATTATAATTATATATATTAACAAGATTTTTATCTTAAATATTAAAAAATTTTAATTGAGGCAAAAATGTGAGTGGGGTCAAATGACCCCACTTGGCTCCACTTGGAGTCGCCCTTGATCAGGGTGGAGTAGGGTGGGTGGTGTGGGGTGGAGAGTGGAGACAGGACTCCTACTCTCACTCGCAGATCTCACTTCCCTTTTCGATTGCATTGCATCAGTTTTTTGTTGAGTCATCATCACGCCACGATCGCTTTGGGACGAACGATTTTCGAAAGAAAATGAGCTCTCAAAGATCTACAAAACCCTCAAAACCCCCCAATCAAACACCCACATCGAGATCGTCTTCTTCTTCTTTGTCATCGCATTTAGCCATGGTTGAATTGAAGCAGCGGATCCTCTCTTCGTTAACCAAGCTTGCCGACCGCGACACGCACCAGATCACGGTTGAGGACCTAGAGAAGATGATCCAATTCCTCTCGAACGATGGTATTCCATTGAAAATATTGGAAGGTAATTTTAGGGTTTAAGAATGAGCATTTTCCCCCAAATTGGTGTTTTAAGGCCGAATTAACGTGTTTTAAACGGAATTTTCTGTCAACCGTTAGTCAAAGGACAGAAAAGTTAACGGAGGACTAACGTTGAGACTTTTTGAAATATTTGGGATCAAAATTGAAAATCCTATAATTATTGGGACCAAAAATAGATTTGGATAATGTGTGGGACCAAAAATGATACTTTCCCCTATTATAATTATTCTCCAATATTGCCTATATATAGAGCCATCTGTGTACTCAATATATTCACAGAAACATAGAGCATACAAATACCTACCTAATACATACTATACAATACTTATAATACTCCTCAATCTGTGAAAATGTCCGGCATATATCCTGCTGATTCGTGTAGTATTGAACAAGATTTTGTTGTTGGACCACCAGGCAGTCTTTTTGGAGCACCAGGTATCAGTGATGTTGGACATCCAGATGGTCCAGGTGGATCCTTCACCTCTAGAGCCTGATTTGGTGATGTTGCATCTGATATATAATTTCATTTGTAACATATTTACTCTATTAAATGTGTATGAGAATAAAGGTGTAAGGTGGAGGAAAATTGTGTTCTAAATTTGTATTCTACCTCCCCCAATCCCACTCCATTTGTATTTTGTGTGTATTTTCTACTTTTTTATAACGTTCATGTTGAATACTCTTTAATGTTTTGGCATGTAAAACATTAATATTTTAACTGCTTTTAGAAGTTTGTGAATTTGTGCATCATTCCTTTTTTTTTTTATACACCTTGTTTATTTCCTTATATAAACTGATTTAGGAGATGATTAAAACTTAGTCACAATAATATTTAAATTTTCATCATTTTTTAACGCGAAACATCAAAACTAATTATGGATAATTAATAATCCACCAATTTAGCCATACTTTAATTCGTATGGTACCAAAAATTTACTGATCAACTATCCAATTCTCAAAGTAATGGAATCAGGGATTATAGTTGATGGCGGATAAGTTTATATAAATTAAAAAATTAAAATGAAATGAAATAAAGAGTTCATTGCTTGAAACCCCTATGAGTAGTCCAATCACCATTGAATTTTTGCAGTTCTAGTCTAGATGCATTCTCGAGTACCCCAATAATGTGTTTAACCTTACTCATTCCGAAAGTTAGTTGTTGAGGGGAAGGTTGTCATGTTGAGGGGAAGGTTGTCAAGTCATTATATATTGAACTCTGCATCTTTAATTATTTGATGTGTGAAACTTAACACACTCCCGTCACACCTAGGGTCACAGAATACGAGACAAACTGGAAAAGCCAAGATTTTGAACATCTGGCGGGGTGAAGAGACAGACCTAGAATCGAACATGATGAATAATGTGTTTGACCTTACTCTCCCCCAAAAGTTAGTTGTTGATGAGAGGATTGTCAAACTATTATATATTGAACTCCATATCTTTGATTATTCGATGTGAGATACTTAACACTTGAGCACCCTATTCTCCATCCATATTTCATTCCTCGTTTTGTCGTCCGATCTTTGACATGTGATGGGGAAAATCTTACGCGTTTAACATAGAATAATTTCTTAACTTGGGGTTTCTTAACATAAAATAAATCATTTCAGCAAATATAAATCCAACATTTTCACATCTACCTGCTTATTTAATCATTAACTGCTTTAGGTGTTATTCCTGAGCTCTTTATGTCATTTATTTGTAATGCTTGTGCAATAGTCATACTTCTATGAAATCTTAACATATTAACTTTAAACGGACTAAATAGATCGTGACCACTATGCTCAATAATAAATTCCTCAAGCTTATATTTTCTAGTGATATGACCATTAATTTTCATCAGTGCTTTGCAACCATTCCTGCTTTTCGGGCGAGGTTTAATTGGTACAGCTCGCTTATCTTTTTCTACATGACCTTGCCATGAACAACAAAATACACGATTGATAATCCTCCCATTAATATTTTTGCTGAGACAGAATGTCGCCTGGTACTAAATCCAACTTCTTTTGTGTATGTGTTATCTTCACAAACAAATTTCATACTAACTTTTGGTATTTTCTCTTCAAAAATTGTCGAATGACGTTCATGTATTGATGGGGTTTAATCCGATGTGTCAACCTCCAAGACTTTGTAATTTGTTTGTGTGGGGAAACAGAGACTGTAAACTCTGGTGAAGGTGGTCGGTGATGGTTGGGTTCTACCTGCTGGGAACAAACACAAAAGGATCATAAGGCCAAGTTGGGGGAATGGGGGGTGATACATAGTTTGGCTCTCCGACGCTCTAGTCAGAGGGTGAATGAAGAAAATGAAGTAGATAAAACAAAGCTCAAGTAATGGAAGCTTGCTTACAGAGCATGTGTGAGATCTGTATATTTATAGTTGAGGGTCAGGGCCCTTTTGGTAATTGTGGCCATGTGGTCCTGCATTGATGTTGCCCTAGACACATGGCGCAATGAGGAGTCTCTGAAAGGGATCTCCTGCAAAACCCTGTGAAAAGGTTGGTGGCGGCAACAGTGGCAGGAGCGAGGGCACGTACTATGTGTCAGAGAGATTTTTGGGTTGTTACCGAGGGCTAAGAACGCTCGGCTTTAAATAAGGGCTTTGTGGGATCGCTTGGTCCAAGGGGACGCCTGGGCCAAAAGCTTGATCTTGGAGAGAGTGGTTCTATCCTTGTGGCATTGGGGGTATTCCTGAGCATCAGCTTGGAGGCATACTTCGAGGGTCAATTTGGGGAACACCCTTCGAGGGCTGATAAGTGTCAGGATCTAGAACATTGCCTACACGCTAGAGAGGGTCAAAGTCCCTTGTGATGATGGGATGATCGTTTTCTCGAGGGGAACACCCAATCGCTAGAGGTGGATTAGAGTGTCTTTGATGCGCCACGCTGTGTTGCGAGGATTGGGCCACGTGTCGCTTACGTGTCTCGAGCGTATTTTAGCCTCATCATTTTCCTCCCAATTCTGTAGTCCACAGTAGTGTTGGCTGCAGAATTTCAACTTTTAAATCTCGAGGGTCCATCATTGGTGGGGAAGCTCTGCGCTCGGGAGCTTTGTTCTGAGGATGTATTTAATGCGGTCCTTTCACTTTGACCGCTCAAAACATCATGCATTTAATTTTGTTCAGGCGAGTGGGTGCGCCTTTTCAGGAAACGGCGCGTGAATATGGGGAAGTAGGAGACGTTTTACAAAAGTGGATCATTTTCCTAGGCGAGAATGATTACCTTGTTTGAATTAATTACCCAAATCCCACCAACTCTTTCTCTTACAAATAGGGAGATACAGATCCATTTTCATTTCTTCCTTACGCGATCCTCCTTCAAAGCATTCAAGTATTCCAAGAGACATTCTAGCATCTTCCAAAGAACTTCAAGCAACTTCCAAGTTTTTCAAAACTTTAGGTAATTCCTTGTCTCTTTCTAACTTTCTTACTTGCTAACTTTTTAGATCCATAGGCATTCCCTTCTTGTACCCCTCCATTGTTGCTTCTTTCCTTCCTCTCCAAACCGCAATGTCTAAGAGAATCATAGAAGAAATTGTGAAGGAGATTGAAGACATGGCCAGTTCTAGTTCTCCTTCCCACAATCCCACTCCACATCATGAAATTGTGGAGGAGATATTTGGGAAGGCCCGGGATGAAGACCTTGACGCCGCCGTGTCGGCCATGGGAGAAAGAAACCCAGGTGGTGTTCATCACATTTTTGAAGAAATGGACTTAGTCTTGGAAGTGGAAAGACAAGGGGTTACATTGCCCTTAATAGAGAGTTCTCTCAACCCTCAATGTAGTAGGGTGACTGTAGCAATTTCGGGCCCCGTTTAGGAAGACTTTGTGTCCCTCGGAGGAACCCCTCGCCAAGCGTAGAAAAAGGACCAAGAAATCCACAGAGGGAGAAAGTTCTGGCATGCAGGCCACTGAGAGGTCCCCTGATGAGATTAAGAGCACCATAACCACGAGGGACCTGGTTACAATGAGGGCTCCAAGATATTGGGATGAGCGGTTCACATATCGGATCCCATAAGAGCATGAAAGGGCTAACAACCCACCTCACGGAGAGATATCGGTTTACAGGGATGCAATAGAGGCAAGGGGGTTAAGATTTTCCATTTCAGTTCGAGTAACGAGTATCCTCAATTGTTTGAATCTGAGCCCTTCTCAAATTGTTCTCAATGGACTAGCCCTCATCAATGCCTTTGTGATCTTGATGAAGTGCACCGGAAATGTGCCTTCCATCCATAACTTTAATAGCCTTTTCCAGGTGGACCGCTTGCCATGTTCATCCCCGAGGGCTGGCTTTTATTTTGTCCAGGCAAAATCCAATTTAAAATTGATAGATGCCCCTTCAACGTCGTATGGCGCAGAGTGGAAGGAAAAATTCTTTTTTGTGAGAGCCCCCGAGGGCGATGATTTTGGCGTCCCATGAGAATGGGTGATCCATGGAGAGGGGCCTCTCATAAGGTCTCGTTTAGAGCCCCTATTCCCCTTATCATGGGCTCAGGATTTGGCCCTCGCTATGGGGAATGCTGGTTGGCTCATTACAGAAGAATTGATGGATGATGAAGAGGTCCTTTTCCTTTTTAGGCTCATAAATGACCCTGATTTGATTGCTAACCCACCCGATCGAAACTTGGAAAGAGATGGTTAGATTCTAGGAAGCTAACTTTTAGATTAAGTATGCTAACTTTCCCCCTTTGTAATTTCTGGAAAAGAGTTCTGACCCTTGGTTTCTTTCCTTCTCCTTGGCAGGTACCAACATACTAATGGCAGGAAGAGGTGGCATGCGTAATGTGGCAGCGCTTCTGGACGGTTGAAGGCATCCTCAGAACCAATTACAACAACAGCAACAACAGATGTAACAAAATCAGCAAAGGCCAGGCCGCACGGGTGGTGGCCGAGGAGATGGCCGTGGAGGAGAAAGTTCGAGCACCCCTGGAAGGGGGCGAGGGGAAGGCCGATGGGCCACCCCTGACACAAGAATTATCCCTATTCAGGGGGACAACATTCAATAAAGAGGCGGGGAACGACCTCTCCAATTAGTTCCCAACGAGAATCGTGGGCACCGCTCAGGTGTGATTATCCGGGAGTTACAGGAGGATGACTCCCCTCGCTCCAGAAAGAGGAGAAGATTCCCTGACTCCGTTCCTGTGACGGGGAAAGGGAAAGAAGTGGTAACCGACGAGCCTGGGGAAAGAGAAACCTCTTCCTCCGAGGGAGAGCATCTATGGGTTTTCGAGCGGCATGGGGACAACTCATACAAAAGATCCCCTACTGACGGCCCCACCCTTCCTGCTTGACTGCCCCTCCACCAGAAACTTGGTGTATGGAATTTACCAAAGGCTGCAGTTCATGGGCGACCACAGGAAATTGTTCGCCCAAAGTACAAATCAGGTGGTGGAAGACCTCTGCCATGCCCTTATAGCGGTATGTAATTCATCCCTTCCTAAATGTACCCTAGCTCTTGGCTTTATACTTATTTCCTCCAAATTTGACTAAGTGTTGCTCACTTATTTTTCAGGAAGTCCTCCCGAGGGTCAAGAACCTCCAGCAGGGCTCGTTGGCCTTTTCCGAGCGCAAGGCGAAATATAAGTAGATGGTTCGTGCTACCAACCCTACTCAGCTCCAAGAGGAGAATGATGTGTTGAGGGCCAAATTTGAGTCCCTCGAGGCTGAATATAACCGGCTCAAGAAGGAGCTGGAGAAAAGGGAGGACTCTCGCAAGAAGGCTCGTGCTGGGGTGATCCGATACAAGGAAATCAATGAAGGTCTGGCCAAAGAACTGGATGAGTTTAGTGCCACTGAAAAGAAATTCACCGAGGCTACCAGGAAGGCCTGCGAGAAGGACTATAGCCGAGCGCTCCCCGAGCGTATTGCCGAGGCCAATCGCTAAGCTTTACTCAAGTTTTGTCACTCCAAATCTTTCAACTTTGTGGCCAATCTGTACTGCTATGATGAGGCTCAGAAAGCCTTCAGCTTGGCAATAGGGCAGATGATCTCTCTGGGTTTGGCCCCCATTACCGCTCGAAAGCACTGGCGCATGGGCCTCCAATATGATGAGGATTTGAACGCACCCGCTGTTGACGAGGGAAACCCGGAGGACAACTTGGCGGAATCGGAATATACTGAATTTGTGACCTTTCTCCAGGAGGAGTTCATGGCGGCGTACGAGCAGGTTGAAGAGCCTATCGCCGATGAGGATGAAGAGGGGACTAATGATGCTGTACCTATCCCCGAGGACCTTTCTAACACTGCTCCTCAAGCGCCGACCAATGCTGAGACTTCTGCTCCTGCGGCTGAGGTCACCGAACCCCAAGCTACACAAGCACCTGCCAACGCTCCTAACCCTGATGTGGTGGATCTAGAAGGCGGCTGACAGGTGTCGAATCTATCAAAAATAAATGTAAAATCCTATTCGACGACTAAACACAGAGTATAGTGCAAACAGGGTCGATCCACAGAGACTGATTGATTTATTTCTCACAATCGCAAGGAATTCACGAAAAGCAACAATTAAAAAAGGGGGGGGGGGGAGGTTTGAATTATTAAAACTAAGATATACAATTAAAATAAACTAACAAGAATTAAAAACTAATTAAAACTATAAAGTAAAATCACGTAGGATTAAATCAATTAGAGGAAAAATTACCTAGCCTGGGATATTCGATTCGAATTGTTATATTGATCATTGACTCAAAGATAAATTCAAGTTATTCAGACAGATTGGCTATAGTTGATAGAGACACTCGACTCAACCTCGTTTTTACTTAATTAATCGGATAACCTAGAGACACTCGACAGTTATCTTCCCTAACAAATTCACAACCCCTAGAGACACTCGACAGGATTTAATGAATTCGCAGCATTAAGAACCATAAAAACCCCAACCCTAATTAACCAAGTCGTGACACACGCAAGATTTAAATTAGATTATCAAATCCCTTAGTGAACGAGGAATTCTATCGCTAAAACCCTGTCACTAATTTACCACAAATTATGAATCAACTTTACTACACTTCAAGCATCAAGATTGGCAATATGCAATTAAATCTATCTAGATAGTCTGGCCCTACCACTAAATAAATCAATCACAATAAACTCAAAACACGGAGATAAGATAAATGACTAAATAAACATGAATTGAATAAAACGTTTAGGTCTCACAATATCCAAAAACGAATCTTAATCCCTAGCTAGATAATTAAGAGTTAGCTACTAAAATCCATAAAAACAATAACAGAGGAATTCTTTAACATAAATAAAACTAAAAACGAAAGGGAAGAATTAAACTAAAACGAAGAACTCGTGATGAAGTCCTGCTCCTCTACGTTGCTTTGCCCAAAACTCGAACTGCTGCTCCTGGTAAGTTGTTAGGTGACTCCCTCAACTGATGTCCAAATATATATATATCTCATGTCTTCAAAGCCACGTTCCAAGTCTTTCTCCTAACAAAGAATTCTAAATCCAATTCAACTCTGGACTCCAAAGCTTGCTCTCCAATTCAACACCAAGTTGGGCTTCAAATTAACTTTCTTCAAATAACTCCAAGGCACCACGTGCAGCCCACAAAGTAATCTTCCAAATCAAATAAATTGGGCCATCTCAATTAAATCCATGGCCCATCATAACAAATTAGTTTCCATTAATTTATGCCACACACACGGCCCAACTCTCCTTAAATTCCATGCACAGCCTACAAGAACTTGAATTTACAATTAAACAAATCGGCTGGCCCAGTTGCATGAACTCCTCCAATTAAAATTCCCCTGCATTTGTAAAGCTTCCAGCAGCCATAAGCTCAAATTTGCTTCCAAATTCCTCACGCCACAAGTCAGCCCCCACTAAAACGTGAATGGATGCATATTCCAAAATTCTCTCATATCTCAAATCATTATCCTTCATTCAGCAAATCAACAGCACCTATGCGTGAATTTCTCCATAAAAACGATCAGATTTGCTCCAATTTCATCTTCGAGTCCCAATTCTCCAATAAGAATAACAAAGCATCAAATTCTTTATAAATAATATCAAATCAAGTACACTTCGGGGCATAATTTAATCATAAAGATGATTAATTAACGAGTTATCAAATCCCCCCACACTAACCCATTACTCGTCCTCGAGGAATCATGAAAATTAATAGAAATAACATCACCCATCAAACACAATCACAAAGGCAATCATCGAATTCTCGCCTAAACAAGTCTAGCTCATCAACACATTACTCAATTGTACAAAATTCTACAAATTAGTATAAATAGCATACCCTCGTGTAATGTAGTGTGAATTGAATGAAAGAATGTACAAAGACTAGATTGATTAGTCTAGGATTTTTGCCTAAGTACTAATTATCAATTTCGAATGCATCCTTTACTCCAATCTCCACTAATGTAGTTAACTCATGACTTGAGATCGTTAGGGCTTTCGAGCTTGTAATGTAGGGCTTGGGTTAAAGGTTAGGAAACTTTGGAATTTAGTGGCTTAACACACCAAGCTTACACACTTTACGATAAATCCCGTAGTAATTCGCTTTTCATCTACCGGACTCCCCTTATTTGCCTTACAACTTAATTTCCCTCATTTTCACTCATCGAACTTTCGGTACTCAAACACACTCTTACTTTTTTTTCTTCTTTGCAATTTTTCTATTCTTTTCTCTTTTTTTTTTTCTTTTCTGCTCATTTTTTCTTCTTTCTTTCGACTTCTTTTTCTCTCATCATTTTTTTTTCTCATTTCATCTTCAACAATATACAATATTTTCTCAAAGTTCAAGCACAATGGAGAATAAAAAGGAGCCCAAGACATCTAAAAATACATACCCAAAATGAGCAAGCAAGGTGTGATTCAAAGTAGGGTAGGAAAATAATGTTGTGCATGTGGCTTGTAACGCGGCTAAGAAGAAAATGTGCCCAACATGGAGGCTCAGCGGGGTCAAATGGGATGATTTTATTTGTGAAAGGATTAAGAAAAGGCTTACCACCGACAACGATCGCCTAAGTCACTTCCCAAATCAATCATTAACTAAAAATTTCGCCTCGAAAGGAGCTAAGATGCATTCTAATCAACTTTTAGACTAATTTGAAAATCAAAGACCTTTCTATCTAAGCAAAGTACATTAATTCATTCAATGGTGCGTAAAAAAATGAGGGCATACTACTATACTAATTCATCAAATTCCACACAAATTTCATGTATTTGACAAGCCTAACTCGTTCTAGCTAAATTCAACAATCAAACCTAATAGAAAGCATTCAAAATGGGCAACATATTTCCACTATTATCAACATCCTCGCATTTAAGCACAATTTGCAGCAGCAACACATCTATAAAAACAGGAAATTCAGCTTCAAAATTCGTCAAAATCAGTTCCTAAATGTCAGTTTACCGAACAGCCCTAAGAACCACTATTCACAGCCTTCAAAATTTGCCAAAAAGACATCAAATTCAGCCTATAATAGCCCTAAATCATGTACAATATCAACACCAAAATTTCACCAAATTTTCAGCATAAATACCAGCATAAATACAACCAAAAGCACCCATTAAACCCCTTAAAACACGCCTAAAATGCGTAAATAAATCCCACAAAGCACTAGAAACTCCCCCCACACTTAAAATATGTTATGTCCTCAAAGCATGAAAAAGAAAAGTAAGAGGACTTCCTTGATGTGCGGGGGCGCGCCGAGCGGCTCAATAAGGGGGTGGTGGAATGTGGAGAAACCCGAGGATCAGATCTATGCTCTTCTTGAGATAGGTAATGTCCCGATCATGGTTGCACGGTCCTCCGAGCTACTGTGATGTGGAGGCTTCATTGGTAGAGGGTGGAATCTGTTGTGCTTTTTCCCCTTTAAACACCTTTGGAACATCTTTTGGTAGGATACCTGCACGACACAAAGAATACCTTTTACCGACTTTTGACAACATACACATGTTATCAAGGCATTGCAAATCCAAAGGTTTCATGTTAACAGAAGCAGGTAAATGTGGCTTATCCAAATCAATCAAACGTTCATTCACAGCCATTTGAGTCACAACATGTCCCAAAATCATGTTCCTAGAATGTGCACATGCAACTTTCATTTCTACAGCAATCCAGAAGCCTAAATTCACCCTTCTACCCTCATGCATAGCCCAAAGAAAGAAAAGAGTAGTCTGTGACAGAATACCTAGGCCATTTATACGTCCCACAAAAGAATAAGAAAGTAATCTATGTATATACCTAAGGGACGGATCAACCAAATCATAATCCTTAGAAGCACTAGGGTTATAATTAGCATTTGGTTTGTTTGTAAAGGCTCTATACACAGCAGTAGCATCAAACTCAGGCGCATCAATATAATCACAAAAACCAGCCATATAATCATCAGAATCTAACTCATCCTTAGCTACAAATCCAAGCAGCACATTAAAATCATTCACCGAAAGACTAAAGTGCTTCCCACATAATGAAAACCGGATCATATCAGGCGAAGACAAATCAAACTCATCAGGCAACAGTAACTCAAAATTGGCATAAAATTCACGCATCAAATCTTTGAACATAGGATGTCTCATCTTAAAGTAATCCTTCCATCCTATTCTATCAAAATACTCATTCACAGACTCATATAATCCCAAAGCACGCAAGCAGTAAAATCAGAAAATCTACATTTCACAACTTTTTTCGAAGCAAGCTCATTGTACCTGTTCGCATGCTCCTCATTCTCGAACTCTGGCTCGGCAAAGATGTCGGCGTGACGTGGCTACTTCCAGACTCCTACTCTGGACCGGGTTCTGTGCCGGTTAGGCTACTGTAGCCGAGAAGGCTCCGGTTGAGCCTCTTCAGTGGCTGCAGTGGTTTCATCCACAGAGATTTCTTCGCCCGAATACGAAGCTTGGTCAACTGATTGATAACCGGAAGAAGTTCCGGTCTCGGAGACTGGAGTGGCTGCTGTATCGGAGGGTCTCGACGAGGAAGATGAGTCAGAGGCGGGAGACGGGCCTTGGTTAGGCAGATGTACCTGTTCGGCCGATGGAGGTGGTGGCAGAACGGCGATGGGTTTCATCTGGGCTATCTCTGCTGGGATAAATCGGGGCGGCGGAGGACGTCTTGAGGGCTTGGGCGGGATGTGGCTCAGGTCAATCAACACCGACGGCCTATGCGGGGCTTTGTCGAAGAGGTTGCTCATGATCCGATCAGAGCGACGGACTCCTCTCACCGGAGGGGAACTTCACCGCTGAAGTTGAGTGAGGGGGAGGGAAGAGGCGACGGCCAAGTTGTCTTGGCAGAGCTTCGTTCGCCGCTCCTCCGCTGTGAGAACGGCGGGTTGTGGTGGCACCACCTGTGGTGATTCGCAAGAAGAAGGCGGCAGCTGTGTCAGGATCGTCGGAGGAGACAACGGCCGCTTTGTGTCTGCTGCTGTCGGTGACGGGCTGGAAGGAAGCTTCCTCTTCCTTGTTTGCTTGGCCATGGCGGGTAGCGGCGGATGTGGGTTACGGGGAACGGAAGTTGAGTAAGGTGTATGTGAGAATGGCGGTGTGTGGAGGTGGGAGATTGTGGCGCGCTGGTGTTTGGCTGAGGGAGACGGTGGTGGAACGACGGAAATGCTATGGAAGCTAGGGTTTTGTGTTTCGTCGATTTGGGGGGGGGGGGGCGCAAACTGAGGTAGAGATTTAGGGATTTGACTTTGATGGAATTGGAATGGTAATTGGGGGAAAAATATGGCCGAAAACGGGTCGGCCAAGGTAACGGGGTGGGTCGGTGCAGATATGGGCCTTGGATTCGCGAATTAGTTTGTGAGAAAGAGAGGGGTTCGCGAGTCAATGAGTTAATGAAACGGGTCTGGGCTGTTTCTTTAACTAATAATTGGAATTTGGAACATGGCTTGGGTGTTGAATATGACCACGCTCAAGGGTCACGTTATCAGCAAAATTTTGACAGCAAAATAGCAGCAACTTCTGGCAAAATCTGAACAATTAAGCACACCTGCAAAACAGGAAAGCGTAGAAAATCAACAAGAAAGCAAGGAAAATCGGAAAAACAAAAGAAAACATGAAAAAGCGAAACGGGGAAAGAAAATGGCGCCTGAATCGCCATATTTGGGTTGCCTCCCAAACAGCGCCCTTGTTTATCGTCTCGGACTCGATGGGGCTGATTTAAAAATTAAGCACTTGGAGGAATATCCTCCAATCGAGTCTCTTCAACTGTGGAAGGTTGGAAATTCTCGTAAAATGGTTTCAGC
Source organism: Lantana camara (assembly GCA_037501455.1). Lineage (NCBI taxonomy): Eukaryota > Viridiplantae > Streptophyta > Magnoliopsida > Lamiales > Verbenaceae > Lantana > Lantana camara. The sequence continues at coordinate 41,468,709 of CM074857.1, read as the reverse complement.
CGATGCCCGTTCACTTTCAAAATTTTTCCGGTTTTAACATCCTTGATCTCAACTGCTCCTTGTTGATTGAAATTCTTAACCACATATGGACCCATCCAACGCGATCTCAATTTTCCAGGGAAGAGACGTAAACGAGAATTGTAGAGTAGAACTTTCTGACCAATTAGAAATTATTTCCTTGAAATCATGGAATCATGAAAATTCTTCATCTTGGACTTGTAAATGACCGAATTCTCGTAAGCATCATTACGAATCTCTTCCAACTCCTGTAGTTGGAGCTTCCGTTTCTCGCCCGCTTCATCCATATTCAAATGGCATTGCTTAATGGCCCAATAAGCTCGATGCTCCAATTCCACCGGTAGGTGGCATGCCTTACCATAAACCACTCGATAAGGAGACATTCCCAATGGGGTTTTGTAGGCTGTTCTATAGGCCCACAATGCATCGTTCAACCTCACACTCCAATCCTTTCTGTTCGGGCTTACCGTTTTCTTGAGAATGGATTTAATCTCCCTATTTGACACTTCAGCTAGACCATTAGTCTGAGGGTGGTAGGCTGTAGATGTTCGATGTGTGACATGGTACTTGCTCAACAAAGACTCCAAAAGGCGATTACAAAAGTGAATGCCACGGTCACTTATGATTGCTCTCGGTGTACCGAACCTAGAAAAGATATGAGACCTGACAAACTCCACAACCACTTTAGAATCATTAGTATGGGTGGCTTTAGCTTCCACCCATTTTGAGACATAATCAACAGCAAGGAGTATATAATGATTGCCAAAAGAAACGGGAAACGGTCCCATAAAATCAATGCCCCAAACATAAAAAATTTCACATGGTTGTATAGGATTCAAAGGCATTTGATTTTTAGGACCAATATTCCCTGTTTGTCGGCAATTTTCACAACTTTTGCAACAGATATAGGCATCTCGAAATAAAGTAGGCCAAAAGAAACCGCTTTCAAGTACTTTCAATGCAGTTCGTTTTGATCCAAAATGCCCACCACATGCAAAAGAGTGACAAAAATTCAAAATGGACTCAAACTCCTTTTCAGACACACATCTCCTAATTATCTGATCAGAGCATATTTTCCAAAGATAGGGATCATCCCAAAGATAATACTTAGCATCACTTTTAATTTTATCTTTTTCAGCACGCGACAGATTATCGGGTAATAAACCTGATGTTAGGTAATTTACAATGTCTGCATACCAGGGCGTGGCCGTAGAGCGTGGCCACGTCTTACTGTCCAGTGCCGAAAACAGTTGTTCGTCAGGAAATTCATCGCGTATAGGCATGGAATCGGTTATTTCTCCTGGAATTCGACTTAAATGGTCAGCCACAAGGTTCTCACAGCCTTTCTTGTCCCGGATTTCGAGGTCAAACTCTTGCAAGAGCAAAATCCAACGAATCAACCTAGGCTTCGCATCCTTCTTCGTAAGTAGGTACTTCAAGGCTGCATGATCAGAAAAAATAATGCCTTTAGTACCTAATAAATATGAACGGAATTTATCTAAAGCAAAAACAATAGATAGAAGTTCTTTTTCCGTCGTGGTGTAATTAATTTGGGCATTGTCAAGCATTTTGGAAGCGTAGTAGATGACATGAGAGCTCTTGTCAATCCTTTGCCCAAGTACCGCTCCAACCGCGTAGTCACTTGCATCGCACATGATCTCAAAAGGGTAATTCCAATTCGGTGGTTGCATGATGGGAGTTGAAATCAATTTTTCCTTTAGCAAATCAAAGGCTTTCTTGCACTCATCATCAAATTCAAACTCCACTTCTTTTTGTAGAAGCCGGCATAGAGGTCGAGTAATCTTGGAGAAATCTTGGATGAAACGCTTGTAAAAACCTGCATGGCCAAGGAAAGAACGAATCTCCCGTACTCCTACGGGGTAAGGCAGAGATTTTACAATATCAATCTTAGATTTATCTACTTCAATTCCTTTACTCGAAACCACATGACCAAGTATTATCCCTTTATCAACCATAAAGTGACATTTTTCAAAATTCAGGACCAAATTATGTTCAGCACTTCGTTTTAGGACTTTAGCAAGATTCTCGAGACATTCATCAAAAGAATCACCATAAATGGTGAAATCATCCATAAATACCTCAATAATGTGCTCAACATAATCAGAGAAAATGCTTACCATACATCTCTGAAAAGTTGTCGGTGCATTGCATATTCTAAACGGCATCCTTCTAAAGGTAAATGTCCCAAATTGGCATGTGAAGGTTGTCTTGCTTTGATCTTCCCGAGCCACCGGGATCTGATAAAAACCTGAATAACCATCAAGACAACAATAATGAGATTTTCCAGGTAAACGTTCAAGCATTTGATCTATAAAGGGGAGGGGAAAATGATCTTTTCTCGTTAAAGCATTTAAGCCACGGTAATCCATACAAACCCTCCACCCGTTTGGAACTCGAGCGGGTACCATATCGCCTTCATCATTTTCCACGACTGTAATGCCCGTTTTCTTGGGCACAACCTGTACAGGGCTTACCCACTCACTATCTGAAACTGGAAAATTACACCTGCATCAAGGAGTTTCAGAATCTCCTTTTTGACAACTTCCATCATCGGGGGATTCAATGGGCGTTGTGCTTGACGTTTGGGCTTAGCATCATCTGTAAGAATGATCTTATGCATGCAAGTGGATGGGCTTATGCCTTTAATGTCAGCAATTGTCCAATCAATGGCCAATTTGAACTCCCTAAGGACTCGGATCAGCTTCTCTTCTTCTAGTTTGTTGAGTAAATTTGAGATAATCACAGGCAGTGTTTCTCCTTCGCCTAAGTAAGCGTATTTCAAGTGCTCCGGCAGTTTCTTGAGTTCCAATTCAGGTGCCTGCACAATTGAAGGAAGCAATTTAGTGTTAGAAACCGGTAAATCCAATTTAAGCACATTCCCAAAAACAGGCTTTAGATACTCTAGAGTTCATGCACAGTATCACACAATTCCTCAGGCAAAACCATGGTTTTTGACCAATTAACCAAATTTTCAGCATGCAAATCATTATAAAGTGCATAACTCAAAGCTTCTAAATTATCCAATTCGAAAACCTCATCAGTCAAATCATCAATCATATCAACATAAAACACACTAGACAATTCATCAGGATGTTTCATAGCATCGTAGACATTAAATTTAACAATGTCACCGTTAAATTCAAGAGTTAACAATCCATTATGAACGTCTATTTTAGCTCTAGCAGTGCTAAAAAATGGGCGACCAAGCAAAATATCAGAAGATTTAGAGGATTTATCATCCTCCATGTCTAGAACGAAAAAATCAGCAGGAAAAGCCAAATCGTTGACTTGCACGAGCACATCCTCCAATATTCTTTCCGGGTACACTACGGATCGATCAGCAAGCTGGATTATAATGCCTGTACCCTTCAAAGGACCAAGATTAAGCGCAGTATAGACAGATAGAGGCATAACATTTATTGACGCACCCAAATCACACATAGCTTTCTTAATACCAAGGTTACCTATTTTACACGGAATTGAAAACATACCTTGGTCTCTGCATTTTGGTGGTAATTTCTTTTGTAAAACCACGGAGACATTTTCTCCAACACTTACCCTTTCATTAGCTTTGAGTTTCCGTTTGTTGGTGCAGAGCTCTTTAAGAAACTTCGCGTAACGTGGGATTTGTTGAATAGCATCCAACAGAGGAATGTTGACTTCAACCTTTCGAAATGTATCAAGAATGCTTTGTTCCTCTTTCTATTTCTTCGTCTGAGCCAAGTGCTGTGGAAACGGAGGTGGGATCACTAGTGGCTTAGGCTGCTTGACAATTTCTGACTCTATGTCTCGACTGGAGCCTACCGCGTGGTCACTCTTAACGGTCACGTCAGATTTCTGTTCAGATTCTGCCTCATTCTGACTTGCTTTGGGTTTGTCAACCGGTGGAGGCAGTTCCTTACCACTCCTGAGTGTAATCGTACTCACGTTCTTCCTGGGATCTTCCGTTTGCGAGGGCAATTTCCTTTGATTCTCAATCCTGCTCAAAACTGTAGCAATCTGTCCCAATTGAGTTTTCAAATTCTTGATTTTCCAAGTTGTTGAATCGGATGTCTTGGGGGGTTGAGGGTTTGATTGGGTTGTTGGTTTTGTTGGGATTGTGAAGGTCTAGGCACGAAATTCTGGAAATTGGGTGGCTTCGGTTTCTAGGCATAGCTAAGGCTAGGGTGGTTTTTCCATCCTGGGTTATACGTGTTAAAGGGTTGTTATTTTGTGGATGGAACCTTGCGGCGTTCGCGTCTTCGAATGTGCCCTCTTGTAGGGACGGGCATGCATCGGTCGGGTGAGAAGGGCTAGCACATAATTGGCAAACTGTTGTCGCTTGTGGTGTTCCTGCATTCATGTTAGATACCAAAAAAGATAACATATTCTTGATTTCATCAAACTGGGAAGAGCTTACCTCTTTTACCTGTCTCGTCATGTCGGACTTAGCATAGTATTTTTGTGAAACTCTAGAGATTCGGCTAATCATGTCTGTCAATTCCACAGGTGTTTTGATCATGATGGAACCTCCACTCGAAGCATCCAGCTGCCTTTTGTTAGCAGGCATCAGGCCCCTATAAAAGTTGTGGACAACTGAATTCTCCGGCAGGTTGTGATGTGGGCACATTGCAAGCAAGTTCCGGTATCGTTCCCAATACTCCTGTAGGCTCTCATGTTCCTTTTGCTTAATGGTGATTATCTCCTGAAGGGGATCCAAGTATCGCTCAGCTGGGAAAAACCTATCCAAAAACTTATCATGCATCTGCTGCCAAGTAGTGATGGTTGCTGATGGTAGAGAGTACAACCATTTCTCCACTGCATCTTGTAAAGAGAACGGAAAAGCACGGAGTTTGATTTGGTCCTCGGTAACTCCGTGAGGCTTGGTAGAGCCGCAAACCGTGTGGAACTTACTAAGGTGTTGGTGAGGGTTTTCGTTTTCTAGACCTCGAAAAATGGGAAATAGGTGAATTGTGCCCGTCTTCAGCTCGAAACCAGCAGCCACCTCTGGAAAAGTGAAACAGAGGGGCTACTGTGTGGTAGTGGGATGCACCAGATCTTCCATGGTCATACGTTCTCCTGCTTCTGCTGGTAGTGCCACAGTTAGGGCGTGGTCACGCTCAATGGTCAAGTCGTATTTCTGATCAGTTGAACTGTCCGTTTCAGTTCCCGATTCTATCTCCTTGACCAAATATGATGTCTCAGCTTGTTTCTTGCGTGATCGGGTTTCTTGCCTCCTTTTCCTAGTAGTTTTCTCAATTTCTAGATCGTCGAGAGGGGTGTCCTTTCCGCGAATGCTCCTGTTCATAAAAAGAAATAAAATTTTAAAAACACAGTCCCCGGCAACGGCGCCAAGATTTGACAGGTGTCGAATCCGTCAAAATTAAATGTAAAATCCTATTCGACGACTAAACACAGAGTATAGTGCAAACAGGGTCGATCCACAGAGACTGGTTGATTTATTTCTCACAATCACAAGGAATTCACGAAAAGCAACAATTAAAAAGGGGGGGGGGGGAGGTTTGAATTATTAAAACTAAGATATGCAATTAAAATAAACTAACAAGAATTAAAAACTAATTAAAATTATCAAGAAAAATCACGTAAGCTTAAATCAATCAGAGGAAAAATTACCTAGCCAGGGATATTCGATTCGAATTGTTATATTGATCATTGACTCAAAGATAAATTCAAGTTTTTCAGACAGATTGGCTATAGTTGATAGAGACACTCGACTCAACCTCGTTTTTACTTAATTAATCGGATAACCTAGAGACACTCAACAGTTATCTTCCCTAACAAATTCACAACCCCTAGAGACACTCGACAGGATTTAATGAATTCGCAGCATTAAGAACCAAAAAAACTCCAACCCTAATTAACCAAGTCATGACACACGCAAGATTTAAATTAGATTATCAAATCCCTTAGTGAACGAGGAATTCTATCGCTAAAACCCTGTCACTAATTTACCACAAATTATCAATCAACTTTACTGCACTTCAAGCATCAAGATTGGCAATATGCAATTAAATCTATCTAGATAGTCGGGCCCTACCACTAAATAAATCAATCACAATAAACGTGAAACACGGAGATAAGATAAATGCCTAAATAAACATGAATTGAATAAAACGTTTAGGTCTCACAATATCCAAAAACGAATCTTAATCCCTAGCTAGATAATTAAGAGTTTAGCTACTAAAATCCATAAAAACAATAACAGAGGAATTCTTTAACATAAATAAAACTAAAAACGAAAGGGAAGAATTAAACTAAAACGAAGAACTTGTGACGAAGTCCTGCTCCTCTACGTTGCTTCGCCCAAAACTCGAACTGCTGCTCCTGGTAAGTTGTTACGTGACTCCCTCAACTGATGTCCAAATATATATATATCTCATGTCTTCAAAGCCACGTTCCAAGTCTTTCTCCTAACAAAGAATTCTAAATCCAATTCAACTTTGGACTCCAAAGCTTGCTCTCCAATTCAATACCAAGTTGGGCTTCAAATTAACTTTCTTCAAATAACTCCAAGGCACCACGTGCAGCCCATAAAGTAATCTTCCAAATCAAATAAATTGGTCCATCTCAATTAAATCCATGGCCCATCATAGCAAATTAGTTTCCATTAATTTATGCCACACACACGGCCCAACTCTCCTTAAATTCCATGCACAGCCTACAAGAACTTGAATTTACAATTAAACAAATCGGCTGGCCCAGTTGCATGAACTCCTCCAATTAAAATTCCACTGCATTTGTAAAGCTTCCAGCAGCCATAAGCTCAAATTTGCTTCCAAATTCCTCACGCCACAAGTCAGCCCCCACTAAAACGTGAATGGATGCATATTCCAAAATTCTCTCATATCTCAAATCATTATCCTTCATTCAGCAAATCAACAACACCTATGCGTGAATTTCTCCATAAAAACGATCAGATTTACTCCAATTTCATCTTCGAGTCCCAATTCTCCAATAAGAATAACAAAGCATCAAATTCTTTATAAATAATATCAAATCAAGTACACTTCGGGGCATAATTTAATCATAAAGATGATTAATTAACGAGTTATCAGCGGCCAAGGCCAAGATACCCAGATCAATTGAGCATGGTTAGATCAATTTTTTCGAAAAATTTGTCAAACATGGTCTGGGGCATATCTTTTCAAAAAATTTCGCAAACTTGGTCTGGAGCATTACAATACATATCTCCTCGAAAGTCTTCCTGAGTCTGTAGCTGTCTTTTGGTGGCAAAAATCTTGTAACATTTTATTATTTATTCATAGCATGAATGCCCATCTTCTGTAATCGAGACTACGCTCATTTTGAATGAATGAATATTGTTTTTGTCATGGATGCTTTTACTCTTTGCCTTTGTGTTTATTTTGTGCGTTTGTCTCCTTTTAAATTTTTGACATGAGAAACTTGAGCATAAAGCTTAAATAAGATTGGTACAAAAGTCAGCATCATTTTCAATAAGTAAAATCACACGAGGGGCCTGCTCTCGAGGGCACCCTCGCAACATTACAAAATTATTTGGATAATTCCTTATGGAAATTACCCTTGGAAATTTCCCTTTGAGAGGAATCGTGGGGGGACCCGTTCTCGAGGGCGCCCTGGTCCGTTAGGGGATTTCCTTAAGAGTTATTTCATAAAGAATTCCATCGGTGAGTTAACTCAAGGGCCCTATTTCAGAGGGCACCCAGGTTATAAAACGGAATCAATTCAAATTGCTTCCTTTAAGATGCTAACCTTAGAAATTCTCCTTTAAAGGTTATTCATTAAGGAGTTTCAACAATGTACTAACGCGAGGGCCTCACTTGCGAGGGTGCCCTGGTTAAGCTGTGGAACCCCTTGGAAAATTGTTATGGAATTTTACCAAGTAGTGGGAATCACGAGCGCGAGGTAATATGAGAGCGAGGGACTCGCCTATGTGGGTCCCTGGTCAAACTTCTTTTAAGAGAGATTAATAGTTTAAAGAATGCGAGGGGCCTGTTATCAGCGGCGCCTTGGTTTTTTAGAGTATTACTTAGAAGATTTTTTCCTTAAAGACTTTTCCCTTAGAAATTTTTGCTGGTGGGAAACACGAGGGTCCCCTTCTCGAGGGCTGCCTGGTTCCTTGAGAATTTCTAGGGTGGGGTCTTATACAGGAAAAATTTCTAAGTGTCCCCACATTTCGAGCGTGTTCGGGACCTTGGTCCAATTGCTCAGTTGGGGTCTCGAGCTCGAGCTAGATGTAGAATCTAGTTGGTCAGCCCTCAGCAGGTGCGTGATCAAGTCTTCCGGCTTGGAAGACGCTCGGTGAGAGTGATATAACCCTTGCACAAGGGATCCGCTAGCCTTGGACCTGTGTGGCAGTCAGCCTAGGGATCCAAGGGGAGATTGAATAACACGTTATGAAGTATGCTTTGTATAAAGTTTTCCTGTCTAAAAGAAGTAGATTCTTTTGCCTTCTTTTTTCAATAAAAAGTTACATTGAGCCCGGAATTGGGTTTTTACAGAATGTATTCTCTATGAAACTTAAACATAAGACCGTCGAAGGTTGCATGCGTTCTAGGGTCGGGGGAGGCGCTCTCCTTGAAGTGTTTCAAGTATGTAGGTGTTGTTGGCTCTTACTTGGATGACCTTGAAGGGTCCTTCCTAATTTGGTTCCAATTTGCCCACACGCCTTGATACTTCAACTTTCTTTAAAACCAGGTCCCCCAGCTGGAATATTCTCTCTCTGACACGCCTGTTGTACTGTGGAGCCACTGACGCTTTGTATTTATGGATACGAGTCCAAACGTTATCCCTCTTGAAGCAAGTCCAGTTTGAGTGCCCTGTTCTCTTTGTTGGTATTAGGCTCGAAGTAGGCAACACGTGCGGACTCTTGAGCAATTTTCGTAGGTATCATAGCTTCAGAGCCATATACGAGGGAATAGGGAGTTTTACCCATGGCCGCTCGAGGTGTTGTGCAATAAGCCCATAAGGCTCCTTATAGCTTTTCAGCCCATTCACCATTTTTTCTTTCGAGCATTGTTTTCAAATGTTGTAGGATGATCTTGTTAGTAATTTTCGCTTGTCCATTGGCCTGAGGGTGCCCCACGGAAGTGAATTGCTATTCAATGCCCAATTCCGAGCACCACTCTCAGGTATCTACTGCAATGAACTGGGACCCATTATCTGAAATCAACACCCTCGGAATGCCATATCTGCATATGATGTTCTTCTAGATGAAATCCCTGACCACACGAAAGGTGATTTTGGCAACTGCCTCTGCCTCGGCCCACTTGGTGAAGTAATCCACCGCCAAGATAACAAATTTCTTTTATCCCACTGCGATTGGCAGGGGCCCCACGATGTCAATGCCCCATTAATTAAAGGGCCAGGCCACGTCTATTGGGGTCATTTGAGCCACGGGTAGCTGGGGAATGTTAGAATGGAATTGGCATTTGGGGCACCTTTTGGAGAAGTCAATGGCATCTCATAGGACCATGAGCCAATAAAAGCCACTTCTTAACACTTTCTTCGCAAGGATATGCCTCTAGAATGATTCGCACAACTTCCATTGTGAATATGCTCCAGAATTTCCTTGGCCTGCGAGGGCCTCAAACATTTTAACGAAGGACCCTGATATGATCATTTGAAGAGCCTTCCTTCCTGATCTAGGGAAAACCAAGGGGCCTTATTCCTGATTTTCCTCGCTTCCACCTGTCCGTTGGGCAAACACCATCCCTAATGAATCTGATAATATCATCAAGCCAACAAGGCTCGGATGGGTCAATCATTAATACCTCACGAGCGTTGGCCCCTTCCTTTATCAAGGGTTCCTCTATCCTTAGAAAAGTAATAGCACGATCACACGATCCTTCAAGGGCGGAGGTGAATTTCGAAAGGGCATCTGCACGCTCATTTTCTGCCCTCGGAACCTGTAACAGATGAAACTCTTTAAACTTGCCGATGACTCCCTTAGCCTTCCCCAAGTATTGCACCAGGGTGGCTTCTCGAGCTCATACGTTCCTCCAACCTGGCTCGCGATTAGCTGGGAGTCAACATAGGCAGTGATTTGAGAAGCTCCATTTTGAAGGGCAATTTTTAGCCCTTTGATGAGAGCTTCATATTTTGCCTCATTGTTGGTAACTTGAAAATCCAGTCTGATCACGAAATCTATCTCAATTTTGTGGGAATCTCTAAGGTTCACCCCTGCTCCTCCTCCTGGGAGGTCGAGGAGCTATCTGTGTGCAGGAGCCATAAACCGTTATCTTCGGGAGGCATGGGCTCTAGGTCAAAGCGCTCGACTAGCAGGTTGGTAACTACCTGTACCTGTATGGCTGTCCTTGGTTCGTAGCTGATGTCAAACTGGCTTAGTTCAATAGCGCATTTGATTAACCTCCCTGAAACATCGGGCTTTGACAAGACTTGCCTCAAGGGCTGGTCCATAAGCACCGTGATGGAATGAGCCTAAAAATACGGTCTTAACCTTCTTGACGCATTTACGAGGGCGTATGCGAACTTCTCAATCTCTAAATACTTCTTTTCTGTGCCCTGCAGGGTTTTACTTTAATAATAGATTGGCATGTGCTTGCACTCTCGTACAACCACGAGGATCGCACTCGTTGCCACTTGGGACACCGAGAGGTAAATGAAGAGATTCTCATTCTCGATTGTCTTTGTTAGCAGAGCAATGCTTTTTCGCATTCTTCTGTCCACGAGAAGTTTCTAGCGTTGCGTAATATCTTGAAGAATGGTAGGTTTCTATCCATTGAGTGTGATATGAACCTATTAAGAGAGATTATCTTCCCGACCAGGACCTGTACTTCTCTAATGTTCCGTGGGAGGGAATCTCCATGATGGCTTTGATTTTTTCATTATTAGCCTCAATTCCACGCTGACTGACCACATATCCCAAAAACTTGCCCCCTCGGACTCCAAAGGTACACTTGGAAGTATTCAGTTTCATGCCATACCGACACAATATATCAAAGGTTCGTTTCAAATCCTCCAGATGGGAATGCTCTCGCTCGCTTTTGATGATCTTATCGTCCAGTACACCTCCATGGAACCTTCTATCTCGAGCTCGAACAATTTGTTGACAAGGCGTTGGTATGTTGCCCCTACGTTCTTTAACCCAAATGGCATGACCAAGAAGCAGTATACTCCCATATGCACCACAAAGGAAGTCTTTGGGCGGTCCTCGGGGGCCATGAAAATCTGGTAATACTCCTGGAAGGCATCCATCATGCTCATTAGTTCACAGCTTGTAGTTGATGTTGGAAAACATGAATCAGAAAGCAGCGGAATTTAAAAATTTTTCCAACAAAAGGATCTTGAACTCGCAATCGTGTATCCAAATTCGTAAAGATAGAAAACTTACTTTTCTTTTATTCTTTCTTGAAGCGTTTCAAGCCACCCAAGAACGCTCTTCTCGCGGCTTGACAACCCGTCCCTCGAAAGTCTCTTTCTTCTTCAGAATCCATTGTCGGGATAGCAATCCACACCAACCTAGATTCAATTCATGTTAGAGATGTTCTTAACAATATAACATAAAGAAAGAAACATGAAACGAGAAAAGCAGGATTGAAACTCCCTTCGAAAACCAGTTTTGCGAAAGTAGAAAACTGCCAGTCACAAAACCCTCGTGAAAAAATTCATCCTTCAGGATATGGACGAACGGTTTTCGCCATCTTCTTTGGTTCGATTTTTTCATTCGCTTCACGTCGGGTTCAGAATCGTTTCATTATCCCTTCTGATCGTTTTGCTTAATCCCCACTTTTGGTAAAGCTCGAATCTTCAAAACTTCTAACTTGAAGTCTCTAGAGATAGTCCACCAACTTGGCTACAATCTAACTAGTAAGGATGCTAGTTCTCTAGTTAGTGTTTAGGCTTAACCTAGGGTTTCGTTTATCTTGGAGAAAGGATGGTGTTCAACACATGAACCAAAAGAATTTCATTAGCTCTAAAGGGGAGCATGAGCTCCCCTATATATAAGAAAGGGGAGGGACGAAATTCCTAGTCCTTAATGGGCTAGGATTTTGGTCTCTCTCTCTCCTATTACTTGATCATCAAGTAATTTTGACTTTGACTTTGAATTCTAATTCAAATCAACTTTCAAGAGAGCTAAAAATATCCAAACTATTTTTTGGATAATTTTATACTTTATTTATTATAAAATAAATAACTTATTTTTATCTAATTAATTAATTCGTAATTAATTAACTAGATTATTTTCTCCAAAATAAGACTTTCTTTTTAATTCAAAATTAAACCAAAGTCTATTAAATAATTAACACATTTAATTATTTAATACATATATATAATATATATATATATATATATATATATATATATATATATATATATATATCCACACGTGTGTGACACGTGTCACAGTGACACGTGTTACTCACGTGAGCCACACGTGTGATTTCACACGTGTGGAACCCTCTTGGCCCGATTAACTCGTTTAATCATTTTCAAGCCTCAACTCATGTAACCAAGTTGTTGTGTGTGACCCTCTAGGTTCTCAATTCAATTAGCAGTGACCCTAATTAATTAATTCACTAATTAATTAATCAGTCCATAGATTAAACGACCATAGTCTAGCAACAGGTGTTTAACCCCTAGCTGAATTGGAATGTTCGGATTCGACAGAACCTTTAAGTCATTGATTCATGTGAGATACAATCCTCCTACTTACTATCTCTCAACCAAGATCTAGGGCAAGGGAATAATCAGAACCCTAATAATCCGGTCTTAAAGCTAAGTGCATTTCATATCCATTTGATCTCAATCCAAGAAACCCTTTTCTTGATGTCTTGATCTACTGCCTTGGCCAAGGACTCCATATGGCATATGAATGACTTACACAATAAGAGATCACCTTGCAAATGCAAGTGTAGGTCCTTTCTTGATTCTCATTCACTTTCATGAATCACTTGTGTAGCCCCAGCATAAGCCTTGAATCAGTTGTCTAAGGCGACACCCTTTAAAGCTTATACCTAATACTACAGAGTTAACTCATAAAGTGACAAGGAACCTCAAGTCTAAGGATCAATTAATCACATCAATGACTCATGAGATATTTCCTAATCTGGAAGTTTCCATTTCCTGAAATAGAAACTTCCTTTCCCATTTAGGAATGTTCTCACACGGGGAACCTCAGTGAACTTACTTATTAAAGTAAGCACCCTCATGTATCACGCACGTATCAACTATACACTTTGCACCTCCATGAAACAAGGTGATCCTTCTTAAGGGCGTGATCCCACAAGCAAGCCTTAGAGGAGTCAGGTTGACACTCCCACTGTCTGTAGGACTCATCGGCTTGGAGTATTTTACTAATCATGACTTATGTGATATAGGGCTCGCTTCATGAACCATTTCACCTAAATGGTAGAGTCCTAAAGTCATCAGGATTAGGGGAGTTCTCATACATGCACACATAATGGAAACACTCAAAACACGTATTGGCATATAAAGAAGTGTTTGCCTATGATCAATCGTATAATATTCAAAGATTGTCTGTGATACAAGAAAAGTCCCAAAGCAGATTACGTCGAATCGGCTTTCTAGGGCACTATTCCTAACAGTTGAGTCTACCAATTGGTTAATCCAAGGCAAGGGGTAAGGATCTTTAGGACAGGCCTTGTTGAGATCTGTAAAGTCATTGTACATTCTCCATTTGTTGGCACTTTTGGGCACGAGAACGACATTGCATAGCCATTCTGGGTATAAGATTGGCTCAATGTATTGAGCCTCGAGGAGCTTGTTCACCTCCTTCTCAATAACTTTCTTTCGAAATCCGTGGACGTCTCTCTTTCTCTGGTTGATGGGTTTGAAGGCGGGGTCCACGTGGATGTTAGGAATAGTGCCCTTAAAACAGATGTTTGCTTTACTATTTCCTTGTGAAATCACAAACATTCTTTGAATAATAAACGGAATAATTTTGTTTATAGGCAATTACTTCTTTATGTGCTTATTTATTTTTGTTTGGGTTGACTGTGTTTTGCATGTATTGAACTCCCCTAATCCGATAAGGCCGTTAAGAACTTTGTCGTTATGGGAATGACACATGAAACAAGTTCTTAACTCCATAGTCGAGGATTAGAAACTTCTCCAAGTCAAGAGTCTGACAGATAGTGGGGGTGTCGACCTTGACTCTACTGAGACTTGCTTGTGTGATTATGTCCTTTTGAAGGATCACTCAGTTTCATGGAGTGATAAGTGCATACAATGATGCGTTCATAATACATGAGGGTGATTGTTACAAGAACTTCACCACTGAGATGTCCCGCGTGAGAACATTCCTAAATGGGAAAGGAAGTTTCCAGAAACTTCCATATTAGGAAATATCTCATAGGTCAATAATATGATTCATTAATCCTTAGACTTGAGATTCTGTAATGTCTCATATGTGCTAACTCTGTAATCTTTGATATAGGCTCAAAAGGGGGTCGACATACTGACGTCTGAACCATGCCTATGTTGGGATTACACAAGTGGCATATGTAGAATTAGTAGAATCAACAAAGGACCTACACTTGTTAAGAACAAGAATGATCTCTTACTGATTGAGTTGTTCGTAGTCCATTAGACATTAAACCGTTGGCCAAGGTGGATAAAAGATCAAGACATCAAGAAAATGTGGTTTTTTTGGATTGAGTTCTAAATGGATATGAAACGAACTTAACTTTAAAGATCAAGAATATTTAGGCTCTCAGAATATTCCCATGCTTAGTTCTTGATTGAGAGATGTAGTTGTAGGAGGATCGTATTTACCTGTATGTTATTGACTGAAAGGTTCTTCGATTTATTTCGTTATTCGACTAGGGGCACACACCCATTGCTAGATTACGGTAGTGTGATCTGTGAAGTGATTAATTAATTATGGAATTAATTAATTGCTGTCACACACCCAGGACACGGGGTTATGCTAGGATGTTAATATGATTAACAAAGGATCAAAATTGTTGATCAAAATGGAGCAAAACACGCGGGCATTGCCACGTGTCAAAGACACGTGACTACCACGTGTCACACAAGCCCGCGTGGTTGCCACGTGTCATGTACATATGGCATGCACGTGGCTTTGGGCGTGTGTTTGCTTCATATGTGAATTCTTTTCTAGAATCAATTAATTAAATTGTAATTAATTAATTTTAGTCTTTTAATTAATTTTGAATTAATTGTTAATACTATTCTCAAATAAACTTAACCCAATAAATAATTAATTGGGAATTAATTTATTTATTGAATATTGACTTTTAACTTTAGGAAAGTTGAAAAGTCCAACTTCCTATTGTAGGAGAGCGAAGGTTATTCTTGCAAAAGACTTGGAGAACAAGTTGCGAACTTATTTTCTCCAATTAAATTAATAATTAATTAGTTAATTAGTGAGCGAGAAAACAAAGTCCACTAGGTTTGGGAACCCTAGGGATTTTCGAACCACCTAGTATAAGTACTAGGGGTGGTGCTTCTCTTATTCTTTAAACCAACACTCACGAAGTGTTAAGTTTTTGAGAAAATTAAAAGAAAAGTTTTCAAAGCAAAACCCGAGCCATTAACATAAGTTATAGAACTATCATTCTCACTTACTTGATCGTGTTCTAGGACTGGTGTGAATACGCTTTGGAGGATCGCTGCTTTGGGATCTATCGAAGACCATTCGAGGGACTTTCCGCTTGAAGGGTGTTTGTTAGGTGGTAACAACATCACAAGAAAGCTTCAATTAAAGTGAGTTTCTTGTTATTCCCAACGTTACAGTATGAAAATTTCAAGACACCGATTAAACTTGTGGAAAATTTTTAAACTTCCGCTTCGCACTCTTTCGTGTTTTCCAACAAATGGTATCAGAGCCACCTTGCAACATTCGTATTGTCTCTTTACTGCTTTATGAATTTTTGATGAAAATTCTTGAATTTGAGTATATGTTGTGTATTCTTGGTTTTTGTTTTAAATACGAAGTTGTCGGATCAAAAATGTTTCTTGAAAATTTTGCGAAATTTTTTTCCTGATTAATCTGGTTTTAAACTGTTTTAATTCAGATTGATTTGAACTGTTTTAATTCGAAATGAAAATTGGAATTTTGGAAATTACGATACAAAAAACGGGAACGGATGCACAGCCACGCGCCTCGCTCGCGGCCTAGCGCCACTGCGCTTTCGCCGCCCCGCCATGTTTACACCCGCCCGGGCGATGGCGGCTAGGCCGGGACTACGCGTGCGTTTGCACACGGGATACCCGGCAGCACTGCGCGTCCCGCCCGGGATAACCCTCCCCTCGCTCGGCAGCCCTCATCGCCAGCGCTAGACACGCGCGCAAGCGCAGCTTTGTTGCGCAACGCGTGTAGCCTTACGCGCAGGCCTGTGCATTGGCGCGCGGGGCTGCCCGTCCCTGTGAGCGCGGTGCTACCCGCTTGGGACACCTTTTCGTATCGTGTTTTCGGTTTCGTAAAATCCCTAAAATCTGATTTTATTTTTAAAATTTTGATTTTAATTTTTATGAAATTATTTATTTTAAATAATTATAAATTTTGGGATTTTATGAATTAAAGTCAGGTTCTTATTTTTCGAGAAAATTACGAATATCACTTTGAATGATATTTTCGACAAAAATTTAATTTTGAATTAATTGTTGTTTTGTCGTGATCCGGTGATTCGATTTTGAATAACTTCTCGAATAATGAAATATATTCAAATTACTTAAGTTAATTGTAAGTTGAAGTCAAGGGAATTTTAAATTTAATTGGTAAATTTAAATTCAAGCGGAAGCATGCTAGTTTAGGTGATCATGGGTTAGTCTTATGTATGGTTTTAAATTCTGCACATGGATGATTTCAATTGGGGTCGGAGCCCCATAATTGCGCATTTTCAATTGGGGTTGGAGCCCTATTTATGTGCGTACTGTTATGTGTTTATTATGTGGCTTTCCTTATTATTGTTTTTGGGCCGGGTTATGCCCCGTGTACTTGTCTATGGTCAATATGAAAATTGAGCCATATTACTTTATCTAAAGAGAGTAGAAATTAGGAAGTGAGGTTTTTATTTTCATTTTGGAGACAAGCACCCATGGAAAAGAAGGATCCACAAGGAGCACTTGAAGAATGGTGGCCATAAGAAGATGCCTCAAAATGTTTAGTTGGGTTTCTATTAATGTAATAGATAGGGCGTTTTTCCATTAAATTCTGTACCCCTATGTGATATGAATTGTCTTATGTGGCATGAATGTTAGAACTAGTGATTTTGGAGTGGCTCCCAAAATCACATATAAGATAGGATTCCCATGATCATCACATAATTAGTATCATGCTAGGACATGTTATCTGCTAATTGCTTCTATGATGCACTTTATGTGAAACTGCATTAACAAGACAATTAAAATTTGGATAACATTATATGTTGGTGAGGTCATTCGAAAATCCCATTTAAATATTGAGCAAAATTCGAATAAATTGGTGTTTTATCACGGTAATAAAATTCCTAGCATTCCATCAATAGGATTTAGGACTTAATAAGTGAAACTAATTGCTGTCTCACGAGTAGTGGGGTAATTAATGTAGCTTATTAACTCTTAGTTTCCTGATTAATTATTTTAAATAATTAATATTTCTTGACCATTTTAGAATGGGCGATGTCTCACGAGTCGTGGGTCGTTCCGGACTAAGTTTGGTTGAGATCTTATGATTGATGGGTCCTGCTCAATACTAAAGTAGATATGGATGTCTCACGAGTCGTGGGTCCATGATTGAAAGATTAGTGATGCAAAAATATTACTAGGAATTCAATGAGAGATCGAATTGGTAACTAGTACCTACCTAAGATTCTTAGACCTTTGGATGTCTCACGAGTCGTGGGTCAATACCTAAGATTGCTTGGGATCTTAGTACCCAGTAAGAAAATAAGTTTCTACTAAAGTCATTGGGATTTCTAAACTTTCTAAAAACAGTGGGAGAACATATTTCTAAAGACCTTGATGATATGTATAATCGTTATTATTCAGCATGATCATGATTTCTCTGTTTTTCCATTTAGGTTATAGTTTTGTGATTCTCTACAATTGAAATGACAACCCAAAACCCTTTGGTATCCATCCTCGAATCAAACAAGTTGACGGGGCCTAATTACTCTGATTGGCTTCGGAATCTAAAGAAAGATTTAGATTCTGAAAAGAGAAGATCTGTTCTCTTCGAGGGAGAGCCTGTCGCTGAAGGCGAAGCTCCGACTCGGGCCGAAGGAGAAGCGATTGCGAAATGGTCTGAAGATAATCTTCAAGCCCGTTGCCTCATGTTGGCCACCATGTCCCCGGACATGCAGAGGCAACACGAGTCAATGGACAACACTTGGGAGATTTACGAACATCTCGAGCAATTGTACTGCCCCAAAGAGCGTGTTCTAATGTACAACACCTCTAAGGAGCTCTTTCATCTTAGAATGAAAGAAGGTACAAATGTCCATGAGCACGGTCTCAAGTTTCTTGCTTTGAACGAGAAACTGACCTCCATGGAAATGCCACTGAGTGAAGAACTCGCTGTGGATTTGTTGCTCGCTTCCCTTCCACCATCATTCAATCTTTTCGTGCTAAACTTCAACATGAATCATCCTCATGCTACT
This sequence comes from Lantana camara, assembly GCA_037501455.1. NCBI lineage: Eukaryota > Viridiplantae > Streptophyta > Magnoliopsida > Lamiales > Verbenaceae > Lantana > Lantana camara. The sequence goes on along the minus strand of CM074857.1, from coordinate 41,450,104 downwards.
GTAGCTGAGTTGATTAGTCAGCTTGTGACTGCTGAAGACACGATCAAGAAGGATCGCAAAGTAATGATGGTAACTTCCTCTTCTGGGCCTTCTAAAGGCAATGGGAAGAAAGTTCCCAAGAAGAAGGGATCTCTTAATCCCGATGGAGGGGTTAAAAAGAGAAAGACCAGGAAGAGAAAGGATCAGAGAGATGACGTTTGCCACCATTGTGGCAAGAAAGTGCATTGGAAGAGGAATTGCCAAGAGTACAAGGATACTCTAAAGCAAGGTGTGTTTGTTGTTGAAGTAAATCTATCTATTGATTCTAATTCTTGGGTACTTGATACCGGCTGTGGAGCTCATATCTGTAATGATGTACAGATGCTAAATGAGGTCCGACAGCTTGAAGAAGGAGAATGCATCTTGAAGGTTGGGAATGGATCAAGCGTTCAAGCCCAAGCCATTGGGACGTGTAGAATAGATTTAGGTGTCTTTACTTTAGTTTTGAACAAAGTCCTTTATGTACCTTCTATTATTCATAATATCATTTCCATTCCAATACTTGATTGTGAAGGTTTTGAAACATTTTCTAGAAATGGGAACTTTTATCTTAAGAAGAATAAAACTTCCGTTTCGCTTGGTACATTATCTAATGGACTTTATACAACTAAAGACACCAATATTCTGAATATACAACAATTAAACAAAAGCAAAAGAGATGACAAGATCTCGTCTTCTTTATGGCACGCACGTTTAGGCCCCGTTTCCAAGGACAGGATTGGTAAGTTAACTAATTTAGGATCATTCTATGATAATGAACTTAAAGAGTTAAATTATTGTGAATCATGTCTTAAAGGAAAAATGGCCAAAACTCCCTTTAATGGTAAATTGGAACGTGCCACTAAAGTATTGGATTTAATCCATACTGATGTTTGTGGACCACTTAGTGTAAATACGAGAAACAACCATCAGTATTTCATAACCTTCATAGACGACTTTAGTCGTTTTGGTTATGTGTACTTAATGAAGTATAAATCCGAAGCCTTTGAGAAATTCTTGGAATTTCAGAAGGAGGTTGAGAACCAAACTGGTCACAAGATTAAGACACTTTGATCTGATCTAGGTGGCGAGTATCTAAGTGACGAATTCCTTAGTCATCTCAGAGATAATGGAATTATCTCTCAGTGGACTCCTCCGGGAACTCCTCAATTGAATGGAGTTTCGGAAAGAAGGAACATAACCTTACTTGATATGGTTCGTTCCATGATGAGCTTCATTGAATTGCCACCTTCATTCTAGGGTTATGCCTTAGAATCAGCAGTGAAGATTTTGAATCTTGTTCCCTCCAAATTTGTACCCAAAACCCTATTTGAGATGTGGTTTGACAAAATCCCGAATTACTCTTACTGAAGAATTTGGGGTTCTCCTGCTTACGTGAAGAGGGCAGTAGGAGATAAGCTTGAAGCCAAATCAAGCTTATGTAACTTTGTAGGATATCCTAAAGAGTCAATAGGACATTATTTCTACGATCCTCTTGAACAAAAGGTCTTTGTGCCAAGAAAAGCTACTTTTCTAGAGGACTCATTCCTTAGAGAAAAGAAAGGCAAGATCGTAGAACTCGAAGAGGTTTGAGACCAAGGTCCCACGCCAAGTATGGAGAGTGACGTCCCTCAACCAATCGCAGAGAGTGATACACGCGAAAATCCTCCTCTAGTAAGACGTTCTGAACGCATTCCTAGACAACCAGAGAGATAGTATGGTTTTCTCCACCAAACATCTCAAATGGATAATGATCCATTAACTTATGAGGAGGCACTGCTAGATTCGGACTCTGAACAGTGGAAAGAAGCAATGAAATCCGAAATGGATTCCATGTGCTCTAACCAGGTTTGGACTTTGGTTGATCCACCTGATGGAATCAGGCCTATAGGGTGCAAATGGATATATAAGCACAAGCTTGGAGTAGATGGAAGCGTGGCAGCCTTTAAAGCAAGATTAGTTGCTAAGGGTTTTACTCAAAGACCAGGTGTAGACTGTGATGAAACCTTCTACCCGGTTGCAATACAAAATCCTTCGGGTCTTGCTTGCCATTGCAATATATGATGACTATGAGATATGACAAATGGATGTGAAAACTGCCTTTCTCACTAGAGACATTGACAAAGAAATTTACATGGAACAACCTATGGGTTTCATATTCAGTGGGAGCGAACAAAAGATTTGTAAGCTCCAAAGATCAATCTACGGATTGAAACAAACTTTTAGGAAGTGGAACATTCGATTTGATGAAGTAGTCAAATCGTTTGGCTTTATTCAAAATCCGAATGAGTCCTGTGTGTACAAGAAAGAATTCGAAACCTCGGTTCAATTTTTGATACTTTATGTAGATGACAACTTCCTTATTGGGAATGCGAAGGATGATATGAAAGTAACAAAGTCTTGGTTATCGAACCAATTTGAGATGAAGGATCTTGGTGATGCATCCTACATTCTCAGGATAAAGATCTATCATGATAGATCTAGGAGACTGTTAGGATTATCACAGTTAGTTTACATAGATAAAATACTAAAGAGATTTAGTATGGAAGATTCCAAACGTGGGAAACTTCCAATGGGCCTGGGAACAGTTCTTTCGAAGAAGCTGTGTCCCAAGACTGAACTTGAAAAGTCCAGGATGTCCAAAATTCCTTATGCATCAGCTATACGAAGCATAATATATGCGATGCTATGTACTCGACCGGATGTGGCTTATGCACTTAGCGTGACTAGCCGATTCCAATCTGACCCTGGTGAAGGTCATTGGACTGCTGTAAAGAACATCCTTAAGTACTTACGAAAAACTGAGGATTTGTTCTTAGTTTACGGAGGCCAGCAAGATCTTATCATTAGAGGATACTGTGATGCAAGCTTTGCATCAGACATGGATGGCTTTAAATCCATGTCAGGATACATATTCTGCCTGAACGGCGGAGCAGTGAGTTGGAAAAGTTCCAAGCAAGCGACCACTGCAGATTCGACCACTGAGGCCGAATACTTAGCTGCAAACGATGCTGCTAAGGATGAAGTTTGGGTAAGAAACTTCATCCACGAGCTGAAGTAGTTCCTAGCATTAAAGACCCATTACAATGTTTTGTGACAACACCGGGGCGGTTACTCAAGCAAGAGAACCAAGATCTCACCAAAGGACCAAGCACATTTTGAGGAATTATCACTTAATCCGTGATATCATCAAAGAGAGGAGATGTGCAAATTGAAAGGGTCACATCGACAGAGAACATGGCAGATCCACATACTAAGGCCCTTAGTCAACAGGCTTTCGAAGGACATCTTCAGAAGATGGGTCTTAGATTAGCACCTGAGTGGCTTTGACGGGCAAGTGGGAGATTGTTAGGAATAGTGCCCTTAAATCAGATGTTTACTTTACTATTTCCTTGTGAAGTCACAAACAATCTTTGAATAATAAACGGAATGATTTTGTTCATAGGCAATCACTTATTTATGTCTGTTTGGGTTGACTGTGTTTTGCATGTATTGAACTCCCCTAATCCGATGAGGCTGTTAAGAACTTTGTCGTTATGGGAACGACACATGAAGCAAGTTCTTAACTCCGTAGGCAAGGATTAGAAATTTCTCCAAGTCGAGAGTCCGACAGACAGTGGGAATGTCGACCTTGACTTTGTTGAGACGTGCTTGTGTGATTATGTCATTTTGAAGGATCACTCAGTTTCGTGGAGTGATAAGTGCATACGATGATGCGTTCATAATACATGAGGGTGATTGTTACAAGAACTACATCACTGAGATGTCCCGCATGAGAACATTCCTAAATGGGAAAGAAAGTTTCCAGAAACTTCCAGTTTAGGAAATATCTCACAGGTCAATAACGTGATTCATTAATCCTTAGACTTGAGATTCTGTAATATCTCATATGAGTTAACTCTGTAATCTTTGATATAGGCTCAAAAGGGGGTCGACATACTGACGCCTGAACCACGACCTATGTTGGGATTACACAAGTGACATATGTAGAATTAGTAGAATCAACAAAGGACCTACACTTGTTAAGAACAAGAATGATCTCTTACTGATTGAGTTGTTTGTAATCCATTAAACATTAAACCCTTGGCCAAGGTGGATAAAAGATCAAGACATCGAGAAAATGGGGTTTTCTTGGATTGAGGTCTAAATGGATATGAAACGAACTTAACTTTAAAGATCAAGAATATTTAGGCTCTAAGAATATTCCCATGCCTTAGTTCTTGATTGAGATATGGAGTTGTAGGAGGATCATATTTCACTGTATCTTATTGACTGAAAGGTTCTTCGATTTATTTCGTTATTCGGCTAGGGGTCACACACCCATTGCTAGATTACGGTAGTGTGATATGTGAAGTGATTAATTAATTAGGGAATTGATTAATTGCTATCACTGCTAATCGAATAATGAACCTAAAAGGTCACACACAAATGCCAGGACACGAGGGTTATGGTAGGATGTTAATATGATTAACAAAGGATCAAAATAGTTGATCAAAATGGAGCAAAACACGTGGGCATTGCCACGTGTCAAAGACACGTGACTGCCATATGTCACGCAAGCCTGCGTGGCTACCGCGTGTCATGTACACGTGGCATGCACGTGGCTTTGGGCGTGTGTTTGCTTCATATGTGAATTCTTTTCTAGAATTAACTAATGAAATTGTAATTAATTAATTTTAGTCTTTTAATTAATTGTTAAGACTATTCTCAAATAAACTTAACCCAATAAATAATTAATTGGGAATTAATCTATTTATTGAATATTGACTTTTAACTTTACGAAAGTTGAAAAGTCCAACTTCCTATTGTAGGAGAGAGAAGGTTATTCTTGCAAAAGACTTGGAGAACAAGTTGGGAACTTATTTTCTCCAATTAAATTAATAATTAATTAGTTAATTAGTGAACAAGAAAACAAAGTCCACTAGGTTTGGGAACCCTAGGGATTTTCGAACCACCTAGTATAAGTACTAAGGGTGGTGATTCTCTTATTTTTTAGAAAATTAAAAGAAAAGTTTTCAAAGCAAAACCCTAGCCATTAACATAAGTTATAGAACTAGCATTCTCACTTGCTTGATCGTGTTCTAGGACTGGTGTGGATATGCTTTGGAGGATCGCTGCTTTGGGATCTATCGAAGACCGTTCGAGGGACTTTCCACTTGAAGGGTGTTTGTTAGGTGGTAACAACATCACCAGAAAGCTTCAATTAAAGTGAGTTTCTTGTTATGCCCAACGTTACAGTATGAAAATTTCAAGACAACGATTAAACTTGTGGAAAATTTTTAAACTTCCGCTGCGCACTCTTTCGTGTTTTCCAACAGTTGAGCCTATGGATAATAACACTAGGGTCGATCCCAGTAAGGTCCGACACTTTCCATGCAAAAACATCAATGTTTTCTCTCAAAAAATCGAACATCATAATTTGCGAGGGTCCAGCGAGGCTCGAGCCAATCTGAGTGGTTTTATCTTTGTTGCCAGACTTAAGTTCGATGGTTAGGAAGTTTTCAATGGGCTCTATCTGTGCCTCAGGACGGGGGGCTTCGAGTGCCCTTTTCTTTCCCATGAGGCGGTTGCCCCCACCCTCGGGGCTCGCCCTCGGCCGCGCCCTCTTCTGAGGAGGATGCTTCCATTGCTCCGAGCGGACCACCCTCGGAGTCGCCTTTCCCACTCGTAGTTTTCTTTTTGTTCTTCTTCTTGTAGAGCTTCGCTCATTTTCTCGTGGGACCATCCTCGTCCAGATTGTGGAAATCCACAGGCTTTTTGGTGGACCTAATCTGGAAAATTCTTTCAGTTTTTGGCTTTTTGAGGGACAACATGTAAGACTCCCATGCTTCGTTGACATTGCACAGGATTTCGCCCGTTCCCTCGGGGGTGGGGAACTTGATTTTCCGGTGGTAAGTGGAAATGATTGCCTTGAAATCGATAAGAGCCAAGCGCCTGATAATGATGTTGTAAGGGATCTCGATTTCCACTACCGCATATGTTACCATCAGAGTCTTCCGCTGTGGGGCGCGACCTACGGAGGTGGCTAAGCGAATTTGTTCACGAGGGACAACCTCTGATCCCCCAAAGCCTTGAGGTCTATTTTGAGGGGTTCGAGGGGAATATTTGTGATGTTCATTTTCTGAAAAGTGGAGTAAAGAAGAACATTTATCGAGCTTCCACTATCGACAAGGACCCTCTTTACAATGTGATTATGCACATCTAAGCTAACCACCATGGGGCAGTCAGAGGTTTCACCGACCCCATGGGGTGTTACAATATGCTCCAGGTCCCTATAGCTAAATCCTATCACTTCATTCTCCTTGGAATTGAGAGCGCCCGACTCTTTGATAGCATAACCATGTTTGGGCACCGAGGGCCGTTGGTCATAGCTACACACATAACGGCGGTGAGAGGAGTTGGAATCTCCCCCCGAGGAGCCTCCAGCAATCATGTAAATGACTGCAAATGGCGTATTCTCAGGTTCGGACATTTTTTGCTTGCCTCCATTACTGTTCTCTGTTTAGCACTCTCGAGGGCTCCTCGAGCGTAACGGACTCCTTCTTCGAGCCTTAGTTTGCTCGTTGTATTGTTCATCGTATCGTTCCAAAACCCGAACAAACTCCTTCAAATGACCTCCATCGATGAGTCTTTGTATCTCACTTTCCAGTTGGCGGTATTCATCCGTGTTATACCCCTTTTGTTTGTGGAAGGCGCAGTATTTCCCCGAGCGCCTTTGAGTTTCAGTTTTCTTCAACTTTGGGGGTCTTTTGAAGAGCTTCTCATCTGAAAGTGAATAGATCTCGGAGATGGGCCGGTTGAGAGGGATTCGCTCATGTTTGCGAGGGTGAGGAGGGGATTTGCGGTGCTCTTCATGGGTATCCTCTTGCCCTCGCTCGCCCTTGTGGTGGCCTAACGGGCATGCCACATTGGATCTGTACATATCCTCGAGTGCAAAGAACGGTTTAGCAATCTCTCTCATGGCGATGAGGGCCTTGGGTCTTTTCTTGACAATGGCTTCAAAAAACTCGTTACTCACATAGTGCTTGTGGTTGATAGCCTTAAAGAGCATATGGATTAAGAAATCTATTGAGGGACGCTCGACTAAGAGCACCTCTTGGTTGAATCGAGTGAAGAAAGATTGGAGGGACTCACTTTGGCCTTGGACCAAGTTGTACAAGACCGTGGGCGCAGTGACTGGGGCTTTGAGCTAGTTAAAATGATTCAGAAAGGCATTGGTAAGGTCTTCATACCCCCTAATCGAGCGGGGCGGCAGCCGTTTGTACCATTCTTGAGCCATTCCCACGAGGGATGCGACAAAGACTTTAGCCCAATAATGGCTGGAATGCTCGTACAGATGCATCAAATGCAGAAAATGGTCTAAATGTTCTGCAGGATCGGTGGTTCCATCGTAGCGGTTGATGGAAGTGGGGACTTTTCCCATTCCACCTTAGGCCATCAAAACTTCTTCTATGAGGGGAGAGCCCCCGTCAGGGGATGGTTGTCATAATCTTCGTAATTCTCCTCTTGTTCTTGGTACCGAGGAGCCTGATTCTGGTGGGCTGGGCGGCGATCGTCTCTCGCCTTGGTTCTCTCGCCCCCAGCTTGGGGGGCTTGAGACCGCGCTTGAGAGAGCTGCTCAACCATGTCTTGCAACCCCTGTAGCTGGTCTTGCACAGCCGCGAGTAAGTTTGGGCTTTCTTCATCTGCTTTACTGCCTTCTCCTGAGGCTCATGAACGGACTTCCTCGTCCACACCTATCCTGTCCACAGGCCTCCTTTCTGCTCCCCTCAGAGGGGCTTCCTTTGCATTGATAGGTGGTGGCCGACCCTGTAGGACTGCTTGAGCGGCCATCAAAGGGTGAACCTACTATCCCCCCATAGGAGGGGCAATCTGAGAGGTTTGCCCCATTGGGAAGTAGGTTGCGGTAAAGTTCTTCCATGCATTCTGGGCAGCTTGAACTTCACACTGGGCGTAGATGGCTTGAAGCTGCCTTGGTGTCATGGGGGGTATCTCCACCCCCTCAATTTCTTTTAGGACTACCACGGGGAGTTGCATCTGCCCCACGTGATAGGGCTTGATGGCCGGCACCATGTTGGATGGAGCAAGCGTGTAACCCGGTGGTGGCATCATCATGGAGTACCCACCCATGGGAGCGACGGCGGCGGAGGGCAGATTCAGGGGAAGGTTTAAGCTTGATCCTCCTATCCCTCCGATGGGAGGCAGCTCTTGGTTGTTCAGTTGGTGGGACTCGTCGGGTCCCCTAACGGTGGTGTCACCCCAGTATTGGGTAAAACACCTATAACCTCAGCGAGGGGCACATCTCCATCGCCACCTTGGGGGGCATCATCTCCTCCCCCAACAGCTCCGGACCTTGTAGTTACCATAGCAAAAGGAGTGTTTGTTTTTCACCCAACAAGGAAGGATAAAAAAAGAAGATTGGTTTTCCACAAACGGTGCAAAAAATGATGGGGTTTAATCCGATGTGTCAACCTCCAACACTTTGTAATTTATTTGTGTGGCGAAACAGAGACTGTAAACTTTGGCGAAGGTGGCCGGTGATGGCTGGGTTTTACCTGCTGGGAACAAACACAAAAGGATCAGAAGGCCAAGCTGGGGGAATGGGGGGTGATACCCAGTTTAGCTCTCCGACGCTCAAGTCAGACGGTGAATGAAGAAGATGAACTAGATAAAACAAAGCTCAAGTAATGGAAGCTTGCTTACAGAGCATGTGTGAGATCCGTATATTTATCGTTGAGGGTCAGGGGCCTTTTGGTAATTGTGGCCATGTGGTCCTGCATTGATGTTGCCCTAGACACGTGACGCAATGAGGAGTCTCTGAAAGGGATCTCCTACAAAAGCCTATGAAAAGGTTGGTGGCGGCAACAGTGGAAGGAGTACGGGCACGTACTATGTGTCAGAGAGCTTTTTAGGTTGTTACCGAGGGCTAAGCACGCTCAGGTTTAAACAAGGGCTTTCTGGGCTCGCTTGGTCCAAGGGGATGCCTGGGCCAAAAGCATGATCTTGGAGAGAGTGGTTCTATCCTTGTGGCATCGGAGGTATTCCCGACAGTCATCTTGGAGGCATACTTCGAGGGTCAATTTGGGGAACACCCTTGAGGGCTGAAAAATGTTAGGATCTGGAACATAGCCTACATGCTCGGGAGGGTCCAAGTCCCTTGTGATAGTGGGATGATCGTTTCCTCGAGGGGAACACCCAATCGCAAGAGGTGGATTGGAGCGTCTTTGATGCGCGACGCTGTGTTGCGAGGATTGGGCCACGTGTCACTTACGTGTCTCGAGCGTATTTTAGCCTCATCATGTATTATATGTTTTTTGATATGAATCTCAACTATCTCTTCTTCATTACTATAAATCTCAATTATCTCTTTTCCCTCGATCACCCTCATCCACAGAAAAATTCAACTTCTGACGTGGACTCAGATCAGCAAAATTATATGTTTCCATAGGTTGAGATAATTGATAACACCTAACTGAAAATAAATTTTTACAAGTTAGAGTTCAATCACAAATATTCTTTCACAAATAGTTTTTTTAGCAATATATATAGTTTTACTTTATAATAGTAACAATACTAAATTATCAATACTAAAAATATATTAGATTTATGAGCAAAAGTTATAATTTACGTATACCTCGAAAATTAACCTCGTGAAGATATAGTGTGGGATCACCTTGAGGGATATAAGGATGCTTTTTTGAATTTTCTTTGTTATTACGTTTTGTGTTTTTGGTAAAAAAAAAAATTCGAGCTTTTTTTTTTCTCTAAATTATCTTCTAGCTTTTCTCTTTGTAAATTTTCTTGGCTTACACCTTTAATGAATATGTTCTTGTTTTCTGGGGTTGCATCGTCATTTTAAAATTGTTCACAAATCTTTTTAATTTTTCATTTACTAGAATATCTCTTGGCTTCTCGATGTAGAAAAAGATTTACAATTACATATTAAAAATGAAGAGTTTCCTTACTTGAGAGAAGGAAGAAAGAATTTTCTTTTCTGTCTAACGTTATTTGTCTAACATAGTTATCTGTTTTCCATCTAACGTAGTGAGATAACGTCCGTGAAAATTCCAAGTCAAGCAATTATTCTGTGCTAAGCGCGTAAGATTTTCCCTACCACGTGTCAAAGATCAAACAATAAAATAGGGGATGAAACATGGATGGAAAACAGGGGATCCCGTGCCTAAAGATTCTCAAAACGCAACTCATAAACATTCATAAACTAAGAAAAATGAATCTAAATATGCTAAATGAATTAAAGCTAAAAATTGAAGAATTAGTTTAATACGAAAAAGCAATACATAAACCGGAATTGAACTAAATTGTTTGAAGTAATCGATTGTCGGGAAAACGAGACAGAAACGCAGCAAAAATTTAAAATTTTTCCCAATAAGTTAGAATCGAATCTTGTAATTCCTATTCCCAAATTCGTAGAAACTCACTTAGATAGTAGCTTTCTTGACACGTTCTGGCCGCCCAAGAACACTCTTCACGCGGCTTGATCCCCAAAAGCTCCTTCGAATCTTTCAAGACTTCACGATAGTAGCCCTCTAGAGAATTAGTCCACCAACCGCGACCACGATCCAAATAGGGAGGATGCTAGTTCTATATTCGGTGTTTTGGCTATAGGGTTTAGTGTATAATATTTGAGAAAGGGGTTCAAATAGGAAATTGTGTATCATTATCCCATGGGGTTCAAACCCTATGTATTTATAGGCAAGGGGTTCGAACCCCTCTTCCTTGTTGGACAAGAATTTCAAACTCTTTTGGAAAGGGATTTTTTGCTTAGAGACCAAGTCTCTTACTTTGACCAAAAGTCTCCTTTTGATCAACTTGTCAAGTAAGAATAATATCTAACTCTCTTAGATATTTTATTTTACTTTATTTATTAAATAATAAATAACTTGAAGACCAATAATTAATTAATTCATAATTAATTATTTGTTTAGACTTTATTTCTCCAAATTAGGATTTTAATATTAATTCAAAATTAAATCAAAGTCCATTAAATAATTAACACATTAATTATTTAATATATATGCACGTACACACATGTGACTACACGTGTCACAAGGACACGTGTCATACACATGTTCCACACGTGTGCTTCACACGTGTGGACCCCACCATTCTCTTAATAGTTCGATCAACTCGTTTAATCGATTCAAGCCTTAACCCATGTGATTGGGTTGTTGTGTGTGACCCTCTAGATTCTTAATTCAATTAGAAGTGACCCTAATTAATTAATTCCCTAATTAATTAATCAGTCCACAGATCAAATGACCATAGTCTAGCAACAGGTGTTTGACCCCTAGCTTAATAAGAATGTCTCGATTCAACAGAACCTTTAAGTCATTGATTCATGTGAGATACAATCCTCCTACATCCCATCTCTCAATTAAGATCTAGGGCAAGGGAATAATTAGAACCCTAATAATCTTGATCTTAATGTTAAGTGCATTTCATATCCATTTGATCTCAATCCAAGAAACTCTTTTCATGATGTCTTGATCCACTGCCTTGGCCAAGGACTCCTAGATGGCATATGAATGACTTACACAATAAGAGATCATCATCTTGCTAATGCAAGCGTAGGTCCTTTATCGATTCTCATATACTTTCATGTGCCACTTGTGCAGCCCCAGCATAAGCCTTGAATCAGTTGTCTAAGGCGACACCCTTTAAAGCTTACACCTAAGACTACAGAGTTAGCTCATAAAGTATCAATGGAACCTCAAGTATAAGGATCACATAATCACATCAATGACTCGTGAGATATTTCCTAATCTGGAAGTTTCTATTTCTAGATATAGAAACTTCCTTTCCCAATTAGGAATCTTCTCACACGGGACACCTCAGTGTACCTACTTAGAATAAGCAAGCACCCCCATGTATCATGCACTTATCAAATATACACTTTGCACCCCATGAAACAAGGTGGTCCTTCTTAAGGGTGTGATCACATAAGCAAGCCTCGAACGAGTCAGGTTGACTCTCCCACTGTTTGTAGGACTCATCGGCTTGGAGTGATTTCTAATCATAACTTATGTGATATAGGGCTCGTCTCATGAACCACTTCGCCTAAATGGTTGAGTCCTATAAGTCATATTGATTAGGGGAGTTCTTGTACATGCGCAGTTAAAAGTAAACACACAATCAAACAAGAGCATATAAAGAAGTGTTGTCTTAATTCATATTATTCAAAGATTGCCTGTTGTTTACAAAAAGGAAAATACAAAAGCTAACTATTACATCGGTTTTCAGGGAACTATTCCTAACAATCTCCCACTTGCCCATCCAAGCCATTCAAGAGCTAATCTAAGTCCCATCTTCACAAGATAACGTTCGAAAGCTTCTCGACTAAGGGGTTTAGTAAGCGGGTCTGCCACGTTCTCTGCTGATGTGACCCTCTCAATTTGCACATCACCTCTTTGATGATATCACGGATTAGGTGATAATTCCTCATAATGTGCTTAGTCCATTGGTGAGATCTTGGTTCTCTTGATTGAGCAACCACCCCAGTGTTGTCACAAAACACAATAATGGGGTCTTTCATGCTAGGAACGACATTCAATTCTTGAATGAAGCTTCTAATCCAAACACCTTCCTTAGCTGCATCATTTGCAGCTACATATTTGGCCTCAGTGGTCGAATCACTACTAGAAAAACGTCTTATAGCGACGGATTTAGCAATGGATTTTGGCCCAATTAGCAACGGATTATGCTTTAACAACGAATTTAGCAACGAAAATTTTCCGTTGCTATAACCCTCGTGGCTAATCCATAGCAATGGATTTAGCAACGGATATTAGCAACGGAATTAGCAATAAATTTATAGCAACGAATTACTACCCACAGAAATTAGCTACGGGCCCAGGAGCCCCTAACCACCTGGTTCGACTCACCACCAGGGCCACACCACCCCAACCCCACCGAGCCAACCCAAGATGACTCATAATTATTTTGAATAATTTGTGCAAGGCAAGATTTGAACCTGGGTCTCCAGGGAACATGGTTGGACTCCCAACCAACTCGGCTAGCTTCATTGTTGGTATAATGAGGTTTTTTTTATGTGTATAACAACATTAACATATTCATACCTTAATTTTAAGCACTTATTATATTAAGTTTAAATATAAGTATTTTTCAAATATAATTTTATATTAAATATAATCATAGATATCCGTAAATAATTGCATTAAGCATTGTTAAAAATATACACTTCTGTATTTTAATTATAATTTATGTACTTTAAGTATAATATATCATACTACTAAACAAATATGACATATTTTAATGATTTATATTGTATATTATACCTTATAATTAACATAAATTTTAAGAAAAGTAACAAAATCTAATAGCAATTGTGATACATTTGCATTATAATTAGTCTGAGTAAGTGGAGTTGGGTCCGACTAAAATTTTCATATGATGTTTTCATTTTATTAGGAATTTAACTTGGACATGTAAATCTACTTAAATTAATATGACTATAAATAATTCAATTTTGTAGCTAGTTAATTGGTTTATAATAAGAGTATAATATGACAAATTAAAAATTAGAATAAAGTTCAAAATAACATTTTTCTATCCAATTTTGTATCAAATAAAAATATGACAGGTTTTTTTTATCATATTCGACAAAATCTAATAACATTGTGATATATTTGGATGAATGTTTACATAACTAATGTATATCAACTTAAGTATAAGTTTTTATGACATATAAAAAAAAAGATGAAAGTTTACATAATTAAATAATTAGATTTAGTTGGTAGTTGAATAAAGAACTAATTTTATGTCAATATGAAGTATTCACTTATACATCTGTAGAACAATATCTGCATTTTGAGGAACTATTGTATTATTTAGCAATCGTAGTTGAATAACTTAATATAAAGAATTATTTTCTTAATAACATTTATATTTGAATTTATAGAATTATATCTATATACTGAGGAATTATTGTGTTAAGCAACCGTTAGATGTTAAATTAAGAAGTTTTCTTTTAATATAATGAATTTATATTAAAATTTGTAGAATTATATCTAAATATTAAGAAATTATTGTGTTATGCAACCGTTACATGTTAAATGAAAAACTTTTTTCTTAATATCGAAGTATTTATATGTGAGTTTCAAGCGTTATATATGTGAATTTTAAGGAATTATTGTGTTATGCACTCTTTTAATGATTTATAATGTATATTATACCTTATAATATATAAATAATACAGATTTTCTATCAAATAAAAATATTCAAGGCTTTTATATATGAAAGGTTATTTTATACAAATATGAATTCTATATAATCCCCGAATATATGATCATATAATCCCCGAACATATGAATTCTATTAAATTTTTAATCAACTATTTATAGTAACGAATTTTTCGTTGCTAAATTATAAGTATTCTATTATTTTTTAATTAAATATTTATAGCAATAGATTTTTCGTTGCTAAATTATAAATATTCTATCAATATTTTAATCAATTGTTTATAGCAACAGATTTTCCATTGCAAATATTTTTTATTATTCATTTATTTTTATTCCAAATAGCAACGAAAAATTCGTTGCTAAATTATAAATATTTTATTAATTTTTTTAATCATATGTTTACAGCAACGGATTTTCCGTTGCTAATCTTTTTTATATTTATTTATTTTTCAACCTTATTGCAACGAAAAATCCGTTGCTATTTAGCAATGGATTTTCCGTTGCTAATATTTTTCATATTTGTTTATTTTTATTTCTTTTTTTCTTCCATATAGCAACGAAAAATCCGTTGCTATTTAGCAACGGATTTTTCGTTGCTAATATTTTTTATATTTATTTATTTTTATTTCTTTCTTTTCTTTCATATAGCAATGGAAAATCCGTTGCTAAATAGCAACGGATTTTTCGTTGCAAATATTTATAAATATTATATTATTTTTTATTAGGTTTTTATTTTAATAGCGACGAAATTTTCGTCGCTATATATACCAAGTTATTTTTTTTTTTATTATTTAATTTTAGCAACGAAAAATTTGTTGCTATTTTTTTTCATATACAGCAACGGATTTAGCAACGAAAATTCCGTTGCTAAAGCATTTTGCTACAATTTTTTTTTCGTTGCTATATCCGTTGCTAAATAGCAACGAATAATTTTCGTTGCTAAATTTCCGTCGCTATAAGACGTTTTTCTAGTAGTGAATCTGCAGTGGTCGTTTGCTTGGAACTTTTCCAACTCACTGCTACGCCGTTAAGGTAGAAAATGTATCCTGACATTGACTTAAAATCATCTAAGTCAGATGTGAAGCTTGCATCGCAGTATCCTCCGATTGCCAGATCTTTCTGTCCTCCATATACTAAGAATAAAACCTTAGTGCTTCGTAAGTTCTTTAGGATATTCTTCACGGCAGTCCAGTGACCTTCTCCAGGGTCTGATTGGAAATGGCTCGTAACACTAAGTGCATAAGTCACATCTGGTCGAGTAGATAGCATTGCATACATTATGCTACCTATTGCTGAGGTATAAGGCAGTCATTCTTTCCTTCTCAAGGTTCGTCTTAGGACACATGTTCTTCGAAAGAGATGTTCCTACATTCATGGGAAGAAGTTTGTTCTTCGCATTCTCCATACTGAACCGTTTCAGTACTTTATCTATGTACATTGATTGTGATAATCCTATCAATCTCTTAGATCTATCCCTATAGATCTTAATACCGAGAATGTAGGACGCATCACCAAGATCTTTCATCTTGAATTGGTTCGATAACCAAGACTTGGTAACTTTCATGTCATCCTTCGAATTCCCAATTAGAAGGATGTCATCAACATAAAGCACCAAGAATTGCACTGAAGTCTCCAATTCCTTTCTATACACGTAGGACTCATTCGAATTTTGAACGAAGCCAAATGCTTTAACTGCTTCATCAAAACGAATGTTCCAATTCCTAGAAGCCTGTTTCAATCCATAGATTGATCGTTGGAGTTTGCTAACCTTTTGCTCACTCCCACTAAATGTGAAACCTATGGGTTGATCCATATAACTGTCGTTATCAATGTCCCCATTAAGAAAGACAGTTTTCACATCCATTTACCATATCTCAGAGTCGTAATATGCAGCTATGGAAAGCATGATTCGAATGGATTTTTGCATTACAACCGGTGAGAAGGTTTCGTCAAAGCCCACACCGGGCCTTTGAGTGAAGCCTTTGGCAACGAGCCTTGCCTTATAAGCTGCAACATTTCCATCTACTCTGAGCTTTCTCTTAATGATCCATTTGCAACCTATGGGTCTTACCCCATCAGGCAAATCAACCAAGGTCCAAACTTGGTTGGAGTACCTGGAATCCATTTCGGACTTCAAGGCTTGTTTCCACTGATCAGAATCCGAGTCTGATAGTGCCTCCTCATATGTTAGGGGATCATTATCCTCTCGAGAGATTTAATGGAGAAAACCATACCATCTCTCAGGCTGTCTAGGAGTGCGTTCAGAACACCTTAGAGGAGGATTTTCACTTGTATCGAAGTTCGTGATTGGTTGTGGGGTATTGGATTGAGACGTCTGTTGCGTGGGTGGCATGGGATCATCTCGAATTTTTTCGAGTTCCGTGATCTTGCCTTTCTTTTCTTCTAGGAACGGTTCCTCAAGAAAAGTTGTATTTCTTGAAACAAACACCTTTTGGTCAGTTTGATCATAGAAGTAGTATCCTATGGATTCCTTAGGATAGCCAACAAAGTAGCATAAGTTAGAACAAACGTGTAGCTTATCTCCCACTGTCCTCTTCACATAAGCCGGACAACCTCAAATTCTTAATTAAGAATAACTAGGGATTTTAACATGCCACATTTCATAGGGTGTTTTAGGGACTGACTTTGAAGGAACATGATTTAGAATCTTGGCTGCACTTTCTAGAGCATAATCCAGAAAGAAGGTGGTAAGTCAGTGAAATTCATCATGGAACGAACCATATCAAGTAGGGTTCGATTCTTTCTCTCAAAAACTCCATTAAGTTGAGGAGTTTCCGGAGTAGTCCACTGAGAGATAATGCCATTATCTCTAAGATGATTAAGGAATTTTTCACTAAGATACTCGCCACCTCGATCAGATCGAAGTGTCTTGATCTTGTGACCAGTTTGGTTCTCAACCTCCTTTTGAAATTCTAAGAATTTCTCAAAAGCCTCAGATTTGTACTTCATTAAGTACACATAACCATAACGACTAAAGTCGTCAGTAAAGGTTATGAAGTACTGATGATTGTTTCGAGTGCTTACACTAAGCGGTCCACAAACAACAGGATGGATCAAATCCAAGGTCTTTGTGGCTCGTTCCACACTCCCTTTGAAATGAGTTTTGGATATCTTTCCTTTGAGACAGGATTCACAGGAAGTTAACTGTTTAAGGTCATTTTCAGAGAATGTCCCTAAGGTAGTTAACTTGCCAATTCTGTTTTTAGAAATATGTCCTAATCTAGCGTGCCATAAAGATGCTGAGACTTCGTCATCTCTCTTACATTTTGTTTCTCGTTGTATATTCAGAATATTACTGTTTTAAGTTAGATAAAGTCCATTGTTTAATGTACTAAGATGTATTGAAAAATTATTCTTTTTAAGGAAAAAGTTACTATTTTTAATATTAATTTCATAACCTTCGCAATCAAGTATTGGAACTGAAATAATATTACGAATAATGTCTGGTATATAAAGGACTTTATTTAAAACTAAAACAGAATGACCTAAATCTAATCTAATTGTGTCTAAAGCTTGAACTTCGACCGTTAAGCCGTCCCCAATCTTCAAGACACATTCTCCTCCCTTCAGCTGCCGGACCTCACTTAGCATCTGTACATCATTACAGATATAAGATCCACAACCGGTATCAAGTACCCAAGAGTTAGAATTAATAGAAAGATTTACTTCAACGAGAAACATACCTTTCTTTAGAGTAGCCTTGTACTCTTGGTAGTTTCTCCTCCAATGCCCCGGTTTGCCACAATGTAAGCAAACATCCTCTTTTTGATCATGTTTCTTCTTTTGGGCTTTTCCCTTCGTGATGCCTCTATTAGGCCTAAGGGACTTCTTCTTCTTTTGGGCTTTCTTTCCCTTGCCTTTAGAAGGCTTAGAGGTAGATGGAGCTAACCTTGTTGTCCTTTTTTATCGTGCTTTCAGCAGTCACAAGCTGACTAATCAGCCCAACTACACTGGCATTCGCATGATTCATGTTGAAGTTAAGGACAAAAGGGTGGAATGAAGGTGGGAGCGAGGCTAGCAACAGATCCACTGAAAGCTCATCTCTCAGTGGCATGTCCATGGAGGCAAGTTTCTCAGTGAGAGCAAGAAACTTGAGTCCATATTCATGGACACTTGTACCTTCCTTCATTCTCAAATGGAACAATTCTTTTGAGGTGTTATACCTTGTAACACGTTCATGAGGACGGTAAAGTTTCTCTAAGTGGTCGTAAATCTCCCAAGCGAATTCCATGGACTCATGCATGTCCGGAGATATGTTAGCAAACATGAGACAACGGGCTTGGAGATTATCATCCTTCCACTTCTGGATCGCGTCCCGCTCAGCCCAGGTCCGAGCTTTCCCTTCGGGAACGGGCTCCAACTCGTAGAGAACATAAGTTCTCTTCTCGGAATCTAGAACGATTTTTAGATTCCTAAGCCAATCAGAATAGTTGGGACCAGTCAACTTGTTTGACTCGAGGATCGATACTAGAGGGTTTTTTATTGCCATTTCAAAATACGTAGAGAATCACAGGATCTACGACCTAAATGAAAAAATAGAGAACTAAGTGAACATACTGAATAATAACGATATACATGAGATTAGGTCTTTAATCTACGTACCTTCCACTGTTTTTAGAAGATCTATAATTCCCAAAGATCTTAGAGGATACTTGTTATTCCAATGGGTACTAAGATCCTAAGCACTTTATCTTGAACCCCACGACTCGTGGACATTCTCAATAAAGCCTAAGGTACGTACAATTTACCAATTCCAACACTGTGGAATTCTTAGTAATGTTTTTGCATCACATATCTTTCAATATGGACCCACGACTCGTGCGACATCCATATTGACTTAACCGTTAAGCTAAACCCATCAATCAAAAGATCAAGATCAAAACTTAGTTCTAACGACCCACGACTCGCGGACATTGCCCTCCCCAAAATTGACCTCGAAATATTGATCATTTAAAATGATCAATTAGGAAACTAAGAACTAATAGATTTCACATAGTCACCCCACGACTCATGGACAGTAACTAGCTTCCTCTATTAAACTTAAATTTTATTGATAGAATGCTAGGAATTTAATATAAAATTTGCACCTCGAAATAAACACCTATTTTTCAAAAATTAGCTTAATATTTAATGGAAATTTTCGATTTAACCGGAGAGTTTCCCGGTTCGACCTCACCAACTTATATGTTATCCATTTTAATTAGTCTTGATTAATGCAAGTACAACTTAAATGCATTTCACACAAGCACATAGCAAATAACATGTCCTAGCATGATACTAACATGTGATGATCATGAGTTCTACCTATCTTATGCGTTATATGTGGGAGTCACTCCACAATCACAAGTTCTAATATACATGCCACATAAAACAGTTTAAATCACATAAGGGAATTGAAAATAAAACGATGCCCTATCTATTACAATAATAAAAATCCTCTCTAACACTTCGAGAGGTCTTCACTTATGGCCTCCATCTTGTTACTTGTTGTGTGGATCCATCTTACTCCATCGGTGCATTAAAATGAAAGAAAAAGACCTCACCACCTATCTCTACTCTCAAATTACAATAAAAAGAAAAAGACATAAAGTAATAAGGCTCAATCTTCATATTGGCCTTAGACAATTACACGGGGCATACCCCGGTCTCAAAAACAGTAATATGGAAAGCCACATAATAAACACATAATAGTGCGCACATAAGTGGGACATCAACCCCAATTGAAAAACGCAACTATTGGGCTCCAACCCCAATTTAAACCATTCATGTGCATAAATTAAAACAATTCATAAGACTAAACCCATGATCACCTAACATGCATAAGTTGTAAGAATTTAAATTTAACCAATAACTTAAAATTCTCGCTTTAAGCCCTAATGACTTAAAACACGACTTAGATGCAACTCTTGTTCAAGGGCCTTTTCTATAAAACCCGAAAAACAATAAACTAATAAAATTTCAATTAATTTCTGAAAATTAATAATTTTATTCTTTCAGTATTTTCTGAAAATAAAGTTCGTAATTTTTTCAAAATTTAAATCGTCTTAATTTCTCAAAATCTCAATTTAAATAATTATTTCATAAATAATTCTAATTTAATAAAATAAAATTTTAAAGAAAAATTAAATCGGGATTTCAAGGATCGAAAATACAAAAAACACAAAAACACGAAAAACTGGCCGGAACCCCGGAATCGCAAAGTACCGCTGCGCGCTGGCACGCACGAACGCGCTCGCCAGCAGCGCGCACAGGCGAGATAGAATGGGCCGGCGCTACTAACCAAGCCGTTTCTCGCCCATAGTCGCTGGTAGCTTGCTTCCAAGACCTGTCTTATATGATAGTTGTGGCCATAACCAAAAGAAGACGAGGAGGAGCCGGACAACGAAGCCACCTCATCAGATAAAGATGTCTCTGATGCTACTCGCCCGACAATAACCACTTTTTCGATTTTTTTGTTTTTGCGAGTTCGGTCAGGAGGGACAAAAGAAAGATACTTTCTATCAGTCAAAAGTGGATATCGCCCCCCCTGCTCCCACAGTCCGCTTACCAAGGAATAGAAAGGAAAGGTTTCCTCGGGCCGGACGGAGATTGGCCCTCGAGTGCAAAGGTAGAAAGGAGCTTGACTGCAAGACCCACCCATCGAGCAGGGACGAAAGTCGGCCTTAGTGATCCGACGGTGTCGAGTGGAAGGGTCGTCGCTCAACGGATAAAAGTCACTGTAGGGATAACAGGCTGATCTTCCCCAAGAGCTCACATCGACGGAAAGGTTTGGCACCTCGATGTCGGCTCTTCGCCACCTGGGGTTGTAGTAGGTTCCAAGGGTTGGCTCAGGGAAAGACGGGCTCTCTGAATCGTTGTTTTTTCTAGGGCCACCCCTAACTGAACTCGCCAAAAAAAGAAAAATTGAAAAAGTGCACGCGCGAGGGGAGGGGTTGGCCGGGCATCCCGCGCGGCTGCGGGATGAAGCGTGCAGGACGTCCCGCGCGGTTGCGGGACGCCTGTGTGGGCGCACCTAGGCGGCTCCCGCGCGGTTGCAGGAGGTGCTCGCTGGGTTGGGGCATGCTACATGTTGGCACATCCCATTCCCTTGTGTTCATTTCGCGTTTCATTTTTCGTATCTCAGGTTTCCCAAAAGCCAATTCAATCCAAAATTCAATTTACGATTTAAATAGATTTCAACCAAAACAGTTTTTCAAAACACGATTTAAGAAAAGAGTTTTAAGAAACTTTTAGGAAAAATATAGTTTCGTATTTCAGGCTTTCTAAAAGAACTCAAGAATACTCAATTCGCATCTTAGCCTAAGAATTTTCTACCAAATTTAGAATAATTTAGACGAATCAGAAATAGGCATTGATAGGTGGCTCTGATACCACTTGTTGGGAAAACGAGACAGAAACGTAGCAGAAATTTAAAAATTTTCCCACTAAGTTAGAATCGAATCTTGCAGTTCCTATTCCCAAATTCGTAGAGATCAAGAAACTCACTTAGATAGTAGCTTTATTGACACGTGATAGACAAATCTTGAACCCAAGTGTAAGTTCTAAATTCGATTGCAACACTTAAGGTATCGTATCCACAGGGAAGGAAAATCAACAACCACTTTTATGACTACTTCTAATCTAGAGACCGAACAAAGATTGACAGAGTTGTACAATACTACTATGACAAAATTAAACCAAGTAATGACTAATTAACCACACGAACTAACGACTAAAATCGAGAATAAATCAATTAGCTAAAGTAGGTCGGGGAGTAAATCATATGCCCTTCAGTGCTTTAATCAATGCTCATGTAAGTATGTCTGATTCTTCAACCTAATCACAAATTTATACCTAGCTTCTTTCAAAGCCTAGATGTCTAATTAATCAAGCCAAATGTTGTTCTCACAATCACTTAGTAACCGGATTAATCGATTAAAACAAGATTAGTGTATTTAAAACCTAGCGGCTTGGCATGGAATTCTAAATACGCTTTGTAGAAATTAGGGTTAAATTTCTTTAAGCCCAAAAAGTCTAAGTTTTGGAAAACAATCTCCATTATCCTCAATCTCTCAATTATCGGATAATTTACGATATGTTAATGGATGGCCAGTCCACACACATTCTATTCAAATCCGTGTTCCTAACAAAGAATCATACACTTTAACTCAAGCATTAACTCAAACACCTTAGATGCATAACCCTTACCCCCTAACCCTAGGGGATTAGTTCCTCATAGTAGACTCAAAACTCATTAAAATCAAAGGAATTTCACTCAAAACATTCATGTCTAACATAAACATCAAAACGAAACTAATAATTCTGGAAATTCTAACTTAATTATCAAAACGAATCTAGAATAATTAAACTAACTATACTAAACCTCAATTAACAAAAACTAAAGATTGAGGAATTTGTTTGAATATAAAAGCAATAAATAAAACCAAATTGACAAAGTCTTGTGATTGGATTGAATCTTCAACTCTATGTCTTCGTGTTTCTTCCGCCTACACGTCTTCTTGAACTTATGGGAAAGTATCTGTCCAAAAGCTCCCCAAACTAGCCTCAAAACCGTGCTTAAATAGAATTCCTAACTCAGCTCCGCAACGTGACACGGGCGTGCAGTGCCCATGCACAAAAAAGTGACACGCCCGTGTCAACTACAAAAATCGTACTCGCGCTTTCTTCTTGACACGGGGGTGTCAAAGGTTGTTCTTCAGAATGACACGGGGGTGTGGGACTATCCAGACCTCTCTGTACCGAGACACGGGGGTGTCTCGGTTTGCTCTATATTGGTGACACGGGCGTGTCACCTTCTGAAATCCGTGGGTCAACTCCTGTACTGAGACACGGGGGTGTCTCAGTTTACTCTTCCAAGGGGACACGGGCGTGTCACCTAGAATTTCTCGTTTTTTCGCCCGTTTTCGCATGGTTTTGCTTCTACTTCGTTTCTTCAACTCCAAGGTGAAATGTACCTAAAAGGGACCATAACTCGCATTATAAACTCTTAAAACGACATAAATCTAACTCAAATTGCCCTACAAATCCATGCAAAAACCCTATTTATCAAACTCCCCCAAACTTGCATATTGCTCGTCCTCGAGCAATCGAGAAAATTGCATCAAACCAACCTCAAAATCAATCTCTCAACAAGGCAATTCTCAGAATTTCACTTAAGCAAGTCTAGCCTATCAAACACGTTACTACCAAGCTTAAGAATCAACACAATGGTACAAAATAGAATATCCTCGTGTAGTGTGTGAATTCGAACAAAATAATATACAACGGTTAGAGCACCAAACTAATGATTCCTTCCTAAATACTAATGATAGAATTCGGAAAACATTTTTCGTACCTATCTCCACTAATGGAATTAACTCAGAATTAAGGATTGGAAGGTCTTTCGAGGCTTGTAATGTGGGTTAGGGGTTAAGGTTATGGAATTTTTAGTTTAGTATTGACTCAACACACCCGGCTCACCCATTCAAATCTCCTCGGTCGCCATCTTTGACTTTCTTGTCTAAGTTTGTCACATGCAGACAGTCTAAGAGTTTCTTCTATTTCAAATCTACTCAATCATTTTTTTTTTCGTTCTTTTATCTCTCCCTTTTTTTTTCTTCTTTTGTCTACTTTCTGCTTTTAAAACTCGTTCTTTTACCACTTCCTTTTGAATTCTTCTTTTCTTTCAGCATCTAAGATTATATCTTATTTATACTTTTGGCTCTTCATCAGGAATTTAGTAACATCTTCAATCGATTCAAACGAGTGAGCAAAGTGTGACTCTAGGGTAGGTTTATGGTGCTGTGCCTGTGGCTTATAATGTGGCTACAAAAATTTAATGGCACAACACTTAGGCTCAGCGGGGTCAACAAGATTTCGTTATTTAGTGAAAATGGCTCAATAGCGAGGCTACCTCCAACATGAATGCCTAAGTCATCTCCCTAATTCTTTGTCAATTCAAAATTTCGCCTCAATAGGACTAAAATGCATCCTAGTCACTTCTCAGTATTATTCAAGAATTACTAACTCAGCATTCTAAACTAAGTACATAACCATGTTCAAATGTGCACAAAAATAAGGATATCCTATCATACCAAAATATCAATACTCACACCTAACTTCATGCATTCGACTAGCCTAACTCACTTTGGCAAAAATTCCAACAATCAAGCCTCATCGAAAAAATAAAAATTTTGGCCTATTTTCAACAATTATCTCTTCATTCTCAAGGATATCACAATAACAAGTATAAAATTCCCCAATGCATCTACCTATGCGAGATATTAACAATAAAACCAACACTTTTTGCCCCTCTCCCCCAAACTTAAAACATGCAATGTCCTCATGAATAAAAGAAAAAGAAAGAAGGCAAAACGAGAAATCCCTCAACACAGCGAAGAACCCGGCAACAAGCTATTCATCATGCCTAACCTGCACTTAGACGACTAAAACACGGATCAAAAGCTAAGTAAGAAAATGATAATCAACATGCAATTAACAAGAAGTCCCTGTTGTCAAGTACCTACTATAACCATAACAATAGCTAGCACAATTCGAATAATTAGGTTAGAGTGGTTAAGTATATCATTATACAGACCAAAGCAAAAAGACATGAAGCTAGAAAAGAAACCAATCATGGATATGGCGGCGGGAAGTGTGGGGGCTGGCTTGAGCTACTCTGTCCGGCACCTCCAAACTGCGAGGCAAGATATGCGTGGAGATTATTGAACCTTCCATCAATGTGAAGCTGCAAGGCATCAAGCCTTTCGTCCACATGCTCTACAAAGCTATCCATCCGCGCGTTCTGAGATGCCATAAACTCCCGCCTATAAGCGGGAATCTCCTCATTGTCATCTTGGGCCACTGGCATCGGTGCTCCTCGCCCGGCATCCTCTCGGTCCGGAATCTATGCCAGCCTCCTCTGCTGATCGAGAGTGAGGTCATCATACTTTGCCACACCCCACCTGTACATCTGATCAAAACGGTTCCTTTCCCTCTCCGGATACCAGGGTAAAACCCTGTCCTTCAAGCTCCCGGCAGACCATCGGATGAAGAGATCCATCTTGATAAACGTCTGCTCTTCAACATAGGGAAAGTGGGACAAAGGCTCAGCATCTTCTGGTTGCCACCCTATTTCCTTGGCCAGCTTCGTCACATAGGCTACATGGCCTATGGTTCCAGATGCCCTGCCAGCCACCTCCTTCAGCTTGTACATGAATTCGTACGTGGCCTCAAACTGCACCCCCTCCTTCATGAAATACATAATGGCCAACTCAAGCCCGTTGACATTTCCATCGCTCTCGTGCCTAGTACAAATTCCTACAGCTAGGAATCTATGCACCATGCGCCAAACCAAACTATCAATCCAGGTGGCCTTAGTATTCCGCGGGTTGTAGGCCGGGGCACCAGCTTTTAGAGGGAATGATCTCCAAACCGCCTCTCTTTCCTCCGTAGTCCAATTGGGCAAAAATGACATATCGCAACAAGGAAACCCTAAGGCATCACGAATGTCGCCATCATTTAATGATAGGGCATTCTCCCCATCCAACGTGAAATGGAGCTCGGTGGCGGCCTGGTCCCAAGTCATAGTGGTGAAGAATGCTGTTGTCAACTCCGGGTAGGTGTTGGCCGGAACCGTCATAAATGGCTTCCACCCTATGTTGTTAAACAAAGCCTCAATCTCCTCCCAAACCCCTAACCTACGGAGTGTAGCGAGATGCGGGAACTTGGTGGGCATAATGTTGCGGGTAGTATTCCGGTTGTAAGGGTTCCCAAGCCCTTCCAATATGACATTCACGGAGTCCCGTGGTTGGCGGCCGGTGGGGCCGGAAGATGAGGTTAGTTGCAAGGGGGCGGGTCTCTTGTTGTGTCCCATAATTCTTGCACAAAAATACTCCCAAATCAACAACAAAAATCAAGTCAAGTTCAATGGGGCATTTTATCGAACATCTTGTAAGCACCAGTAAGAAGTCTAGGATTTCATCAAATAAAGCACAACATTTCATCACCCAATACCTAGACTTAGCCTTCTATAATACCAAATTCGTTCAAAGATCATAGGCCCTCAATTTCATTCACAAATGTATAAATAACCACCCACAACATTCCTCCAACATGTGCAAACTCCATGACAATGTGTAAGAGCAAGGGTCAAATTTTCCACCACATTTCAAACACCTAACTCTAGCATGCACAAAACTCGACTAAGGAGCAAGAATTCATAGAAATTATATCCAACATGCTTCAATAAGAAATTAGGGTTCATATTCTAAAAGGCCCAAAATTTGCAAATTTTTGCCAATCCCTAATTCTACTCATGCCAAAACTTGAAATAGAGTCAAGAATTTCCAAGAATATAGAACATAATCATGCTTCAAAGAACTAGGGCTAACCCTTCTCAATTAAATCCAAGAAATTAAAGTACCCAAGAGAAGAGAAGACTTACCCGATTAATATAAGATGTAAAGTGTAATGTGTGTGTTGTCTTGCCGGATTATGATCTACAAACAATGGTGGTGGTGCTTGTGCCGTGTGGGAATGGGGGAAGGAGATAGAAGAGAGACGAGAAGAGGAGGTTGTTTTGTGTTAAATGACAAGAAACATAAGAAGAACCCCCGTTTTATTTCAACCGAGCGGACACGACACGCCCGTGTCGTTAAGTATGCTATATGGATGACACGGGGGTGTCATCCTTTACCTGGAGAATTCTGTACTATGACACGGGGGTGTCGTTTTCTCCTTCTAGACTTGACACGCCCGTGTCATTTCTCGGCTAGCAATTCTGTACCTAGACACGGGGGTGTCACAAAATGCCTAAGGCTAGTGACACGCCCGTGTCTCCCTCAAATCATCCAAACCTCTTCTGTACCGAGACACGGGGGTGTCTCGGTTTATGCTTTGTGGGAGTCACGCCCGTGTCTTCCCCCAAACTTAGAATTTTGGCCCGAAACGTCGCACAGAACGTTCCTTGGTGTTTTCATCCGCTAAATTCGCACCTATTAGCTCAAATTCTGCAAAGTAAAACCTTAGTACACCAAGTCAATCACCATTCCACTTCATTCTAAAGAAAACACACACAATACTCATGCATCCATTCGAAATTAAAACCACAGAAGAACCTCAATACCGAATACAATCCATGAGCTTCCTAATCCATCCACTCTAAACGAACCAAAGTACCTGAAACACGAAACAAAAGATAACATCAATCACAAGCTTAACTAACTAAAGAAAGGGAAGAAAAGAGAAGGAAAAAGGGGAATGCAGAATAGTTCTAAGTTATAGTCGTTAGCTTGACTTCGTGACTCCGGCCTAAGGCGCTGGAACCGTCAACACACACGAGACGTGTTCTCCAATTCGGTCGCCGACGAGATATGGCTTGAGTCTTTGTCCATTCACCACAAAGGGTGGCGAGCCCTCATTGCCTATCTCCACCGCTCCATTCGCCAAAACTTTTACCACTCTGAACGGACCGGACCACCTTGACTTAAGTTTTCCGGGAAAGAGTTTCAATCTAGAATTGTACAACAACACCAATTGACCCTCGACAAACTCCTTAACCCGAATATGCTTATCGTGTCACTTCTTCGTTCTCTCCTTATAAATCCGGGCATTTTCATAAGCCTCTAACCTCAATTCCTCCAACTCTTGCAAGTCAAGTATCCTTTTCTCGCCGGCTCTCGTGAGATCAAAATTTATAGCCTTAATGGCCCAGTATGACTTATACTCGATCTCGACGGGGAGGTCACACACTTTACCATATACCAGCTGATACGGGGACGTTCCTATGGGTGTCTTAAATGCAGTCCTGTAAGCCCATAACGCGTCATCCAACTTTGAAGACCAATCTTTCCTAGAGGGGATCACTATCTTCTCTAAAATCCACTTCAACTCCCTATTCGTGACCTCAGCTTGCCCACTTGCTTGTGGATGATACGCCGTCGTTACTCGATGCTGAACCCCGTATTTCTTCAACAATGTTTCCATGGGCTTGTTGCAAAAGTTCATACCTCTATAACTGATTAACACCCGTGGAACTCCGAACCTATTGAAAATGTTCTTTTGCAAGAACTTAATGACCACCTTCGAGTCATTGGTCAGAGTTGCCACGGCTTCGGCCCACTTGGATACGTAATCCACCGCCACCAAGATATATTGATTCCCATTCGACGGTGGGAAGGGTCTCATGAAGTCAATTCCCCAAACGTCAAACAGTTCAACTTCCAAAATATACTTCATTGGCATCTCATCCCTTTTACTGATGTTCCCGGCTCTGACAAGAGTCACACTCCTTGGCAAATCTGAAGGCATCCTTAAACAACGTTGGCCACCAAAATCCTGACTGTAACACCTTAGCTGCTGTCTTGCGCCCACTCGAGTGTCCTCCATATAAGCTCGCATGACATCTATCTAACAGTTCATCTACTTCAACCTCCGGGATACACCTCCTTACTAACCCATCCGAGCAATGTTTGTATAAATATGGCTCTTCCCAATAATAATGCTTCGCTTCTGATAAGAACCTCTGTTTCTGATGGAAATTAATTCCCGGTGGTAAAGCCTTGTACACCATGTGATTCACAATGTCCGCGTACCAAGGAACTATCACATTAGATGCAAACAACTCCTCGTCAGGGAAATTCTCAATAATCTCCTCCTCATACTCACCCTCCTCTTCTCCAACTTCTAACCTTGACAAGTGATCGACAACCAGGTTCTCCGTCCCCTTCTTGTCATGAATTTCAAGGTCGAACTCCTGAAGCAATAAAATCCATCTAATCAAACGGGGCTTTGAATCCTTCTTTGAAAGGAGATACTTGATCGCTGCGTGGTCCGTGTAGACGATCGTCTTTGACCCTATCAAATAAGAACGAAACTTGTCAAAAGCATGCACAATAGCTAATAATTCTTTCTCAGTAGTAGCGTAATTTAATTGTGCATCATTTAAAGTTTTGCTAGAATATACGATAACGTGTAAACGTTTCTCCCTTCGTTGGCCAAGAACAGCTCCAATGGCCAAATCGCTCGCATCGCACATTAGCTCAAACGGTAGAGTCCAATCCGGTGCAACCATAATTGGTGCCGAGGTAAGCTCCGTCTTCAACCTGTCAAATGCAAGTAAACAATCATTATCAAATACGAATTCAGCATCTTTTTGTAGTAACTTGCATAAAGGTAAGGTAATCTTTGAAAAGTCCTTGATAAACAGGCGATAGAAACCGGCATGACCAAGGAAACTTCTCACTCCCTTTATATTAGTAGGTGGAGGCAATTTTGCAATCACATCAATCTTGGCCCTATCCACCTCAATGCCTTTTTCTGAAACCTTGTGACCCAACACTATCCCTTCTTTTACCATGAAATGGCACTTCTCCCAATTTAGAACGAGGTTAGTTTCTTCACATCTCTGCAAAACCTGAGCAAGATTGTGCAAACACGAATTGAAAGAAGAACTAAACACAAAAAAGTCATCCATAAAGATTTCCATTGTGCGCTCTATAAAGTCAGAGAAAATAGCCATCATGCATAGTTGAAAAGTAGCCGGGGCATTACACAACCCAAAAGGCATACGCCTATAAGCAAATGTACCATATGGGCAAGTAAACGTGCATTTTTCCTGATCCTCTGGGGCTATAGCAATTTGGTTATACCCTGAGTACCCATCCAAAAAGCAGTAGTAAGAGTGCCCAGCTAACCTCTCTAACATCTGATCAATAAAGGGAAGTGGGAAGTGATCTTTACGAGTGGCATTGTTCAGCTTCCTATAGTCTATGCAAACTCTCCTCCCCGTGACTGTCCTAGTTGGTATTAACTCATTCTTCTCGTGTTTAATTACAGTCATCCCCCCTTTCTTGGGCACTACTTGCACAGGGCTAACCCACTTGCTATCCGAGATAGGGTAGATTATTCTGGCATCTAACAATTTTAGTACCTCAGCCCTAACTACCTCCTTCATGTTTGGGTTCAATCTACGCTGATGTTCTACGGAGGGTTTATGGTCATCTTCCATAAGAATCCTATGCATGCAAATAGATGGGTAATCCCTTTAATGTCAGAAATAGTCCAACCTATCGCTCGTTTGTGTTCTCTTAAAACCCTCAACAAAGCATCAAGATGTGAATCAGTTAAATCAGAGGCAACTATAACAGGCAATGTTTCAGATTCACCCAAATAAGCGTATCTCAAATGATCGGGGAGGGGTTTCATTTCTAAGTTAGGAGCTTTCTCAATAGAAGGATGAAGAGTGGGCTTACCTGTACCCAAATCTTCGTATACAAACCTCTTTCGGAAAGGCACATATGGGGTGGCCTCAAGTGCCTTTGCGTAGGCGGCCAATTCTTCTAGTATGTCTTCCCCATCAATGTGGTCTTTGAGTCCTCTCAGACAGGGTTCGAGGGGGTCCTCGTTGCTTACAGACATCAGTGTCTGTTCTTTGATTTCCACCATGTTGCATTGTTCTTCGATTACGGGTCCTTTCATTGCCTTGAATAGGTTGAACTCCACCTGTTCGTCTCCCAGTCGAAGAGTCAGAATGCCACTCTTCACATCAATTAAGGCTCTTGCTGTGGCTAGGAACGGCCTTCCTAAGATAAGCGGCATGTCTTGATCTTCCTCCATCTCCAACACTATGAAGTCTACCGGTAGGTAGAACTTTCCAACTCTGACCAAAACATTTTCTAGGATTCCCGTGGGGTACTTGATTGATCGATCGGCTAGCTGCAGGGAAAGTGTAGTAGGCTTCAATGAATTCAGTCCAAGTTTCCTGCAAACGGATAATGGCATTAAACTCACACTAGCACCAAGATCACATAAAGCTTTATTAAAGGACAAATTGCCAATTGTGCAAGGAATTGAAAAACTCCCTGGATCTTTAAGCTTCGGAGGAAGCTTATGCTGTAGAGTGGCACTGCACTCCTCAGTAACTGCTATTGTAGTATAGTCCTCCAATTTCCTCTTGTTGGAGAGGATCTCTTTTAAGAGCTTGACGTATGTGGGCATCTGGGCTAGGGCCTCGGCAAAGGGGATGTTGATATGTAGTTTCTTGAAGATGCTCAAGAACTTCTCAAACTGTTTCTCCAACCTTTGCTTTTGAAATCTCTGTGGGAATGGAAGTGGTGGCACATACGGCTTGGGTGCCACTGGTGTCTTTGGCTTAGAAGGGAGCTCAGTTGTCTGTGCTTCCTTCTCCTCTTTCTTGGGCTCGACTACTTTCTCAGACTCCACCACTGCTTTCTTTTCTCTCCTTATCTCAGCCTCTACCGGTATTGCAGGCCCTTTGTAGGTTGTGCCACTTCGTAGTGTAATGGCCTTGCAATGCTCTTTCGGATTCTCCTCAGGTTTGCTTGGAAGCATACCTTGGGCTCTAACATGTATTGTATTTGCAAGCTGGCCCATCTGTACTTCCAAATTTTTGTTCTGAACCAGCACTTGTTCTACCTGAGACTCAAGTTTCTGATATCTGTCATTCGAGACATTGATGAACTTTTTGAGGGCCGCCTCCCACCCCGGTTTCTGTTCTTGTGGTGGTTGTGGAGGGGGCGCGAATCTCTGCTGATTTTGATGTGGTGGATGTGGTCCCTGTTGTCTCTGTTGGAAGTGTGGTCTCGGATTTGGGTTTGGGTTTTGAACATTCTGATTGTTTAACCACGAGAAGTGCGAATGATTCTTCCAACCTGGGTTGTAGGTGTTCGAGTATGGGTCATTCGCCGGCTTTTGATTTTGCACGTAATTCACTTGCTCCGGACTGACAGCAACCTGTGCACCTGCATTGGTAGAAGGACAAACATCAAACGAATGGGGACCACCACAAATTTCATATACTACCTATATGGCATTCGACTGTGCTACTATGTTACGTGCTGCAGAAATTGCAAGTCGGTCTAGCTTCTGGTTCAGTGCTTCGAATTTGGCATTAAAAGTTGGCACAGTGTCAGTGGTAAGTATGCCCGCCTCAGGTCTAGGTGGAGGAGGATTGCTCCTCTCTTTTGTCCAACTGCTATTTGCTGCCATCTTATCCAGAAGTTGCATTCCTTCTTCTTCGAACAGCGCTATAAATGCTCCTCCTGCTGCTGCATCAACCATGATCTTCATGTTTTCTGGCATTCCGTTGTAAAAGATTTGTACTAGTTGCCATCTTGGAACACGGTGATGTGGGCATTTTCTTTACAAATCCTTATATCTCTCCCAGCCTTCGTACAACGTTTCTCCATCATAGAGCTTGAAGCTGGTTATTTCGTCCCTGTACCTCATGGTCTTGCTAGGAGGGTAAAACTTGGCTAAAAAAGCCTTAGAGAGGTCTGCCCATGTCTGAAGTGTCTCGTTTGACAAAGTCGAAATCCATGCCCGGGCTATATCCCTTAAGGAGAAGGGGAAAAGCCTAACTCTGATCGAGTCATCTGAAGCATTATGGATCTTAAAAGTTGAGCAAACGTCCAAAAAGTAGGACAAATGTGATGCGGGGTCCTCATGTGCTAAGCCTCCAAACAGATTCTGTTGTAAAAGGTTGATGAACCCGGTTTTGATCTCAAAGTTGTTCGCCTCCACGGTGGGGCGAACCAGGTTGTTCTGGATTAGGCCAATGTTGGGAATGGCATAATCCTGAAGTGTGGTTGGTGGATCGTTATTATGTTGAGCCATTGGAATTGGGTCTACTTCCTGCTTCTTTTTCTTTCTCCACCTCGTTCGATTCACCTGACAAGTCCTCTCAATTTCAGGGTCGTAAGGCAAAGGTTCCAAGCCTTGCGATCGTAGCATGCACTAGGTACCTACAATTGGGAAAAACCAGTGGTCAAATTCAACACACTTCAAAAAGAAACCAAGCAGAAAGGGGTGGTCTAAAGCACCAGAAAACGTCAATAAAGTAATATTGATTTAAACGCCTTCCCCGGCAACGGCGCCAAAAACTTGATAGAAAAATCTTGAACCCAAGTGTAAGTTCTAAATTCGATTGCAACACTTAAGGCATCGTATCCACAGGGAAGGGAAATCAACAACCACTTTTATGACTACTTCTAATCTAGAGATCGAACAAAGACCGACAGAGTTGTACTATACTACTATGACAAAATTAAACCAAGTAATGACTAATTAACCACACGAACTAACGACTAAAATCGAGAATAAATCACTTAGCTAAAGTAGGTCGGGGAGTAAATCATATGCCCTTCAGTGCTTTAATCAATGCTCATGTAAGTATGTCTGATTCTTCAACCTAATCACAAATTTATACCTAGCTTCTTTCAAAGCCTAGATGTCTAATTAATCAAGCCAAATGTTGTTCTCACAATCACTTAGTAACCGGATTAATCGATTAAAACAAGATTAGTGTATTTAAAACCTAGCGGCTTGGCATGGAATTCTAAATACGCATTGTAGAAATTAAGGTTAAATTTCTTTAAGCCCAAAAAGTCTAAGTTTTTGAAAACAATCTCCATTATCCTCAATCTCTCGATTATCGGATAATTTACGATATGTTAATGGATGGCCAGTCCACACACATTCTATTCAAATCCGTTTTCCTAACAAAGAATCATACACTTTAACTCAAGCATTAACTCAAATACCTTAGATGCATAATCCTTACCCCCTAACCCAAGGGGATTAGTTCCTCATAGTAGACTCAAAACTCATTAAAATCAAAGGAATTACACTCAAAACATTCATGTCTAACATAAACATCAAAACGAAACTAATAATTCTGGAAATTCTAACTTAATTATCAAAACGAATCTAGAATAATTAAACTAACTATACTAAATCTCAATTAACAAAAACTAAAGATTGAGGAATTAGTTTGAATAGAAAAGCAATAAATAAAACCAAATTGACAAAGTCTTGTGATTGGATTGAATCTTCAACTCTAGGTCTTCGTGTTTCTTCCGCCTACACGTCCTCTTGAACTTCTGGGAAAGTATCTGTCCAAAAGCTCCCCAAACTCGCCTCAAAACCGTGCTCAAATAGAATTCCTAACTCAGCTCCGCAACGTGACACGTGCGTGCAGTGCCCATGCACAAAAAAGTGACACGCCCGTGTCAACTACAAAAATCGTACTCGCGCTTTCTTCTTGACACGGGGGTGTCAAAGGTTGTTCTTCAGAATGACACGGGGGTGTGAGACTATCCAGACCTCTCTGTATCGAGACACGGGGGTGTCTCGGTTTGCTCTATATTGGTGACACGGGCGTGTCACCTTCTGAAATCCGTGGGTCAACTCCTGTACTGAGACACGGGGGTGTCTCAGTTTACTCTTCCAAGGGGACACGGGCGTGTCACCTAGAATTCCTCGTTTTTTCGCCCGTTTTCGCATGGTTTTGCTTCTACTTCGTTTCTTCAACTCCAAGGTGAAATGTACCTAAAAGGGAGCATAACTCGCATTATAAACTCTTAAAATGACATAAATCTAACTCAAATTGCCCTACAAATCCATGTAAAAACCCTATACATCAACACGTTCTAGCCGCCCAAGAACACTCTTCACATAACTTGATCCCCAAAAGCTCCTTCGAATCTTTCAAGACTTCACGATAGTAGCCCTCTAGAGAATTAGTCCACCAACCGCGACCATGATCCGAATAGGGAGGATGCTAGTTCTATATTCGGTGTTTTGGCTCTAGGGTTTAGTGTATAATATTTGGAGAAGGAGAAATTGTGTATCATCAACCCATGGGGTTCGAACCCTATGTATTTATAGGGAAGGGGCTCGAACCCCTCTTCCTTGTTGGACAAGAATTCCAAACTCTTTTGGAAAGGGATTTCTTGCTTAGAGACCAAGTCTCTTACTTTGACCAAAAGTCTTCTTTTGATCAACTTGTCAAGCAAGAATAATATCTAACTCTCGTAGATATTTTATTTTACTTTATTTATTAAATAATAAATAACTTGAAGACTAATAATTAATTAATTCATAATTAATTATTTGTTTAGACTTTATTTCTCCAAATTAGGACTTTAATATTAATTCAAAATTAAATCAAAGTTCATTAAATAATTTAACACATTAATTATTTAATATATATACACGTACACACACGTAACTACATGTGTCACAAGGACACGTGTCATATTGTTCCACACGTGTGCTTCACACGTGTGGACCCTACCATTCTCTTAATGGTTCGATCAACTCGTTTAATCGATTCAAGCCTTAATCCACTTGACCGTGTTGTTGTGCATGACCCTCTAGGTTCTTAATTCAATTAGCAGTGACCCTAATTAATTAACCAGTCCACAGATCAAATGACCATAGTCTAGCAATAGGTGTTTGACCCCTAGCTGAATAAGAATGTCTCGATTCGACAGAACCTTTAAGTCATTGATTCATGTGAGATACAATCCTCCTACATCCCATCTCTAAATCAAGATCTAGGGCAAGGGAATAATTAGAACCCTAATAATCTTGATCTTAATGTTAGTGCATTTCATATCCATTTGATCTCAATCCAAGAAACTCTTTTCTTGATGTCTTGATTCACTACCTTGGCCAAGGACTCCTAGATGGCATATGAATGACTTACACAATAAGAGATCATCATCTTGCTAATGCAAGCGTAGGTCCTTTATCGATTCTCATATACTTTCAAGTGCCACTTGTGCAGCCCCAGCATAAGCCTTGAATCAGTTGTCTAAGGCGACATCCTTTAAAGCTTACACCTAAGACTATAGAGTTAGCTCATAAAGTATCAATGGAACATCAAGTCTAAGGATCACTTAATCACATCAATGACTCGTGAGATATTTTCTAATCTGGAAGTTTCTATTTCCAGATATAGAAACTTCCTTTCCCATTTAGGAATCTTCTCACACGGGACACTTCAGTGTACCTACTTAGAATAAGCAAGCACCCCCAAGTATCACGCACGTATCAACTATACACTTTGCAACCCATGAAACAAGGTGGTCCTTCTTAAGGGAGTGATCACATGAGCAAGCCTCGAACGAGTCAGGTTGACACTCCCACTGTCTGTGGGACTCATTGGCTTGGATTGATTTATAATCATGACTTATGTGATATAGGCCTCGTCTCATGAACCACTTCGCCTAAATGGTTGAGTCTTATAAGTCATATTGATTAGGGGAGTTCTTATACATGCGTAGTTAAAAGTAAACACACAATCAAACAAAAGCATATAAAGAAGTGTTTTCTTAATTCGTATTATTCAAAGATTGTCTGTGATTTAGAAAAAGGAAAGTACTAAAGCTGACTATTACATCGGCTTTTAGGGTAATATTCCTAACATCGATCCTCTCGTCTTCTCAAAAACCTCCTAAACACCTTGGCAAACTCCATCTCTAACTCTCAATGCTAGGTTAGAACTTTGAAAAAGTCGATCCCCACTTATTAGCCCGAGCTTTGTATAATTAGCAGTTGCCAGGAAACTTTAGCCGACACTAGACACGACCGTGTCTCATTCTTTCATAATCATCGCCACCATCGTGCATGGAAGAATCGCCCCAACGCTTTTATTAAATGACACGATCGTGTCTCATTCTTTCATAATCATCGCCACCGTCGTGCATGGAAGAATCGCCCCAACGCTTTTATTAAATGACACGACCGTGTCATGTATTCCTCTTCAAAGAAGACACGATGGTGTCTCCCCCTTCTCATGCAAGGCCTAACTCTCTATACCGAGACACTACCGTGTCTCGGTTTACTCATACCAGGAGACACGATGGTATCTCCTTTTCTTCTAAAAATTCCTCAACTTCTGTACTGAGACACGATGGTGTCTCAGTTTCTTCTTTTAGGGAGACACGACGATGTCTCCTAAATTTCGCCAATTATCTCCAAATTTGCATCTTTTCTCTGTTTTTAGTCTCCAACGCACTAAGTACCTAAATGGATCAAATTAAACACATAAGCTCTTGAAATGACATAAAATATACTCAAATTAATGCTCGAATTCATGCAAATTCTTCACTCAACAAACTCCCCCACACTTGCTTATTGCTCATCCTCGAGAAATATAAAAATAATGAAAATACATCCCCATCAAACCTCATCACCAAAGCAATCATCGAACCTGCACCTAAATAAGTGTAGCTTATCAAATCAATTACTCATAAACACAAGATCATCAAAAATAGTATGGAAAGTATACCCTTGTGTAGTGTGTGATTTCGAACGAAACAATATACAACAATTAGAATGAAAAATTCACAATTTTCACCTAAGTTCCAATCATTAATTTTACAATACACTGTTCGCACCAATCTCCACTAATGGAGTTAACTCGAGACTCGGGATCAGTAGGTCTTTCGAGCTTGTAATGTAGGCTTTGGGTAAGGTTATGCAATATTTGGATAAAAGTGACTAACACCAAAGCTTACATCCTTTAATCTTTACAAAACACGGCATTTTCAATTTACCCACTAAAAACTTCCCCCACACTTAGACATTGCTATACAACCACTCTTTTAATTTCACACTTTGCATAATATTCTCTTTTCTTTTCTTTTGCATTTTTTTCTCTAATCAGCTCTTTCTTTCAGCGACTTTTTCTCATTCTCTTTTTTCTTTTCATATTTTCTCACTTTCTGCTCATGAACAATCAAAAGGGGTCAAACTGTTAGGAATAGTGCCCAAGAAAGCCGATTGTATATCCGCTTTGTGCTTTTCCTTATTGTAATCACAGACAATCTTTGAATGGAATAACGAATTGAGGCAACACTTCTTTATATGCTCTTGTTTGGTATGCGTTTACTTTAGCTGTGCATGTATGAGAACTCCCCTAATCCTGATGACTTTAGGACTCTACCATTTAGGTGAAATGGTTCATGAAACGAGCCTTATATCACATAAGTCATGATTAGTAA
This sequence comes from Lantana camara, assembly GCA_037501455.1. NCBI lineage: Eukaryota > Viridiplantae > Streptophyta > Magnoliopsida > Lamiales > Verbenaceae > Lantana > Lantana camara. The sequence continues at coordinate 41,412,054 of CM074857.1, read as the reverse complement.
AATACTCCAAGCCGATGAGTCCTACAGACAGTGGGAGTGTCAACCTGACTCCTCTAAGGCTTGCTTGTGGGATCACGCCCTTAAGAAGGACCACCTTGTTTCATGGAGGTGCAAAGTGTATAGTTGATACGTGCGTGATACATGAGGGTGCTTACTTTAATAAGTAAGTTCACTGAGGTGCCCCGTGTGAGAACATTCCTAAATGGGAAAGGAAGTTTCTATTTCAGGAAATGGTAACTTCCAGATTAGGAAATATCTCACGAGTCATTGATGTGATTAATTGATCCTTAGACTTGAGGTTCCATGTTACTTTATGAGTTAACTCTGTAGTCTTTGGTATAAGCTTTAAAGGGTGTCGTCTTAGACAACTGATTCAAGGCTTATGCTGGGGCTGCACAAGTGATTCATGAAAGTGAATGAGAATCAAGAAAGGACCTACACTTGCATTTGCAAGGTGATCTCTTATTGTGTAAGTCGTTCATATGCCATATGGAGTCCTTGGCCAAGGCAGTAGATCAAGACATCAAGAAAAGGGTTTCTTGGATTGAGATCAAATGGATATGAAATGCACTTAGCTTTAAGACCGGATTATTAGGGTTCTGATTATTCCCTTGCCCTAGATCTTGGTTGAGAGATAGTAAGTAGGAGGATTGTATCTCACATGAATCAATGACTTAAAGGTTCTGTCGAATCCGAACATTCCAATTCAGCTAGGGGTTAAACACCTGTTGCTAGACTATGGTCGTTTAATCTGTGGACTGATTAATTAATTAGTGAATTAATTAATTGGGGTCACTGCTAATTGAATTGAGAACCTAGAGGGTCACACACAACAACTTGGTTACATGAGTTGAGGCTTGAAAATGATTAAACGAGTTAATCGGGCCTAAAGGGTTCCACACGTGTGAAATCACACGTGTGGGTCACGTGAGGAGCACGTGTCCTTGGGACACGTGCCTCACACGTGTATATGTATATATGTGATATATATATTAAATAATTAAATGTGTTAATTATTTAATAGACTTTGGTTTAATTTTGAATTAAAAAGAAAGTCTTATTTTGGAGAAAATAATCTAGTTAATTAATTATGAATTAATTAATTAGATAAAAATAAGTTATTTATTTTATAATAAATAAAGTATAAAATTATCCAAAAATAGTTTGGATATTTTTAGCTCTCTTAAAAGTTGACTTGAATTAAAATTCAAAGTCAAAGTTGGAAAATACTTGATGATCAAGTAATAGGAGAGAGAGGAACCAAATCCTTTCCCAACAAGGATTTGGATCGGCACCCTCTCCCTATAAATAGGGGAGCTCGAGCTCCCCTTTTGAGCTAATAGACAATTCTCTTGGTTCATGTGTTGAACACCTTCCTTTCTCCAAGATTAAATTAAACCCTAGGTTAAGCCTAAACACTAACTAGAGAACTAGCATCCTTACTAGTTAGATTGTGATCAAGTTGGTGGACTTTCTCTAGAGACTTCAAGTTAGAAGTTTGAAGATTCGAGCTTTACCAAGGAGAGGGGATCAAGCCACGAGAAGAGCGTTCTTGGGTGGCTTGAAACGCTTCAAGAAAGAATAAAAGAAAAGTAAGTTTTCTATCTTTACGAATTTGGTTACACGATTGCGAGTTCAAGGTCCTTTTGTTGGGAAAATTTTTTAAATTCCGCTGCTTTCTGATTCGTGTTTTCCAACAAGTGGTATCAGAGCCACCTCGTTAATCGTGTTTCTGATTCGTCTCAATTATACTGAATTTGGTAGAAATTCTTAGGCTTGATGCGATTGAGTATTTGTAATTGTTTTAGAAAGCCTGAATTACGAAACTGTATTTTTTCCTGAAAGTTTCTGAAATTTGGTTTTTATAAAATTTAATTTTGAAAAACGATTTTAGATTTGAAACTGTATAAACTGTTTTTGGATTTCTTGGATTGGTTTTGTTTTTGAACAAAAACACGAAACGAAAGCCCGGATCGCGATGAACACGCGAAACCCCGCGCGCGAAGGAGTCACGCGCGCGGGCTTCGCGCGCCACCCTCCCGCAACCGCGCGGGAGGCCCTCCCGAGCGCTCTGCCCGTCGCCGCCCAGGCCTGGCTGGGACAGACCGGCCAGTCGCCCAGCACCTCCCGCACGCCTGTGCGGGAGCCTTCCGGGCGCGCCTAGGCGTGCCCGCCCAGGGCGGCCGAGACTGGCCGCCCACCCCGCCCGCATGCTTGCGGGAAAGCCGCGCAGCAGAGCGCGCACTCGCGCGGCCTTGGCCGCGCGCGCCGCGTGCGTGCGGTCTTCTCCGCGTACGGGTCCCGTTTTCGCAATCCGACCTTTTTCGTGTTTCCTGCAATCTAGTCCCAATTTTATTTTAATTTTAAAATTTTATTTTGAATATTTATTTTAATTTTTTTGAATAAGACTTAAAATTGGGATTTTTGAGAAATTGAAATGGTTTATATTTTGGGAAAATACATCTTGATAAAATTATTAATTTTCAGAAATTAATTGGAATTTTATTTGTTTTGGTAATTTGGGATTTATTGAAAACTTTTATAAATAAGACTCGCATCAAGTCGTGTTTTAAGCTATTAGAGCTTAAAGCGAGAATTTTAATTTATTGGTTAAATTTAAATTCTTGCAAAAGCATGTTAGGTGATCATGGGTTTAGATCTATGTATGGTTTTAATTTATGCACATGGATGGTTTAAATTGGGGTTGGAGCCCTATAGTTGCGTTTTTCAATTGAGGTTGGAGCCTCACTTATGTGCGTACTGTTATGTGATTTATTATGTGGCTTTCCATATTACTGTTTTTGAGGCCGGGGTATGCCCCGTGTAATTGTCTAAGGCCAATATGAAGATTGAGCCTTATTACTTTATGTCTTTTTCTTTTTATTGTAATTTGAGAGTAGAGGTAGGTGGTGAGGTTTTATTTTCATTTTGGAGACAATGCACCCATGGAGTAAGATGGACCACATTCAAGTAACAAGGAGGCCATAAGTGAAGACCCCTCAAAATGTTAGGGTGGGGAATCTCAATTGTTAAATGTAATAGAGATAGGGCTCGTATTTTGTTACCGTTTTTCCCTTATGTGATTTAAACTGTTTATGTGGCATGTATGTTAGAACTTGTGATTGTGGAGTGGCTCCCACATATCACGCATAAGATAGGTAGAACCCATGATCATTACATGTTAGTATCATGCTAGGACATGTTATCTGTTTATGTGCTTGTTTGAAATGCATTTAAGTGTACTTGCATTAATCAAGACTAATAAAATTGGATAACATATATGTTGGTGAGGTCGAACCGGATAACTCTCCGGTTGATTCAAAAATTCCCATTAAATATTAAGCTAATTTCGAACAAATAGGTGTTTAATTCGAGATGCAAATTTTGAATTAAATTCCTAGCATTCCATCAATAGGTTTTAAGTTTAGTAAGTAAAGCTAGTTATTGTCCGCGAGTCGTGGGATAGCTAGTGGAGCTTATTGGTTCTTAGTTACCTAAATGATCATTTTAAAATGATCAATATTTCATGGTCAATTTTAGCAAGGGCGATGTCCACGAGTCGTGGGTCGTTCGAACTAAGTTTTGATCATGATCTTATGATTGATGGGTCTAGCTTAACTCCTAAGTAAATATAGATGTCGCACGAGTCGTGGGTCCATATTGAAAGATAGGTGATGCAAAAACAATTACTAAGAGTTCTAAAGGTGTTAGAATTGGTAAGTTGTACCTACCTAGGGTTCTTACTTAGAATGTCCGCGAGTCGTGGGTTCGAGGTAAAATGCCTAGGATCTTAGTACCCATTGGGAAACGTATTCCTCTTAGATCTTTGGGAATTATAGATCTTTGAAAAACAGTGGGAGCTACATTAGATTAAAGACCTTATCTTTTGTATATCGTTATAATTCAGCATGCTCACTAGTTCTCTGTTTTACCATTTAGGTCGTAGATTCTGTGATTCTCTACGTGTTTTGAAATGGCAACCAAAAACCCTCTTGTATCGATCCTCGAGTCAAACAAGTTGACTGGTCCCAACTATTCTGATTGGCTGAGGAATCTAAAAATCATTTTAGATTCTGAGAAGAGAACTTATGTTCTCTTCGAAGGGGAGCCTAGTCCCGAAGGGGAGGCTCCCACTCGGGCCGAGCGGGACGCGATTCAGAAGTGGAAGGATGATAATCTCCAAGCCCGTTGCCTTATGTTGGCTAACATGTCTCTGGACTTGCAAAGGCAACATGAGGCCATGGAATTCGCTTGGGAGATTTACGACCACTTAGAGCAACTTTACCGCCCTCATGAACGTGTTACAAGGTATAACACTTCAAAGGAATTGTTCCACTTGAGAATGAGGGAAGGTTCAAGTGTCCATGAATATGGACTCAAGTTTCTTGCCCTTACTGAGAAACTTGCTTCCATGGACATGCCACTGAAAGATGAGCTTTCAGTGGATTTGTTGCTAGCTTCGCTCCCACCATCATTCAACCCATTTGTCCTTAACTTCAACATGAATCATGCTGGTGCTACTGTAGCTGAGCTGATTAGTCAGCTTGTGACTGCTGAAAGCACGATCAAGAAGGACAATAAGGTTTTGATGGTGAATGCTCCATCTTCCTCTTCTGGGCCTTCTAAAGGTAAGGGCAAGAAAGCCCAAAAGAAGAAGAAGAAACCCCTTAGGCCCACTGGTGGCATTTCGAAGGGGAAGGCCCAAAAGAAGAAGCGTAATCAGAAAGAGGATGTTTGCTTCCATTGTGGCAAAGCAGGACATTGGAGGAGAAACTGCCCAGAGTACAAGGCTACTCTAAAGAAAGGTATCTTTCTCGTTGAAGTAAATCTTTCTATTAATTCTAGTTCTTGGGTACTTGATACCGGTTGTGGAACTCATATCTGTAATGATGTACAGATGCTAAGTGAGGTCCAACAACTCAAAGAAGGAGAATGTGTCTTGAAGATCGGCGATGGCTCAAACGTTGAAGCTCGAGCTTTAGGCACAATTAGATTAGATTTAGGTAGTTTTGAGTTAGTATTAAATAAAGTCCTTTATGTACCGAACATTATTCGTAATATAATTTCAGTTCCAATATTAGATTGTGAAGGATATGAAACTTATATTAAGAATGGTAAATACTTTATCAAACGGAACAACTCTTCCGTTCATATCGGTACTCTAAGTAATGGACTTTACCTAACTCAAAATATCAATATTATGAATATACAACGAGAAATAAAGCGTAAGAGAGATGACAAAGTTTCAGCTCCCTTATGGCACGCTAGATTAGGACACATTTCCAAGAACAGAATTAGCAAGATAAATACTTTAGGATCATTCTCTGAAAATGATCTCAAAGAGTTAACTTCTTGCGAATCCTGTCTCAAAGGAAAAATGTCCAAAGTCCCTTTTAAGGGAACTGTGGAACGTGCCACTAAGGTTTTGGATTTGATCCATACTTATGTTTGTGGACCGCTTAGTGTAAGCACTAGAAGCAATCATCAGTATTTCATAACCTTTACTGATGACTTTAGTCGGTATGGTTATGTATACTTAATGAAGTATAAACCTGAAGCTTTTGAGAAATTCTTAGAATTTCAAAAGGAGGTTGAGAACCAAACTGATCACAAGATCAAAGCACTTCGATCTGATCGAGGAGGCGAGTATCTTAGTGAAGAATTCCTTAATCATCTAAAAGATAATGGGATTATCTCTCAGTGGACTCCTCCGGGAACTCCTCAGCTTAATGGAGTTTCTGAGAGAAGGAATCGAACCTTACTTGATATGGTTCGTCCCATGATGAGTTTCACTGACTTACCACCTTCTTTCTGGGGTTATGCCCTAGAAAGTGCAGCAAAGATTCTGAATCTAGTTCCCTCTAAGTCAGTCCCCAAAACGCCCTATGAAATGTGGCATGGTAAAATCCCTAGTTATTCTTACTTAAGAATTTGGGGTTGTCCTGCTTACGTGAAGAGGACAGTGGGAGATAAGTTAGAATCTCGTTCTAACTTATGCTACTTTGTAGGTTATCCTAAGGAATCCATAGGATACTACTTCTATGATCAATCTGAACAAAAGGTGTTTGTTTCCAGAAATGCTACTTTTCTGGAGGAACCGTTCCTTAAAGAAAAGCAAGGCAAAATCATAGAATTAGAATAAGTACAAAATGACCCCACATCACCCACTGAAGAAACGTCCCACTCTGATCAACCGCAACCAATCACGAATTTCGATACACATGTAAATCCTCCTCTAAGGCGTTCTGAACGCAATCCTAGACAGCCGGAGAGATGGTATGGATTTTTCCATGAAATCTCTCAAAAGGATAATGATCCTTCAACATATGAGGAGGCACTTTCAGATTCTGACTCTGAACAGTGGATAGAAGCCATGAAATCCGAAATGGATTCCATGAACTCCAACCAAGTTTGGACCTTGGTAGATTTGCCTGATGGGGTCAAACCCATAGGTTGCAAATGGATCTTTAAGAGAAAGCTTGGAGTTGATGGAAGCATTGCAGCCTAAAAAGCAAGACTGGTTGCAAAAGGATTCACTCAGAGACCCGGCGTGGACTTTGACGAAACCTTTTCACCAGTTACAATGCAAAAGTCTATTCGGATCATGCTTGCCATTGCTGGATATTATGACTATGAGATATGGCAAATGGATGTGAAAACTGCCTTTCTCAATGGTGACATTGACAAAGAAATTTATATGGAGCAACCCATAGGTTTCACATTCAGTGGGAGTGAGCAAAAGGTTTGCAAACTCCAAAGATCAATCTATGGATTGAAACAGGCTTCTAGGAATTGGAACATTCGATTTGATGAATCAGTCAAAGCGTTTGGCTTCATCCAAATTTCAAATGAATCATGTGGGTATAGAAAGGAATTGGAGACCTCAGTGCAATTCTTAGTACTTTATGTTGATGACATCCTTCTTATTGGGAATTCGAAGGATGACATGAAAGTGACTAAGCTATGGTTATCGAACCAATTCGAGATGAAAGATCTTGGTGATGCGTCCTACATCCTTGGAATTAAAATCTATAGAGATAGATCTAGAAGGTTAATAGGACTATCACAGTCGATGTACATTGACAAAGTATTGAAGAGATTCAATATGGAGTCAGCAAAGGTTAAGAACCTTCCTGTGAGTGTAGGAACATGTCTTTCAAAGAAGATGTGTCCTAAGACTAACCTTGAGAAGGAAAGAATGACTCATACACCTTATGCATCAGCAATAGGTAGCATAATGTATGCAATGTTATGTACTCGACCGGATGTGGCTTATGCACTTAGTGTAACGAGTCGTTTCCAATCTGACCCTGGAGATGGTCACTGGGCTGCCGTGAAGAATATTCTTAAGTACTTGAAAAGTACTAAAGATTTATTCTTAGTTTACGGAGGCCAGAAAGATCTTATTGTCGAAGGATACTGCGATGCAAGCTTTGCATCTGACTTAGATGATTTTAAGTCAATGTCAGGATACATTTTCTGCCTAAACGGCGGAGCAGTGAGTTGGAAGAGTTCCAAGCAAACTACCACTGCAGATTCGACCACTGAGGCCGAATACTTAGCTGCAAATGATGCAGCTAAGGAAGGTGTTTGGATTAGAAACTTCATTCAAGAGTTGAATGTTGTTCCTAGCATGAAAGACCCCATTACTGTGTTTTGTGACAACACTGGGGCGGTTGCTCAAGCAAGAGAACCAAGATCTCACCAACGGACCAAGCACATTATGAGGAAGTATCACCTAATCCGTGATATTATCAAAAGAGGAGATGTGCAAATTGAGAGGGTCACATCAGCAGAGAACGTGGCAGATCCACTTACTAAACCCCTTAGTCGAGAAGCTTTCCAAGGTCATCTTCAGAAGATGGGACTTAGAGTAGCTTTAGAATGGCTTTGACGGGCAAGTGGGAGATTGTTAGGAATAGTGCCCTAGAAAGCCGATTGTATATCCGCTTTGTGCTTTTCCTTATTGTAATCACAGACAATCTTTGAATGAAATAACGAATTGAGGCAACACTTCTTTATATGCTCTTGTTTGGTATGCGTTTACTTTAGCTGTGCATGTATGAGAACTCCCCTAATCCTGATGACTTTAGGACTCTACCATTTAGGTGAAATGGTTCATGAAACGAGCCCTATATCACATAAGTCATGATTAGTAAAATGCTCCAAGCCGATGAGTCCTACAGACAGTGGGAGTGTCAACCTGACTCCTCTAAGGCTTGCTTGTGGGATCACGCCCTTAAGAAGGACAACCTTGTTTCATGGAGGTGCAAAGTGTATAGTTGATACATGCGTGATACATGAGGGTGCTTACTTTAATAAGTAAGTTCACTGAGGTGCCCCGTGTGAGAACATTCCTAAATGGGAAAAGAAGTTTCTATTTCAGGAAATGGAAACTTCCAGATTAGGAAATATCTCACGAGTCATTGATGTGATTAATTGATCCTTAGACTTGAGGTTCCATGTTACTTTATGAGTTAACTCTGTAGTCTTTGGTATAAGCTTTAAAGGGTGTCGCCTTAGACAACTGATTCAAGGCTTATGCTGGGGCTGCACAAGTGATTCATGAAAGTGAATGAGAATCAAGAAAGGACCTACACTTGCATTTGCAAGGTGATCTCTTATTGTGTAAGTCGTTCATATGCCATATGGAGTCCTTGGCCAAGGCAGTAGATCAAGACATCAAGAAAAGGGTTTCTTGGATTAAGATCAAATGGATATGAAATGCACTTAGCTTTAAGACCGGATTATTAGGGTTCTGATTATTCCCTTGCCCTAGATCTTGGTTGAGAGATAGTAAGTAGGAGGATTGTATCTCACATGAATCAATGACTTAAAGGTTCTGTCGAATCCGAACATTCCAATTCAGCTAGGGGTTAAACACCTGTTGCTAGACTATGGTCGTTTAATCTGTGGACTGATTAATTAATTAGTGAATTAATTAATTGGGGTCACTGCTAATTGAATTGAGAACCTAGAGGGTCACACACAACAACTTGGTTACATGAGTTGAGGCTTGAAAATGATTAAACGAGTTAATCGGGCCTAAAGGGTTCCACACGGAGCACGTGTCCTTGGGACACGTGCCTCACACGTGTATATGTATATATGTGATATATATATTAAATAATTAAATGTGTTAATTATTTAATAGACTTTGGTTTAATTTTGAATTAAAAAGAAAGTCTTATTTTGGAGAAAATAATCTAGTTAATTAATTATGAATTAATTAATTAGATAAAAATAAGTTATTTATTTTATAATAAATAAAGTATAAAATTATCCAAAAATAGTTTGGATATTTTTAGCTCTCTTAAAAGTTGACTTGAATTAGAATTCAAAGTCAAAGTTGGAAAATACTTGATGATCAAGTAATAGGAGAGAGAGGAACCAAATCCTTTCCCAACAAGGATTTGGATCGGCACCCTCTCCCTATAAATAGGGGAGCTCGAGCTCCCCTTTAGAGCTAATAGACAATTCTCTTGGTTCATGTGTTGAACACCTTCCTTTCTCCAAGATTAAATTAAACCCTAGGTTAAGCCTAAACACTAACTAGAGAACTAGCATCCTTACTAGTTAGATTGTGATCAAGTTGGTGGACTTTCTCTAGAGACTTCAAGTTAGAAGTTTGAAGATTCGAGCTTTACCAAGGAGAGGGGATCAAGCCGCGAGAAGAGCGTTCTTGGGTGGCTTGAAACGCTTCAAGAAAGAATAAAAGAAAAGTAAGTTTTCTATCTTTACGAATTTGGTTACACGATTGCGAGTTCAAGGTCCTTTTGTTGGGAAAATTTTTTAAATTCCGCTGCTTTCTGATTCGTGTTTTCGAACACAAACGCTATTCTCAGTCTCAAAAGAAATTCTCAAGGACGATCAAACGAGCAAGCCTTGGTGTAAAATTAATAAGGTGGGTTATACTTTGTTGTTCATTCGGCTTATAATGTGGCTAGAAAAAAAAATATTGTACAACAGTTAGGCTCAGTGAGGTCAATAAGACAATGTTATTTTAGTGAAAAACGGCTAAAAGAAAGGCTTAATCCTCCGACAATGAACGCCTGCTTCACTTCCCTAATCTATTGTTAACTTTAAATTTCTCCTCGATAGGACTAAAATACACTTAATCAACTCTCAGACTTACTTGAAAATGTAACACCCCCAGAGCAAAGGGCGCCACATCCCCCGCACTAAGGTCTAACCCGAGTAACGAAATGGAGGGTTCGCACCCGAATCAAACCATAGCGAACGGGAGACACACAAAACACACCCTCGCTAGGCGGCCTAGACCCTCAAGAACTGAGAAAATTAAAACGAGAGTAGCGGAAGCATAAACATGCATACATAACTCCCAAGATCTCAAATCATAACATAGGAGGGTTCAAGTTGTCAAGATAAACTATAAGAACAAATATATACATCATATACAATGCCCATCCGGGGCCAAAATAGCATGAGTAATCAAGAAACATAAATAAAAAATGTATAAAGGTAAGGTACATAATCCAAAAACAAATTGCATGAGACCCGAGCTACACCACAAGATAACTCGACAGACTCTTGCCGTCTAGCTCAACTTAAGAGGTACCTGCAACTCAAAAGAAAGGGGGAAAAGAAGGGAAAAAACAACGAGGGTTAGTCCTAAAGACTAGTGGGGGGGGTTTAACTCACACACTGGATATACATATAGAGCATAACACTTAACAACATAAAGAATCCATGGACCAAGAATTGTTTTTGCAAGCCAAAGTGTTTTCCCGTGTTATAGATATATACATACTTTAGAGAAGCAAGGGCCGGAGGCCAAATAAAAAGTTTTAAGCACTTATAAATCCTTTCTCGTTCCATAGATTGTACAAGATCCACTAACTCGGCGAGTACGAGTCACACCTCCAAACTTCCATAAACAAAGGGCCAAAACAAAGCAAAACAAAACAAAATAAAATCCTCCTTAACTCCGGGTGATAGAAGGGTTGATGCCCCTAACTATCCTAAAAGCACGAGAGACAAGGCTTAATCACGACCTTGAAACCTTCGACGGTTGCCTCCGCCGGCTCAAGAGAAACACCCTTCTCCAAACCTCCCGAAGTTGGGTGTCTCTCAAAGGGAAAATGTTGATGGAAGAGCTCGGCAACCCCACGGTCAACCCGAGATTACCATACCATTCTCCGGGGCCCAAACATCTCACAAAAATCACGCAAAGAGCAAAGCTTATCTTTCAAAGCCACCTATATCGCTTACACACACGCGTTTAATCAAAGGCTTTTCAAAACAAAGGCAAAATAGCTTATATATTTATACAAAGTGTTTTCAAGATCATATAACAAATGGGACAAACCCTGAAGATATATATCTTCCACTTATCTATCATATAATATACGTATTTCGTATGCGAGGCTTCAAACCAAATAGGGGTTGTAGGTCAAATAACTAAAAGAAACAAAACCTCACCTTAACACCGGTAACGGAGATAAAAGAAAGTAACCGGGCACTTAGGGGGCAACCTCGTCGTCCACGGGAAGATCCTCTGAACAAAACAAACAACAAAGGGGTACTCTTAGACTCAAAATGAACCACATTGATGCTCGGTAAATGCATATGTATGTTCATGATGCAAATGACATAAAATGAATTGACACTTAAGTCATATGAGAGCATGTATTGCATATAAGATCATAATTCACAAACGAGGGTATAAAACGAGTCAATGATTCACAACATAAAGCTTAACACATAATATAACAAGTTAATCAAGCATACAAGTCATAAAATGAGACAAGAAAAACCAATGAAAAGCAATGGAACGACAAAAGAAACCTCCCCGGAAGCTACCGTGTTAAGTACGGCCGTACCCAAAACTCAAGGGTCTGCACTCCATCTCCCCGCCCGGGGAAATTTTGAACTTAAAAGTACCTGCCCGGGTACTTAACATGCAGAAAGTTTCTGCATAGAAAGCACCCCTCCCCGTCCGGCGAGATCCTTCCAGCCACGAAATGAGGTGGTTTCACCTTTGATCAGCCCTGCAAACCTTCCCAAACAAACACCAATTCATCTAGGCAAGTTAAAACATGAAGTAAGGCAGCAAATCAACATAAAAACTCCATCAAACTTGATCAAATCGAGCAGCAACTGACAGGAATGAAAAGGAAGTAATAAACAAGCATAACTCCTCTAAAACCCCAAGAACACTAATGGTGGATTCATGTAATCAACTCTAACACTTGAAACAAGTCTATAAAACTCAAAGTGGCTGACTAAGGAATCATAATCAAGCATCAAGCTCAAATAATTCAAAAGGAAACATGCTAGAGGACTCAAAATCCACAAAACCCTTACTATTCATAATGTAGGTCCAAACTCATGCAATCCAAGGTTATAGCTCAACATATTACACTTAAAAGAATCACATACTCAAGGAGGACTCAAAAATATGCTTACCTTTAAAATTTGAGAAGAAAAGGAGGAGTGAATTGGCCAAAATCTTCAAAAATGCAATAGTGTCACCTTCTTCCATGGTTCTCTCTTGGGGCTGAGTTTGGGGAACTTTTCTTCCTTCTTGGGGTGGTTTGCACGAAATGGGAGAGGGAGAGAGGGTATATACTGAGTTAGGTGCCAAGTAACCAAGGTTAAGGGGTTAGGCTGGGGTTTAGGGGTCCCACAAGTGAGACTAGTCAACAAAAGAGGCTAACTTGCAACAAAGGCTCATTCCGGTCTATTTTCGAGGGTCCAAATGGGCTTAGAAAAGTGTGAGGTTAGGTTCCAAAGCTTTCAAATCTTGTCACGAGTCCAACGCCTCTTCCAGAATTCGAATCCGAATTCCCTAGCTCAAGATACGCCGCCCGGAACCCCGATGTGCGCTAAATGCTCTTTAACCAACCTCTAGGTTCCGAAAAACAAAATGAGCACAAAGCCACACCAAACAAAATCCGAAACACCAAACGAGCATGCTAACACATAAATAACTCACATAGGTCATGTATATCAAGAATTCACAAAAGTCTTAATCAAAGAATGACACGTAAGAAACAAAATACAAATAAAAGAGCATAAACGTTCAAAAATTCAAATAGCAATTAAACAAGTAATATTAATTAATTAAGAACTTTAAAAGCAATAAAAAGGCATAATTAAATAAATAATAACACATTTAATACCCCGTAAATGCATACCTGTAAATCCGGAAGATCGTGATATTACAACCTCCCCTCCTTCAAAAGGACCTGTCCTCAGGTCCGAAGCGAGGGTCTTGAAAAGCTCCGGATACAACTGAACCATCTTAGCCTCTGTCTCCCACGTGGCATCCTCAGATTTTTTATCACACCACAACACTTTAACAAGAGGTATATGCCGATTCCTCAACTCTTGTATCTTCCGGTCCAAAATCTTAACCGGGTGTTTCTTGATTGTTAAATCCGGCTCAAGTTGCACCTCTTCAACCGGTAGAATAGAAGACTCATTGGGATTGAATTTCCTTAACTGAGAAACATGGAAAACATTGTGTATCCCGGTTAAGCTCGATGGTAATTCCAATCGGTAAGCTACTTCCCCAACTCGATCAAGGATCTCAAAGGGGCCTAAGGAGCGCGGGTTAAGCTTCCTACCTTTACCAATCCGAGCAATCCCTTTTCTAGGAGATGCCTTTAGAAAGACCTTCTCTCCGACTTCAAACTCCAAGGGACGTCTCCTCTTATCCGCATAACTCTTCTGTCGGTCCTGTGCCGCTTTCAACCTCTGTTTAATTACCTTAACCTTCTCAATGGTATCTTGGATCTCCTTCGGTTTCTTAGCTCTTTCGAGCTTTCCATCTTTGGTCCATCTCCACTCATCAATATCCCAAAAGAGTGGGGATCGACACTTTCTTCCATACAAAGCTTCATACGGAGCCATACCAATTGAGGACTGAAAACTGTTATTGTAGGCGTACTCAAACAAATCCAACTGCTCATCCCACGAATCTTGAAAATCCAAGGCACAAGCACGAAGCATGTTCTCGAGATACCTTATCAACCTCTCGGATTGTCCGTCCGTTTGTGGGTGAAAAGCGGTACTAAACTGAAGCTTCGTTCCCAAACACTTCTGCAACTCTTGCCAAAAACTTGAGGTGAACCGAGGATCCCTATCCGAAACAATACTTACCGGAGCACCATGTAGCTTAACAATCTCTTTCCGGTACAACCCGGCAAGCTTAGGCACCTTGTCGAATATTCGAACCTTGAGAAAATGGATCGACTTCGTCAACCGATCAATAATGACCCATATCCCATCAAAACCTCCTTTGGTCCTCGGCAATCCGGACACAAAGTCCATTGTCACTTGCTCCCACTTCCATTCGGGAATTGGAAGCGGTTGGAGAGTTCCTCCCGGTTTTTGGTGTTCGGCTTTCACCACTTGGCATGTTTGACACCTTCTAACATAGTTAGCAACGTCTCTCTTCATGCCATTCCACCAATATAGAGTCTTCAAATCTCTATACATCTTGGTGGTACCGGGATGTACCGTGTAAGCCGACTTATGTACCTCGTCCAAAACCACCCTCTTCAACTCTTTCGGAACACAAACCCGAGCCTTAAACCGAAACAAACCCGAATCATCAAATCCAAACTTAGATCCTGGATCAATCCTTGCTTTCATCACTAATCTCTGTATTTTCGGATCATTAGATTGAGCTTCAGTCAATCTTTGCTTCAAGACTGGTTGAACCGAGATGTTTGCTAGGCGAGCTTCCGAAACTAGAGTTGCCGAAACCTTCTTGCTAGAACCTGCTTCCAAACCCGAAACACTCACTTTGCAGCTCAAAGCATCTGCAACCACATTGGCTTTACCCAGATGGTATTGAATTCGACAATCATAACCCTCAAGAAGTTCCACCCAACGTCGTTGCCTTACATTCGAATCCTTTTGGGTGAACAAATAATTCAAACTCTGGTGATCGGTGAACACATCAAAGGTAGCCCCATAGAGATAGTGACGCCATTTCATCAAGGCAAACACAACCACGGCGAGTTCCAAATCATGAGTGGGATAGTTCCTCTCGTGATCCTTTAATTTCCTTGAGACGTAGGCTACTACTTTACCATTCTTTAATAACACACAACCGAGCCCTTCCTTCGAAGCATCAGTGTAGACTGAGTAGCCTTCTGAACCTTTGGGTAAGGTTAGAACTGGTGCCGTAGTCAACTTCTCCTTAAGAGTTTGGAAACTCTTCTCACATGCCTCATCCCACTCAAATTTAGCCTCTTTCTTTGTCAACCGGGTCAACGGGGAGGCAATCTTTGAGAAATCTTTCACAAAGCGCCTATAATACCCCGCTAATCCCAGAAAACTTCTCACTTCCGAGGCATTCTTCGGTTGCTTCCAAAGCAGAACCGTCTCAATCTTTGCCGGATCCACTTCTACACCTTTCCCTGAGATGAAGTGACCCAAGAATGAAACTCTATCTAACCAAAACTCGCACTTACTGAACTTGGCAAACAAATGGTGCTCTCGAAGTGTAGATAAAACTGTCCTCAAGTGCTGCGCATGCTTCTCTACGGACCTCGAATACACCAAAATATCATCTATAAAGATGACCACGAATTTATCGAGGTAAGGCCAGAATATTCGGTGCATTATGTCCATGAACGCCGCTGGAGCATTAGTAAGACCAAAGGGCATAACCACGAACTCAAAGTGTCCATACCGAGTATTGAAACCCGTATTCAGTGCATCTTCCTCCTGGATGCGCAATTGATAATACCCTTGCCTCAAATCTAACTTGGAGTAGACACACGAACCTTGAAGAAGATCAAACAATTGTTCTATGTGAGGAAGGGGGTATTTATTCTTAACCTTTAACCGGTTCAACTCCCGGTAGTCAATACACATCCGCAACGTCCCATCTTTCTTCTTTACAAACAAGACGGGAGCACCCCATGGAGAAGCACTCGGGCGGATGTAACCACATTCTAGGAGTTCATCAAGTTGCGCCTTCAACTCCTTCAACTCTACCGGAGCCATCCTATAGGGAGACTTCGCATACGGTGCCGATCCAGGATAGAGATCGATTACAAACTCAATGTCTCGATCCGAAGGTAGAGACCTCAAACTCTTCGGAAAAACATCGGGGAATTCCTTCACAATCTCCGTCTCTTCGAGCTTGGCTTGATCTTTTGGCTTGTTTAAAAGAAAAGCCACATAGCCCGTTGCACCGTCCTAGAACATCTTGTTAGCTTCCATAAAAGAAATGAACTGGCAAGCCTTCAATCTTTGGCCCGAGAACACCGTAGAACCCAAAAGTACCTTCTTCTCAAAGCAATCCATCTTAGCTCGGTGCCGGAACAACCAATCCATACCCAAAATTACCCCAAACTTCTTCATAGGCATCTCAATCAAATCCGCCGGATACTATTGATCTTCCACAACCACCGGACAACCACGGTAGATACGGTCCGTTACCAAATTACCACCAAGAGGAGAACTCACAATAAAAGTATCATTTAGACAGGCAACAGGCAAAGAGAGAGTACGCACAAGCCGGGAAGCAATAAATGAATGCGTCGCTCCCGGATCAAACAATGCATGCAATGGAATGCCATGTATACTAATAGTACCTTCAATGACAGCGCTGACATCCACTTCCACGTTCTCTTCTTCGCCTTCTAGAGCATAAGCCCGTGCTTGGATAGGAGCTATCGGATGCATCACGTTCAAAGGTTGAGGAGCTCGAGGTTGAGGGGCTCACAATTGAGGGCAAGCATTAATCAAGTAGCCGACTTCTCCACATTTATAACATCTCTTGTGTTTCTTCCGGCAAACCTCCTAGGTGTGATTGGGACCTTTGCAGTAAGCACATTGTATCGGCACCGGTAGAACGGGTGGCGTCGGTACTAGAGGTCGAACTTTCTTGAATGGAGTGTTAGAACCTTGGGCTTTGAAGACCGAAGGCCCATTTTGAGAGGTAGGCCTCTTACCCAAGTTATATCCAGAACCTTGCCCCGAAAAGTAAGCCGGGGGCCTCACTAGCGGCCTTCAATATCTCAATTAGCTTCCACCTTCAATATCTTCCTTGTAGCCTTTTCCCAAGTGTCTACAGTAGCGGCTTTAAGAGCATTCTGAATTTCATATCTCAATCCATGAATAAAATTTCGGGCCTTTTGAGTGTCATCTTTTGTAATGTGGGGAGCATATGGAGCAAGCCTTTCAAATTCCAAGATGTAGTCCTCAACTGTCTGGTTTCCTTGTCTCAACTCCGTGAATTCCTGGAGTTTTCTCTCTCGGGCACTCGGGGGAATATATTTGTGGCGAAATTCTCTTGTGAAACTTTCCCAATTGAATTCTTCTCCTTCTCTTTCCAACCGGGCTCTCATAAACTTGAGCCAATTTGAAGCGGGTCCTTGAATGAACCGAGCCATACAAACGGCTTTCTCATGTGAGGGAGCGGGGCAGATTTCCCATATTCCTAAAATTTCTGAGAACCATTCCTCTGCTTTAATATCATCACCTCCATACCATTTAGGAGGGTTGTTGTTCCTGAACTCCTTGAAGGCCGGAGTTACTTGTCCTTCTTGTCCCTCCCAATTATGGTTATTTCTCTGATTTTGTTGTAACTGATTCAAGAGAGCCTGTACGATATTTTCGGCATTCAAGGGAGATGGAGGTGGTGGTCCTTGCTCTTGTGGAGGCGGTTGATTAAGATCCAGAGTTTGCTCCCTATCCACTCTTCTTCGTGGAGGCATTCTGAAAATCACAGTTTCAAGAAATATCGATGCATGAAGTTCAGTACATGTTCATGAGATCAAATATCATGAATTTAGACATATAAGTCACATAAGATGTGAGTGAATGCAAACAATCGTAGTACTAAGCCGAACGAGCTAGACTAACACGACACGACTCCGGAGCTCCGGTTTTGCAACCTCGCTCTGATACCACGAAAGGATGTAACACCCCCGGAGCGAAGGGCGCCACATCCTCCGCACTAAGGTCTAACCCGAGTAACGAAATGGAGGGTTCGCACCCGAATCAAACCATAGCGAACGGGTGACACACAAAACACACCCTCGCTAGGCGGCCTAGACCCTCAAGAACTGAGCAAATTAAAACGAGAGTAGCGGAAGCGTAAACATGCATACATAACTCCCAAGATCTCAAATCATAACATAAGAGGGTTCAAGTTGTCAAGATAAACTATAAGAACAAATATAAACATCATATACAATGCCCATCCGGGGCCAAAATATTGGAAAACTGGAATCAGAAAGCAGCGGAAATTTAAAAATTTTCCAACAAAAGGATCTTGGACTCGCAATCGTGTATCCAAATTCGTAGAGATTAGAAACCCAAGAATGCTCTTCTCGCGGCTTGATCCCGTCTCCTTAGTAAAGCTCGAATCTTCAAAACTTCTAACTTAAAACTCTCTAGAGATAGTCCACCAACTTGACTACAATCTAACTAGTAAGGATGCTAGTTCTCTAGTTAGTGTTTGGGCTTAACCTAGGGTTTATTTGATCTTGGAGAAAGGATGGTGTTCAACACATGAACCAAAAGAATTGCTAATCACTCTCTAAGGGGAGCTCGAGCTCCCATATATATAGGTGGAGGGGGACGCCGAACTCTAGTCCTTTTGGGCTAAGGATTTTGGTCCCTCTCTCTAATTACTTGATTATCAAGTAATTTCCAACTTTGACTTTGAATTCTAATTCAAATCAACTTTTAAGAGAGCTAAAATTATCCAAACCTTTTGGATAATATTATACTTTATTTATGAATAAATAAATAACTTATTTATCTAATTAATTAATTCACAATTAATTAAATAGATTAATTTCTCCAAAATAAGACTTTCTTTTTAATTCAAAAATTAAACCAAAGTCTATTAAATAATTAATCATATTAATTATTTAATACATAAATAAATGTACACATATATTTTCACACGTGTGGATCACTCACGTGGTTCACACGTGTGGAACCCCATTGGCCCGATTAACTTGTTTAATCATTTTAAAGCCTTAACTAATGTAACCAAGTTGTTGTGTGTGACCCTCTAGGTTCTGAATTCAATTAGCAGTGACCCTAATTAATTAATTCACTAATTAATTAATCAGTCCACAGATTAAACGACCATAGTCTAGCAACAGGTGTTTAACCCCTAGCTGAATTGGAATGTCTCGATTCGATAGAACCTTTAAGCCATTGATTCAAGGTGCTATGATTGTTTCTAGTGCTTACACTAAGCGGTCCACAAACATCAGAATGGATCAAATCCAGGACCTTAGTGGCGCGTTCCACAGTCCTTTTAAAAGGAACCTTGGACATTTTTCATTTGAGACAGGATTCGCAAGAAGTCAACTCTTTGAGATCATTTTCAGAGAATGATCCTAAAGTGTTTATCTTGCTAATTCTGTTCTTGGAAATGTGTCCTAATCTAGCGTGCCATAAGGGAGCTGAAACTTTGTCATCTCTCTTACGTTTAGTTGCTCGTTGTATATTCATAATATTGATATTTTGAGTTAGATAAAGTCCATTACTTAGAGTACCGATGTGAACGGAAGAGTTGCTCCATTTGATAAAGTATTTACCATTCTTAATATAAGCTTCATAACCTTCACAATCTAAAATTGGAACTGAAATTATATTACGAATAATGTTCGGTACATAAAGGACTTTATTTAAGACTAACTCAAAACTATCTAAATCTAATCTAATTGTGCCTAAAGCTCAAGCTTCAACATTTGATCCATCCCCGATCTTCAAGACACATTCTCCTTCTCTTAGTTGTTGGACTTCATTTAGCATCTGTACATCATTACAGATATGAGTTCCACAACCGGTATCAAGTACCCAAGAACTAAAATTAATAGAAAAATTTACTTCAACGAGAAACATACCTTTCTTTAGAGTAGCCTTGTACTCTGGGCAGTTTCTCCTCCAATGTCCCGCTTTACCACAATGGAAGCAAACATCCTCTTTCTGATCACGCTTCTTCTTTTGGGCCTTTCCCTTCGATATGCCACCAGTGGGCCTAAGGGGTTTCTTCTTCTTCTTTTGGGCTTTCTTGCCCTTACCTTTACAAGGCCCAGAAGAGGAAGATGGAGCATTCACAATCAGAACCTTATTGTCCTTCTTGATCGTGCTTTCAGCAGTCACAAGCTGACTAATCAACTCAGCTACAGTAGCACCAGCATGATTCATATTGAAGTTAAGGACAAATGGGCTGAATTATGGTGGGAGCGAGGCTAGCAACAAGTCCACTGAAAGCTCATCTTTCAGTGGCATGTCCATGGAAGCAAGTTTCTCAGTAAGGGCGAGAAACTTGAGTCCATATTCATGGACACTTGAACCTTCCCTCATTCGCAAGTGGAATAATTCCTTTGAAGTGTTATACTTGTAACACGTTCATGAGGGTGGTAAAGTTGCTCTAAGTGGTCGTAAATCTCCCAAGCGAATTCCATGGCCTCATGTTGCCTTTGCAAGTCCGGAGACATGTTAGCCAACATAAGGCAACGGGCTTGGAGATTATCATCCTTCCACTTCTGGATCGCATCCCGCTCGGCCCGAGTGGGAGCCTCCCCTTCGGGACTGGGCTCCCCTTCGAAGAGAACATAAGTTCTCTTCTCAGAATCTAAAATGATTTTTAGATTCCTCAGCCAATCAGAATAGTTGGGACCAGTCAACTTGTTTGACTCGAGGATCGATACAAGAGGGTTTTTGGTTGCCATTTCAAAACACGTAGAGAATCACAGAATCTACGACCTAAATGGTAAAACAGAGAACTAGTGAGCATGCTGAATTATAACGATATACAAAAGATAAGGTCTTTAATCTAATGTAGCTCCCACTGTTTTTCAAAGATCTATAATTCCCAAAGATCTAAGAGGAATACGTTTCCCAATGGGTACTAAGATCCTAGGCATTTTACCTCGAACCCACGACTCGCGGACATTCTAAGTAAGAACCCTAGGTAGGTACAACTTACCAATTCTAACACCTTTAGAACTCTTAGTAATTGTTTTTGCATCACCTATCTTTCAATATGGACCCACGACTCGTGCGACATCTATATTTACTTAGGCGTTAAGCTAGACCCATCAATCATAAGATCATGATCAAAACTTAGTTCGAACGACCCACGACTCGTGGACATCGCCCTTGCTAAAATTGACCATGAAATATTGATCATTTTAAAATGATCATTTAGGTAACTAAGAACCAATAAGCTCCACTAGCTATCCCACGACTCGCGGACAATAACTAGCTTTACTTACTAAACTTAAAACCTATTGATGGAATGCTAGGAATTTAATTCAAAATTTGCATCTCGAATTAAACACCTATTTGTTCGAAATTAGCTTAATATTTAATGGGAATTTTTGAATCAACCGGAGAGTTATCCGGTTCGACCTCACCAACATATATGTTATCCAATTTTATTAGTCTTGATTAATGCAAGTACACTTAAATGCATTTCAAACAAGCACATAAACAGATAACATGTCCTAGCATGATACTAACATGTAATGATCATGGGTTCTACCAGCCTTATGCGTGATATGTGGGAGCCACTCCACAATCACAAGTTCTAACATACATGCCACATAAACAGTTTAAATCACATAAGGGAAAAACGGTAACAAAATACGAGCCCTATCTCTATTACATTTAACAATTGAGATTCCCCACCCTAACATTTTGAGGGGTCTTCACTTATGGCCTCCTTGTTACTTGAATGTGGTCCATCTTACTCCATGGGTGCATTGTCTCCAAAATGAAAATAAAACCTCACCACCTATCTCTACTCTCAAATTACAATAAAAAGAAAAAGACATAAAGTAATAAGGCTCAATCTTCATATTGGCCTTAGACAATTACACGGGGCATACCCCGGCCTCAAAAACAGTAATATGGAAAGCCACATAATAAATCACATAACAGTACGCACATAAGTGAGGCTCCAACCTCAATTGAAAAACGCAACTATAGGGCTCCAACCCCAAATGTAAACCATCCATGTGCATAAATTAAAACCATACATAGATCTAAACCCATGATCACCTAACATGCTTTTGCGAGAATTTAAATTTAGCCAATAAATTAAAATTCTCGTTTCAAGTCCTAATGACTTAAAACACGACTTAGATGCAATTCTTGTTAAAGAGCCTTTTCAATAAAACCCGAAAAACAATAAACCAATAAAATTCCAATTAATTTCCAAAATTAATAATTTTATTCTTTCATTATTTTTAGAAAATAAAATTCATAATTTTCCCAAAATCCAAATCGCTTCAATTTCTCAAAAAATCCCAATTTAATCAAAATTTTAAAATAATTTTATTTTAACAAAACTGATTTTAAAAGAAAAAATTAAAATAAAATTAAATCGGGATTTTACGGACCGAAAACACGAAAAACACGAAACACGAAAAACGAGCCCAAAAAAATTGCCCAGCCGCTTGAGGCACCGCCGCAGCAGCGCGCGCAGACGCGCGCCAGCGGCGCGCACAGCGCGCGACAGATGCCGCTCGCGTGCGCACGCTGGGCGTACATCATGCGCGCGCCGCGCGCAGCAGCGCCCGCCGCGCGCAGCAGCGCCCGCCGCGACTAGGCGGGCTGAGCAGGCGTCCCGTGCGGTTGCGGGACGGACTGGGCGGCGCGCCCGGGACGGCTCCCGCGCTGTTGCCGGAGGAGCTGGGTGGCGGCGACGGGCCTGGGCGTGCGACGTGCTAGCACGCCTAGGCTCGTTGCTTTTCGTGTTCGTTTCGTATTTCTAGGTTTCTCGAAAACCCGGTTCAATCCAAAAATTAAAAATTCGATTTAAACATATTTCAATCAAAACGGTTTTCAAAATCACAATTTAAGAAAACAGTTTCAGAAATTCAGGAAAAATTACAGTTTCGTATTTCAGGCTTTCAAAAAGAACTCATGAATACCTAATTCGCATCTAAGCCTAAGAATTTCTACCAAATTCAGAATAATTGAGACGAATCAGAAACACGATTAACGAGGTGGCTCTGATACCACTTGTTGGAAAACACGAATCCGAAAGCAGCGGAATTTAAAAAATTTTTCCAATAAAAGGATCTAGGACTCGCAATCGTGTAACCAAATTCGTAAAGACAGAAAACTTACTTTTCTTTTGTTCTTTCTTGAAGCGTTTCAAGCCACCCAAGAACGCTCTTCTCGCGGCTTGATCCCCTCTCCTATGGTAAAGCTCGAATCTTCAAACTTCTAACTTGAAGTCTCTAGAGAAAGTCCACCAACTTGATCACAATCTAACTAGTAAGGATGCTAGTTCTCTAGTTAGTGTTTAGGCTTAACCTAGGGTTTAATTTAATCTTGGAGAAAGGAAGGTGTTCAACACATGAACCAAGAATTATCTATTAGCTACATAAGGAGCTCGAGCTCCCCTATTTATAGGGAGGGGGTGCCGAAATTCCTAGTCCTTTATGGGCTAGGATTTTGGTCCCACTCTCCTATTACTTGATCATCAAGTATTTTCCAACTTTGACTTTGAATTCTAATTCAAGTCAACTTCTAAGAGAGCTAAAAATATCCAAACTATTTTTGGATATTTTTCTTTTGTCTGACAGGATCTCCTTCAAAAACTTGACATAAGTCGGCATTTGTGCTAGTGCCTCTGCAAAAGGAATGTTGATGTGTAACTCCTTGAATATGCCCAAAAACTTCTCAAACTGTTTTTCCAACTTCTGCGTCTGTAATCTTTGAGGGAAAGGAATCGGTGGCACATATTCCTTTGGTGCCACATTCACTTTTGGCTTGGAAGGGAGCTCTTCCTTTTTATCCTCTATATTCCCCCTCTCGGTCTCAACCTCCTCCTCAACTTTCTCACCAATTCTATTGTCTACATCAGAATCTGTAGGCAACTTTGGTCCTTCGTACTCTTTACCACTTCTTAAGGTTATAGCCTTACAGTACTCATTATGGTTATTTTCAGTTTGACTAGGCAACATTCCTTGGCCCCTCATATTCAAAGATTGGGCAATCTGACCAATCTAAGTCTCCAAATTCCTGTTCTGATTCACCACCTATTCTACTTGAGTTTCCAATTCTGATACCTATCCAAAGACACGGCTATGAACTTCTTAAGTGTAGCCTCCCATCCTTGCTTTTGTTCCTGTTGAGGTGGTGGGCCGTGGTATGGAGCCGGTGGTCTCGGTTGGAATTGAGGCCTTGGTTGAAATTGTGGTGGTGGTTGTGGTTGTTGAGCATTTTGGTTGTTAGACCAAGAAAAATGGGGGTGGTTTCTCCAACCTGGGTTCTAAGTGTTTGAGTAAGGGTCGTTCACCGGCTTTGAATTGTTTACATAATTCACTTGCTCTTCCCCGGCAACCACCTATTCACCTGCATCGGTATAAGGAAACACATTAAATGCATGTGGACCACTGCAAATTTCATAGTTTACCTGTACCGGAGATGCTGGTTGAGGATGTTTGGTAACCGAGTTCGTGGTCAATTGGTCCAATTTCTTGCTCAGAGCCTCAAATTTGGCATTAATGGCGGTTAGGCCATCTATCTCTAAGACTCCCGCTGTCCCCTTGGTTGGTTGAGAATGGCTCATTTCATGCACAAAAACATCATTTTGTGACATGTGTCTAACAGTTCAATGGCGACCGTTTCAGATTTTGACAAGAATGCTCCGCCAGCTGCGGCATCCATCGCCCCTCTAAAAGTTGGGGACATCCCGTTGTAGAACGTCTGTATCAGTAGCCAACCTGGAATGCCATGATGTGGGCATTTCTTATACAAATCCTTGAATCTCTCCCAAGCCTCATAGAAGGACTCCCCATCTAATTGTCTGAAGCCTTGAATATCATTCATGTACTTTGTGGTTTTATTGATTGGGAAACACTTAGCTAGGAAAGCCTGAGAAAGTGTGTCCCAGCTCTGAAAGGATTCTTGTGGTACAGTACTCAACCACGCTATAGCTTGCTCCCTTAGTGAGAACGGGAAAAGCCTGACTCGGATGGCATCAGATGTGACATTGTGGATCTTGAAAGTATCGTACACCTCAAGAAAATACTCAAGATGTGAGAAAATGAATTGTTATGCAGCAAATTGATTATAGTTGGTTTGATCTCAAAGTTATTTGCTGCAATTGGGGGACGGACTGCGTTCTGAATTGCCCCAGAGTTCGGCAAATTGTAATCTCTCAGTGCAGGAGGAGGTGGGGGTGGTGGATCTTGAACTCCCCCACCTCTTACATTGTTCGGATCTTCAGCCATTGGTTTGGTAGTGGATGTCTTGCCTTGCTTTTGCTTCCTCCTAATAGTACTAAGTGTTCTCTCAATTTTGGGATCGTAGGGTACTAGTTTCGGCATTTGAGATCGTCGCATGCTCCGTGAACCTACACAAAGGCAAAGAAATTCCTTAGTTCAGTTCCACAATGACAAAAGATTAAGAACACAAAGTAAAGTAATGGTCTAAAGCACTAGATTGAAATATTTAATTAATATTGATTTAAAACGCCTTTCCCGGCAATGGCGCCAAAAACTTGTTGTGATTTTAAGATAAACCAATCGTGCAAGTGTACACTGAAAATATACAGCAGCACAATAGGATCGTTTCCCACAGGGAAGGGAAATCAAACACTACTTTTATACATAAATCTAATCTAAAGACCGAACAATTATCAAGTTGGTTGTTTAACTACTAAAACGAAATTGAACAATTAACTAGAATAAAACACAATTAACTGATTTAAAACACGTGGATTAAACTCAATAAACTAATTAGGCTGGGGATGTATTACTGTGCATGCAGGATTCCAATATAAAATCGGTAGACAATTGCAATTCTACAACCTAGTCACGTAGATTCGTAGTATCCTTTTTCAAGGCATAAACGAGTGTTCAATTAATTTCAACATTGTTCTCACAATCATCAATAACCAATTAAACCAACATGATCAAGACTAGTGCAAATCAAATTCTAGCGGTTTGGCGTGGAATAAGAATTACAAGTTGTATAGATTATAAGTTAAATCTCTTTAAACCCTAAATCCACTAGTTACGAAAACATCATAATTACCATCAATCTTTCGACACTTAGGTAATCCTAGATGCTGAGATGTACATCCCCAATGTGGATGAGGAAGTGGTAAGTCCTGCTTTGGGTGATGCAATAGGGAGGGGCCAAAGCAGATCTCTGAGCGAAGAAGGGGAAACAGGAGTTGACCCTGCAACGGTGGAGGACACGGCGGAGAAATAGATGAGATGTCCTTGGAGGAGGAATCTCGTGACCAAGGAGGGGCTGCCTCCGCTTCGGATATTGAGCTAGAGCCCCAAGGGGGGAAAAAAGAAAGGACAACAAAAGTGCCCAAAATACTATCATGAGTTCAGGACCGAAATCTGGGGGTCGGAGAGGGCGACCGCACTGAAAAGGTTGACCGGGTGGAGGGACTTGGACACGAGCTACAAGGTTTACACTTCCAACTCTAATGAGCACATGGGGGCTCCACCGGAGGGGTGCATCGCCATCTCATTGCAGGCGATTGAATATGGATTTAGGCTACCCCTGTCTCCTTTCCAAATTACACTGTTCAATCATCTTCAAATCAGCCCCGTTCAATTGCTCCCTAATGAGTACGCCATGATAACGACATTTAGAATGCTAATGAAGATCCTGGGTCAGGTAGAGTGCGTGGAGCACTTCGCTGAATTGTTTGTGGCCTCGGTCGATTCGGCCGCTTCCCCTAACAGAAGGGGATTCGAAAGTTCCAGTCTCGATCCGGTAATAAGATTTTTGACACAGAGAAATCCTCCCATGGAGTGGACTGGAAGAAGAAATTCATTTTCTTGAAGTACAAGAACGGGTGGAACGGCCTAGAGCACACCTCCTGGAATGATGTTGCCCAGGTCCGATTGGAAAGAGGACCGGTGCGTTGGCCCAACACCCTGTTGGCGGTTCTGAGAGAGGTGCACCCGCTGGACACGGGGATTTTCACAAGCACGCATCTGTTAATAAACCTTGGGTTGGCTCCGGGTACGACAAGGCACATTGATTTCAGAATGGGTAACTACGCCGTCAATTCCCTTAGGCCAAGCACATTCTTACTCCTAACCATCCATTTTTACATTTCTGTCATGTACCCTTCTCCGTTTGCTAACTTTGTTTATTTTTCCTATGTAGAATCGATAATGGTTGTCGCACGTGCCAAGGCTCTTGACCGTAAACTCAAAAAGAAACAGGCTGCAAAGGCCAAGGAAATCCAAGAGGGGAAGGCGGATGGTCCTGTTCCCTCAATTCAAGAGATAGCCCAGCCTAAGGGCATAACTGAGAAGGATTCACTGGAAAAAATCATCGCGGTAAAGAGAGCGGTAGGACAAAGATGGGCGGACGCGCATGTCCCAACCGAAGGAGGGAAACAGACACACATGGGGCCACTTGGGTCACCCAAGATGACGTTCGTGCTGCCTCAGCCGCCCCAGACAGGAATGCCCGCCCTCCTAACGCTAAAGGAAAATCTATCCCCTCAGCTGGGTGACCGGAATCAGAGCCGGAAACCGCCTCTGGGTCGTTTCCGATCGGGGTGCCCAAGGGGAAGCGGTCCCAAAAAAGAAAAGACAACGAGGGTGTTGCAGGCAGGGCCCCACCCAAGATGCCAAGGAGGGACCAGACTCCTTTTCAGGCGGCCGGAGGGTGGGCACCCCCCTTCTTTAGATCTGATAATTCTCTTGGGTTCGCCATATTGTGGGGGGACTATGAGAAGATCGTGAACATCCCCAGCTTCGAGGGGCTAAAATATCCCTTTGGCGTCCCGGAGGTCCGGACGAATGGATCGGAGAGGAGGGTCGCGACTGGCGAGGTCGACCAAGTGGTGGGGGACCACCTACTACTCGCTGAAAACCAGTGCCGACCACCAGGAGTTGGCTAAGAAGAGTAACACAACCCTTAGCTACAACGAAATTGCGTTGCTGAATGCTGTATAGATCTTTTATTTCTATTTTTTTTTTTTTTTACCATTTCTCACGTTTCCCCCTTTCCCTTTTCTAGTTGATAGTGAGGGAATACCAGTCTGCTTTACGCTTGGAGATAGTCGATGAGGCCCATCGCAGACTACTATCCGAGAGGGCTGAGGTGTTGGAAGGGAAAAGCTGGAAAGATGAGGCGGCCAAGCTGACCAAAGAACTAGAAGTCTCCAAGACGACATATATGGGGCAACTAAAGAAGATGGACGAGGCCCTCAACGAATCGACCAAGGAGAAATCTGCCCTGGAAGCAGAGATAAGGAAACTGAGGGCTGGGAACGAAAAGCTATAGACCGGGGTCGCTCAGCGGCAGAGCCTGCTCGATATCGCTGAGCAGAAAACGGAAGTTGCCTACACCAAGGGAAAGCAGGACGGGTGGAAGGACAAAATCGTGGAGGGCCAGAGGGATGGGACGAAGACGATATTTTGGACCATTGAGAAATTGATGCCGCAGATAAAAGATAGTGTCGTGATGGAGTTCCTACGGTCCGAGGTGTTTGACACCGTTTCCGGCACCCTGGGAGCTCCGGACATCCACTCCCGCATGACTTACTCAACGACCCGAAAAAGCTAGATGCTACCAACGGCTACGTCCCCAAGACTCCCTGAGTTCTTTCAGGCTCGCATAGAGCATGAAGAGGGAAAGGTTTAAGAGACTGCAGAGGGCGAGGGTGAGGGCGACGATGCAGAGCCCGATTGGAGTAAAGTGTCATACGGCTGGGCCGTGGAGTGGGCCGATGCCAAAGCTGACAAACACCCAGAATCAGAGATAGAGATGCCGGAGCCGGTCGATCTGGAAAAGGCCAAGGAAATGTTTTTGGCGGCTTACACGCCTTCTAGTAGCGGGTCGAAAGACTCTGAGATCCAAGGCGCAAATCCACATGGCCCAGCTTTGGCGATTCCCCCATTGGCAGCTCTTCCTCCTGCTCAAGTGGTCGTTGAATTCGGTTCAGTCCCTGTGGAGACTCATCCCTCATAGGAGCCAAACCTCCCAGCTTTGACAGAAGACACCGCGGCTAATCCCGTGGACTCCCCTACTTCTAACTCTTGATTTTGTAAATAACTTGTAATTTCTTTCCACTCTTCTCCTTGTAAGTCGTTGGGGCTTGGCCTCTTTTATGAATGAAATTTGAAAAGAACTTGCCTCCATTTTACTTTGTTTATTCACCTTTTCACATTGTCGACTCACACTTTGGCTTTATTAACGAGACGGTAACTTGGAATTTTTAACGGAGCATGACTTTCAAAAAATTTCCCCAAGTGCTGGCTCGAATCGTGCAGTAGTCCTGGGTCGTAACGAGTTGTGGCCCTTTACATTTCCACTTGCTGGGGGCCCGACACTCCTCCCCGACGCATTGATAGAATATCGAATGTGTTTTCTCGAAACAAACTTAATGTGTTTAAAATAAAAACTCAAATTCCGCCTAAAAATACCCAGATTGACTGGTACGGCCAAGAGTTCAGATTGACTGAAAGTAAAGAAGCATTCAGGTTGACTGAAAATACTTTTATTATTGCGAATAAGTCAAAACAAGTATAAAATAGCACTTACAACCTAGAATAATTTCAAACATAAAACTTCTTTAGGTTGTGGGCGTTCCACAACCTGGGAATGATGTTTCCCTCCATGTCCTCTAGGTGGTATGCTTTGTTGCGACCCACTTCGGTGATACGATAGTGGCCTTCTCAGTTGGGTTGTAGTTTGCTTACGTGTTTGGTTACTTCAACTTTTTTGAGAACTAAGTCCCCGATCTGGAAAGCTCAGGGTTTGATGCCTTTGTTGTAGCTCCGAGCCACTGTGGCTCGGTACTGTTGCTTGCGCTGGAAACCTTTCTGCCGTATTTCCTCTATGGTGTTGAGCTCATGTGCTCGGTCTTCTGCATTCCTGGCGAGTTGGTAGTTGGATACTCTTGCTGTTTGATGTAGAAGTTCTGCTGGGATCATGGCTTCCGACCCATAAACCATCGAGAAAGGTGCTAACCCCGTCGTGGTTCTGGGTATGGTGCGGTAGGCCCAAAGGACCCCCATCAAGTTCACGACCCAGGCTCACTTCTTGGCTTCCAGCCTGGTTTGGAGGTTTTGGATGATAATGCGATTAATAACTTCGACCTGGCCGTTTGCTTATGGATGGCCAACTGATGCAAAATGTTGACTAATTCCCATATCTGAATAGTAGGATCTAGTGCTGGCGCTTTCGAACTGGGTTCCATTGTCGCAAATCAGGACCCTGGGGACCCCAAACCTGCAAATGATATTACCCCAGAGGAAGTTTTGGATAACCTTGTCTGTAATTTTCGAGGTTGGTTGGGCTTCGACCCATTTGGAAAAATATTCCACCACCACTAACAGGTATTTCCTTTGACCGGTCGCGAGCGGAAGGGGCCCCACGATATCGATGCCCCATTGATCAAATGGCCAACATATGTCTACAGGGACCATCTCTGTGGGGTGTTTGTGCGGGATGTTAGCATGTTTCTGGCAATTAACACACTTGCGGGCGTATTCCTTAGCATCTTCGTTCAGAGTGGGCCAATAAAACCCTCTTCTGGAGACTTTCTTTGCCAAGGATCGACCACCCGTATAGTTTCTGCACTGACTACCGTGGATTTCTTCCAGGACATCCTGGGCCTGCGAGAGATGGAGACATCGTTTTGTTGGCCCCATAAACGCTCTTTTATATAACCTTCACTCTGAATCTAGGGAATAACTCGCAGCTTTGTATCTGAGACGCCCTACAACATTCCTAACAACGGGTAGTACCTCATCTTGCAGTTATAGTATAAATTCATCGAGCCAGCACGGCTCCGCTGGGTCGATGGAACATATCGTTTCTTCTTCCCCATCAATCACTCTCTGTTTGCTTGAGAGGTATGTGATGTTTTGATCCTTAGAGCCTCTCATACCGTTCGCAAATTTGGATAGGGCGTCCACTCGCGTGTTTTCTTCCCGGGGGACATGTTGCAATATGAACTCTTTGAAACTGGATGTCAAGGATTTGACCTTAGCCAGGTACTTGATCATTGTCTCTTCGCGCGCCTCATAAGAGCCCTGGAATTGGCTTACCACTAGCTGAGAATCCATAGTTACTGAGATTCTCTCAATCCCGTGCTCCTTTGCAATTTTGAGGCCCACGATGAGTGCCTCGTACTCAACCTCATTGTTGGTAGCTGGGAAGTCTAAGGAGATGGCGAAATCAAGCTCTTGCCCCTCCACACTAATTAGAGATATCCCCACACCCCCTCCTTGAGAGGTTGAGGAGCCGTCGACCGACATAGTCTATAGCACCGAGCGCGGGGTCTGCTTGCTCAGGTCGTCTCTCTCGACGAGGAAGTCTCCAAGGATTTGGGCCTGGTATGCAGCTCAGGGCTGGTAGCTGATATCAAATTGGCTTAACTCAATTGCTCATTTTACTATCCTCCCCGATGCTTCTGGCTTTTCCAATACATAGAGCAAGCCTTGGTCTGTGAGGACCACAATGGAGTGGGACTGGAAGTAGGGCCTCAACTTCTTGGAAGCGTGCACCAGCGCCAGAGCGAACTTTTCAATCTCCAGATAGCGAGTCTCTGCGCCATGTAGTATCTTGCTTACGTAGTAGACTGGCATATGCCTCCTTTCACGAAACGCAACTAACACAGAGCTGATCGCCTCCTCCGTGACCCCCAGGTAAATGTACATGGTCTCCCCTGCAATTAGTTTAGCCAACAAAGGAGGGAGGTAAGATATTCTTTGAGCCTTTCAAAGGCCTCTTCACATTCATCAGTCCACTCAAACTTCTTAATATTGCGCAGAATTTTAAAGAATGGAATATTTTTCTCAGAAGAGCGAGAGATGAACCTTGTTAGGGAGATAATTCGACCCACGAGACATTGGACGTCTCGAATGGTATGGGGACGGTTGATTCTTCTTAGAGCCAAGATCTTCTCAGGGTTAGCTTTTATCCCTCGCTGGCTAACAATATACCCCAGGAACTTCCCTCCTTCTACGCCAAAGGAGCATTTGTTTTGATTCAGCTTGATTCTATATTTGCGTAATAGGTCGAAAGTGCGACCCAGATCTGTCAGGTGCATCTCAGCCTTCACACTTTTGACAATCATATCGTCAACATATACCTCCATTGTTTTTCCGATTTCGTCTTCGAAGACTTTATTGACCAACCTCTGGTATGTGGTCCCGGCATTCTTCAAGCCAAAAGGCATGACCTCAAAACAATAAATGCCCTTAACCATGATGAAAGCGGTCTTCTCCTTATCCTCCCGAGCCATGAATATCTGGTAATGGCCTTGAAAGGCATCCATCATACTTAGGAGCTCACATCCGGCAGTGGAATCGACCAGTTGGTCGATTCGTGGGAGTGGGTAACGATCCTTTGGGCACGCCTTATTCAGGTCAGTGAAATCGTTGCACAGTCGCCATTTTCCCCCCGTCTTAACGACTAAGATGACATTACAGAGCCAATCAACATACTTAGCTAGGGTGATGTAACCTGCATCTAGGAGCTTGTTGACTTCTTGTTCGATGATTTCGTTGCGTTTGTCGCTCTGCGCCCTCAATCATTGTTTGATGCATCGAAAACTCGGATCGACATTCAAATGGTGCTTAATGACTTTGGGATCAACCCCCACCAAATCCGAGGACTTCCAGGTAAATACATCTACGTTCTCCTGTAAGAACTGGATGAGCATACACTGTTGCTTACCCTTGAGGTTGGCCCCTATGTTGGTGGTTTTAGTCTCATCATCAGGGATGAGCTGGATGGGGACAATCGCACCGGCAGCTTCTATTTTCCCATCATCTATCTTTCTTTTCTTCCTGGCTATGGTGGAGGTCATCTGTTTGGAGCACATTTCGGCCATGGGGTCGTCGGGGTCGGCGAGCTCCGTGTCTAGGAAGTCATCAATATCTAACAATGGCACAATAGTTTTGTTGGGGAGTTTTACCTTTTCTGTGGAGATGGAGTAGCATTCCCAGGACTCCGAAATGTTGCACCTGAGCTCCCCGATCCCATGCGAAGTCGGCATTTTGATGGTTTGATGGTACGTGGAGGTCACCGCTCTGAAACTTATCAGGGCGGGGCGCCCTATGATAACATTGTAAGCGGAGGGTCTTTCCACCACCAAGTACTCCAGCAGTTGGGTGGCTCTCTTTAGCAACTTCCCATAGAAGTGATGAGCTTGACTCGTCCCTTTGAATAGACTTCTGATCTGCCAAAACCTGTCAATGGCGTTTTAATGGGTTCATATTCAAGAGAGTTATGGATGTTCATTTTTTGCAAGGTGGAGTAAAAGATAACGTTGGTGGAGCTTCCACTATCAACAAGGGTCTTATGTACAGCACAGTTCGCAACATCTAGTGTGACTACCATCGGACAATTCGTCATTCCACCGTCCCACGGCATCACTGGAATAAAGTCCATATCGCTAAAGGAAATCTCTTGCTCGCGCCACTCTTGGCCCACCTCCACATGCATGATCTCTCTGGGCCCATAGAGCTCCCGCCCCACCTGCCGCCTTGACCGTTTGCGAGCGATCTTGGAATCTCCCCCAGCGGGGCCCTCGGCGATCATGAAGATCTCGTTGGTGGGTAAGTTGTGAGGGTTTTCCTATTCAGGCTTTTCCAGCGGCGGCTTGCGTCCCCTTCTTGTTGGCGGGGAGTCCCTTGGGTTGAAGGCCTGGCGGGCTCGCTCGTCCAACTTTTTAACAAACTCCATCAAGTGGCCACCCTGGATCAGCCTTTCTATTTCTTCCCTTAAGGCAATGCATTCCGAGGTCCAGTGGCCGAATTACATGTGGTAGGCACAGCGTTTGCCCAACTCCTTGGCCTTTTTGGTCTCTTTTAGCTGCTTAGGCTTTTTGAGTAATCCCCGATCCATGACCTCGTAAATCTTTTCAATGGGGCAAACTAGTGGGGTATAAGCCTTCTTGGCCCCGCTGCCTGAGGGCATTTCCCTTTTAAGCCTCTGCTCCAATTGCGCAGAGATCCTTGGAGGTTCCGACCGAGGTGGGTCGGACCTTGGGAAGCAATCGGGGGCTGGCTCGTTCGGGCGCCTGTCATTCCTGCGTCCTTGTGCACGGGTGGTGGACTTGACTTCTTCCAGGCACACAAACCGACGGCCTATGGCCATGACCTCCTCCATGTTCTATGGTAACTGAAGGATGATTTCGTCCGTGCACTCTTCGTGGCGGATGGCCTTGTGCAGGGTCTGGGTCAGGACATCGATCCCGGGATGCTCCACCTTGACAAACGCTTCATTGAAGCGGGAAAAGAAACTCCTCAGAGTCTCTCCCTCTCCCTGAATGATGTTGTACAGATAAGTGGATGGGAGCTTGACTCCCGCCATGGAGGAGAAGTGAGCCTTAAACTTTTGAGCCTGGTGCTCATAATCCCGTATGTTGTACGGGGCAAGTCTTTCGAGCTAGTCTTGGGCTGGACCCTCGAGCGTGGTTTCGAAGATCTTGGCCCAAATAAGTTTGGAGTGGCCAAAGAGGCTGACTTGAGCCTCGAACTTTGAACAATGTTTCACAGGATCGGTATTCCCATGGTAGGTTGGCAGGTTGGTAGGGACCTTGTCCACCACCTTGGCGTCAATGATCTCGTCACAGAAGGGGGATCTCGCCTCCCTCTCGCTGCGGTATATCCTCCCTTGACGCTGGAGAGGGTGACCCTCGTGTTGAACGGGTGCCCTTGCGTCGTGGGTTTACCCGCGAGGAACATACGATGACACTTCTTCTTGTGGGTCGAAGTACTCCGACCCATGAGCTGGGTCGGGAAGGTACTATTGTTGTTATTGCTGCTGCTGTTGTTGTTGTTGCTGTCTTCTGGGGAGTTGGTTGCGTAGGTCGCCTGGTCCCACCCAATGGCCACGGTTAGCCCGCAAGTAGGCGTCGGGATGGACCCTAGCCCCCAAGCGGTCGAAGACATGAACATTTCTAGGAACAGGTGCATCCCTGTTCATTTCACTCGCTGTTCCGGCAATGTGTCGGGCGCTTCTATCGTTATTACCGTTATTTCTAAGAGCTTGTGAGGGGTGCTTCTCTTCTAGCTCTCGCCTTCTCCGTCTAGGCTCCCGCCACAGCTGGGGATTGTCATTGTTATCCACACCTTCCTCTATATGGCCCCTAAGATAGACTTGGGGCTGGGGCCCCAGAGCTGGGGCCAAATAGATGGCCTGCGGCTGGGCGTAGGGGTTTTGCGCGTAAGGAAGGGGTGGATATCCCCAAAAGCTGGGTTGGTTGGCTGGCTGTTGGACAGCATATGCCAGGGGGGCTAAGGGGCCCTAAACGGTGGGATAGGCGGCGTTTTGAGGAGTTAATGTAGGGGGACTTCCCCATGGGGGAGCAGGCATGTTGGGCTCCCTATTCTCCCTTGCCGCCACCAAGGCCTCCGCCCTGTACTGCTCAACATAGGCAGACAGGTCCGCCTCTGATAGGATCATCCAGCCAGGTACGCTTGGACCGGCTTCCACAGTTGCAATTCCCACCACCGGGGGCGGGAAGTTTCCTCCAGGGGTGTTGAGATCAGGAAAGATCTCTTCACCATTCTGGCCGTAAACACGACGTTCGTAACTAGTTTAAACCATAATGATTGTCGAAAGGGATAGTCGTCGCAAAAGAAGCTAAGCTTTTTGTTCAGAGGTTCCCACAGACAGCGCCAAGATGATGGAGTCCAAATCTGGGCTATGTGCTGGACTGCAGACTAGGACTCCCAATCACCCAAGATATTTGTAAAGTGGGCAGACTCTGATGCTTTCCTGAGCTGAAAAGAAGGGACAAACGTGAACTCAAATGCCAAAACAGGGGAATGTGGGGGTTGGACCCGTTTTGGCATTCCCAAGTCAGTAAACTGGGGGATGAGAATATGCTGAAATGAGGAGCTCAGTGCTCAAAGGAAAGCTTACCTCCAATGGTGGTGGATAAGGGTTTATATAGGGCTAAGGAGGCCTTAATGCGTGCAAGTACACCCCCAGGATGGTGTGGACCTTGTCTGGTGGGTGAGGGATGCTTGGTGACCGGAACAGTGCTTTTATGGCTAAAGCACTGTTTCTCTGTCCCCGCCAGAGACCCGGGTAAAGTACTTGACGCGGTTGCAATTAATGCGGCCTGTAGGGGTGGTACGCGCATTAATTGCGATCGGCCGTTGGGTCGTTTTTCCCTGGGTCGAAAGGGGACTCCAGACAGCTGCCCACAAGTGCTGGGTCGAAAATCAACTGGCCTGGGTTGAGCATTACGGGCTGACGTGGCACAGACTGTCACGTGGGAATGATACCTGATGCTTACTCGAAAGGGGACTCTAGACAGCTGCCCACAAGTTCTGGGTCGAAAATCAACTCGCCTGGGTTGAGCATTACGGGCTGACGTGGCAAAGACTGCCACGTGGGAATGACACCTGGTGCTTAGTCAGACCTCCCGATTTTCCCCTTATCACTAATATTATTTTACTTTATTATTAATCTATTTATCATAAATTTATAATTACATAAAAGATAATTATAAAATAAATAATAACCTGAATAATTAAATTTAATATATACTTAAATAATATTATTTTTTCTATCTGCACATACAGTGTGTGGGATTATTAACATTATTATTATGATCAGTCGAGTCGAGTTGGAAGAAGAATTTTTCATTTTCTTTTTTCGACGCAACTACTTAATAATTATTCTGTTTTTTCCCATATTCCTTTGTTAAATGGCAGACCATAACAAATGGCAAGTTCATAAGCGTGGAGCACAGAGTTTCGGCTCAATCAATTGGCCCTATAGTGTCAGTTGGGTGTTTTTTTCAAGCCCCACTAAGTTGGCGTGGCATTTCATTTACGTCGAGAGGCCTTAGGATATATTATCTCAAGTTTGTGTTTATTTTTTATTTTTATTATATATATATATATATACATATATATATATATATATATTGTATATAAATAGACGATTCAAATAGGATTTAAAAGATCTTTTTTATAATTTGAATGGTTTATTTATACACATTGATGAGACATAAAACTACGCTCGTATCAGAACCGTCCACGTGTCACCTTCAGCCGACTTAAAGGCTGGACGTTCGCATTGATGGGCTCGCGGGTCAACCCAGTCCACTCCCTTGTTGGCTAACACCGGCCCCGGGGCCTCGATCCTTTGTTCAGAATAAAGGGTCCGAGCTGACAGACCTGACGCTCACACTCCGGCCCTCAGGGTCACCCTTCTCAGGGAGGCACCCGCGCGAGGGTCCCGCTCCTGATGCTCGGGGATTTGACGCTCAAAGGACATCTGCCTTGGGGAACCCATCCGTGCGCTCTTCGAGCGTCACCAACGCTCGTGTATGATCCTCTCCCCAGCGAGGGATCCGCACCCCAGCAAAACAGACCTTGGGTCTTCCCTGCGCGCGACCCTCGCCAACAACCTCTGACACAGAAGTAGCGCGCGCCTTGTACCTGACACGACGCCTGCTTTTCAGAGATGTCTCTCTCATGCCCTCACAGGCCGCCACGTGCTAGGGCAACATAGGTTTGGGACCACACGTTCAATCTACCCAATCTACCCTCACCCTCAACTTATAAATACAGGAGAACACTTGCAATCTCCCCCAAGTCATCTTCCTCACACACATCATACTGGGCATATTTTCCTCCATCTTCTCAAGCTCTGTAACATTTTCACCACAGTTGCTTCATCATCACGCTTTGCACACATTGGTGTTCTCCTAGCTGGAAGAACCCACGCTCATAAGGAAACCCAGTTCCTGAGGCTCTAACGCCTGTGATGGTCTTTCCCTTTTACAAATATTGAAAGTGTCGTTGCATTTAGGAAACACAGATTCCTGCACCATCATTTTTGGCGCAGTCTGTGGGAAATCCATCACCACCATCTTCAACATCGTCTGATTATTCTTTGAGTTAGTCGAGATATAGCACCACTTGCTTCAAACATGGTAACGGCGACAAGGTCTGGGGCGATAGATAAGAGGGGGTTCTTCCTCTGGACGGTAGGGAAAACGCTGGGAACCACGCCCCCACCTATTGCCGGAGACACCGAGGCAGCCGCTGTAACTCTCCCCCCCGGTGGAAATGAGGCAGGGGGATCGGGCTCCATTCCTCCTCCCCCAACCTTCATACCCAACGCACCTGCCTCCCATCCTGGCGTGTACTCCATGGCCATGCCACCGCCTGGATACGCTTATATGCAACCCGGGATGATGCCCGGAATGATGCCCATGGTCCAGCCATACCAGGTGGGGACACTGAATCTCCCCTTGTCACTTCCTAGGGAGATACAGGGGGTGGAAATGCCCCAAGTCACTACTCAACAACTTCAGGCACTTTACGCGCAATGCGAGGGTCAGGCAGTCCAGAACGCCTGGGAACACTTCACTGCTGCCTATTTCCCAACCATGGCAGGCGCTCGAGCGGCCCCACCCCTAGGGGGACTCCCCGTCCATCCCCTATAAGCCGCCCAAAATGTGTTGAGGGATCAGCCGCCTCCGCCACCGCAAGCTCAGGAAAATGAAGCCCCACCGAGGGTCCAGCAAGAACAACAGCCCGCTGGAGGTGGCAGGGCCTCTCAGAACGAGAGGGTTGAAAACAACGAAGAGGTCCAATCAAGGGCCACGGGGAGGGCAAGTCGCAGGAATGTCGCCAACCCTCAGCTTACTGCAGTACAGGATCAGCTCAAAGGGCTCCAAAATGTGGTAGAGCAGCTCCCTCGAGCAAGGTCTCAAGCCCCCCATGGCGGGGGTGAGAGGTCCAGGGCCAGAGACGCTCGACGACTATATAGCCAAGTTTCCCACCACCAAAGAGAAGGAAGCTATGAAGAGTACGATCCCGAGGACAGGGATTACAGAATCGTGACGGGCGATTCCCCCCTTATCGACGAGGTTCTGATGACCCGTGCGGGAAAGGGCAAAATCCCCACGTCCGTCAATAGGTATGATGGAACGACTGATCCGGCCGAGCATCTGGATCACTTTGTGCACCTGATGCACTTATATGATCACCCGAGCAATTATTGGGCCAAGGTATTTGTCACCTCACTCGTGGGGATGGTACAGGATTGGTACAAGAAGCTTCCCCCGCGCTCGATCTGAGGGTATGCTGATCTGACAGATGCCTTCATAAGCCACTTCAACTCCCTGAAGGCACCAGCCCAGGCAGCGACAGCTCTCTACAGCTTAGTCCAAGGGCCAAATGAGACGCTCAGGTCCTTCATGGGAAGGTTTAACAAGGAAATCCTGCTGGTGGAGTAGCCCTCGATGGATTTCTTG
The DNA here is from genome assembly GCA_037501455.1 of Lantana camara. Classification (NCBI taxonomy): domain Eukaryota; kingdom Viridiplantae; phylum Streptophyta; class Magnoliopsida; order Lamiales; family Verbenaceae; genus Lantana; species Lantana camara. Next base: position 41,372,846 of record CM074857.1, on the reverse strand, counting down.
AGGCATGTACTTTTTGGAGCCATCAACATGAAGCACTATGTCAGCAAAGAATTCGTGGAGGAGGTGGCAATGAAAAATCCACGCTCGTTGATGGAGATCAGAGATATAGCTGACTCCTTCTTCACCCTCGAGGATATGTACATCGCGAGGGATTAGAAAATGGCGAAGGCCCCTCGCCCCAGCAAAGCCCTCGAGGACAGAGGAGATTCTAACAAGGGTCACCGCCGCAGCCCTATTCCCGCTCGTCGTAATCCTTCGCCTCCACGTAAGTACGAGCGGATCCCCCTCAACCGCCCAATTACCGAAGTATATTCCATGGCAGATAGGAAACTCTTCAAGAGACCGCCGAAGTTGAGGGAGACTAAAGCTCAAAAGCGCTCAGGAAAGTACTGCGCTTTTCTTAAGCAGAAGGGGCATGATACCAATGAGTGCCGCCAACTTGAGAGCGAGATCCAGAGGGTCATCGCTGGGGGGCATCTCAAGGAGTTTGTGAAGGTACTGGAGAGGTATGATGAGCATTGTGCTGAACGAGCGTGTACTAGAGGGAGAAGCCGCTCGCGCTCACGAAGTCCCCGCCACCATCACACCGAGACGAGCGACCGTGGCAAAGGGAAAGCTGCAGGTACGGAGAATCATCCCTTTGCGGTCATTCACATGATCGCCGGAGGACCTTCGGGGGGCGATTCTAATACTTCCCGTCGCCGCCACATTCGGAGCTATGACCAGAGATCATCCCTGCCCAAGCCTGTGCTCTCCGTTGACAGCTCTCCGCACTCGAAAGAGAACGACACTGTAGGGTTCACAGAGAGAGACTTGGAACACATTGTAACACCCCACGGGATTGGTGAAACCTCTGACTGTCCCATGGTGGTTAGTTTAGACGTTCATAACCACGTTGTAAAGAGGGTCCTGATTGACAGTGGAAGCTCTGTGAATGTTCTCCCTTACTCTACGTTTCAAAAAATGAATATCTCAAACATCCCCCTCGAGCCCCTCAGAACAACTCTTGTTGGCTTTGCGGGTTCCGAGATTGTCCCTCGCGGGCAGATTCGCTTGGCCAACTCTTTCGGTCGTGCCCCACAACGAAAAACTTTGAGCGTCCTTTACACAGTCGTTGAAGTGGACCTCCCCTACAACATCATCATTGGACGCCCAGCCCTCGTGGATTTCAAAGCAATAATCTCTACTTATCATCAGAAAGTCAAGTTCCCCACTCCTGAGGGCACGGGCGAGGTTCTATGCAATGTCAAGGAGGCTTGGGAATGTTACATCCTTTCCCTTCGAAGCCATAAGCCCAAACAAACCATTCAGGCAGGATCCACCAAAAAATCAGTTGACTTTCCCAAATTGGACGAGGATGGCCCGGAACGCAAAAGGGCCAAGCTGTACAAAAAGAAGACCCCCAGTTGAGCCCAACGCACGGAGGACGGGCCACTTGGGGCCGTCGAAGGATCTTCCTCCGAGAACGAGGGTGACGGGACCTCGGGTGAGGAAGGGGGAAGGCTTAGTGGGAAGAAACGAGCGCTTGAGGCTCCAAGGCCTGAGGTTCGAATCGAGCCCGTCGAAAAGTTCTTGACCATCGAGTTGGAACCGGGGAATCCGGATAAAACCACCCAAATTAGCTCAAATCTCAACAGTCCCTCGCAGATTATGATGATAGATTTTCTCCGAGAGAACCTCGATGAATTCGCTTGGAAGGCTTCTGATCTCACTGGGATAGATCTGAATGTCATAGTTCACAGGCTCAACGTGGACCCGGCCTTTAAGCCAGTCAAACAAAAGAAGAGGGACGTTCACGGTTTCAGGAGGTAAGTCATTGAAGAAGAAGTTGGTAAGCTCCTTGACGCTCAGTACATTGAGGAAATTCTATATCCGGAATGGCTCTGCAACGTAGTGCTCGTCCCCAAGAGCGCCAACAAATGGCGCATGTGCAATGACTTTACGGACCTCAACAAGACGTGTCCTAAAGACCCTTACCCCCACCGAGGATTGACCAATTGGTAGATTCGACAGCAGGATGCGAGCTCATGAGTATGATAGACGCCTTCCAGGGATACTATCAGATCTTCATGGCAACAGAGGATCGCCCCAAAACCTCGTTCGTGGTGCACATAGGTGTCTACTGTTTCAAAGTCATGCCGTTCGGACTCAAAAATGCGGGAGCAACCTATTAACGCTTGGTCAACAGGATGATCGAGCGTGAAATAGGAAAATCTATGGAAGTATATGTTGACGACATGATAGTCCAGAGCGAGTGCCAGCATTTCCATCTGGAGGATCTCAAATGAACCTTCAATACCCTACGCCATTATGGAATGAAATTGAACCCCTCCAAGTGCACATTTGGTGTTCGGGGTGGTAAATTCTTGGGATACATGGTCAGTCAACGAGGCATAGAGGCGAATCCGGAAAAGATTAAGGCAATTCTTGATATTCCCTCCCCTCGGAACGTGAGGGAAGTCCAAGTGCTGGTGGGAAAAATCATTTCATTGAACAGGTTCATCTCCCGCTCGGCAGACAGAAACTTACCTTTCTTCAAAATTTTGCGCAACGCTCGCAATTTCGCCTGGAGCGAGGAGTGTGAGAAGGCTTTGCAGGATATGAAGCAATACCTCACAAACGCACCATTGTTAACCAAACCTAGCCCTGGAGAAGGTTTGATTATTTACCTTTCAGTCTCCGCAGAAGATACGAGCGCTGTCCTAGTAGCGATCCGCGAGCGTAAGCACATGCCAGTTTACTATTTAAGCAAAACTTTGCAAGGGGCAGAGAAGAGATATATGGAGATAGAAAAATTCGCTTTTGCACTCGTTAACACGTCCCGAAGGTTAAGACCTTATTTTCAAGGTCATTCTATCACAGTGCTCACCGACCAACCCCTCAAGCAGGTGCTCGCAAAACCGGACGTCTCAGGGAGACTAATCAAATGGTCGATTGAACTCAGCCAATTCGACATCACTTTCGAGCCTCGCACAGCGATACAGGCTCAGGCAGTGGTGGACTTGTTAGTGGAGCGCTTCAATTTGGATACAAGGCCCCCAGTAGAAGAAGGGTTATGGCTCCTGCACACAGACGGCTCCTCGACCTCACAAGGGGGGGAGCCGGAGTGACCCTCAGAGACCCTCACGACGTGGAAGTGGATTACGCTATTAAACTGGCGTTCCAGGTCACCAACAATGAGGCTGAGTACGAGGCTCTAATCGAAGGACTCTGGATAGCCCTCCAGAATGGTGTCGTTCGGGTAACTGCCTATGTTGACTCCCAGGTGATCGCAAGTCAAATTGATGGCACTTATGAAGCTCGAGAAGCCACTATGGTGCAGTACTTGGCGAGGGCTAAGGGTGTGATCTCCAAGTTCAAGGAGTTCCATCTGTTGCAGATCCCACGAGCGGAAAACGAGCGTGCAGACGCTCTTTCCAAGTTTGCTTCGGCCCTTGATGACTCTTGCGAGCGCTCAGTCACATTCCTCAGGACAGAGAAACCGCTGATTAGTGAAATGGAACCCTCGGGCGAGGTGAACACGATTGATCCCTCTGAACCTTGTTGGTTGGATGACATCATTAGGTTTATCAGGAATGGGACTTGCCCGAGCGATAAGGTAGAAGCTCGGAAGGTAAGGAGTGTGACACCCCGACTGTTCAACCGTACAGGTATGATATACATGCGCGACTTAAATTCATTAATTATGTAATATATGATTTAACTGTCGTTTTATTTCTTATAATTTTCTTACTTGTCTTATTTGAACTTATGTGAAATTTTGATTATATTGGAATTTATGATTTGAGATTTGGAGTTTGAACCTGAGCATGCCTAATTTGTGTATAATGTTGATTCTTTGATTCTTGGACTTAATTGTATGATTTATTTGTGTTTTGGACTTGTTTGTTTTGGTTTGGACTCAACTGAATTTTATTTCAAATTTTTGGGCCAATTTGCAATTCGGCCACTCTTGAGTCATTTTCTCGTAACTTGAGCTCGGGGACTCGGATTCGAGTTCCGTCTTTGCCATTGTACTCGAATCGATGATTTGGATACAATGGAACAAGCCTTGAACTTTTCCGATACCGTTTCGACCCCCAATGACATAAATTTCGGCCCTACGTACCTAGATCGCACCTATAAGCCTACTTGGAGACTATTAGACCTACCCATACCCCTACCCTGGACTTTTAATCATCAAAATCAGCTCTCTCCTCCCCTTTGTGCTGATAATTTCGAACCAAAGCAAGGAGAAAGGAAGAAAAAGAGTCCCAAGCCATTTTCCTCCATTGTTGTGACCTTAAAGCTCAAGTTTTAGCTTTTCTTGCTCCATTTCTTCAAGGTAAGTTGGGGAATTTGATCTCCTTGATCTTGTGAATATTTTACACTTCTTATATCATGATTTAATGTTGGAGTTCATGAGATTTTCTTGGAGTCATGAATAGTTAGGTTTTGAAGAATTTTTGGAAGAACTAGTGCATCTCTTGCTTTCTTTGAGTTTGAAGCTTTATATGTTGATTCACTTGGCTTATTTATTGCTTGTATATGCTCCTTTTTCATGGTAGGTGAAAGTATTATGATTTTCCATTATTGCTCTTTTGAGAAGTTGGGAGGAACTTAATGAAACTTTAGCTTCTTTGCTTCTTTTCATTTTCGGTTTGTAGTACGCATGAGTGGAGATGATTTGGGATGTTTTTCTTGCTTAATTTTGTGTTATATTTGCACCATTTCATGTCTTGTTGTTGATGCTTTGGTTTGGAAGGAGTTTTCATGGAGTTTGCAAGCCCTATTTTCGAATTTTAACCTCTGACCCAAATCCACCGGGGTGGATTTTTGCTTTGAAAAAAAAATTCACCGGGGTGGATTTGAGGCAGAGAGCTGACTGCCTTTAATCCATGGGGGTGGATTCCTCCTTTGAAAAAAATCCACCGGGGTGGATTTAGGGCAGTGACTTATTTTCACTCCGAACTTTATTTTCTTGTTTTTCTTCGCTTGTTTGCTTCTCTCCCACCCCGAACATGATCCCTAAGCTTTGCTAACATGTATTATTATGTGTTAATTCGATTATATTAGATTTTTGAATCTATTTGATATGATTTGAACGAGTTATGATTTGATATACGTTAAGTAGTACGTTTATGCACTTCATTTGCATTCATTTCATTCATGAGCATTGCCGGGCGTCTAATTAGTTCATATTTGAGTCTAAGTCTCGGGTCTTGTGTTCTTTTGTTTCAGAGCCTCTTCCGGACGCCCACGAACCCGAAGTTTAGGCGGTTGTCGCTTCTTTTGACCCAGTTTCTACTCCTTTTTGCTATAAGGTGAGGTTTAGGATTTTTATCTTCTAGTTAAGCGACCTATGGCCTAATATGTGTTGATTTCTCTTCCCGCATGCGACTATATATCTTATGTATAGTTAAATATGTGTGCTTAAGATATGTTTATGATCTTATGAATAAGCTTCAAGTTTATGAAATTGGTATAAGTACGAGCATATGTAAGCTTATGATTTGAATCCGTTTATTCGTTTATGTTATCTTTTGAGCGAGGTAAGCCCTGAAATATGGTAATTGGTATTGGTAAGGTATCTTGGGCCCCGGGAATTGTGGGTAAGGACGCCCGGGACGGCAAGGGCAGTCGGGTTAAGCCTGTGCATGATTCCCATTCGTAGTATTACGCGCGATTCTTGGAGGTTGATGAGGCGTGTGTTAGGAATAGTGCCCTAGAAAGCCGATTAGTCATAATTCGTTTTGGGACTTTCCTAGTATCACAGTCAATCTTTGAATAATATACGATTGATTAATATCATAGGCAAACACTTCTTTATATGCTCTTGTTTGGTATGCGTTTACTTTAGCTGTGCATGTATGAGAACTCCCCTAATCCTGATGACTTTAGGACTCTACCATTTAGGTGAAATGGTTCATGAAACGAGCCCTATATCACATAAGGCATGATTAGTAAAATACTCCAAGTCGATGAGTCCTACAGACAGTGGGAGTGTCAACCTGACTCCTCTAAGGCTTGCTTGTGGGATCACGCCCTTAAGAAGGACCACCTTGTTTCATGTAGGTGCAAAGTGTATAGTTGATACGTGCGTGATACATGAGGGTGCTTACTTCAATAAGTAAGTTCACTGAGGTGCCCCGTGTGAGAAGATTCCTAAATGGGAAAGGAAGTTTATATTTCAGGAAATGGAAACTTCCAGATTAGGAAATATCTCACGAGTCATTGATGTGATTAATTGATCCTTAGACTTGAGGTTCCCTGTCACTTTATGAGTTAACTCTGTAGTCTTAGGTATAAGCTTTAAAGGGTGTCGCCTTAGACAACTGATTCAAGGCTTATGCTGGGGCTGCACAAGTGATTCATGAAAGTGAATGAGAATCAAGAAAGGACCTACACTTGCATTTGCAAGGTGATCTCTTATTGTGTGAGTCATTCATATGCCATATGGAGTCCTTGGCCAAGGCAGTAGATCAAGACATCAAGAAAAGGGTTTCTTGGATTGAGATCAAATGGATATGAAATGCACTTAGCTTTAAGACCAGATTATTAGGGTTCTAATTATTCCCTTACCCTAGATCTTGGTTGAGAGATAGTAAGTAGGAGGATTGTATCTCACATGAATCAATGACTTAAAGGTTCTGTCGAATCCGAACATTCCAATTCAGCTAGGGGTTAAACACCTGTTGCTAGACTATGGTTGTTTAATCTGTGGACTGATTAATTAATTAGTGAATTAATTAATTAGGGTCACTGCTAATTGAATTGAGAACCTAGAGGGTCACACACAACAACTTGGTTACATGAGTTGAGGCTTTAAAATGATTAAACGAGTTAATCGAGCCTAGAGGGTTCCACACGTGTGAAACCACACGTGTGGGTCACGTGACTGGACGCGTGTCATTGTGACACGTGTGCCACACGTGATTGTTTAATAATATATTAAATAATTAATTTGTTAATTATTTAATAGACTTTGGTTTAATTTTGAATTAAAAAGAAAGTCTTATTTTGGAGAAAAATAATCTAGTTAATTAATTATGAATTAATTAATTAGATAAAATAAGTTATTTATTTTAAATAAATAAAGTATAAAATTATCCAAAAATAGTTTGGATATTTTTAGCTCTCTTGAAAGTTGATTTGAATTAGAATTCAAAGTCAAAGTCAAAATTACTTGATGATCAAGTAATAGGAGAGAGAGAGACCAAAATCCTAGCCCATAAAGGACTAGGAATTTTCGGTCCTCCCCTCTTATAAATAGGGGATCTCGAGCTCCCCTTAGAGCTAATGGGCAATTCTTTTGGTTCATGTGTTGAACACCATCCTTTCTCCAAGAACAAATAAACCCTAGGTTAAGCCTAAACACTAACTAGAGAACTAGCATCCTTACTAGTTAGATTGTGATCAAGTTGGTGGACTATCTCTAGAGAGCTTCAAGTTAGAAATTTTGAAGATTCGAGCTTTACCAAAAAGTGGGGATCAAGCAAAACGATCAGAAGGGATGATAAAACGATTCTGAACCCAACATGAAACGAATGAAAAAATAGAACCAAAGAAGATGGCTAAAACAGTTCGTCCATATCCTGAAGGATGAATTTTTTCACGAGGGTTTTGTGACTGGCAGTTTTCTGCTTTCGCAAAACTGGGTTTCGAAGGGAGTTTCAATCATGCTTTTCTCGTTTCATGTTTCTTTCTTTATGTTATATTGTTAAGAACATCCCTAACATGATTTGTATCTAGGATGGTGTGGATTGCTATCCCGACAATGGATTCTGAAGTAGAAAGAGACTTTCGAGGGACGGGTTGTCAAGTCGCGAGAAGAGCGTTCTTGGGTGGCTTGAAACGCTTTAAGAAAGAATAAAAGAAAAGTAAGTTTTCTATCTCTACGAATTTGGTTACACGATTGCGAGTCCAAGGTCCTTTTGTTGGGAAAAATTTTTATATTCCGCTGCTTTCTGATTCGTGTTTTCCATTAGCGTGATGCTCCGAGTACATTGTGGGTTAGCTACCCCTTGTACATAAGTAAGTAGGTGGAGAGGGTTTGATTCCCGAAACACCATGGTTGTTGGGGTTGGATTTGATTTATGATTTCGGTTTTATATTATGTTATGAGGAGTTAGGAGAGGTCCGTTCTCGCCGGACTTATGTTTATGTTTTGTTTGATGGATCGTGAATCAAGTTAGGATTTCCTTTTGTATTATATGCTAGCTTTTGAAAATGTTTTGGTATGAAAAACCTTAACTCGGTTCATGGCCATCACCTTTGATATTTGCTATGCTCTATTTATATGTATTTAGGTGTGGGCGTGCGTTTAGCCCCCTCACTCAGTCGAGTTTTGACTGACCCTCCCTTTTCTTACCCCCAGTTGCAGGTCGTCTTGAGCTAGGCGGGGAAGTGCTTCGAGTCTTATCGTACTTTCGAGTCTAGGTCGAGTTGCATACATACTTTCCTACTTTTGGATACTCTTATTATTTATTTGATATTTGGGTTGTATATTTGGGAATTATGATTACTTGTTGGATAGACTCGATCTTTTGGGCCATGAGGCCATGTGAATGTTAATGTTTGTTATATGATGAGCTCTTTTGATCCTGTTTGATGCTTCCGCATATTTGTATGTTTGTTTTGTGCGCTCTGTTCTAGTTTTAGCCCCGCTTAGCCTAGCGTGTGAGTGTAGGTTCCCGTTCGCTTAGACTTGGGCTCATGTATGGAAATCCATTTCATATGTGGGTTCGGGTTTAGGTGCGGGGGATGTGGTGGCCCACCGTTCCGGGCGCTACATCTTAAAGTGGTATCAGAGCTCTCGGTTGCAAAACCGGAGCTCTAGAGTCGAGTTGGGTCTGTCTAGGTCGTACGGCTTTGGACAACGTGGTTATGTGCATTTATATGATTATTTGTTTATTTTCTTATTAATAGTGCACATGAACATGTACTGACCCTCATGCATATGAATTGTAATTTCTTGATTTTACAGAATATGCCTCCACGAAGACACCACCATCGAGATAGATCTTCGGAACACCGTCACCACCGGGATCATTCTCCACAACATGAAAATAACAATCCGCCACCACCACCCCAAATGGATCCGGGCAATTTCCTGGAGAGGTTAGCGGTATATTTGGAACAAAGAGCTCAAGAACGAAACAATGCACCTCCTGCTGGCAATCATGGAGGAAATCCCATTACTGCTATTCTCCGGGAATTCAAGAACCAAAATCCACCGGTTTTCGTAGGTGGTAACGATATCCAAGCGGAAGAGTGGCTCGTGCAAACAAATAGGGTATGGAATCTCATACCTTGCGAGCCTATGGAGAAATTGCAATGCACTCTTACCATGATCCAAGGCCAAGCTTATAATTGGTGGACTAGTGTGCAAGGTAAGTTGGAGGCCTCTGGAGAGGATATCACTTGGGAGGTATTTGTTCAGGAATTCAAGAACAAATATATTCCCAAAGCTACAAGGAACCGGCGTTTAAGGGAATTTATGGACCTTAAGCAAGGGAGCATGTCCGTGACGGAGTATATCAACGAATTTGAGAGACTCTCCCGTTATGCCCCGAATGTTGCTAATGATGATGAAGCAAAGGCCTCACAATTCCTTCAGGGCCTTCGAGAGGATATGAAGGACGAGTTGGAGGCTTCAAACACAAGCACATGGGGAAAAGTGACCGATAAGGCTTTGAGGGTTGAAGAAAGAGTGATCTTGAGAAGAAAGACTTCACATACCGGGCAAGGGTCTAGCTCGGGGAATTTCAATAAATTTGGAAAGAGGCCGGCGTTTCAAACTTTTCAGCAAGCCAAGCCTCAAAATAAGCAACCTCGACCCGCGGGACCTAATCAACCAAATCTACCCTTGGCACTTCCGGCACCCGCTCGAGGGCCCCGCTCCTGATGCTCGGGGATTTGACGCTCAAAGGACATCTGCCGTGGGGAACCCATCCGTGCGCTCTTCGAGCGCCACCAACGCTCGTGTATGATCCTCTCCCCAGCGAGGGATCCGCACCCCAGCAAAACGGACCTTGGGCCTTCCCTGCGCGCGACCCTTGCTAACAACCTCTGACACAGAAGCAGTGCGCGCCTTGTACCTGACACGACGCCTGCTTTTCAGAGATGTCACTCTCATGCCCTCACAGGCCGCCAAGTGCTAGGGCAACACAGGTTTGGGACCACACGTTCAATCTACCCAATCTACCCTCACCCTCAACTTATAAATAGAGGAGAACACTTGCACTCTCCCCCAAGTCATCTTCCTCACAGATCATACTGGGCATATTTTCCTCCATCTTCTCAAGCTCTGTAACATTTTCACCACAGTTGCTTCATCATCACGCTTTGCACACATTGGTGTTTTCCTAGCTGGAAGAACCCACGCTCATAAGGAAACCCAGTTCCTGAGGCTCTAATGCCTGTGATGGTCTTTCCCTTTTCGTACAAATATTGAAAGTGTTGTTGCATTTAGGAAACTCAGATTTCTGCACCATCACACATGACAGATGAATATGATTAAAATAGAAGACAAACACAAATATAAAATCGGAAATGTTAAGCCATGAAGTGTGTATGTTTTACTTTAGTCTTCTAATAAACATCGACCTGTTGATGACTCACATAAATGAACTTGACGGTGAGGCATACCAAATGCGTTGCATACAGGATTTCTTTTATGTATATTATAAAATCCAATTGAATTTTACGTGGCAGTTGTTTGTTGCAGCAAAACTTGGTTCTAATTTGAGCATGGTAGGAAAGGATAATTTTGGTGGTGGTATGAAACTTGGTCAAGCTAGTTTTATAACTCATTTATTTGAGTTTAAATTGGGCTGAAATATTTAGATAAAAAACTTTCGCAACTAATGATAAGTGTCTTCTCAGATATTCCAACATAAAACCTCTAGTTAAACTAATATAGTGTTGAATTATTCAGTTATACAACTTGATCGTTTTGTATGTTGTTACAATTTATGTTTGTTACAATTATGAGATTAAGATCATATATTGTCCGATAGAATACTTATAAATATTAGAAATTCCATTATCAAGTATCTTTTTTTTTTTCCTTTTTCTTCTTTTCTGTTTTGTTCTGGTAAAGATCAAGATTCATCATCGATCCAAATATTAGTACACTCTTCAACAGGAGAAGTTTCTGTAATTTTCAAACCTCGGAGAAAGTTGTGTAATCAAACATCATTATATGTTGTGTAATTATCCTAATATTTTATTATCAAAATCAGATCAAAGTGACAGAGCAGTGAACCTCGTCTACAATAAGAAAGCAAACACGAATACACAACTATACAACCAAACAACTACGTTCCTTGAACAAATCCAATACAAAAGGACCAAAGCAGCAAGTTCTGCATCAACCTAAACAAATTACAATATAATTACACATCCTCAGAAACACATAAGCACAACATTCCCTATACATCTTGTGCAACAATGAGTTCCACCAAATGATCAGCATTCCCACCATCCGCCACCACCAACAAATCATCCTCAGTAGTAAAATCATACCTTTGCCCCACTGCCCTCAAAAGCTGATAAACCTCAAACATTGTAGGCCTCTCCTTGTGACCCGCCGGCAACACACAGCTGCAGGCAATCTTAAGAAACTGGAAAACCTCACTGTCATAACCTTTTCCGACCAAATAAGAATCGATTGCCTCGTGAAGATTCGAACCTCTTGAAAGCTCCGTAATCCACTCCACTAAATTCCCCTTAAAGCTCTCGGGCGCTTTAGCCACAAAAGTCGGCTTCTCCCTCGTCACCAATTCAAGAAGCACGACCCCGAAACTGTACACGTCCCCCTTAGGGGTGGCAACTAGGGTTCTAGCGTATTCGGGTGCAACATAACCCAAATCTCCAAATTCGCCATTCACAAAAGTACTCAAATGGGTGTCGACCGGATTCATGAGACGCGCGAGCCCGAAATCAGATATTTTTGGTTCGTAGTCCGAATCAAGTAAAATGCACTTTGAGCTTATATTTCTGTGAATGATTCTTGGGTTGCAGCTGTGATGGAGCCATGCAAATCCCTTTCCTGCACGGATAGCGATCTTGAGTCTCAGAGGCCAATCCATGATTTTTTCACCTTCATTTGTGTTGTGGAGTTTATTGTGTAAGGTGCCGTTTGGCATGTATTTATAGACCAAGAGTCTTTCTTTTTTGGTCATACAAAAACCAAGAAGTGGGACGAGGTTTCGGTGCTTTATGTTACCTAAAGTAGACATTTCAGATGTGAATTCTTTTTCTGTATGTTGAGTGTCTTGCAATCTCTTCACAATGAAAGAGGTGCCATCTGCAAGTACGGCTTTGTACATCGTCCCGGTTCTTCCAGAACCAATTATATTCTCTTTGCTGAAGCTGTTTGTAGCCTTCATGAGGTCTTTTAGGCTCATTTTGAAAACAGATTTCTCAAACATCGAAAGCTGGAACAAAAGAAAGATAAGACTTTGTTTATAATCATCCCTATTAGAATATAACTAATTTCATGCATTACATTGTTTCATCGGAAAAATTGTAAATATTCATATTCAGTGACGAAGTCTGGGTATTAGGAATATCCAATCCACTACAAATAATTTTTTATAATTTTCAATCTCATTCCCTCCCTCCATTAAGATCCCGAGTCGCATAACTCACACCCATGCGACTGTTGTAACCAATTTCATTAACTAATAACTATACGTCCAAGTTCCAACAACTTTTCCACACATCAAAAACTAGCAAGTTGAGGGACGAATTCTTGCCCAAAACAAACAATAACAGTGAAATTTCTGCTTTTCAAAGATGATTTATACGTATATACGGGTAATTCTAGCCCAAACCTGATTCGGTCAAACTGGTATAATGAGGGGACGAGTATTTTACACTTGTCGTGTAATTGGTGGAAAATTTAAGGAAAATAATAAATCAAATGACAAATGTAATACACTAACCATTATAATTGGTTGGGTTCAATCGAGTCGGGTATGAACTAAAATTTGGGCGTACTTATGTGGGGAGAAAGTTAAGTGAAGTGGTCAGTTTAGGTAACATAAAAGTGCCAGCCTTATTAGGACCACTGCACTCCCATTTACAGACAATTATTACATCCGATTAGTCATACAATTAGGATAAAGGTAGCATTTGCAAACCCTATAATTTTTCTGCTTCTTGCAAAAGCAAAATGGAGCTTCTACTTAAAGAAAGCTAGCAGGTAGAGGCATTTTCGTGGTTTGCTTTATTTTTAGCTTTTTAGTTTCTTTTCTATTCCAAACACTCCAAAATTTTCCTACTCGACCTTTTTACAAATTTAGTCTCGACTTTAACTTCCGAAAGAAGAAAATCCCCCCCACGCAACCCACCCCCCAATCAAACTAATGATATTGTCAAAATGTGTACGAATAAAGAGTTCTTATATGAAATTTTAGGTAAGATTCTTAAATCCCGGGAAAGAAATAAAACGAGAAAAATATCTTGCCTTAACGCGTTTGGCACCCTTGATGCTTCTAGCCCATTTGTTGTCCAGAGGATCGTCTTCCTTCTTTCTCTTAGACATCTTCCTCAAATACAAGACTACAGCAATAGCAAAACCTAAAGCTGCAACAGTAAATCCCCCAACAATTGCTCCCACAATAGGGCCACTATGGTTTTTCTTTGGCAGGCCCCGACAAATAGGCAATGGACCACCACAAAGTCCATCATTGCCTTCATAGCTCTCTGCTGGAATACTAGAATTCAGAAATATAGGAACCGGCCCACTTAATCTGTTCTTCGTGACAGTAAATGTCTTGATTCGGTTAAGCAAACCAATCTGAGGAGGGATTTGACCTGTCAACTGATTACTGTCAAGTTTCAAGTTGTTCAAATAAGAGCAATTTGCAAGATCAACAGGGATCCCTCCAGATAACTGGTTGAACGAAAGGTCAAGGCTTGTGACATAGCCAATTAACTTTGATATGTTATTTGGAATGTTTCCAGCAATGGAGTTTCTAGAAAGATCCAAACCCGTCATGGAGGAGCAACCAGAAATTCCCTGAGGGAATGGGCCCTTAAGTCCCATGTCCGAGAGTCGGATATTTAACACCTTGTTCTCATTCTCGTTCCAGCAATCGATTCCGATGAATTTACATATAAACCCTTCAGTATTGTTGTTGAAATTCCATGAGTTCGATAAGTAGTTCGATGGGTCTTCCAGAGATTCCTTTATTGATCTAAGGCAGTCGACATCGCTTTGGGCGGCACGGTTGAATAATGCAGATGAGAGGAAATAAACGAGGATGTTAATAAGAACAACATGAGCTCTCAGATCAGACACAGCTGCCATAACACGAAGGGATCAATAACATTTAACAAAATTACAATGTCTGCTCCATGTTTTGATTGGGGTTTCCTGCAAAAACAACAGAAACTAAGGATACACAACAAAAATTCACTACAAGAGTTAACTGCTGAGAAACAAGCGAACGGCTACATGAAGAAATTCACAAATTAATTCAAAGTTCAAACATGACATATGTCACACAAATGAAAAAAGGGAAAACAGCCCAACAATATATGCTGTTAATGATTAGTAATCGACGAGGGAGAGAAAAAAAGATTACCAATCAATCGTATTTACTCCATTTAGAACTTCTGGCTCACACCAACAACAGAACTTTAAATAGGAAAAAGAAGATAAGAAAGCAGCTACTCCAACCAAAAAAGAGATATAAAACTCATCAAAGATCTTAAGTACCAAGCTAGTAAAAACAAACAACTTCCAAAACTACTCCCTTGCATAAAGGAAAACGCTAGAACAACAAGAAAAATTTTGAAAACTCAATAACCACACCAGAAAGCACAAATTCACATATCCAATTAAGTAAAAACGGAAATTTCAAGTGAACCCATGTGAGATAAACACAAAATGCAATCTACAAAACGAAAGGGGTTCATCAATTCAGAAACCCCAGACCATGAGCTCACTCCAAGAGATAAAAGAGGGAAATAAATCAAGTCTTCTTAAACCTATTCTATGAACACACTATAAACTATAAAATCATCTATAGCAGAAATCATCAGCAATTTACCAGAAAATAACAAATAAAATAATAATCAATAGAAACAACCGAACAAACTATATTGCTAGAACTACAATCTTATTATTCTTACCCGGGTTCTTTGAGAGCTTGGATGTCTGATGTTGAATGGAGACGTGAGAGTGGACTGGGGACAATAATACTAAGAATCAATAAATATGGTTAAAAATTAAAGTGGTCAAAGAATGCATATGATATCATTCTTCATCTCTCCTGCTCGGCTTGGGCTTTTCAAGTTTTTCCACCAGGGGAGCTGACGCATACACAGAAGACGAGACCAGCAATTTGTTGGAGAAAATGAAAAGGAAAAACAAATATGATTTGACTTGTCATTTCCCACTTCTTAGTTTTTTGAATCATTTGTATCTTTTAAGGTGTTTTTGCAACGAAATCTTTGTGTTGTGTGAAATGATACAAAAAATCAAGTGAAAAAAAAAATCTCATTTAAAATTTTATGTTTTTAAATTTTAGCACGAAAGACCTGAGGCGTGTTTTTGAATCACACGCACGTTGACTATGAGTATTTTAGTGTTATGATGTATTTATGCAATGTGTAATGACTTTAATACCCTTAGTGAATGTAAAGCAAGCATGAGTCACCATCTTCTTCATCTGTAAAATCTAAAACTCAAAATTTAAGCAGTGGGATCGGGAAAAGAGGCGCGGGACATGGCTTCCTTTGACAAGCGGCAGAGAAAAACCAGATTTGAGCTTGAAGTTAGGTATCCTTCTTCTCCAAATTACAATTGTGGGTTGAAGGAAGGTGATAATACAAGTGGTAGAATCATGGGATAAGCCATCCAAAGGGCTTTTGTACTACTCTTGCCCGACTTTTAAATGTCAATATTTTCGGTGGATTTCGCCATTGAAAGCAAAATGGGAGCCTATTGCTGAAGATTCTAATCACTCTAAGGCTCCAATTGAAATGGAAGACGAGTGTGAAGTTCAACAAGAGATTTCCAAAGGTTCCAGTGCTGGTGTTCATGCTGGTGGAGCATAATCTGTAAATCTGTCCATCATATGTGTTGGGTTGTTTGTATTGATTCTTTTTCTTATGTTAAAGTAGTGTAATTTAGGTATATTTCCTGTGACACTCCATCTTCTCGGCAATCCAGGTACGACGTCACGAGTGAGTTTTACTACGTAATTTATTTGCTCTAATTGTAATTATGTGATTATAAACGTGTTTATACGCTCGTT
Source organism: Lantana camara (assembly GCA_037501455.1). NCBI lineage: Eukaryota > Viridiplantae > Streptophyta > Magnoliopsida > Lamiales > Verbenaceae > Lantana > Lantana camara. The sequence continues at coordinate 41,356,590 of CM074857.1, read as the reverse complement.
TCTTGTTTTGGAGTTGTTTGATATAGTTTTAAACCGTTTTATTCGTTGAGGGACTCGAGGGCCTAACTAGCTCGTTTAGCGCGCCTTTGGTTCTGGAAGGCATAACTTAGGCTCGGGAATTTGGATTCGAATTTTGGAAGTGGCGCCGGACTCGTAACAAAGATATGGAGCTAAGGACCTTAGTCTTGCATTTTTCTAAGCCCATTTGAGCCTCTGAATTTTGCCCGAACCGACAGCTTCGCCCGAGACTGGCACCCTTTACCATTTAGCTATAACTCTCTAGTTTCTTAACCAAATGACCCGATTCTTGAGCTTTTATGACCCTTAAACATAACCATATCCAACCCTTAACCCCTCACTTTGAAGCTCAGCCAAAAGAAAGGGGAAAACCGAGACAAGGGAGAGGGGAGAAAAGGAACCCGCCACTATTCACTTTGGGCAATTTCAAGCTCATATCTTCTCCGTTTCTTCTTCGATTCGAAAGGTATGAATATATTCTTGTTCTCCACTCTCTCGTGCAACTTTTAAGCCTTGAATCTTCCAGGTTGAGAATGATTTGGGCATGATATGAACATATATGTGAATAGTAAGCGTTTGATGAATTTTTGATGAAATCTTGTGAATCTTTGCACCATTTCTTGAATCTTGAAGTGTTATATGATCCTTGTTGCATCTCTAATCTTGTTAAAAGCATGAATTTTATTTATTTGTTGAGTATGGAGTTTCACCATTGTTGATACCTTGAGAATTTCTTGAGCTTTGTGGCTGATTTCTTTTCCCCTTTCTTGACATGTGTATGTGTGGCTTTTGTGGGAGATTTAGTTGCGTTTTTGTGTTGCTTTGTTGTGTCTTTGTTGCTTCTTGAGTTGCTTGCTGCTGCTGCTGCTCCATGGAAGAGGAAACAAAGGATTTTCAGCCATGGAAGCTCGCAGGAGCTGTTGTCTGCTCGTGGTAACGGGCGTTACCACGATGATGCCTTGGAGAGGTAACGGGCGTTACCTCCTTGGCTGCGAAGCCTTTTTGCTTCTGCCTCCCTTAATGGGGGTTACTCCTCTTTGTGCTTGGGAAGGTAACCCCCGTTACCCTTGCCCCTTTTGCCAAGAGATTAGTTGTTTCGAGCTCCTTTCTTTCCTTTACTTCGTTCGTGTTGTTTACTTATTTTTCTCGTCTCATATTCGATTGTATTTAATTCCGCCACCCTGATAATGATCCTAATTTGTTAAAATGTTATATGTTTTATTTTAATTCTATGACCTTGTCTATTAAGTGCAAACGTGACCGGAATGCATGACTGTTTAAGTGATACGTACGTTGTTTCCTTACATCTCTTGCTTTCTCTATGTATTTTAAACTTATGAAATCTTGCGATATGTTATATTATGAATTATTATGAGCTTATTTAGCATGTTATGAGTTTAATTCTTAAATTATTGGAGCGATATGTAGTTAATTGCTCCAGTGTGCCTAAGTGTAAATTTATATGGCGTGCATCTCATTCATTTGCATTCATATGCATACGTCGTGCGTTGGTGTGGTTCACTTTGAGTATAAGTTATTTGTTTTATCTTCAGTTTGTCCAGGTGCAACGGGGGTGGTGTTTCGTGAATCGTGTTGGTTTCGGGGTGAATCAAGTGTCTTGTTCTTGGCTTCGTCGGTGTAATGTGAGGTTAGCTCGTTTTCTATGCATGCAAACTATAACCTTAAGTATAAGTAAATACGTGCGAAATATGTAAGTTTTATGAATTTGTTAAGCCTTTGCAAGTATAATAAGCTATGTACAACCCTATGTATGCTTGTTTCGATTTGTTATTTCATTCGTTCAGTGTTGCAACATTAAACCACGCTTCAAACCCTGTGCCTTTTATGAGCCGAAAGTTACGAATTAAGGATGTGACACGGAGAGGTATGAATAGCGTGGTTGTTGCAAAGTACGGCTTGGTATGTCAGTTATTGTTTGATAATGCTAATGTTAATGTTGCGGGTAATGATGCGTAACGTAATGGAATGATTTGTAATGTAATGTTAATGTTTGGCCCCAGAGATGCGGGTAAGAGAGACCCAGGATGGCCACGGGGTCGCCGGTTATCACCCTTGTGCACATCCTCCACTCTGATAGGACTAACCCGAAACCCCGCCATGGTTTGGTTGGGAACTGGGACCCTGAGGGTTGAGTGTACGCGCTCCCCTCTTCCGTAATGGATGGCTTGGGTCGCCAACCCTTCCATCGCCGGAGAAGGAGATTAATATGTAAGTATGCTATACGTTTGATTGTATTTACTTGTATGATTAGTCGGAGCAGCCCGAGATGGGATTAGGTACTCGTACCCGCCGAATTTTGTATGTATGCTTTGCTAAGTTCATGAAACAGGGATAGACCTTAATAAAAGTAAAATATGAATCTTTTGAAAGTATAAGCTAAAATATGATATGATTTGAAATGTTTGTCTCGTTTGAATTTGATAAATTTGATTTTGTTCCGTTTTGATTAGAAACCCCTATATATATGTATCACGGACAATTATTTTAGTGTGTAAAAACTATCCCTACGTTCACGAACCTTGTGTGTGTTATGTGCTCTGCTCTCTCTCTCTCTCTCTATTTATATATATATATATATATATATATATATATATATAGCATGTGTGGGCTCAGTCCATGTGGCTGACCCGTCTCTCCTTTTGTTTTAAATGTGCAGGTGTCGTGTGGAGTTGAGCTAGGCGGCATGTAGAGTCATTAGAGTCTGTAGTGTCTGTTGTTTGTCGAGTCTGTTGCATTTCATACGGTTTGAATTTTTTATAAGTATGTTAGTATGTTATGTAAGCTTTGCAAATTTATGTAATATGATTCGGGATAGGCTTCTAGGGACATATTTGAACCCGTATATTTTACGATTCATATTATTTTCGGGATTAGATATTTATATTAGTGGAACCTGTCATCTGCTGCTTGTGTTTTGTTCTTTGAATATATTTTTCACTTCCGCATACGCATGTGATTCGTAAGTTATTTTATATGACAGGGTCTACGTTCCGCCTAGCTTAGGTGTGTGTCTGTCTGTCTCCCGTTCGCCTCTGCTTAGTTCATGTACGGGTTTCCCATCTCGTACGTGGATTGGGCTTAGGTGTGGGGGATTCGGTGACCCCCCATATAGGGTGCTACATGTCCAGTAGGTTTTTTTCCAATCTTCTTCTTCCTTTTACCTAAATGTACTGATTATGGCTTCTTATTTTCAATGGAATGAAGCTCGGCCTTATTGCACCAAATACCTTATGTTTTGTTTTAATTGTATGTTTAACCTTGTATATCTTGATATTTGCCAAAAAAAACCCTGCAGGCAGAAAACTGAAAACATGGGCCATACATACTGCAGTGTTACACAATTCCCTGTCTATCATTTAAAGCACACATTGAACAACAAAAAAACAATAGTAGATGTGAAGACCATTTCAAATATAACAATACATTTTATAAAATAAACCATCACACATTGAGCAAAGTATTTGTCAAATAAATACATTTTTTATGCAATGCACATAAAAAAAACCACAAATTTAGATCTATGAATTGAGTCATGGCTTCGCGCGTGCGCCCGCGGAGGGGGGGGGGTCCTCATCTTGGACCTTCCCTTTATCTTTTCCAAAGCTTGTGCCTTTGTAATTCTTTTGTTCCTAGGCCTCTTTGAAGGATTAGCAGCTGATTCAGTTTGGGATGTGCTTGCAGAGAATTTGTTGTGCTGAGTTGTTAATGGAGGAACAAAGGGACCTCTTCTTCGAGTTGGTGCAACATCTCTTGCAACTGGAGTACCTTGTGTAGTTGAAGAAGTTGCGGCTGAAGTAGGAGGAGTTGGGGCTGCAGAAGTTCTAGCTAGAGTAGATGGTGTGCTGTAGAAGTAGTTGGGGCTGCAGAAGTTCCAGATCTAGCCCTTGCTCTTACTTTCACTGATGCTTGAGCATTGGCCCTTTCTCTTGATGCAACAAAGCTTCTAGATCTCCCCCTTTGGGCAAATCTCTGAAAAGAACACAAAGAGGTAGGTAAATTCACACTGAACTCAGAACACGTGGTTAAAAAGCAAACCATATCATATCATTTCCAAATTAATCATTAAATTTCTTATGCTAACAAATTGATCCATGTAACATATAATTAATCATCAAGCATCATATGGTAACAAATTGGAACATCATAACTCTTAATTAACATCTTAAACACTTCAAATAGAAATCTTACTTGTATAGGCTTTCTTGGTCCAGAGGGAACTACATTTAATCCAACCTGAAATAGTAAAGCTATTAGTAATTTAATCTTAAATATATCTACATGAGATGTAAAATAGTCAGAAACTTACAGTGTTAAACTTAGATTTTAGGTGAGGTGTGTTTTTGCAAGTTTTGAAATTGTTCCCTAATTCAAAGCATCTGCTGCAAGTGTGAGTCAGCCCCTTCCTTATGCTCCTTTGTCCAACCTTGTCAACACCCTTCCTTCTCATCTTCTTAGGTCTCCCTCTTTTGGGAATGTACTCCGAACCCTTGAGTGGTTGGTGGCCAGTTTTGATGAACTATCTCTTTCCAGGAATACTATGAACCATGTGGCTCTAAACCCTCTTGTATGCTAGTTTCTTAAAGCAGTCATCAACGTAATCTTCCACTTTTTGCCTCCTCTCTATTATGCACGATGCAGTATGGTAACACGGATATCCATTCAACTGGAACATCCCACAAGTGCATGATCTTTCATCTAACTTAACCACAAACTGATCCTCAAATATGACCACCTCAAACTCATCCCTACCTACCCACTGTGCTTCACAGTTATATGCAAGGGCTATCTGCTTGTTCAACTTCTTCATAATGTTAGGGCATACATTACCCTCGTATTTATCCATATCATCCTTCTTCAGCTGAATTCACTTCATAATCCTACGTTTAATCCACTCAAACATCTTAATTACAGTGATATCTCTAGCAACCAGAATTATATTATTGAAGCTCTCGCATATATTGTTCACCAATACATCAGACTTGCAAATTGGCCTGAAGAATACCCTGGACCAACAATCTGGATGTAGGACACTTAGCCAATTATATGCTGTTACCTGGCCTTCTTCTCTCCTAGGATCTGAACTTTTTATTTTTTACATTTTCTCTTTCCATTCATCCTTATTTCTAGCTGATGTTGCTCTCTAAAAGAGTGTCCTGAGCCTCTGAGACTTGTAGTTAACACTAAAGTTTTGGTATAAGTGTCTTAAACAAAACCCGTGCTCACACTCTGGTGCGACAATATCCAATGCATCCAATAAACCTTGTTGCCTGTCTAATATAAAAGTCCACTTGCCATCTTATTGCCCACCTAAATCACTCAACAAAATCTCCATGAACCATTTCCAGGTGGAGCTGTTCTCACTCTTTACATATGCAATGGCAATGGGCCATAAATTATCATTGTCATCCTTTCCCCACTGTTATCAACAATTGGCCCCCATGTACAGTCTTTATAAAATGACCATCAAGCCCTATCAAGGGTCTGCACCCATCCAAGAGCCCCTCTTTCATTGCAGACAAGCTATAGTAAAGCTTATCAAACACTGGAGGTTCTATGTTCGGCCTTAATTGTAGTATTATTGTGCTCCCAGGATTTCTTGATCTCACAGTCTCACAATAGTCCCACAATAAACCAAATTTCTTCTCATCCTCTCCCCTTATTATATCCTCAGCATATTTCTTAGCCCTCAATCCTACCCAATATGTAAGCTCCACCCCAACTTTCCTCCTAACTATGTTGTTGAATCTGTGACCCTGAGATCTGGATGCTCCCTCACAACATTCTCCATTCTTGTAGCAACATTTCTTGCTGTTACCAAAGGGTTATCCTGAGCATTTGCATATGTGTGTTGACCTCTAACAAGTTTTAATGATCATTAACAGATAAAAGATAAATGTGAAAATACTATAAACTAGATGAACATAACTTTGAAAAACATAAATAAGAGCAGAGTATTGTTAAACTTTCAGAGTTTTGATTTGACATATTGTAGAATTCTGTTTCTTGGAAACATGTATTCTCCAACAACAACCTTCTACAACACAAATTGCAATAACCCTGGTGCTCTCACTTTTGATGAAGTGAAGTGCAAATCCCTTTCTCACAGCCCAATCAATAAGTACCTCTTTGTACTTAGGAACAGAGAAGAACTCCAAGCCAACATACATCTTCAAATTCTTCACACTATCACCATTTTTAAACCTGGCAAACCTGGGCGCCTCATGGTCAGATTCTGGAGGCATATCAAAGTTCTTATCATCATCTGCTTCACTGTACCATTTAGCTTCTGGAACATGAGGTTCTGCGTCAAAGTCATTGCCACCTAAATCGGTGACTATCTTTCTTCTATGTTCCACCCACTTGCTCCTCATTTCATTTAGTCTCTTTTTCCTGCACACCTTCATCCAATCCTTTTGGATGAATATATTGTTGGAAAACATGAAAGAGTTGAACAGCAAAAGTTTAAAATTTTCCAAAAGTTTAATCGTTGTCTTGCAATTTTCATATCGTATCGTAGGGTGTTTTAGAAACTTACAAAGGTAGAAGCTTTCTAGTGATGTCGTTACCGCCTAACAAACACCCTTCAAGCGAAATCCCTCGAACGACCTTCGAATTAGACTCCAAATTAGAAGCCCTCCAAAGCGTATCCACACCAGTCCTAGAACACAATCAAGTGAGTGAGAATGCTAGTACTATGACTTGTGTTAGGCTAGGATTTTCTTTGAAAACTTTTCTTTTGGATTTTTTCAAAAACTTAACACTTCTTGAGTGTTAGTCTCTAGTGTAAGAGAAGCCTATAAAGGGATGGTTCGAACCCTCCTAGGGTTCCAAGAACCAATGGGCTTTGTTTTCTTGCTCTGTAATTAACTATTTAATTATTAAGTTAATTGGAATAATAAGTTCTTAACTTATTCCCCAAGTCTTGCAAGAACAACTTTCTCTCTCCTACAATAGAAAGTTGGACTTTTCAACTTTCTTAAAGTTAAAAGTCAAGATTCAATAAATAATTTAATTCCCAATTAATTATTTATTGGGTTAAGTTTATTTGAGAATAGTCTTAAAAATTAATTTATAATTAATTAAAAGCCCAAAATTAATTAATTACAATTTAAATTAATTAATTTTAGAAAAGAATTCACGTGTGGAATAAACTAAACACACGAGGCGACGCGTGAAGCCACGTGTGCTTGACACGTGGCAGCCACGTTGGCCGCGTGGCTGCCACGTGGCCACGTGGTAGCAGTCACCTTTAATGCCTTGTTTCGATCCTTCGTTAATCCAATTAACATCCTACCATAACCCTCGTGTTTTAGCATTTGTTTGTGACCCTTTAAGTTCATTATTCGATTAGCCGTGATAACAATTAATTAATTCCCTAATTAATTTATCATTTCACAGGTCACACTACCGTAATCTAGCAATGGGTGTGTGACCCCTAGCCGAATAACGAAATGAATCGAAGAACCTTTTAGTCAATGACAGTCAGTGAAATACGATCCTCCTACAACCTCATCTCTCAATCAAGAACTAAGGCATGGGAATATTCTCAGATCCCAAATATTCTTGATATTTAAAGTTAAGTTCATTTCATATCCATTTCGATCTCAATCCTAGAAAACCCCATTTTCTAGATGTCTTGATCTTTTATCCACCTTGGCCAAGGGTTTAATATTTAATGGACTACGAACAACTTAATCAGTAAGAGATCATTCTTGTTCTTAACAAGTGTGGGTCCTTTATCGATTCTAATAATTCTACATATGCCACTTGTGTAATCCCAACATAGGTCGTGGTTCAGGTGTCTACATGGCGACACCCTTTTGAGCCTATCTCAAAGATTACAGAGTTAGCTCATATGAGACATTACAAAATCTCAAGTCTAAAGATTAATTAATCACGTCATTGACCTGTGAGATATTTCCTAATCTAGAAGTTTCAGGAAACTTCCTTTCCCATTTACGAATGTTCTCACGTGGGACATCTCAGTGATGAAGTTCTTGTAACAATCACCCTTATGTATTATGAACGCATCAACGTATGCACTTATCACTCCATGAAACTAAGTGATCCTTCAAATGAACATAATCACACAAGCAAGTCTCAGCAGAGTCAAGGTCGACACTCCCACTGTTTGTCGGACTCATTGACTTGGAGAAGTTTCTAATCCTCACCTATGGAGTTAAGAACTTGTTTCATGTGTCGTTCCCATAACGACAAAATTCTTAACGGCCTCATCAGATTAGGGGAGTTCAGTACATGAAAAATACAATCAAACCCAAACAGACATAAATAAGCACATAAAGAAATGATTGCCTATGAACAAAATCATTTCCTTTATTATTCAAAGACTGTTTGTGATTTTACAAGGAAATAGAAAAGCAAACATCTGCTTTAAGGGCACTATTCCTAATAATCTCCCACTTGTCCGTCAAAGCTATTCAGGTGCTAATCTAAGTCCCATCTTCTGAAGATGTCCTTCGAAAGCCCGTTGACTAAGGGCTTTTATAAGCGGATCTGCCATGTTCTCTGTCGATGTGACCCTTTCAATTTGCACATCTCCTCTCTTAATTATATCACGGATTAAGTGATATTTCCTGAAAATGTGCTTGGTCCTTTGGTGAGATCTTGGTTTCTTGCTTGACCAACCGCCCCCGGTGTTGTCACAAAACACTGTAACGGCTTGGATGAAGTTTCTTACCCAAACACCGTCCTTAGCTGCGTTGTTTGCAGCTACGTATTCGGCTTCATTGGTCGAATCTGCAATGGTCGCTTGCTTGAAACTTTTCCAACTCACTGCTCCGCCGTTCAGGCAGAATATATATCCTGACATGGATTTAAAGTTATCCTTGCCTGATGCAAAGCTTGCATCACAATATCCTCTAATGACAAGATCTTGCTGGCCTCCGTAAACCAAGAACAAATCCTTAGTTCTTCGCAAGTACTTAAGGATGCTCTTTACAACAGTCCAGTAACCTTCACCAGGGTCAGATTAGAATCGGCTAGTCATGCTAAGTGCATAAGCCACATCCGGTTGAGTACATAGCATCACATACATTATGCTTCCTATAGCTGATGCATAAGGAATTCTAGACAACCTGGACTTTTCAAGTTAAGTCTTGGGATACAGCTTCTTCGAAAGAACTGTTCCCGGGCCCATTAGAAGTTTTTCACGTTTGGATTCTTCCATACTAAACCTCTTTAGTATTTTGTCTATGTAAACCGACTGTGATAATCCTAACAATCTCCTAGATCTATCCCGATAGATCTTTATCCCGAGAATGTAGGATGTATCACCAAGATCCTTTATCTCAAATTGGTTCGATAACCAAGACTTTGTTACTTTCATGTCAACCTTCGCATTCCCAACGAGAAGGATGTCATCTACATAAAGTATCAGAAATTGAACCGAGGTTTCTAATTCTTTCTTGTACATGCAGGACTCATTCAGATTTTGAATAAAGCCAAACGATTTGACCGCTTCATCAAATCGAATGTTCCACTTCCTAGAAGCTTGTTTCAATCCGTAGATTGATCTTTGGAGCTTACAAACCTTTTGTTCGCTCCCACTGAATGTGAAACCCATGGGTTGTTGCATGTAAATGTCTTTGTCAATGTCTCCATTGAGAAAGGCAATTTTCACATCCATTTGCCATATCTCATAGTCTTAATATGCAGTAATGGCAAGCAAGATCCGAATGGATTTTTGCATTGCAACCGGTGAGAAGGTTTTATCAAAGTCTACACCTAGTCTTTGAGTAAAACCCTTAACAACTAATCTTGCTTTAAAGGCTGTCACGCTTCCATCTACTCCAAGCTTGCACTTATATATCCATTTGCACCCTATGGGCCTGATCCCATCATGTGGATCAACCAAGGTCCAAACCTGGTTAGAGTACATGGAATCCATTTCGGATTTCATTGCTTCTTTCCACTATTCAGAGTCCGAATCTAACAGTGCCTCCTCATAAGTTAATGGATCATTATCCATTTGAGATGTTTGGTGGAGAAAACCATACCATCTCTCTGGTTGTCTAGGAATACGTTCAGAACGTCTTATTTGAGGAGGATTTTCGGGTGTATCACTCTCTTGGATTGGCTGAGGGACGTTATTCTCCAAACTTGGCATGGGACCTTGGTCTCGAACTTCTTCTAGTTCTGCGATCTTGCCTTTCTTTTCTTTAAGGAACGAGTCCTCAAGAAAACTGGCGTTTCTTGACACAAAGACCTTTTGTTCAAGAGGATCATAGAAATAATATCCTATTGACTCTTTAGGATATCCTACGAAGTTGCATAAGCTTGATCTAGTTTCAAGCTTATCTCCCACTGTTCTCTTCACGTAAGCAGGATAACCCCAAATTCTTAAGTAAGAATAGTTAAGGATTTTGCCAAACCACATCTCAAATGGGGTTTTGGGTACAGATTTGGAGGGAACAAGATTCAGAATCTTAACTGCTGATTCTAGGGCATAACCCTAGAATGAAGGTGGCAATTTAGTGAAACTCATCATGGAGCAAATCATATCAAGTAAGGTTCTGTTCTTTCTCTCCGAAACTCCATTTAATTGAGGAGTGTTGTATGATTTTACTAAGTTCAAAACCAATCGTGCAAGTGTAAACCAACATACGCGTAGCACAACAGGATCGTACCCACAGGGAAGGGGAATCAATCACTACTCAATATCCTTCTCTAATCTAAAGACCAAACGAAAAGCAACTGTTGTTGTTATCTATTAATCTACTGAAACATAAATTAACAATTAACTAGAATTAAATGCAAGTAACGACTAAAACATGTTGGGAAAACACAAGGGAAACGCAGTGGAAAATTAAAAATTTTTCCAACTAAGCAAGGATCGAATCTTGCAATTTTTATTCCTAAATTCGTAGTGAACAAGAAACTCACTTGGATAGTAGCTTTCTTGACACGTTCTAGCCGCCCAAGAACGCTCTTCATGCGGCTTGATCCCCAAAAGCTCATTCGAATCTTTCAAGACTTCACGATAGTAGCCCTCTAGAGAAATAGTCCACCAACTGCGACCACGATCCGAATAGGGAGGATGCTAGTTCTATATTCGGTGTTTAGGCTCTAGGGTTTAGTGTATAATTATAGAGAAAGGAGAAATTGTGTATCATCTCCCTATAAGGTTCGAACCCCTCTATTTATAAGGCTAGGGTTCGAACCCCACTCCTTGTTGGACAAGGAATTCCAAACTCTTTTGGAAAGGGATTTCTTGCTTGGAAACTAAGTCTCTTACTTTGACGAAAAGTCTTTCTATTGATCAACTTGGAAAGCAAGATTATAATCTAACTCTTTTAGATTATTATTTTACTTTATTTATTTTACAATAAATAACTTAAAGACTAATAATATAATTAATTCATAATTAATTATTTATTAGACTTTATTTCTCCAAATTAGAACTTTAATATTAATTCAAAATTAAATCAAAGTCCATTAAATAATTAACTCATTAATTATTTAATATTTATACACATACATACACGTAACTACACGTGTCCATAAGGACACGTGTCATACACGCGTTCCACACGTGTGACTTACACGTGTGGACCCCACCATTCACTTAATGGTTCGATCAACTCATTTAATTGATTTAAGCCTTAACCCACGTGACCGGGTTGTTGTGTGTGACCCTCTAGGTTCTTAATTCAATTAGCAGTGACCCTAATTAATTAATTCTCTAATTAATTAATCATTCCACAGATCAAACGACCATAGTCTAGCAACAGGTGTTTGACCCCTAGCTGAATAAGAATGTTTCGATTCGACAGAACCTTTAAGTCATTGACATATGTGAGATACAATCCTCCTACGTCCCATCTCTCAATCAAGATCTAGGGTAAGGGAATAATTACAACCCTAATAATCTTGATCTTAATGTTAAGTGCATTTCATATCCATTTGATCTCAATCCAAAAAACTCTTTTCTTGATGTCTTGATCCATTGCCTTAGCCAAGGACTCCTAGATGGCATATGAATGACTTACACAATAAGAGATCATCATCTTGCTATTGCAAGCGTAGGTCCTTTATTGATTCTCATATACTTTCATGTGCCACTTGTGCAGCCCCTGCATAAGCCTTGAATCAGTTGTCTAAGGCGACACCCTTTAAAGCTTACACCTAAGACTACAGAGTTAGCTCATAAAGTATCAATGGAACCTCAAGTTTAAGGATCACTTAATCACATCAATGACTCGTGAGATATTTCCTAATCTAGAAGTTTCTATTTCTAGATATAGAAACTTCCTTTCCCATTTAGGAATCTTCTCACACGGGACACCTCAGGGTACCTACTTCGAATAAGTAAGCACCCCCATGTATCACACACGTATCAACTATACACTTTGCACCCCATGAAACAAGGTGGTCCTTCTTAAGGGCGTGATCACACGAGCAAGCCTCGATCGAGTCAGGTTGACAATCCCACTGTCTTTTGGACTCATCGGCTTGGAGTGATTTCTAATCATGACTTATGTGATATAGGGCTCGTCTCATGAAACACTTCACCTAAAAGGTTGAGTCCTATAAGTCATATTGATTAGGGGAGTTCTTATACATGCGCAGTCAAAAGGAAACACACAATCAAACAAGAGCATATAATGAAGTGTTGCCTCAATTCGTATTATTCAAAGATTGTCTGTGATTTACAAAAGGAAAGTACTAAAGCAGACTATTACATCGGCTTTCAGGGAACTATTCCTAACAAAACACACGTGAACTAACTTCAGTAAACTAAACAGGCAGGGGAAAGTAATGAATTATACAATCAAGAGTCAATACGCTACTTGTCTGACAGGTGTAATTCTACAACCTAGTCACTTATATTTGTATTACCCTCACTCAAGGTGTAACCAAGTGCTTAATTAATGTTCAATGTTGCTCTCGCAAACACCAATAGTTAATTAAACCATAGGAACAAGACTAGTGCAATTCAATATTCTAGCGGCTTGGCATGGAATAAGATTACTGTTGTATAAGCTAGGACCAAATCTCTTTGTATCCTACAACTTACAAGTTATGAAAACCATCTAAATTACCATCAATCACTCGATCTATAGGAAATTATGCCACATGCTAAGGGTGATCAGGCCATTGCAAGTCAATTCGAACCTGTTTTGAAACTAAGAATTAACACAAGTCATTCAAGCATCATATCGAACATCTATCATGCAATCATCATCACTCCACTAGCCCTAGAGAATTAGCTACTCATAATTAAAGTAGAACTTATAAAACTAAAGGAAATTGCATTAAAATAATTCATATGCGTCAAATCTAAACAAAGTCTCAGAACCAAAAGCATAAACATTCAGTAATATCTAAAACGAATCTAACATACGAAAACTAATTAAAACTAAACTCAAAGGAATTAGTCTGATAATTAAAGCAACAATAAATTCGGAATTCGTTCTAAGAATTCAATCCTTTCGTCTTCTCGAATTCTTTGAAAAACTCCTCTGAAACTCCTTGTCTTCTCTCCAAACCCTCGGTCATGACCTGGAAGAAAAGCTATCTGAAAAAGACTCCAAAACACACTAATATAGCAGCCCTAATAGTTTCTCGCCGACTCTTGGTAACGGGCGTTACCTATCCACGTGCATTTATCGTTAACGCCCGTTACTATTGAAATCGCAATAACGCTTTTATTAGTGGTAACGGGTGTTACCACTTTCCTTCTGGATAGGGGTAACGGGCGTTACCCCTCTTCTCTCGCCAAAAGCTTCACTTCTGTGTCTTGTAACGGGGGTTACTAAAATTGAACTCCTGAGTGCTAACTGGGGTTACCACATTTTCCTCCAAAAAATACGTTAAATTGCTTTGCTTCGCCGTTTCGTAACTCCAACTCTGAAATCACCTAAACGGAGTATAACAAACACATAAACGCATCAAACGACGCAAAAATTATAATCTAATTACGCTAAAAATCATGCAAATTCTACACTCAACAAAATCCCCCACACTTGACTATTGCTCTTCCCTGAGTAATACGGAAATCAAGAAAACACATCCTCATCAAACCATCTCCTCAGATCAATCATCAAACCTTCGCCTAAACAAGTCTAGCTCATCAAATCAAGGAATCATAAACATAAGATCATCAAAACTTAGTATGAAAAGTATAGCCTTGTGTAGTGTGTGGATCAACTTCGGAATACACTCTTCGCACCTATCTCCACTAATGGAATAAAATCAAGACTTAGGACCGGTAGGTCTTTCGAGCTTCTAATGTAGGCTTAGGGTAAGTTTATAGAATATTTGGGTCAAGTGACTACTCACCAAGCTTACATCATTCAATCTTTAAACTCAAGGCACTTCAATTCGTTTGCTCTTTCTTCTTTATTTTTTTTTCATATCTTTTCTTTTTCACACTTTTCTCATTCTTTTTTTCTTTCCTTACAATAATCTCTTAATCCAATCACAAGAACAATCAAAAGGGGTTAAAATATAGATATTCACAAGGAGTCCACTGAGAGATAATTCCATTATCTCTGAGATGACTAAGGAATTCGTCACTTAGATATTCGCCACCTCAATCAGATCGAACTGTCTTAATCTTGTGACCGGTTTGGTTCTCAATCTCCTTTTGAAATTCTAAGAATTTCTCAAAGGCTTCGGATTTATACTTCATTAAGTACACATAACCAAAATGACTAAAGTCGTCTACAAAGTTTATGAAATACTGATGATTGTTTCTCGTACTTACACTAAGTGGTCCACAAACATCAGTATGGATTAAATCCAATACTTTAGTGGCACGTTTCACTTTACCATTAAAGGGAGTTTTGGCCATCTTTCCTTTAAGACATGATTCACAATGACTTAGAATGATCCTAAATTGGTTAACTTAGCAATCCTGTCTTTGGAAACGTGGCCTAAACGTGCGTGCCATAAAGAAGCCGAGATCTTGTCATCTCTTTTGCGTTTGTTTAATTGTTGTATATTCAGAATATTGGTGTCTTTAGTTGTGTAAAGTCCATTGGACAATGTGTTGGAAAACACGAATCAGAAAGCAGCGGAATTTAAAAATTTTCCCAACAAAAGGATCTTGGACTCGCAATCGTGTAACCAAATTCGTAGAGATAAGAAACTTACTTTTCTTTTATTCTTTCTTGAAGCATTTCAAGCCACCCAAGAACGCTCTTCTCGCGGCTTGATCCCCTCTCCTTGGTAAAGCTCGAATCTTCAAACTTCTAACTTGAAGCTCTCTAGAGATAGTCCACCAACTTGACTACAATCTAACTAGTAAGGATGCTAGTTCTCTAGTTAGTGTTTAGGCTTAACCTAAGGTTTCGTTTATCTTGGAGAAAGGATGGTGTTCAACACGTGAACCAAAAGAATTGCCAATTAGCTCTAAGGGGAGCTCGAGCTCCCCTACTTATAATAAAGGGAGGACCGAAAATCCTAGTCCTTATGGGCTAGGGTTTTGGTCTCTCTCTCCTATTACTTGATCATCAAGTAATTTTGACTTTGACTTTGAATTCAAATTCAAATCAACTTTCAAGAGAGCTAAAATATCCAAACTATTTTTGGATAATTTTATACTTTATTTATTTAAAATAAATAACTTATTTTATCTAATTAATTAATTCATAATTAATTAACTAGATTATTTTTATCCAAATAAGACTTTCTTTTTAATTCAAAATTAAACCAAAGTCTATTAAATAATTAATAACATTAATTATTTAACACATAAATAAATATACACATTTATTTACACACGTGTCACAAGGATACGTGTCACTCACGTGAGCCACTCGTGTGGTTCACACGTGTGGAACCCTCTTGGCTCGATTAACTCGTTTAATCATTTTAAAGCCTCAACTCATGTAACCAAGTTGTTGTGTGTGACCCTCTAGGTTCTCAATTCAATTAGCAGTGACCCTAATTAATTAATTCACTAATTAATTAATCAATCCACAGATTAAACGACCATAGTCTAGTAACAGGTGTTTAACCCCTAGCTGAATTGGAATGTTCGGATTCGACATAACCTTTAAGTCATTGATTCATGTGAGATACAATCCTCCTACTTACTCTCTCTCAACCAAGATCTAGGGCAAGGGAATAATTAGAACCCTAATAATCCGGTCTTAAAGCTAAGTGCATTTCATATCCATTTGATCTCAATCCAAGAAACCCTTTTCTTGATGTCTTGATCTACTGCCTTGGCCAAGGACTCCATATGGCATATGGATGACTTACACAATAAGAGATCACCTTGCAAATGCAAGTGTAGGTCCTTTCTTGATTCTCATTCACTTTCATGAATCACTTGTGCAGCCCCAGCATAAGCCTTGAATCAGTTGTCTAAGGCGACACCCTTTAAAGCTTATACCTAAGACTATAGAGTTAACTCATAAAGTGACAAGGAACCTCAAGTCTTAAGGATCAATTAATCACATCAATGACTCGTGAGATATTTTCTAATCTGGAAGTTTCTATTTCCTGAAATAGAAACTTCCTTTCCCATTTAGGAATGTTCTCACACGGGGTACCTCAGTGAACTTACTTATTAAAGTAAGCACCCTCATGTATCACGCACGTATCAACTATACACTTTTGCACCTCCATGAAACAAGGTGGTCCTTCTTAAGGGCGTGATCCCACAAGCAAGCCTTATAGGAGTCAGGTTGACACTCCCACTGTCTGTAGGACTCATCGGCTTGGAGTATTTTACTAATCATGACTTATGTGATATAGGGCTCGTTTCATGAACCATTTCACCTAAATGGTAGAGTCCTAAAGTCATCAGGATTAGGGGAGTTCTCATACATGCACAGCTAAAGTAAACGCATACCAAACAAGAGCATATAAAGAAGTGTTGCCTCAATTCGTTATTTCATTCAAAGATTGTCTGTGATTACAATAAGGAAAAGCACAAAACGGATATACAATCGGCTTTCTAGGGCACTATTCCTAACACAATGTACCAAGTAAAACGGAAGTTTTATTCTTCTTAAGATAAAAGTTCCATTTCGGGACAAAGTCTCATATCCTTCACAATCTAATATTGGAATGGAAATTATATTACGAATAATAGAAGGTACATAAAGGACTTTGTTCAAAACTAAAGTAAAGACACCTAAATCTAATCTACACGTCCCAATGGCTTGAGCATGAATGCTTGATCCATTCCCAACCTTCAAGATGCATTCTCCTTCTTCAAGCTGTCGAACCTCATTTAGCATTTCTATATCATTACAGATATGAGCTCCACAGCCGGTATCAAGTACCCCAGAATTAGAATCAATAGATAGATTTACTTCAACAATAAACACACCTTTCTTTAGAGTATCTTTGTACTCTTGGCAACTCCTCTTCCAATGCCCTTTCTTGCCACAATGGTGGCAAACTATTGGGATTAGTGCCCTGAAAATCCAATTTCTTTGTAAATACTTCGTATTTTGTTGGATTAATAAAACTGAAATTATCGCAAGTTATGAGTATATTAACATAATTAATAACGTGTGATGATATTCTTATATGAAATGTGTTTCATAGGAAAGGACTTTGGATATTGAAATCACGTGTTATTAAAGTTCTAGTCGATATGATAAGAATAAGTTCTTATCGAGACTATAATGTGTTATATAAGATGATTAGTCTTTTGTCATAGGGAAATGGAGTTTCCAGTTATAACACATTGATGATTTTCAATAGATTTGGAAACATCGAACTGGACCACTAAGATAGTTCATTTTAAACTACTATCTAAAATGAACAAATCTTATGGAGCATTGAACTCTTAATCCTGGTAGTATTTCGACTTTAGGCATGTAGTGTTAATCATTGTAACTTGCTCATAAGTGAGGTCTCGATATCGAATGACCGAAACCTTTGTACGTTCAGTGATTACATGAAATATGCTAAAGAGAAATATTGATCGAGGAATCTGTGGCTTTGCTGGAAAGTTAAAAGATATTCCTGAAATAGATTTGCAAAGTTCGAATTAAAACTTTGGCCAAAGTATTTCGTGTGATGCGTCATTAAAGTTGTATGTTGAATGTGTTTCACGTACAAGAGATTTGAACTTAAGGCGAATCAGGAAATTTCAGATTAGAAATGAAAAATAAATGATAGTAGCATTAATTTATTTTTCATAGGATATCTACACGGAGGAGTAAACTGCAAAATTATTCTAGATCGAAAAATTCGTGAGTAATTTAATTAATTTTAGAGTGCAACAATATTTATTTAGTGGAATTAAATATTGTTAAACGGTAATTAATTATTATCATGGGATGATAATATATTAACCCGTTTGGAGCTAAAATTAATTAGTCCTGCAGGTCCCCCTGCAAGCCCCAATCGAAAACCCGAAGATAAAACGTTAAAAGGAATGAAAAAAATAAATTTTCAAAGTGTTTGAAAATAGCCAAGAAATTTATTTTAAGAAAATAAATTGTAATTCCAAAGAGTTGGAAATGCCCGGAATTTTATTTTGGAGAAAATAAAATTTAAAAAAAAAATGCTGATGTGGCACTAACGTGTCACGCCACGTCAGCAAGGTGGGCCCAGGTGGCGCTGACTGGGCAGCCGCGTGGCAGGCCACGTGTGCAACACGTGGACGGCCCAGATCGCGTCACGTCATCATGAACCAAAGGTCCAGATTTGATCTGGACCGGGTTGGTCAAACGGGTCAGGGCCGGGTCAACGGGTCGGTTCTCGGATAGGGTCGGACCAGACCCGGACACGTGGCAGCCTCAGAACAGGCCACGTCACCCAAACCCTAAAGCGAAAGTGCATCACACTTGCCACCTTGTGGCCGCGCGTGTGATCTCCGATCGGGGCGTCCTTGGCGGTGTTGGACTCGTGGCGATGAAAGCTTCAACGTAGTCACCTTGGGTTTCGTGTCCAAGTTGCACACGCAAGTGGGAGGTGAAATTACTATTTTGCCCTCGGTTTTTCCCCTATAAATAGGGGCCTTGGCATTTCATTTTTTCATCCAACTTTGGGATAGGTTTTGGCTGAGCGCTCAGCTTTGAAACCATATCCCATTCTCCTAGTTAATTCTGATTTATTTTGGAATTAATTTTAATTAGGTGTTTATATATAAACGCCTGATTTTGGGAGAATAAACCTTGAAAAGGGGTTTTACTTTAAAGTTTTATTTTCTCTAAGTATTTAGAGAAATACTTTCGGAGTCCACACTCCGAAGGTGTCCCTGGGGTTATTGCAGGGAAGCTCTGCCGGTTTCACGAGGAGATCGGGAATCGGGTTCTCGGGAGGCGAATTCCGGGGGCAGTAGCCATCATCGGTGAAAGGTATTTTCATATCGTTTTTATTTAAGCGTGATGAATTAGGTGCTCTTAAGTGTTAATTGCATGCTTTATTTATCTGCTTTGTGATTTAAAATTTATTATCAATTGCATGTATATACTTGAGCAGTTCCGGCTAGTCTTCCGCTGTTTGTATTTAAATATTTTAGAAATATTTTGATACTTGTACATTAGGAAATTTTTTTAAAGTACGGTCCCGGACTGCTACTGTTCTGGGCCCACCTCCCAGCAACTGGTATCAGAGCCGTGCTCTAGATATATACATGCATTGATATGATGCATGCGATCCATAATTTCAAATCTGCTACTGTGCACGTAAATTCTGTCAAAGGAGGCTGGTTTTTAAGTGGGACCGTTGTGACCCCTCCAGTGTTTCTTGGGAATTTACGTGGAATTGTAATTTTCTGGGAATCGATTTCAATAATCTTCCTGGTTAATTGCCGAATCAGTAAATATGATTTAAATTATGTGATAATTTATAACATATTTACTTAAAGTGCCATTTAATTTTAAGCATGATAATTATGTGATAATTATTTGCAAGCATATATGCTTAATTGTTTTATGGCATGATCATGATAATATGAGATATTATTCTATTTTCAATTATGCATATTTTATTTGATGTGATTAAATAAATAATGTTTAATAGAGATTGAACAAGATGCATAATTGGATTAATATTTTTTCGGCCTAATTAATAAAGAGTTATTAAATAGACTTAAAAATATTATTAGGGTTATAAATACGATTTATTAATCCAAGTGGGAGCATATTAATTAGATTAATCACTTCCAATTATAAGACGCCAAATAGATTATGTGATAATCAAAGATAATCCACAAACTCTAAAAATTCAAGTGGGAGCAAGATAAAATAGATGGATTCTTACGGTCTCCATTACCCATCTATAGTATAATGGATACGTATTACTCCCTTCGGCGGGTATGTGTTCGCGGTATACAAGATTAGACTTCTTCGGATAGAATGAAATACGGGAAAAGTCAAGCACGACCACGCTTCCGTGGAGTGTCTTGACCTACTAGTATGAATTTCTAGGTAATGGTGCACACTTGACTGAGTGATGTATTAACCTCCCTTCGGAGCTCTGTCACACTCACTTAGAGACTAAAGGTTGACGTGGTGGATTAACATAGTTTGGTAAGAGTTGCCTGGATAATATGTTAATTAAGAATAGTTCTTGCTTTTCTAAGTAGTTTTCGACCTCGCTTCCGGGGAGCTAACTACGGTTAGTTAAGTCATCATTGCGTAAACCAAAATGCATTCTGTGGGTTTCATTTAATGGTTAGACGCTAAAGAAGTAATATACAGATTCATAACTTGCTCATAATTTAGATATTTCAGTTTTAAAAAATAACGTCCGCTAGCCCGCTTCAATCGATTATTAAGGAAAATAGGCTTGAAGGTTCAAACTATGCTGATTGGAAAATGAATCTTGATATCGTGTTTGGACACGAGGGTTTGAAATATGTGCTCACTGAACCTTGTCCGGGAGTACCAGAAACCACAGCCACCCAGGCTTTGAAAGACAACTATGCCAAGTGGATCAAGCACAATGATCTGGCTATGTCTTACATCCTGGCATCTGTCTTAAATGTTCTTAAGCATCAAATGCATGAAATGCCTACTGCTAAGAACATGATGGAACATCTTCATCAGATGTTCGGTGGATAGAATCGTGAACGTAGGCACGAGCTAATGAGAAGGTTGGTGGTAACTAAGATATCTGAAGGATCACCTGTTCAGGATCATGTTATGAACATGATGGCTTATCTGAACGAAATTGAGAGCCTCGGTGCTAAGATGGATAATCTCAGCAAACAGGAGATGATCCTGTGCTCTCTGCTAAAATCATTCGATGCGTTCAGGCAGAACTATTCTATGAATAAGTTGGATTTTACTCTGCCTGAGCTGATGAATGAACTCAAGGTGACAGGAGGGGTAATGAAAGCTAAGGGAACGGTTCTCCTGGCACAGGCATCGACTTCCACGGCTCGAAAAGCCAATAGGTGGAGGAAAGGAAAGGGAAAAGTTTCCCATCCTAAAGGTAAGGTTCAGAAGAAGAAAGCTAAGCCAAGCAAAGGAAAATGTTTCCATTGTGGAGGTAATGGGCACTGGAAAAGGAATTGCCCAAAATACTTAGCCAGTCTTCCTGCTAAGTCGTCTGCACAATGTATGATGATGTCTTGTTTGTTAGAAGTATGTTTAGTTGGAAGTCCACCAGATTCCTGGTGTGTGGACTCAGGTTCAACTAATCATATCTGCAATTCATTGCAGGGATTCAAGCTAACCAGGAAGCTTGAAGACGGCGAGATGCAGCTACTGCTCGGAGATAATACTAGTATATCTGTATTAGCAGTAGGGACTGTAGAACTATATTTTGGCAGTAGAGTTTTGATTTTGAAAGACACTTTATATGTACCGTCTATACGCAGAAATCTGATTTCTGTTAGTTGTTTAATAAATAATAGTTTTAGTGTTTATTTTGAACGATGTTTAACCATTAAGCATAATAAAAGGTTTATTTGCTCTGGTACAGTAAGCGATGGTCTTTTCTTATTATACCCTGATAAAAACCCTAATTCCGAACTTAACACTACTAAACTTGACTTACCATCCAAGAGAAAAACTCCTATGCCCAACGAGGCTTATAAGTGGCACCTACGGCTTGGTCATGTTAATTCGAATAGGATCCAAAGACTAATTTCGGATGGACTATTGAGTCCTTTGGACTTGACAGAACTTCCAGTCTGCGAATCTTGTTTAGAAGGAAAAATGACCAAAAGGTCTTTCAAGACTAAAGGTAATCGAGCCACAGAGTTGCTTGAATTAATTCATACGGATGTGTGTGGTCCTATGAGTGTTCAAGCAAGAGGAGGTTTTGAGTATTTCATCACTTCTACAGATGATTATTCAAGATATGAATACGTCTATTTGATGAGACATAAGTCTGAAGCTTTTGAAAAGTTCAAAGAATATAAGGCTGAAGTCGAGAATCAAATTGGAAAACGTATAAAGGCACTTCGATCAGATCGTGGTGGAGAATATTTATCTACAGAGTTTCTAGAATTTCTCACTGCAAATGGGATTAAATCTCAGTTATCTGCACCGGGTACAGCCCAACAGAATGGTGTTGCAGAAAGGAGAAATAGAACTCTAATGGAAATGGTAAGATCCATGATGAGTCATGCTACCCAAACCGAGTTCGGTTTGGGGCTTTGCTCTCGAAACGGCAGCTCACATAATAAACCATGTTCCATTCAAGTCAGTTCCTAAAACACCAATGGAACTGTGGAGAGGGCGGAAGCCCAGTGTCTCCTATCTTCGGATATGGGGAAGCCCAGCCCATGTGTTAAGAAAGGATCCTGACAAGTTGGAATCAAGAACAAAGGTTTGTTTGTTCATAGGTTATCCTAAAGGAGCAAGAGGTAGGATATTTTACGATCCGAGAGATCACAAAGTGTTTGTAAGCACTAATGCTAAATATCTCGAAGACGATTTCGTAAATAATCCCAAGGGTAGAAGTAAAATAGTGCTAGAAGAAATGACAGTATCAGATACTGAACTCCAAGAACCCATAACAACTAAAAATGTGATGGATACATATGATGTACCAGATACGACATATGATGTAGGGACAAGTACACAACAACCCCGTCGTAGTGGGAGGATTGTCAGGGCACCTGACAGATACTTAGGATTAACCCAAGTGGTTGAATTTGACATATCTGATCCTATCACATATGATGAAGCTATAAAAGATATAGACGCTGACCGTTGGGTCAAAGCCATGGAATCCGAGTTAGATTCAATGTATTCTAATAAAGTCTGGGAACTTGTAAAGGCGCCTGAGGGCATTAAACCTATTGGATGGAAATGGGTTTACAAGCAGAAAATTGGAGTGGACGGAAAGGTAGAAACCTTTAAAGCAAGGCTTGTGGCAAAGGGTTATACTCAAAAAGAAGATATCGATTACGATGAAACCTTCTCGCCCGTAGCTATGCTTAAGTCCATAAGGATTCTTCTCTCCATTGTCGCTTATTATGATTATGAAATCTGGAAAATGGATGTAAAGACTGCCTTCTTGAACGGGCACCTTCAAGAAGAGATATACATGGCTCAACCTGAGGGCTTTATAGCCAGAAATCAGGAGCATATGGTATGCAAACTTAATAGATCAATCTATGGTCTTAAGCAAACATCTAGATCATGGAACATCAGATTTAATGAAGCAATTAAATCCTTTGGATTTATACAGTTGCCTGATGAACCAAGTGTGTACAAAAGACATCAGAGTAGTGTTGTAACATTTTTAGTTTTATACGTAGACGATATTTTGGTCATTGGGAACGACACAGGAGTATTGTCAGCAGTCAAGATTTATTTATCAAATCAGTTTGACATGAAAGACCTAGGTAAGGCCAGTTATATTTTAGGGATCAGACTTTGTCGTGATCGTAAAAATAAGATGATTGGTTTATCACAAGCAACATATATAGATAAGATGCTGGCAAGGTACAATATGGCTGACTCTAAGAAAGGTTCATTATCTTTCCGACATGGAGTTCATCTGTCTCGAGATCAGTGTCCCAAGACAGCTGAAGAGACAGAGGAAATGAAAAATTTTCCGTATGCTTCGGCAGTCGGAAGCCTCATGTATGCCATGTTATGTACAAGGCCAGATATCTGTTATGATGTGGGTATGGTCAGCAGATATCAGTCAAACCCTAGACCCCAACACTGGATAGCTGTAAAGCATGTATTGAAGTACTTGAGAAGAACTCGGGATTATATACTTGTTTATCGCAGTGATGAGCTCATTCATATAGGGTACACAGATTCAGATTTTCAATCTGACTTAGATTCTAGACGTTCGATGTCTGGATACGTCTTTACTCTGGGAGGAGCAGCCGTAAGTTGGAGGAGTATTAAGCAAAGTTGCATTGCTGACTCCACCATGGAAGCCGAACCGAAGCAGCCAAAGAAGCGTATTGGTTTAGAAATTTTTTGATAGATTTAGAAGTCATCAAAGATGGACTTACACCAATCACATTGTACTGTGACAATGCTGGAGCGGTGGCCAACTCCAAGGAACCTCGAAGTCATAAGCGTGCAAAGCACATCGAGAGAAAGTTCCACATTATTCGAGATTATGTGGAACGTGGAGAAGTGGCAGTAGTAAAGATTGACTCGGTAAACAATCTGGCAGATCCCTTCACTAAGACTTTGGCACAAAAGAGTTTTAATACTCATGTAGAAGGGATGGGGTTTAGATGTGTAGCCAATTCGATTTAGGGCAAGTGGGAGATTGTTGGGATTAGTGCCCTGAAAATCCAATTTCTTTGTAAATACTTCGTATTTTGTTGGATTAATAAAACTGAAATTATCGCAAGTTATGAGTATATTAACATAACTAATAATGTGTGATGATATTCTTATATGAAATGTGTTTCATAGGAAAGGACTTTGGATATCGAAATCACGTGTTATTAAAGTTCTAGTCGATATGATAAGAATAAGTTCTTATCGAGACTATAATGTGTTATATAAGATGATTAGTCTTTCGTTATAGGGAAATGGAGTTTCCAGTTATAACTAGGGATGTAAACGAACCGAGCCGAACTGAGCCTTGACCATATTTTCAGGTTCGAGTTCGAGTTCGTCTCATTTTTCTCGAACCCGAACTCGAACTCGAACTCGAGCCTGACGAACACCCAAATTTGTGGTTCAAGTTCGGTTCGAATGGGGGTTCGCGTCCGGTTCAGTTCGACTAAGTTCGGGTTCGGTTCGCCGGCTCGTGCTCTACCAGGTGATTCCACAAAACCAAAAGAAAGAAAATGGTGGAAGAAACGAAGCAAAAAAGGGATAGAAAATGGAAAGGGAAAATAGATTAAACCACAATCTATTTAATTTCTACATCAAATAGAGCAAACTGACTAGATCTATGGAGAAATAGAAGAAAGCTTCAGAAAAATTCTTGAATCTTAGATTTATACTTGGAAAAGTTGTTGGGTCGCCATGGTGCGTCGTGGTGCTGGCGGCTGGTGGTGCGCCGCCGTGCTTATGTCGAAGATGGTGGTATCGAGGCGGAGGGCGGGGGTCGCAGTGCGCAGCTGGCATCGGGCGTAGGGCGATGGTGGAAACTGGAAATGGTGTTGACTGTTGATAGGCTTGGGCGGCTGAGGAGACTTGGGCCATTGGGCGGCTGAGGAAGAAAACACTCTGCTAGGTTTTTTATTATGATTTGGAAATATATTATGATTGGGAGAGAGAATTAGTTTAATACTTAATACTTATTTTGTTTTTCAATATATTTTAGATATATATATATATAACTGTATAATAAATAATATATATAATAAATATTTTATTTTTTTAACTAAAATAATAAGGTTCGCGAACCGGCTCGCGAGCCTAATCTTAGTTCGAGTTCGGTTCGTGAAAGTCACAAATCGAGCTAGGGTTCGATTCGAGTTCGACTACCTCGAACTCGAGCCCGAACCTTCATTGATTTGGTTCGTTAGGCTCGCGAATGGGCTCGTCTCGTTTACATCCCTAGTTATAACACATTGATGATTTTCAATAGATTTGGAAACATCGAACTGGACCACTAAGATAGTTCATTTTAAACTACTATCTAAAATGAACAAATCTTATGGAGCATTGAACTCTTAATCCTGGTAGTATTTCGACTTTAGGCATGTAGTGTTAATCATTGTAACTTGCTCATAAGTGAGGTTTCGATATCGAATGACCGAAACCTTTGTACGTTCAGTGATTACATGAAATATGCTAAAGAGAAATATTGATCGAGGAATCTGTGGCTTTGCTGGAAAGTTAAAAGATATTCCTGAAATAGATTTGCAAAGTTCGAATTAAAACGTTGGCCAAAGTATTTCGTGTGATGCGTCACTGAAGTTGTATGTTGCATGTGTTTCACGTACAAGAGATTTGAACTTAAGGCGAATCAGGAAATTTCAGATTAGAAATGAAAAATAAATGATAGTAGTATTAATTTATTTTTCATAGGATATCTACACGGAGGAGTAAAATACAAAATTATTCTAGATCAAAAAATTCGTGAGTAATTTAATTAATTTTAGAGTGCAACAATATTTATTTAGTGGAATTAAATGTTGTTAAACGGTAATTAATTATTATCATGGGATGATAACATATTAACCCGTTTGGAGCTAAAATTAATTAGTCCTGCAGGTCCCCCTGCAAACCCCAATCGAAAACCCGAAGATAAAACGTTAAAAGGAATGAAAGAAATAAATTTTCAAAGTGTTTGAAAAGAGACAAGAAATTTATTTTAAGAAAATAAATTGTAATTCCAAATAGTTTGTAATGCCCGGAATTTTATTTTGGAGAAAATAAAATTTTAAATTAAAAAAAAAAAAAAAAATGCTGACGTGGCACTGACCTGTCATGCCACATCAGCCAGGTGGGCCTAGGTGGCGCTGACTGGGCAGCCACGTGGCAGGCCACGTGTGCAACACGTGGACGGCCCAGATCGCGTCATGTCATCATGAATCAACGGTCCAGATTTGATCTGGACCGGGTCGGTCAGGGCCGGGTCAACGGGTCGGTTCTCGGATAGGGTCGAACCGGGTCCGGTTCCGGGTTGGACCACACCCGGACACGTGGTAGCCTCAGAACAGGCCACGTCACCCAAACCCTAAAGTGAAAGTGCATCACACGCGCCACCTTGTGGCCGCGCGTGCGGGCGCGTGGATCTCCGATCGGGGCGTTCTCGGCGGCATTGGACTCGTGGCGATGAAATCTTCAACGTAGTCACCTTGGTTTTCGTGTCCAAGTTTCACACGCAAGTGGGAGGTGATGTAACACCCCGCATTTTCAAATTATTCAGGTACGGCCGCCACACGTGTGAGTTTGAGAGTTAAAATTGTGAAGCATACTTAATTGAATTATGTGACTAAGTGGATTATGGAGTAAATTGCCGAAAACTACCTCGTGTTAGGCGAAAAGAACAAAAAAAACCCCGTCATATGGAATATCATCCAAAGAACCCTGTGTTTTCTAAAATTTTGCAAAAAAAACCCTGAGCGCGTTGTGTGGCCCTCACGCGCGTTGATTGCGTGTAGGAATGTGTTTTTTTGGGATAAAATGTCTATAATGCCCTTAATGAGTTAACTGCATAAAACCCCCTGTGTTTGTCCCAATTTGCAAAAAAAAACCCTATGTTACAAAAATTAATTCAAAAAACCTTATGTTATTTAATTTTTTGCACATCACCCCCTCATTTCTTTGGTCAACTGTTAAAAAAACCTTATGGAGTAAGGGTATTTTAGGGTTAAAAGATTTAATAGTTGACCAAATGGAATAAGGGGGCCGTGTGCAAAAAATAAAATAACATAAGGTTTTTTGAATTAATTTTTATAACAGAGGGTTTTTTCTGCAAATTGGAAAAAACACAGGGGGTTTGATGCAGTTAACTCGTGGATTATGTGATTAATTATCTAATCGGCTAAGTGTTCCTTTTAATTGCAATTCCATCTTAATTTCATTTCAATTCAATTTCTAACATATGCATAATTTATACATTTCATTTCATAACATGTTTTCATATGTATACATATAATTACTTAAACCTAATTAATTTCATAAGAGTATATTTATAAACTACATTTATTCATGAGACATGTAATTATATATATATATATATATATATGTTTATATATCTATTTATATACTCAAACTAATTTCATAAGAGTGATATTTTCTAATCTCATTCATTCATGCAATTAATATTAACATGCATTATATACATGTATACATTCATATATCCAATTTTACATTAATACACTCACACATTCATTATATATATGTATATAATATATGAGCACTAAGAATTTATATACATATTATATACAAAATATCTCACTTTATACATATATGATATATATCTACAACTACATTACATACATTACATACAATATATCTTATACACAAGAACACATAGTAAATCTCTACAACACACACATAAACCCTTTCTCTCATTTTCATTACATCCATCTTTGATCAAGAAGAAGAAGAAAGAGTAGATATTCAAGAAAGGATCATCATCTCATCATTTCCATTTCATCCTTTTCTTCCAAGGTTGGTTCATGAGTTGGTATATATATATATATAGGGGTGTGTATGTATGAGGGTTTGTTAGAGATTTGGATTTTGAACTTTAATCTTGATGATCAAGCATGACTTCTTGAGCAATATATGTGAATTCATGAATTCCTAGCCTTATTTCCTTGTTATTTGGATGATTGATACATATATGAATTTTAGAGGAAAATATGTGATTGTTTGGATTGATCCTTGCCTCAAACTTGTATTTTATATGTTGTAATTCAAGTATTAGATGTATATTGGTGTTATATGTATGTTATGTGCTTATTTTGGGTGTTTTGGTTGAGTTTTCTTAGGAGTTTGCTACCCCTTTTCTTCCCTCCACGAACTAGCCCTGTTTCTGCCCTTTTTCTCGCCCAGGAGGACTACCCGGGCGGGTAGTTTTTGTGCCTAAAGTTTTGTGCAGGAGGTTTCTGCACTCTTTTTTCCCGGCCGGGTAGATTTTTCCTTGTATTTTACCCGGCCGGGTACTCCCTCATCCGAACTCGGAATAACCTGATTTTTGAACCGTTGAAAACCTATTGAAGTATAGAACAACCTCCAACTGGAATAACTTCATTATCCTTTCTAATGTGTGAGATATAATCAATTCTTTTTGGTGTCGCCACTTCTTCGACAATCTGCAATCACCTAACTTCGAGTGTACGCCATTTTCTCCTCCCTCTGAACCACGATCCGATCCATATATCATTGTAAAGGTCTACATGCCTAGTTTCATATCCAACAAAAAAAACTCAATTCCAACTTCTATAACTCAAGATATTCTTGTTTTACCACAGCTTGTACATTTCCAAAAATTGTCTACTTTTGTCAAACTTCACCAAAACCCCTCATATTGCATTCCTTTCACTCTCTTGGCTCCCGTATGTGACTTATATTAGTTTTATACTTGGTTTATTGTTAATCATGCTCTTATTTGACACTTCTTGGTCCCTACTTGCTTAAGTTTGATTGTTTGAATACGTGCTTGATATATGAATTGAATTTGCTTGAGTATTTGAGCATATGAACACGATCACACCATTCCATGACATTCCTATGCTTCATTTCATATTTAATTATGTTATGACATGATACACCACTTCATAAGCATTGTCGTGCGTCCAATTTGGTATCATATCGAGTCATTTCTCACGAGTACACGTTATGCCTTCTCTTGTACAGTTCATCTCCAGGGCGGAGACTTCCGGATCGAATAGGCACAGTACTATGCATGTCTCCTGTCTTGTGGTATTCCAGGTGAGGGTGTTTTCGGTTCTAGTGATGTATTAAACCTTACAACATGTAAGTTAATGTTTTGGCCAAAATCCTTATTGTATATGTTTATAGTTTTCAAAGGAGAAACATCGAGTAAATGTACATACTGAACTGTTTCCACTATACTGAATTAAATTACTGATTCCCCCTCTCATACTGTATTGGATTGTCTCCCGCGACTGGGCTACCCCTGGCGGGGAGAAAGAATTGGATTGTCTCCCGTGACTGGGCTACCCCTGGCAGGGAGAAAGAATTGGGTTATCTTCCGCGACTGGGCTACCCCTGGCGGAGAGAAAGAAGTGGGTTGTCTCCCGCGACTGGGCTACCCCTGGCGGGGAGAAAGAGTTGGATTGTATTGTTCCTGTTTATACTTGAACTTGTTAATTATGAATGATTGAATGATTAATTGCATGATCACGATTTAATAATTATTCCCTATTGATTTTACACGATCGGTATAAGGATGGAGATTATGCACGCTCACTCGCCGAGCCAGTAATCACCCCACTGATTCAAAAATGTTTATAAACTGATATAGTTGTAAAATCCGAGCATTGATAATTGTTTTATGCCTCTTTAAAGAAACTAAATTTAATAAAACCTTGCTCGGGAATTATGACTTGCATGTGCTTGTTTCATATATATACGTACAGCTCCTGCTCACTCAGCCTTCTAGAGACTGACCCCTCTTTCCCACTTTTCTCAGTTCTTGCAGGTTTTGCTAGGCGGAAGTCAAGTCTTAGTGGTTGTCTAGAGTCTCACGTGTACACTCGAGTCACATTTTACTCTTATTATGTTTAATTATATCTTGTATTTAATAGGCCTGTGTGCCACCGTATGATTATGAATTATTGGATTATGAATTCGAGACAGGTTGCATGAGTAGTTGAACCCGTCATTATTGCTTCCGCATTACACTCGTCAGGTTGTTGAATTAATTGGTACAGGGTTAGATTTCGCCTAGCCAGGGAGTTGTTTTTATTTTGACACCCGTTTGCTATGAGTCCGGTTCATGCTGGATCATCAATTTCATGTGTGGACTAGACTTGTAGTGCGGGGGATGTGGTGCCTATCGTCCCGGGTGCTACAAGTGAAATTACTATTTTGCCCTCGGTTTTTCCCCTATAAATAGGGGCCGTGGCATTTCATTTTTTCATCCAACTTTGGGAGAGGTTTTGGCTGAGCTCTCGGCTTTGAAACCATATCCCATTCTCCTAGCTAATTCCTATTTATTTTGGAATTAATTTTAATTAGGTGTTTATATTTAAACGCCTGATTTCGGGAGAATAAACCCTGAAAAGGGGTTTTAGTTTAAAGTTTTATTTTCTCTAAGTATTTAGAGAAATACTTTTGGAGCCCACACTCCAAGGGTGTCCCTGGGGTTATTGCAGGGAAGCTCTGCCGGTTTCGCGAGGAGATCGGGAATCGGGTCTCGGGAGGCGAATTCCGGGGGCAGTAGCCATCATCGGTGAAAGGTATTTTCATATCGTTTTTATTTAAGCTTGATGAATTAGGTGCTCTTAAGTGTTAATTGCATGCTTTATTTATCTGCTTTGTGATTTAAAATTTATTATCAATTGCATGTATATACTTGAGTAGTTCCGGCTAGTCTTCCGCTATTTGTATTTAAATATTTTAGAAATATTTTGATACTTGTATATTAGGAAAAATTTTTAAAGTACGGTCCCGGACTGCTACTCTACTGGGCCCACCTCCCAACACAAACGTCCTCTCTCTGATCCTTTTTCTTCTTGGCCTTTCTCTTTTTAACCCCTCCTTTGGGGTTTAAGAGATCCCTTCTTCTTAGGAACTTTCTTCCCTTTGCCTTTAGAAGACCTAGAAGAGGAAGTGACCATCATTACCTTATGATCCTTCTTTATCGTGTCTTCAGTAGTCACAAGTTTACTAATCAACTCAGCCACAGTAGCATGAGGATGATTCATGTTGAAGTTTAGCACGAAAGGATTGAATGATGGTGGAAGCAATGCGAGCAACAAATCCACAGCGAGTTCTTCACTCAGTGGTATTTCCATAGAGGTCAGTTTCTCGTTCAAAGCAAGAAACTTTAGGCCGTGCTCATGGACACTTGTACCTTCTTTCATTTTGAGATGAAAGAGCTCCTTAGAGCTGTTGTACCTTGGAACACGCTCTTTGGGGCAGTACAATTGCTCGAAATGGTCATAAATCTCCCAAGCGTTTTCCATGGGCTCATGTTGCCTTTACATATCCGGAGACATGTTGGCTAACATGAGGCAACGAGCTTGAAGATTATCTTTGGACCTTTTCACGATCGCCTCTCTTTAGCCGAGTCAGAGCCTCGCCTTCAGCGACAGGCTCTCCCTCGAAGAGATAACATTTCTTCTCTTTTCAGAATCTAAAACTATCTTTAGATTCCGAAGACAATCAGAATAATTGGTCCCCGTCAACCTGTTTGATTCCAGGATGGATACCAAAGGGTTTTTGGTTGCCATTTCAGAATGTAGAGAATCACATAACTACAACCTAAATGGAAAAATAGAGAAATCATGAGCATGCTGAATAATAACAATTACATATTATCAAGGTCTTTAGAAATATGTTCTCCCAATGTTTTTAGAAAGTCTACAAATCCCAAATGACTTTAGAAGAAACTTATTTTCTCAATGGGTACTAGGATCCCAAGTATTCTTAGTTTCGGACCAACGACTCATGAGACATCCAAAACCTAAGAATCTTTAGGTAGGTACGAATTGCCGATTCCATCCCCATGGAATTCCTAGTAATATTTTTGTTTCACTAATCTTTCGATCATGGACCCACGACTCCTGAGACATCCATATCTACTTTAGTGTTGAGCAGGGCCCATCAATCATAAGATCTCAACCAAACTTAGTCCGGAACGACCCATGACTCGTGAGACATCGCCCATTCTAAAATGGTCAAGAAATATTAATTTCTTAAAGTAATTAATGAGGAAACTAAGAGTTAATAAGCTACACTAATTACCCCACGACTCCTGAGACAGCAATTAGTTTCACTTATTAAGTCTTAAATCCTATTGATGGAATGCTAGGAATTTTATTACCGTGATAAAACACCTATTTATTCCAATTTTGCTCAATATTTAATAAAGGGGATTTTTAAATTTCCGGAGGGTTGTCCGGAATGACCTCACCAACATATAATGTTATCCAAATTTTAATTGTCTTGTTTAATGCATTTTCACATAAAGTGCATCACAGAAGCAATTAGCAGATAACATGTCCTAACATGATACTAATTATGAGATGATCATAAGTATCCTATCTTATATGTGATTTTGGGAGCCACTCCAAAATCACTAGTTCTAACATTCATGCCACATAAGATAGTTCATCTCACATAGGGGTACAAAATTTAATGGAAAAACGCCCTGTCTATTACATTTAATAGAAACCTTCCTAAACATTTTGAGGGGTCTTCTGTGGCCACCGTTCTTCAAGTGCTCCTTGTGGATCCTTCTTATTCCATGGGTGCTTGTCTCCAAAATGAAAATAAAAACCTCACTTCCTAAGTTCTATTCTCTTTACATAAAGTAATATAGCTCAATTTTCATATTGGTCATAGACAAATACACAGGGCATACCCCGGCCCAAAAACAATAATAAGAAAAGCCACATAATAAACACATAACAATACGTACATAAGTAGGGCTCCAACCCCAACTGAAAACGCACAACTATGGGGCTCCAACCCCAATTGAAATCATCCATGTGCAGAATTTAAAACATACACAAGACTAACCCATGATCACCTAAACTAGCATGATTCCGCTCGAATTTAAATTTACCAATTAAATTTAAAATTCTCTTAACTTCAAGTTACAACTAACTTAAGTAATTTGAATATTAGTTCATTATTCAAGAATTTGTTCAAAATCAAACCCGGATCAATTGACAAAATCTCAATTAATTCAAAATTAAATTTTTGTCAAAAAATATCATTCAAAGTGATATTTATAATTTTCTCGAAAAATTAGAACTTGACTTTAATTCATAAAAATCCCAAATTTTATAATTATTTCAAATAAATAATTTTATAAAATAAAAATCAATTTTTTAAAAAAAAATAAAATCAGATTTTACAAAACGGGATTTTTCGAAGCCTGAAACACAAAACGAAATCGAGCCCGGAATGACCCGCACGAGGCGCGGGACTGCCCGCAAGCATGCACGATCGGGCAGTCACCGCGCACACGGCCCGCACGGTCGTCTTAACATAAAGGCAGCAGTGCGCTACCGACGTTGCTAGGCGGGCGAGGTAAACATGGCGGGGTGGTGGCCGAAAGACGCTAGGCCGCATGTGGTCGCGCACTGCTATAACCCATCCCGTGCTTTCGTTTTGCAATTTCATCAAATTCCAGATTCAATTTTCGAATTAAAACATAGTTCAAAATAATCCGACTTAAAACAGTTTAAAACCAGATTTTACGAAAATAGTTTTTCACGAATTTTCAAGAAACAGTACTGCTCTGATAGATTCGTTTTTAAACAAAAACAAAGATTACATAACCGATAATCCAAATTCAAGAATTTTTAGTCAAAATTCGAAAAACAATAAAGATACAATACGAACGTTGCAAGGTGGCTCTGATACCACTTGTTGGAAAACACAAAAGAGGTGAGCAACGGAAGTTTAAAATTTTCCAAAAGTTTAATCATTGTCTTGCAATTTTCGTATCGTATCGTAGGGTGTTTTAGAAACTTACAAAGGTAGAAGCTTTCTAGTGATGTTGTTACCGTCTAACGAATACCCTTCAAGCGAAATCCCTAGAACGGTCTTCGAATTAGACTCCAAATTAGAAGCCCTCCAAAGCGTATCCACACCAGTCCTAAAACACGATCAAGTGAGTGAGAATGCTAGTTCTATGGCTTGTGTTAGGCTAGGATTTTCTTTGAAAACTTTTCTTTTGGATTTTCTCAAAAACTTAACACTTCTTCAGTGTTGGTCTCTAGTGTAAGAGAAACCCCACCCTTATATTTATAAAGGGATGGTAGGGTTCCAAGAACCAATGAGCTTTGTTTTCTTGCTCAATAATCAACCATTCAATTATTAATTTAATTAGAATAATAAGTTCTTTACTTATTCTCCAAGTCTTGCAAGAACAACTTTTTCTCTCCTACAATAGGAAGTTGGACTTTTCAACTTTCTTAAAGTTAAAAGTCAAGATTCAATAAATAATTTAATTCCCAATTAATTATTTGTTGGGTTAAGTTTATTTGAGAATAGTTTTAACAATTAATTCATAATTAATTAAAAGGTCAAAATTAATTAATTATAATTTAATTAATTAATTCAAGAAAAGAATTCGCTTGTGGAATAAACCAAACGCACGAGGCCGCGCGTGAAGCCACGTGTGCGTGACACGTCGCAGCAGTCACGTTTTATGCCTCGTTTTGATCAACTATTTTGATCCTTCGTTAATCCAATTAACATCCTACCATAACCCTTGTGTTCTGGTATTTGTGTGTGACCCTTTAGGTTCATTATTCGATTAGCAGTGACAATAATTAATTAATTCCCTAATTAATTAATCACTTCACAGATCACACTACCGTAATCTAGCAATGGGTGTGTGACCCCTAGCCAAATAACAAAATGAATCGAAGAACCTTTCAGTCAACGAAAATCAGTGAAATACGATCCTCCTACAACTCCATCTCTCAATCAAGAGCTAAAGCATGGGAATATTCTCAGAGCCCAAATATTCTTGATCATTAAAGTTAAGTTCGTTTCATATCCATTTTGATCTCAATCCTAGAAAACCCCATTTTCTAGATGTTTACTGGACTACGAACAACTTAATCAGTAAGAGATCATTCTTGTTCTTAACAAGTGTAGGTCATTTATCGATTCTACTAATTCTACATATGCCACTTATCTAATCCCAACATAGGCCGTGGTTCAGGTGTCTACATGGCGACACCCTTTTGAGCCTATATCAAAGATTGCAGAGTTAGCTCATATGAGACATTACAGAACCTCAAGTCTAAGGATTAATGAAGCACGTCATTGACCTGTGAGATATTTCCTAATCTGGAAGTTTCTGGAAACTTCCTTTCCCATTTAGGAATGTTCTCACGTAGGACATCTCGGTGATGAAGTTCTTGTAACAATCACCCTTATGTATTATGAACGCATCAACGTATGAACTTATCACTCCATGAAACTGAGTGATCCTTCAAAAGGATATAATCACATAAGCAAGTCTCAATAGAGTCAAGGTTGACACTCCCATTGTCTGTCGGACTCATTGCCTTGGAGAAGTTTCTAATCCTCGCCTATGGAGTTAAGAACTTGTTTCATGTGCCGTTCCCATAACGACAAAATTCTTAACGGCTTCATCGGATTAGGGGAGTTCAGTACATGCAAAATACAGTCAAACCCAAACAGATATAAATAAGCACTTAAAGAAGTGATTGCCTATGAACAAAATCATTTCGTTTATTATTCAAAGACTGCTTGAGATTTTACAAGGAAATAGTAAAGCAAACATCTGCTTTAAGGGCACCATTCCTAACATATATTATCCTTTGATGATCCTTCAACATCATCAAACCAGTCAGATGATGTATCAGACTAGCTATCTGCATCACTTGGCTCCAATCTACTGTCTACCCACTCTCCAACATCACTGTTGTCAGGGAAACCCTTAGGATCAGGGTTGGTATTGGATATTTTGGTTCTTTCCCTACTCTCTTCTCTCATTTGCCTGAATTCTTCCATCATCTCTTCACATGGAACTGAGTGATCCTTCAAAAGGATATAATCACATAAGCAAGTCTCAATAGAGTCAAGGTTGACACTCCCATTGTCTGTCGGACTCATTGCCTTGGAGAAGTTTCTAATCCTCGCCTATGGAGTTAAGAACTTGTTTCATGTGCCGTTCCCATAACGACAAAATTCTTAACGGCTTCATCGGATTAGGGGAGTTCAGTACATGCAAAATACAGTCAAACCCAAACAGATATAAATAAGCACTTAAAGAAGTGATTGCCTATGAACAAAATCATTTCGTTTATTATTCAAAGACTGCTTGAGATTTTACAAGGAAATAGTAAAGCAAACATCTGCTTTAAGGGCACCATTCCTAACATATATCATCCTTTGATGATCCTTCAACATCATCAAACCAGTCAGATGATGTATCAGACTAGCTATCTGCATCACTTGGCTCCAATCTACTGTCTACCCACTCTCCAACATCACTGTTGTCAGGGAAACCCTTAGGATCAGGGTTGGTATTGGATATTTTGGTTCTTTCCCTACTCTCTTCTCTCATTTGCCTGAATTCTTCCATCATCTCTTCACATGGAACTGAGTGATCCTTCAAAAGGACATAATCACATAAGCTAGTCTCAGTAGAGTCAAGGTCGACACTCCCACTGTATGTCGGACTCATTGACTTGGAGAAGTGTCTAATCCTCGCCTATGGAGTTAAGAACTTGTTTCATGTGCCGTTCCCATAACGACAAAATTCTTAACGACTTCATCGGATTAGGGGAGTTCAGTACATGCAAAATACAGTCAAACCCAAACAGATATAAATAAGCACATAAAGAAGTGATTGCCTATGAACAAAATCATTTCATTTATTATTCAAAGACTGCTTGTGATTTTACAAGGAAATAGTAAATCAAACATCTGCTTTAAGGGCACTATTCCTAACATATATCATGCTCTGATGATCCTTCAACATCATCAAACCAGTCAGATGATGTATCAGACTAGCTATCTGCATCACTTGGCTCCAATCTACTGTCTACCCACTCTCCATCATCACTGTTATCAGGGAAACCCTTAGGATCAGGGTTGGTATTGGATATGTTGGTTCCTGTCCTACTCTCTTCTCTCACTTGCCTGAATTCTTCCATCATCTCTTCACATGGCTCCAGATCACTCGAATTTTCATAGTGCCCTGCATCTTCAAAATCTTCATCATCTCCATTATTATCATCTTCTAAATTGAAATCATTGTCATGTTCACACTGTCCCGCATCTTCAAAATCTGCTTCATTTTCATTTTTATTGATGTCTTCATAATCATTTGGATCTTCAGCTTTAGGAATATTTTGTGCTCTAGCAACATTGGGTTCATGCATGCTCTGTGTTCCAGACACATTGGCTTCATTTGTATTCTGTGTTCCGGCAACATTGGCTTCAGGTATTTCATGTTCAACTTAACTTTCATCTTTAAGGTGAGCATCATCTTCTTCTTGGTTTTCAATCTCAACACCATCTTCTTGGTTTTCAGTCTCAACACCATCTTCTGCTTGAATTTCATCCTCATTAATAATTTTAGGCTGAACATCATCCTCCCCTTGATATTCATTTTCTGCCAAAATCAATAGAGGAGCACCTTGATCAACAACATTAACCTCCAATGTAAAATCATTTTCATTTTTATCAATAGCTTCAATAGGACCAGGCTTCTTCACTGCATACATGGTAATGTCCTTGTGCTTAGTATGGTGATTCTGCGTTTACACAATGGACCAACCACCCTTTATTTTTCTAAGTCCTTACTCTATTGTTTACCCCGGTCCCAGGTATTAGAACTCCACAACCAATCCACGACCACCACAACTCTTAAATAAATTCATAATGTAATATTCAGACAAGAAGTCAAGGTTAACTTCTGCAGTATATCTTCTTTCCCCAATATACCTCACCCCAATGTTCTTTATGTTTATAAAATTACCCCCGACCCATAGATATAGGTTATACCTTTTAGCAGCCATCCTACACAAACACATTGAGGACTATCAGACAGAAACACAAAATCGTACTCGACAAGTTTTTGGGAGAAACTTCAAAAATCGTACTCAGCAAGTTTCAAGAATCGTACTCAACAAGTTTTAGGGAGAAAATTTAAAACCCTAGAAATCTACCATTGATATTAGCAAAAAAAAAAAATTCATACTCATGGTTTAAAACCCACATTAATCGTGACAACAACAAAAACATTCAGATTCATGGTTTGAAACCCATATTACCGCAAAGCACAGACTTTTGGAGTGGAAAATCAGCAACATACCTTAACAGTTGCTAGAATGTTGCGAACGACGAAAAACCACAGATAAATATGCTACACAAGCTTCACTGTCAACAATGGCGAACTCCTCTGATGATTATCGGCTTGGAATTTAGGGTTTTTAAAAGGGGGGAAATTTTGGCTCCAAAATGTTCTTGTGCAAATTGAAGAAGAATGAGTGATGAGTGATTCACGCTGAACTAGGTCTGGAAATACTTAAGGGTGAAATATTAAACTCACATGCTTGATTTGACCAAACGAACTTAAGGGACAGTGGGCTAAACATATTTAATACAAGGTTTTTAAAACTAATAGTTTTCATGGGGTTTTTTTGGCTTATTTCGTAAAACACAGGGTTGTGGCTGCATATAGCTCGTATTTTTTTACGTTTGTGCTTTATAATTTTAGATTCACCATTTTTTATTTTTTATGTTGGTGCTCCATATTTTCTGATATGCCAAAATGCAAATTTGGAATAGCAGCTGCTCGAATGATATTTTTGGGACCTAACTTTTGTCAAAAAATTGGCTCGTAACAAAAAAAAAAATCGTTTTGGATCAATTATAACTTGTAACCTAAAATTTTATCTTATATATACATCAATATGGAGTATGTGACATATTTAGTCTACATTTATTTTGGGATAAATATTTTAAACATCCTGTATTATGGCGATTTTTGGAGTTTCCATCCTAAACTATAAAAAGTCAACGTTTGCATTCTCATCTGTTGTTTTTTAACCAATTGGAATGTGATTCTAATGGATGTGTGTCTACATGCTATGATGCACGACAACATGGATATGACACGATATAGATATGTTAATATGAATTTTTCTTGAACTTCTTGTATAAGGAGAATACGAGTGTCCGACATAACATGACATGTAAAAATTATATTTTTATAAGCGTCCCTATGTGCATCATAATCTACATGAGAGCCACATAAGCTATTTTTGTACAAAAATTTATATAGAAATACATCACTCTTATTATGTTTAACAATACTAGTGAAAACAATGTGTGTTGCACATTAAGTATAGGATTTATCTAAATTTTTTAACAATTGAATTATAAAATATAATTATTTAAAACATTAATATTTAATTTTAAATATAATAATGAGACATCAATTGAAATTTAATGTTTAATGGATAATCTCACATATAGAAAAAAAAAAAATATATATATATATATATACTCTTAAATTAACACTAACATATAATGCACAAACACTTTTAAAAATATTATTTTATCGTATTGTATCGTATCATATTCGTGTCGAGTATCTTGTCTGGCGTTTCTCACTTGTCAAATTTTAAAATTAATTTGTATTGTATCATATCTATATCCATGACACTCAGTCACTCACTCACATATAAAAATTCATAAGATAATTATAAAATTAATATGACAAATTAAATTATAATTTATTTTTTATTATATACTTAGTTTGATTTGTAAAATCGTTCTTGTTTCCTTTGGACTAATGAGACTTGTTTTCTATTTTATAAGTTATTCTAATTTGCATAAATAGATATTTTTAATGAATTTAATACTTTAGAATAAATATATAGTGTTAATGAAATTTTAAACTTAGGTTAAAATATAAAAATTATAGTTTGTACCCGATAGATAAAACTACAAATTTATATTGATAATATTTATTGATTATCGATTTATTAAATATAACATAAAATTAGTATTGTTAATATGTATTAATTATCTTGTAGGTTATAATAAGCTCCTGAAAATTCCCTAATTTCATACAAGATTTTCGTCTTACCCCTCTCTCCCTCTTTCTCTCTCTCTCTATATATATCTTTCTTTCCTATTAATGATTTATTTCTTAAACATGATCATTTTGTTAGGAATAGTGCCCTTAAAGCAGATGTTTGCTTTATTATTTCCCTGTGAAATCACAAACAATCTTTGAAAAATAAACGAAATGATTTTGTTCGTAGGCAATCACTTCTTTATGTGCTTATTTATGTATGTTTGGGTTGACTGTGTTTTGCATGTATTGAACTCCCCTAATCCGATGAGACCGTTAAGAACTTTGTCGTTATGGGAACGACACATGAAACAAGTTCTTAACTCCATAGGTGAGGATTAGAAACTTCTCCAAGTCAATGAGTCCGACAAACAGTGGGAGTGTCGACCTTGACTCTACTGAGACTTGCTTGTGTGATTATTTTCATTTGAAGGATCACTTAGTTTCATGGAGTGATAAGTGCATACTTTGATGCGTTCAAAATACATAAGGGTGATTGTTACAAGAACTTCATCACTGAGATGTCCCGTATGAGAACATTCCTAAATGGGAAAGGATGTTTCCTGAAACTTTCAGATTAGGAAATATCTCACAGGTCGATGACGTGATTCATTAATCCTTAGACTTGAGATTCTGTAATGT
This sequence comes from Lantana camara, assembly GCA_037501455.1. NCBI lineage: Eukaryota > Viridiplantae > Streptophyta > Magnoliopsida > Lamiales > Verbenaceae > Lantana > Lantana camara. The sequence continues at coordinate 41,315,349 of CM074857.1, read as the reverse complement.
CTCATATGAGCTAACTCTGTAACCTTTGATATAGGCTCAAAAGGGTGTAGCCATATAGACACTTGAACCACGACCTATGTTGGGATTACACAAGTGGCATATGTAGAATTAGTAGAATCGATAAAGGACCTACACTTGTTAAGAACAAGAATGATCTCTTACTGATTGAGTTGTTCGTAGTCCATTAAACATTAAACCCTTGGCCAAGGTGGATAAAAGATCGAGACATCCAGAAAATTGGGTTTTCTAGGATTGAGATCAAAATGGATATGAAACGAACTTAACTTTAAAGAAAGAATATTTGGTCTCTGAGAATATTCCCATGCTTTAGTTCTTGATTGAGAGATGGAGTTATAGGAGGATCGTATTTCACTGATTGTCATTGACTGAAAGGTTCTTCAATTCATTTCGTTATTCAGCTAGGGGTCACACACCCATTGCTAGATTACGGTAGTGTGATCTGTGAAGTGATTAATTAATTAGGGAATTAATTAATTGTTGTCACTGCTAATCGAATAATGAACCTAAAGGGTCACACACAAATGCCAGAACGCGAGGGTTATGGTAGAATGTTAATATGATTAACGAAGGATCAAAATAGTTGATCGAAATGAAGCAAAACATGTGGGCATTGCCACGTGACAATGACACGTGACTGCCACGTGTCACGCAAGCCTACGTGGCTGCCACGTGTCGTGTACACATGGCTTCGTGCGTATGATTATTTCACACGCGAATTCTTTTCTAGAATTAATTAATTAATTTTGGGTTTTTAATTAATTTTGAATTAATTGTTAAGACTATTCTCAAATAAACTTAACCCAATAAATAATTAATTGGGAATTAATTTATTTATTGAATATTGACTTTTAACTTTAGGAAAATTGAAAAGTCCAACTTCCTATTGTAGGAGAGAGAAGGTTATTCTTGCAAGACTTGGAGAACAAGTTGGGAACTTATTTTCTCCAATTAAATTAATAATTAAATTAGTTAATTAGTGAGCAAGAAAACAAAGTCCACTAGGTTTATGAAACCCTAGGATTTTCGAACCCCCTAGTATTTATACTAGTGGTGGTGTTTCTCCTATTCTTTAGACCAACACTCACGAAGTGTTAAGTTTTTGAGAAAATTCAAAAGGAAAGTTTTCAAAACAAAAATTATCCTAGCCTTAACACAAGCCATAGAACTAGCATTCTCACTCGCTTGATCGTGTTCTAGGTCTGGTGTGGATACACTTTGGAGGGCTTCTACTTTGGAGTCTAATTCGAAGGCTGTTCGAGGGACTTTCCGCTTGAAGGGTGTTTGTTAGAAGGTAACAACATCACAAGAAAGCTTCAATTAAAGTGTGTTTCTTATTAATCCCAACGTTACAGTACGAAAATTGCAAGACAACGATTAAACTTTTGGAAAATTTTAAACTTCCGCTGCTCAACTCTTTCATGTTTTCCAACAAGTGGTATTAGAGTCATCTTGCAACGTTCATATTGTATCTTTATTGCTTTTGGAATTTTGATTAAAATTCTTGAATTTGGATATTGGTATGTATTCTTGGTTTTGTTTAAAAACTAATCTGTCGGATCAATACTGTTTCTTGAAAATTTTGCGAAAATTGTTTCCCGAATAAATCTGGTTTTAAACTATTTTAATTTGGATTTGTTTGAACTGTTTTAATTTGAAATTGGATTGCTTGAATTTATTGAAATTTCAAAACGAGAACCGGAACGAGTACACCCGCGCGCACATGTGCGCACATGGGGCTGTATCACGTAGCCCCGCACAGAACAAGCCCGCCGCGCACGGTCGCCCGGGCGCTCCTAGGCTCGATCGCACACCGTTTCATCCCCTGCCCGGCAGTGCCCACGAGTGGCGCGCGGGCTAGCGCGCCCTGCGCGGCACCTGCCTAGGAGTCCCACGCGGGCTGTGTGCGCGGGACGGCCTGCGTGCGCACGCACTTGCGGGCTGTCCCAGCACGACCCTTTCGTTTCATGTTTTTCCAGTTTCGTAAAACCCCTAAAATCTGATTTTATTTTAAATTTTGATTTTAATTTTAAAATTGATTATTTTTGAAATAATTATAAAATTTGGGATTTTAGTGAATTAAAGTCAAGTTCTTATTTTTCGAGAAAATTATAAATATCACTTTGAATAATATTTTTTTTTGACAAAAATTTAATTTTGAATTAATTGTGGTTTTGTCAAATTGATCCGGAGTTCGATTTTGAATAAATTCTTGAATAATGAACTTGTAACGCCCCTTTTCAATTATGCATTACGTGATATTATGTAAATTACATTACTAAGTGTTTTGTGAAATTATTATAATTTTCATAACATTATATATATTATACCTTCAAGCATTTATATGAACTATCATTAACGTGGAATTTACGTGAACTAATTGCCAACATGATTAAATGTTCTTATATGTTCTTATTTGATCATTTCCTGAATTCATGGACTAAATTGCATTTCATGATTTGGGAGTTAAATGTTTATTTGTTAGAAATGATACTTGTGTGCATTCATTTAAATACATAAGGGACTAACATGCAAATTGTGGTGATTCATCTAATTCTTGGAAGACCTACACTCACACATGCATTGTATATGTATATACATTAATAGAGCACTAAGGATCTTTTTATATATATATTATGCATAATATCTAACTTTATACATATATAATCTATATCTCTACAATTATGTTACATTACATACATTATATACAATATAACATATATGCAAGATATATACACATTCCACTCATCCATTCTTATCAAGACTTCACACATTCACACACTAAAAACCGATTCAAACACCATCAAGGGAAGGAAGAAAGGTTTCATCAAATTCAAGCCAAATTCAAGGAGGAATTATACAAGTTAGAAGCATCATCTTCATCATCTCAACATTTCATCCATTTCTTCTTCCATCTTGAGGTATATGGAGAATTTGATTGAATCCCTTGAGATATATTTGAGTAGGGTTTGGTAAATATGATATGATTCCTTGGTTACAAGTGCTTAGAAGCATGTTTAGGATCATTATATCTCATAACTTGCATGAATTCTTGAATTAGAGGAAAGTTGGAAAACATGAGTTTATATGGGATTTTGATGATGAATTCTTGATGATTTGATGCATGTTTCCTTGGATTATATGATGATTAATGGATATATATGATCATATACATGCTATATGTTGGTTTTCAAGTGTTTATTTGATGTAGTTTGGTGATTGATTGGTTTGGGAACCATTTCCCGCGACCTCCCCTGTTTTCTTGCCCTATTTTTCTGTTACGCACAGTGACACGGGGGTGTCGCTTTTCCCCTCTTCAGCGTGACACGGGGGTGTTCGTTGGGTTGAGTTTCTGTACCGTGACACGGGGGTGTCACGGAGTGACACGGGCGTGTCACCTTTTATTTCCTGCATTTTATCCAACTTCAAACCAACGCCATTTTCACCTCGGTTTGAATTAGAAAACGTGCCATATAGCGTTGGAAAGGTCTATGTGCATAATTTCATATCCAACAAACAAAACTGGATTCCCACTTCTAGAATTTAAGATATTCCAGTTTTCCCACAAGATGTACATTTCCAAAAATTGTCGGTTTTGGCCAAACTTCACCAAAACCTTTCTTATTGCATTTCTTTCACTTCCTTGGCTCCCATATGTGAGTTATGTGATATATATACTTGCTTAATTGATAATCATGCTCCTACTTGACACTCCTTGATTGTTATTGCATAATATCTTGATTATGACTTCGCCGTGCGTCTTAATTGGTTCATTCGAGTTGAGTCTTATGTACACTTGTCCCTTGTTGCACAGATCACGGTCCGCGAGACGAGGAGCACGCTCCTTAGGGTTTCCTCTTGCTTTTTGGTTATTCGGTAAAGGTGAGGTTTAATTACTAGATATATAGAACCCTTACAACCCTACGTGATGTTTTCAGCCAATATATATATATATATATATATATATATATATATATATCTTTCTCAAAATCTCTATCGATTGTAAATGATTTTGTGATCTAATGAATAATCGTGTTATCGTGATTGATCGTGTTTTGGTGAGTAAGCATATCGTGTTCACATGGGCCCGAGGGTAGTGTATTGAGCCAACTGGGGAAGCAAGGGCTGACGGGTAACTCTTGCACTATCCTCACCAATTTTGGGATCACCTCTGAATCCACCAGGAGGTTTGGTGGAAGAAGAAATCCCGTGCGTGGGAGTCATGTTCCCGATGTACACCGTTCATGGATGGTTGGGCCTTGCAATCCCACCATCACCGGACGAAGAAGGAGTTCGTGAAAATGCTAAGTGTGCACTAATGATTGTATGATAATTATTGAAATAAAACCTAAAGATGGTATTGTTCACTAATTGGAGTAAGGTTGGAGATTACCCTCACTCCCCGGGCCACTGATTGAATTGAATTGAATTGATAACGTTTTTAATGATTGAATGGATTAGTTGTAATCTCGGGCGAGATCTATTCTAGTATTGAACTTATGTTGCTTCCTTTATTAAAAACCTTACCCGAGATTAGAACTTGCATGTTAATTGCGCTAATATTTATTTATACCCCTCGCTCAGTCCGTGTTGGACTGACTCCTCAACCTTTCAGTGTTTTGCAGGTTCGTGCTAGGCGGGAGTCAGAGTCCTGTTATGTTTTCAGTCGAGTCTAGCACTACACGTTCATGTATTGTATCTATTACTTATGGACATGTTATGTATTTTGGAAGATGATAATGTTTTGATATAGGGAGTTAGAAGATAGTATGACTGGGATACTTGAAAATTATTATGCTTACGCTCGTTTTATTGCATTGTGGTTTTCCGGTTAAGGTTAGTCCCGCCTAGCTAGCTTGGTTCTTTTTCTTTGTCACCCGTTCGCTATAGTTTGGTTCATGTACGGATTACCCATTTCATATGTGGCCTAAGCTATAGTGCGGGGGTGTGGCATCCATACGTGAAGGGTGCTACATCTTAAGTGGTATCAGAGCCCGGTTGCAAAACCGCGGTTCTAGTGTTGTGTCTTGTGAGTCTAAGTCGTACGGCATAGGATTAGTTGATAACTTGAGAGTCTTGCATCTTATTTGAACATTTTGAACTCACTTGAACCTAATTGAACCTACTTGAAGTACTTGCACTTATTTGAATTAATTGAGTTATGTGTTTTATTTGCATCTTATGACCTTAATTGTAATCATTTGCATCCACTAATCCAACATGCATATCTAATGTCTTGATTAAAGGATGCCTCGAGGTCGTCCTCACCGTGAACATTCTCCAGGTCATAGGAGACATCGCCGTGATCGATCCCCTAGGGTTCCTCCACATCCACCCCCTCCGGCTCAACCCCAGGATTTCTTAAATTCCATGGTGCAACTCATAGATCAGAGGTTACGGGATTATGTGCCTCCAGCGCCGCCAGCTCCTCCACCACAACAACAGGCACCTATCTCCGCTATTTTAAGGGAATTTTAGAATCAACATCTGCTGAGATTCCTAAAGGGAAATGATATTCAAGCCGAGCAATGGCTTAAAGAAGTTGAACGTATATGGGAACTTATTCCATGTGAGTCTCGGGAAAAGGCTCGGTGTACTCTTACCCTCATTCAGGGAGAAGCGTATTCATGGTGGGAGAGTACCAAAATTGTCCTTGATGCCACTGAGGAGCAGGTTACATGGGAGATTTTCGAGAGAGAGTTCAAGAACAAGTTTATCCCTCCATCTTCTAGGACTCGGAGGTTGAAGGAATTTACTAAGCTAAAGCAAGGAGAAATGTCCGTTTCTGAGTACATATCCGAGTATGAAAGGTTGTCTCGCTATGCACCCAATATAGCGAGTGATGATTTTCACAAAGCTATGCAGTTCGTACAAGGACTCCGACCGGACATACAGAGAGCCTTGGAAGCGGTTAACACGAGTACTTGGGTCAAGGCTACCACGAAAGCTTTGAAAGTTGAAGACTCCGTGAATGCGAGAAGGCCTGTACCTCACTTCGGACAAAATTGTAATAATGGAAAGAGGCCTATTTCTTATCAGTCCTCGCCACCTCAGGAAGGATCTCAGAAAAAGGCTCAATCAATAGGATCGGCCTCGAAAGCTCCAAGTGTACCAACTTCAACATCATCTTCGGGAAAACCTCTTTGCACCTATTGCGGATGTGATACACATACTTATGAGGCTTGTAGGAAACGTTTGAATCTATGTCTGGGCTGTGGAAGCAATGAGCACCTAGTAGACACGTGTCCGAAGCGACGAGAGTGGTCTGCCGGGGGACAGAGGCCCCTTGTTCAGGCTCGTGCATATGCTCTGGAGAGAGAGAGGTGCACAGTATGAATGCTCATCCGAATGTGGTAGCCGAAGGTATCAACTATATTTATGGCATAATCAGGGGTGAACGGTACCCCTAACCATGCATATCACGTGCATCATGAATTCTATTGTTATTGTATTTAATTCTTCTTAGTTGCAATTTTGGTTGTATAAAAGAGTTAGTTATGTGATTAACGTGATGCCACCTGCTTTATGTGGCATATACGTGAATGTTTCTACAATTTGCTTTCTTGAATCGTTGTTTTGGCATGCGTGTGAGAGACGGGGTTCTCTCATTGCGTGTTAGAGAGACGGGGCTCTTTCTCTGCTTGTTTGAGAGACGGGGCTCTCTCATGGCTTGTCTAAGAGACGGGGTTCTCTTATTGCCTATGCATCATTTTAAAACTCGACAGTGGACCTGGGGACCAGGTCCTTTTAAGGGGGGGAGAATTGTAACGCCCCGTTTTCAATTATGCATTACGTGATATTATGTAAATTACATTACTAAGTGTTTTGTGAAATTATTATAATTTTCATAACATTATATATATTATACCTTCAAGCATTTATATGAACTATCATTAACGTGGAATTTACGTGAACTAATTGCCAACATGATTAAATGTTCTTATATATTCTTATTTGATCATTTCCTGAATTCATGGACTAAATTGCATTTCATGATTTGGGAGTTAAATGTTTATTTGTTAGAAATGATACTTGTGTGCATTCATTTAAATACATAAGGGACTAACATGCAAATTGTGGTGATTCATCTAATTCTTGGAAGACCTACACTCACACATGCATTGTATATGTATATACATTAATAGAGCACTAAGGATCTTTTTATATATATATTATGCATAATATCTAACTTTATACATATATAATCTATATCTCTATAATTATGTTACATTACATACATTATATACAATATAACATATATGCAAGATATACACACATTCCACTCATCCATTCTTATCAAGACTTCACACATTCACACACTAAAAACCGATTCAAACACCATCATGGGAAGGAAGAAAGGTTTCATCAAATTCAAGCCAAATTCAAGGAGGAATTATACAAGTTAGAAGTATCATCTTCATCATCTCAACATTTCATCCATTTCTTCTTCCATCTTGAGGTATATGGAGAATTTGATTGAATCCCTTGAGATATATTTGAGTAGGGTTTGGTAAATATGATATGATTCCTTGGTTATAAGTGCTTAGAAGCATGTTTAGGATCATTATATCTCATAACTTGCATGAATTCTTGAATTAGAGGAAAGTTTGAAAACATGAGTTTATATGGGATTTTGATGATGAATTCTTGATGATTTGATGCATGTTTCCTTGGATTATATGATGATTAATGGATATATATGATCATATACATGCTATATGTTGGTTTTCAAGTGTTTATTTGATGTAGTTTGGTGATTGATTGGTTTGGGAACCATTTCCCGCGACCTCCCCTGTTTTCTTGCCCTATTTTTCTGTTACGCACAGTGACACGGGGGTGTCGCTTTTCCCCTCTTCAGCGTGACACGGGGGTTTTCGTTGGGTTGAGTTTCTGTACCGTGACACGGGGGTGTCACGGAGTGACACGGGCGTGTCACCTTTTATTTCCTGCATTTTATCCAACTTCAAACCAACGCCATTTTCACCTCGGTTTGAATTAGAAAACGAGCCATATAGCGTTGGAAAGGTCTATGTGTCTACTTTCATATCCAACAAACAGAACTCGATTCCCACTTCTAGAATTTAAGATATTCCAGTTTTTCCACAACATGTACATTTCCAAAAATTGTCGATTTTGGCCAAACTTCACCAAAACCTTTCTTATTGCATTTCTTTCACTTCCTTGGCTCCTATATGTGAGTTATGTGATATATATACTTGCTTAATTGATAATCATGCTCCAACTTGACACTCCTTGATTGTTATTGCATAATATCTTGATTATGACTTCGCCGTGCGTCTTAATTGGTTCATTCGAGTTGAGTCTTATGTACACTTGTCCCGTGTTGCACAGATCATGGTCCGCGAGACGAGGAGCACGCTCCTTAGGGTTTCCTCTTGCTTTTTGGTTGTTCGGTAAAGGTGAGGTTTAATTACTAGATATATAGAACCCTTACAACCCTACGTGATGTTTTCAGCCAAAATATATATATATATATATATATATATATATATATATGTATATATCTTTCTCAAAATCTCTATCGATTGTAAATGATTTCGTGATCTAATGAAAAATCGTGTTATCGTGATTGATCGTGTTTTGGCGAGTAAGCATGTCGTGTTCACATGGGCCCGAGGGTAGTGTATTGAGCCAACCGGGGAAGCAAGGGCTGACTGGTAACTCTTGCACTATCCTCACCAATTTTGGGATCACCTCTGAATCCACCAGGAGGTTTGGTGGAAGAAGAAATCCCGTGCGTGGCAGTCATGTTCCCGACGTACACCGTTCATGGATGGTTGGGCCTTGCAATCCCACCATCACCGAAGGAAGAAGGAGTTCGTGAAAATGCTAAGTGTGCACTAATGATTGTATGATAATTATTGAAATAAAACCTAAAGATGGTATTGTTCACTAATTGGAGTAAGGTTGGAGATTGCCCTCACTCGCCGGGCCACTGATTGAAGTGAATTGAATTGATAATGTTTTTATTGATTGAATGGATTAGTTGTAATCTCGGGCGAGATCTATTCTAGTATTGAACTTATGTTGCTTCCTTTATTAAAAACCTTACCCGATATTAGAACTTGCATGTTAATTGCGCTAATATTTATTTATACCCCTCGCTCAGTCCGTGTTGGACTGACACCTCAACCTTTCAGTGTTTTGCAGGTTCGTGCTAGGCGGGAGTCAGAGTCCTGTTCTGTTTTCAGTCGAGTCTAGCACTACACGTTCATGTATTGTATCTATTACTTTTGGACATGTTTTGTATTTTGGAAGATGATAATGTTTTGATATAGGGAGTTAGAAGATAGTATGACTGGGATACTTGAAAATTATTATGCTTCCGCTCGTTTTATTGCATTGTGGTTTTCCGGTTAAGGTTAGTCCCGCCTAGCTAGCTTGGTTCTTTTTCTTTGTCACCCGTTCGCTATAGTTTGGTTCATGTACAGATTACCCATTTCGTATGTGGCCTAAGCTATAGTGCGGGGGTGCGGCATCCATACGTGAAGGGTGCTACAGAACTAATATTCAAATTACTTAAGTTAATTGTAACTTGATGTCAAGGGAATTTTAAATTTAATTGGTAAATTTAAATTCAAGCGGAAGTATGCTAGTTTAGGTGAGCATGGGTTAGTCTTATGTATGGTTTTAAATTCTGCACAAGGATGATTTCAATTGGGGTCGGAGCCCCATAGTTGCGTATTTTCAATTGGGACCGGAGCCCTACTTATGTGCGTACTGTTATGTATTCATTATGTGGCTTTCCTTATTATTATTTTTGGGCCGGGATATGCCTTGTGTACTGGTCTATGGTCAATATGAAAATTGAGTCATATTACTTTATGTAAAGAGAGTAGAACTTAGGAAGTGAGGTTTTATTTTCATTTTGGAGACAAGCACCCATGGAATAAGAAGGATCCACAAAAAGCACTTGAAGAACGGTGGCCATAAGAAGACCCCTCAAAATGTTTAGGAGGGTTTCTATTAAATGTAATAGATAGGGTGTTTTTTCATTAAGTTTTGTACCCCTAGGTGATATGAATTGTCTTATGTGGCAAGAATATTAGAACTAGCGATTTTGGAGTGGCTCCCAAAATCACATATAAGATAGGATACCAATGATCATCACATAATTACTATCATGCTACGACATGTTATCTGCTAGTTGCTTTTGTGATGCACTTTATGTGAAACTGCATTAAACAAGACAATTAAAATTTGGATAACATTATATGTTGGTGAGGTCATTCGAAAATTCCCATTTAAATATTGAGCAAAATTCGAATAAATAGGTGTTTTATCAAGGTAATAAAATTCCTAGCATCCCATCATTAGGATTTAAGGCTTAATAAGTGAAACTAATTGTTGTCTCACGAGTCGTGGGGTAATTAGTGTAGCTTATTAACTCTTAGTTTCCTGATTAATTATTTTAAATAATTAATATTTCTTGACCATTTTAGAATGGGCGATGTCTCACGAGTCGTGGGTCGTTCCGGACTAAGTTTGGTTGAGATCTTATGATTGATGGGTCCTGCTCAACAGTAAAGTAGATATGGATGTCTCACGAGCCGTGGGTCCATGATTGAAAGATTAGTGATGCAAAAATATTACTAGGAATTCCATGGGGATGGAATCGGCACTTCGTACCTACCTAAAGATTCTTAGACCTTTGGATGTCTCACAAGTCGTGGGTCCAAAACTAAGATTGCTTGGGATCCTAGTACCCATTGGGAAAATAAGTTTCTTCTAAAGTCGTTGGGATTTTTAGACTTTCTAAAAACAGTGGGAGAACATATTTCTAAAGACCTTGATAATATATAATCGTTATTATTCAGCATGCTCATAATTTCTCTGTTTTTTCCATTTAGGTTTTAGTTCTGTGATTCTCTACAATTGAAATGGCAACCAAAAACCCTTTGGTATCCATCCTCGAATCAAATAAGTTGACGGACCCAATTACTCTGATTGGTTCCGGAATCTAAAGATAGTTTTAGATTCTGAAAAGAGAAGATATGTTCTCTTCGAGGGAGAGCTTGTCGCTGAAGGCGAGGCTCCGAATCGGGCCGAAAGAGAGGCGATTGCGAAATGTTCTGAAGATAATCTTCAAGCCCGTTGCCTCATGTTGGCCAACATATCTCCAGATATGCAAAGGCAACATGAGTCTATGGATAACGTTTGGGAGATTTATGACCATCTCGAGCAATTGTACCGCCCCGTAGAGCGTGTTCTAAGGTACAACACCTCTAAGGAGCTCTTTCATCTCAGAATGAAAGAAGGTATAAGTGTCCATGAGCACGGTCTCAAGTTTCTTGCTTTGAACGAGAAATTGACCTCCATAAAAATGCCACTGAGTGAAGAACTCGTTGTGGATCTGTTGCTCGCGTCGCTTCCACCATCATTCAATCCTTTCGTGTTAAACTTCAACATGAATCATACTTATGCTAATGTAGCTGAGTTGATTAGTCAGCTTGTGACTGCTGAAGACACGATCAAGAAGGATCGCAAAGTAATGATGGTCACTTCTTCTTCTAGGCCTTCTAAAGGCAAAGGGAAGAAAGTTCCCAAAAAGGAAGGGATCTCTTAAACCCGATGGAGGGGTTCAAAAGAGAAAGGCCAGGAAGAGAAAGGATCAGATAGAGGATGTTTGCCACCATTGTAGCAAGAAAGGGCTTTGGAAGAGGAACTACCAAGGGTACAAGGATACTCTAAAGAAAGGTGTGTTTATTGTTGAAGTAAATCTATCTATTGATTCTAATTCTTGGGTACTTGATACCGGCTGTGGAGCTCATATATGTAATTATGTACAGATGTTAAATGAGGTCCGACAGCTTAAAGAAGGAGAACGTGTCTTGAAGGTTGGGAATGGATCAAGCGTTCAAGCTCAAGCTATCGGGACGTGTAGATTAGATTTAGGTGTCTTTACTTTAGTTTTGAACAAACCCCTTTATGTACCTTCTATTATTCGTAATATCATTTCCATTCCAATACTTGATTGTGAAGGTTATGAGACTTTTTCTAGAAATGGAAACTTTTATCTTAAGAGGAATAAAACTTCCGTTTTGCTTGGTATATTAGCTAATGGACTTTATACAACTAAAGACTCTAATATTTTGAATATACAACAAATAAACAAACGCAAAAGAGATGACAAGATCTCGGCTTCTTTATGGCACGCTCGTTTAGGGTATATTTCTAAAGATAGGATTGCTAAGTTAACCAATTTAGGATCATTCTATGATAATGAACTTAAAGAGTTAACTCATTATGAAACATGTCTTAAAGGAAAGATGGCCAAAACTCCCTTTAATGGAGCGTGCTACTAAAGTATTGGATTTAATCCATACTGATATTTGTGCACCACTTAGTGTAAGTACGAGAAACAACCATCAGTATTTCATAACCTTCATAGACGACTTTAGTCGTTTTGGTTATGTGTACTTAATGAAGTATAAATCCGAATCCTTTGAGAAATTCTTGGAATTTCAAAAGGAGGTTGAGAACCAAACCGGTCACAAGATTAAGGCACTTCGATCTGATTGAGGTGGCGAGTATCTAAGTGACGAATTCCTTAGTCATCTCAGAGATAATGGAATTATATCTCAGTTGACTCCTCCGGGAACTCCCCAATTAAATAGAGTTTTGGAGAGAAGGAACAAAACCCTACTTGATATGGTTCGTTCCATGATGAGCTTCACTGAATTGCCACCTTCATTCTGGGGTTATGCCTTAGAATCAGCAGTTAAAATTCTGAATCATGTTCTATCCAAATTTGTACCCAAAACCCCATTTGAGATGTGGTTTGGCAAAATCCCTAATTATTCTTACTTAAGAATTTGGGGTTGTCCTGCTTACGTGAAGAGGACAGTGGGAGATAAGCTTCAAGCTAGATCAAGCTTATGTAACTTCGTAGGATATCCTAAAGAGTCAATAGGATATTATTTCTACGATCCTCTTGAATAAAAGGTCTTTGTGTCAAGAAACGCCACTTTTCTTGAGGACTCGTTTCTTAAAGAAAAGAAAGGCAAGATCACAGAACTCGAAGAGGTTTGAGACCAAGGTCCCACGCCAAGTTTGGAGACTAACGTCCCTCAGTCGATCGCAAAGAGTGATACACGCGAAAATCCTCCTCCAGTAAGACGTTTTGAACGTATTCCTAGACAACCAGAGAGATGGTTTGGTTTTCTCCACCAAACATCTCAAATGGATAATGATCCATTAACTTATGAGGAGGCACTGTTAGATTCGGACTCTGAGCAGTGGAAAGAAGCAATGCAATCCGAAATGGATTCCATGTACTCTAATCAAGTTTGGACCTTGGTTGGTCCACCTGAAGGGATCAGGCCAATAGGGTGCAAATAGATATATAAGCGCAAGCTGGGAGTAGATGGAAGCGTGGTAGCCTTTAAAGCAAGATTAGTTGCTAAAGGTTTCACTCAAAGACCAGGTGCAGACTTTGATGAAACCTTCTCCCCGGTTGCATTGTAGAAATCCATTAGGATATTGATTGCCATTGCTGCATATTATGACTATGAGATATGGCAAATGGATGTGAAAATTGCCTTTCTCAATGGAGATATTGACAAAGACATTTACATGGAGCAACCCATGGGTTTCACATTCAGTGGGAGCGAACAAAAGGTTTGTAAGCTCCAAAGATCAATCTACGGATTGAAACAAGCTTCTAGGAATTGGAACATTCGATTTGATAAAACAGTGAAATAATTTGGCTTTATTCAAAATCTGAATTGAGTCCTGCGTGTACAAGAAAAAATTGGAAACCTCGGTTCAATTTCTGATACTTTACGTAGATGACATCCTTCTCATTGGGAATGCGAAGGATGACATGAAAATAACAAAGTCTTGGTTATTGAACCAATTTGAGATGAAGGATCTTGGTGATGCATCCTACATTCTCGGGATAAAGATCTATCGGGATAGATCTAGGAGATTGTTAGGATTATCACAGTCGGTTTACATAGACAAAATACTAAAGAGGTTTAGTATGGAAGAATCCAAGTGTGGAAAACTTCGAATGGGCCCGGGAACAGTTCTTTCGAAGAAGCTGTGTCCCAAGACTGAACTTGAAAAGTTCAGGATGTCCAAAATTCCTTATGCATCAGCTATAGGAAGCATAATGTATGCGATGCTATGTACTCGACCGGATGTGGCTTATGCACTTAGCTTGACTAGCCGATTCCAATTTGACCTTGGTGAAGGTCACTGGACTGCTGTAAAGAGCATCCTTAAGTACTTGCGAAGAACTAAGGATTTGTTCTTGGTTTACGGAGGCCAGCAAGATCTTGTCATTAGAGGATATTGTGATGCAAGCTTTACATCAGGCAAGGATGACTTTAAATCCATGTCAGTATACATATTCTGCCTGAACGGCGGAGCAGTGAGTTGGAAAAGTTTCAAGCAACCGACCACTGCAGATTTGACCAATGAAGCCGAATACTTAGCTGCAAACAACGCAGCTAAGGACGGTGTTTAGGTAAGAAACTTCATCCAAGAGTTGGGTGTAGTTCCTTGCATTAAAGACCCCGTTACAGTGTTTTGTGATAACACGGGGGGCGGTTGGTCAAGCAAGAAACCAAGATCTCACAAAAGGACCAAGCACATTTTGAGGAAATATCACTTAATCAGTGATATAATTAAGAGAGGAGATGTGAAAATTGAAAGGGTCACATCGACATAGAACATGACAGATCCGCTTACAAAAGCCCTTAGTCAACAGGCTTTCGAAGGACATCTTCAGAAGATGGGACTTAGATTAGCACCTGAATGGCTTTGATGGACAAGTGGGAGATTGTTAGGAATAGTGCCCTTAAAGTAGATGTTTGCTTACTATTTCCTTGTAAAATCACAAACAGTCTTTGAATAATAAAGGAAATGATTTTGTTCATAGGCAATCACTTCTTTATGTGCTTATTTATGTCTGTTTGGGTTTGACTGTGTTTTGCATATATTGAACTCCCCTAATCAAATGAGGCCGTTAAGAACTTTGTCGTTACGGGAATGACACATGAAACAAGTTCTTAACTTCATAGGCGAGGATTAGAAACTTCTCCAAGTCAATGAGTCCGACAGACAGTGGGAGTGTCGACCTTGACTCTGCTAAGACTTGTTTGTGTGATTATTTTTATTTGAAGGATCACTTAGTTTCATGGAGTGATAAGTGCATACTTTGATGCGTTCATAATACATAAGGGTGATTGTTACAAGAACTTCATCACTGAGATGTCCCGTATGAGAACATTCCTAAATGGGAAAGGATGTTTCCTGAAACTTTCAGATTAGGAAATATCTCACAGGTCGATGACGTGATTCATTAATCCTTAGACTTGAGATTCTGTAATGTCTCATATGAGCTAACTCTGTAACCTTTGATATAGGCTCAAAAGGGTGTAGCCATATAGACACTTGAACCACGGCCTATGTTGGGATTACACAAGTGGCATATGTAGAATTAGTAGAATCGATAAAGGACCTACACTTGTTAAGAACAAGAATGATCTCTTACTAATTGAGATGTTCGTAGTCCATAAACATTAAACCCTTGGCCAAGGTGGATAAAAGATCAAGACATCTAGAAAATGGGGTTTTCTAGGATTCAGATCGAAATGGATATGAAACGAACTTAACATTAAAGATAAAGAATATTTGGTCTCTGAGAATATTCTCATGCCTTAGTTCTTGATTGAGAGATGGAGTTGTAGGAGGATCGTATTTCACTGATTGTCATTGACTGAAAGGTTCTTCGATTCATTTCGTTATTCGGCTAGGGGGTACACACCCATTGCTAGATTACGGTAGTGTGATCTGTGAAGTGATTAATTAATTAATTGCTGTCACTGCTAATCGAATAATGAACCTAAAGGGTCACACACAAATGCAAGAACACGAGGGTTATGGTAGGATGTTAATATGATTAACGAAGGATCAAAATAGTTGATCGAAATGAAGCAAAACATGTGGGCATTGCCACATGTCAATGACACGTGACTACCACGTGTCACGCAAGCCTGCGTGGCTGCCACGTTTCGTGTACACGTGGCACGTGCGTGGCTTCGTGCGTATGATTATTTCACACGCGAATTCTTTTCTAGAATTAATTAATTAAATTGTAATTAATTAATTTTGGTCTTTTAATTAATTTTGAATTAATTGTTAATACTATTCTCAAATAAACTTAACCCAATAAATAATTAATTGGGAATTAATTTATTTATTGAATATTGACTTTTAACTTTAGGAAAGTTGAAAAGTCCAACTTCCTATTGTAGGAGAGAGAAAGTTATTCTTGCAAGACTTGGAGAACAAGTTGGGAACTTATTTTCTCCAATTAAATTAATAATTAAATTAGTTAATTAGTGAGCAAGAAAACAAAGTCCACTAGGTTTATGAAACCCTAGGATTTTCGAGCCCCCTAGTATTTATACTAGTGGTGGTGTTTCTCTTATTCTTTAGACCAACACTCCGAAGTGTTAAGTTTTTGAGAAAATTCAAAAGAAAAGTTTTCAAAGCAAAAATTATCCTAGCTTTAACACAAGCCATAGAACTAGCATTCTCACTCGCTTGATCGTGTTCTAGGTCTGGTATGGATACACTTTAGAGGGCTTCTACTTTGGAGTCTAATTCGAAGGCCGTTCGGGGACTTTCTACTTGAAGGGTGTTTGTTAGGCGGTAACAACATCACAAGAAAGCTTCAATTAAAGTGAGTTTCTTGTTATTCCCAACGTTACAGTACGAAAATTGCAAGACAACGATTAAACTGAAAATTTTAAACTTCCGCTGCTCAACTCTTTCGTGTTTTCCAACACATTTGTGTGTATATATTAAAGTATATATGTCTCCTTTAATAATTTTTTAAATTTATATCATTCACTCTAGTATAATTTTATTAAATTTATATTGACGGAAAACAAATTTAGTCAAACAGTATATAGTGCCGCCTAAAGTACACACAAATCATACGCTCAGGGTGATACATTAAATAAGTATCTTATAACCTGACACTAAGCAATATTTTTCGACCTGGATGCTTTGACTTTTCATTCCCCTTTAACTGAATCCAGTATGTTTGACATTAAATAACTTACGATGGCCTGGCATACGGCCTCAGAAGTTGACACGTGTACTTACTAAGGTCATCGGTAGTATTTTAGCTCGTAACATCTATCAACCTCTCGATCAATGGTCTGATCGATGGGGTCTCTTTTTGATGCAGTGTTCAACTTTTTGGCCTTTAGGCTTTGACAATTTACCAACTTAGCCGCTAGATTGACCTCACTACCTCTCATATAGTGGTTGATTTGGAGGTTACTTAAATCTTTTACATAAAATTTTATATGTGTTTTTGGTATCTCTTTTTCTCTGCAATTGATCTTATTGTTTTTTAGTATTTTTATTTATGTTTTTTCTCCTTTTATTTTAAAGCATAATTCAATTTATGATTTTTTAATCATATGGATGATATTGTATTAAAATGGTACAACTATATCTTCACATAAAATAAAATATTGCTCCTTATGTTATCGTACATGTTAATTTTGATAAATAAACACAACGGATGTAAGTTCAATAAGTATTTATATTATTAGTAAACTAATAAACCTAATGGGAACTAACACTAGTCTAACTTATAATTTTGTACCAAAAAATTGTACAGAGTCTTTAATTAGTTTAACTAATATTTTTTCTTTTACCTTTTTTTTTCATTCATTTGACAATAGGATATTTTTATCATATTCAATATTAGAAAATAGTGAAATTTTTTTTTTATCATCCGGACTTTGCGCGTTTTTGCAATTTACCATATCGGGCAACTTTCATGCATTGTAAACCACCATCTGAACTTTGTAATTTTAACAAACCGCCATCTAAACTTTATTTTTGGTGGTTTTGGTGAAAATACAAATGACGTGGCGCATTTCAAAACATGCCACGTGTCAAGTTTTTTGGCCAAAACCACCAAAAGATGGCGGTTTGTTAAAATTGCAAAGTTCAGATGGTGGTTTGCAATGAAAGTTGCCCAAGATGGTAAATTGCAAAAACGGCCAAAGTATGGATGGCAAAAAAAAAAATCTCTTTCTTTTATGTTTGTTTACTTTAATTTCAACTGTGCTATTTAACTTTTGATTGGGTTAATCTTTTCACTTTAGTAACCAACCTTTGAAATTTAAAGATTCGATATCCGACCTTTGAATTGTGTTTCACTCAGGTGGCCAATTTCAAGTCCAGCCAATAAATACAAAACACGTGTCATTTTCTTAGTGACAGGATCTGAAATTGGGCATTTAACAACAAAAAAATTCAAAAATTGGGTACTAAAATTTAAAATTTCAAAGTTTTGGTATTAAAGTGCAAAACATCCCTAACGTTGGGATGCAATAAACGATTAACCCTTATTTATTTTATTACCTTCATAATTTAGAAACTTTAACAAAAATTATAATAAAAATACTTATCATTATTATTTTTAATAATACTTAAACTCTCGCAATAATTAGTTGACTTGTCTCTTGATTTCAACATTCATGTGTATATATATTAAAATAAAATAATTATTTCTTTTAACTAATTATTTTTTGTATTCTTTACTTCCCGTTTTACTATTTTTCTTATATATTTTTTTCTTATTTATATTTTTTAGTGAGTATTTATTTAAAATTTATGTTAGTTTTTCCACGATTAATTTTATGCATATAGTAGAAATAGTTAAAAAATTATACTCTTTATTTTTATTTTTTTTTTGGTCCTAAAAAATTATACTCTTTATGAATATACTCTTTTATGATATAATTTATTTTCATGTATAACTATCTTACAATGTAAATTATAATTGATATATTAATTTTAAAAATAGCCATCATGATCATACTCTATATTATTTATTGGATTAGTTTTAATTCTAATTTATTAAGGAGTCATATCTTCATTCAAATATGTTTTTTAAAAAATTTAAATATAATGCACGTTATATTTATAGATTGGATGAGTCTTAATTTTAATTTATTAAGGAGTTCTATTTTCATTAAAATATGTATTTTTAAAAAGTTTAAATATAATATATTTTTTTAATTTTACCAAATCACTCTCTAGTTTAATAATATTAAAAATATTATCGCAAGGATATTTTGACGATCAATAAGTTTTAAGAAACTCAAAACCCAACTCGTACTTTTATAATATATGTAGATAACTGGATTGAATTACATCAGAATCTATAGGACGTATGTCAGATGGTGACACATTTGCAGGACTAAAAATACAATATTTTGCCGCCAACAAAAATTACAAACAGGAATAAGTTATTTCTAACCTAGATAGATGCTTTAATTTTCTAATGATAATCATATGTAATTGATTGGACGCCTTAAATTAATAATATGTGTATAAAATACAAGTAGATGCTAATTTTAATGAAAATTAAAAGTGGACCGATTATTTATATACTTAATTTGGCCTTTCTCGGAAATTTTTGAAAAATAATTTACTAAATCATTTTGAATATAGTTTGCCTATTATCTGTAGTCCTTCTCATAAATGTTTGCTTCCCAAATTAGTGCACATAAATATCCAATTTTTTTTATCTTACCCTTCCCTAAACACTATTAGCGGCTTTAATCGCCGTTTTAACATACATTAACTTCTTTTTAAAGAATATATTTTATGGAGTTGTACTCTATCACTTTTATTTGTTTGTGGAAGACATAATATATATTAGAATTAATTTATTTAAAAGCTCATAACAGTATGAAGGTATAATTATATAAGACAACTCACACGATTTTCATACTCCTAAATATAAAAGACATATATAATACTGGAATTAATTTATTCAAAAACTTATAAGATTATAATTATATACTGTTTTATAATTAAAGAAAGACATAAAATTGTATTTTGATTAAAATTACATGAAGATAATTGAGAGTTTGATTAGAATAAAATATCTTGAAATAAGATTTATGTACCAATTTAGTATTTTACAAAATTATCCTTAACTATATTTTACTAAATAACTTACGAATGAGAGTATTTTGGTCAATAACAAAGTTTCAAGAAATCAGAAACCCAATTCGTACTTTTATTATATATAGAAAGATATAGATATAGATATAGGTTACAAATTAAAAAAAAAAAATCCAAAGAGCTATATTACGTAAATATTCATAGATTGGGAAAGATCAATATTAAATTAAAATTAAAATGTTAAATAACAATATAGAGAGAGAATAAGAAAATGAAATATCTATACATTAAAAATTAATTTTTGTTGAGAATCTTATATAATGTATATATACATAAATCTGAAATAATAAATAATAGAAAAAATAAAACACAAAAAACTAATTAACAACAAATATATATATATATATATATATATATGGAAAAATTGCATTTTGGTCTTATTCGATTTACACGGTTGCAATATTAGTCTTAATCATTTTAAAAATCTAAAAATGATCTCATACTTTAAATAAACGTTGCAATAATGGTTTCACCGCTAACTAGGTAGAAAAAAGACATGTGGACATTATGTATATTGTTAGAAATTTATCAAAGTAAATAAAAATATTATTTTAATTAATGGGCATCGCGTTTTAAAAAAAAAAAAAAAACTGAAAGAAAATATAAAGAAAAAAAAAACTTAAACAAAAAAAAAAAAATTAAATCTTAATATTTTAAAGAAAATAAAAACACAACGTGGTTTGGTGGCTGATGTCATGTAAGGCGCGCAAAATGACATCTGACGCATTACTTCGGTGCATTTAATACGTGATCGACCACTTATCTTGCAGAGAAATAGTAGGCCACATGGCCACTTATCGAGCTGGATAATCCGAATCATCAATCAAATAAAGAGTTCCAACTTTGGGTCGGTTGGGAGAGGGGTTATCGCATCTTTGATTGCGACAACCATCACCGACTCTGAGGTTCAAATGAGGCGGTCAAACAACGTCAGTCAGAGGCCATGTGTCCCAATGGAAGGTTGCCATGTGGGGTAGTGAGGTCGAACCATGACAGTATTCATACGAAATTAAAAATGAAATTATCTAAAAGAAAGAATTCATATATATATTTAACAAAAAAAATTATTGTCATTTATCAAAATTCATAAGAAATTTATGCAATTATGTTAGAATTTAGACATATAACTATAACTATTTTTTATATTATATTTAGATAAAAATGAAAAGTTTCTGCCGTATGTTTTTCATTTTGACAATTTAATTATGCCGAATTTATCCTGTTTATTTACTTTGATACATTTCTAATGATGCATATGATCTCCATATACCTTTTCCGTTACGGAGTTACATAGTTAATGGTGCGACTATTATTGCAACGTGCGGGATCATTATTGCAACGCTTTTTTAAATTATGAAACTTTTTTTTTTTAATTTCTAAAACAAGTAAAACTAATATTTACAACGCTGTAAATCAAATGAAATTAAAAGTACAAATTTTCATATATATATATACACACACACTTGTTTAGATGTGTGTCAAGTACAAAAACAAGAAAATAAGAAGTGTGTGTGGCGGGGGGGATCACAACCCCAACTCTTAGGAAATTCCCTATTTTGAAAAATGTTATCATTCCTATAATAAACTCTTTAAATTGGGTACGGAGTACTTTTATGTGACGATCTAACTTTTCGGCAATATAGGTATGACATTATGGGTGTGATACTTGCATTTAAATTATTTATTTATTCTATTATATGTTTATTATAATGATTATATGATATTCTTGAATTTATATGATTTATTTGATATGAATATATGTTTGAACTTTGAAAGTTTCGCTCTTTTGCCTCCGTTTTTGATTCGTTTGTGTAACAACCCGAAAACCCGTCTGTCGATATTGTCCGCTTTGGTGGGTTAAGCGACATCACCCTCACGGTTTTGTTTCTCCCGCTGGAATTTAAACCCGAAGGTGCCCAGCCAGGAAAAGGCCTCAACAGGGAAGAGGTATCCACCCCCTCATAAGGCAGGCTTCGTTCTCCTCTTCTTCCGATGTGGGACAAGCACTTTGAGCCTTACAGTCCACCCCCCTCCCCCCCCCCCCCCCCATAAGGGCCCAGCGTCATCGCTGGCACACCGGACTGTTAGGAATAGTGCCCTAGAAAGCCGATTGTATGTCCGCTTTGTGCTTTTCCTTATTGTAATCACAGACAATCTTTGAATGAAATAACGAATTGAGGCAACACTTCTTTATATGCTCTTGTTTGGTATGCGTTTACTTTAGCTGTGCATGTATGAGAACTCCCCTAATCCTGATGACTTTATGACTCTACCATTTAGGTGAAATGGTTCATGAAACGAGCCCTATATCACATAAGTCATGATTAGTAAAATACTCCAAGCCGATGAGTCCTACAGACAGTGGGAGTGTCAACCTGACTCCTCTAAGGCTTGCTTGTGGGATCACGCCCTTAAGAAGGACCACCTTGTTTCATGGAGGTGCAAAGCGTATAGTTGATACGTGCGTGATACATGAGGGTGCTTACTTTAATAAGTAAGTTCACTGAGGTGCCCCGTGTGAGAACATTCCTAAATGGGAAAGGAAGTTTCTATTTCAGGAAATAGAAACTTTCAGATTAGGAAATATCTCACAAGTCATTGATGTGCTTAATTGATTCTTAAGACTTGAGGTTCCTTGTCACTTTATGAGTTAACTCTGTAGTCTTAGGTATAAGCTTTAAAGGGTGTCGCCTTAGACAACTGATTCAAGGCTTATGCTGGGGCTGCACAAGTGATTCATGAAAGTGAATGAGAATCAAGAAAGGACCTACACTTGCATTTGCAAGGTGATCTCTTATTGTGTAAGTCATTCATATGCCATATGGAGTCCTTGGCCAAGACAGTAGATCAAGAAAAGGGTTTCTTGGATTGAGATCAAATGGATATGAAATGCACTTAGCTTTAAGACCGGATTATTAGGGTTCTGATTATTCCCTTACCCTAGATCTTGGTTGAGAGATAGTAAGTAGGAGGATTGTATCTCACATGAATCAATGACTTAAAGGTTCTGTCAAATCCGAACATTCCAATTCAGCTAGGGGTTAAACACCTGTTGCTAGACTATGGTCGTTTAATCTGTGGACTGATTATTTAATTAGTGAATTAATTAATTGGGGTCACTGCTAATTGAATTGAGAACCTAGAGGGTCACACACAACAACTTGGTTACATGAGTTGAGGCTTCAAAATGATTAAACGAGTTAATCGGGCCAAGAAGGTTCCACACGTGTGAAACCACACGTGTGGGTCACGTGAGTGACACGTGTCCTTGTGACACGTGTCCCACACGTGTATATATATATATATATATATATTAAATAATTAAATGTGTTAATTATTTAATAAACTTTGGTTTAATTTTGAATTAAAAAGAAAATCTAATTTTGGAGAAAAATAATCTAGTTAATTAATTATGAATTAATTAATTAGATAAAATAAGTTATTTATTTTAAATAAATAAAGTATAAAATTATCCAAAAATAGTTTGGATATTTTAGCTCTCTTGAAAGTTGATTTGAATTTGAATTTAAAGTCAAAGTCAAATTACTTGATGATCAAGTAATAGGAGAGAGAGGGACCAAATCCTTAGTCCAGAAGGACTAAGAATTTCGGCACTCCCCTCTTTATAAATAGGAGAGCTCGAGCTCCTTATGGGGCTAATTGGTAATTCTTTTGGTTCATGTGTTGAACACCATCCTTTCTCCAAGATAAACGAAACCCTAGGTTAAGCCTAAACATTAACTAGAGAACTAGCATCCTTACTAGTTAGATTGTGATCAAGTTGGTGGACTATCTCTAGAGAGCTTCAAGTTAGAAGTTTGAAGATTCGAGCTTTACCAAGGAGAGGGGATCAAGCCGCGAGAAGAGCGTTCTTGGGTGGCTTGAAACGCTTCAAGAAAGAATAAAGGAAAAGTAAGTTTCTTAACTCTACGAATTTGGATACACGATTGCGAGTTCAAGATCCTTTTGTTGGGAAAATATTTTAAATAAATTCCGCTGCTTTCTGATTTGTATTTTCCAACAAGTGGTATCAGAGCCACCTCGTTAATCGTGTTTCTGATTCGTCTCAATTATTCTGAATTTGGTAGAAATTCTTAGGCTTAGATGTGAATTAGGTATTCTTGAGTTCTTTTAGAAAGCCTGAAATAAGAAACTGTATTTTTTCCTAAAAGTTTCTGAAAAACGTTTCGAAAAATTGATTGAAATTATTTTGGATCAAATATATTTAAATTGTGTTTTAAATTTTGGATTGTTGTTGGTTTTTGAACTAAAAGTACGAAACACGAAATCGCGTTACGAAAACGCGAGCCTAGGCGTGCTAGGCCGTCGCACGCCCAGGCCCGCACCATCCCGCACAGCAATCCCGCAGCCGCCCGCCAGTGCCTAGGCGCGTCCGCCTGCCCCTCCCGCAACCGCGCGGGAGCCTGCCGGCCACGCCCGCCCTTTTTCCTGCCCAGCGGCTGCGCGCGACGCGTGCGAGGATGCGCGCCATGCGTGCGCGCGTCCATGCTCGCGATGCTGCACAGCTGCCGGGCATGGTCTCGGGCGGGCGGGCGGTCCGTTCCGGGACGTTCATTTCGCGATCTCGATTTTCGTGTTTAGTCCAATCCAATCCCGATTTATTTTTCTTAAAAATTTTATTTTATTAAATTTGAATTATTTTTGCAATAATAGTTTTAATTGGGATTTTGAAAATTTAAACGATTTAAATTTTGGAAAAATTACAATCTTTATTTTCTGAAAATATTGAAAGAATAAAATTATTAATTTTCAGAAATTAATTGGAATTTTATTAGTTCATTGTTTTTCGGGTTTTATTGAAAAGGCTCTTAAACAAGAATTGCATCTAAGTCGTGTTTTAAGCTATTAGAGCTTAAAGTGAGAATTCTAATTTATTGGTTAAATTTAAATTCTTGCAAAAGCATGTTAGGTGATCATGGGTTTAGATCTATGTATGGTTTTAATTTATGCACATGGATGGTTTAAATTGGGGTTGGAGCCCTATAGTTGCGTTTTTCAATTGAGGTTGGAGCCTCACTTATGTGCGTACTGTTATGTGATTTATTATGTGGCTTTCCATATTACTGTTTTTGAGGCCGGGGTATGCCCCGTGTAATTTTCTAAGGCCAATATGAAGATTGAGCCTTATTACTTTATGTCTTTTTTCTTTTTATTGTAATTTGAGAGTAGAGATAGGTGGTGAGGTTTTATTTTCATTTTGGAGACAATGCAGCCATGGAGTAAGATGGACCACATTCAAGTAACAAGGAGGCCATAAGTGAAGACCCCTCAAAATGTTAGGGAGGGGAATCTCAATTGTAAAAATGTAATAGAGATAGGGCTCGTATTTTGTTACCGCTTTCCCTTATGTGATTTAAACTGTTTATGTGGCATGTATGTTAGAACTTGTGATTGTGGAGTGGCTCCCACATATCACGCATAAGATAGGTAGAACCCATGATCATTACATGTTAGTATCATGCTAGGACATGTTATCTATTTATGTGCTTGTTTGATATGCATTTAAGTGTACTTGCATTAATCAAGACTAATAAAATTGGATAACATATATGTTGGTGAGGTCGAACCGGACAACTCTCTGGTTGATTCGAAAATTCCCCTTAAATATTAAGCTAATTTCGAACAAATGGGTGTTTAATTCGAGATGTAAATTTTGAATTAAATTCCTAGCATTCCATCAATAGGTTTTAAGTTTAGTAAGTGAAGCTGGTTATTGTCCGCGAGTCGTGGGATAGCTAATGGAGCTTATTAGTTCTCAGTTACCTAATTGATCATTTTAAATGATCAATATTTCATGGTCAATTTTAGCAAGGGCGATGTCCGCGAGTCGTGGGTCGTTCGAACTAAGTTTTGGTCATGATCTTATGATTGATGGGTCTAGCTTAACGCCTAAGTAAATATGGATGTTTCACGAGTCGTGGGTCCATATTGAAAGATAGGTGATGCAAAAACAATTACTAATTGTTCTAAAGGTGTTAGAATTGGTAAGTTGTACCTACTTAGGGTTCTTACTTAGAATGTCCGCGAGTCGTGGGTTCGAGGTAAAATGCCTAGGATCTTAGTACCCATTGGGAAGGGTGTTCCTCTTAGATCTTTGGGAATTCTAGATCTTTGAAAAACAGTGGGAGCTACATTAGATTAAAGACCTTATCTTTTGTATATCGTTATAATTCAGCATGCTCACTAGTTCTCTGTTTTACCATTTAAGTCGTAGATTCTGTGATTCTCTACGTGTTTTGAAATGGCAACCAAAAACCCTCTTGTATCGATCCTCGAGTCAAACAAGTTGACTGGTCCCAACTATTCTGATTGGCTAAGGAATCTAAAAATCATTTTAGATTCTGAGAAGAGAACTTATGTTCTCTTCGAAGGGGAGCCTAGTCCCGAAGGGGAGGCTCCCACTCGGGCCGAGCGGGACGCGATTCAGAAGTGGAAGGATGATAATCTCCAAGCCCGTTGCCTTATGTTGGCTAACATGTCTCTGGACTTGCAAAGGCAACATGAGGCCATGGAATTCGCTTGGGAGATTTACAACCACTTAGAGCAACTTTATCACCCTCATGAACGTGTTACAAGGTATAACACTTCAAAGGAATTGTTCCACTTGAGAATAAGGGAAAGTTCAAGTGTCCATGAATATGGACTCAAGTTTCTTGCCCTTACTGAGAAACTTGCTTCCATGGACATGCCACTGAAAGATGAGCTTTCAGTGGATTTGTTGCTAGCTTCGCTCCCACCATCATTCAACCTATTTGTCCTTAACTTCAATATGAATCATGCTGGTGCTACTGTAGCTGAGCTGATTAGTCAGCTTGTGACTGCTGAAAGCACGATCAAGAAGGACAATAAGGTTTTGATGGTGAATGCTCCATCTTCCTCTTCTGGGCCTTCCAAAGGTAAGGGCAAGAAAGCCCAAAAGAAGAAGAAGAAACCCCTTAGGCCCACTGGTGGCATTTTGAAGGGGAAGGCCCAAAAGAAGAAGCGTGATCAGAAAGAGGATGTTTGCTTCCATTGTGGCCAAGCGGGACATTGGAGGAGAAACTGCCCAGAGTAGAAGGCTACTCTAAAGAAAGGTATCTTTCTCGTTGAAATAAATCTTTCTATTAATTCTAGTTCTTGGGTACTTGATACCGGTTGTGGAACTCATATCTGTAATGATGTACAGATGCTAAGTGAAGTCCAACAACTCAAAGAAGGAGACTGTGTCTTGATGATCGGAGATGGCTCAAACGTTGAAGCTCGAGCTTTAGGCACAATTAGATTAGATTTAGGTAGTTTTGAGTTAGTCTTAAATAAAGTCCTTTATGTACCGAGCATTATTCGTAATATAATTTTTGTTCCAATTTTAGATTGTGAAGGTTATGAAACTTATATTAAGAATGGTAAATACTTTATCAAACGGAACAACTCTTCCGTTCACATCGGTACTCTAAGTAATGGACTTTATCTAACTCAGAATATCAATATTATGAATATACAACGAGAAACGAAGCGTAAGAAAGATGACAAAGTTTCAGCTCCCTTATGGCACGCTAGATTAGGACACATTTCCAAGAACAGAATTAGCAAGATAAACACTTTAGGATCATTCTCTGAAAATGATCTCAAAGAATTAACTTCTTGCGAATCCTGTCTCAAAGGAAAGATGTCCAAAGTTCCTTTTAAAGGGACTGTGGAACGTGCCACTAAGGTCTTGGATTTGATCCATTCTGATGTTTGTGGACCGCTCAGTGTGTAAGCACTAGAAACAATCGTCAGTATTTCATAAACTTTACCGATGACTTTAGTCGATATGGTTATGTATACTTAATGAAGTATAAATCTGAAGCTTTTGAGAAATTCTTAGAATTTCAAAAAGGAGGTTGAGAACCAAACTGGTCACAAGATCAAAGCACTTCGATCTGATCGAGGAGGCGAATATCTTAGTGAAGAATTCCTTAATCATCTCAAAGATAATGGGATTATCTCTCAGTGGACTCCTCCGGGAACTCCTCAGCTTAATGGAGTTTCTGAGAGAAGGAATCGAACCCTACTTGATATGGTTCGTTCCATGATGAGTTTCACTGACTTACCACCTTCTTTCTGGGGTTATGCCCTAGAAAGTGCAGCAAAGATTCTGAATCTAGTTCCCTCTAAGTCAGTCCCTAAAACACCCTATGAAATGTGGCATGGTAAAATCCCTAGTTATTCTTACTTGAGAATTTGGGGTTGTCCTGCTTACGTGAAGAGGACAGTGGGAGATAAGTTAGAATCTCGTTCTAACTTATGCTACTTTGTTATCCTAATGAATCCATAGGATATTACTTCTATGATCAATCTGACCAAAATGTGTTTGTTTCCAGAAATGCCACTTTTCTTGAGGAACCGTTCCTTAAAGAAAAGAAAGGCAAGATCATAGAATTAGAGGAAGTACAAAGTAACCCCACGCCACCCACTGAAGAAACGTCCCCTACTGATCAACCACAACCAATCATGAATTTCGATACACACGAAAATCCTCCTCTGAGGCGTTCTGAACGCACTCCTAGACAGCCTGAGAGATGGTATGGTTTCTTCCATGGTATCTCTTAAAAGGATAATGATCCTTTAACATATGAGGAAGCACTTTCAGATTCTGACTCTGAACAGTGGATAGAAGCCATGAAATCCGAAATGGATTCCATGAACTCCAACCAAGTTTGGACCTTGGTAGATTTGCCTGATGGGGTCAAACCCATAGGTTACAAATGGATCTTTAAGAGAAAGCTTGGAGTTGATGGAAGCATTGCAGCCTACAAAGCAAGACTGGTTGCAAAAGGATTCACTCAAAGACCCGGCGTGGACTTTGATGTAACCTTTTCACCAGTTGCAATGCAAAAGTCTATTCGGATCATGCTTGCCATTGCTGTGTACTATGAGTACGAGATATGGCAAATGGATGTGAAAACTGCATTTCTCAATGGTGACATTGACAAAGACATTTATATGGAGCAACCCATAGGTTTCACATTCAGTGGGAGTGAGCAAAAGGTTTGCAAACTCCAAAGATCAATCTATGGATTGAAACAGGCTTCTAGGAATTGGAACATTCGATTTGATGAATCGGTCAAAGCGTTTGGCTTCATCCAAATTTCGAATGAATCATGTGTGTATAGAAAGGAATTGGAGACCTCAGTGCAATTCTTAGTACTTTATGTTGATGACATCCTTCTTATTGGGAATTCGAATGATGACATGAAAGTGACTAAGTTATGGTTATCGAACCAATTCGAGATGAAAGATCTTGGTGATGCGTCCTATATCCTTGGAATTAAAATCTATAGAGATAGATCTAGAAGGTTAATAGGACTGTCACAGTCGATGTACATTGACAAAGTATTGAAGAGATTCAATATGGAGTCAGCAAAGGTTAAGAACCTTCCTGTGAGTGTAGGAACATGTCTTTCAAAGAAGATGTGTCCTAAGACTAACCTTGAGAAGGAGAGAATGACTCATACACCTTATGCGTCAGCAATAGGTAGCATAATGTATGCAATGTTATGTACTCGAACGGATGTGGCTTATGCACTTAGTATGACAAGTCGTTTCCAATCGGACCCTGGAGATGGTCACTGGGCTGCCGTGAAGAATATTCTTAAGTACTTGAAAAGTACTAAAGATTTATTCTTAGTTTACGGAGGTCAGAAAGATCTTACTGTCGAAAGGATACTGCGATGCAAGTTTTGCATCAGACTTAGATGATTTTAAGTCAATGTCAGGATACATTTTCTGCCTAAACGGCGGAGTAGTGAGTTGGAAGAGTTCCAAGCAAACAACCAATGCAGATTCGACCACTGAGGCCGAATACTTAGCTGCAAATGATGCAGCTAAGGAAGGTGTTTGGATTAGAAACTTCATTCAAGAGTTGAATGTTGTTCCTAGCATGAAAGACCCCATTACTGTGTTTTGTGACAACACTGGGGCGGTTGCTCAAGCAAGAGAACCAAGATCTCACCAACGGACCAAGCACATTATGAGAAAGTATCACCTAATCCGTGATATTATCAAAAGAGGAGATGTGCAAATTGAGAGGGTCACATCAGCAGAGAACGTGGCAGATCCACTTACTAAACCCCTTAGTCGAGAAGCTTTGCAAGGTCATCTTCAGAAGATGGGACTTAGAGTAGCTTTAGAATGGCTTTGACGGCCAAGTGGGAGATTGTTAGGAATAGTGCCCTAGAAAGCCGATTGTATATCCGCTTTGTTCTTTTCCTTATTGTAATCACAGACAATCTTTGAATGAAATAGTGAATTGAGGCAACACTTCTTTATATGCTCTTGTTTGGTATGCGTTTACTTTAGCTGTGCATGTATGAGAACTCCCCTAATCCTGATGACTTTAGGACTCTACCATTTAGGTGAAATGGTTCATGAAACGAGCCCTATATAACATAAGTCATGATTAGTAAAATACTCCAAGCCGATGAGTCCTACAGACAGTGGGAGTGTCAACCTGACTCCTCTAAGGCTTGCTTGTGGGATCACGCCCTTAAGAAGGACCACCTTGTTTCATGGAGGTGCAAAGTGTATAGTTGATACGTGCGTGATACATGAGGGTGCTTACTTTAATAAGTAAGTTCACTGAGGTGCCCCGTGTGAGAACATTCCTAAATGGGAAAGGAAGTTTCTATTTCAGGAAATGGAAACTTCCAGATTAGGAAATATCTCACGAGTCATTGATGTGATTAATTGATCCTTAGACTTGAGGTTCCTTGTCACTTTATGAGTTAACTCTGTGGTCTTAGGTATAAGCTTTAAAGGGTGTCGCCTTAGACAACTGATTCAAGGCTTATGCTGGGGCTGCACAAGTGATTCATCAGAGTGAATGAGAATCAAGAAAGGACCTACACTTGCATTTGCAAGGTGATCTCTTATTGTGTAAGTCATTCATATGCCATATGGAGTCCTTGGCCAAGGCAGCAGATCAAGACATCAAGAAAAGGGTTTCTTGGATTGAGATCAAATGGATATGAAATGCACTTAGCTTTAAGACTGGATTATTAGGGTTCTGATTATTCCCTTACTCTAGATCTTGGTTGAGAGATAGTAAGTAGGAGGATTGTATCTCACATGAATCAATGACTTAAAGGTTCTGTCGAATCCGAACATTCCAATTCAGCTAGGGGTTAAACACCTGTTGCTAGACTGTGGTCGTTTAATCTGTGGACTTATTAATTAATTAGTGAATTAATTAATTAGGGTCACTGCTAATTGAATTGAGAACCTAGAGGGTCACACACAACAACTTGGTTACATGAGTTGAGGCTTTAAAATGGTTAAACGAGTTAATCGGGCCAAGAGGGTTCCACACGTGTGAAGCCACACGTGTGGGTCACGTGAGTGACACGTGTCCTTGTGACACGTGTCACACACGTGAATATATATATATATATATATATTAAATAATTAATTAGTTATTTATTTAAATGACTTTGGTTTAATTTTTGAATTAAAAAGAAAGTCTTATTTTGGAGAAAATAATCTAGTTAATTAATTGCGAATTAATTAATTAGATAAAATAAGTTATTTATTTTTATAATAAATAAAGTATAAAAATTATCCAAAAACAGTTTTGATATTTTTAGCTCTCCTAAAGTTGATTTGAATTTGGATTCAAAGTCAAAGTTGGAAATTACTTGAAGATCAAGTAATAGGAGAGAGGAACCAAAACCCTTGCCTATGAAGACAAGGATTTCGGCCGCCCCTCCCCTTTCCTATATATAGGGGAGCTCATGCTCCCCTTTAGAGCTAATTGACAATTCTTGGTTCATGTGTTGAACACCTTCCTTTCTCCAAGATAAAATAAAACCCTAGGTTAAGCCTAAACACTAACTAGAGAACTAGCATCCTTACTAGTTAGATTGTGATCAAGTTGGTGGACTTTCTCTAGAGACTTCAAGTTAGAAGTTTGAAGAAAAGCTTTACCTAGGAGAGGGGATCAAGCCGCGAGAAGAGCGTTCTTGGGTGGCTTGAAACGCTTCAAGAAAGAACAAAAGAAAAGTAAGTTTTCTATCCTTACGAATTTGGATACACGATTGCGAGTTCAAGATCCTTTTGTTGGGAAATTTTTTTAAATTCCGCTGCTTTCTGTTTTGTGTTTTCCAACAAGTGGTATCAGAGCCACCTCGTTAATCGTGTTTCTGATTCGTCTCAATTATTCTGAATTTGGTAGAAATTCTTAGGCTTAGATGCGAATTGAGTATTCTTGAGTTCTTTTAGAAAGCTGAAATACGAAACTGTAATTTTTCCTGAATTTCTAAAACTGTTTTTGAAAATCGTTTTAGTTGAAATTTATCAAAATCGAATTTTTTAATTTTGGATTGAATTGGTTTTAAGAAACCTAGACACGAAAAGAGACGCGAAACAAACGCGCGGGATTGGGACGTGCCAATGTGTAGCACGCCCCAGGCCTGCGCGAGCACGCCCCAGGCCTGCGCGAGCACGCCGCCCAGCCCCTCCCGCAACCGCGCGGGAGCCATCCCGGGCGTGCCTCCCGCAACCGCGCGGGATGCCTGCACAGCCCTCCTAGTCGCGGCGGCGCTGCTGCGCGCGACGGGCGCACGATGCACGCCCAGCTTGTGCACGCGAGCGGCACCTGCCGGGCGCTGTGCGCGGCGGTGCCTCCCGCGGCTGGGCCGTTTTTGGGCTCGTTTTCGTGTTTCGTGTTTTTCGTGTTTTCGGTCCTTAAAATCCCGATTTAATTTAATTTTAATTTTATCTTTTAAAATCAGTTTTGCTAAAGTAAAATTATTTTAAAAATTTTGATTATATTGGGATTTTTGAGAAATTGAAGCGATTTGGATTTTGGAAAAAATTATGAACTTTATTTTCTGAAAATAATGAAAGAATAAAATTATTAATTTTGGAAATTAATTGGAATTTTATTGGTTTATTATTTTTCGGGTTTTATTGAAAAGGCTCTTGAACAAGAATTGCATCTAAGTCGTGTTTTAAGTCATTAGGACTTGAAACGAGAATTTTAATTTATTGGCTAAATTTAAATTCTAGCAAAAGCATGTTAGGTGATCATGGGTTTAGATCTATGTATGGTTTTAATTTATGCGCATGGATGGTTTAAATTGGGGTTGGAGCCCTATAGTTGCGTTTTTCAATTGAGGTTGGAGCCTCACTTATGTGCGTACTGTTATGTGATTTATTATGTGGCTTTCCATATTACTGTTTTTGAGGCCGGGGTATGCCCCGTGTAATTTTCTAAGGCCAATATGAAGATTGAGCCTTATTACTTTATGTCTTTTTTCTTTTTATTGTAATTTGAGAGTAGAGATAGGTGGTGAGGTTTTATTTTCATTTTGGAGACAATGCACCCAAGGAGTAAGATGGACCACATTCAAGTAACAAGGAGGCCATAAATGAAGACCCCTCAAAATGTTAGGGAGGGGAATCTCAATTGTTAAATGTAATAGAGATAGGGCTCGTATTTTGTTACCGCTTTCCCTTATGTGATTTAAACTGTTTATGTGGCATGTATGTTAGAACTTGTGATTGTGGAGTGGCTCCCACATATCACGCATAAGATAGGTAGAACCCATGATCATTACATGTTAGTATCATGCTAGGACATGTTATCTATTTATGTGCTTGTTTGATATGCATTTAAGTGTACTTGCATTAATCAAGACTAATAAAATTGGATAACATATATGTTGGTGAGGTCGAACCGGACAACTCTCCGGTTGATTCGAAAATTCCCCTTAAATATTAAGCTAATTTCGAACAAATGGGTGTTTAATTCGAGATGCAAATTTTGAATTAAATTCCTAGCATTCCATCAATAGGTTTTAAGTTTAGTAAGTGAAGCTGGTTATTGTCCGCGAGTCGTGGGATAGCTAATGGAGCTTATTAGTTCTCAGTTACCTAATTGATCATTTTAAATGATCAATATTTCATGGTCAATTTTAGCAAGGGCGATGTCCGCGAGTCAAGGGTCGTTCGAACTAAGTTTTGGTCATGATCTTATGATTGATGGGTCTAGCTTAACGCCTAAGTAAATATGGATGTCGCACGAGTCGTGGGTCCATATTGAAAGATAGGTGATGCAAAAACAATTACTAATTGTTCTAAAGGTGTTAGAAATGGTAAGTTGTACCTACCTAGGGTTCTTACTTAGAATGTCCGCGAGTCGTGGGTTCGAGGTAAAATGCCTAGGATCTTAGTACCCATTGGGAAACGTGTTCCTCTTAGATCTTTGGGAATTCTAGATCTTTGAAAAACAGTGGGAGCTACATTAGATTAAAGACCTTATCTTTTGTATATCGTTATAATTCAGTATGCTCACTAGTTCTTTGTTTTA
The DNA here is from genome assembly GCA_037501455.1 of Lantana camara. NCBI lineage: Eukaryota > Viridiplantae > Streptophyta > Magnoliopsida > Lamiales > Verbenaceae > Lantana > Lantana camara. The sequence continues at coordinate 41,280,944 of CM074857.1, read as the reverse complement.
CCATTTAGGTCGTAGATTCTGTGATTCTCTACGTGTTTTGAAATGGCAACCAAAAACCCTCTTGTATCGATCCTCGAGTCAAACAAGTTGACTGGTCCCAACTATTCTGATTGGCTGAGGAATCTAAAAATCATTTTAGATTCTGAGAAGAGAACTTATGTTCTCTTCGAAGGGGAGCCCAGTCCCGAAGGGGAGGCTCCCACTCGGGCCGAGCGGGATGCGATTCAGAAGTGGAAGCATGATAATCTCCAAGCCCGTTGCCTTATGTTGGCTAACATGTCTCCGGACTTGCAAAGACAACATGAGGCCATGGAATTTTCTTGGGAGATTTACGACCACTTAGAGCAACTTACCGCCCTCATGAACGTGTTACAAGGTATAACACTTCAAAGGAATTGTTCCACTTGAGAATGAGGGAAGGTTCAAGTGTCCATGAATATGGACTCAAGTTTCTTGCCCTTACTGAGAAACTTGTTTCCATGGACATGCTACTGAAAGATGAGCTTTCAGTGGATTTGTTGCCAGCTTCGCTCCCACCATCATTCAACCCATTTGTCCTTAACTTCAACATGAATCATGCTGGTGCTACTGTAGCTGAGCTGATTAGTCAGCTTGTGACTGCTGAAAGCACGATCAAGAAGGACAATAAGGTATTGATGGTGAATGCTCCATCTTCCTCTTCTGGGAGTTCTAAAGGTAAGGGCAAGAAAGCCCAAAGGAAGAAGAAGAAACCCCTTAGGCCCACTGGTGGCGTTTCGAAGGGAAAGGCCCAAAAGAAGAAGCGTGATCAGAAAGAGGATGTTTGCTTCCATTGTGGCAAAGCGGGACATTGGAGGAGAAACTGCCCAGAGTACAAGGCTACTCTAAAGAAGGGTATCTTTCTCGTTGAAATAAATCTTTCTATTAATTCTAGTTCTTGGGTACTTGATACCGGTTGTGGAACTCATATCTGTAATGATGTACAGATGCTAAGTGAAGTCCAACAACTCAAAGAAGGAGAATGTGTCTTGAAGATCGGTGATGGCTCAAACGTTGAAGCTCGAGCTTTAGGCACAATTAGATGAGATTTAGGTAGTTTTGAGTTAGTCTTAAATAAAGTCCTTTATGTACCCAGCATTATTCGTAATATAATTTCAGTTCCAATATTAGATTGTGAAGGTTATGAAACTTATATTAAGAATGGTAAATACTTTATCAAACGAAACAACTCTTCCGTTCACATCGGTACTCTAAGTAATGGACTTTACCTAACTCAAAATATCAATATTATGAATATACAACGAGAAACAAAGCGTAAGAGAGATGACAAAGTTTCAGCTCCCGTATGGCACGCTAGATTAGGACACATTTCCAAGAACAGAATTAACAAGATAAACACTTTAGGATCATTCTCTGAAAAATGATCTTAAGGAGTTAACTTCTTGCGAATCCTGTCTCAAAGGAAAAATGTCCAAAGTCCCTTTTAAAGGAACTGTGGAACGTGCCACTAAGGTATTGGATTTGATCCATACTGATGTTTGTGGACCGCTTAGTGTAAGCACTAGAAACAATCATCAGTATTTCATAACCTTTACTGATGACTTTAGTCGGTATGGTTATGTATACTTAATAAAGTATAAATCTGAAGCTTTTGAGAAATTCTTAGAATTTCAAAAGGAGGTTGAGAACCAAACTGGTCACAAGATCAAAGCACTTCGATCTGATCGAGGAGGCGAGTATCTTAGTGAAGAATTCCTTAATCATCTCAAAGATAATGGGATTATCTCTCAATGGACTCCTCCGGGAATTCCTCAGCTTAATGGAGTTTCTGAGAGAAGGAATAGAACCCTACTTGATATGGTTCGTTCCATGATGAGTTTCACTAACTTACCACCTTCTTTCTGGGGTTATGCCCTAGAAAGTGCAGCAAAGGTTCTGAATCTAGTTCCCTCTAAGTCAGTCCCCAAAACGCCCTATGAAATGTGGCATGGTAAAATCCCTAGTTATTCTTACTTAAGAATTTGGGGTTGTCCTGCTTACGTGAAGAGGACAGTGGGAGATAAGTTAGAATCTCGTTCTAACTTATGTTACTTTGTAGGTTATCCTAAGGAATCCATAGGAAACTACTTCTATGATCAATCTGAGCAAAAAGTGTTTGTTTCCAGAAATGCCACTTTCCTTGAGGAACCGTTCCTTAAAGAAAAGAAAGGCAAGATCATAGAATTAGAAGAAGTACAAAGTAACCCCATGCCACCCACTGAAGAGACATCCCGTACTGATCAACCACAACCAATCACGAATTTCGATACACATGTAAATCCTCCTCTAAGGCGTTCTGAACGCACTCCTAGAAAGCCGGAGAGATGGTATGGATTCTTCCATGAAATCTCTCAAAAGGATAATGATCCTTCTACATATGAGGAGGCACTTTCAGATTCTGACTTTGAACAGTGGATAGAAGCCATGAAATCCGAAATGGATTCCATGAACTCCAACCAAGTTTGGACCTTGGTAGATTTGCCTGATGGGGTCAAACCCATAGGTTGCAAATGGATCTTTAAGAGAAAGCTTGGAGTTGATGGAAGCATTGCAGCCTACAAAGCAAGACTGGTTGCAAAAGGATTCACTCAAAGACCCGGAGTGGACTTTGACGAAACCTTTTCGCCAGTTGCAATGCAAAAGTCCATTCGAATCATGCTTGCCATTGCTGCATATTATGACTATGAGATATGGCAAATGGATGTGAAAACTGCATTTCTCAATGGTGACATTGACAAAGACATTTATATGGAGCAACCCATAGGTTTCACATTCAGTGGGAGTGAGCAAAAGGTTTGCAAACTCCAAAGATCAATCTATGGATTGAAACAGGCTTCTAGGAATTGGAACATTCGATTTGATGAATCGGTCAAAGCGTTTGGCTTCATCCAAATTTCGAATGAATCATGTGTGTATAGAAAGGAATTGGAGACCTCAGTGCAATTCTTAGTACTTTATGTTGATGACATCCTTCTTATTGGGAATTCGAATGATGACATGAAAGTGACTAAGTTATGGTTATCGAACCAATTCGAGATGAAAGATCTTGGTGATGCGTCCTATATCCTTGGAATTAAAATCTATAGAGATAGATCTAGAAGGTTAATAGGACTGTCACAGTCGATGTACATTGACAAAGTATTGAAGAGATTCAATATGGAGTCAGCAAAGGTTAAGAACCTTCCTGTGAGTGTAGGAACATGTCTTTCAAAGAAGATGTGTCCTAAGACTAACCTTGAGAAGGAGAGAATGACTCATACACCTTATGCGTCAGCAATAGGTAGCATAATGTATGCAATGTTATGTACTCGAACGGATGTGGCTTATGCACTTAGTATGATAAGTCGTTTCCAATCGGACCCTGGAGATGGTCACTGGGCTGCCGTGAAGAATATTCTTAAGTACTTGAAAAGTACTAAAGATTTATTCTTATTTTACGGAGGTCAGAAAGATCTTACTGTCGAAAGGATACTGCGATGCAAGTTTTGCATCAGACTTAGATGATTTTAAGTCAATGTCAGGATACATTTTCTGCCTAAACGGCGGAGTAGTGAGTTGGAAGAGTTCCAAGCAAACAACCAATGCAGATTCGACCACTGAGGCCGAATACTTAGCTGCAAATGATGCAGCTAAGGAAGGTGTTTGGATTAGAAACTTCATTCAAGAGTTGAATGTTGTTCCTAGCATGAAAGACCCCATTACTGTGTTTTGTGACAACACTGGGCCGGTTGCTCAAGCAAGAGAACCAAGATCTCACCAACGGACCAAGCACATTATGAGGAAGTATCACCTAATCCGTGATATTATCAAAAGAGGAGATGTGCAAATTGAGAGGGTCACATCAGCAGAGAACGTGGCAGATCCACTTACTAAACCCCTTAGTCGAGAAGCTTTGCAAGGTCATCTTCAGAAGATGGGACTTAGAGTAGCTTTAGAATGGCTTTGACGGGTAAGTGGGAGATTGTTAGGAATAGTGCCCTAGAAAGCCGATTGTATATCCGCTTTGTTCTTTTCCTTATTATAATCACAGACAATCTTTGAATGAAATAGTGAATTGAGGCAACACTTCTTTATATGCTCTTGTTTGGTATGCGTTTACTTTAGCTGTGCATGTATGAGAACTCCCCTAATCCTGATGACTTTAGGACTCTACCATTTAGGTGAAATGGTTCATAAAACGAGCCCTATATAACATAAGTCATGATTAGTAAAATACTCCAAGCCGATGAGTCCTACAGACAGTGGGAGTGTCAACCTGACTCCTCTAAGGCTTGCTTGTGGGATCACGCCCTTAAGAAGGACCACCTTGTTTCATGGAGGTGCAAAGTGTATAGTTGATACGTTCGTGATACATGAGGGTGCTTACTTTAATAAGTAAGTTCACTGAGGTGCCCCGTGTGAGAACATTCCTAAATGGGAAAGGAAGTTTCTATTTCAGGAAATGGAAACTTCCAGATTAGGAAATATCTCACGAGTCATTGATGTGATTAATTGATCCTTAGACTTGAGGTTCCTTGTCACTTTATGAGTTAACTCTGTGGTCTTAGGTATAAGCTTTAAAGGGTGTCGCCTTAGACAACTGATTCAAGGCTTATGCTGGGGCTGCACAAGTGATTCATCAGAGTGAATGAGAATCAAGAAAGGACCTACACTTGCATTTGCAAGGTGATCTCTTATTGTGTAAGTCATTCATATGCCATATGGAGTCCTTGGCCAAGGCAGCAGATCAAGACATCAAGAAAAGGGTTTCTTGGATTGAGATCAAATGGATATGAAATGCACTTAGCTTTAAGACCGGATTATTAGGGTTCTGATTATTCCCTTACTCTAGATCTTGGTTGAGAGATAGTAAGTAGGAGGATTGTATCTCACATGAATCAATGACTTAAAGGTTCTGTCGAATCCGAACATTCCAATTCAGCTAGGGGTTAAACACCTGTTGCTAGACTGTGGTCGTTTAATCTGTGGACTTATTAATTAATTAGTGAATTAATTAATTAGGGTCACTGCTAATTGAATTGAGAACCTAGAGGGTCACACACAACAACTTGGTTACATGAGTTGAGGCTTTAAAATGGTTAAACGAGTTAATCGGGCCAAGAGGGTTCCACACGTGTGAAGCCACACGTGTGGGTCACGTGAGTGACACGTGTCCTTGTGACACGTGTCACACACGTGAATATATATATATATATATTAAATAATTAATTAGTTATTTATTTAAATGACTTTGGTTTAATTTTTGAATTAAAAAGAAAGTCTTATTTTGGAGAAAATAATCTAGTTAATTAATTGCGAATTAATTAATTAGATAAAATAAGTTATTTATTTTTATAATAAATAAAGTATAAAAATTATCCAAAAATAGTTTGGATATTTTTAGCTATCCTAAAGTTGATTTGAATTTGGATTCAAAGTCAAAGTTGGAAATTACTTGAAGATCAAGTAATAGGAGAGAGGAACCAAAACCCTTGCCTATGAGGACAAGGATTTCGGCCGCCCCTCCCCTTTCCTATATATAGGGGAGCTCATGCTCCCCTTTAGAGCTAATTGACAATTCTTGGTTCATGTGTTGAACACCTTCCTTTCTCCAAGATAAAATAAAACCCTAGGTTAAGCCTAAACACTAACTAGAGAACTAGCATCCTTACTAGTTAGATTGTGATCAAGTTGGTGGACTTTTTCTAGAGACTTCAAGTTAGAAGTTTGAAGATTTGAGCTTTACCAAGGAGAGGGGATCAAGCCGCGAGAAGAGCGTTCTTGGGTGGCTTGAAACGCTTCAAGAAAGAACAAAAGAAAAGTAAGTTTTCTATCCTTACGAATTTGGATACACGATTGCGAGTTCAAGATCCTTTTGTTGGGAAAATTTTTTAAATTCCGCTGCTTTCTGTTTCGTGTTTTCCAACATACTCCTCATAACAGAACAAAACGGAAATATAGAAATAAGTCCCTCCTCAACTCCAGTGATGGAAGAGCCCTGCGTTGGCCCTAACCATCCATGATAAAACCGTCTAAAATAGACTCGACCTCAAGGGGTAGCGAACCCACAAGAGTCCTCCCCGGCCTTAGCCGGAGGCTCAAGATATCATGCCTCCCCTATCTCCCTGAGTCGCGCAATGATATCTCAAATGGAACATACGCACATGGTTGAAACCCTGACGACCCTAACCGTCCCAGGGGACCCATTACCCGTAGCTCCTCGGATCCACAACAGAACAGTACAGAACAGAACAGATACCATATATCATGCCTAACTCGCTACAGAATCATAACATAACTGAACTTTCCAAAATAGCTTACATATGCCTAAAAAACTGGTTTTATATATGTAACACCCCGAACACCGAGATGACACACCCCCGCACTATAGCTCAGTCCACATACGAAATGGATGATCTGTACATGAACCAAAACTATAGCGAACGGGTGACAATAAAAACTCAAAAGCTAGGCGGGTACCCTCAATTAATACCAATTAACAATTCGGAGCAATAAAAGCGGAAGCAATAACATTCAATACTTATAGGTACCATATTTACATATTTACTAATAGATACTAACATTTACATATCAATACAATATCATATCCAGCATGAATAATGCATAATACAAAATATAAGAAGTATCAATACATGAACCAAAATATGAGGTGAAGTGCTAGACCCGAATAAAAGAGAAGCTAGACTCTAATTCCCGCCTAGCACGATCCTGCAAAACCGAAAAGTTGAGGGGTCAGTCCAATAGGGACTGAGCGAGGGGTATAAATAAATATATGCGCAATTACCATGCAAGCTAGAATCTCGGGTAAGATTTTATAAAAGAAGGCAATATAAGTTCAATAGAAAAGTAGGACTCGCCCGAGATTACAACTAATCAATTTAATAATTCAATCACGATCAATTCAATACGTAGCCCGGTGAGTGAGGGCAAATCTCCAACCTTTCACCAAAAGTGTACAATCATTCAATTCATTAGTGAGTTAGGTGATCACACAAACAATTCCGTGCACAATTAGCAATTTCAATCAATACATCCTTCTTCCTCCGGGTGATGGCGGGCTTGAAAGACCCAACCATCCAATCATGGTGTACGTCGGGAACATGACTCCCACGCACGGGATTTCTTCCTCCACCAAACCTCCTGGTGGATTCAGAGGTGATCCCACAATGGTGAGGGTAGTGCAAGAGTTACCCGTCAGCCCTTGCTTCCCCGGTTGGCTCAATACACTACCCTCGGGGCCCAATGTGAACAATAGTTACTCGCTAAAACATTCAATCAATCAATCAATCAATCAATCAATCAATCCGTTCAATTCATGAAATCCGTTGTAAATCAATAAGATTTGAAAACTATAAATAAACATACACTTTTGACCGAAAACACACGTAGGGTAGTAAGGGTTCTAAGTAGCTAGAATTTAAACCTCACCTGATGAGCGACGGGACAAGACAAAGATACAAGAAAGCGCCCAAATGATCCATGATCTCCGCCCTGGAGAAAAACTGGACAAGAAAGGGAATGTGGGAATTCGTGAGGCATGACTCAATATGAGACCAAGTATGACGCACTACAACGCTCATGTAATTTAAATAAAATCAAGCAATCAATTAACACTAAGCATGTATAAACACCAATTAACACCTAAGAGGTAAAATTACTAACAAGAAATCATGTATTCATATTATTCAATTATTTCAAGTTCAATTCATATAAGTCATGGAGTCAACCAATAACGTTTGAGCAATTAAGTACCAAGAAGTGTCAAGTAGGAGCATACTTATCAATTAATCAAGTATATATATCATATAATTCACATATGGGACCCAAGAGAGTGAAAGGAATGCAATAAGAAAGGTTTTGGTGAAGTTTGGCAAAACCCGACAATTTTAGGAAACGCACACGCTGTAGGAAAACTGGAATATCTTTAATTCGAGAAGTGGGAATTGAGTTATGTTTATTGGGAATGAAACTAGACACAAAGACCTTTCCAAGGATATATGGCTCGTTTTCTAGTTCAAAGTGAGGAGAAAATGGCGTAAGCTTGAATTTGGATGATTGCAGTTTGTCGGTAAAGTAGCGACACCAAGAAGAATTGATAATATCTTACAAATGGGAAAAGATATTGAGGTGTTTGTAATTGGATGTTGTTCTAGACTTCAAGATCTTTCCATAGCTTCAAAAATCAGGTCATTTGGAATTCGACACAGCCGTGTTGGGTCATCTTCTCCGAAAAAGAGCAGCAACGAAGCAGGGGTTCGACGGGAAATGGTCCAAAATCACCCCCAACCTCATTCCAACCAATTAATACACCAAAATGCATCAAATTACACATATCTAACATATTAACATCAATTTAAATCGTATATAAGCATGTTGGGAGCAAGTTATCGTGTTTAGGCACTATTTATCAAGTCACCATATCCATGGAATCAAGCAATAAAAAGGAAAATCAATCGGTAGAAACAAAGTACACGAAGAGAGGAACACATTGCTTACCTTAAATCGTTGATCGAACGGTTGGATCTTGCGAAACCCGAGTTAGAAGTCATGAGGCCAAAGTGGGGTTGTTCTTCTCTTTCTCTTCCTTGCTTGGTTGAACATGGAAATGGGGAAAAGAAGAAAGGGCTTGGCCCTTTTCACTAAGCCGAGACGCGGGTAGGGTCGAATGGGTATGGTCGAACGGTATCCGGTCCACACGGATCGGATTGAAAATGGTTGGACAATCAAATGGTTTAAGAAATTAAATGATTAGTCCATTGAATCCGAATTATTGAAACGAACTCAATGTTAAGGTTAGGATTCGAATCTGAATCCCCGGGCTTAAAATAGCCATGAACGGCCCAAACACCTTAATTTCAAATTAGGTCCCTAATTGCAAATATTGGACAATTGAGTCCAAGTACATTTTAAATAAATTCTAAGGCGCACATTATTAAAATAAACTTACACGTTGACACTTAAAACATGCGTATTCACATAAATCACAGAAGTACAGAATAAAACTCTCCCGTGACGCCTTACGTGGTAGTCTTGAAAACACGGGGCATTACAACCTCTCCCCCTTAAGAAGGACCTGTCCTCAGGTCCACTGCCTCGAGTTCTGGACTCTAAGAAAAACTCTCCAGTGTTCATCCCACACGGGGGTAGCTACTCCCCAATAGGAATTAGTTCCGAAAAGGTCTTCAAGCAATAGGGGTCTTGATGTCCTGAAACTTAATCCGGTGTTAAGCAAGTAGCTCGGTTAGACTCGTACAACAAGAGGGTCCGAAGGATTCAACTCTCATCGTTTAAGTCCGTTACGACCTAATTTTGGGGTTCGGTTTGAAAACGATCATGGTCTCTTAGACAACCACTAGCTCACAACCATGAACCTAACCGAATTCTTCAATGCTTCCAAGCTAGGCTCGATGTTGAGATAATCCAACCATCCTCGATCCAGTACTCCGGTGTCGCTGAGAGCTTAGATCCACGACTTCCTACGACCCTCATCTCACCGGAAAGCCTAACCCTCACGAAACTAAGCATGCCACCAGAGGCAAGCCAACTAACAACATGTAAAACTCACGCACACGACATGCATAGAGAAACAGTTTTCAGGCACATGCAATCACTAACGGGAAATATAATAATAAATATGATGTGTGCATGAATATGTTATGAATGTTTTAATGTACCGTGCACCGGAGAATGAAATTGGTGATGATGGTTCCTTTGTTTGTATACACACGCAATACCCTTGATTGAATTATTCCCCAAATTTTTTTTTTTTTTTTTAATCCTTTATTGTGCACACAACTTCTTTCTCATGCCATTAGCACTTGCCCGACTTTTAATTGATCCCATCATCCGAAACTGAGTCTTGATTACCTTTCTCAAGTTCTTGAGTGTTTACTTGGTCTTGATCCATTTAACTTGTTTTCCTAGGGAGTTGCAATTGTACCTCTAAGAGGTGCCAAGTTGTTCGAACCACTCTTTTAGGAGCTTGAATTTTACAATTTCCAATTCTCAACGACAAGTTGTATTCCACCAACTCAGATGCTCGAGCTAAATTCTCATCAACTCAATTTATAGTTTATTACCTTGAAAAGTACCTTTGAGTTATCATGGAGGACGACTGACAACCCGAAAACCCAATTTGTTTATGGTGTAACACCTTGCAAATAATTCATCTCTCTTCATTCCCTTAACCCATATCCGGTCTTCACTCGATTCCATCTTTCAAATACTCAATTCTTGATTACCACTTCGCGTTCTTCCACAACGTATCCTCTAATTCCTTGAGTGGGTCATTGAATTTACACTCTCAATTCAATCTCCTTGGTGACTCTCCGTTGTCGAACTCTCATGTTCGAGTTAGCCTTCATATGGCCTAGTTTACCATCCCAAATTCAAAGATAATCTCGGTTCCTCAGGAAAGAATGATTGATGAACCAAAATCCCATCTTATATGCGTTACTTCTCATCTTGTAGATTCATACCTCATTGCCCGGTTGAAATGACTCTTGCTGTCGCTATCTTGAAATATGATAATTTGGTCGGGCTCTCTCTTTTTACCCGACATTTTCTTTACCCTGTTCTTCAATGTTCTTGATAGCTTCATCATTCTTGGTACCTAACTTATGTCGTTCAATGCTCCAACTTTTAATTCTTGGAAGGTTAAGTTTGTACCCGTCTAAGAAAGAACCAATCCATAACTTTGAAGTCATTTTCCGATCAACTCTCCCCCTTAAGAATGCCTATTCTTATCTGTTGGCTCGTAACATCACTTCTTACTTTAGAGATTCTTGAATTCTTCAACTCAGCTTCCTTGATATAGACGGTTCCAATCTAGCCATTCTCCGAAAATTTTATCTCACATTTATCTTTGAAGCGATTGGTAGGAATAACGACCCATTTCTTCCATTCCAACTCCCGACTACTTTTCTCAACCTCTCATTGACTCTTTCCCTTTTGGTACATACTTAGCAAGCCAATTATTTTTCCTTCTCACAATTCAATTATGCCTCGGTTGAAGTAAGACTTGATAAGTTAGGTGGGGAGAGTTCCTATCAAGTAAACACTTAACAATGCATGTCGGGTTAATATGTCAATGCACGTATCACTTTTGTAAGTAATAAAATGCATCATGTTGGAACAAATACATTAATTAAAGTAACGCATGTAAATAAAGAAACTTAAGTAATTCGAAGCAATGTATGATGCACGTGCTCATGTATGCGTTGAACCTGTCATCGTAGTTACATTCTTTAGCTTGGCACTGGTTCCCTATTTGTTGAAGTACAAGATTGCTCGAATTTGTTGATCATCTCTTGTTACCCACTGTCTTCCAATTCTTCCAAATCCTTAACATCAACTTGTGCATCTCTATCACTCGAGGCTTGGAATTTCTTGAAATCGATTCCTTTCCCAAGTATTCCTTCCAAGGTATCGATTTCTAAGTATTGCTCGAGCCTTCACCTTAAACGTCTTCTTGATCAAAGTTTCCTTGCATCAACTCGCATAAAGTTGTAATCAAAGTTATGATTATTGAGCTCCAATGCTTCTACATCCATGAAATTGATACTTTGCCTTCTTTATCGATTCCATCATTCTCCATATATTCCAATTAAACCACACAACCCGACAATTTAGCTTAGATATGGAAAATAGACTCAATCCGGCCGGAGTTAGAATCTTTAGTATCTTGACTTTCCATGAACTTGAACCCACTACATTGATTGATCCTCTATATTCCCTCCTATCCGACCTCTTCCTTAAACCAAAATCCAACATGTCTTGATTCATCTCAACTTAAATCCCAAATTTCGACCTTGACCCTAATCATTTAAGTTACTTTCCTCCCACAACTTGATTTTAGTTCCAACTAGTAGAAAATCCTCAATTTGCTTGAAAATCCGAACCTTAAGTCCCTAGTACCCTCAAGGCCTTCTTGTGCATAGAGACCTCGAATCTTAAAACAATTTAAAGATTTTCTTCACTTTGCTCTTAAATGAAATGATCCTACGGATTCCAGTTGAAAAGACTTTTGCATTATAGGCGTGTGAGCGTTGATCTTGCAAATTGTAGACCTCACACCCTATCACTATCCCTTTAAATATCTACCAACTTCATTAGAACTTGTAAGGTACTCCCACCTTTGGTCCTTCTATTCCCGGTCTTATCACTTGTAGTATAACCCAATTAGAGCAATCCATGACTCTTGAATTCTTGTATGAAGTTCCCCGGTGCATTCCTTACAACTTCAAAGCAAATGGAAGGAGCTTGCAATAAATCGAGGTTGTCACAGAAATTGGTCGTGGGTTGACATGATCTTTATAGCATATAATCACAACTTGTCTCAATTATAAATGCATGGGGTTAGTGAGTGCATATGACACATAGTCAACATTTAAACACACATTTATGCAAAATGCAGCAATTAATTCAACTAAGTTAAAGTAAAACACATTAAACATATAATTTCCAAGCCAAAGAAGGTCAATTAATCATCAAGTAGTAACATAAGTCAATACCATGCACAAGTCATCAAGTAGCTCAAGGATGTTCAAGTAAGTTCAAATAAATTCAAATAAGTTCAAGTAGTTCCAATTAAGATGCAAGACTCTCAAATTATCAATTAATCATATGCCGTTCGACTTAGACTCGACACGACACGACACTAGAACCGCGGTTTTGCAATTGGGCTCTGATACCACCTAAGATGTAACACCCGGAACGCCGAGATGCCACACCCCTGCACTATAGCTCAGTCCATATACGAAATGGATGATCCGTACATGAACCAAAACCATAGCGAACGGGTGACAATAAAAACTCAAAAGCTAGGCGGGTACCCTCAATTAATACCAATAAACAATTCGGAGCAATAAAAGCGGAAGCAATAACATTCAATACTTATAGGTACCATATTTACTAATAGATACCAACATTTACATATCAATACAATATCGTATCCAGCATGAATAATGCATCATACAAAATATCAGAAGTATCAATACATGAACCAAAATATGAGGTGAAGTGCTAGACCCGAATAAAAGACAAGCTAGACTCTAATTCCCGCCTAGCATGATCCTGCAAAACTGAAAAGTTGAGGGGTCAGTCCAACAGGGACTGAGCGAGGGGTATAAATAAATATATGCGCAATTACCATGCAAGCTATAATCTCGGGTAAGATTTTATAAAAGAAGGCAATATAAGTTCAATAGAAAAGTAGGACTCGCCCGAGATTACAACTAATCAATTTAATAATTCAATCACGATCAATCCAACACGTGGCCCGGCGAGTGAGGCAAATCTCCAACCTTTCACCAAAAGTGTACAATCATTCAATTCATTAGTGAGTTAGGTGATCACACAAATAATTTCGTGCATAATTAGCAATTTCAATCAATACATCCTTCTTCCTCCGGGTGATGGCGGGCTTGCAAGACCCAACCATCCATTCATGTGTACGTCGGGAACATGACTCCCATGCATGGGATTTTTTCCTCCACCAAACCTCCTGGTGGATTCAGAGGTGATCCCACAATGGTGAGGGTAGTGCAAGAGTTACCCGTCAGCCCTTGCTTCACCGGTTGGCTCAATACACTACCCTCGGGGCCCAATGTGAACAATAGTTACTCGCTAAAACATTCAATCAATCAATCAATCCGTTCAATTCATGAAATCCATTGTAAATCAATAAGATTTGAAAACTATAAATATACATATACTTTTGGCCGAAAACACACGTAGGGTTGTAAGGGTTCTAAGTAGCTAGAATTTAAACATCACCTGACGAGCAACGGGACAAAACAAAGATATAAGAAAGCGCCCAAACGATCCATGATCTCCGCCCTGGAGAAAAACTGGACAAGAAAGGGAATGTGGGAATTCGTGAGACATGACTCAATATGAGACCAAGTATGGCGCCCGACAATGCTCATGTAATTTAAATAAAATCAAGCAATCAATTAACACTAAGCATGTATAAACACCAATTAACACCTAAGAGGTGAAATTACTAACAAGAAATCATATATTCATATTATTCAATTATTTCAAGTTCAATTCATAAAAGGCATGGAGTCAACCAATAACGTTTGAGCAATTAAGTACCAAGAAGTGTCAAGTAGGAGCATACTTATCAATTAATCAAGTATATATATCATCTAATTCACATATGGGAGCCAAGAGAGTGAAAGGAATGCAATAAGAAAGGTTTTGGTGAAGTTTGGCAAAACCCGACAATTTTAGGAAACGCACACGCTGTAGGAAAACTGGAATATCTTTAATTATAGAAGTGGGAATTGATTTATGTTTATTGGGAATGAAACTAGACACAAAGACCTTTCCAAGGATATATGGCTCGTTTTCTAGTTCAAAGTGAGGAGAAAATTGCGTAAGCTTGAATTTGGATGATTGCAGTTTGTTGGTAAAGCAATGACACCAAAACGAATTGATAATATCTTACAAATGGGAAAATATATTGAGGTGATTCTAATTGGAGACTGTTGTAGACTTCAAGATCTTTCCGTAGCTTCAAAAATCAGGTCATTTGGAGTTCGGACGAAGTCTGCACGGCCGTGTCAATATTGGCCTGGAAACTGACACGACCGTGTCGGATTAAAAAAATTCAAACTCGAGGGTCTGACACGGCCGTGTTGGAAATGAACTAGGGTTCGACACGGCTGTGTTGGGTCATCTTCTCCGAAAAAGAGCAGCAAAGAAGCAGGGGTTCGACGGGAAATGGTCCAAAATCACCCCCAACCTCATTCCAACCAATTAATACACCAAAATGCATCAAATTACACATATATAACATATTAACATCAATTTAAATCGTATATAAGCACGCTGGGAGCAAGTTATCGTGTTTAGGCACTATTCATCAAGTCACCATATCCATGGAATCAAGCAATAAAAAGGAAAATCAATCGGTAGAAACAAAGTACATGAAGAGAGGAACACATTGCTTACCTTAAATCGTTGATCGAACGGTTGGATCTTACGAAACCCGAGTTAGAAGTCATGAGGCCAAAGTGGGGTTGTTCTTCTCTTTCTCTTCCTTGCTTGGTTGAACGTGGAAATGGGGAAAAGAAGAAAGGGCTTGGCCCTTTCACTAGGCCGAGACGCGGGTAGGGTCGAACGGGTATGGTCGAACGGTATCCGGTCCACACGGATCGGATTGAAAATGGTTGGACAATCAAATGGTTTAAGAAATTAAATGATTAGTCCATTGAATCCGAATTATTGAAACGAACTCAATGTTAAGGTTAGGATTCGAATCTGAATCCCCGGGCTTAAAATAGCCATGAACGGCCCAAACACCCTAATTTCAAATTAGGTCCCTAATTGCAAATATTGGACAATTGAGTCCAAGTACATTTTAAATAAATTCTAAGGCGCACATTATTAAAATAAACTTACACGTTGACACTTAAAACATGTGTATTCACATAAATCACAAAAGTACAGAATAAAACTCTCCCGTGACGCCTTACCTGGTAGTCTTGAAAACACGGGGCGTTACAATATATATATCCCTACGCTGTGGAATTTAAGCCACGAAGGCTCTCACCCACGCAGGACGCACGCACAAGGTCATAAACATATCATATCCAACACAAACTTACTTATAATAAGGTATACTCGCATGCAAAGGTAGAAATCAACATATAAAGGCCATAGGTCGCATAACTATACAAAATCCTAAACCTCACCTTGTAGTAGTGGAGTCTGAGAGTGTGAAGGGCCAAACACTCTAAACTTCGGGCTCACCGGCACCACCAAACTCTGTAACAGAACATACAGAAGCTCAACCTTAGACTCTACATGAACCAAGTAAGACGCACGGCAACATATAAACGTTATGTATGAAATGTATTATGGAATGATATGCATCACATAGGTCAGGTAACATAGCATAAGACATGTATTTATAATAAATTATACAATTAACATGAAGTACTAGAGTTTAGAGGATAGTTAAAGTCATATCATAGCATATAATACACAAAGCAACCCAAAAGCTAAGATAAACAATCTCAGTTTATATCATTCTTAAGGTTAGAAAGCACGTTTATAACATATAAAGATATTCTAACAATTTCAATAATTTACCAAGTCAGATTATGATAGCAATTACTCTAAAACAGAAAATGGATACAACACATTAATGTTGTCAAAGAAAGTAAGCAGGGGTTGCCTAGAATTCTCATTTCCATTTTAATACTTAGAACTTATAATTACATCACCCAAATATATATATCATTAATATTTAAAATAATGCATTTTATCATTAAAAAGTAATGTTTGCATTTGAAGAAGTGAAATGAAATAATAGTAAAAAGGAAGAGATCGAGACTCATTACCCTTTTCAAATTCATATTCTCACACTTAATATTTAATACACACATTGAATCAATTAATAATTATATTAGATAGTGGCGTACAATGATACATTAAATACAAGAACTCAATACCCAATTTAAATGAAATGAATGGCAGCGGCAACATGAAGGAACAGCAGCATAAATATCAAGGGTACGCACTCAATAAACCATGTGAGACAAAGTTCCAATCCAAAATATCACATTCTTCCAGGCATAATTCACGCGGCACCCATTTCAGCATTTAGTGCATCTTAATATTTTGGTAGTGCATCCTGAAATTCAAAGATTCAAGCAATATTGATACATGTGGATTAGTACGTGTTCATGTATACAAGTATTGGAAACAAACAAGTATTCAAGTAAATGAATCATATAATCACATTATCCTATGCCGTACCATCTAGATAGACTCGACTCGACACTAGAGCTCGATTTTGCAACCTAGAGCTCTGATTGTGACACCCCTGTCCCACATCCGGAAAGTATGAATGTTAAGTTTAGTATATAAGTTAAAGAGTCCGAGTATAACTAATGGATATCCCTTTTGGGCAGTGGTTTAGGCCCAATTTCAGGTTATACTTGGTGGGCTTGGAGACTTGTGCTTGCATCCAACGGGCCCTCGGACCCAGGGCGTGACAAGTGGTATCAGAGCCGCTCGTCAGCCGTAGGAGCTAAGTGCTATACGGGGCAAAGTGCTACGCATATGGGAGCCACCTCTTGGGCCTGCGGGGCAAAGTGCTACATGTGTGGGAGCCACCTTTTGAGCCCGTAGGGGCCACCTCTAGAGTCCCAACGCAGACGAGTCGGTCATGGGCTATATGTCATGCCGCGACGAGGACGTCGCGATTCTGAAGGAGGGGTGATTGTGACACCCCTGTCCCAAATCGGGAAAGTATGAATGTTAAGTTTAGTATATAAGTTAAAGAGTCCAAGTATAACTAATGGATATCCCTTTTGGTCAGTGGTTTAGGCCCAATTTCAGGTTATACTCGGTGGGCTTGGAGACTTTCGCTTGCGTCCAACGGGCCCTCGGACCTGGGGCGTGACAGTTTGATTCTGAATTTGACTCCAATTATTTTGATAATTTGATATGCATGAAATATGTGGTTATGAATGTGTTTATATGTTTTATACATGTTTTAGAACTTGTTTGATTTGGTTTTGAACGATTTTTGTGAAACAGGACTTAAAGGGGCTGAAGAGCATTTAGTGCACCTTGGGTTCCAGGCGACATAACTTGAGCTCGGGAATTCAGATTCGAATTCTGAAACCATTGTTAGACTCCTATCGATGATACAGATCTAACAAGACAAGCATCAAAAATTTTCTAAGCCCGTTTGATAGTCCAAAATTCCTCCGAACAGAGCCCCGTTTATAAAAGTGGTACTTTTAACCATTTTAGTCATATCTAACTCATTTCTTAACCAAATGACCCCAAACTTGGACCCACATATCCCTAAAAAAACCCTCTCTCACTATATTACCTCTCTTACTCAGGCACTTTAAGAAAAAAGAAAGGAAAAGAAGCTGCAAACCGAGACTAGGAAGATGAAGAAAGAACTATTCACATTCTTGAACTTTTGAGCTCATAACACTCTCATTCTTCATCCGATTCAAGAGGTAAGTATAGATTTGTGTTGTCCATCTCCTTGTGGTTCTTTTAAGCCTTGGTTTGTAAATTTGAACTTATGTTTGAGTATGATATAAGTTATGGAATAAATAGTAATGGTTTTGAAGAATTCTTGAATCTTGAGCATCTCTTTGAATTATTTGATGATTTGAACTTTGTATGTTGATCTCTTATGCCTCTTTATTGCATTTATGAACTTTTATTTTATGGTAGGTGAGTATTTATTGATATACCAGTAATGGAGCTTGAGTTTCTTGAGGTTGAAGATGCATATAAGTTGATCGATTTCATTACCTTTCTTGGCCGGTTGTTGTGTGCATTTGTGTGAAAATTTGCAGCTATCTTCGTGCTTCATTTCGTGCCTTAAGTTTCTGCCTTTGATCACCTTGAAGTTGCTGCTATCCCCTGCTCTTTCCACGCCAAAAACAGCAGTTGCTGCTGTGGGCAAAAAAACCCAGCACGGCCTTGCCATTTCATGCCTTGAAATGGACGAGGCCGTGTTGTACTTTCGAGTTGGGGAAGAAAATATTGACACGGGCGTATCCAATTGTGAAGCAAATTAGACGAGGGCGTGTTTTAACTTTCGAAAAAAAATTTTTTTTTTTTTGGAAAAATTGGGGGTGACACGGCCGTGTCCAACCCCTGAACAAACTTGACACGACCGTGTCACAGTGCTGGCAGCCCTTGGGGAGTTCTTTTGTTGTTCCGTTACTTTTCATCACCTTTTCCCGCGCCATTTATGGCTTGTATGCATTTTTAACTTGTTATACTATGTAGCACCCCAAGCGGTGGGGCACCACACCCTCCGCACTATGACCCGACATGTGTACGAAATAGGAAGTCTGCACACGCACCAAGTCATAGCGAACGGGTGACAAACGGAAATCCAACCTAACCTAGACGGTACCTAAACCCTGTATAAATGAAAATAGGCGAATTAAGAATGCGGAAGCGATATAAAATACGAATTGTCAAAAACTTTAGTGAACAATCATAGTTCATATATTCTTGAAAGTAAATCAACATCAACTAAACGGGTTCAACTAAACAAGGAAACCTGTCCTACCCTATCCCGAATAACATATAATAAAGACGGGTTCAACTAATCCAAGCCCTGTCCTAACCTGTCCCGAAAATTCATATATTAGAAGCATAATCATAATCCTGTACAGAACATACCATATACATAATTTTCATACATAATTCGGAACAAAGCACTTAACAAAATCAAACAAATTGACACCGACTCAACAGACACGACACAAAGCCGCCTAGCTCGAACTCTAAGAACCTGAACCTGCAACTAAAACATAAAGAGGGATGGGTCAGTCCAAAGACTGTGTGAGGGGCTACATACGCACGCGTACATACGTATACGGAGCACAACACATATCATATAGGGGAGTTCGTGAACCAGGGCGTGGTTTTTGCATTCTAAATCATTTTCACACGTGATAATAGATATAGGGAGTAAAAGAGTTAGGCCAAAGGCCAAAACAATCAAATTTTATTAATTAAGAATCCACTCCCGTTTCACGAACGATTACGTAACAAACTAACTTAACGAAAACAGACACATAAAGGAAACCTTTAAACAAAAAGGGGAAATGTGCACAGGAGTAATACTCTGTGCCCCGAGGCTCCTTACCCACATCCCGATGATCATGCACAGGAGTAATACTCGGTGCCCCGAGGCTTCTTACCCTTAATCACCGGGCCCCAAGCAAAGCAGAGTCAAACCTTCAAACAAGAGGCAAAATGTGCACAGGAATAATACTCGGCGTCCCGATGATCATGTACAGGAGTAATACTCGATACCCCGAGGCTCCTTACCCATAATCACCGCACCCCAAGCAGCACAGAATCAAAGCCAGAGTCAAATCATATTCATAGACATAACCAAATTCGTATTCATATCCATATCATAATCATAACGGGTTCATAAGCATATCATAAGCGTACTCGTATTGTATTCATAGCAGGATCATATTCTTAGTCGTAACATAGGCATAATCATAGCATATTCCTAATTTTAGCCTATTCATAATCTTAGTATATTCAGGTTCCTAGCATGTTCAGATTCTAACATATTCAGATATCAGCATATTCATAGCTCGCACATACGTACATATATAAAAGGGCTTATATTCGCATGCAAACATAACGGTCATATTTCATTAGGGTATATCTATAACCTAACCTCACCTGGCACCAAACAAAGCCAAACCCAAAGCAAATGGTCCACCCCGGAACGTGCACGACACACTTGTCACCACCCTGGGTGCATCTGTACCAACTGAGAACAAAAAACACAACACAGGGTTCAGACTCAAACTCAGACTCAAACAACCACACAGAGACGTACGACAATGCTCAAAACACTTAAAAGATGCAATCACGTAGGCAGGGTTCAAATTCATGACAATTACATACAAAAAAAATCATTATATAGTTCATTGAAACCATATTACGTATTAGGACACGTTCATGTGCACAATTAATGCAAACAATAGAAATAGAAAGACAAAGCAATTCAAATTATTCATATATCAAATAACCAGTTCATATTCGTATGAATAAATTATTTCTTACGTGCAAAAGTTTCTAATTTAATCATATAAGTTTCATATCAATTCATATATTACAAATTCAAATAAATCATATAATAGCATGCTACGATTTCATTTAAAACCACGAGGCCACAAACAAATTCCAACTAAGTCATAAAATCATTTAAGGTCTCATATAATTTTCCGATGCATAACAAATTCATATATATTACATAATAGATTAAATTCCAATTTACATAATTAGACCTTAATTCAAAGTTTCAAGATTAGACATAATAATTTCTTTAACATAATTGCGATTAGCATATTTATTTACCAAGTGACAAGGTTTAATTAATTCAAGTCATACAAATTTACATTTTCATGAAAATTACACATACACCCCTTAAAATTAGAAAAATAGCTCAAATTTTACATGTCGTGATTCAAATTGCAACTCAAAACATCCGTATATATCAAATTACATTTTATACATGTTTTCATATACGTTGGAATTCATTTCGATCGATAATTCAAGCATATGACAATTAATTTGCATTTAAAACAATTAAATCAAATATGTCCCAAATACACAAATAAATTCGTTGAAAATAAACTGAGTGTCCGATTAATGAACGGAAAGTGGCGTTAGACTCAACACAACGAGGCGGACAAACTGTCCGAAGCTCACCGGAACGCCGCCACCGGAGCCGCCGGAACAGTGGCGGGCCTCCGTTCAGCCGTCGCCAGAACGTGCTGGAAAAATCCTAAAAATTCACCCGTGAAAGAACTCCTCGTGCTTGTTCCAAATCCTCGATCAATTTCTGAAAAATCCAAGCCAATCTCCTCCAATTTCAGATCTAAGAACACGAAACCTCCAAATCTTCAAAATCCAATTACTTCCAAACCGGTGAACGAAAATCGAATCCGTAAAAGACATTGTCTTACCCGTGACGAGCTCTTCGAAAGTCACATAGTGGTCACCGGAAAATATCCTCGGAACAGGCCTGCACCGCGAACCGCTGTTGTGCCGTTGCCGTTCCACCACCTACGGTCACCAATCGCTCAAAACAACGAAAACGAGCTCAGGGGGTCGGAAAAGGCGGGAAACCACCTTGAGTCGTCGGGAAAAGTCGCCAGAACGCAGTAGAAGATGCCGCTATAGAGACCAAACGAGGAGTGACCAAAAAACCCCTAAAAAGAGAAAATTACAAACAGGCCCCTAAACTCTAAAAGAGTTCAAAATAGGGCCACGCAAAACATAAAATCACAGAGTTAAACACATAATAAAGTTGAAACGTGGCGTACCTTATACATCGGACGAGTGGGATGTTACATACTATGTGTTATGGTTTATGTTTTGAATTTGTGGAGTGATTTCGATGCCCGTATACAAACTTTGAACTCATATTCTCAACATGCTACCTCATTACATTTCATTCGCATCATTTGCATTCATATGCATTTTCCGAGCGTCTAATTTGTTCATATTGAGTCTAAGGGTGTCTTTTGTTGCTTGTTTTGTTTAGAGGATATTCCCGTTGGTGACGAGGTTGCTCCCTACGCGTCCGTTTGATCTCTTTTGTTTCCCCCACTACGTCTCAAGGTGATGTTTTATTCTTTTAGTTAATATGACCTACAACCCTACGTGATTTGAAGCCCGCATGCGAAATATGTATATTATATGATAGATATATATATATATGATATGTACTTTGAGGGCTTGTCCCGCTTTTTAAAGACTTTGAAAAATGCTTTTATATGTATGTAAGATATGTTTTATTTTATTTTGGAAAGCTTTGAGGTACATTTGAATCTGTAGAGAGTTTTGACATTGAAAGAGAGTTTGTCGGCGTTTTGAACTTTAAATTCTATTTGGACCCCGGGAATGTAGGTAAGGAGCACCCGGGATGGTCGTGGGGTCGCCGGGGAACCCTCCTGTGCACATTTCCAACTGAGATGATTCGCCCGATCTTAGGAGTTGAGGAAGGGTGCGTTTTCTTGAGCCGACGACGAACACCGTCGAAGGAGCGGCTTAGAGTGATCGATCCCCCCTCTTAGTCTGAGGTCTGCTTGATAGATAGGGATCGTAAACCTTCTATCGTTTGGAATAAAGGATGGTTTCTGATTTTTGTTTTGCTATGATTCTGGTTCTGAGGAGTTTGGAAGGAATACTCGTACTCGCCGAGTTATTTTGCTTTGTTCTGAATCCATGAAACAGGAATGTACTCTTAACTCTTAAAATTGTTTGTTTTGGCCTTCGGCCCTTAATCTTTCTTTAAGTATATATTTATCTATTATCACGGGAAAATGTTTTAGCTTGCAAAAACCATCCCCGGTTTATGGATTACCCTGAAATTGATATTTGTTTTGCTTTATACGTATATATGGGTGCATGTGTTAGCCCCCTCACCAGTTTTTAGGACTGACCCTCGTTGTTGTTTCTCTTTTTCCCCTTTTCTTTGAGTTGCAGGTACAGGATAGACGTTTGAGTTAGGAGTTGTGACGCCTCGCGTCTTTGTATGTACAGGTTTGCGCCATGTGTGAATTTATTTCAAGTATTTGTGCCTCTTTAATTATATTTATCTGTTCATAACTTGATTTAATTGATATTTATTTATTTATAATTTGATTTAAGTGTTATTCAATCTATATGTTTGATATAAATTGATTTAAATGCCTAACTTGTCTCAAGAATGTTTAAATTGATCTGTTATCGAATATCCGTAGATGTTATAAAATGAATTTATTGCCAAGCATGCTAATTTCTTGAATTAATTGAATTATATGTGTTTTGGACTTGATTGAAACTTATTTAAAATGTTAGGAGTTAATTGAAAATTAGGTCTTGGACCTATTTGACACTTTTTAAAAGTTTAGGGACCTATTTGAAAAATAGACTACCTTGAACTATTTTACGAATATCTTGGGCTCGGGATCTCAGATTCGAGATTCGTCTTCATTGTTTAACTCATTTCGACATTTTGGAGCCAACGAAACTAACCTCCTAACTTTTTTATGTTTCGTTTGGACCCCCCGACGAAGCAAATTTCTACCTAAATAACCCTTTTAAGCCTAGCCCTACCCATTTTGGCCATTCATGAACTGGTTTGATCCATTCCTTGTGATTAATATCTGAATTTCTTCCTTCCTTTCACTTCATTTCACACAAACTGCAGCAGTTACAAAGAAGGAAAAGACAGACCAAGAACCATAGCCATTTTCTTCCATCTTTTGAGCTCAAGACTTGATCAAACCTCATTCTCTCTTCAAGGTAAGATATATTTTGAATTCCTCTCACTCTTGTGCTTCTTTTCATCCATAACAATCATACTTTGAGTTGCAGATTCATGGAGTTTGAGGAATGATATGAAAAGTGAGGGTTTGAGCTTTAAATTAAATTAAATGATCATTCTTGCACCTTGTTGAGTTTTAAGACTTGACATGCGATCCTTATAGCTTCCTTCTTGCTTTTAAATGCATGAATTACTTGGTAGTTGAATGATCATTGAATCACCATTGATGAAGCTTGAGTTATAGCTTGGAACTTGGATTTTTGATGTAATTTTCTGCACCTACAGAGCTGATCACATTTTGTATGTTGGAGTGCATGTTTTCTTAAGTGTTTAGCATGATTTTTGTGAATTTACTTGGTTAAATTCTTGTTGTCCTGCCGCTGCTTCTCCTTCTAGCTGCTTCTGGAAAAACAAGGGTTGTGTGCGTGTGTTTCGTAGCAGCAAACTTCGTGAAGATGGTGGCTGGACTGAGCCACGGTTGTGTGTGTGTTTAGGCTTGGTGAGCCTCCAAACTTATTTTGAGACTGATCATCTGTAGTGAGACATGGGTGTATCTCACTTATAACTAGAAATGAGACACACCCATGTCCCTTCTCTTTTCTTGAAGGCCTGAACTGAGTCACGGCCATGTCTCTATTTTGCCTTGAGGGGAGACACAATGCCTGCATGTATGTACTATTTTGTTCGTCGTTACCTATCCAAACTAGCTCTGTTTGATCTGAAATTTTAACCACAGAAACCTCTTGAAGTGTAGAGTATTGTTGGAATCACACTAAAATCATACCTTGATTGTGAGATATAATCGATCCATTTTGGTATCACCACTTTATTGAAAATCTACTTTCGTTCCACTTCAAGCTTACGCCATTTTCACATCGCTTTGAACTAAAATTCAAGCCATATATCATTGGAAAGACCTGCTTGTATAGTTTCATATCCAACAAACAAAACTTAATTCCAACTTCTAGAACTCGAGATGTCTCCATTTTTCTACAGCTTGCTCACGGAAAAACTGTCAGCTTTTACCAAAATCCATTTTCTTGCATTCCTTTCGCTTCCTTAACTTCCGTATGTGATTGATTGATCTCTTTTGCCTCAAACTTGTATCTATGATACTAATGGCTTATTGAATGATAAGTTACGATATATTTATGAATTTTATGGCTTGATTTACGAGGTATACATGTGGCTTTCATGTATTAACGTTTAAGTGCTACAATGTGACCTTGTTTGCAATTATTGTATTCTTTTTGTGTTTAGTGTATTCTTTTCTCCTTAAATAGATTCGTATGCATTGTTAACATGTAATATAACGTGTTATGAATTGAATATTGAATGAACGAATGATAATGAATGAACACAATCTATTCATGTAATAAATGATTGAATTGTTTATGTGTCTAAGTGGCATTAATTGTGCACATGAACATTTTTATAGCACGATTTTATTGCTCATGAATATCATGTTACGTTTATTGTATTGTCGTGCGTCATATATGGTTCATTTGGAGTGTTGAGTCTCATGAATGCACTGTATTATCTTTTTGTACAGTTTTCTCCAGGGCGAAGATGTGTCGGGTTCATAGGCTATCTTCAAGTTTTCCTTTCTCTTGTTTTGTTTCGGTAAGGTGTAGCTAGGTGGGTTTCTCTTCTATTAGATAAACTCTGACGTGATATATCCCAACGTGCAAAATTTTGGCCAAAGTACTATATATATATATATATCGAGTCTTTTCAAAGAGTCAATGATTTAACGTTTAAGCCCTTTTCTTAATGAATCCCTACCCTGGGACTAAGTGTACGTGGCGATCCGGGAAAACATAGGATGACGGTGATCCCTTACACTAGTGCCAATACATGACGGCGATACCGACCTTTCCTAGGAGGTTAGCGAGGCATGGGAACTCCCCAAAGGCCAAAATGCATGGGTGGATGGGTCTTTGGCCGAGTCCGTCCACTAACCGGAGGAAAAAGGGGTAATTGAATAAATAAATGAATGAATCCATGAATGAATGAATGAATAAATGATTATTCATTAAAGAATGTTGTGTGATCGCTAGTAAATGAATTAATAATGCACACACGAGGAGAAAGTTGGAGATTTCGCCCACTCGTCGGGCTCACGTAATGACCTAATTAATGAATGAATGAAATTGATCGTCATAATCTCGCACGTTGCTTTCTTTGTCTTCACCCACTTGGGAATGCATCAAAACCTTGTACGGGATTATAGCTTGCATGTATGTGTTTACTTTTCCGCAATAGTATTGTATTAAGCCCTATTTTATACCCACCAGTCTCTTAAAGACTGACCCCGATTTGTTTTCAGTTTTCTCTTGCCGAAATTGGAGTGCTAGACGGGTTTTCGAGTCCGTAGAGTCTTGAGAGTCGTGTGTAACTTTCTTTTATGTTACATTCATATCATTTAATTGTTATTTACGATTTTTAACGCTTGAGCGCTTAATTTTTTAGCGCGTGTGCGGATACTCCATTTCGTTACACATGTCGGGCTCTAGTGCGGGGGATGTGGCGCTCACCCACTCGGGGTGCTACATTTTAAATCTTTTGGTCAATTATCCCGCACTATAACGTGCTTATAATTTAATGAAGGGACTAATCATTGTAATCAATGATGGACCCTATTTTAAATAAAAAAGAATCTCTAAATTAGAAAAAATATTATAATATCCTTAATAAATTTAAGAATAACATCTGATATCTTTCTTCATCTTCTTTTCAAAATAACAAACATGATCCAATCTAAAATGGTCTACTCATCGGCCAACAATTTTTTCCGGCAACCAACCGGAGCTTCGATGACACTCCACCCACCATACATTCCACCCTTATAAACCCTTCATCTTACTTTCTCTTAAATGATCTCACTATCGCAAGAAGAAAAACTACAAGGGCCGGCGTTTTTTTTATTTTTTTTTCTTTTTTCCGGAGACCACACGTCGCATTGCAAAGACGCTCCTCTCCCCTTTTTTGGCAACTAATTTTTTTTAACTATCACGTGTGTCTCACGTGCCTTTTTCCGCTTGTAATTAACGGAGAATTGACGGTGGGACGTTATTTGAAAAAAAAACGACTTTATGGGACGTAAATTGAGAAATCAATAATGGTTGGGACCAAAATTAAAAAGTGGGTAATTTATGGGACGAAAACAACAATTTCCTCCTTTTTATTTTTGAACTTGTAAATATTTGCTTACGTCGTAATAAATTGGTTGATGATATTTCTCTTTGTTAATATGTGGTAATAAATTTATTCACTTTGAAATATATTTTTTATATTAGAAGAAAAAATATCACTCCTAAACGTATGGACTATGAGTAACCACATTGTAGAAAGTTAAAATTTGTGCCCAGTAAAAATATGGTAAATCTAATTTGAATTTATATTAAATACCAAAATAATATCCTCTATTTTAATTTTAGGAATCAAATCAAATAAAATTCTTAGAATTATATAGTCAATTAATTGATATTTTAATATATATTTTAAATGTGTGAAAATCGATGTTTGACAATGAAATCAAATCAATGCAAATAAAGAAAGTCAAATGTAATATTCTTGGCATTAAATTACATCTTGTGATTTAAAAGTATATTACAAAATTAATGAAGGACCAATTAGAATGAAGTATTCCTTCATTAATTAAAGCAAGAATTGTCCCTCATACACCTATAAACATTGTACCGCTCCGACTTTTCAGCCGTACAGGTATGCCGTATGTTTTTATTAACTACGCAATTTAATTGTTTATTTATATTATTCTTCATTATTTGTTATACTTCGAGTTATTTGATTATTCGTTTTGAATTTATATATGAATTTTGAACGTATTTGCTTATATGATTATGAACGTGCCTTGTTTAAATCCGATTTGATTTTCGTTTTCTGTGAAAACTTGGTATGTATGAATTACGTGTTTTATGATCGTGTTTATATGCTCGCTGCATGATTTTGATCTTGCATATTTGAGTTTTGGGTTCGTTTGTGTGATCGGAACCGAAAAAAGGGCTAAAGAGCATTTAGTGCACCTTGGGTTTCGGGCAACGTAACTTGAGGTCGGGAAATCGAAATTGAGTTCCGTCACCACCATTGGATTTGTATCAACGATTCAGAGTCAATAGGATAATCCTCGTATTCTTCTAAGACCATTTGAATCTCCGAATTTCAACCGAAACGAGCACCTTATACCTAAAATAACAACAGTTGACTATTCTTGACTTGTGGACCTATCCTAACACCCCTAAACCCTAAACCCTTGACCTAGGCCCACTTTAGCCACTCCTCTCTCCTCCTTTACCCCTGAATTTCGAACCCCTCACCCCCCCCCCCCCCCCCACAAGAGAAAAACTCAGCCACAAAGAGAAAAGAGAAGAAAGAAGAAAAACGAAGAGAACCACTATTCACCATTTGAGATTTTGAGCTCATCTCACCACTTTTCCCCACAATTTCTTGAAGGTAAGCTCATTTTTGTTATCTGCATCTCCTTGTGGTCATTTTAAGTTAGGTTATGCATGATTTCACCAAGTATTGAGCATGGATTGATATAAGAGATGAATAGTAAGGGTTTATAGTCATTTGGAGATTCTACCTTGTTTCTTTGGATTTTCTTTAAGTAACATGAGTGATAATTGATCCCAAGACATGTATTTATACTTGTATGGAGATATATTAGTTGGTGGTTTAGAATTAAATGAGTAGCCATTAATGAACTTGAAGGATTTTGGAAGGAATGAACTTGATCACATCTCTTGCATATGTTTCATGTTGTGGTTCGACTTTAACAAGTTTCTTGGCATGATTTGCATGAAATCTTGATGCATGAACTTACCTTAACGTCTTGTCTTGCAGTTGGTTTGGGTTGGATGTGATTTTGGGGTGAAATAGGGGCTGAATTTCGAAGAAATCAGCCCCAGGGAAGCCTAAAGCCTGTTAGGGTTTTTTAGTGTTTTGGGGGTTAACGGTGATTATCTGACCCCCCCCCCCCTAACGGGGGTTAGTGAGGTTATGTGTGTGTGGGATTAACGCCCGTTAGTCCAGGGCAGTTTTCACTGACCTGGCTAACGGCCGTTAGTCTCTTATGAAGGAATTGGGGCTAACGGCCGTTAGCCCCATCCTGTTATAAGTTTTGAGCCAAACTAGTATATTTATATATCGAGTCTTTTTAGAGTAAATGATCTCAAACGTAAAGCCTTTCTTTATGTATCCCTACCGCATGGTTTTTGGCAAGAGTATGAATGAAAACGCGAGCCCAGTGACTTAGTGCATGTGGCTATCCGGGGAGGCAAGGGCCGACAGTGATCCCATGTACTAGTTCCAACAAAATTATGACGAAACTGACCTCGCTAGGAGATTTGGCGAGGAAGGAGAATCGGGCTTTTGAGGATTCATGTACTGACTTGCCATTATGAATGGGTGGTCGGGCCTTGCAAACCAGTCCACCACCCGGAGAAAAAAGGTGTATATGAATGATTATGAAAGAATCATATGAATGTGCATGAAAATTTATGTGTGTGATAACGAATGAATAATGTGTATGATTACACAAGGTGTTGGTTGAAGATAATGCACACCCCCAAAACCTAGGCTCTCGTGTCGTGTTGAGTCAGTCTAAGTCGTACGGCTTTAGGACCCATTTGTCAACGTGTCTCATATGAATTTCTTATGTGATTATGTGCTCTAATTTTTTTTATCTTTGCTTGAATTACTTGCACTCTCATGCATGGACTAAGAATAGCACGCATTCTAATGTTTCATTGATAGGATGCCTCCTCGTAGATATAGCTCTCCAGACCGGCGCCGTCGTTGTGATCATTCTACGACACCACAACCACAACAGGAACAGCCACAACAACCACAACTGCCTCCAATGAATATGGAGAATTTCATGGAAGCAGTCTTTAATTATGTTGAGCACCGTAGGGCTCAAGCACCACCACCATAGCCAGCTGAGCAACCAGCTCCTCCACCAATTAATCGGGATCCACATGGGGTATTTCTGAGTTATAATCCCCCTCGGTTTTCTGGTTTTATTGATGATGCTATTTCAGAGGGTTGGTTGACTAAGATTGAAAGGATTTTTAGTGTTCGGTAGTTCACCCATTCAAGAGAAGGCCCAATTCGCCATATTTCAACTTGATGGTGAAGCTTTTGATTGGTGGGAGACAACGAGAGAGAAGCTGGAGGTAGATGGAGAAGAGGTGACTTAGGAAGTTTTTAAGAGGGAGTTTTGGGAGGCTTTTGTGCCCGAAGTTGTAAGAGAGAGGAAAGAGCAAGAATTTATGAACCTGAAGTAAGGGACGCGCACCGTCGCTCAATACCTTGCTATATTTAACCGGCTTGGGAAATATGCTCTTCATATAAACCGAGATGAGAAGAGGAACGCAAGGAAGTTCATTGCAGGGTTAAGACAGGACTGAGGCATGGTCACGCCGGGCACAATTTCGAGTCCTTTGCGGATACAGTGTAACGGACCATGATACCAGAGGAGGAATACAAGAAGAAAGATCCGATTCCTAGGATTTCTATGGGACAAGGGTCTGGGTCGAGATCCGGCAAGAGGTCTATGGTTCAAGCTACTCCACCAACCAAGGGTCCTTTCAAGAAGCCTCGAAATGAAGGACAAGCCCCACAGTCCTTACCAACGGCACCTCCGGATCTACCAGTTCCAAGTGCAGATCGATTGGGTAAATCGCCGTGCATACATTGTGGAGGATCAACCCACAACTACCATAATTATCGAAGGAGATTGGATTGTGTCTCATTTACGGGAAAGGTGATCACAGGGCGGATGCTTGTCCAGATAAGACTCCGGGTTTTCAAGCTGGAGTTCTGAGACCAATGATCCAAGCCCGTGCATATGCCCTTGAGGGCGAGGAACAAGATGTAGAGGCCGATCCTACTGCCGTGGTGGAGGGTATCATATGCATTCATAACATGAGCATTCATGCACTTTTTGATCCGGGTGCCACGCATTCTTTTATTTCGTGTGATCTAGTTGATACTCTGTACTTGTTGTAAGGAATAGTGCCCTTAAAGCAGATTTTGCTTTACTATTTCCTTGTGAAATCACAAACAGTCTTGGAATAATAAACGAGATAATTTTATTCATAGGCAATCACTTCTTTATGTGTTTGTTTATGTCTGTTTGGGTTGACTATGTTTTGCATGTATTGAACTCCCCTAATCCGATGAGGCCGTTAAGAACTTTGTCGTTATGGGAACGGCACATGAAACAAGTTCTTAACTCCATAGGGGAGGATTAGAAACTTCTCCAAGTCGATGAGTCCGAAAGACAGTGGGAGTGTCGACCTTGACTTTGTTGAGACTTGCTTGTGTGATTATGTCCTTTTGAAGGATCACTCAGTTTCATAGAGTGATAAGTTCATATGTTGATGCATTCATAATACATAAGGGTGATTGTTACAAGAACTTCATCACTGAGATGTCTTGCATGAGAACATTCCTAAATGGGAAAGGAAGTTTCCTGAAACTTCCAGATTAGGGAATATCTCACAGGTCAATGAAATGATTCATTAATCCTTAAACTTGAAATTCTGTAATGTCTCATATGAGCTAACTCTGTAATCTTTGATATATGCTCAAAAGGGTGTCGACATACTGACACCTGAACTACGGCTGTTGGGATTACACAAGTGGCATATGTAGAATTAGTAGAATCAATAAAGGACCTACACTTATTACAAGAACAAGAATGATCTCTTACTGATTGAATTGTTCCATTAAACTTAAGTCCTTGGCCAAGGTGGATAAAAGATCAAGACATCTAGAAAATGGGGTTTTCTAGGATTGAGATCGAAATGGATATGAAACGAACTTAACTTTAAAGATCAAGAATATTTGGGCTTTGAGAATATTCTCATGCCTTAATTCTTGATTGAGAGATGGAGTTATAGGAGGATCGTATTTCACTGATTGTCAATGACTGAAAGGTTCTTCGATTCATTTTGTTATTCGGCTAGGGGTCACACACCCATTGCTAGATTACGGTAGTGTGATCTGTGAAGTGATTAATTAATTAGGGAATTAATTAATTGTTGTCACTCCTAATCCAATAATGAACCTAAAGGGTCACACACAAATGCCAGAACACGAGGGTTATGGTAGGATGTTAATATGATTAACGAAGGATCAAATTGTTGATCAAAAATGGAGATTGTAACACGTGGGCATTGCCACATATCAAGGACACGTGACTGCCAGTTGTCACGTAGCCACTGTGTGGCTGCCACGTGTCATGCACACGTGGCACGTACGATGTTCCATTTGTGCAATTATGTTACACGTGAATTCTTTTCTAGAATTAATTAATTAAATTGTAATTAATTAATTTTAGTCTTTTAATTAATTATTGAATTAATTGTTAAGACTATTGTCAAATAAACTTTACCCAATAAATAATTAATTGAGAATTAATTTATTTATTGAATATTGGCTTTTAACTTTAGGAAAGTTGAAAAGTCCAACTTCCTATTTTAGGAGAACAAGTTGGGAACTTATTTTCTCTAATTAAATTAAATAATTAATTAGTTAATTAGTGAGCAAGAAAACAAAGTCCACTAGGTTTATGAAACCCTAGGGATTTTCGAACCACTCTAGTATAAGTACTAGAGTGGTGCTTCTATTATTCTTTAGACCAACACTCACGAAGTGTTAAGTTTTTGAGAAAACTTAAAAGAAAAGTTTTCAAAGAAAAAATTATCCTAGTCATTAACACAAGTTATAGAACTAGCATTCTCACTTGCTTGATCGTGTTCTAGGACTAGTTTGGATACACTTTGGAGGCCTTCTACTTTGGAGTCTAAATCGAAGGACCGTTCGAGGGACTTTCCGCTTGAAGGGTGTTTGTTAGGCGGTAACAACATCACAAGAAAGCTTCAATTAAAGTGAGTTTCTTGTTATTCCCAACGCCATAGTACGAAAATTGCAAGACAACAATTAAACTTATGGAAAATTTTAAACTTCCGCTGCTCAACTCTTTCGTGTTTACCAACAAGTGGTATCGGAGCCACCTTGCAACGTTCGTATTGTATCTTTACTGCTTTAAGAATTTTGATGAAAATTCTTGAATTTGAGTATAGGTTGTGTATTCATGGTTTTTATTTGAAATACGAAATTGCCGGATCAAACTGTTTCTTGAAAATTTTACGAAAATTATTTCCCGAATAAATCTGGTTTTAAACTGTTTTGAGTTAGATTTGTTTGAACTGTTTTAATTCGGAATTGAAATTGTTGAATTTGCTGAAATTACGAAATGAGAATGGAATCGGAACGGACTGCATAGCCGTGCAAGCTGGCATGCGGCTAATCGTGCTTTGCGCATGGGGCCGCCGCCCCGCCATATATGCAATCTGCGTAGACGGACCGTCTGGGCGCACTGCCGCGCGCGCAGCGCCTAGGCGCGCCTAGCATGGCCGCCCGCTGTAACGCCCCACTTTTCTAGTGTCCAAGATTACGCCATGTGTTGACTTCTTGTGTGTTTAATTTATGATTTTGTGTTTTGCGTGGCCCTATTTTCAACTCTTTAAGAGTTTAGGGGCTTGTTTGTAATTTTCTCTTTTTAGAGGATTTTTGGTCATTTCTCATTAAATTGAGATTTTGACCTCTTTGACCCTTTTAACGCGTTCGGGGCACCGAAACGAGTCCGTAGACTCTGAGTTTGCCCAATTTTGACGTTGTTAGGCCTTCCTTCCGCTCGTTCTCGCGCGTAAGGATCCGGGATAAAATACCCAGACCCTCGTAAAACGTGCCAACACCTTTCAGCTCTCTCTCTCCCCCCGTTTTCTCTCTTTCCCGGCAAAAACACCTCACACATGCACTAAACACACACAATTCAAACTCGCTCGTTTGTCGGAGGATTTTGACGAACCAATAGTGTTTTTCTAAGAGCTCGATGACGCGATCACAACCGTACCAAGATCTTGGCCCGACACGACCGACGGAGGAGATATTTCTGATTTTTAGTCGCGTTAGGAGGGTGGTGGCAGGCCGCGACTTCGCCGGCCGATTTCGACCGTCTCCAGCGGGCTTTTCATGACACGTGCCCCATGGGTGGAAAGAAGACTTCCCGGTGTAACTTTCCGCATAGGCTGCACGGCCAACGGACACCGCACGACGGCTCACATGCCGATCAATGGGGATGGCGATGGCGCGTGTTACTGTAGCGCCACCAAACGCCACCATCCGGTGACTTTTTCCGGAGAGGGTTAGCGATTTCCAAGATTTTCGACCCTTCTGAGTTCATTTTTGGCATTGGATTGGCGAGAAAGTGGCCGGAAATGGGGTTATCCGGCGAGAGGCAGCGGCGGAGCTTAGAGACGGCGGTTCGGCCTTTTCCGGTGGGATTTTGGTGATAGGTCCTTCACAAGAATTACTCTACTCGACGAGGGGAAGCTTTTCGCGTTGGTGGCGGTTCAAGAACCGGCCGTTGGTGGCGAACCGACGGGTCAACACCGGCCAACTCTCCGGCCATGTTTTCCGGCAATTGAAGCATGGGTTTCGAAGGTCTCGTCACGGGCTTTCCAACGGTATGTTCGGATTTCGTTTTCGTTTTACGGTTTGCGTTTAGTTTCAGTTTTTATTCTAGGAATTTAGTTCGGTTTTTCGCCAGTGAAATCCGGTGTGTTTGATATTTTCTGTAATTGTTTGAGGGCTTTTGTCGAGCAGGCCGAGGCGCACGTTTCTGTGTTTCAGGGGATTTTTCTGGCCACCGGAGGTGGTGGTTCAATGGCTGTCAGTGGCAGTCCGACAGGCTCCGGCGACGGCGTTCCGACGCCTTCCGGACAGCATGTTTCATTCGTCGTGGTGAGTCTACCACCGCTTTTCGTTCATCAATCGGACACCCTGTTGATTTTATATGAATTTCTGAAGTTATTGTATTTTATACGTTAATTGTTTTAAATTGTAATTTGATCTTGTACGCTCGATTAATCGATGATTATGAATTGTATGATGTATGATAATATGATATGATTTATGAAAACTCGAATTCCTAACTCATTGATTTTATAGGCCTCGTTTCGTGTCGATTACTTACCTTAATTGATTTAATTGTGAACTATTTGAATATATTTGAGTTCGCATAATTACTCCACGTGCTTATTTGATTTAAAATACGAACTTAGCGTTCATGAATCATATGTGTAGCTTCAATTGTATGTTTAATTGTTACTTGGCACCTTAAATGCACACCTGAACATTTCTTGACTTTTATAATTATTATATATTGAATCATTGCATAACATATTGATACCATTTCGTGGACATTGTCGTGCGTCTTATTTGGTTCATATTGAGTCTCCTCTCACGGGTACACATTGTTTCCTTTATTGTACGGTTCTTCTCCAGGGTGGAGACTTCTGGATCGAATAGGCACCCGTATTGCTCTTGTTTTTGTTCTTGTCTAGTGGTATTCCAGGTGAGGGTGTTTTTCATTCTAGTTACGTATTAACCTTAAAACCTGCATGAGTAAGTTTTGGCTAAGATTCTATAATTATAAGTATATTGATTTCAACCAAGTTATCGAGTAAATGTTAATTGAAACTGAACCTATTGTTATTGTTATTGACTGACCGTTCCTGTTTTGGCGAGATACTATACTGCACATTGGTTGTGGGCCCTGGAACTTGTGTATTGAGCGAGCTGGGGAGGCATCGGGCCGACGGTAAGCTCTTGCATAGTTCCACACTGTTGGGATGACCCCTGAATCCACTAGGAGATTAATGGAGGAAGGAGTTACGAGCTTAGGGAGTCATGCACCCTATGCTCACCGTGACTGGATGGTGAAGGCTTGCAACCTTCCCATCATTGGAGGGAAAAGGAGACTGGGTGGTGAGTCCGGTACCACGGGCTTCCCTCGGGTTACTGATTGATTGTACTGATTGACTGTACTGAGTGTGAACACTATTACACTATTGTACAGTATAGTAATGATTGAATTGCATGATCACCTTTACAATTGAAACCTAATTATTGTACACTGTCGAAGATTGGTTGGAGATTGTGCACGCTCACTCGCCGAGCCACTGATTGCCTGAAAGTGTAATTAATTATAACTTGAAGGTTGTAAAGTCCGAGCATAGAGTAATTGATTTCTGGCCCTTCACGGGAACTACTTTACCTAGAACCTTGCTCGGGATTTACAGCTTGCATGTGCATGTTTCTATATATATGTATACCTCCTGCTCACTCAGCCTTCTAGAGACTGACCCCTCTTTTCCCTTTCCTTCCAGTTTCTTTTGCAGGTATTGGTTACTAGGCGGAGTTAGAGTTGTCGAGTCATTGTTCAAGTTTCACCCACTTACATTCACTGTATGCTATATTGTTTCTAGTATTGTATTGACTTATTTTGTTGGCCGGTGTGCCACTTATTGAATTGATATTATTTTGGGACAGGTTAGGATAGGTTCTGGAGCTAGTTGAACCCGTTGTTATGTTGTTGCACTGTATTAATTCGGGACAGGTTAGGACAGGCGTATTGATTAGCGGAACCCGTATTTAAATTCTTGTTGGATTTCATTTATTTCTTTGATATTACATGAATGATTGCCTTGCTTTCATATTTTGGTTATTGTTGATTGTTCCAGGGTTAGTTTCCGCCTAGTCAGGACTGTCATTTTTGTTTGTCACCCGTTCGCTGTGAGTCCGTTCATGTATGGACGACTTATTTCATATGTGGATTAGACTCATAGTGCGGGGGATGTAGTGCCTGTCGTCAAGGGTGCTACATCTTTAAGTGGTATCAGAGCTCCAGGTTGTAAAACCGGAGTTCTAGTGTCATGTCGTGTCAAGTCTAAGTCGTACGGCTTAGGAACTACTTGATAACTTGTACATTTCATCGTTTTTAACCTTGAAATGTGATTATTTGAAAACTTTGTTGATTTATATGTTGCATTTTGCATCGAATCCATGCTTTTGGTGTTAATTATATGGCATGCGCATGTATTAATCGCATGCATCTATTTTGAAATGAGTTCTGATTTATAGGTTACGAAGATAATATCAAACCACGGCTAATTTCTGCGACAACCACAATCTATCACAAGCTCTTTTCTTTAGCTTGGAGGTTATAAGGAATGCATCAGGGATTTTATAAAAAAATTTCAAAAGTTGGGATCTTTTAGTAGGCTTTGGTTCGGATGATAAGAACCCTTGATGAGATGGGATT
This sequence comes from Lantana camara, assembly GCA_037501455.1. Lineage (NCBI taxonomy): Eukaryota > Viridiplantae > Streptophyta > Magnoliopsida > Lamiales > Verbenaceae > Lantana > Lantana camara. The sequence continues at coordinate 41,243,874 of CM074857.1, read as the reverse complement.
TGGGGCGTGTAATGATGATTCTGATTCACGAGTTCAACCCTTATGTCTACACTGCAAAGATTCCTCAACTGGATTCCGTAAGAGCATTCATTCAAGAAAGAAGTAAAGGAAAATATGGAAAATAGTATGGCTTGGGATTTCGATCGCGGAAGGAATAAAGGAAGTCAAGTAATCCGGTGGATAAAAAAAAAAATTTGGGAGATAATCATGCTACAGGTTTTATCTAGTTGGGGTATTTTCGAGATCCAAGCTGAATTATCGTGTTGCAGTGTCACGTTAAAAAACATGAAGCAATAAATGGGAACGATCAAGAAAGGCAAAGAATTTCTGGGTGGATTTTGGGCGATCAAGTATAAACAATTGGAAGGGGAGTTCATTTAATTATTCGAACTTCTAAAGAGTAAACCAAGGAAGTTTTGATCAAAGTGACAACCATGAAGAAGATTCGGTCAACAATTGGAGAGTGATTATTAAAGAAAAGGCAGGATGCTAATTCCATGAGCATAGAAGGCTTCGGGTTCAAGAAATCGTAATCTCAAGCCGTGGATAAAGCTTCCCATTACTACGGTGACAGGTTCAATGCATCCATAAGCATGTGCATCATCCACCGCTTTACATTATTTAAATTTTTTTAGTAATATACGCTTCTTCAATTGACATACTTGCTCAAACGTGTTGCATTATTAATTATTTGAAAACATGCTACGTGCATTGGCATTCTTAACTGGCATGCATTATCTAGTGTTTACTTGATAGGAATCTTCTTTGCTTCCCCCTCAAGCATTACTCTGACCGAGTCTCATTTGAATCAAGAAGAGAAGAAATATTTGGGTTGCAAATCGTGAAAAAAGAAAAAGAAAAAAGAAAATACCAAGAATTGGAAGGTGGAATCGGAGACTGGAAAGAGAGAGGTAAGTGGCTACCCTTACCTATAATTTCAAGGCAATTGTGAGTGAGATCACGGGGCACATGGAACAACTAAAATCATTTAAACCAAGGATGCAAAAATGATGAAATTGAGGATCTGTTATCCGCGAGGCGGTGTAATAAATTCAAGGAATTAGGATAGAAAATTCTTAAGGGGAGAGTACGGCTGCTCATAAACTTAAATTTACAGTAGTGTTCGAGGAAGTTACTTCTCGTGGTAACAATGGAAATACAAGCCATGACGGACATAAAAGACCTAATGATAGTGACAGGAAAAGAATGAGATGGCCTTGACAGTTTAAACCTTTAAAGTAGAAGTCAAGTTACTACACCCGGGTTGAAGATTTCCACCAGGCATCGAAGGGAGTAGCTCGTTTGGAAATTCATAAGTACGTGATTCAGACATCGAAGATCCCATTTAAATATTGAGCAAAATTCGAATAAATAGGTGTTTTATCACGGTAATAAAATTCCTAGCATTCCATCAATAGGATTTAGGACTTAATAAGTGAAACTAATTGCTGTCTCACGAGTCGTGGGGTAATTAGTGTAGCTTATTAACTCTTAGTTTCCTAATTAATTATTTTAAATAATTAATATTTCTTGACCATTTTAGAATGGGCGATGTCTCACGAGTCGTGGGTCGTTCCGGACTAAGTTTGGTTGAGATCTTATGAGTGATGGGTCCTGCTCAGCACTAAAGTAGATACGGATATCTCACGAGTCGTAGGTCCATGATTGAAAGATTAGTGATGCAAAAATATTACTAGGAATTCCATGGGGATGAAATCAGCAATTAGTACCCACCTAAAGATTCTTAGACCTTTGGATGTCTCACGAGTCGTGGGTCCAAAACTAAGAATGCTTGGGATCCTAGTACCCATTGAGAAAATAAGTTTCTTCTAAAGTCATTGGGATTTCTAGAATTTCTAAAAACAGTGGGAGAACATATTTCTAAAGACCTTGATAATATGTAATCGTTATTATTCAGCACGCTCATGATTTCTCTGTTTTTCCATTTAGGTTGGAGTTCTGTGATTCTCCACAATTAAAATGGTAACCAAAAACCCTCTAGTATCCATCCTCGAATCAAACAAGTTGACGGGGCCCAATTACTTTGATTGGCTTCGGAATCTAAAGATCGTTTTAGATTCTGAAAAGAGAAGATATGTTCTCTTCGAGGGAGATCCTGTCACTGAAGGTGAGGCTCCAACTCAGGCTGAAAGAGAGGCAATTGCAAAATGGTCTGAAGATAATCTTCAAGCCCGTTGCCTCATGCTGGCCAACATGTCTCCGGACATGCAAAGGCAACACGAGTCAGTGGAAAACGCTTGGGAGATTTATGACCATCTAAAGTAATTATACCGCCCCAAAGAGCGTGTTTTAAGGTACAACACCTCTGAGGAGCTCTTTAATCTCACAATGAAAGAAGGTACAAGTGTCCATGAGCACGGTCTGAAGTTTCTTGCTTTGAACGAGAAACTGACCTCCATGGAAATGCCACTGAGCGAAGAAATCATTGTAGATTTGTTGCTTGCATCGCTTCCACCATCATTCAATCCTTTCGTGTTAAACTTCAACATGAATCATCCTCATCCAAAACTCCCTTTAATGGTAAAGTGGAACGTGCCACTAAAGTGTTGGATTTAATCCATACTGATGTCTGTGGACCACTTAGTGTAAGTACGAGAAACAATCATCAGTATTTCATAACCTTCATAGACGACTTTAGTCATTTTGGTTATGTGTACTTAATGAAGTGCAAATCCGAAGCCTTTGAGAAATTCTTGGAATTTCAAAAGGAGGTTGAGAACCAAACTGGTCACAAGATTAAGACACTTCAATCTGATCGAGGTGGCGAGTATCTAAGTGACAAATTCCTTAGTCATCTCAGAGATAATGGAATTATCTCTCAGTGGACTCCTCTAGGAACTCCTTAATTAAATGGAGTTTCGGAGAGAAGGAACAGAACCTTACTTGATATGGTTTGTTCCATGATGAGCTTCACTGAATTGCCACCTTTATTCTGGGGTTATGCCTTAGAATCAACAGTTAAGATTCTGAATCTTGTTCCCTCCAAATCTGTACCTAAAACCCCATTGAGATGTGGTTTGGCAAAATCCCTAATTATTTTTACTTAAGAATTTGGGGTTGTCCTGCTTACATAAACAGGACAGTGGGAGATAAGCTTGAAGCTAGATTAAGATTATGTAACTTCGTAGGATATCCTAAAGAATCAATAGGATATTATTTCTACAATCCTCTTGAACAAAAGGTCTTTGTGTCAAGAAATGCTACTTTTCTTGAGGACTCGTTCCTTAAGGAGAAGAAAGGCAAGATCGCAGAACTCGAAGAGGTTCGAGACCAAGGTCCCACACTAAGTTCGAAGAATAATGTCCATCAGCCAATCGCAGAGAGTGATACACGCGAAAATCCTCCCATAGTAAAACGTTCTGAATGTATTCCTAGACAACCAGAGAGATGGTATGGTTTTCTCCACCAAACATCTCAAATGGATAATGATCCATTAACTTATGAGAAGGCACTGTTAGACTCAGACTCTGAACGGTGGAAAGAAGCAATGAAATCCGAGATGGATTCCATGTACTCTAACCAAGTTTGGACCTTGGTTTATCTACTTGATGGGATCAGGCCCATAGGGTGTAAATTGATATATAAGTGCAAGCTTGGAGTAGATGGAAGCGTGGCAGCCTTTAAAGCAAGATTAGTTGCTAAAGGTTTCACTCAAAGACCAGGTGTAAACTTTAATAAAACCTTCTTCCCGGTTGCAATGCAAAAATCCATTCGGATCTTGCTTACCATTGTAGCATATTATGGCTATGAGATATGGCAAATGGATGTGAAAACTGCCTTTCTCAATGGAGATATTGACAAAGACATTTACATGGAGTAATCCATGGGTTTCACATTCAGTGGGAGCGAACAAAAGGTTTGTAAGCTCCAGTTTGTAAGCTCCAACGTTCAATCTATGGATTGAAACAAGCTTCTAGGAATTAGAACATTCGATTTGATGAAGCAGTCAAATCGTTTGGCTTTATTCAAAATCCGAATGAATCCTGCGTGTACAAGAAAGAATTGGAAACCTCGGTTCAATTTCTGATACTTTATATAGATGACATCCTCCTAATTGGAAATGCGAAAGATGACATAAAAGTAACAAAGTCTTGGTTATCGAACCAATTTGAGATGAAGGATCTTGGTGATGCATCCTACATTCTCGGGATAAAGATCTATCGGGATAGATCTAGGAGATTATTAGGATTGTCACAGTCAGTTTACATAGACAAAATACTAAAGAGGTTTAGTATGGAAGAATCCAAACGTGGAAAACTTCCAATGGGCCAGGGAACAGTTCTTTCTAAGAAGCTGTGTCCCAAGATTGAACTTGAAAAGTCCAGGATGTCCAAAATTCTTTATGCATCAGCTATAGGAAGCATAATGTTTGCGATGCTATGTACTCGACCAGATGTGGCTTATGCACTTATCGTGACTAGTCAATTCCAATCTGACCTTGGTGAATGTCACTGGACTACTGTAAAGAACATCCTTAAGTACTTACGAAGAACTAAGGATTTGTTCTTGGTTTACGGAGGCCAGCAAGATCTTGTCATTAGAGGATTATGTGATGCATGCTTTGCATCAGACATGGATGACTTTAAATCCATGTCAGGGTACATATTCTGCCTGAACGGCGGAGCAGTGAGTTGGAAAAGTTCCAAGCAAGCAACCAGTGTAGATTCGACCACTGAGGCCGAATACTTAGCTGCAAACGATGCAGCTAAGGAAGGTGATTGGGTAAGAAACTTCATCCATGAGCTAGGTGTAGTTCCTAGCATTAAAGACCCCGTTACAGTGTTTTGTGACAACACCAGGGTAGTTGCTCAAGCAAGAGAACCAAGATCTCACTAAAGGACCAAGCACATTTTGAGGAAGTATCACTTAAATCGTGATATCATCAAGAGAGGAGATGTGCAAATTGAAAGGGTCACATCGGCAGAGAACATGGCAAATCCACTTACTAAAGCCCTTAGTCAACAGGCTTTCGAAGGACATCTTCAGAAGATGAGTCTTAGATTAGCACCTGATTGGCTTTGACGGGCAAGTGGGAGATTGTAAGGAATAGTGCCCTTAAAGCAGATGTTTGCTTTACTATTTTCTTGCGAAATCACAAATAGTCTTTGAATAATAAACGAGATGATTTTGTTCATAGGCAATCACTTCTTTATGTGCTTATTTATGTCTGTTTGGGTTGATTGTGTTTTGCATGTATTGAACTCCCCTAATCCGATAAGGCCATTAAGAACTTTGTCATTATGGGAACGGCACATGAAACAAGTTCTTAACTCCATAGACGAGGATTAGAAACTTCTCCAAGTCGATGAGTCCGACAGACAGTGGGAGTGCCGACCTTGACTCTGCTGAGACTTGCTTGTGTGATTATGTCCTTTTGAAGGATCACTCAGTTTCATGGAGTGATAAGTGCATACCTTGATGCGTTCATAATATATAAGGGTGATTATTACAAGAACTTCATCACTGAGTTGTCCCTCGTGAGAACATTCCTAAATGGGAAAAGAAGTTTCCTGAAACTTCCAAATTAGGAAATATCTCACAGGTCAATGATGTGATTCATTAATCCTTAGACTTGAGATTCTATAATGTCTCATATGAGCTAACTCTGTAATCTTTGATATAGGCTCAAAAGGGTGTTGATATACTGACACCTGAACCACGACTTATGTTAAGATTACACAAGTGGCATATGCAGAATTAGTAGAATCAATAAAGGACCTACACTTGTTACAAGAACAAGAATGATCTCTAATTGATCGAATTGTTCGTAGTCCATTAAACTTAAACTGTAGCACCCTATACGTAGAGATACCACACCCCCGCACCATAGCTCAGTCCACATACGAAATGGATAATCCGTACATGAACCAAAACTAGAGCGAACGGGTGACAAAAGAAAAGAAACCACTAGCTAGGCGTGTAACGACCCGGTTTTTCAATTTTATTAATATGTCATATTTGCTTCTAAATTGCGCAATTAAATTATTTAATTATGTGATTAATTGTTTTTACGTGGTTCATATTTAATTTTATTATAAATTGTTATTATTTTATTTTATCATATTATATTTTAATTCGATATTATTTTAAAACCTAATTCGTATTTTTAAGTATTAATATAAATATAGATATATATTTCTTTAATTATTGTTAGTTAATGATTAATGTTAATTATGTTGTTAATTAATCATGCTTTAATTAATTAATTACATGACTTTAATTATGCTTATAAATTAATTTGATTTATTTAATTAAAATATTTATGCATGAATTGCATGAATGTGCATGTTGTTCATTTTGTGTGTCGTTCTTATATGAATTGATATCGAATTGCCACGAATTTGTAGTATGTCGTAAATATATGTGTTATGAACATGCCTATATGCTCGGTTTATGTTTTCGAATTCATTTGATATGTTAACGAATTTAATTTGATTCGAGGAACCAAATCGAGGGCTAACGAGCACTTAGCGTACCCTTGGTTCCGAATTTAATATCCTGAGCTCGGGAACTCGGATTCGAGTTTCGTCAACCCCGCTGAACTCGTAACGAGAATTCGAGTTTAGTAAACTTAGCCTTATATTTTTCCTAAGTCATTTGAACCTCCGAAATTCAACCGAAAAACGAGGCGGCGACCAAATGACCTTGTTGCACTAAAATGACCATATCTTGCTCAAACCTTGACCAAATTAACTATGGTTGGATGCTATGGAACCCTAAATCAACCCTCTATTCATCCATTAACCCCCCAAATCGAGATAACCCTCCCCACCTACTGAAAATATCTCAAACACTTTCTGCTCCCCAGTCTCTCCCGTAACTCAAGCTTTGCCATGAGATTCAAGCTCAAATCTCCTTCCAAACCTCCATTAATCCACAAGGTAAGCTTGGATATGTTATGTACATAGTATATGAGTCATTTTCATCCTTTCATTCACGAATTTGAGCATGGATTCATGATTTCTGGGCGGGTTTTCCGAAATGAAGAATTTTGGGCAAAATTTTGATTTCACTCGATTCTTGTTGGTTTTGATTAATTCCATTAATTCCAAGCTTGAGATTGATTGTTTTGACATCCTTATATCATTTATGATCATTGATTTCTTGGTGGTTGAAGTATTAATGAGATATTGATTATGGTACCTTGAGAGAAATTCCTTGAAATGTCACGATGCTTCCATTTCTTGTTTGAGCTTGTTTGGAACTGATATATATGTTGAAATGGTATTGCTTAGATGAGTATTTATTGTTCTCTACTGGTATGGTTGTGTGGAATTGATGAGGATCGTTCTTGCCCTATTTTTCCCGTAAGCCTTGCCCTATTTTTGGTTGATTAACTGCTGTCAAAAACTGCTATGATACCTTCTCTCTTTGGCTGTCCATTTTCGTGGCTTCTTGGTGTGTGTAGTGGATGTGTTCATGCTGCTTTTCATGCTTAATTTAGCTGCCTTTGTTGCTTGCATTTCTCGCATAAATAGCTGCTCTGTTTTTGCATTATTTACTGCTAACAGCGGCGTCTCGGCTGTGCGACACGGGTATGTCTCTTTCCTCCCTTCCGGCGTGTAACGGGGGTGCTGTCTGGGCCTGGGGGTGTCTCGGTCTGGGCTTGGGAGGTGACACGGGGGTGTCACCCCGTTTCTTCTGATCTTTTTCCTGTGTTTTTCTGGGTGACTGCTGTGTATTACATATATGTTTGTTGCTGCTGCATATATGTATATATAGGTTCTGTGTGTGTGCTTGGCTTGTGTGAGTAAGTGCATGCATGTGTATATAATCTAGAGTATATATTTGTGCTGAGTTGTGTGCGTGTGTATGCATGGCTGCTGTGGTTGGGTGCTGTGTGTGTGTGTTGCATGCATGGGTGTGGTGTTATATATATATGCATAGTTTGTGTGTTGTGTGAGTACGTGCATGCATGTGTGAGTTTATGTATGTATATATTATATATATTGTATATATGCATGGCTTTGCATGTGTTTATATGTGTACGTATATATATATATATTTATATATAACATATATACATATGTTATTATATGATTATATACTTATTATATTATATATATTTATTATATATTTTAAATATTATTTGATTTAATTCAATTTTGAAATTTATTGATTTCTATTTCGCGTATTTATTCTACCAACTATTGATTGAACGTTTATTTATTTTATTCCTAAATGTAAATATGAATATTATGTGTTATGATTATTAAATGAATTCTTGGATTAATTGATATGCATTATGAATTTATGAATTTATGAATTTGAATGAAATATATGAACGAATGGTTTGATTATATGTTTTAAATTCCTTAATAGTGCACATGAACATTTTCATGACTTAATACGATCTTTTAAGCATTCATATCGTGATCATTACATTGCCGACCGTCCTATTTGGTTCATTTGGAGTCTCGAGTCTCACGAACACGTCATATTGTCTTTTGTACAGTTTATCTCCAGGGTGGAGAGATCTTGATCGTTCGGGCACTTGGTACTCGTATCCTTGTATCGTCACGGTTCAGGTGAGGGTGTTTTCGTTCTAGTTACGTATGAAACCCTACAACCCTTATGTGAAAAGCTTTGGCCAAAACCTTATGGTTATATATATGTACTTTTAAAGTAAAGTTATCGAGTAAATATTGATCGAGTAAACCCCTTTTCAAATGATTTATAAATTATGTTATGTACTTATGAATTGGAATGTTTGGCGAGACTCATTTATGATTTATGATTGTATGGGCCCCGGGACTTAGTATATGTGGCTAACCGAGGAAGCAAGGGCTGACGGGGATCCCATATACTAGTCCCAACCAACTACGACGATACCGGCCCTCGCTAGGAGGTTTAGCGGGGAATGGGAGCTGAGCGCCCTTGGGGGAGTCATGAAACCCCATTGGCCTATGTATGAGGTGGTCGGGTCTTGCTAACCCGTCCACCACCCGGAGGAAGAAGGTTAGAACTTGATTTATGATTTATGATTATGTTATGATTGTTATGCACCGTGCGGGAAGGCCGGGACACGGATTGCCCAAACGAATATGAATTATGATATATGATCTGTATGTATTATGATATATTGCATGATCGCCTAATCAGCATATTAATGATAATTGTCGTACACGGTCGGAGTTTGGTTGGAGTTTGTGCACGCTCACTCGCCGAGCCTTATGTTTATATATGATTTATGAACGTAGTGAATAAATATGATTAGTTGTAAAATCCGAGTATTGCTTGGTTATTCTCTTGCCCTTTTTGGGAACTAACTTTAAATAAAACCTTTACTCGGAATTTATGACTTGCATGTGCATGTTTCTTATATTTACGTATTGCTTCTGCTCACTCAGTCTTCTAGAGACTGACCCTCTCCCTCCCCAACATTTTAGCGTGCAGGTTTGGCTTTGGAGTCTCGAGCTAGGCGGAGTTACGTTGAGTTTGAGTCGATCAAGTTAAGTTAGAAGCGTCTCTGCATTCACCTTATGCATTTATGTTGTGATTGATTCGACATTGTGAGATCATGGATTTGAGTCTTATATAATTGCTATTGAATTGATTTTATTGGGCTTTGTTTATGAGATTAAAAGAGGCCTGAAGAGCCCAAGTCTGCTTATGGTTTGTATGTTTGAGTTTTAGTTGTCAAGGCTCTATATTTTGTTGTTTGGTTGTTGTTGCAGGGTCTAAGTTCCGCCTAGCTTAGGAGGGTTTTATGTTTGTCTCCCGTTCGCTATGGTTTGATACGGGTGCGGATTTACCATTTCGTTACTCGTGTTGAGCCATAGTGCGGGGGATGTGGTGCCTCACGTGTGGGGTACTACATCCTTAAGTGGTATCAGAGCCCGGTTGCAAAACCGGTGTTCTCGAGTCATGTTGGAGTCAGTCTAAGTCGATCGGCATAGGGACTACGTGATATTGTGTGCTTTGCATCGATCTTGAATATGGAATTTGGTTTCTCTTAAGAATTTTGTTGAATTACTTGTTGCATCTTATACGGATTCTTGTCTTTCGTATCGAATATGTGCCATGAACATGCACTAATTGCATGCATCTATTCTTGAAATGAGTTATGATTTCCAGGTTATAAAGATGATATCATACCACGGCCAAGTTTTATGATCACAACAACCTATTGCAAATTCCTTCGGAGGCATGGAAGATAGGAAGGATGCCCGAGGAGGAATGTGGAGAATGCTAGCCGTGTGGCTTTATAGACTGAGTTGCAATTAACGGTTAGGATTCAGAAGGGGAGGATTGACCTTGGCGATGCTATGGCAAAGGAACTTTTGGTGGAATAGGAATAGGAGTTAATCAAGGGATGGTTGTGACTCAGAAGATCAACTTATGTGAATCCACTACTCGAAGTGCATTAATTGGATTCTACGGGATCTTTCAACCTAAGGAATGAAGTGCACAAAACCTTGAAGATATCTTGGTCCCGGATTTGGGGCATTGAAGAGGTATTAAAAATTAAGAGGAGTAGAGTTAACAGGGGTCCGATAGGGGTTATGCACCAAGGGTCTACAAAGAAGGACTTCGAACTAAGCCTAGTGATTAGAATTCGGGTTCTGGAAGGCAAGCATTTGGGTAAAAACAAATAGAGGGAAGGTGGCGATATTGAGAACAGAATTTGAGTTCGCTTTCCAAATCCAAGCGGAATTGTCATGTTGTGAAGTGAATTGGAAGATATGGAGCAACGAATGGAAACGGTAAAGAAAGGAAATCATGCGCTCAAATATAAGCAATTGGAGGTGAGTTGAATTCACAAAGGGTAAGTGCGGAATTCTTGATTGAGAGGACAATTAGAAGTAAGGGTCGAATTTCGAGGAGAGGTGTGGATGCTAACTCCGTGGACGTGGAAGAATTAGGGATCACGAAATTACAATCTCAGATAGTGGAAGGTTCTAGTGATTTACAAAGATTCATGGAAAACTTGAAGACCGTGGGAACGATAAGGAATAATCACCAAGTCAAAGTAACCTCGGGATTGGAGGAACGAAGAAAAGCTACTGAGCTAATAGCTTACCACATTGGTGACAGGTTTCAAAACATTCATAGCACGTGCATCATATTTTGCATTAATTATTTATTCTTTTGTTCTTATGTTATCCGTGCATTTCTAATTGGTTTCGTTGCGCTAATGTGTTGTATAATTGCTTGATGTAAAGGTGACACATGCATCGTCATTTTAACCCGACATGCATTTAGTGTTTAATTGATAGGAAGTTCTTTCGCCTCAACTATCAAGTATCACTTGCACGAGCCACTTTCGAATTCAATAAGGATGACTTCGGGGAAACAAAGAATTTCAAGTAAGGGATAGGTTATTGGAAACGGGAATTCATAGGGAGAAGCGAGATTAGAGTTGATTACGGGGTGGTTGGATAGGACAAGAATAGACGAGGGGTTTCGGACATTAAGCGAATTAGAAGGGAAGTTGAAATGCAAAACCTTGGGGTGGCCTTGTGATCAAAATCCTCCCTAATGGGATTTACTCATCAAGAATTTCGATAAAAGAAGAATCAATGGAGTTCAACATGGGACAACAGATATTTAAGGGGGAGAGCACGACCGAGGAACAAATTGGACGATTGAAAGGGTGCTCGAAGAAATATTTTAGTAGGAATAATGAAATTGCAAATTAAGGAAGACCTGGAAGTCCTATTAGTGATGATCAGAGATAAATAAGACGGCTTGAATGGTTAAGTTGTTAAGAGGAGAGTTAAGTTACTAAATCCGGTTGAAGTCTATCACTAGGAATAAAGGAAATGATTTAGAGAATATTCTTATGTGTAGAATATGGATCTGGGATAACAAAGTTATAAGGGAGCTTCTGTGAACCCTAAGTGAGAATTGACAAGAGAGAGAGTCGAATAAAGTTAGCATATAATGGAATGATGGCGATCAAGAGTAATCCAATAAAGTACAAAGGGGATTCAATAATGACAATATTATCAAGTCTTCGGTTAGTCCCACGATAATTCGGAAGGAAATTTAAGAAGAAACCAAACCGGAAAGGATGATCATTGGAGGATTTACATCGAACTTCAAAACGCATCAAGAACATTCTATCTCCGGTTCAAGAAATGTGGGGCCAGATACAGAATATAACCTTAAGGGGTTAAAGAGATTGAATGGATAACATGAACGGAAGATAGAAAAGGATTCGTGTTAAGGTAGATCCTAATGACGAATACCTCAAGGTAGGGATTGAATCGTCAAGGTTGTCAGGAGTAGTTATCCTCGAGGGTATTTTAAACTCCGATATGGGTAAGATAGTAGATATGGACCTAACTTCAAGACGGATGGTCTAAGGGTATTCGGGAAGTCAAATTCGGTTAATTAAAAAGAGTTGGTTGGTCGAACGAGGGTTAAGGGAAATGGTGAAGACTGGAAGCAGTACTAGGCAGAAGGCATCTAAGAGTATAATCCTTAAAGGATTCATCAACTGTTTCATCGGAGTACCTGGAAAGGTTAAAGACAAGCTGAACAATGAGCCTATCCCCGGCACAGATCACACACTGGACAACTTACAAATTTAAATTTCTTAGCTACGGTGAACGGTACATAAAACATTCATGGCATAAGCATACCTACAATTTAATTTAAATGATTCTTGATATTCTGTACCTTATTAATTGATTATTTTCGTTGTACTGGATTATGTTGTATTTGAGGTTTATTACATGTCCTTGTGTGATTCTAAATTTTGGGTTTTGCGTGTGTTGCTTGGGAGTATTGGAGACTTCCTTGTCTTATTTTGTTTGAGAGACGGGGTCCTTTCTTTGTTTCTAAGAGACGGGGATTCTCTTATTTTTGTTTGAGAGACGGGGTACTCTCTTTGCTTGCGAGGGACGGGGTTCTCTCATTGTTGCTCGAGAGACGGGGCTCTCTCCTTGTTGTTTGCGAGAGACGGGGAATCTCTCATTGGTGATTTTAAGCGTGCAGTGAATCCGAGGACGGATTCTTTTTAAGGGGGAGAGATTTTAACGCCCCGGTTTTTCAATTTTATTAATATGTCATATTTGCTTCTAAATTGCGCAATTAAATTATTTAATTATGTGATTAATTGTTTTTACGTGGTTCATATTTAATTTTATTATAAATTGTTATTATTTTATTTTATCATATTATATTTTAATTTAATATTATTTTAAAACCTAATTCGTATTTTTAAGTATTAATATAAATATAGATATATATTTCTTTAATTATTGTTAGTTAATGATTAATGTTAATTATGTTGTTAATTAATCATGCTTTAATTAATTAATTACGTGACTTTAATTATGCTTATAAATTAATTTGATTTATTTAATTAAAATATTTATGCATGAATCTTAATGTATTTATGCATGAATTGCATGAATGTGTATGTTGTTCATTTTGTGCGTCGTTCTTATATGAATTGATATCGAATTGCCACGAATTTGTAGTATGTCGTAAATATATGTGTTATGAACATGCCTATATGCTCGGTTTATGTTTTCGAATTCATTTGATATGTTAACGAATTTAATTTGATTCGAGGAACCAAATCGCGGGCTAACGAGCACTTAGCGTACCCTTGGTTCCGAATTTAATATCTTGAGCTCGGGAACTCGGATTCGAGTTCCGTCAACCCCGCTGAACTCGTAACGAGAATTCTAGTTTAGTAAACTTATCCTTATATTTTTCCTAAGTCATTTGAACCTCCGAAATTCAACCGAAAAACGAGGCGGCGACCAAATGACCTTGTTGCACTAAAATGACCATATCTTGCTCAAACCTTGACCAAATTAACTATGGTTGGATGCTATGGAACCCTAACTCAACCCTCTATTCATCCATTAACCCCCCAAACCGAGATAACCCTCCCCACCTACTGAAAATATCTCAAACACTTTCTGCTCCCGAGTCTCTCCCGTAACTCAAGCTTTGCCATGAGATTCAAGCTCAAATCTCCTTCCAAACCTCCATTAATCCACAAGGTAAGCTTGGATATGTTATGTACATACTATATGAGTCATTTTCATCCTTTCATTCATGAATTTGAGCATGGATTCATGATTTCTGGGCGGGTTTTCCGAAATGAAGAATTTTGGGCAAAATTTTGATTTCACTCGATTCTTGTTGGTTTTGATCAATTCCATTAATTCCAAGCTTGAGATTGATTGTTTTGACATCCTTATATCATTTATGATCATTGATTTCTTGGTGGTTGAAGTATTAATGAGATATTGATTATGGTACCTTGAGAGAAATTCCTTGAAATGTCACGTATGCTTCCATTTCTTGTTTGAGCTTGTTTGGAACTGATATATATGTTGAAATGGTATTGCTTAGATGAGTATTTATTGTTCTCTACTGGTATGGTTGTGTGGATTTGATGAGGATCGTTCTTCCCCTGTTTTTCCCGTAAGCCTTGCCCTGTTTTTGGTTGATTAACTGCTGTCAAAAACTGCTGTGATACCTTCTCTCTTTGGCTGTCCATTTTCGTGGCTTCTTGGTGTGTGTAGTGGATGTGTTCATGCTGCTTTTCATGCTTAATTTAGCTGCCTTTGTTGCTTGTATTTCTCGCATAAATAGCTGCTCTGTTTCTGCATTATTTACTGCTAACAGCGGCGTCTCGGCTGTGCGACACGGGTGTGTCTCTTTCCTCCCTTCCGGCGTGTAACGGGGGTGCTGTCTGGGCCTGGGGGTGTCTCGGTCTGGGCTTGGGAGGTGACACGGGGGTGTCACCCCGTTTCTTCTGATCTTTTTCCTGTGTTTTTCTGGGTGACTGCTGTGTATTACATATATGTTTGTTGCTGCTGCATATATGTATATATAGGTTCTGTGTGTGTGCTTGGCTTGTGTGAGTAAGTGCATGCATGTGTATATAATCTAGAGTATATATTTGTGCTGAGTTGTGTGCGTGTGTATGCATGGCTGCTGTGGTTGGGTGCTGTGTGTGTGCGTTGCATGCATGGGTGTGGTGTTATACATATATGCATGGTTTGTGTGTTGTGTGAGTACGTGCATGCATGTGTGAGTTTATATATGTATATATTATATATATTGTATTTATGCATGGCTTTGCATGTGTTTATATGTGTACGTATATATATATATATATATATATATATATACATATATATATATATATATAACATATATACATATGTTATTATATGATTATATATTTATTATATATTTATTATATTATATATATTTATTATATATTTTAAATATTATTTGGTTTAATTCAATTTTGAAATTTATTGATTTCTATTTCGCGTATTTATTCTACCGACTATTGATTGAACGTTTATTTATTTTATTCCTAAATGTGAATATGAATATTATGTGTTATGATTATTAAATGAATTCTTGGATTAATTGATATGCATTATGAATTTATGAATTTATGAATTTGAATGAAATATATGAACGAATGGTTTGATTATATGTTTTAAATTCCTTAATAGTGCACATGCACATTTTCATGACTTAATACGATCTTTTAAGCATTCATATCATGATCATTACATTGCCGACCGTCCTATTTGGTTCATTTGGAGTCTCGAGTCTCACGAACACGTCATATTGTCTCTTGTACAGTTTATCTCCAGGGTGGAGAGATCTTGATCGTTCGGGCACTTGGTACTCGTATCCTTGTATCGTCACGGTTCAGGTGAGGGTGTTTTCGTTCTAGTTACGTATGAAACCCTACAACCCTTATGTGAAAAGCTTTGGCCAAAACCTTATGGTTATATATATGTACTTTTAAAGTAAAGTTATCGAGTAAATATTGATCGAGTAAACCCCTTTTCAAATGATTTATAAATTATGTTATGCACTTATGAATTGGAATGTTTGGTGAGACACATTTATGGTTTATGATTGTATGGGCCCCGGGACTTAGTATATGTGGCTAACCGAGGAAGCAAGGGCTGACGGGGATCCCATATACTAGTCCCAACCAACTACGGGGATACCGGCCCTCGCTAGGAGGTTGTGCGGGGAATGAGAGCTGAGCGCCCTTGGGGGAGTCATGAAACCCCATTGGCCTATGTATGAGGTGGTCGGGTCTTGCTAACCCGTCCACCACCCGGAGGAAGAAGGTTGGAACTTGATTTATGATTTATGATTATGTTATGATTGTTATGCACCGTGCGGGAAGGCCGAGACACGGATTGCCCAAACGAATATGATTTATGATATATGATCTGCATGTATTATGATATATTGCATGATCGCCTAATCAGCATATTAATGATAATTTTCGTACACGGTTGGAGTTTGGTTGGAGTTTTGGCACGCTCACTCGCCGAGCCTTATATATATGATTTATGAACGTAGTGAATAAATATGATTAGTCGTAAAATCCGAGTATTGCTTGGTTATTCTCTTGCCCTTTTTGGGAACTAACTTTAAATAAAACCTTTACTCGGAATTTATGACTTGCATGTGCATGTTTCTTATATTTACGTATTGCTCCTGCTCACTCAGTCTTCTAGAGACTGACCCTCTCCCTCCCCAACATTTTAGCGTGCAGGTTTGGCTTTGGAGTCTCGATCTAGGCGGAGTTACATTGAGTTTGAGTCGGTCAAGTTAAGTTAGAAGCGTCTCTGCATTCACCTTATGCATTTATGTTGTGATTGATTCGACATTGTGAGATCATGGATTTGAGTCTTGTATAATTGCTATTGAATTGATTTTATTGGGCTTTTTTTATGAGATTAAAAGAGGCCTGAAGAGCCCAAGTCTGCTTATGGTTTGTATGTTTGAGTTTTAGTTGTCGAGGCTCTATATTTTGTTGTTTGGTTGTTGTTGTAGGGTCTAAGTTCTGCCTAGCTTAGGAGGGTTTTATGTTTGTCTCCCGTTCGCTATGGTTTGATACGGGTGCGGATTTACCATTTCGTTACTCGTGTTGAGCCATAGTGCGGGGGATGTGGTGCCTCACGTGCGGGGTGCTACAAGGCGGGACTAACCCTCAATTATATACAACAATGCATAATGATCCAAGCGTAAACATAAACATCATTCAAGTCCATAACCATCACTTTTATTCATATACCATATCAATTATCCATAATCAATTTATAATATACATAAGTACCAAAACCGTTCATAAGTAATAGAAATGCATCAATAAATTACATGAGCTATAATGGACCCAAAATGAAAGACTCAATCCCACCTAGCACGAACCCTGCAAACCTGAAAATGTGAGGTGTCAGTCTATGAAAGACTGAGTGAGGGGTTTATAAATAAATATTAGCACACATATCATGCAAGTTATAGCCTCGGGTAAGGTTTTATTAGAGGAACAATATAAATTTAAGAATAGGATTAGCTCTCGCCCAAGATTACAACTAAATCAATTTAACATTTAAATCATTATCAATTCAATCCGTGGCCCGGCGAGTGAGGGTAATTCTCCAACCTTTACACCAACAGTGAACAATCAATATTTAGGTTTCAATTCAATTGTTATCATGCAAGTTGTTACAGTGCACAATTAGCAGTTTCATGAACCCTTTTTCCTCCAGTTGATGGTGGGATTGCAAGGCCCCACCACCCAATCTCATTGGGCATAGGGTTCATGAGTCCCTATTCCCCGGAACTCCTTCCTCCACTAATCTCCTAGTGGATTCAGGGGTCATTCCAAAATTAGTGAGGATAGTGCAAGAGTTACCCGTCAGCCCTTGTTTTCCCGGTTGGCTTAATACACTACCCTCGAGCCTAAAGTGAGCATGTTTTACTCGCCAAAACACGATCAATCAATCCATTTATGAAATCCTTTGACAATCATAAGGCTTGAAAGCTATGGATATATAGATACATTTTGGCCGAAAACATCAAGTAGGGTTATAGGGTTCTATATATCTAGAAATTAAACCTCACCTGACGAGCGACGGAACAAGACAAGGATACAAGAAAGTGCCTAAACGATCAATGATCTCCGCCCTGGAGAAAAATTGGACTAGAAAGGAAATAACGGGAACTTGTGAGACGAGACTCAATATGAGACCAAGTATGACGCACGGCCATGCCCATGCAAATAAATAAACTAGCAATCAAGTGGCACTTAGCATGTATGAAAACCAGTTAACACCTAAGAGGTGAAATTAATATCAAGGAATCATGTATTTATATCATTCACTTATTTCAAGTTCAATTCATATAGGGCATGGAGTCACACAATCATGTTTGAGCAATTAAGTACCAAGAAATATCACATAGGGCATAATTATCAATTAACCAAGCATAATTATCATATAATTCACATATGGGAGCCAAGAGGGTGAAAGGAAAGCAAAAGGAGAGGTATTGATGAAGTTGGGCAAAACCCGATAATATTCGGAAACGTACATGTTGTAGGAAAACTGGAATATCTTGAGTTCTAGAAGTTGGAATTGAGTTTTTCTTATTGGGTATGAAACTAGACACAAATACCTTCCCGGTGATATATGTCTCGTTTTCTGGTTCAAAGCGAGGTGAAAATAGCGTAGGCCCGAAGTTGGGTGAATGCAGTTTGTCGATAAAGTGGCGATGCGTGTGAAAAATACACTGGAAGCAGACACGGGAGAGTGGAAACTCTCGGGTGAGGGAGTAGGTTCCCACACAGGTGAGTGGTAAATGAACTGGGACTCCACATGGGCGTTTCGAAGCATTCTGGACGAAAAATAGGGGATAAACAGGGGATATGCACGGAAATTGCTCCCAAGCCATCCCAACACCAAATCAAAGCAAGAAATCAACTCAAAACTACCATATAACATGTATATGATCATATATATCACTTAAGCAACATTTAATCCATGGAAACAAGCTTAGATCATCCAAAACTCATCCAACAAACCCATAAAAGTGTCATGATCATATATGCTCCATATTTCTTGAACTCAAGTTAAATATGCATGAAACTAACTCACAATCAACATATATACTTCAATTTAAGTCATGGAATTTAAGAATCATAAAACCCTAGCAAAGCTCTATGAATTCATCAAAAGATATGCATGATCTTACCTTGGAGAAGAAAGGAGATGAAGGGAAAGAAGAAGAGATAGTCTTGGAGTTCAAAATCTTAAAGAAAGTGGATGTATTCTTGGCTCCTCCTTGCTTGGTTTGGATCGAGAGGGAAGGAAGAGAGAGATGGAGTGATTCTTGCTTTGAGTCTTGAATATGAAATGAAGAGTAAAATGTGTATATGTATGTATATGTTTATATCGTGAAGATAAGTGAAGAAATGAGAGAAATTGCCATCAAGACCTCAAGAAATTTAAATGAATGCAATTAGCTACCAAGTTTCATGAATGTTACAAATAAATCCTTATCAATTTAGCAATTAAGTCCAAGAATTTATTAAAGTTTCAATTAAGGGCGGATGAACATGAATTCTTGCAATTATGAAAAATTAAACACTTAAACATGTTCGGGAAAATTAGACATATAATTCACGTAATGAAATTCACGAAACAAGAAATTTGAAATCATATAATCACAAGAATTCAAATTAATGAATTGAACCGCGCAATTAAATTACAAAAAGGAATTAAATAAATTCTAAATCTCAAAACTCACACGCGTGGCGTGAGTACCTGAACGGCTAGAAAACTGGGGTGTTACATAAACCCTTGGCCAAGGTGGATAAAAGATCAAGACATCTAGAAAATGGGGTTTTCTAGGATTGAGATCGAAATAGATATGAAACGAACTTAACTTTAAAGATCAACAATATTTGGGCTCTGAGAATATTCCCATGCCTTAGTTCTTGATTGAGAGATGGAGTTGTAGGAGGATCGTATTTCACTGATTGTCATTGACTGAAAGGTTCTTCGATTCATTTCGTTATTCGGCTAGGGGTCACACACCCATTGATAGATTACGGTAGTGTGATCTATGAAGTGATTAATTAATTAGGGAATTAATTAATTTCTGTCATTGCTAATCGAATAATGAACCTAAAGGGTCATACACAAATGCCAGAACACGAGGGTTATGGTAGGATGTTAATATGATTAATGAAGGATCAAATTGTTGATAAAAAAAATGGAGATTGTAACACGTGGGCATTGCCACGTGTCAAGGACACGTGACTGCCAGTTGTCACGTAGCCACTGCATGGCTGCCACGTGTCATGCACACATGGCACGTACGAGGTTCCTTTTGTGTAATTATGTTACACGTGATTTCTTTTTTAGAATTAATTAATTAATTTTAGTCTTTTAATTAATTATTGAATTAATTGTTAAGACTATTCTCAAATAAACTTAACCCAATAAATAATTAATTGGAAATTAATTTATTTGTTGAATATTGGCTTTTAACTTTAGGAAAGTTGAAAAGTCCAACTTCCTATTGTAGGAGAGAGAAGAATATTCTTTCAAGACTTGAAGAACAAGTTAGGAACTTATTTTCTCCAATTAAATTAAATAATTAATTAGTTAATTAGTGAGCAAGAAAACAAAGTCCACTAGGTTTATGAAACCCTAGGGATTTTCGAACCACTCTAGTATAAGTAATAGGGGTGGTGCTTCTCTTATTCTTTAGTCCAACACTCACGAAGTGTTAAGTTTTTTAGAAAAATTAAAAGAAAAGTTTTCAAAGCAAAAATTTTCCTAGCCATTAACACAAGCTATAGAACTAGCATTCTCACTTGCTTGATCATGTTCTAGGACTGGTGTGGATACGCTTTGGAGGCCTTCTACTTTGGAGTCTAAATCGAAGGACCGTTCAAGGGACTTTCCGCTTGAAGGGTGTTTGTTAGGTGGTAACAACATCACAAGAAAGCTTCAATTAAAGTGAGTTTCTTTTTATTCCCAATGTTAGAGTACAAAAATTTCAAGACAACGATTAAACTTGTGGAAAATTTTAAACTTTCGCTGCTCAACTCTTTCGTGTTTTCCAACACTTGCCTGTTACCTGCTTAAATTCTTGTTACTTGGTTAGTTCCCCTCTCGGGGGAAGTCTTGAGACATATCGGGTTATCCGGGGTTGTTCAGTGATTTTGGAAGGAATAGATTACCCAGCGGACTTCATTGTGATGCCTATGAAGAAGTACGGAGTTATTCTGGGTATGGATTGGTTGTTCAAGCATCAGGCTACAGTTGATTGTTTTGCGAAGAAGGTTAAGCTGGGTGAAGAGTTGATTGTTGGTATTGGTTCGAAGACGGTACCACTCTTGTCCTTTACAGAAGCTCACAAGTTAGTGAGAGAGGGAGCCACTGGATTTATTGCTTATCTTCTTAATAAGCCAAAGGATCAAGCAAGGTTTGAGGATACCACAGTTGTGAAGGAATTTCCCGATGTTTTTTAGGAGAATTTGGGTTCTTTGCCACCGGATCGGGAGATCAAGTTTTTAGTAGACTTGTATCCGGAAGCAGAGCCGTATTCTAAGACTCCCTACCGTATGGCACCGGCCGAACTGAAAGAGTTGAAGATTTAGCTTGAAGAGTTACTTAAGACTGGGTATATTCAACCGAGTTCTTCACCTTGGGGTGCACCGGTTCTTTTTGTTAAGAAGAATGATGGAACTTTAAGAATGTGCATAGATTATCGAGAACTGAATCGAATGACTATGAAGAACAAGTATCCTTTGCCTCATATAGAAGATTTATTTGACATATTACAAGGTTCAGGGGTGTATTCGAAATTTGATTTGAGACAAGGATACTATCAGTTGAAAATCCGGGAAGAGGATATTCCGAAGATGGGATTTAACACCCGGTATGGGAATTATGAGTTTGTAGTGATGTCATTTGGATTAACTAATGCCCTAGCAGCTTTCATGGACATGATGCATCGGATTTTTCGTCCCTATCTCGACAAGTTTGTGGTTATCTTCATCGACGATATTCTTATGTATTCGAGAACTCTGGAAGATCATGCTTGACATCTCAGAGTGGTTTTGGATACCTTAAAGGAACACCGGTTGTATGCTAAGTTCAGTAAGTGCGAGTTTTGGATTGACCGAGTAACTTTCTTAGGGCACATTGTCTCGAGTAGAAATCTTGAAGTAGATCCTTCGAAGATTGAGACAGTCTTACAGTGGCAAAGTCGGAAGAATGCCTCAGAGGTGAGAATTTTCTTGGGTTTGGCAGGCTATTATCGGAGATTCGTATAGGAATTTTTGAAGATTGCTGCCCCTTTGACCCGATTGACTAAGAAAGAGGCTAAATTTGAGTAGGATGAGGCGTGTGAGGCGATCTTCCAGCTGAAGGATAAGTTGATAACTGCACCAGTGTTAGCACTTCCCAAAGGTGCAGAAGGATATACAGTGTATACAGACGCCTCGAATGAGGGTTTGGGATGTGTATTAATACAGCATGGAAAAGTGATTGCCTATGCCTTGAGGAAGTTGAAGGAGCATGAACAGAACTATCCCACTCATGATCTCAAACTAGCTGCGGTGATTTTTGCTTTGGGTAAGTGGAGACATTACCTTTATCTAGTTTCCTTAGAGATCTTTTCTGACCAAAAGAGTCTCCAGTATTTTTTTCTCTCAGAAGGAGTTGAATAAGAGACAACGGCGTTGGATGGAATTTCTTGCGGATTTTGAGTGTACAATCCGATACCATCCCGGAAAAGCCAACGTGGTCGCGGATGCGCTTAGTAGGAAGGCTAGCGTGTCCAATGTGAAAGTGGAAGTTGGGAATGAAGAGGAGCCATTCAAGTTAAGGGCTAGTGTTCAAAATATTTTGGTTCAGCCAGATTTTCAGCAGAGTTTGTTTAAGGCTCAGAGAATTGATCCCGAGGTTTAGAAGTTAGCAGAGAAAGCTCGAGTTGATCCAGAATGCCCATTTGGGTTTGATGATACGAGACTTTTGAGATTCAAGAGCAGAGTTGTTGTGCCCAAAGATTTGAAATGGATTATTCTTGAAGAGGCTCATCGGTCAGCTTATTCGATACATCCCGAAGGGAATAAAATGTATAAGGATCTGAAACAGTATTATTGGTGGCATGGACTGAAATGGGATGTGATCAACTTCGTGAAGCACTGTATGACCTGCCAGGTGGTGAAGGCAGAACATCAAAAGGCATCGGGGCTACTTTAGCCATTACCTATTCCGGAGTGGAATTGGCAGCAGATAGGGATGGATTTTGTTTCAGGTTTACCAAGAGTGAAAGGTGGCCTTGATGGGATTTGGGTTATTGTGGATAGATTGATGAAGTCGGCTTGTTTTCTTGCCATTCGGATGTCCGACAAAGTAAGCAAGCTGGCCAAGAAGTACTGTGATGAGATTGTTAGACTTCATAGAGTACCGGTAAGTATTGTATCGGATAGAGATCCAAGGTTTACTTTGAGATTTTGGCAAGAGCTTCAGAAGAATTTGGGATTAAGACTTCAGTTTAGCATAACTTTCCATCCTCAGACAGACGGACAGCCCGAGAGGTTGATTAAGTACTTTGAGGACATTTTGAGAGCGTGTGCTTTGGATTTTCAGAGCTCGTGGAATGAGCAGCTGCCATTAATCGAGTTTGCTTACAACAATAGCTACCAAGCCTCGATAGAGATGGCACCTTATGAGCTCTCTATGGATGGAAGTGCAGGTCTCCATTGTTCTTTGATTGGGAAGAGTGGAATTAGACCAAACAAGAGGGCGTGAAAAGAGGGGAGAAGAAGGAAAAACCCTCTAAAACCGTTCAGGATGCAATAGACAAGGTCCAACTGATTAGACAACGGATGAAAGCAACTCAAGATAGACAGAAGAGCTATGCTGATCACCGAAGAAAGAATCTCGAGTTTGAGATTGGAGATAGAGTCTTTTTGAAGGCTTCTTCACGAAAGGGGTTTTCAAGGATCGGTAGAGGAGGGAAGTTGAACCTTCGTTATTTGGGTCAGTTTGAGATCTTGGAGAAGATAGGGGATACAGCCTACAGTTTGGATTTACCTTCGAGTTGAACCGGGATTCACAATGTGTTCCATGTTTCACAACTCCAAAAGTATTACCGAGATGAGTCAGAGGTGCTACAGGTTGAAGAAGTGGAACTAGAGCCTAATCTCACCTTCATTCAGAAGCCCATTAAGATTTTGGACCGAAAGTTTCAGGAACTCAGAAATCGGTGTATTCCACTAGTCAAGGTCCTTTGGAGAAGTGATGAGACTGAAGAGGCTACATGGGAAACGGAGGAAAAGATGAAGAAGTTCCACCCCGAGTTGTTTTCGGGCGAACAGTGAGTCCGAGGACGGATTCTTTTAAGGGGGAGAGGTTGTAATGCCCCGATTTTTCGGTCGTACAGGTAAAACGTATGTGTTTATTAATTGCATAATTTATATGCTTATTTATATTATTATTTGTTATTTATTTCGTTATTTATTACACTTTGAGTTATTTGATTATTTGTTTTGAATTTATATGTGAATTTTGAACGTATTTGCTAATATGATTATGAACGTGCCTTGTTTGAATCCGATTTGATTTCCATTTTCCATGAAAACTTGGTATGCATGAATATCGTGTTTTATAATCATGTTTATATGCTCGTTGCATGATTTTGATCATGCATGTTTGAGTTTTGGGTTCATTTGTGTGATTGGAACCGAAAAGGGGCTAAAGAGCATTTAGCGCACCTTGGGTTCTGGACGGCGTAACTTGAGCTCGAAAACTCGGAATCAAGTTCCGTCACTTCAATTAGATTCGTATCGATGATTCAGAGCTAATGGGATAAACCTCATATTTTTCTAAGACCATTTGAACCTCCGAATTTCAACCGAAATAAGCACCTCATACCTAAAATAACAACAGCTGACTATTCTTGACTTACGGACATATGCTAACACCCCTAAACCCTAACCCTTGAACTAAGCCCACTTGAGACACTTCTCTCTCCTCCCTTCCCCCTGAATTTCGAACCCCTCACCCCCCACAAGAGAAAAACTCAGCCACAAAGAGAATAGAGAAGAAAGAAAGAAGAAGAAGAGAACCACTATTCACCATTTGAGATTTTGAGCTCATCTCACCACCTTTCCCCACCATTTCTTGAAGGTAAGCTCATTTTTATTATCTACATCTCCTTGTGGTCATTTTAAGTTAGTTTATGCATGATTTCACCAAGTATTGAGCATGGATTGATATAAGAGATGAATAGTAAACGTTTATGGTCATTTGGAGATTCTACCTTGTTTCTTTGAATTTTCTTTGAGTAGCATGAGTGATAATTGATCCCAAGACATGTATTTATACTTGTATGGAGTTATATTAGTTGGTGGTTGAGAATTGAATGAGTAGCCATTAATGAACTTGAAGGATTTTGTAAGGAATGAACTTGATCACATCTCTTGCATATATTTCATGTTGTGGTTCAACTTTAACAAGTTTCTTGGCATGATTTGCATGAACTATTGATGCATGAACTTACCTTAATGTCTTGGATTGGATTTGGTTTGGGTTGGATGTGATTTTGGGGTGAAATAGGGGCTGAATTTCAAAGAAGACAGCCCCAAATTCAGCCCCAGGAAAGACTAATGCCCGTTAAGGCTTTTTAGTGTTTTGGGGGGTTAACGGCCGTTAACCCCCATGGGTGATTCTCTGACCCCCCTAACAGGGGTTAGTGAGGTTATATGTGTGTGGGACTAACGCCGTTAGTCCAGGGCAATTTTCACTGACCTGACTAACTGTCGTTAGTCTCTTGTGAAGGAATTGGGGCTAACGACCGTTAGCCCCATCCTTGTGGGTGTGTGTGTTGTTTTCTCATTCCCTTGTTTTGTTGTTTGTTCCCTTGTCTCATTTATGACTTATATGCTTTGTATATATATTGATATGTGTGTTATGATTAATGTAACAAGTTTATGTCTTATTTTGATATGATTTATGAAAGTTATGAAATGATTGAACGTGAAACCTCTATGTACTTGAACGAATTACTTGGTTATGTGACTTCATGACATCAATTTACTCCTTATGCGCCTCATATCATGTACATAGCATTATCGTGCGTCGTATATGGTCATATTGAGTCTCACTTCACTTCTTTTGTACAGATTTGGGTCCACTCGGAAACGAGGGTAGTCTTTGAGGCTCTTGTGCTTCCTCTTTTGCTTTTACGAGGTGGGTTTCTCTTCTAGTAGTTATGATTACCCGATGTATTCCTTATGTGAAAAGTTTTAAGCCAAACTAGTATATTTATATATCGAGTCTTTTTAAAGTAAATGATTTCAAACGTAAAGCCTTTCTTTATGTATCCCTACCTCATGGTTTTTGGTGAGAGCATGAATGAAAACACGGGCCCAGGGACTTAGTGCATGTGGCTATCCGGGGAGGCAAGGGCTGACGGTGATCCCATGTACTAGTTCCGACCAAACTACGACGAAACTGACCTCGCTAGAAGATTTGACGAGGAAGGTGTTGGAAAACACGAATCAGAAAGCAGCGAAATTTAAAAATTTTTTCCAACAAAAGGATCTTGAACTCGCAATCGTGTAACCAAATTCGTAAAGGTAGAAAACTTACTTTTCTTTTGTTCTTTCTTGAAGCGTTTCAAGCCACCCAAGAACGCTCTTCTCGCGGCTTGATCCCCTCTCCTTGGCAAAGCTCGAATCTTCAAACTTCTAACTTGAAGTCTCTAGAGAACGTCCACCAACTTGATCACAATCTAACTAGTAAGGATGCTAGTTCTCTAGTTAGTGTTTAGGCTTAACCTAGGGTTTAATTTAATCTTGGAGAAAGGAATGTGTTCAACACATGAACCAAAAGAATTGCCAATTAGCTCTAAAGGGGAGCATGAGCTCCCCTATATATAGGAAAGGGAGAGGGGCGCCGATCCTAATCCTTGTTGGGCAAGGATTCGGTTCCTCTCTCTCCTATTACTTGATCATCAAGTATTTTCCAACTTTGACTTTGAATTCTAATTCAAGTCAACTTTTAAGAGTGCTAAAAATATCCAAACTATTTTTGGATAATTTTATACTTTAATTATTATAAAATAAATAACTTATTTTTATCTAATTAATTAATTCGTAATTAATTAACTAGATTATTTTCTCCAAAATAAGACTTTCTTTTTAATTCAAAATTAAACCAAAGTTTATTAAATAATTAACACATTTAATTATTTAATACATATATATATATAATATATATATCCACACGTGTGTGACACGTGTCACAGTGACACGTGTCACTCACGTGAGCCACACTTGTGATTTCACATGCGTGGAACCCTCTTGGCCCGATTAACTCGTTTAATCATTTTCAAGCCTCAACTCATGTAACCAAATTGTTGTGTGTGACCCTCTAGGTTCTCAATTCAATTAGCAGTGACCCTAATTAATTAATTCACTAATTAATTAATCAGTCCACAGATTAAACGACCATAGTCTAGCAACAGGTGTTTAACCCCTAGCTGAATTGGAATGTTCGGATTCGACAGAACCTTTAAGTCATTGATTCATGTGAGATACAATCCTCCTACTTACTATCTCTCAACCAAGATCTAGGGCAAGGGAATAATCAGAACCCTAATAATCCGGTCTTAAAGCTAAGTGCATTTCATATCCATTTGATCTCAATCCAAGAAACCCTTTTCTTGATGTCTTGATCTACTGCCTTGGCCAAGGACTCCATATGGCATATGAATGACTTACACAATAAGAGATCACCTTGCAAATGCAAGTGTAGGTCCTTTCTTGGTTCTCATTCACTTTCATGAATCACTTGTGCAGCCCCAGCATAAGCCTTGAATCAGTTGTCTAAGGCGACACCCTTTAAAGCTTATACCTAAGACTACAGAGTTAACTCATAAAGTGACAAGGAACCTCAAGTCTAAGGATCAATTAATCACATCAATGACTCGTGAGATATGTCCTAATCTGGAAGTTTCCATTTCCTGAAATAGAAACTTCCTTTCCCATTTAGGAGTGTTCTCACACGGGGCACCTCAGTGAACTTACTTATTAAAGTAAGCACCCTCATGTATCACGCACGTATCAACTATACACTTTCCACCTCCATGAAACAAGGTGGTCCTTCTTAAGGGCGTGATCCCACAAGCAAGCCTTAGAGGAGTCAGATTGACACTCCCACTGTCTGTAGGACTCATCGGCTTGGAGTATTTTACTAATCATAACTTATGTGATATAGGGCTCGTTTCATGAACCATTTCACCTAAATGGTAGAGTCCTAAAGTCATCAGGATTAGGGGAGTTCTCATACATGCACAGCTAAAGTAAACGCATACCAAACAAGAGCATATAAAGAAGTGTTGCCTTAATTCGTTATTTCATTCAAAGATTGTCTGTGATTACAATAAGGAAAAGCACAAAGCGGATATACAATCGGCTTTCTAGGGCACTATTCCTAACAGAAGGGGAACTGGGCTTTTGAGGATTCTTGTACTGACTTGCCATTATGAATGGGTAGCCGGGCCTTGCAAACCCGTCCACCACCCGAAGGAAAAAGGTGTATATGAATGATTATGAAAGAATCATATGAATGTGCACAAAAAATTATGTGTGTGATAACGAATGAATAATGTTTATGATTACACAAGGTGTTGGTTAGAGATTATGCACACCCACTCGTCGGGCCACGAATACCCTCGTAAATGAATATGATAGTTGTAATCCCCTTGATGCTTTTCTTCGTTTTACCCACTTGAGAAATTATTATAAAATTTCATAGGGGATTATGACTTCCATGTATATGTTTAAATTCCGGGATGTTTATACTTATGCCCTGTTTTATACCCACCAGCCTACTTTAGACTGAACTCGTTTTGTTTCCAGTTGTGTTGTGTAGGGTTTGGAAGTGCTAGGTGGGAATACGAGTCATTGAGTCTTGCATTTGGGTCTAGCACTTTCTTTTGATTTCACTCATACTACCTTAGACATTATTATGTTTATATTATTGGAGCTTACCTTTTGTATATGTAGGCCGTGTGGGCCGTTGAATATTTGAATCTTTGTAATTATATTCTGGAGATTGAAAGTTCGTTGTATATGTTATATGTTTGGATTGCTTCCGCTTTAATGTTCTTACTCTGATTTTGCTATCTCTCATCTTGTATGGTTTAAGGGTTAGGTCCCGGCTAACATGTAGCACCCGAGCACGAGGCACCACATCCCCCCGTACCGAGACCCAACCCGTATATGAAATGAAAAATTCATACACGTGCCAAATCACGGTGAACGGGAACATACACACACACTACACTAGGTGGGAGCTAACCCTTAACCATTCCAAATATTCCATGGCCCACACGGCCTAACAAAATCATATAAGCTCCAAATACATATTCATATAAAAAATATAAGAGTACGAGTATGAGTGAAACATGAATAGAGTGCTAAACACTAATGCAAGACCTAGATGACTTGTATTCCCGCCTAGCGCTCCTTAAACCTGCACAACACAACTGAAAATAAACCGAGTTCAGTCTATAGGAGACTGGTGGGTATAAAACAGGGTATAAATATAAATATTGTAGAATTCAAACACATACATGCAAGCCATAATCCCGAATAAAGTTTTAGAGTAATTTTCCCAAGTGGGTAAAACAAAAGAAGACATCATCGGGATTACCACTATCATATTTAACCATTAGGGTATTCGTGGCCCTGGCGAGTGGGCGTGCATTATCTCCAACCAACACCTTGTGTATTCATAATCAATATTCATTCATTATCATACATATATTCTTTTGTGCACATTCATACGATTCATAATCGTACATATACACCTTGTCCCTCCGGGTGGTGGACGGGTTTGCAAGACCCGGCCACCAGTCCATACATAGGCCAATAGGGGTACATGAATCCCCCAAGGGCACTCAGCTCCCTTTCCTTGCTAATCTCCTAGCGAGGTCCGGTATCACCGTAGTTTGGTTGGAACTAGTACATGGGATCACCGTCGGCCCTTGCCTCCCCGGATAGCCAAGTCCCGTGCAATTACAATCATGTCTCGCCAAAATCATAAGGTAGGATTCATAAATGAAAGGTCATACGTTTGAAATCATTTACCCAAAATGACTCGATATATATATAAATATACTAATTTGGCTTAAATCTTTCACATAAGGGATATATTGGGTTGTCATAGCTATTAGAAGAGAAACCCACCTTGAAACGACAAAAGAGAAGTACAATAGCCTCAAGGATCGCCCACATCTCCGACTGGACCCAAGTCTGTGCAAAAGAGATAGTGTGAGACTCAAAATGACCATATACGATGCACGATAATGTTATGCACATGTATGAGATGCATACGAGGTATAATCATGTTATGAAGCCATATCACCAAGTAGTTCATTCAACACGTTCCATACTTGAAGGTTTCACGTTCAAACGTTTCACAATTCATAGCAATTCAAGTCATGAACGGAAATTAGATAACAAATTAATTCCATAATCATTTAAAGAAACACGGAATTCACACACGTGAAAATTGAATTATTTAAAATCATAATATAAAAGCAAATTAAAATAATTCAATTAATTTCATAATACAATATAATATAATATATATATATATATATATATATATGCACATAACACACAATTTCATGCATGCACAATATATATATATACTAAACTATATACATACTACAACACACACAACATATATATATATATATATATATATATATATATATATATATATATACACACGTAATATATATATATATATATATACATATACATACACACACCAATCTCATGCACAACAAAATAACACACAACATGAATATATATAGTACAAACATGCACGCAGCACACAAAAGAAAAGAAAGAAAGTGCAGCAGTTATGAAAACAAACTGGAAGCCCCCGCTCGGTGAACAAATCAACACAGACCTTCCCCGGGCGGGGAAGGAGATGCAGAAGCCTTCTGCAAAAGTGTCCCCGCTCAGGGACACTTTCAGCACAAACTCTCCCCACCCGGGGAGAGTGTTACGACAGGAACAGACAACAGCAGTTCACAGCAAGAAACAAGGGGGGGAAAAATGAAAGCAAAACAGGGGAGCACACTCACAAGATTTTATGGTATGAAGGAGCAACCAAATTCAGCAAGTTCAGCCACAAAACAGGCCTTAAGCCACGCAGCAGCAGCAACACGAGATCAAAGGGAAAAAGAATCCATTTTCATACAAAGTTCATTAATGGTACCTTCATCAATTCTCAACTACCAAGCAATATAAGGTTATATAACATTAGATGAAGTTCATGAGATCAAATTTCATGCATTAAACCCAAAGAAATCACAAGGAAACATGGAAGGTTCATCAAAAGAACATAAACCCTTACTATTCATCATAAAATCCAATACACATTCAAATCTCCACCAAAATTAGAAAATAAGCGTTCAGAAGAAAGAGGAGAAGAAGATTAACACATTCATGGACTCATCTTCAAGTTTGGAAAGAAAAGATGGAGTATTGAGCTCAAATGGTGAAAATGAAAAATGTTCTTCTTCCTCTCCCAAAGGGTCTCGGTTTGCAGCTGAGTTTAGGCTTGGTTTGGAATGTTAAATGGAATTAGATTCAAGTTAGCTGATCAAGGGTTGAGAGAGGGTTAAGTGGGTTCAAGTTTCACTCAATTTGGTTAACTATGGTTCAAGTTATGGTTAAAATGGTGGAGGGTGGCCATTTAGACAGGAAAAGCAAGTTTCGGGTAAAATTTGGGGTTTCAAACGTGTTTAGAAAAATATGAGTCTTGTTCCATTAAACCCGAATCCTCGATACGAGTTCAGCGGAGGTGACAGAACTCGAATCCGAGTTCCCGAGCTCAAGATACATCACCCGAAACCAAAGGTGCGCTAAATGCTCTTTAGCCTCAATTTGGTCCAGTTCAAACAAAATAATTCCGAAACCAAGTCAAACAAGATCGAAATCAAGCGTCGAGCATACGAACATAATCACAACGTCAAATAAGATCGAAATTAAGCGTCAAGCATACGGACATAATCATAACTCACATAAGTCACACATACCAAATTTTCACGAAAATCGAAATTGAATTCGAATAAGAACGGCACTCGTTTCAAAACCATAAAAACATTTCATTCATAAATTCAATAATAATATAAATTCCATTTAAATATATATATATATATAAAATAAAATTTTAACGAAATAAAAATAATTAAAAAGTAAAATTATAATTATACTTATAATAAAGAACTAATTACATAATTAATTAATTTAATTGCGCAATTACATAAACACATACGTCATACCTGTACGACTGAAAAGTCGGGGCGTTACATAGCATAGCGTGGGTGTTGTGTCCCTATTCGCCGTGATTTGGCTCGTGTATGGACTATTCATTTCATATGTGGGTCGGGTCTCGGTGGCGGGGATGTGGTGCCTTGCGCTCGGGTGCTACAAACACGAGGTTTTTTTACAAGTCAAAGACACAACTTGAAGAGCAACAAAGAGACAAACAACAAAAAAGAGCTCAAAAGAGAAACAACAAAGCAAAAAGGAAGTCTAGAGGTCTCTCAAGTGTGTTCTTCGGCGTTCTTTGTGGAATCAGCAAATCGAAGCATCAAATTTAAATTTCGGCGTTGCTCCTCAACAAATCCAAGTCAAGTTCAAACTGATCGAAGCAAGATTGAAGGCGTTCTTTGCGGAGATCAATAAATTGAGGCTTTCGATCCGCAATAAGGCATCATCAAGCCCATGCATTCAACATTATCTCTAAATCAACTTTAAGTCAACTTCAAAGGTTTCCGAAACATGTTGTTTGGTGTTCATCAAGATCAAGACATTTAATTCATGATTAAGTCGAAAGACCCGTGAATTAACGTTTGCAAGAGACAAGTTAAATCCAACGGAAGACCAAAGTCAATGAAAGCATTTCAAACTTTCAAATTCCACCAAATTTTTGCAGGATGAATCAGGGGAACAAAATAGAGATAGTAACCCACTTTGATCAAGTTCAGGAAAATCTTCATTTGCGATTAATTTTTCGTGTTCGATTATTCAATAAACACAAATATTGCGTTATAAATTTCTAGCACGCCCGGTAGGACCGACTTTACCTTCCATCTCTTCCTACTCAACAAATTTAAAGTATCAAATGTTCACCAATAAGATTATTGGATTCGAGGCTATCATATTCGAAATCATTGTCGAAAGTTTCGTCACGACGAGAAACATATCCAAAAGGAGGCAAACATCTTCTGGAGAAGCTTGCTCTCTCGAAAGTTGTTTACACAAATTTTCGTTAAATCTACAATAAAAGTTGTGAGCTTGGGAGTTTTCAAAGATAAATGTTGCAAATAAAAGTTTAAGGTCGTAAAGATGAAATATAAGGCTGAAGTAACAAGGACACATGCGATTTATACAGGTTCGGCAAATCCTACTATTGTCCCCAAGTTGTGAATTTGGGAGTTTTCAAAGGTATTCTTATTAAGTACTTTTAGATTACAAGAAAAACCTTGCAATCTCATACACCAACACTTAGTGGGATAAATAAATCTCACTCACTTATTTATCTCACCTACACACACTGAGAAAAAATATTACCTAGCCTTTGGAACTAAAAGAAGAAAGCACCAGAGATTACAACCACTTCAAACACAAACCGAAGAACAAATGTCTCCTTACAACAAAGCTTTGAATCAACTCGGATTCTTAAATCTGCACTAACGCTTGACAGTCTTGCTCAAAAGGACTTATAGACTTATGTCTTCTATCTTTCTTGAAGTCCCTTTATACACTGAGTCTCTCTGGATCTAGCCGTTGGGAGATGATCTTTCCCAAGTGAGCTTGTGCTTGATTGCTGGAAGGAGATCCGGTGATTGGGGATTTGAAATGCATTCCACCAATCTTGGTGTGATCGACCGGAATCTTCTATGTTTGAACTTGCAAGATAATTACTTCCCAAAACATGTACAATAGAAATGATAAGGGTTAAAAACGGAATCAACAAAAGTATTTCCAACAAATACTAGAGTAAGTATATTGTCACAAACTTTCCAAATCGAATATGTATGTATATATATATCTAATACTAAACATTTATATGCAATACCCATAAATTTGGAAATTAGGACAGAATGTCTACACGATATGGATTTGATTGTTTGTATCTGAAGTTTAAAGTATTTATCATATTTCATTTAATTTTATAGAAAAATAATGAACCAACAAACCGCTAGTAGTCATTTTAATTAGAAATTGTAATATTTATTAGGCAAAAATGTAAATTTGGTCCAATAAACTTGTAATTTTGGTAATTTAATCCTATTCGTTTTAGAATTTGCAATTAACTATTATAAGTTTGTAATTTTGATAATTTTGGTCCTATTCGTTTCAAAATTTACAATTAAGTCCTGTAAGTTCTAAAATTTTGCAATTTATGTCTGATTTTCGCAAAAAATTTTATTAGTTGCCGAAATTAGCCACGTGACTCATTTCTCTACTGACTTGGTGTGATGATATGATAAAAATATCTTACTTGTATAAAAAAATTATTACACATGTGGCGTATCTAATAAAAAAAAAATTTAATAAAAAAAACATCATTATATTTGAATGAAATTGTCGTGTCGTCCAGCGGAGCTTATAAGCAGGCGACTCGCTCAAACAACTGATTCCTTTCAATAGAAAAAAAAAAAAAAAAAAAAAAAACTAACCCAGCTAACTGGTCAATCTCAGATATCTTATCGGCCCGCAAACCAGAGACGGATGACCACGGTCTTACGAAGATCTCTATGTACTTGTTCTAGTTCAGAACAAGTGAGATCTTCCAATTTGCGTGCATGGGAGCAGCTCAAATAAAGAAGAGTCTGACTAGCTCTGAATTCAGGCACGGCTCCCGCCATCTGAATTCGGACATAAGTTGTAAAATTTTAGGACTTACAAGATTTAATTGCAAATTTCGAAATGAACAAGACTAAAATTGCCAAAATTACAAACTTACAGGACTTAATTACAAATTTCAAAAGGAACAGAACTAAATTATCAAAATTGCAAACTTGTCAGACCAAATTTACATTTTTCCCTATTTATTATCACTACAATTTGACATATTAAACAATTAATTTCTTGGGAAATTCCCGAAAAATCCTCATATGGGAACTCAAATTCCTCTTTACTCCCCACTTTCAAAAAATTCCTCTGAACTCCCCAGATGAAAATCAAAGTTCCTCTTTACTCCCCGTTTTTTTGGAAGGTGGTATAAAAATTCAAGAATCGCGTACCCGAACCCCGAAATCACGTACTTAAACGCCCAAATGATGTATTTGGGAAATACATCATTTGGGCGTTTAAGTACGTGATTTTGGGGTTCGGGTACGCGATTCTTAAATTTTTATACAACCATGGGGAGTTAAAGGGAATTTGGTCTGTCATCTAGGGAGCAAATGGAAACTTTTTTAAAAATGGGAAGTTAAAGGGAATTTTTTCAACTTTTAGGTACTATTCATAGAAAACCCCTTAATTTCTCGATTTTACTTACTTACTCTATAATTATTATGGGTCAGTTCAACATTTGAATTTGGGCTTTGAGGGACAGGGGGCGGGGATGGTTTCAATTTTCTTTGTTTTATTTCTTTTAGTCTAAAATATTAAATTAAATACTTTTTCCTACTATATTGAATTTGTCAAATCAAGGGAGAATAGATATTTTTATTTTTTAAATTAAAAATCACCTATTTTTTAGACAATTACATATTCCAAACACTATTCTTTTGATGTAATGAAGAATTTAATTATTTTTTTATTATGTTAATATATACACACAGAAATATATTTACATACACATACATACATAAATACCCATGCAATTGGTTATTATTTTTAAAATATTCATGTCATTATTTGAGTGAGCAATAATTTTTGGATGTGGTTAAAGTGATTAGCCTACTCATAAAATAATAATAATAATAATGATACACGTTGACGTGGCGTACATATTACTTTCCTGATGTCCATGTCATTTTTTTGGGTGGTGATTGATCAAAAAATGCGATGTTTTCTTAGTTACGAGATAATTTTGCTCCAAGAAAAAAACATGCCACAAAAGTGCAATTTGAGAGCAGTTGATATACATTTTTTGTATCTGATAATAAGTGTTTTGTAAGCAAAAATTAAGAATCATTTTTAATTTTTATCAAAGTTATTAATTTACCTTTAAATTTTTTTAAATGATTTAAATAATATAATAATATAAAAATAATTTTAAATTATTATATTTTTATATAACATTATTCATAATTAGTAAAATATATATCACAGTTATACTATTATATGTATATCTTAGGTTGTATTATTTATATTCCATTTACTAATAATAAATATTAGATAATACCATTCCATATGAATATAGAATGATAATTTGTTAAGATGAAATATAACATAAGTTATTATATATATATATAGTCTAATATAAATATATATTAATTATATTACTATATTTACTTCCGTATGAATCCAAGCGTTCTTACTGTGTGCAAAAAATTATTTTAGAAATTACTAATATTTTAATGAG
The DNA here is from genome assembly GCA_037501455.1 of Lantana camara. Taxonomy (NCBI): domain Eukaryota; kingdom Viridiplantae; phylum Streptophyta; class Magnoliopsida; order Lamiales; family Verbenaceae; genus Lantana; species Lantana camara. The sequence goes on along the minus strand of CM074857.1, from coordinate 41,207,452 downwards.
GACGGTATTTCTAAATAAAACTTTAATTAATTATAAAAAAATATATAATTTATAAACAAAATTCAAATATATGTCGGAATGTTCTCAAGATTCTATTTAAATAAGCAAGAAGTTGTTCTCCAAATACATTCAAAATATTGATATTAAGCTAAGAATCTAATTACTTATTTCAAACACTCTCATGTATACTATTATATGTAAAGCATATATAAATTTATCGAATTCAGAAGACGTAAGTTTCATATTTCCATACCTTTGAGCAGAAAGACCATGCTCTCATAGACGAATTTTATTTGAGGTCATGAAGCCTCGCACATCATTAAATACATCACAACTTACAGAGTCATAAAACATGATTAAACACACGAGAAACACTATTCAAGCACGCATATATCGATCACACTTCACCAACCCTTAAAACTCGAAACACACCATCAACAGAAAACCATAGAAACTTTCTACGTTCAAGGACAGATGAATCCTTTAGGGACTCTCTTGGAGCAAACATTGAGAAGTAAGCTTAGAGAGACAGGAATATTAAGGTTGATGCCAAGAATATTGGCCCTGATGGCAGTGCAGAGGCATACGGCTGCCTCGAGATCAACTAGTCCTTGAATAAGGCTGCAGCAAGGCTGCACCGGAGGGTGTCCAACGGTAATGTTGAGAAGCCCACTGAGAACATCGGCACAAACGCCGAGTTTTAGAGCATCTATCGGGCATTTTCCTTGTGTATTTGGGTTATTGGGGGTGGGTGGATGCTTCCAGGCGCTGACATAGGAAAAGAATATGAGGTTGAACAGGAGGAAAAGAGCAATTGAGGGGTTAGTGATCTTACTGGCCATACTGTGTTTGAGCTGATATGGGGCTATAAAGTGATGAAGTGTTTGTAGAAGGGATATGGGGTTTTTATAGGCTGCATGACTATTCTAGGGTTATTGACAATTTGAGGTTAACAGAAAGTATTATAACATTCTTTACTATAAACCGGATTTGCTTTGGCCAAGGTGTTTCAGCTGGCAAGGCAAAAGAATTGATAACGGAAGTGTTTTGGATGCATATGAATTAGGGGAAGACATTCTTAGTCCTCCAAATCCGCCAAACTGTACATGATTAGTATCTTTTACTCGTTTTAAGGAAGGGAAATACTACGTGGCCATATATCGGTGATCGTAATTACTCACACGATTTTAAGACTAAACACATGACAATAGATTCCAATGTAATAAGTTTAGAGTTTTAATTACAAACGTTATAAGCAAGTGACGTAATTCAGCATTTCGATGTTATCTTAGTTTAAATAGTGATATCGTCTTCGAGTATTTAGGAGCACAATTTTATTGATAACAAGAGTTTTATACTTAAATGGTTCGATCCGATTCAAATTAAAATAAATAAGATATACAGAAAAAGAAATCAAACGTTCTAACCCCTACTAGTTCAATTTTTCATAGACCGGGAACATAATATGAAGGACCAGTTTTTCAAATAAGTATATACATTCGTTTTCTAGATCTTATTCCTATTTTTATTTTCGTGATATCACATGCACATTCACATATCGTGGATTGATAGTCATGTAATGAAATCTACATTGGCAAGTAAAAATTTTGTCCGATTAAAAAGCAATTCTTGCACGATTACTTTTTGGTATTTTAATTAGTAATATAAATGGCACTAACTAATTGCATTAAATGGATATGTACGATTAATAGAGGGCATATGTGAATTTATCAAAGTAATTTTCATTAATTTGCATAGTATAATGTGGCCGGCCCCAGAAACCTTGCATATTATCACTTCACTTCTCTTTTTTCTTTCTTTTTTGTAAGTTTCCAATCCTTGATGATAGTATGACTGTTGATGTGCGTAAGTAAGGTCGTCATTATGTCAAAGTCACCACTTTTTTTTGACTATTTCCACGGTAATTCAAGTAATTTGGGCACAGATTCACGGGCAAGATCATACTGTTGAATTTAATAGGCAAAGTTTGGGAGAAGAAATTGGTATTCATATTTCTGTGTAGGAACTACAGTACAATCCTCGGTATAAAAAGGAGACTAGAACCTAATTACAGCCTAAATTACATTCACTAAGTATGGAAAGAGATCAATTAGCACCATTCCCATATTTACATAAGATATTGTCGACACTCCCCCTCAAGTTGGATCATGGGGTTCGATCATGTTCAACTTGGACAGTGAACTGTGAAAGTTCTGGCTGCTAACGGCTTTGGTTAAGATATCTGCGAGCTGATCCTCTGACTTGACGAATGGAAGCTTGACTATCCCGGATTCAATTTTCTCTTTAATGAAGTGGCGGTCGATCTCCACGTGTTTCGTCCGATCATGCTGTACCGGATTATGGGAGATGCTAATCGCGGCCTTATTATCACAATACAAGTCGACACTCTCTTCAGGAGTAAAGCCAATCTCAGTTAAGAGCTTTCGTATCCATAATACTTCTGTAATTCCTCGAGCGATTCCCCGGAATTCCGCCTCAGCACTAGATAGTGCCACCACCTTCTGTTTCTTACTCCGCCATGTCACCAAGTTGCCTCCCACAAAGGTGAAGTATCCGGAGGTGGATCGCCTATCTGTGATGCTTCCTGCCCAATCAGCATCCGTATAGGCAGTGATCCGGGTGTGTCCATTCACGGCAAACATGAGACCTTTTCCTGGAGATGATTTTAAGTATCTCAGAATCCTCATAACTGCCTCCATGTGTTCCTTGCTGGGGTTATGCATGAACTGACTTACGACACCCACGGCGTAGGTAATATCTGGTCTTGTATGAGCCAAGTATATCAGTTTTCCCACGAGTCTTTGATATCGGTCTTTCTCAGTAGGTGTTTGATCTTGGAATAATCCCAACTGATGATTCTGAGCCATCGGGGTATCAGCCGGTTTACAATCAAGGAGCCCAACTTCTGTCAAGAGATCGAGTATATATTTCCTCTGCGAGATGAAGATGCCTTTGTCTGATCTCATCACCTCGATGCCAAGAAAGTACCTCAAATCTCCCAAGTCTTTCATTTCGAACTCTCGTGACAGATTCTTCTGGAGGCCAGCTATCTCTTCACGGTCATCTCCAGTTATCACCATATCGTCGACATAGATGATCAGAAGGGTGATGAGTCCGTTTCTTTTTTTGATGAACAGGGTGTGGTCTGAATTGCTCTGGATATACCCGTATCTACTCATCGCCGTGGTAAACTTTCCGAACCAGGCTCTCGGTGATTGTTTGAGTCCATATAGTGACCGCTTCAACCTATACACGGTGTATTGACTTCCACTCTTCTGGAACCCTGGGGGGAGATCCATATAGACTTCTTCCTCAAGATCCCCGTGTAAGAAAGCATTCTTTACATCAAATTGCTGGAGGGGCCACCCATAGTTGGCAGCTATGGATAGTATAATCCGAATGGTATCCAGCTTTGCTACAGGAGAGAAAGTTTCCGTATAATCTACCCCATACGTCTGTGAGTATCCCTTGGCTACTAGCCTGGCCTTGTACCTCTCGATAGTCCCATCCGTCTTGTGCTTGATGGTGTAGACCCACTTGCAACCAACTGATTTTTTTCCTGTTGGCAACTGACATACTTCCCAGGTGTTGTTTTTATCCAGTGCTTCGATTTCATTATCCATAGCTTGCTTCCATAGTGGATCATTCAGAGCTTCATTAACTGTGTTGGGAATCTGGTGAGAGTAGAGGGCGTGAATAAAGCCCTGTAGTGGTGGAGAACATCCGGAGGATACATGGTGTGTAACCGGATATCTGCTTCTGCTTATCCTCTCTGGACTGTACCTGTTTGGTGGAATGCCCCTGTTCTGACGAGGAGGTAGAATATATGTGCTTTGAACAGAAACAGGAGAGTTAGGGGTACTTACCTCAGGGATATCCGATGGGGGGTCTTCTGGGGTGGTTGAGAGAGAGACGGACGGAGATAAAGCTTCGGGTTGTACAGTAGGAGGGGTGTACTCCTGTAGAGGTTCCAGCCACTCACACATCCAATTCGGCCCTTCCTGTGTACTCTTCTCCCCCTGAAGGGGTGCATTGGGTGTTTTGAAGTAGTATTCCGTCTCGACGAAGTTCACATCCATGGTGATGTAATGCCGGTTGTCAGTCGGATCATAGCAGTGGTAACCCTTCTGAGTAGAACTAAACCCCAGAAATACACATCGGACTGCACACGGATCAAGTTTAGTCCGGAGCTGTTTTGGAGTGTGTACAAAGGCCACGCACCCAAAGACCCGAGGGGTAAGCTGGAGAACAGACGGGATGGAATGAAACTTCCTGAGAGTATCCAGGGGGGTGCCGTACTCCAAAGCTCGTGTAGGTAGTCGGTTCATGACATACACAGCCGTTGAGACGGCGTTGGCCCAATATAAGTTGGGTACGTGAGCTTCAAATAAAAAGGCCCGGGCACTTTCTAATATATATCGATTCTTCCTTTCGGCCACACCATTCTGCTGTGGTGTGTGGGGACAAGTGGTTTCATGAATAACCCCATGTTGAGAGAAAAAACATTGGAGGTTCTGATTTATAAATTCCCCCCCGTTATCGGTACGAAGCACTTTGATCGACGCAGAAAACTGAGTTTGGATTATTTGGAAGAAATCCTTGATTGTTTGTGGGACATCAGATTTTTGTTTCAGAAAATACACCCAAGTGAATCTGGTGCAATCGTCAATCAAAAGCAGAAACCATCGAAACTTGGAATTAACATGATTTGGGACAAGTCCCCAGACATCGGAGTGTATCAGTTCAAACGGTCTGTTTGCTTTATTCTTTGAACTTGGATATATGTTCCGATGACTTTTTGCAAGTACACAGGTATCACAATGTAAAGAACTTGACTCTGACACTAAATTCGGAAATAATTGTTTCAAATACTGGAAAGAAGGATGCCCCAATCTTCGATGCCATAACCAAAATTGCCTATGACTGCTGCCCTGAGCCAAATGAACTGAGCTCGTTTGTGAGATGTCTTTGATGTAGTACAACCCGTCTCTCTCAATACCACGCCCAATGATCGCCCCCGTACGAATATCCTGAAAGAGGCAAAACGACGGGAATATTAGTACCTTGCAGTTTAATTCTTTAGTGAGCTGGCTAACAGAGAGTATCTTATTAGTGAGTGACGGTACTACAAGACAACCAGATAAGTTTAGTTTCTCAGATAAAGTAATATTCCCCGCCCCTGTGACCGGATAAGAAAGACCATTTGCATTTATCACAGAGTCGCGTCGTGAGACTGTGGAAGACCGAATATCATGGGCTTCATTAGTCATATGGTCAGTGGCCCCACTGTCAATGAGCCACCCTGTTTCTGGGCTTGAGTGAGAAGCCTGCATAAATATATGGCCCTGTCCTATTTTCTCAATTACATTTCGGCCCAATGGCCTACAAGTATCCAAGGTTATTTTATATGCCCCATTATCACCAATAATTGGCCCACTAATATATGGCCCACCATTTTTGCAATTTAGGGTTGGGATTGAGTATCTCTTACCCGAGTCATTTGGGGCAGCATCAGCTGCGCCCTTGTTCTTACCAAACTGGGAAGGGCTCTTACTGCTATTCTCACCGCCATTGGTGGTAGTATCGCCGCCGTCAATCCTTGACTGGCTGGTGGCGCCGCCGGTGCTCGGACTCCCCTGCATCAGGGTTGCTCGTCCCTGTCCCCCATTTTCGGGAGTTCCCGCCGCAAGATTTATTTTTCCGGCTGGTGGCCCAGTGGTGCCGCCGCCGGCGCGGCCTGATGCTTTCTTCCTCGCCATGTGTTCCGCCCACCAGTCCGGGTAACCCACCACCTCGAAACAGTTTTCCTTTGTGTGCCTCGTTCCTCCACAGACAGAGCACTTTGTGGTTCCTGTTCCGCCGCTAGTACCGGGTTTCCTCCCTCTGTCGCGGGATGATGAAGTTACTTCTGACCGCATCTTTGCTACCACTCCAGTGCTGCCGGAGTTCGATTCATTCATCGCTACGAGGCGGCGGTCTTCTCTGCGAACAGTGTTGTACGCCTCTTCCAAAGTTGGGGGTTGTTGTGCTCGAAGTAAATCCCTCTTTATCGGATCAAATCTCCCATCCAATCCCCAAAGGAACGCGAAAACGCGATCTTCTTGTTTCTCCAGATTATATGTTTTTCGGTCCTCGGTACACTTCATCGTTTGGGGTTGCCGGTAGTCAATCTCCCTCCAAATTCCTTGAATGGTCCGGTAATACTGATCAACGGACATATCGGCTTGGTTAGTTTGATATGCTCGTTGCTTCAGTTCATAAAGTTTCAGTTTGTCACCCCCATCGTGGTAGGTGGCTTCGATCTCGTCCCACAATTCCTTCGCGTTGGGGCAGAGTATGAATTGGGCAGCGATTTCGGGTTCCATTGAATTAAGGATGAGGCTCCGAACGGATCCGTCCGTCTGTTCCCAAGCCTCATACCCGGCATCGTCAGGTTTGGGGGATACGGTTTTTCCGGTAATGTATCCCGTTCTTCCTCGGCCAAGTAGTACTAATTGAACAGTCCTTGACCAAACTGCGTAGTTGTTGTCATTGAGTTTGATGTTGATGGTTGTGGTGTTGGTTGATTCCGGTTGTTTTTGTCGGAGGAGTTCGGCAAATTGGGCCAGAAACTCCGACGGTATGGGGTTTGATTTCGTGGGTGAGGCCATCGGTACGTGATGAGCAAGGTATTCGACTATGGAATCGAAACCCGCTCTGATACCATGTTGAATTTAATAGGCAAAGTTTGGGAGAAGAAATTGGTATTCATATTTCTGTGTAGGAACTACAGTACAATCCTCGGTATAAAAAGGAGACTAGAACCTAATTACAGCCTAAATTACATTCACTAAGTATGGAAAGAGATCAATTAGCACCATTCCCATATTTACATAAGATATTGTCGACACATACTACTCATATTGCTTACTGTAGTAATCTATAATGTATGAGTATGATATAATAATAAATATATTTATATGAGTTTATTTTAAAATTTTATGTGACAAAGTGTTCGACACGAATAATTAATACAATACGACACAATAAAATATCATTTTTAAAAATATTCTTATTCTTATTCGCCATGGCAAGTTAGATCTACTATTATGTTAAGCGAGAGAATAAGAGAAGTAAATGTGATATCTTAAATTCTTGGTTTCTTTTTTTTTTCTTATTTATTTATTTATTTTCTTTACCGTTTTTTACGTGTCCGTTAATTCATACTACAAAGATGTACTAACTCCTCTTTTATTTCATCTCACTTTATTTCATCTTTCTAATCATTTTTTTTTTATTATTTTTAACCTTTTTCTTCGTATTTTATAATTTATATTTTAATTATTATTTTTATGAATATAATATTATCATATTTAGTTATTATAATTTAATAATTATATTAAAAATAATTATAAAATATATATTAATATGAAGAATTTAATTTTAATAAATTTAAATAATATTAATTATTTCGTTATATGCGGATGGAGCGTGAAGAAAATTAGTAATATCCCTAATTTGTGTGCGTCAGAACCTAATTTTGCATACCAAGAAAAGAAATAATTTCATAGTCTTGATAATTTCTTAAAGCGTGTTCAATTAATAGAATTTGAATCATATATCGGCAATCTCAATATGCACCGAGTAATTCATATTTAATTTTATATGGAAATAATTTCACAAGGTCAAATTTTTCTCTAAATAAAATTATATATATATATATATATATATATATATTGAAATTGCTATTATAACTAATCAATTAACTTACGTGAAAATTTTAAGATAAGAAAATCTTATCACTATACCTTTTTGGTGATGATGTTTGACAATTAGAAAATTTTATCACAAATGGGTAGTAATAATTTATTTTGCTCATAAGTTTCTCATATAAGAATCCACCAATTCAAGATACTGAAATTTACATATTAGATTATCGCCATCAAACTTTTTAGTTAGTAAAATAATAAAAATAATTGTTGATCAGGTCAAATTGATCAATCATAATATTTTTAATATTATAATTTCGATCTTAATATAATAAATATTAATTTTCTAGTGTTTCAGGATGGTAGGCTACTACCTCTAATGTATTGATACTTTTATAAATATTATTTCGCAAATTGGGTGGTATGGGTACTTGTATCGGACATCATATTGAACACTTCTCACAAAATTTGAAAAAAATTCAGATTACCACAACTCAATTATATCGTGTGCATATCACCGTGTTCGTATCCGTACATTATAGTCACTATATCCTTATCCAAAAGGGATAGGAGATCGGGTTGATGTAGTTTGATTAGGTCGCGATAAACATTTTTGAAGCAAAGAATCAGTATAGAATTAACACCAAACTGTTTGAAAAATTCAAATGGGGAATTAAACCCTTTGATTAATCATCAGGGAATTCTTCATAAATTGGTGTTTTATTGTTGCTATGTATTTTTCTGGAATTAAGTGTCACGGGCTACGCAAAAGAACCTACCGAGGGCTCCACTTTCCCTCGTTTAAGGTTGTCTTTTGCTTTGTCATTACTTACCATCCTTATATAAAATACTAGTTTAAAGAACCGCGCAAGGCGCGGTAGCCTGTGCCCGTTAATATAAATAAAGATTATTGTTTATTAATTGGGGAGTGAACAGGAACGTTTTCAAAATTGGGGAGTGAAAAGGAAATTCAGTTTACACTTGGGGATTTTTGAGGAATTGTCCGTTATTAATATATATATATATATATATTGGTCTGAGATATGCCCGGTAGTAAACTGCATCTCAAGAAAGCACACAATAGCAATATGAGAAGAGTGAAAAAACAAAAATGGAGGAAAGTGCATCTCAACAAGCACACAGTAACAATATGAAAGAGTGTAAAAGCAGAAATGGAGAAAGAGTATAATATATATATATATATACAAACACAATAGTTTCTGCAGGAGTAACAAAGATGATAATGCTAGAAGACCACATGTTTCGAACTTTATTTACATTAACCTGGAAAGGTAGAGTGCAAAATAGATTCTTAAGAGAGACAAAATATCTTCCTAAGAGCTCAGTAGTAACATATTTCCAAAATAGAAAATTCCCTTCAAAATATATACCCAAAGGATTTTCCGAAAGGACCCCATGCCACAAACTGCTTTAAGTTATTTACATGGCAAGATATTTATAAAAGGTGACTTGAACATCTTTGCAACTTTAACATAGATTGGGAGGAGAGGTTTGATGAGGATCATCATTTAAAGATTGAACCTGAGCATTATTAGACGTTTCAGCAATATCTTTATCAACACCAATAGAAGAACCTGAAATTAACAAAAGGGAAAAAAAGATACAAATAAAGTAAAAAATATATTAAGGTTTTAAGTTAATGAAAAATAATAATCTAAATATGGACAAGGAAGGAAATTGTGTATACCTGAAAGTTCTTGAGCATGTTTGTGTTTTGATACTTGTGCAGCTTCAACCATTGAAGAGACAATATAGCGGTATTCCATGCCATAATGAGTTTCAACCATCTTCTTTTTAATTTGTACAATGAACTCTTTTTCACTTAACCGCTCATTAATGACAACGCCATCGATAATCTTGTTTTGCATGGAAAGGGAAAAAAAAATGAAGTTATTATAAGTATGTCAAATAAATAACTATTGATCATCTTGTTTTGCATGAAAGGAAATTATATGGGGGAAATTCATTATTACATGGAGGAAATTCATTATAACAATAAATAGATATGATTAATGTATAATAAATATATCATGGCAATAAATAGAAAAGACAAACCTGTTGTTCAAGTTCCATTAATTCAATTGCAGTTACATGCAAGAGATTCTCTGCAAGCTCACCAAATACCATGACTTCCAATTGTGTTATGTTATCAGCAAGAGTCAATGTAAATTTTGCTTTGTCAAAATTCAGATGTAGCACCCGGAACGCCGAGATGCCACACCCCCGCACCATAAGTCTAGCTCACACATGAAATGGGTAGTCCATATATGAACCGGACTCATGGCGAACGGGTGACAATAAAAAAAAACGACACACTAGCTAGGCGGGACTAACCCCCAATTAAATACGGTCATGCCTAATCAATAAAACGGAAGCATAATATTTCATGTCTTTCACATCTTTCAAGGTCATTTCCATTATCTTCATATATACAATATCAATATCCAAATACAAATCATAATATACAAGATCATCAAGAAAACTCATATGCATCAATAATATATATGACATTATGCTAGACTCGAAATTAAAGACTTGACTCGATCCCGCCTAGCATGCAACCTGCAGACCTGAAAATGTGAGGGTGTTAGTCAACCGAAGACTGAGTGAGGGGTTTAAATAAATATAAGCGCAATTACCATGCAAACTATAATCTCGGGTAAGTTTTCATGAAAGAAACAATATAAGTTCAAATATTAAAGTAATCCTCGCCCGAGATTACAACTAATCAATTTAATAATTCAATCATTATCAATTCAATTCGTGGCCCGACGAGTGAGGGCAATTCTCCAACCTTTACACCAACAGTGAATAATCAATATTTAGGTTTCAATTCAATGGTTATCATGCAAGTTATTACAGTGCACAATTAGCAATTTCATGAACCCTTTTTCCTCCGGTGATGGTGGGATTGCAAGGCCCAACCATCCATGAACGGTAGGGGTGTCAAAAATGGACGCGACCCGACCCACCCACCTAAATTTCGGGTTAGGGTTGGGGGTTATCGGGTCGGACCCGAATTTGACCCGGAGGGGGTGGGGCGGGTTAGGGTGGGTTCCGGGTTGACCCGGGTCAACCCGAAAAATGTTGTGGGTGACCCGCCAACCCGAACCCACCAGATTTAACCCGACCCGACCCGAAATAAATAAAAAAAAAATATATATTTAATTTTTATGAAACTATAATTTTTATTTAAATTATATGGTGTATTATAATTAGATAAAAATTTATGAAATGATAATTGGTTTAGAATTAGATATACTTAAAAAATAATAATTAATTTATTACTTGAGAATAACGTGATTTATAATATTAATGTTACATAATTTGTCTAAATTATATAATTTTGTTAATTAGAAAGACATACATGATTGTAATATGATTATAATTAAATGGAGTTTACGGAAAAGAAGAGATGTATTTATTTAAATTTAAACAATTAGAATTGCATTATGATTAGTTTAGTAAAAAATATATTATTCGATCTAAATAATTATTATGTATCTAATTTATATTTTACATAATTGCCTTATTGATTGAATTTTATTAAATTTATATAAATAAGAATTTAAATAGAGTTGATATAACAATTAATTATAATTACACTTAGAATTAGATCTTAATTAATATTATAAAAAAGTTTTTAATGTGGGTACAATTTATTAGAGTTAGATTTAGAATTTGATTAAGATTAGAATTGTAACCAAATTTTTATCCATAATTAAGTACTTATAAAATTTCAATAATAATTTATAATACATATTGGTTTACATAATTAACTTAATTAGACAATAGTGAAATCATTATTGTAAGGATATTTTGGTGACCAATAAATTTCAAAAAAAAAATTCAAAAATTAACTCGTATTTTTATAATATAATATAATAGAATATTAAAATAATAGTTAGTAAAATAATTTTTTTCTAAAAACATGTGATTATTATTTGAGAACAACGTGATTTATAATGTTAATATTATATAAATTTGTCTAAATTATACAATTTTGTTAATTAGAAAGACATACATGATTGTAATACGATTAGAATTAACCAAAAGTTTACGGACAAAAAGAGATGCATTTATTTAAAGTTAAACAATTAGAATTTTATTATGATTAGTTTAGTAAAAAATATATTATTCGATCGAAATAATTTTATGTATCTAATTTACCATTTTACATAATTGCCATATTGATTGAATTTTATTAAATCTATATAAATAAGAATTTAAATAGAGTTGATATAAAACTTAATTATAATTACACTTAGAATTAGTTCTTAATTACGATTATAAACAAGTTTTTAATGTGGATACTATTTATTCGAGTTAGATTTAGAATTTGATTAAGATTAGACTTGTAACCAAATTCCTATCCATTTCACCTCATCTCACCCGTTTTTCAACATGTTCGACCTATTTTGGTTTCGTTCTACTTGTTTTAGGTTCGTTTTTTACCTCTTTACCCACTTAGATTCATTTTACCCATATTTGACCTATTTTGAATCTATTTTACCCATTTGCATCTACTTTACCCATTTTGGATCCATTTTATCAGTTCGGATCTATTTTATCCAATTGGATCTATTTTACCCATTTTATCCATTTAGATCCATTTTACCCATTTTGAATTCATTTTACCCATTTGGATTCAATTTACCCATTTTGGATCCATTTACCCATTTGGATCCATTTTACCAATTTGCATCTGTTTTACTCATTTTGGATCTGTTTTACCCATTTTGGATCCATTTAACTCAATTGAATCCATTTACCCATTTGGATTCAATTTACCCATTTTGGATCCATTTTACCCACTTGAACTAATTTTACCCATTTTGGATACATTTTTTCCATTTTGCCCACATTTACCCATTTTGGATCCATTTTACCCACTTGAACTAATTTTACTCATTTTGGATTCATTTTATCCATTTAGATCCATTTTACCCATATTTACCCATTTTGAATCCATTTTATCCATTTGGATCCAATTTACCCATTTTGGATCCATTTACCCATTTGGATCCATTTTACCAATTTAGACTTGTTTTACCCATTTTGGATTTATTTTGTGCATTTACCCACATTTTACCCATTTTGGTTCATTTTACCCATTTGGATCCAATTTACCCATTTGGATCCAATTTATCCATTTTAAATCCATTTTACCCACTCGAACTTATTTTACCCATTTTGAATTCATTTTATCCATTTAAATCCATTTTACCCACATTTATCCAGTTTGAATCCATTTTATCCATTTGGATCCATTTTACCAATTTGGATCGGTTTTACCCATTTTGGATCTATTTTGTACATTTAGGTTCATTTTACCCACTTGGATCCATTTTACCCATTTTGGTTCATTTTACCCACTTGGATCCATTTTACCCATTTGGATCCAATTTACCTATTTTGAATCCATTTTACCCACTTGAACTCATTTTACCCATTTTGAATTTATTTTATCCATTTTACCCACATTTACCCATTTTGAATCCATTTTACCCATTTGGATCCAATTTACCCATTTTGGATCCATTTGGATTCATTTTACCAATTTGGATCTGTTTTATCCATTTTGGATCAATTTTATCCATTTGGATCCATTTTACCCATTTTGGATCTATTTTGTCCATTTAGGTTCATTTTACCTACTTGGATCCATTTTACCCATATTTTACCCATTTTGGATCCATTTTACCTACTTGGATCCATTTAACCAAGTTGGATCCATTTTACCCATTTTAATTAATTTTATCCATATTTTACTCATTTGGATCCATTTTATCACTTGGATGTATTTAATCCACTTGGATTCATTTTACCAATTTGGATCCAATTTACTCATTTCACCTACTTGGACTCATTTTACCCATTTTGGATCTATTTTTTTCCATTTTGGATCCATTTTATCCACATTTTACCCATTTTGGATCTATTTTACCTACTTGGATCCATTTTACCCATTTTAATCAATTTTATCCATATTTTACCCATTTTGAATCCATTTTACACATTTGGATTCATTTTACCCACAAAGGGACAATCAAAGAACGCAGGCTCGAGACTGCAATTCTAACAAATTTGCTGGCAATCATTATTATAAGGATATTTTGGCGGTCAATAAATTTTAAAAAAAATCCAAAAATTAACTCGTATTTTTATAATATAGTATAATAGACTATTAAAAAAAGGGCTAGTAAAATACTTTTTTCTATAAACATGTGATTATTATCTGAGAAAAATGTGATTTATAATGTCAATATTATATAATTTTTCTAAATTGTATAGTTTTGTTCATTAGAAAGACATATATGACTGTAATATGATTAGAATTAAATGGAGTTTATGGACAAAAAGAGATGTACTTATTTGGACTTAAAGAATTTGAATTGCATTATGATTAGTTTAGTAGAAAATATATTATTCGATCTAAATAATGTTTATGTATCTAATTTTTTTTTTTATTTTACATAATTACCTTATTGATTGAATTTAGATAAATAGGAATTTAAATAGAGTTGATATAGAACTTAGTTATAATTACACTTAGAATTAGAACTTAATAATATTTATGTATTAATTTTTTTTTAATCTTATATTAATTGCAATTATGTCAAACCTTACAAACTATATATGTTTATATATTGTTATCAAGTTTTAAAATACTTTAAACATAAATTAGAATTTAAAAAAATCAAAAAAAAAAAGAAGAAAAAAAAAAAAATAAAAACGTTTCGGGTCGGGTCGGGTCGGGTCGGGTCGGTCGGGTTATCGGGTGACCCGAACAGTGTTCGGGTCAACCCAGACCCAACTCGAACCCGATCGGGTCGGGTTCGGGTTGGGATTTTTCACTTAATACCCCTACCTCAACCCGACCCACCCGAATTGACACCCCTATTGAACGGTGTACGTCGGGAACATGACTCCCACGCACGGGATTTCTTCCCAACCAAACCTCCTGGTGGATTCAGAGGTGATCCCAAAATTGGTGAGGATAGTGCAACAGTTACCCGTCAGCCCTTGCTTCCCCGGTTGGCTCAATACACTACCCTCGGGCCTAAGTGAACAAGACATGCTTACTCGCCAAAACACGAAACACGATATTTCAATAGGTCACGAAATCTTTTACAATCACGATAGGTTTTGAGAAAGATATATAGATATATATATATACATTTTGGCCTAAAACATCATGTAGGGGTTATACGGGTTCTATATATCTAGTAATTAAACCTCACCTGTGCCGACAATACAACAAGGATATAATTATGAAGCTTGCTCCTTGTCAACGGGAAGACAATCTGTGTAAAAAGAGACAAGTGTTTGTGAGACACGACTCTATTGAACCAATTACGACGCACGACAAAGTCATGATCAATAGGTCATGCAATAGCAATTTAAGGAATATCAAATAACAGCATGATGATCAATAAACCAAGTATATAACACATATAAGTCACATACGGGAGCCAAGGAAGTGAAAGGAAAGCAATAAGAAGGGTTTTGGTGAAGTTTGGCCAAAACCGACAATTCCCGAAAATGCACATGCTGTGGAAAAATGGGAATATCAAAAGTTCTAGAAATTGGAATTAGGTTTTGTTTGTTGGGAATGAAACTATACAAGTAGACCTTTAAAATGGTATATGGCTCGTTTTCTAGTTCAAAGCGAGGAGAAAATGGCGTAAGCTTGAAGTTAGACGAGTGCAGTTTGTCGGGAAAGCAGCGACACCAAAAAGAATTGATAATATCTCACAAACTAGAAAATATATTGAGATTATTCCAATTGGAGGTTGTTCTATACTTCAAGATCTTTCCAACGGTTCAAAAATCAGGTCATTTGGAGTTCGGATGAGGGAGTACCCGGCCGGGTAAAATTCAAGGGAAAAGTTCCCCGACAGGGTAAAGCTGTCCAGAAGCTTTTCGGCATAAAACTACCGGCCCGGGTACTTTTTATGCACAAAAAGTACCTGGCCGGGTACTGTTCCAGGGCTGGAAAAAGGGGCAAAACAGGGGTAGCTTCGGGGAAGGAAGAAAAGGGATGAAAACCCAAAGCAGACTCAACCAAAATGCTCCAAAATAATCATATAACATGTATATAACTCAATAATATCAATTAGGCTTCATATAATCCATTAAACCATGCTCAAATCATCAAGGAATCATCATACAAACCCCATATAAACTCATGAACTCTCACTTCATATTATTCAAGAAATCATGCAAGCCTCCAATTCTAATGCACACAATCATACTTCTAGCCTCAAATAAACAAGGAATCACATCCACTCATCAAACCCTACTTCAAATATGCTCAAGAGATTCATACATATACCTTGAAAGAATGAATGGAAAGATGAAAGGAACTATGGAGATGATGATGATGCCTCAAACTCATGCAATTCCTCCTTGAAATTAACTTGGAATGATGAAATCTCCTCCTTCTCTTCCATGGTGTAAAAATCGGTATTTAGTGTGTGTGTGTGTATGAGGTTTTTGATGAGAATGAAATGAAATGGAAGAGATGAATGAGATATTTACAAAAGTCTTCCACATATATGCATGACTCATCACTTTTTGCACATAAGTCCCTAAGATATTTGAATTCATGCACACAAGTTCCTTCTCTAGACAATTAATCAAATAACTCCAATGCATATTATGCAATTAAGCACATTATCAATTAATTCATGTAAATTCCACGCTAATGATAATTCATATAAATTCATAAGAATATATTACATAAAATGTTATGAAATTTAATATAATGAAGCATAACATATGAGTGAAAATCGGGGCGTTACATCAAATGATTTTTAGTGATGTTTAAAAAATGAATAAACATCTTATATCAGCCTACTATGTCAACAAATATATAATCGAATGCTTTATTACTTAAATCAATAAGCTACCATATTAATGCAAACTATGTTGAAAAAAGGGGCTGAACTAAATGAGAATAATATAAAAATAACTTGGGTTTAGCAATTGTCTCTGCATGGCAAAAGTTACATGTAATATTCCACCCATACTGAGCTGTTGTACCTTTGAAACAAGTATCACAAGCCATATACTAAAATTTTTTAGTCACATCCATGATTTTTGCTTTGCCTTTTATCCAAAATTTGTCATCCTAAGTACATAAATTTTGAAATAAATATTAAAGTTATATAAGAAGATATGTATATAATGATTAGTGAGTTGACAAAAGTAAAATAACTTACCACATTGGTAGTTATAACATTTGCGATGGATGAGAAGTTATCATGAGGAATTTTTGAGTGTTGGATTGAACGCCTTAAATATTTCTTTTCATTAACAAGTTCAGTGAGAAATGAATGATTTTCTACTTTCCTGTTTATAATTAAGAGCAAAAGTCTTAGAAAAAATAAGCAGCTGGAAGACATTACAAATAATGCACTAAAATATATATATATATATATTTGAGGAAGTGACAACTTACCAGTCTCATAGAGATTGAGATTCAGGATATGATGGATTCACAATGATATTTGCAAAGCTTCGAGCAGAAAGTGATACACCTAGCCAATAAGTTAATTTTTCATTAAATATTCATTTGTATTATGCATAAACAATAAAAAATATATACTAACCATGAAAATTAGATACGTTCAACCCGGTTGCTTCAATTATGGGCATTCTATTAGATGCATTTATAATGGCCGTCCCTTCATTAAATAGCACTTCATTCCATAAAGTGAGCATTATAGGCTTTTTCCTATAAAATATTATAGCAAAAGAAAACAATTAGTGACAATTCAGTTAGAAAAGTAATTATGATATATAAATATATACACACGAGATCTTACTCATCATTAACGATGACAAATTCTTGCAAAGTTGATGTGCCATTATTTGTAGTCCTTTGTTCAAGTTTATCAATGACGATTGCAAAAACATCTATGATCAAAGGAACTATTAATTTCAAATTTAAATAAAATTTAAATAATGAAAAATTAAGATAAGTGTAAGGAATAGTTTTTGTGATATACCTATCAAAGTGTCTGTGTTCAAGGAAAGTGGGATGTTCTCAAACTTGGTGAATTCTGGAGTTCCAAGTTCTTTTGGGAGGCAGTCATGTGAAGGCGCATGACGAATAGCCGTGCTTCTATTTATAACCCATTGATACATGTGAGACAGCATTCTATATTTGGGTTCTATAAATCCAACCTTAGCATTTGTTATGAAATATGTTTCTTGAACTTGAAACGTGTTTTGCATCAAATTTATGTCTGGACTATATATGATGCCTTGTACTTGAGTTTTCTACCAAAAATAATTGAGATGAGAAACATATATATATAAAGTAATGATAAAGTTGATCAATTGAAGTATACAGAAGATGTACTTACATCTTTGTCAATGAACAGGAATCTTTGATACTTCGTAGAGTTAAATTGGGATTGTCGAGGGCTGTGTTTTCGCATCACAAGAACTTTAGCTGTCCAATTTCTAGAATTTGGTGTAATTTCAGCAACAGGAACAAGAGTTTGATGCATTTTGCTTTATGCTGCAACCCAAAAAAATAAAAATAAAAATTATTGGATAAAACATATAATTTTATGGATAAAAATTAGAAACTCATGAACAGGTCTACACTTTTACAACTGCATCTTGAAAGATAATTTTTAGATCATTAGAACACTATAATAAAACATCATACTATAACCATAACAACTTAGAAAAATAATAGCAGGTAAGGCAATCTTGTTTACCAAAAGTCTTTGTTTCTTACTCTTAGTAAATGATTTCGAAAACTAACAAAGTATCAGGAAAAACATATCAAATAGATGCACTTAATTTTTCTTACTTGCATATCTAATGTGAGCTATCATATATTTTTAACAGTTTCACAAACCAAAAACCATTCAACTTGCTATCTGTGAAATAGTGGATGGACACACTTTATGAATTTGAGTTGACTTTATCCATGAAATTTCAGTCAGACTTTCGTAGATTTAAATAGAAAAGGCCATCAAATCATAAAAAACTCACAAAAAATTATGAATTGACAACTAAAAGCAGTAAAATCCGCATTTAAATTTAACATACGAGTATGTGAACAATTAATTAAACAAAAACAAGAATCCATATGAAGTCAGTTTTTAAAAAAAATGTGAATGCACGCACGGATAGAGTCATAATACATACCTTCCACCGGTTCACAAAGTAAGACTGGTGTGATCAATACCTGCACAGGCGAAACAAAGTCCAGAAGTTAATACAATATGCAAAAGATTAAACACTAAATAATATTTTCAAACACTCCTATCAAACTTTAACCCTAAGAAACATGAAAATTCCAATTTACTAAGGCTTTAGCTAATAATTGTACAAAATAACTGAATTGCACTCAAGTTATTAACCAAAAATATGATAAAAATGAGAAAATCAATAATCTACTCACCTAAAAACTTCACCAAATCACTGACGATATGAACAATAAAGATCCATATATATATCGTAGATTTCTGACAGAATTAATTAAGGATTTTGTACTATTAGGGTTAAGTGTAGAAATTAGGTTTAAAGCTGGATGGGGAGGAGACACGTTAGTTTTCTTTTTATTGGAAAAAGCTATCAGAACTTGAGAGGAAATATGTAGAAGAAACTTACACGTCGCCGTGAAGAAATTGGTAGAGAAAGAAAATTGATGGAGAAAGGAAGAAGGAGACACTGTGAGGACGTCGTCGATGACACGTCGCCATGAAGAAGTCGGTGGAGAACGGAGATCCATGGAGAAAGGAATGAGGAGACTTCTGCGGGATGCAATCGAGGAGGAGCGAGCAGACATATGTGGAAGGAGATGCCTCTGGAAGATAATACTTACTTTTTGAAAAGATAATCTGAATATATATATATTTTTTATTAATGGATAAATTTTATATTCTCTTATATTATATATAAATATTGTATATTTATTATAATATATAGATATACATGTATTCTATAAATAATTTTTATTTACCTATATTGATAATATTAGATATATTAAAATGATATAATTTTATTTATATTAACGTTAATATAAATAAATAATTAAGCATCCAAGACATTTTTCTTTAAATAAGGAGAAGGAGAAGAATAATCCTTAACAATGTCTAGCCTAGAATTTGCCTGAATTCATTATTATAATATAGATATACATGTACTCTGTAAATAATTTTTATTTGTATATATTAATAATATTGAATACATCAAAATAATATAATACTTATTTTAAAAAAAATTATTGTTTGGTATGGAATATATTTTATTTTGTAAAATATAAAACTTATATTAACAAAACTGTAAATAATGAGACTAATTTGTCATATCTTAAATGTGGGGCTACCAATATATTTTTGCTTAATTTTAAATATTTAATGTAATTTTTTTGTTTTGCATAATATCAATTTTAATATAAACAAATAATTAAGTATACAAAACGTTTTTGTTTAAATAAAACGCGGAGAAATTACTTGCGGAGGATCGGGTCGTAGGCGTACCCCAAAGAATCGTTGGAGCCCCTGAACATGAAATACCATGGTTTTTGGTGCGAGGAACGGGGAATGGTTCCATAGAAACCTTTTCGTTGATACTATTTCTTGCCATCTTTTGCACACAAGAACCGGCTCTAAAGATGCTTGCAATCGGGAGATAAGCTAATATCCGTTCCAAAAGGTTGTCTCGTAAAATTTCTAAGGAAATCGATTCGGATTCTTTGTCCTCTTCAGCGTTAAGGTTTTGATAGGAATCAATCTGTAAGGCGTTGCTTGGCAAGTTATTGAAGCAATGGCACACCCACGAAGTTTCACCTTCCATTGTGAGCAATTTGTGAAAACCTGAACAAGAAACTGCATGTAAGGTGGCGTTATGAATGGAAAAACAAGATGACCCCATAAATCAAATCATACTTTTCGGGGTTGATCTTCCCCGTTGGTACTCCATGCTGTAGAGATTCTGTAGTTCATCTTCCCAAGTTAGTTGATGCTGAATTTGCTGCAACATTCAAACTTCTTTTATCACGAAAAGAAAAAGCTGATAAGAGCTGGAATTGAGGAGCTTTTAGCTTAAGAAGAAAAGCAGAAGCCAAAAGCTGGAAATTAATGAGAAGAACTTACATTCACATTGGGTGAATCAAGAAAGTTGTGCACAGGGGCGCTTGTGGTTTTCCTGAGTGTGGGATCCATATGATTATTACCAACAAGTTCAAGGTTTGAACCCACAATTCCATGTTCTAATGCAGTGTACTGAAAATTCACCATATCAGATGACCTCTTTAACCAGATAGTTATCAATGTCAAGGTCCAGTCTTGGGTTAACTGTAGCAAGTTTCATAGACAGAAACTGAAAAAGAAAAAAGATTTCTTACGGACCGTCCTCATCATGCTGATGCGTCCTCTTCCCCCTTGTCAATATTCTAGGGTAAGACCGGGAGGATCATCACGGATAATGCTAATGCTCAAAATTAGAAGAGTGCGGGAAGGGGGCGAGACCAAGCCGAGCCAAGTTTATTATGAATGAAATATTAATCAAGAAAAATTGGAAAATTTATATTATAATTTCTACCACAACTTGTCTCTGAAGAGATTGGCCATAATTGATAATCCCATCCAGTGTTCCAGCTTTCCCAGTGATCTTATTACAGTCCCAGACCAAATCCTGCAATCACTTCATTCTTTCATTTATTTTCTCCCTCCTCACCTAAAATATAAAAATTTCATCCATCACAACACATAATTTGCAGGAAAAAAAAAAAAACAAAATTCAACACAGATAAATATTTATTAATATTTCTAAATTCTTACTCTTTCAGCCAAACTGTGGCTACTGAATGCATACACAAATTAAATTTCAACGAAATCTGAGAAATTGTTGTTAAATTAGTAAATGTTAAAACAGAGCAATTTCTGGGAACGTATTCATGTAAGAACAAAAACAAACAAGTGATTTTTCGAAAAGTCGAGACAGGAATTTCGTTTTCTTTTTAATCTTTAAAGTAAATTTAGTTACCGGATTTGGACAATCATGCTGATACATTTGACTTATACAAGCCCCTCTAAGTTCTAACAGTTTGTAGAAAATCATAGGTTCATGATTGAACGGATATATTTCACAATTACAACAAAAAGAAATGGGATATTTATATGGATAGCATAACTCACCTTACGAATTTGTGTTTTCTCAGTTTTCCTCTTCTTGGAACACTCTTTTCCGGCGCCGCCGAAAATGATACACTTCTTCGTTGCATATCAAAAATGAGATCCCATTGTTTCAAAAAGCAACATCTTTAATCTGTTCATGATATTCAAGAAAAATTCAAGAACAATCACTTTCACAATTCTGCACACCAACCCTTGATTTTATCTATTTTAAAAAAAGTAATGTTAGGTAGAGTAGAGGAATTATACCAAGAACAACATCAATTGAACATCAAAATACCCAACAGCCCATCTTCTTAAAAAACCAGAGAAACACATATATAAACAACAAAAGCAGATCTCCCAGGTGAAAAAAGAGGATCTTTCCAATTGAAAAAGATCATAAAAATTGTATCTCTGATGCGAAAATCCTCTGCTACAAGCAAATGGGCCTTCCCATATTGTTCAGAATCCTCGAGATTTGGCACAAAAAAAGTTCAAAACACATTAGAGAACACCAAAAAAGGCAATCTTTTTCAATAGAGCAAAGAACCCATTCAAGAAAACTTTGTATTTACCTGGTAAACATCGTCATAGTCACATATATCAGGGAACATGGAAGGAAGAGAGAAAGTTTCGGTGGTGAAGAAAAGAAGGGTAGCCACTCCCTTCTCAGAGAACCGTACGTGAGACTTCCGCCTCATTTAAGAAAATATTGAGCGAGCACTCAGGACGACGTCGTTTTGGCGGAGAAGGGGGAATTATCCCCTACTTTGCACAAAGCCTGCGCTTGGACGACGAAACCCCCCACCGCGCTTATATATATATGTATAATCATAATAATAATAATATAATATATGTATATATATTTATATGATAGCTGATGCGGTTCTTTTAATTTGTTATTGTAATTTTCTGGGTTGATGACAATGGATATGTTATCCCATGATTTGTTAGCCCGATCTGATTAAGGGAGCAATTGAGAAAGTGGAAAATATTAAGCAACACATGAAAGCGGCACAAGACCGGCAAAAGAGCTATGCCAATCGGAGAAGGAAAGACTTGGAATTCGAAGTGGGTGATCGGGTTTTCTTGAAGGCAACACCGAGAAAGGGTTTCTCACAAATTGGAAAGGGTGGTAAGTTGAATCCGAGGTTCATTGGTCCGTTTGAGATTGTGGAACGTATTGGGGAAGTTGCCTATCGCTTGGATATGCCTCCGAATCTCACGGGAATTCATAACGTGTTTCATGTGTCACAATTGAGGAAGTATTTTCGGGATGAGATGGAAACTATGCCGATTGAAGAGGTACAGTTGGATCCGGACTTGACATTTAAACAACAACCGGTAAAGATCTTGGATAGGAAGGTTCAAGAGTTGAGGAATCGACAAATTCCATTGGTTAAGGTACTTTGGAAATATCTTAAGTCCGCAGAAGCAACATGGAAGACGGAAGAGAAGATACGGAGATATCATCCTGAGTTGTTTTTCGATGGTAAATCTGGGGACCAGATTTCTTTAAGGAGGGGAGGTTGTGACGCCCCGTTTCTCGATCAAGGTAAGCTCGATACGAGAGTGAACGATTTACTTTTCTTGCATGAATTATGTGAATAATATGCCTTAATTGACCGTTATGCTTGAACTTATGTGGAATATATGACATGTATGAAATACGTGACTATTTGATATGGTAATTATGTGCTCGTATTGCTTCCATTTGGCTTCGGTGGCATGCTTCGTGTTTAATCAAAACAATGTGCTTATTTGGACATTGAAGCATAATTTAGGGACCAAAAGGTAAATTTATTTTCTAAGCCTAAAACTAGATAGAACTTAATGAAATTGAGTAGATAATTCGATTACGAGTTCGTGGGTTCTTGAATCTCTTGATTTGGAGTTCGGACGAACAAGTTATGGCCATTTTAGAAAGTCAACCTTTTTATAAGACTTATGACCCAATTCCGAATTTAGCCCAATTTGAGACCCAATTTCACCCCTGACCCGCTCCAATTGACCCGGTTCGCGACCCAAATAGCTGACCCAAATTACTAAATCAGATTTTAACACCCAAAACCTCATTTTACGTTAAAACACAAGATTCAAACCCTCTCTCCCTCACTTTTCTCTCCAACCCATTCATCTTCTCTCAAGAACACCTTCAACCATTTTCAAGAGACAAGATTGGAGATTGAAGCTAGAGATTCAAGACTCAAGACCAAGCTATTCTCTTCGATTCTCAGCTCCTAAGGTAAGGTTTTGTGTAAATGCTTGGGTTATGCTTTGAGCTTGAAGTTCTTGGTAGAAGCATGAACTAGGGTTGAATTTTATGAGTTTAATCCATGTTTTCTTGATGAATTCGTGTTCTAAGTATGCTATTTGGACCCTAGAAACATGTTTAGGTTGGATTCCATCTATTCTCTTGATTTCACCATTTTTGAGTTTTTGAAGATTTGAAGAAATTCTTGCATGTCTAAGATTTATTTGATTTCTTGCAATCTTGGTGTTGTAGAATGATTATGCTTGAGTTTTTATGAGGTTTGGAATCAATTTTAGTTGAATTCATGCTAGGATTAGAGATTCACCATTGAAGAGTATGCTTGAACTATGAAGCTTTTATGTATATATGTAATTCTTGCTTAAATGATTTCATTCTTGGATTTTATGTTTATATTATGTTCTTATATGATGTATGAATGTTTTATGATGCTTAATTGAGGTTTTGGAATCTTAATTTCATGTTTTGGGGTGTTTAGAACTCCTTCCCGTCGAGTTCGAAGTGGCTGTCATGTTTTTTTTAAGTTCTGGGCAGAATCCACTAGGGTGGATTTTTGCTGTGTAAAAATCCACCCTAGTGGATTCTGCCCAGAACTTAAAAAAAACGTGACAGCCACTTCGAACTCGACTTCCATGGGGGTGGATTTAAGGCAGTAGCTTCTGGACCAAATCCGCGAGGGTGGATTTTTTGTGAAGGAAAATCCACGGGGGTGGATTGTCCCCAGCCTTGTTTTCTTGACTCGTTTCGCTTGTTTTGACTCTTGTATGTCCTTTTCTTGTTTCTATAACACCTTTAATGAGTTGTGGCCTTATTATATGTGGTGGAACTTCTTGCATATCACTTGTTATGATTTTATTGCCTTGATCAAGTTTAGGTTGTCACATTTTGCTAAGTTATGCATTTACTTGAACTTGTATGACTTCCTACGTTATGTGTGACCTTGACATGCTATGCATGCTCATGATTGATCCTCACATTTCATTACGTGCATGATATGACTCCATAAGCATACATAACTCTCATAAGTAACTTGTTACTTAAGCCGTACGTCGTTTACTTGGTTTGGGTCGTGTCTTACCTTTGTTAGTACGTTTGTCTTGTTAGGTGGTGAGTCTCCGGCCGAGAAGTCCGTTGCTCGTGGTCGACCTTTGAGGTTTTTGGTAAAGGTGAGGAGTTATATACTTATGAAACGATTTCAAAACTGTGGACACCTATAGCCTTTCATATTTGTTGGTTTTGAACTCCTGTTTTGAAAACGTATATTTAGGTTTTATAAGCCAAGTTTTGTGAGCTTTGCTCGTATTATGAATATTTGCTTATGGAAAACGGTTTACAAGTGAAACTTAAGTTTTGGTATATGGGATAGATACCCAAAATGGTTTCGGAACTTTCATTTGAATATTATGTATGTGTGAGTTGTGTAGCGAGGTTATGATGTACCTCGCAAGGACGCTTGCTTGGGGAAATCGAATTTGAGCTCGGGGATGGAGGTGAGAGATATTCCGGGAAGGCAAGGGTCGACGGATGTCCTTATCCAAAGTTCCCACTTGTGGACAAGACTACTAAGACTCCGAGGAGGTTCGGGGTTGAAGTTTTCTTGGAGAGAGCTAGGTTTCATAGACCGAATTCTCTATGTTATGGATGATCGGGGGATGTACACCCTCGGCATCAACTGTGTAATGGATGTTTTGAGTTGATTTCTTGGTTTGGAAAGATCGGATGGAGTGCTCGCTCTCGCCGAGCCGGTTATGTGTGGTTTATGATCCAAAATTTCTAAAACTTGCATTTACTTCGAAAATGAGTTGGATCATGAACACCTTCGTTTTGAGCATGCATTGAACCTTATATACCCTATATATAATGTGAACTTCTCCTCACCGGTTCCTTTGAGCTGACTCCCTTTATCTTTCGTGTCCGCAGGTCGCGTTTTGGAGTCAAGCTAGGCGGGGTCTTTTGAGAGTCTTGTTTAAGTGGTCTAGTTTGTACTCGTTATGCATGTAGCATGCCTTGTTACTTATGTCTTATGCTTTGTTTTGGAGATTATGGATTTAATATGTATGATGTTTTATTATGCTAGTTTGGACCGTGATGGTCATTAGGATGATTTTACATTCCGTACTTTGAGCATTTCGTGTTGGACCGTGGTGGTCACTTTATTTGGCGAATGAATGAATTTATGCACTTGATATGTTATGATTTAAGCTTCCGCATACTTGTGACTGTTTACTCGCTTTGTGAGTCTAGTGCCGCCTAGCTAGGATGTCCGTTTGTCACCGCTTGCTTCGAACCCGGCGGGTATATGGATAGCAATTCTATATACAAGCTAGGTTCGTAGCGCGGGATAGGCGTGGATGCCCTCGTTGGGGTGTTACACCCCTATTTGGTTGGTATCAACTCCATCACCAATTTCATATTTTTTGAATTTTTACGTTTTTGGTTGTAAATTTATTTTCTAACTCAAAAAAAGTGGTATTAAATAACTTTTTATCGGGAATTTTGCATATATGTCGGGATAATAACATATTCACCAGGTATATTCTTATTTAATGATATTTCTTATCATCTTAACCACCTAAGAAAATTTTTGTCAACTCAAATAACAATGTGGAATTTTTTTTTTTAAGACCAATCACCTCAAAGGGTTACATCAACTCAAGTCCGACGAAAGTAAATCAGCAACAAAAAATAAAAAATCGAAAGAATCAATACAGGCCGAAGCCGCGTTTCTAGCAAGTTTATGGGCCACACAATTGGCACCATGACAAATAGCAGAGAACTTCACTTCCTCAAACGACGAACAAATAGACTGAATGTTCGCGATAATGTTACCAATAGACGAGAGATCCGCACCACCACTCTTGAGTTGACTTATGGCATTTGCATTATCTCCTACTAAAACAATCTTACGCTAGCCGAAATCCCTTCCCATCTTTGTGACGGCCCGACTTTTCGGCCGTACATGTATGACATCATGAGTGTGATATTTGAGTATTTTAATTATTTAATTATGTAATTACTTGTTAATTGTGATGTTTATATGCTATTTGAAATTATTTCTAGAGTTATGAATATGAATTTTTGAACGTTTGTGTCTATATGACTTCGAACTTGATCTGTATGCATCCGAATTCAATTTCGATTTTCGTAAAATTTTGATATGCATGAAATACGTGAGTTATGAACACGATTATATGCTCGTTACATGTTTTAGAACTTGTTTGATTTGGTTTTTGGATCGTTTTTGTGAAACGGGACTTAAAGGGGCTAAAGAGCATTTAGCGCACCTTGGGTTCCGGACGGCATAACTTGAGCTCGGGAATTTGGATTCAAATTTCGTCACCTCCGTTGGACTCGTTTCGAAGATTCGGATCTAATAGAACAAGACTTATAATTTTCTAAACCCATTTGAACCTCCGAAATTCCACCAAACCGAACACCTTGTACCAAAGTAGCTACCTTTGACCATTCTTGTACTTGTGGGTCCATACCTTGTGTGTTTGAGCTCATTTCACTTCCTTACTTCATCATCTCTTGAAGGTAATAGTACTTTGAATTCCTCATCCTTCTATGCTTCATTTTCTCCATGAATTTTGTATTTTAAGCTTGGTTTGATATGGTTTTGAAGAGATACATGAATAGTAAGGGTTTGCTTCATTTTTGGAATCCATGTCCTAGCATGAGTGTTAAGATGATTTGATGTATATTTTTTGTTCATTTAAGCTTGTTGACTTCAATTTATGACTCTTATTTCATGGTAGTTGAGGAATTTATGAGTTACCATTAATGGTTTTAAAGAAATGAATAGTTTATGGGTTGAATTTTTGAAGAACAAAATCTGCACATTTGAAACCTTGTTGTGTGATGGATTAATTACAGCTTTATATGCATGATCTTGTGCTAAATTTTGCATGGTTTGTGATGGGTGTCGAAGCCAACAAAATTAAATCCCAAGTACTGCACACAATTAACTTGTATATAGTGGTAAAAGGGTATCTATCCTCGAAGATTGGGTGAAATTGTAACTCTTAATATGCCACGGAAATGAAATTATTAGGGGGGGGGGGGGGATTGAGATTTTGATTAAACTAACAATGATTCAATTAAACAAACAATTAACAATTAAACTAAATTGGAACTCGGATTAAACTTAAGTAAATTCAATGGACAACGATTAGTCAGGATTTCCCTAATCATGCACTAGACTACGGTCATCGACTTATTGATTAATTCAACGTTAGGCTAGCTATGGTTACCAACTACCTTTGGCTCCCTCGTTTCGTCGTATTTTTAGAATAATTTGAAGAAACTCCTAAAAACTATTCCCTAACTGGCTAATAACCATTTCAAGACTCTTTCCAAGATTCAATTAACTAGTTGCGTTACGAACTAAAGAAACACTAGCCCTAACCGGTTTAGTACGAACTCATACTTCACTCAATTACACAGTAATATTCCTCAACACGAATTCACACAAACATTATGCCCTAGTGTTGATTGCTGCAATGTTAATTATCTAGCTAACACCGACAAATAAACTAACTAGCTATATGTGTGTCGAAAATTCTAAGACTTGGGCCCTAAATCAAAAAATAAAATCAACACTCAATAACACAAAAACCGAGAATAAAACGGATAACATGAATTAATCAACTATAAGAAGTAGTCTAAAAAATCTAATGCATAGTTTGGAAAATCCCAACTAAAAGGAAATTAGCAATTCATAACGAAATCAAACGGACAAGGTTGGATAATCAACACAGTATTCTAAACAAAATAAAAGAAGGAAAGGAAAATAAACTAGTGATGCTGAATTCTTCTCGTTCCTCTAAGTGCTACTGCTGCGTATTTTGTGTATGACGCGTATGTCAAGGTGTGTCTACCATGTCCACCGTTCTCTCGAATAAGTAGTGACAAGAGTGATTAATTCTTTCCCCCACCTTTTTCTCCACGTTCTCCCATCAATATGCTCACTAACTCCATCAAGTAATGTCTTTAATCTAAAAAATGTACTTCCCCTTCTTTAACGTACGTAACTCTTTGTTAGGAATAGGGCTTGGGCTCTTGTTTTTCTGTAAAATTGGATAACACAAAAAACCGTGGGAACTGGGGATTGATGGGCCTGCACTTGGTAATTAAATTCCCAAAAGCTCTTGCATGACTTGGACTTAATTAGTAGGCCAAAATTCTTTTTTCTTAAAGCGCATATCTTGCCTCTTTTTAGCCATCCCACACGACTGCTGCTGTATCATCACCACAAATCTTCCAAAGTTTGGCAGACCAATGTTTCCCTAATTACAATAGAAAAATCAATCAATATCCCACAATTAAACCAAGTTACGAGGTCACATATAACAATTTCAAGCTCAATATTTCAACAAATATGCAACGTATCCAATCCCCCCACACTTAGGTAATGCTTACCCCCAAGCATAACATGGAATCAAGGCCATAATCACATTCTACATCCCAACTACAGCATTCCGGTTCGTAAACTAGGAAAATTTTGTTGTCACCGAAAATTATTTACAACAAACACAACATAAAGCTGAGTTCGAAATCTACTATCCAACACAAGAACGTACAAGCTCACGTTCCACTTATTATCACGCACAATTAGTTCGAGTTCATTAAGCCTATGCAAAACGAATGAAACAAGTATAAGGCAATCAATCAATTGAATATCAATAAATTTTGAACTTGAACCGGGATCTTGAAGTCATGGTGCTTTGACCGCCTCAAATTCTTATCGCTTGAACAAACGCTCCCTAAATATCCCAATTTCTCATACTTGAAGCATCCTTCAATTTCTTCCCACCATCTTTTCCATATGCTTTAGTCATTGAATTGATTCCGGTGGGGAAGGGATCGATTCCACCTACAGTGGAAAAATCTCCTCATTCTTAAGATGGTTGACCTCTTGAAGTTCTTGAAGATTTTCTAGTGACTCGGATCTCTTTCCCATACTCGAACTCAAACCGGGTTCTCATCCCACGTAAGAAATATGAGATTCGAACCATCGTCCATCCATCTTTACTTGAACCACTTCTTTACCCCCTTGGGACCAAGTATGCACTATAAATCTTGAATTCTTTATTAAATTCTTTCTTTATGCTCTTGTTGAAAATGTGGGATTTTAGAGTAATCTTCTTAGGCTCCCGTTCTCTTAGGTTCCATTATAAAATCGACCATATTCTTCAATTCTTGTTTAAAGTTTGAGAATTCTCGAAGTTTCCTTGCCATTGTCCTTAGAGGGATGAACTCGTTGTAAAACTCTTGAATAAAACCTCCCAAGTTAACTCTTCCCGAACTCTTCAAATTTCGGCTTCACTCTCTGAAAATACTTTGAAGCTTGACCTTGAACTTAAATGAAAGATATACTTCACCTTTCTTGGAACATCTACGAACAAGTCTTCTAAAACCATATCGTCTCGGATATCCCTTCTCGGTCGTGACATAAATGGGAAATAATTCTCCTTTCTCTTGTGAATTTTCGAACAACTTCCCAACCTAATATTAACTAGAATAACCGTTCATCAACTTGAATATCTTCAACCCCGAACCACTTTGAAATATTAAAATCTCTAAACTTCCTTATATGTCGTAGACTCTTATTTCCTTTATCCTTTCCCGGTGATATCCGTTGATATTGAGACGATATCCTGAAATAAAACACAATTTCCAAGAAATATCGATGCATACGGGGGTTTGGTGTATGTTCATGTGCACAATTAATACAAATAATTCACATAAATGATGTAGTGGATGCAAACAAACACATAATCCTAAGCCGAACAACCTAGACAGACCAGGCACGATACTAGAGCTCCTGTTTTGCAACCAAGAGCTCTGATACCACTTTAGGATGTAGCACCCCGGAGCGCAGAGCACTACATCCCCCGCACCATAACTCGACACGTGTAACAAAATAGAGACTCCGCACACGCATCAAGCCACGACGAACGGGTGACAAACAAAATCACACCTAAGTTAGGTGGTCTAGACCCTAATTCAGAGTGCACAACAAAGATCAAAATACAAACCCAGGATCGTCAAACATGCATGTAAAGTCCAACTAATTCAATTAAATTACATACTTATACAAATATATCCATCCCGGCCAAATAAATCTTACAAGTTCATAATTTC
Source organism: Lantana camara (assembly GCA_037501455.1). NCBI lineage: Eukaryota > Viridiplantae > Streptophyta > Magnoliopsida > Lamiales > Verbenaceae > Lantana > Lantana camara. The sequence continues at coordinate 41,176,154 of CM074857.1, read as the reverse complement.
ATAATTCATACTTCGTAATTCATCTACATATCCATACTTAAACATAATTACCAAAATGGAAAAGTAAAGATGCAGAATGCTAAAGGACTCGCAGAAGGACTCGAACAACTCAAAAGACAACTGCCTAGCTCGAACCGAAACCTGCACCCGCAAACTCGAAGAAACCACAGGGGAAAAAGAAGACAACGGGGAGGGGTCAGTCCTAAAGACTGGTGAGGGGGCTAACACACTCGCACGTACATATATATAAAGCAGAGCATATTCAAAGTAAGAAGATTCAAGAAACGGGATGTGGTTTTTGCATTCTAAAATATTTTAGCCCGTGATAATACATATAAAGAAAAAGGTTAATCCACTCCCGTTTCCCGAATCAAGTTCATAATCAAAATCAAACAACTCGGCAAGTACGATCTTCAAACCACCTAACTCCGTTCATATTCAAAAGCGGAATCAAAATTCAAACTAAAATATAATTCAAACACCTAGACCTCTTCTCCGGGAGATGGAAGGGTGGATCCTACCCTAGCCATCGTTCTCATATCAGGGTCGTGAGTTTCATGACACTCACGCCCAAGGATTCCATCCTCCACCAAACCTCCTAGTGGGTTCCGGGTTGATCCTATAAGTTAGAGACCGTACTCGAGAGTGACCCGGCGGCCCGACACCGTCCCGGGGCTTCTTTGCACAAATCTCCGGGGCCTAGTCAAATTGTACGAAATTCATAATTTATAATTTTCAAAATTCAGACATATCTTTCAAAGTCATAACTCGCTATTTTCAAAACACCCACACCAACCCTTTTTCAAAACAAATAAACAAAAATATTACTTACATATACATAAAAGCGTTTTTCAAACATTTCATAGCAAACGGGCCAATTCCCACAAAATACATATCGAACGCGTATTTACATACATATATATATATATATATATATATATAAGTCGCATGCGGGCATCAAAATTCACGTAGGTTTGTAAGTCATAATAACTAAAAGAAAGAAACCTCACCTCGGCGAACAAACCGAACAAAACGGGCAAACGGACGCCTAAAGAACCACCTCCTCACCAACGGTGCAAACCTATGAACAAAACAAATGACAAAGACATACTTAGACTCAAAATGAACCAATTAGACACTCGGCAAATGCATATGAATGCAAATGATGCAATGCACTTCACATAATTTCAAACTTAGGTAAATCGAGGCAACTAATGAAATATCAAAAAAATATTTAACAGATTAAACTCATAATGCATTAATTAAACTCCTAACTTATCATATAATAGCATAATAAGAGCATTCATAAATTTAAAGTTCCTAAAGAGAGCAAGAGATGCATATGAGTTAAAATAAAATAACACTTAGCACATATAAATTCATATCGCCTCATAGGTTACATATTTCACGTCAAACGGATTCATAAATTTCATATAACGAACATAGCATACCATACATCACGTTAACAATGCATAAATATCATAAAAGGAGCAAAGAAATATCATGCGAGGCAAATAAATGAAGTATGAGTTCATGCATGCACGTAAGAGAGCACGTAGAACATTTCTTGTCATAATGCATTAATTAAACTCCTAACTTATCATATAATAGCATATTAAGAGCATTCATAAATTTAAAGTTCCTAAAGAGAGCAAGAGATGCATATGAGTTAAAATAAAATAACACTTAGCACATATAAATTCATATCGCCTCATAGGTTACATATTTCACGTCAAACGGATTCATAAATTTCATATAACGAACATAGCATACCATACATCACGTTAACAATGCATAAATATCATAAAAGGAGCAAAGAAATATCATGCGAGGCAAATAAATGAAGTATGAGTTCATGCATGCATGTAAGAGAGCACGTAGAACATTTCTTGTCGTATATCACGTAAAACTCATATAAACTAATTTCATAAAATTAATACAAGATATTTAACATATAGTATAACATGTTTACATAGCATATAAGTCATAAACGAATAAAAAGAGGCATTAGAAAGCACAAAACAAAGCACGAAAGTTATGCACGAGAGATCAAAATAATTAAAGTCATATTATATAAAAGCAAATCAAATACTTAAATAATTAAATACATACCACATCTTATAATATAGATATATATTTATATATATAACCGCAAATAATCAAATTGAGGGACAAAATCACAAACTAAAACATGGAAACAAATATGAAACTAACATATAATATATACGTGTATATATGTATTACGTACATGCATGCACTATATATATATTACATATACACACATGCACTCAATTTACATAATATACTACACACACACATATATATATATATATATAAATACACACTTATGCATTACATGAAAAATGCAGCCCCAAAACAACCACTAAAGGATGTACAAAGAAAGGAAAATAAACAGGCAGCCCTCGCACAGCAAAACAGCAGCAGTTCACGAAAAGAAGCTCCAACAAGGTCACGACCGCGACTTAAAATCAGCTCAAAACAGGTCGCGGCCGCTACCACCATCATCACTAACATGCCCAGCAGTTGAAGGTCCAAAGTAGGCCAAAATTGGGTCGCGGCCGCGACAAAAAATGGCCTGATTTCGGTCGCGGTCGTGACTGCACGCAGCAGTCGCGAAGAACACGCAGCAGCCCCTGGTTTCTTCTCCATTCTTTGCAGCAGTAGCAGGGAACGAAATGGAAACAAAGCAGCAAAAAAATAGAATAACAAGGAGCATAAAAGGGAGCTAAATCATCCCAAAAACAAAGCAAACACACACGGCAAAAGCATGGAAGCAAATCAGGCCTATTTTCTTCAAAAATCATTCTCAACAATGGAACATCAAAGAGCAGCTAAACTCCACGAACTTCATATTGAGAAATGAAACATATAAGCTATATAAATCACATAAATAGTTTCAAATCAAGAAAGTTATCAAGAATTCATTCAAATTTATCTCTAACCCTTACTATTCATGTTCTTCATCCTAGCATGCTCAAATCCTAATGAAATCATGGAAACCATAGCTTAAAAGAAAGGCAAGAAGATGGAGAACAATAATTCATTCATACCGTTTCAATCAGAGATGAATCGGAGAAGATACGAGCTTGAAATTGCCATAGGTGAATAGTGATGGGTTTCCACTCTCTCTCTTCATTCAGCTGCTTCTCTCTCTTCCTTGAGGCTCAGTCAGAAAATGAGGGGGTTAAGGGGTGAAATTTTGATTAATTATGGTTAATTAGGCTCAAGAATCAAGTCATTTAGTTAAGAAATGAGATAGTTATGACCAAAACCGTAAAAGGTGGCAAATCTGCGCGAGGTTCAGGTTTCGGGCAAAATTCGGAGGCTCAAACGGGCTTAGAAAAATACAAAGTTAGTTTCAAAAGCTTTCAATTTTTGTTACGAGTCCAGCGCCTCTTCCGGAATTCGAATCTGAATTTCCGAGCCCAAGTTACGCCTTCCGGAACACAAGGTGCGGTAAACGTGTTAAGCCCTCGGGTCCCCAACAAACAAAACGGTTTCAAAAACTGTATTAAACGAGCTGGAAAATGAAAAACGAACATGCAAACAAATTCATAACACATAAAATTCATGCATAGTGAATTATCAAGAATATTGAATCGAAAACGGGCATGTATGGATCAAATTCGAAGGCAAACTAACATAAACGTTCAAAATTCATTTAAAACACTTAACAAATAATTCATATTAATTCAAGAATATCATTTAAACATTATAATAAACATATAAAATCATAATTAAATAAATTAAACTCCCACCTAGCACTCTCGAAACAGTGTACCTGTACGGCCGAAAAATGGGGATGTTACACACAACAACTTTAGAATCATTAGTTTGGGTGGCTTTCGCTTCCACCCACTCCGATACATAATCAACGACAAGGATAATGTATAAATTACCATAATACGAAGGAAAAGGAGCCATAAAATCCATACCCCACACATCAAAGATTTCATAAACAAGTATAGGATTAAGAGGCATTTGATTCCTAGGACCTATGTTCCCCGTCTTTTGACAATTCACACAACTTTTACAACACAAGTATGCATCTCTAAAAAGTGTAGGCCAGAAAAATCCACACTCTAACACTTTATGAGCTGTTCGTTTAGGACCAAAGTGACCACCACAAGCATAACCATGACAAAATTCTAGTATGGAATTGATTTCATTTTCAGCTACACATCACCTAATGATCTGATCGGTGCTTATTTTCCATAAATAAGGGTCATCCCAAATATAAAATTTAGAATCAGACTTTATTTTATCTTTTTTAGACCTAAACAAATGATCAGGCAAGGCACCAGTAGCTAAAAAGTTAACAATATCAGCATACCAGGGTGTCTGGAAACCTATCTGTGACCTCAGATAGGCTTCCTGAGCAGCAAAAAGTTGTTCATCTGGAAATTCGTCATTGATAGGTAGAGAATCTGGTTTAAGCACAGGAATCCTACTGAGATAATCAACTACCAGGTTCTCACAACCCTTCTTGTCCCTTATTGCCAAGTCGAACTCTTGCAAGAGTAGAATTCACTGAATGAGCCTCGTTTTCGCGTTCTTTTTGGTGAGGAGGTACCTTAAAGCGGCATGGTCAGACTAAACAACAACTTTAGTACCAAGTAGATAAGGACAGAATTTATCTAATGCATAAACAATTGACAAAAGCTCCTTTTCGATAGTAGTGTAGTTGCTTTCAGCGTTGTCTTAAAATTTCGAGGCGTAATAGATCACATGGGATTTTTTGTTGATCTTCTGGCCAAGTACAGCCCCCACGGCGTAATCAATTGCATCACACATGATTTCGAATGTATACTCCCAATTCAGTGGTTGCATGCATCATCTATCTCGAACTTCTCATCTTTTTGGAGTAGCTTGCACAATGGTTTGGTGATCTTGGAAAAGTCCTTAAATAATCGCCTAAAAAAACCTGCATGTCTAAGAAAGGAACGAGCTTCCCACACACATGTGGGGTAAGGTAAGGACTTAATGACATCAACCTTAGCGTTATCAACCTCAATACCATGTGCAGAAACAATGTGACCCAATATTAGACCCTTATCAACCATAAAATGACACTTTTCATAGTTTAAAACCAAATTTGTCTCAATGCAACATTTTAAAATCGTAGCAAGATTATTGAGGCATTCATCAAAAGAATTTCCATATATCGTGCAGTCATCCATGAACACCTCAATAATATGCTCAACATTTTTAGAAAATATGCTTACCATACACCTTTGAAAGGTATCCGGCGCGTTGCATAGTTCAAATGGCATTCGCCTAAACACAAAGGTCCCAAATGCACATTTGAAAGTCGTTTTTCCTTGATCCTCAGGTACCACGGGAATCTGATAGAATCCTGAATAACCATCAAGACAACAATAGTGAGTTTTCCCAGCTAATCGTTCGAGCATTTGATCGATAAAGGGGAGGGGAAAGTGATCTTTCTTAGTAAGGGAATTAAGATTTCTATAATCCATGCACACTCTCTAACCATTTTCAACTTTAGTAGGAACTAACTCACCATCTTTATTCTCAACAACCGTAATACCCGTTTTCTTGGGCACAACCTGAACGGGACTTACCCACTCGCTATCGGATATTGGATAGATCATACCTGCGTCAAGGAGCTTGATGATCTCCTTTTTCACTACCTTCATCATTGGTGGGTTTAGTCTGCATTGTGCTTCCCGACATGGTCTGGCACCTTCCTCTAAAATAATTTTATGCATGCACGTAGAAGGACTGAGACCTTTGATATCAGCAATGGTCCAGCCAATCGCCTGTTTGTACTCTCGAAGTACTCTGATCAGTTTCTCCTCTTCCAGACTATCAAGATTGCTGACTATGATCACTGGTAGTGTCTCTCCATCACCTAAATAAGCGTATTTCAAGTGTTCAGGAAGTGTTTTGAGTTCTAGCTTTGGGGCCTGCAAAATTGAAGGTAACAATTCAGTTTCAGACCTAGATAGCTCAATAGGTACAAATTTCGAACTTGTAGCATGAAGAGCTTCCAAAGCATAAACCATGTCAAGTATATCATTGGAAAGATCAAATTTATCACCAAATTTCCTCACTCTATCAATGGACATGCTATGACATAAAGCATAACTCAATTCATCATAATGGTTCAAAGCAAACAATTTATTAGTCAAGTTTTCAATGATATCAACATTATAAACATAAGACACGTCATCAACATGTTTCATAGCTGTTGGAAAACACGAATCAGAAAGCAGCGGAATTTAAAAAAAATTCCCAACAAAAGGATCTTGGACTCGCAATCGTGTATCCAAATTCGTAGAGATAGAAAACTTACTTTTCTTTTATTCTTTCTTGAAGCCTTTCAAGCCACCCAAGAACGCTCTTCTCGCGGCTTGATCCCCTCTCCTTGGTAAAGCTCGAATCTTCAAACTTCTAACTTGAAGCTCTCTAGAGATAGTCCACCAACTTGATCACAATCTAACTAGTAAGGATGCTAGTTCTCTAGTTAGTGTTTAGGCTTAACCTAGGGTTTATATGATCTTGGAGAAAGGAAGGTGTTCAACACATGAACCAAAAGAATTGCCAATTAGCTCCTAGAGGAGCTCGAGGTCCCCTATTTATAAGAGAGGGAGTGCCGAAATTCCTAGTCCTTAATGGGCTAGGATTTTGGTCTCTCTCTCTCCTATTACTTGATCATCAAGTAATTTTGACTTTGACTTTGAATTCTAATTCAAATCAACTTTCAAGAGAGCTAAAAATATCCAAACTATTTTTGGATAATCTTATACTTTATTTATTTAAAATAAATAACTTATTTTATCCAATTAATTAATTCGTAATTAATTAACTAGATTATTTTTTCTCCAAAATTAGACTTTCTTTTTAATTCAAAAATTAAACCAAAGTCTATTAAATAATTAACACATTTAATTATTTAATATATATATATATCATATATATACATATACACGTGTGAGGCACGTGTCCCAAGGACACGTGCTCCTCACGTGACCCACACGTGTGATTTCACACGTGTGGAACCCTCTAGGTCCGATTAACTCGTTTAATCATTTTCAAGCCTCAACTCATGTAACCAAGTTGTTGTGTGTGACCCTCTAGGTTCTCAATTCAATTAGCAGTGACCCCAATTAATTAATTCACTAATTAATTAATCAGTCCACAGATTAAACGACCATAGTCTAGCAACAGGTGTTTAACCCCTAGCTGAATTGGAATGTTCGGATTCGACAGAACCTTTAAATCATTGATTTATGTGAGATACAATCCTCCTACTTACTATCTCTCAACCAAGATCTAGGGCAAGGGAATAATCAGAACCCTAATAATCCGGTCTTAAAGCTAAGTGTATTTCATATCCATTTGATCTCAATCCAAGAAACCCTTTTCTTGATGTCTTGATCTACTGCCTTGGCCAAGGACTCCATATGGCATATGAATGACTTACACAATAAGAGATCACCTTGCAAATGCAAGTGTAGGTCCTTTCTTGATTCTCATTCACTTTCATGAGTCACTTGTGCAGCCCCAGCATAAGCCTTGAATCAGTTGTCTAAGGCGACACCCTTTAAAGCTTATACCTAAGACTACAGAGTTAACTCATAAAGTGACAAGGAACCTCAAGTCTAAGGATCAATTAATCACATCAATGACTCGTGAGATATTTCCTAATCTGGAAGTTTCCATTTCCTGAAATAGAAACTTCCTTTCCCATTTAGGAATGTTCTCACACGGGGCACCTCAGTGAACTTACTTATTAAAGTAAGCACCCTCATGTATTACGCACGTATCAACTATACACTTTGCACCTCCATGAAACAAGGTGGTCCTTCTTAAGGGCGTGATCCCACAAGCAAGCCTTAGAGGAGTCAGGTTGACACTCCCACTGTCTGTAGGACTCATTGGCTTGGAGTATTTTACTAATCATGACTTGTGTGATATAGGGCTCGTTTCATGAACCATTTCACCAAAATGGTAGAGTCCTAAAGTCATCAGGATTAGGGGAGTTCTCATACATGCACAGCTAAAGTAAACGCATACCAAACAAGAGCATATAAAGAAGTGTTGCCTCAATTCGTTATTTCATTCAAAGATTGTCTGTGATTACAATAAGGAAAAGCACAAAGCGGATATACAATCGGCTTTCTAGGGCACTATTCCTAACAATAGCATCATACGTATTAAACTTGACCATTTCCCCATCAAACTCTAATGTTAAAGCACCACTATGAACATCAATTTTAGCTTTAGCCATACTAAGGAAAGGTCTACCTAACAAGATATCCGAAGATTTAGTAGAACTATCATTTTCCATGTCAAGAATAAAGAAATCAGCGGGAAAAATCAACTCATTAACTTGAACCAACACATCCTCTAAGACGCCTTCGGGATAAACAATTGACCTATCAGCTAATTGAATAATAACTTCGGTAGTAGCTAATGGTCCAAGACCCAAAGAAGTATACACCGATAAAGGCATCACATTGATAGAAGCTCGCAAGTCACACATAGTCTTACCAATACCAATATTACCAATCTTGCACGGAATAGAAAACATACCTCGATCGCGACACTTAGGTGGTAATTTCCTTTGTAAGACCGCTGAAACATTCTCACCAATACCCACTTTCTCATTACCTGTCAACTTACGCGTATTCGTGCACAATTCCTTAAGGAATTTGGAGTAGCGTGGAACTTGTTTAATGGCCTGAAGGAGTGGAATGTTTACTTCGACCTTTTCAAAGAGATCCATAATACTCTTATCCTCTCTGTCCTTCTTGCTATGAGCTAAACTTTGAGGGAATGGTGGTGGAACTACCAAAGGTTTCGGTTTCTGAGTGTTTTCAGCTGGACTGGAAGTCTATCCGTGATCACTGTCAGGCTCCTTCTCAATCTCTTTTTCCATTTTTGTATTAGAGCCCTGTTCCTGGTCACATTTGGGATTCCTGTCGACTGGAGGCTACAATTTCTTCCCTTTTCGCAACATAATTTCACTCACATTGTGCCTAGGGTCGTGTGTTTGCGACTGTAATTTGCCATGGTTTTCCAATTTTCTAACCGACGATGTAATTTTTCCCACATGAGTCTCGAAGGTCTTTATAGTGTCTTCCATCTTTTCAATCCTGCTCGAGGTGTCTTGTTGATATTTCGCAGTATTAGTGGCCAGTATACGAACACTTTCACTAAGAGGCTTACCAGAACCCGGAGGGTGTTGTGGTTGTGGTTGTGGTGGAGGTGGATGGAAGTTCTGATTATTTGGTTGATTGTTGGCATAGCTGAAATGCGGGTGGTACTTCCATCCAGGGTTGTAAATGTTCGAGTAAGGATCAAACTTTCGCTACTGAAAATCTATGGCATTCACATTCGCGGGTGTCTCCTCGTGGAGTGTAGGGTACACATCGGTTGGGTGCTCTGGGCTAGTACAAATGCCACATACTCGCGCAGGTGGATTAGTACCTACATTCATTTTATACACCAAAGTTGTTAGCAAAGACTTAATTTCATCAAGGGAATTCACATTTACCTCGTTTACCCTCCTCAGTATATCATGTCGAGCTCCAAATTATTGGGAATTTGCTGTCATGGTCGATATCAGCTCTCTAGCTTTAGCAGGTGTCTTACTAATAATTGCTCCACCACTCGCGGCATCCATCATTCTACGTTCCTTCGGAGTTAGGCCCTCATAAAAGTATTGAGTGACCAATTGATCCGAAATTCCATGTTGGGGGCAGCTTGCTAGCAATCTCTTGAACCTTTCCCAATACTTGTAGAGACTCTCGGAATCCTTTTGTTTAATTCCGCAGATCTCACGCCTAATGGTCGTGGCTCGAGAGGCTGGAAAATACCTCTCCAGGAATTTTCGAGACATTTTGACCCATGTAGTGACGGTCCCCGAAGGTAGGTAATACAACCAATCCTTAGCTGAATCTTGCAATGAGAAAGGAAAAGCCCTCAACTTAATTTGGTCCTCCGTGACATTGTGTGGCTTCATGGATGTGCATACAAGATGAAACTCCTTCAAATGCTTGTTTGGATCCTCATTCTCCAACCCACGAAAGGTTGGCAACAAATGCATGAGGCTTGACTTCAATTCGAAGCCTTCTTATAGTTTTGGAAAGGTTATGCATAGTGGCTGTTGTGCCTCAGTGGGTCGGGTGAGGTCCCGAAGCGTTCCGTTCTGAGCCATGCCCTGACTGTGATCACTGTCAAGTTCCCCGACAGTCTGCTCTTCAACCTCAAACTCCTGATCAGACTCACTGTTAGAATCCAGCTCAAATAATCCTAAACTTTCACCAACTGTTGCTTGCTCTTTACTTTGTCTAGACCACTTTCTAAGCTTCTTGGCAGTCTTTTTGATCTCGGGATCATGTGCAGCAAGTTGTCCTGAGCGAAGGCTCCTAGGCATAAGAAAAGAAACAAAATTAATTACCAATCCCCGGTAACGGCGCCAAAACTTGATGGGTGTCGAAGCCACCAAAATTAAACCCCAAGTACGGCACAAAATTAACTTGTATATAGTGGTAAAAGGGTATTGATCCTCGAAGATTGGGTGAAATTGTAACTCTTAATATGCCAAGGAAATGAAATAATTGAAATGGGGGGGTTGAGATTTTGATTAAACTAACAATGATTCAATTAAACAAACAATTAACAATTAAACTAAATTGGAACTCGGATTAAACTTAAGTAAATTCAATGACAACGATTAGTTAGGATTTCCCTAATCATGCATTAGACTACGATCATTGACTTATTGATTAATTCAACGTTAGGCTAGCTATGGTTACCAACTACCTCTGGCTCCCTCGTTTCTTCGTATTTTTAGAATAATTTGAAGAAACTCCTAAAAACTATTCCCTAACTAGCTAATAACCTTTTCAAAACTCTTTCCAAGATTCAATTAACTAGTTGTGTTACGAACTAAAGAAACACTAGCGCTAACTGGTTTAGTACGAACTCATACTTCACTCAATTACACAGTAATATTCCTCAACACGAATTCAGACAAACATTATGCCCTAGTGTTGATTGCTACAATGTTAATTATCTAGCTAACACGCCAAATAAATTAACTAGCTATATGTATGTCAAAAATTCTAAGACATGGGCCCTAAATCAAATAATTAAATCAACACTCAATAACACAAAATCGGGAATAAAACGGATAACATGAATTAATCAACTATAAGTAGTTTGTGCATAGTTTGGAAAATCCCAACTAAAAGGAAATTAGCAATTCATAACGTAATCAAATGGACAAGGTTGGACAATCAACATAGTATTCTAAACAAAATAAAAGAAAGAAAGGGAAATAAACTATTGATGTTGAATTCTTCTCGTTCCTCCAAGTGTTGTTGCTACGTATTTTATGTATGAGGCGTATGTCAAGGTGTGTCTACCATGTCCACCGTTCTCTCGAATAAGTAGTGACAAGAGTGATTAATTCTTTTCCCCACCTTTTCCTCCACGTTCTCCCATCAATATGCCCACTAACTCCATCAAGTAACATCTTTAATCTAAAAAATGTGCTGCCCCTTCTTTAACGTATGTAACTCTATGTTAGGAATAGGGCTTGGGCTCTTGTTTTTCTGTGAAATTGGATAACACGAAAAACCATGGGAATTGGGGATTGATAGGCGTGCACTTGACAATTAAACTCCCAAAGGCTCTTGCATGACTTGGACTTAATTAGTAGGCCAAACTTCTTTTTTCTTAAAGCCCATATCTTGCCTCTTTTTAGCCATCCCACAAATCTTCCAAAGTTTGGCAGGCCAATGTTTCCCTAATTAGAATCACAAAATCAATCAATATACCACAATTAAACCAAGTTACGGGGTCACATATAACAATCTCAAGCTCAATATTTCAACAAATATGCAACGTATCAGTTTGTTTCCCTAACCTTTGAGGTGTTATTACTCCTGTATGAACTAAAGAAGCATAGCAGGGGAGATCAACCACTTTTCCTGCAAGAAAGGTGTTGCCTGTACAGGGACACTCTCGTGTCACTTTGAAGACACGGTCGTGTCTCTCTTGCCTTGTGCCACTGGCCTCGAACACGGGAGTGTCTCGTTTTGCCTTAGCATGAGACACCCCCTTGTCTCAAGGTCATTTTCGTGAGGTTATGCTACTGACCTCTAACACGAGAGTGTCACCATTTGGCCTTGAGAGGTGACACCTCCATGTCACACCCTTTCCCTTGCAAGCATGAATTATTTCTTCGTTTATTCATTTCGTATGTTATTTTCTCGCTTCTTTTATGACATATATGTATTATTAACTTGATGAATTATGTGTTATGATAATTGTATCAAGTTTATGAATTCGTTTAACGTGTTATATGCAAGATATGAACTCATATACCCTACTTGCTACTTTATTTCATTCCATTCACATCATTTGCATTCTTATGCATTTGCCGAGAGTCTAATTGGTGCATATTGAGCCTAAGAGTGTCTTTTGTTGTTTGTTTTGTTCAGAAGATCTTTTCGCTGACGACGAGGTTGCTCCCTAGCTATCCGTTTGATTCCTTTTTTACTCCCGCTACATGTGTAAGGTGAGGTTTTGTTCTTTCAGTTAAAATGTCCTATAACCCTACGTGTTTTGAAGCGCGCATGCGAAATATGTATATTATATGATAAATACGTGTATGATATGTACTTTGAGGGCTTGTCCCGTTTGTTATAAGACTTTGAAAAGGTTTTTATATGTATACAAGCTCTATATTCATTTGTTTTGAAAATATTTGATAAGTGTGAGTCTGTAGCGAGCTTTGGGCTTTGAAAGATAAGTTTCGTGGGAAATATGCTTTGAATTTGAATTTGATTTGGGCCCCAGAGAGTGGTATGGTATCTCAGGACGACCATGGGGTCGCCGAGCTCTACCATCAACACTTTTCTTTGAGAGTTCTCACCTAACCTTAGGAGGTTGAAGTACGGTATTTGTCTTGAGCAGGTGGAAGCAACCGCCGAAGGTTTCAAGGAAGTAATTAAGCCTTAACTCATGTGAATTTGAAAGATAGTTAGGGCTTGCAACCCTTCTATCACCCGGAGTGTGGATGGTTTATGATTTTATCTTTGAATTTGAATATGGTTTAGGATTTGAGAAGTTTGGAAGGGGAACTCGTACTCCCCGAGTTAGTGTGACTTTGTATGAATCTATGAAATGGGAATGGACTTCTAATTACTTAAAATTTGTTGTTTTGGCCCTTAGCCCTTAACTTCTTTAAGGGGTAATTTGCATCCAGATACCCTGTGTTATACGAAATTATAACTAAAAACCCTATCAAAAAAAAATACCATAAAAAACCCTATGTTTTTTAAAATATGTACAAAAAACCCTGCAACGAGAACGTGGGCTACACGCGCGTTGACCGTAAGTATGATTGAGTTTTTTATCACTTTTTTACCTAAAATGACTATTTTGCCCATGTATTAATTTAATAAAAAAAAAAAAAAGAAAGAAAAGGAAAAAATGGGGGAAGGCTTCGTCTTCTTCCCCCTGTACAAGCATCACCATCATTGCCGGCGCACCATCACCACCGGCCAAACCACAACCATCAACCATCGTCTCTCTATTTTTCCCATGTATTAATTTAAATAAAAAATAAAAAATAAAAAATAAAAAAGAAAAAAGAAAAAAGAAAAAAGAAAAAAAGAAAGAAAACGAAAGAAGGTGGAAGACTTCGTCTTCTTCCCCCTGTACAACCATCACCATTATCGTCGGCGCCCCATCACCGCCTGGAGAGAAGAGAGCCGCTGCCGCCTGGAGGTGGAGAGAAGAGAGTTGCGGCGGTGGCGGAGATCGAGAGGCGGCGGCGATGTGTGAGGCAGTGGAGGTGGAGAGAAAGTAGCTACGACGTTCCACGACGGAGATCGAGAGGCGGCGGCGGGAGGTGGGGACGCGGCGACGAAGGTGGGGAAGACTTCCTGAGGAAGACGATGTAAATATATATGTATATACAGATATGTATGTGCATATATATATATATATATATTAATTATTAATATAGTGTATAATATATACATATTTTAATTTTCATGATAATTTATTAATTTATTAATATTTTTAGTGAATATGATATTATAATTTAAAAATGTAATTTGCATATTATAAAATTTTAATTTGAATTTTTTTTTATATTTTTTTTGAAAGATTAACTATAAATATATTTTAAATGTTTTTTTACAAATTCATTATATATATTAAATTAGTTATTATAATTAATATATAATATATATGTATATATATTTATATATATTATGCTATAATATTTATATATATTATATTTATAACACTATTTAATAGATATAATAATATAATTTATAATTTATAATTTTATTGTATAATATATATACATATATATATATATATAAAAGTCCATTATACCCTTGTACATTATATCAATATATTAACAAATTTTTTACATATATATATATATATATATATATATATATATATATATATACATTATATCAATATATTAACAAATTTTTTACATATATATATATATAATATCAATACATTATATCAATATATATGTAAAAAATTTGTTAATATATTGATATAATGTATATATATATATATATATATATATATATATGTAAAAAATTTGTTAATATATTGATATAATGTACAAGGGTATAATGGACTTTTCAACTTTTTTCGTTGACCAAATGGGAGTAGGGGGCGGTGAGTTTATTTAATAAAACTCAGGGTTTTCTGTGTCATTATTTTTTTCACAGGGGTTTTTATGATAATTTCGAATAACACAGGGTTTTTGGGGTTGTTAGCTCCTTCTTTAAGTATATATATCTATTATCACGGGGAAATATTTTAGCTTGCAAAAACCATCCTCGGTTCATGGATCTCTTTGAACTTTGATAAGTGTTTTGCTCTATATGTATATGGGTGCGTGTGTAGCCCCCTCACTAGTCATTAGGACTAACCCTCGCGCTGTTTCTCTTTTTCCCCCTTTCTTTCGAGTTGCAGGTACAATCAGAGTTTGAGCTAGGCGGCAAGTGGCCATTATGTCTTACTTATGGTTTAGCTTGAGTCTCACATGCATTGTAGTGGTTCTTTTGCTTATGTACTTGGATATTTCTGGGATATGTATTATGTTATACTCATTAGACTTTCATACTTTAATTATTTTGGCCCTGGATGGTCATGGATATGTATACAGCTGGTATAATAATATGATATGGTTCTTGCTAGCATGTTATGATTTGATCCTTAACGCTTCCGCTATAATTTGTATGATTGTGCACTTTGATTGAGGGTCTAGACCGCCTAGCTTAGGTGTGTGTTTTGTTTGTCTCCTGTTTGCTATTGTTTTATACATGTGCGGACATGCCATTTCACAACACGTGTCGGACTCTAGTGTAGGGGATGTGGTGCTAATCGTTTGGGGTACTACAATCTTAGTAGCCAAAAATGTAGTTAAAGCTTTGGATACATAGGGGTCCATAGTATTCTTTCTCTGATCGGTTTCCCACCCTATACATTATCCTTCCGTGTTACGAGCCACCACCCCAATACCCACTGCCTGCCCTTCGTGAAAACAGCCCCGTCAAAGTTGATCTTAACCCAACCTAAGTCCGGTTTGGACCATTTCTTCACCAACACCTGATCCGCAAAGTTCGCCGCCTTATCCTCTAACGTTGGAATCGGAGCAGCATAAGTAACAATTGTGATATTAGCCAAAAAATCGACTACCATCAAAATGATTTGTTTATTTGGGAAAGTGGATCTCACCAAGCTGTAATGGGCAATAAATTAGAAAATTGATGCAGAAATAAATAATGAGGGAAAAATAAATAAGGAATTGTAGCGATGAATAATGATAAAATGAATGATCCTGATAATGCTCTGATCTTCTGGAATAATTTGTCTTCATACAATAAGAAATCTCCAAATTCTATGAATCTTATGGAAAATAAAAAATAAGTGAAAAGTGGTTGCAGTAGGCTTGAACTCTGTGAATGAAACTCTGTGGATTCTGAAAGTGATAACATGTCCTTTCTTCTTCTCTCTCCTCTCCTTTTATTCTCTTCAGGAGTTGGTTGTAGCCTCCAAAAATCCAGGCACGTGAAGACTCTTTTGAATTTTGAAATATGTGACCACGTTCTTGCTTTTGAATCCTTCCTCCCAACTTTTCTCAACCTCATTTTCTTTCTTCAACTGACTTAATTTATTCTTTATTTCTTATTTAATTAAATCTCCAAAATAAGAAGAATAGGGCCCATATCATCACCCCCCTACTCTTACAGTCGAATAGTGTAGACGGCTGTGAGAGTAGTAAAATCTTGGAAAACGGATCTGATTCTTGGATGGCTTGAAATGGTCGATCCTATCACTTGAGTACGGTGGTTGCCTTGTTAAAAACCTCACAAGGAAAAACCACTTGGGAAAAACCCTCATGAGTAAAAAGAGTGCAACCGTGGGACCCGTACCCCAGGGCTGTCTATTTCTTGGAACTTGCTAACATTCTGCTTCTTGAAATGTAGTTGATATTCTGCTTCTTAAAATTTAAATTTCCCCCCACGTATTCCTTTCTGCTCACTGCATTCTCTTCTGCCTTTCTTTCCCGCCTGCTCAGCTGTAAATATTTTTCTTTCTCCAGAATTTGGTGGGAATGTCCTGTAATGCATATTCTCAAGATGTAATATATTTCTAGATGTAATTGTATCCCATCTCTTGAAACGATCATGGCATACCTTTGGGATAAATTAACAAATCAACTCCTAGAGATGAGGAGATAAATTTTTAAGAATCAATGAAATCCGAATAATTATAAAAAATTATCGAAACCATGAACTGGATATCTTATCCAGATAACTCTAAATCTCATGCGATCAATTAAATGATTCAAGATTATCATGTAGTAACCTAATAATGTCATGAAGAGACATAAGCTATAGAGAAAAAAAAGGTGTCACCGGGAATCGAAGAGTTGTGCCAAATAAGGTTTGCTTTGTCTTGGTTTTTATTTCAAAAGAACACTCCTCCCTTCTTTTCTCAAAGTTGCTGTCTTCTTCTCTTAGGTAAGGAATCGAGGTTTGGCCTCTCCTTCATCTGCTCTTGTGTCGACCACTACCACCGGCGGTGCTCCGCCGCTGCACCACCAGTGGCCCCCTCTTTTCCGCCCTATTCTTCTATTTGTTCTTTTTTTTAGACAAGGAGAAACTGAAACCTTCTCCTCTTTGCAGATCTGAGTTGCGTTCCACCGCCATCGCTTCATCATCTTGCCATCAAATCTCGCCGATCGGACTTCTCACCGCCGCCCATGACTTTTCCGTCACCCAGGCAGAGGTTCTTCCTCCAGCTTCCTCCCTTTCCTTGCTTTCCTCTTCCTTTCTCTTTTATTTTT
Organism: Lantana camara; assembly: GCA_037501455.1. NCBI lineage: Eukaryota > Viridiplantae > Streptophyta > Magnoliopsida > Lamiales > Verbenaceae > Lantana > Lantana camara. The sequence continues at coordinate 41,158,762 of CM074857.1, read as the reverse complement.
TTGTAAGATTTTTTGAGGAATCGAGGCTTAAAGCTTGCCAAATCTAAGTGCCTCTCCCGATTTCTTGCAGCGCTGCCGCTTACACGGCTCGCCACCACTTGCCGCCTTGGCTCTGCTTAGCTGGTAACGCTCCGATTGAACAATCCCCTCGCTCGTTTTTCCTCTTCTCTTTTTTGCCTTTACACCGCCAGATCAGGAGAGCAGAAACTCTTGTGATGGATCTGCCCGAGGCGGGTCGTCCTCGTCCGCCAGTTCCTTGAAACACCAGGGGCTCCCTAACTGGAGGTAGGCCTTCCCCAGCTGAATGTGGCATTATTTGTTAGGAATAGTGCCCTTAAAATAGAAGTTTGCTTTACTATTTCCTTGTAAAATCACAAACAGTCTTTGAATAAAAAAACGAAATGATTTTCTTCATAAGAAATCACTTCTTTATGTGCTTATTTATGTTTGTTTGGGTTTGACTGTGTTTTGCATGTACTGAACTCCCCTAATCCGATGAGGCCGTTAAGAACTTTGTCATTATGGGAACGACACATGAAACAAGTTCTTAACTCCATAAGCGAGGGTTAGAAACTTCTCCAAGTCAATGAGTCCGACAGACAGTGGGAGTGTCGACCTTGACTCTATTGAGACTTGCTTATGTGATTATGTCCTTTTGAAGGATTACTCAGTTTCATGGAGTGATAAGTGCATACGTTTATGCGTTCATAATACATAAGGGTGATTGTTACAGGAACTTCATCACTGAGATGTCCCGCGTGAGAACATTCGTAAATGGGAAAGGAAGTTTCCTGGAACTTCCAGATTAGGAAATATCTCACAGGTCAATGACGTGATTCATTAATCCTTAGACTTGAGATTCTGTAATGTCTCATATGAGCTAACTCTGTAATCTTTGATATAGGCTCAAAAGGGTGTCGCCATATAGATACCTCAACCACGGCCTATGTTGGGATTACACAAGTATCATATGTAGAATTAATAGAATCGGTAAAGGACCTACACTTGTTGAGAACAAGAATGATCTCTTACTGATTGCGTTATTCGTAGTCCATTAAACATTAAACCCTTGGCTAAGGTGGATAAAAGATCAAGACATCTAGAAAATGGGGTTTTCTAGGTTTGAGATCGAAATGGATATGAAACGAACTTAACTTTAAAGATCAAGAATATTTAGGCTCTGAGAATATTCTCATGCCTTAGTTCTTGATTGAGAGATGGAGTTGTAGGAGGATCGTATTTCACTGATTGTCATTGACTGAAAAGTTTTTCGATTTATTTCATTATTCGGTTAGGGGTCACACATCCATTGCTAGATTACGGTAGTGTGATCTGTGAAGTGATTAATTAATTAGGGAATTAATTAATTACTATCACTGCTAATCGAATAATGAACCTAAAGGGTCACACACAAATGCCAGAATACGAGGGTTATGGTAGGATGTTAATATGATTAACGAAGGATCAAATGGTTGATAAAAAATGGAGATTGGAACACGTGGGCATTGCCACGTGTCAAGCACACGTGACTGCCACGTGTCACACGTAGCCTGCGCGGCTGCCACTTGTCATGCACACGTGGCACGTACATGATTCTATTCGTGTAATTATATTACATGCGAATTCTTTTCTAGAATTAATTAATTAAATTGTAATTAATTAATTTTAGTCTTTTAATTAATTTTGAATTAATTGTTAAGACTATTCTCAAATAAATTTAATCCAATAAATAATTAATTGGGAATTAAATTATTTATTGAATATTGACTTTTGACTTTAAGAAAGTAGAAAAGTCAAACTTTTGACTTTGAGAGAAGACTATTCTTGCAAGACTTGGAGACCAAATTGGGAACTTATTCTTCCAATTAAATTAATAATTAAATGAGTTAATTAGTGAGCAAGAAAACTCATCCACTAGGTTTAGGAAACCCTAAGTGGTTCGAACCCCCTAGTATTTATACTAGTGGTGGTGCTTTTCTTATTCTTTAGACCAACACTCACGAAGTGTTAAGTTTTTGAGAAAAACCAAAAGAAAAGTTTTCAAAGTAAATCCTAACCTTAACACAAACCATAGAACTAGCATTCTCACTGCTTGATCGTGTTCTAGGTCTGGTGTGGATACGCTTTGGAGGGCTTCTACTTTGGAGTCTAATTCGAAGGTCATTCAAGGGATTTTGCTTGAAGGGTGTTCGTTAGGCGGTAAAGACATCACTAGAAAGCTTCTATCATTGTAAGTTTCTAAACACCCTACGATACGGTACGAAAATATCAAGACAACGATTAAACTTTTGGAAAATTTTAAACTTCCGCTGCTCAACTCTTTCGTATTTTCCAACAAGTAGTATCAGAGCCATCTTGCAACGTTCGTATTGTATCTTTACTGTTTTGGAATTTTGACTGAAAATTCTTGAATTTGGGTATTAGTAACGTATTCTTGGTTTTTGGTTTAAAAACGAATCTGTCGGATCAATACTGTTTCTTGAAAATTTGTGAAAAATAGTTTTCGTTTAAATCTGGTTTTAAGTTGTTTTAATTCAGATTGATTTGAACTATTTTAATTCGAATCGAAAATTAGAATTTTTGGAAATTACAAAACGAATTTAGATCAGGAGTTGCGCGCGGCCTTGCGCGTTTCGCACAGTTTCGCCTACTCCCCCCCGACAGCACGCGCGGCCATGTTCGTCCCTGTGTGCCACTGCGCGTTGCTGATGCCTCTCGCCTAGGACAGCCACGCGGGCCGTGTGGGTGAGACGGCCTGCACGCGCGCTTGCGGGCTGACCCGAGCGCCTCGCGCGGACTGTCCCGGGCCTAGATTTTGTTTTGTGTTTTCAGTTTCGTTAAAATCCCGTTTTATAAAATTTGATTTTATTTTAAAATTTTGATTTTAATTTTATAAAATTATTTATTTGAAATAATTATAAAATTAGGGATTTTATGAATTCAAGTCAAGTTCTTATTTTTCAAGAAAATATTAGATATCACTTTGAATGATATTTTTGACAAAAATTTAATTTTGAATTAATTGTAGTTTTTTCAAATTGATCCGAGTTCGATTTTGAATAAATTCTTGAATAATGAACTAAGATTCAAATTACTTAAGTTAGTTGTAACTTGAAGTCAAGGGAATTTGAAATTTATTTGGTAAACTTAAATTCAAGCGGAATCACGCTAGTTTAGGTGATCATGTGTTAGTCTTATGTATGTTTTAAATTCTGCACATGGATGATTTCAATTGGGGTCGGAGCCCCATAGTTGCGCATTTTCAATTGGGGTTGGAGCCCTACTCATGTGTGTACTGTTATGTTTTTATTGTATGGCTTTTCTTATTATTATTTTTGGGCCGGGGTATGCCCTGTGTACTTGTCTATGGCCAATATGAAAATTGAGCCATATTACTTTATGTAAAGAGAGTACAACTTAGGAAGTGAGGTTTTTATTTTCATTTTGGAGACAAGCACCCATGGAATAAGAAGGATCCACAAGGAGCACTTGAAGAACGGTGGCCATAAGAAGACCCTTCAAAATGTTTAGGAGGGTTCCTATTAAATGTAATAGATAGGGTGTTTTTTCCATTAAATTCTGTACCCCTATGTGATACGAATTGTCTTATATGACATGAATGTTAGAACTAGTGATTTTGGAGTGGCTCCCAAAATCACATATAAGATAGGATACCCATGATCATCTCATAATTAGTATCATGCTAGGACATGTTATCTGCTAATTGCTTCTGTGATGCACGTTATGTGAAACTGCATTAAACAAGATAATTAAAATTTGGATAACATTATATGTTGGTGAGGTCATTCCAGACAACTCTTTGGAAATTCAAAAATCCCACTTAAATATTGAGCAATTCGAATAAATAGGTATTTTATCAAGGTAATAAAATCTCTAGCATTCCATCAATAGGATTTAGGACATAATAAGTGAAACTAATTGTTGTCTCACGAGTCGTGGGGTAATTAGTGTAGCTTATTAACTCTTAGTTTCCTAATTAATTATTTTAAATAATTAATATTTCTCGACCTTTTTAGAATGGGTGATGTCTCACGAGTCGTGGGTCGTTCCGGACTAAGTTTGGTTGAGATCTTATGATTGATGGGTCCTGCTTAACATTAAAGTAGATATGGATGTCTCACGAGTCGTGGGTCCATGATTGAAAGATTAATGATGCAAAAATATTACTAGGAATTCCATGGGGATGGAATCGGCAATTAGTACCTATCTAAAGATTCTTAGACCTTTGGATGTCTCACGAGTCGTGGGTCCAAAACTAAGAATGCTTGGGATCCTAGTACCCATTGAGAAAACAAGTTTCTTCTAAGGTCGTAGGGATTTATAGACCTTCTAAAAATAGTGGGAGAACATATTTCCAAAGACCTTGATAACATGTATAATCGTTATTATTCAGCATGCTCATGATTTCTCTGTTTTTTCATTTAGGTTGTAGTTCTGTGATTCTCTACATTCTGAAATGACAACCAAAAACCCTTTGGTATCCATCCTCGAATCAAACAAGTTGACGGGGCCCATTTACTCTGATTGGCTTCGGAATCTAAAGATAGTTTTAGATTCTGAAAAGAGAAGATATGTTCTCTTCGAGGGAGAGCCTGTCGCTGAAGGCGAGGCTCCGACTCAGGCTGAAAGAGAGGCGATCGCAAAATGGTCTGAAGATAATCTTCAAGCCCGTTGCCTCATGTTGGCCAACATGTCTCCAGATATGCAAAGGCAACATGAGTCTATGGATAACGCTTGGGAGATTTATGACCATCTCGAGCAATTGTACCGCCCCGAAGAGCGTGTTCTAAGGTACAAAACCTCTAAGGAGCTCTTTCATCTCAGAATGAAAGAAGGTACAAGTGTCCATGAGCACAATCTGAAGTTTCTTGCTTTGAACGAGAGACTTACCTCCATGGAAATGCCACTGAGTGAAGAACTCACTGTGGATTTGTTGCTCGCATCGGTTCCACCATCATTCAATCCTTTCGTGTTAAACTTCAACATGAATCATCCTCATGTTACTGTAGCTGAATTGATTAGTTAACTTGTGACTGCTGAAGACATGATAAAGAAGGATCATAAGGTAATGATGGTCACTTCCTCGTCTAGGCCTTCTAAAGGCAAAGGGAAGAAAGTTCCCAAGAAGAAGGGATCTCTTAAACCCGAAGAAGGGGTTAAAAAGAAAAAGGCTAAGAAGAAAAGGGATCAGAGAGAGGATGTTTGCCACCATTGTGACAAGAAAGGGCATTGGAAGAGGAATTTCCAATAGTACAAGGATACTCTAAAGAAAGGTGTGTTTATTGTTGAAGTAAATCTATCTATTGATTCTAATTCTTGGGTACTTGATATCGGCTGTGGAGCTCATATCTGTAATGATGTACAGATGCTAAATGAAGTTCGGTAGCTTGAAGAAGGAAAATGCGTCTTGAAGGTTGGGAATGGATCAAGCGTTCAAGCTCAAGCCATCGGGACGTGTAGATTAGATTTAGGTGTCTTTACTTTGGTTTTAAACAAAGTCCTTTATGTACCTTCTATTATTCGTAATATAATTTCCATTCCAATACTAGATTATGAAGGATATGAGACTTTCTCCAGAAATGGAACTTTTATCTTAAGAAGAATAAAACTTCTGTTTTACTTGGTACATTGTCTAATGGACTTTACACAAGTAAAGACACTAATATTCTGAATATACAACAATTAAACAAACGCAAAAAAGATGACAAGATCTCGGCTTCTTTATGGCACACGCGTTTAGGGTATATTTCTAAAGATAGGATTACTAAGTTAACTAATTTAAAATCATTCTATGATAATGAACTTAAAGAGTTAACTCATTGTGAATCATGTTTTAAAGGAAAAATGGCCGAAAATCCCTTTAATGGTAAAGTGGAACGTGCCACTAAAGTATTGGATTTAATCCATACTGATGTTTGTGGACCACATAATGTAAGTACGAGAAATAATCATCAGTATTTCATAACCTTCATAGATGACTTTAGTCGTTTTGGTTATGTGTATTTAATGAAGTATAAATCCGAAGCCTTTGACAAATTCTTGGAATTTCAAAAGGAGGTTGAGAACCAAACCGGTCACAAGATTAAAGCACTTTGATCTGATCGAGGTGGTGAATATCTAAGTGACGAATTCCTTAGTCATCTCAGAGATAATAGAATTATCTCTCAGTTGACTCCTCCGGGAACTCCTCAATTAAATGGAGTTTCGAAGAGAAGCAACAGAACCCTACTTGATATGGTTCATTCCATGATGAGTTTCACTGAATTGCCACCTTCATTCTGGGGTTATGCCCTAGAATCAGCAATTAAGATTCCCAATCTTGTTCCCTCCAAATCTGTACCCAAAACCCCATTTGAGATGTGGTTTGGCAAAATCCCTAATTATTCCTACTTAAGAATTTGGGGTTGTCCTGCTTACGTGAAGAGGACCGTTGGAGATAAGCTTGAAGCTAGATCAAGCTTGTGTAACTTCGTAGGATATCCTAAAGAGTCAATAGGATATTATTTCTACGATCCTCTTGAACAAAAGGTCTTTATGTCAAGAAATGTCACTTTTCTTGAGGACTTGTTCCTTAAAGAAAAGAAAGGTAAGATCGCAGAACTCGAAGAAGTTCGAGATCAAGGTCCTATGCCAAGTTTGGAGAAAAACGTCCCTCAGCCAATCTAAGAGAGTGATACACGCGAAAATCCTCCTCAAATAAGATGTTCTGAACGAGTTCCTAGACAACCAGAGAGATGGTATGGTTTTCTCCACCAAACATCTCAAATGGATAATGATCCATTAACTTATGAGGAGGTACTATTAGATTCGAACTCTGAACAGTGGAAAGAAGCAATGAAATCCGAAATGGATTCCATGTACTCTAACCAAGTTTGGACCTTGGTTGATCCACCTGATGGGATCAGGCCCATAGGGTGCAAACGGATATATAAGCGCAAGCTTGGAGTAGATGGAGGCTTGGTAGCCTTAAAACCAAGATTAGTTGCTAAAGGTGTCACTCAAAGACTAGGTGTAGACTTTGATGAAACCTTCTCCCCGGTTGCAATGAAAAAGTCCATTAGGATATTGCTTGCCATTGCAGCATATTTTAACTACAAAATATTGCAAATGGATATGAAAACTGCCTTTCTCAACGGAGACATTGACAAAGACATTTACATGGAGCAACTCATAGGTTTCACATTCAGTGGGAGCGAACAAAAGGTTTGTAAGCTCCAATGTTATATCTATGGATTGAAACAAGCGTCTAGGAATTGGAACATTCGATTTGATGAAGCGGTCAAATCATTTGACTTTATTCAAAATCCGAATGAGTCCTGCGTGTACAAGAAAGAATTGGAAACCTCGGTTCAATTTCTGATACTTTATGTAGATGACATCCTTCTCATTGGGAATGCGAAGGATGATATGAAAGTAACAAAGTCTTGGTTATCGAACCAATTTATGATGAAGGATCTTGGTGATGCATCCTCCATTCTCGGTATAAATATCTATCGGGATTGATCTAGGAGATTGTTAGGATTATCACAGTCGGTTTACAAAGACAAAATAGTAAAGAGGTTTAGTATGGAAGAATCCAAACGTTGAAAACTTCCAATGGGCCATCGAATAGTTCTTTCGAAGAAGCTGTGTCCCAAGACTGAACTTGAAAAGTCCAGGATATCCAAAATTCCTTATGCATCAGCTATAGGAAGCATAATGTATGCGATGCTATGTACTCGACCGGATGTGGCTTATGCACTTAGCGTGACTAGCCGATTCCAATCTGACCCTGGTGAAGGTTACTGGACTACTGTAAAGAACATCCTTAAGTACTTGAGAAGAACTAAGGATTTGTTCTTGGTTTACGGAGGCCACCAAGATCTTGTCATTAGAGGATACTGTGATGCAAGCTTTGCATCAGATATGGATGACTTTAAATCCATGTCAGGATACATATTCTGCCTGAACGGTGTAGTAGTGAGTTAGGAAAGTTCCAAGCAAGCGACTACTGCAGATTCGACCACTGAGGCCGAATACTTAGCTGCAAACGATGCTGCTAAGGAAGGTGTTTGGGTAAAAAACTTCATCCACGAGCTGGGTGTTGTTCCTAGCATTAAAGACCCCGTTACAGTGTTTTGTGACAACAACGGGGTGGTTGCTCAAGTAAGAGAACCAAGATCTCACCAAAGGACCAAGCACATTTCGAGGAAGTATCACTTAATCCGTGATATAATTAAGAGAAGAGATGTGCAAATTGAAAGGGTCACATCGGCAGAGAACATGGCAGGTCCACTTACTAAACCCCTTAGTCAATAGGCTTTCGAAGGACATCTTCAGAAGATGGGACTTAGATTAGCACCTGAATGGCTTTGACGGGCAAGTTTGCTTTACTATTTCCTTGTAAAATCACAAACAGTCTTTGAATAATAAACGAAATGATTTTGTTCATAGGCAATCACTTAAGGGGAGTTCAGTACATGTAAAACACTGTCAAACCCAAATAGACATCCCCTAATCCGATGAGGCATAACACACGCAAAACACAGTCAACCCAAACAGACATAAATGGAGTTCAGTACATGTAAAACACTGTCAAACCCAAACAGACATCCCCTAATCCGATGAGGCAGAACACACACAAAACACAGTCAACCCAAACAGACATAAATAAGTACATAAAGAAGTGATTGCCTATGAACAAAATCATCTCGTTTATTATTCAAAGACTGTTTGTGATTTTACAAGGAAATAGTAAAGCAAACTTCTGCTTTAAGGGTACTATTCCCAATAATCTCCCACTTGCCCGTCAAAGCTATTCAGGTGCTAATCTAAGTCCCATCTTCTGAAGATGTCTGTCGAAAGGCTACTGACTAAAGGCTTTGGTAAGCGGATCTTCCATGTTCTATGTCGATGTGACCCTTTCAATTTGCACATCTCCTCTCTTGATTATATCACGGATTAAGTGATACTTCCTCAAAATGTGCTTAGTCCTTTGGTGGGATCTTGGTTCTCCTGCTTGAGCAACCGCCCCGGTGTTGTCACAAAACATTGTAACGGGGTCTTTAATGCTAGGAACTACACCTAGCTCATGGATGAAGTTTCTTACCCAAACACCTTCCTTAGCTACATCGTTTGGAGCTAAGTATTCGGACTCAGTGGTCGAATCTGCAGTGGTCGCTTGCTTGGAACGTTTCCAACTCACTGCTCCACCATTTAGGCAGAATATGTATCCTGACATGGATTTAAAGTCATCCATATCCGATGCAAAGCTTGCATCACAGTATCCTCTAACGACAAGATCTTGCTGGCCTTTATAAACCAAATCCTTAGTTCTTCTCAAGTACTTAAGGATGTTCTTTACAGCAGTCCAGTGATCACCTGGGTCAGATTGGAATCGGCTAGTCACGCTGAGCGCATAAGCCACATCCTGTTGAGTACATAACATCGGATACATTATGCTTCCTATAGCTGACGCATAAGAAATTTTGGACATCCTGGACTTTTCAAGTTCAGTCTTGGGACACAGCTTCTTCGAAAGAGCTATTCCCGGGCCCATTGGAAGTTTCCCACGTTTGGAATCTTACATACTAAACCTCTTTAGTATTTTGTCTATGTAAACCGACTGTGATAATCCTAACAATCTCCTAGATCAATCCCGATAGATCTTTATACCGAGAATGTAGGATGCATCACCAAGATCCTTCATCTCAAATTGGTTCGATAACCAAGACTTTGTCACTTTCATGTCATCCTTCGCATTCCCAATGAGCAGGATGTCATCTACATAAAGTATCAGAAATTGAACCAAGGTTTCCAATTCTTACTTGTACACGCAGGACTCATTCGGATTTTGAATAAAGCCAAACGATTTGACTTCATCATCAAATCAAATGTTCCAATTCCTAGAGGCTTGTTTCTATCCGTAGATTGATCTTTGGAGCTTACAAACCTTTTGTCGCTCCCCTGAATGTGAAACCCATAGGTTGTTCCATGTAAATGTCTTTGTCAATGTCTTCATTGAGAAAGGCAGTTTTCACATCTATTTGTCATATCTCATAATCATAATATACTGCACTGGCAAGCAAGATACGAATGGATTTTTGTATTGCAACCGGTGAGAAGGTTTCATCAAAGTCTACACCTGATCTTTGAGTAAAACCCTTAGCAACTAATCTTGCTTTAAAGGCTGCCACACTTCCATCTACTCCAAGCTTGTGCTTATATATCCATTTGCACCCTACGGGCCTGATCCCATCAGGTGGATCAACCAAGGTCCAAACTTTATTAGAGTACATGGAATCCATTTCGGATTTCATTGCTTCTTTCCACTATTCAGAGTCCGAATCTTACAGTGCCTCCTCATAAGTTAATGGATCGTTATCCATTTGAGATGTTTGGTGGAGAAAACCATACCATCTCTCTGGTTGTCTAGGAATGCATTCAGAACGTCTTACTAGAGGAGGATTTACGTGTGTATCACTCTCTTGGATTGGCTGAGGGACGTTAGTCTCCAAACTTGGCGTGGGACCTTGGTCTTGAACCTCTTCGAGTTTTGTAATCTTGCCTTTCTTTTCTTTAAGGAGCGAGTCCGCAAGAAAAGTAGCATTTCTTGACACAAAGACCTTTTGTTCAAGAGGATCGTAGAAATAATATCCTATTGACTCTTTAGTATATCCTACGAAGTTGCACAAGCTTGATCTAGCTTCAAGCTTATCTCCCACTGTCCTCTTCATGTAAGCAGGACAACCCCAAATTCTTAAGTAAGAATAATTAGGGACTTTTGCCAAACCACATTTCAAATGGGGTCTTGGGTACAGATTTGGAGGGAACAAGATTCAGAATCTTAACTGCTAATTCTAAGACATAACCCCAGAATGAAAGTGGCAATTCAGTGAAGCTTATCATGGAACGAACCATATCAAGTAGGGTTTTGTTCCTTCTCTCCGAAACTCCATTTAATTAAGGAGTTCTCGGAGGATTCCAATGAGAGATAATTCCATTATCTCTGAGATGACTAAGGAATACGTCACTCAGATACTCGCCACCTCGTTCAGATCCAAGTGTCTTAATCTTGTGACCGGTTTGGTTCTCAACCTCCTTTTGAAATTCTAAGAATTTCTCAAAAGCTTCGGATATATATTTCATTAAGTACGCATAACCAAAACGACTAAAGTCGTCTATAAAGGTTATGAAATATTGATGATTGTTTCTCGTACTTACACAAAGTGGTCCACAAACATCAGTATGGATTAAATCCAATACCTTAGTGGCACGTTCCACTTTACCATTAAAGGGAGTTTTGGCCATTTTTCCTTTAAGACATGATTCACAATGAGTTAACTCTTTAAGTTCATTATCATAGAATGATCCTAAATTAGTTAACTTAGCAATCCTATCTTTAGAAATATGCCCTAAACGCGCGTGCCATAAAGAAGCCGAGATCTTGTCATCTCTTTTGCGGTTGTTTAATTATTTTATATTCAAAATATTAGTGTCTTAGTTGTATAAAGTCCATTAGATAATGTACTAAGTAAAACAAAAGTTTTATTCTTCTTAAGATAAAAGTTTTCATTTCTAGAAAACGTCTCAAAACCTTCACAATCAAGTATTGGAATGGAAATGATATTACGAATAATAGAAGGTACATAAAGGACTTTGTTCAAAACTAAAGTAAAGACACCTAAATCTAATCTATATGTCCCCATGGCTTGAGCTTGAACGCTTGATCCATTCCCGACCTTCAAGACGCATTCTCCTTCTTTAAGCTGTCAAACCTCATTTAGCATTTGTACATCATTACAGATATGAGCTCCACAGCCGGTATCAAGTACCCAAGAATTAGAATCAATAGATAGATTTACTTTAACAATAAACGCACCTTTCTTTAGAGTATCCTTGTACTCTTGGCAGTTCCTCTTCCAATGAACTTTTTTGCCACAATGGTGGCAAACATCCTCTCTCTGATCACTTTTCCTCTTGGCCTTTCTCTTTTTAACCCCTTCATCGGGTTTAAGAGATCCTTTCTTCTTGGGAACTTTCTTCCCTTTGCCTTTGGAAGGCTAAAAGAGGAAGTGACCATTATTACTTTGTGATCCTTTTTAATCGTGTCTTCAACAGTCACAAGTTGACTAATCAGCTCATCTATTGTAACATAAGGATGATTCATGTTGAAGTTTAGCACGAAAGGATTGAATGATGGTGGAAGCGATGCGAGCAACAAGTCCACAACGAGTTCTTCACTCAGTGGCATTTCCATGGAGGTCAGTTTCTCTTTCAAAGCAAGAAACTTGAGGCCGTGCTCTTGGAAACTTGTACCTTCTTTCATTCTGAGATTAAAGAGCTCCTTAGAGGTTTTGTACCTTAAAACAGGCTCTTTAGGGCGGTACAATTGCTCTAGATGGTCATAAATCTCCCAAGCATTTTCCACTGACTCGTGTTACCTTTGCATGTCCAGAGACATGTTGGCCAACATGAGGCAACGGGCTTGAAGATTATCTTCAGACCATTTTGCAATCGCCTCTCTTTCAGCCCGAGTCGGAGCCTCGCCTTCAGCGACAGGATCTCCCTCGAAGAGAACATATCTTCTCTTTTCAGAATCTAAAACGATCTTGAGATTCCGAAGTCAATCAGACTAATTCGGCCACGTCAACTTGTTTGATTCGAGGATGGATACTAGAGGGTTTTTAGTTGCCATTTCAATTGTAGAGAATCATAGAACTACAACCTGAATGAAAAAACGGAGAAATCATGAGCATGCTGAATAATAGCGATTATACATATTATCAAGATCTTTAGAAATATGTTCTCCCACTGTTTTTAGAAGGTCTATAAATCCCTACGACCTTAGAAGAAACTTGTTTTCTCAATGGGTACTAGGATCCCAAGCATTCTTAGTTTTGGACCCACGACTCGTGAGACATCCAAAGGTCTAAGAATCTTTAGGTAGGTACTAATTGCCGATTCCATCCCCATGGAATTCCTAGTAATATTTTTGCATCATTGATCTTTCAATCATGGACCCACGACTCGTGAGACATCCATATCTACTTTAGTGTTGAGCAGGACCCATCAATCATAAGATCTCAACCAACCTTAGTCCAGAATGACCCACGACTCGTGAGACATCACCCATTCTAAAATGGTCAAGAAATATTAATTACTTAAAGTGATTAATCAGGAAACTAGAATTAATAAGCTACACTAGTTACCCCACTACTCGTGGGACAGCAATTAGTTTCACTTATTAAGTTCTAAATTCTATTGATGGAATGCTAGGGATTTTATTACCGTGATAAAATACCTATTTATTCGAATTGCTCAATATTTAAGTGGGATTTTCGAATTTCTGGAGGGTTGTCCGGAATGACCTCACCAACATATAATGTTATCCAAATTTTAATTGTCTTGTTTAATGCATTTTCACATAAAGTACATCACAGAAGCAATTAGCAGATAACATGTCCTAGCAAGATACTAATTATGAGATGATCATGGGTATCCTATCTTATATGTGATTATGGGAGCCACTCCATAATCACTAGTTCTAATATTCATGCCACATAAAACAGTTCATATCACATAGGGGTACAGAATTTAATGGAAAACCCTATCTATTACATTAATAGAAACCCTCCTAAACATTTTGAGGGGTCTTCTCTTATGGCCACCGTTCTTCAAGTGTTTCCTTGTGGATCCTTCTTGCTCCTTGGGTGCTTGTCTCCAAAATGAAAAGAAAAATCCACACTTCCTAAGTTCTACTCTCATAACATAAAGTAATATGGTTCAATCTTCATATTGACCATAGATAAATACACGGGGCATACCCTGGCCCAAAAATAATAATAAGGAAAGCCACATAATAAACACATAACACTACGCACATAAGTAGGGCTCTAACCCCAATAGAAAACGCGCAACTATGGGGCTCCGACCCTAATTGAAATCATCCATGTGCAGAATTTAAAACATTCATAAGACTAACCCATGATCACCTAAACTAGCATGCTTCCGCTTGAATTTAAATTTACCAATTAAATTTAAAATTCCCTTGACTTCAAGTTACAACTAACTTAAGTAATTTGAATATTAGTTCATTATTCAAGAATTTATTCAAAATCGAACTCGGATCAATTTGATAAAACCTCAATTAACTTAAAATTAAACTTTTGTCAAAAAATGTCATTCAAAGTGATATTCATTATTTTCTCGAAAAATAAGAACTTGACTTTAATTCATAAAAATCCCAAATTTAATAATTATTTCAAATAAATAATTTTATAAAATTAAAATCAAAATTTTAAAATAAAATCAGATTTTACAAAACAGGATTTTATCGAACTTGGAAAACATGAAACGAAAACGAGCCCGACATCCCCGTGAGGCGCCCGGAGACCGCCGCAAGCGTGGGCGCGAGGCATGCGAGCAGGCTGTCTCCCAGGCACATAGCCCGCAAGGCTGCCGTGTTTTCCTGCAAGCAGGTGCTCCTAGCCGCGTGCCAGGCCTACGTGGCGCAAGCAGGCGGCAATGGCGGACAGTGCAGCAGCAGCGCCTAGGCACGCCCGGCGTCTACACGCACAAGTTTCGGCGAGACAGGGCGACAGTTTGCCGCCCCATGCGCATACATGTGCGAGCTTTCGCGCGCGGGTAAACCCGTTCCGCTTCTCATTTCGTAATTTCGATAAATTCAAGTAATCCAATTTCTAATTAAAACAGTACAATATAAATCAGATTTAAACGAAAAATAATTTTTCACAAATTTTCAAGAAACAGTTTCGATCTGGTAAATTCGTATTTCAAACAAAACCATGAATACATAACCAATAACCTAAATTCAAGAATTTTCAGTCAAAATTCGTAAAGCAGTAAAAACACAATACGAACGTTGCAAGGTGGCTCTGATACCACTTGTTGGAAAACAAACAGAGTTGTGCAGCGGAAGTTTAAATTTTTTTCCAAAAGCAGATCTAAAAATTTGCAATGTTCGTATCGTATCGTAAGGTGTATTAAGAAACTCACGTTAATTGAAGCTTTCTTGTGATATCGTTACTGCCTAACGAACACCCTTCAAGCGGAAAGTCCCTCGAATGGCCTTCGATTAGATCCCAAAGTAGGCAATCCTCCATAGCGTATCCACACCCGTCCTAGAACACGATCAAGCGAGTGAGAATGCTAGTTCAATGGCTTGTGTTAGGCTAGGATTTTTACTTTGAAAACTTTTCTTTTATTTTTCTCAAAAACTTAACACTTCTTGAGTGTTGGTCTAAAGAATAAGAGAAGCACCTCCACTAGTATAAATACTAGTGGGGTTCGAACCTACTAGGCTCTCTAAGCCTAGTGGACTTTGGTTTCTTGCTCACTAATTAACTGATTAATTATTAATTTAATTGTAATAATAAGTCATCAACTTATTCTCCAAGTCTTTGCAAGAACAACTTTCTCTCTCCTACAATAGGAAGTTGGACTTTTCAACTTTCCTAAAGTTAAAAGTGAAGATTCAATAAATAATTTAATTCCTAATTAATTATTTATTGGGTTACGTTTATTTGAGAATAATCTTAACAATTAATTCAAAATTAATTAAAAGACTCAAATTAATTAATTATAAATTAATTAATTAATTAATTACAATTTAATTAATTAATTCTAGAAAAGAATTCACGTGTAATATCATTACACATTTGGAGCCACGTACGTGCCACGTGTACGTGACACGTGACAGCCACGTAGGGTATGGGGCACGTGGCAGTCACGTGTCTATGACACGTGGCAATGCCCACGTGTTCCAGCCCTATTTTTAATCAACAATTTGATCATTCGCTAATCGTATTAACATCCTACCATAACCCTCGTATTCTGGAATTTGTGTGTGACCCTTTAGGTTCATTATTCGATTAGCAGTGATAGTAATTAATTAATTCCCATAATTAATTAATCACTTCACAGATCACACTATTGTAATCTAGCATTGGGTGTGTGACCCTAACCGAATAACGAAATGAATCGAAGAACCTTTCATTCAATGACTATCAGTGAAATACGATCGTCTTACAATTCCATCTCTTAATCAAGAACTAAAGCATGGGAATATTCTCAGCGCCTCAATATTCTTGATCTTTAAAGTTAAGTTCGTTTCATATCCATTTAGATCTCAATCTAAGAAAACCCCATTTTCTTGATGTCTTGATCTTTTATCCACCTTGGCCAAGGGTTTAATATTTAATGGACTACAAACAACTCAATCATTAAGAGATCATTCTTGTTCTTAACAAGTGTAGGTCCTTTATCGATTCTACTAATTCTACATATATGCCACTTGTGTAATCCCAACATAGGTCGTGGTTCAGGTGTCTATATGGCGACACCCTTTTGAGCCTATATCAAAGATTACAGAGTTAGCTCATATGAGACATTATAGAATCTCAAGTCTAAGGATTATTAATCACGTCATTGACCTGTGAGATATTTCCTAATCTGAAAGTTTCTAGGAGACTTCCTTTCCCATTTAAGAATGTTTTCACGCGGGACATCTCAGTGATGAAGTTCTTGTAATAATCACCCATATGTATTATGAACGCATCAACGTATGCACTTATCATTCCATGAAACTGAATGATCATTCAAAAGGACATAATCACATAATCAAGTCTCAACGGAGTCAAGGTCGACACTCCTACTGTCTGTCGGACTCATCGACTTGGAGAAATTTCTAATCCTCGCCTATAGAGTTAAGAACTTGTTTCATGTACCCATAAGGGCAAAGTTCTTAACGACCTCATCAGATTGGGGAAGTTCAAAACATGCAAAACACAGTCCATCCAAACAGACATAAATAAGCACATAAAGAAGTGATTGCCTATGAACAAAATCATCTCGTTTATTATTCAAAGACTGTTTGTGATTTTACAAGGAAATAGTAAAGCATAAAAGCTGCTTTAAGGGCACTATTCCCAACACTTGCGAATCGCCAAATCCCTAGCTAGATCAGCTCCAATATCCTTCGGAATATCAGGACTAAAGATAATAGATGATTTGGCACCGTTCATTTCCTATTCCGACACTCGTCCGTACTTATCAAGGACCATTTTAATGGCAGCGAGGGAATCCCAATTAGCTGTCCCATAAATCAAAGCATCATCCGCGAAAAGTAGATGAGAGACCCTAGGAGCCCCACAACAAATAGCAACACCTGCCAAATTCCCTAAGTTGTCCTGCTCCTGTAATAATAATGATAAGACTTCTGCACAGAAGAGGAAAAGATAAAGGTAGAGAGGATCGCCTTGACGAATTTCTCTATCCAAGGCTAGAGATCCAAATTCCATACCATCTAACAAAAAAAAATATGAAACGGTGGAAATACAAACCATAATGCGATTAACGAATAATCGAGGGAAACCTAACCTGGTCATGACTTTCCACGTGATCGTACGCCTTGCTCACGTCCAGCTTCAAACTGAAATAACCATTCTTTCCAGCACTACAATGCTTAATAAAGTGGTTAACCTCAAAGGCCACAAGTACATTATCACTAATATGACTATTAGAAATGAAGGCAGATTGGGGGGAGAGCTAAGACAGTCTAACAACCCCTTAATGCGATTGGCAAGAACCTTCGAAGCAATTTTGCAAATTACATTACACAAGCTAATGGGACGGAACTGAGTAATTAATTTAGAAGACTTGCATTTTGGAATTAAAACAATGTGAGTGTAATTAAGTTTACTATCAAAATTTCGGCCATTGAGAAAATCGAGCACACACCCAACTACGACCAATAACTCCCCAATACCGCTGAAAAAATAAAGAGAGAAGGTCATCTGGGCCCGGGGATTTAAAAGGATACATAAACTTAAGAGCAATGGTTACCTCCTTGGTCCTTAATTCCTTAGATTCGATTATTCAACTCCATGGTTAATATGAATTGAATATGATTGAATGGCATGAATACGTGATCTCCTTGAGATTTATTGTATCTTATGTGTGCTAGATGAATGTTATACATGATAAGTAAGTGCCAATGGCTTGATGATTATTTAATGATAAATTGTTTGTCATGTTATGAATTCATATGATTGTCTATTACGTAAGGGCATTAATTGTGCACATGAACACGATCACAACATTCTCATGCCTTTTATGATTTCATTTTATATCCAATCATCTCATAACATGTCACACCACTTCATAATCATTTATCGTACGTCTATATGGCTTCATGATTGAGTCGTGTCTCACGAGTACACCGTGTTTCTTCTCTTGTACAATGATCTCCAGGGTAGAGACAACCTGATCGAGTTTGTACAGTCCTGTCAACTCCACGTGTCTTGCCGCTTCTTAGGTGAGGAAATGTTAAGTTATGTATATATATATATATAAGGTTTTCAAGAATGTAAATGTTTTTCCTGAAAATAAATCCTTGTTCGTGATCATGTACCTACCTTATTTTGGTGAGATCTTGCACATATTGTGGGGTCCAAGGGCATGTGTATTTAGAGAATTGGGAAAGCAAGGGCTAACGGCTGTCTATTGCATGAGTCCCACCTTGTTGAAGTAGCCCAGATATCCACTAGGAAGATTAGTGGATGGATGAGATTCCGATCTTTGGGAGTCAAGAACCCACTGATCACCGTGTCTAGGATGGTGAGGGTAGCTACCCAAACCATCAACCCAGAGAAAAAAGGAGTACTTGCTGCACTTAATGAATACCTTGTGTAATTAGTGGTAATCTTAATTTTTGCACGATCACTTAATAACTTCTTGACTTGTACATGGAGAAAGGTTGGAGACTGCTCACTCATCGAGCCACGTGAAACCACTTGTCTTGTTAATAAATTTGAGTGTAGTAATCCCATGTAAAAATTTATATTCTACTTCCCTTTTATCAAAACTTTACATAGGATTAGGGCTCGCATGACTTTACCGTTTTCTAGTATATCAATTTATGCCCTTATTAACTCAGTCTTGTAGGGACTGACCCTTTCCTTATTTGTCCCTCAAGTTTCTTGCAGGCGGGAGTTGATCGAATCTTTTAATTCCTTTGAGTCCTGTCAAGAGGTCCATTTTTTAGTCTCACATTATACACAACATACACATTATTCTTCTTGTATAGGCCTTGTCAGTCGCCTGTTGTGGTGTTATTAATTGATTGATTGATTCGAGATAGGTTCTAGGGACTTTAGTTGAACCCGTATTCAAATTCTTGTTATAGATCTTATTTATATTCATATCTTAAGCACGCTTGCTCATTGCATGTTTAATAGATGCCATCTCATTGCATGTTTAATAGATGCCAGCCCGTGGCCATATATGTGCTTGCTTATTCACTTATGCATTGATACTTCTTTTGATTTATTATTGAGACAGGGTCTACTCCTGCATAGCAAGGATGTTTGTTTTGTTTTGCCACCCATTCACCTTGATTGGATTCATGTGCGAATTGTCCATTTCGTATGCAGGTCGGGTCTAGATGCGGGAGATGTGGTTGCCTATCGTTCTGGGTGCTACAATATGATTCTACGTTCGGATCGAAATCCGCTGTCAACTTGAGAATTCACATAGAAAAATCCTTAAAATACCACGTGTCTTTTGAAAACAATCTCGTGTAGTCCTCATGGGGTTCGCACTTGATCAAAACATGGGATTTGTTCGAAAGGTCGAGCTTTATCTCTCATACGAAGACCAACTGTTGGAAACAATATTCAAGGTATTTCATCGACGAATAACCTTTTGTAAATTTCCCGACAAGAGTGAACCTGAAGTCCTCACAAAGCTCTGCTTCCTCCTCCAACATAAAAACCACCGTAGGCCTCCCACAGTATTTTATGACATGCTCAGGAGGAGTGAAAATCTCCGATTCGAAAGTTTTTAACTTAGCAATCTCATTTGGAAGTTTAAAATTCTGAATTTTCAATGCAGCCACTTAGGGTGAGTTGTATGTTTGGCGGCTTAATTGGCTCCGAGAAAGGAAGATTTTCTCTTGTAACGATTCCGATGAACAGCACTGAGAAAAAGCCCTTAACTCAATTATCTGTGAAATACTAAGAAATATGCTTTATTTTTAACTTAATAGTGCATGCCCACGAATATAATTATTAAATTTTAAGTAAAAAATAAACATTACATGTATATTCTTTTTTTTCTTTTTTATATTTTTATATATATTTTTTGATTTTCCTCCTCCTCATCATACGTAGTCTACTAGCTCCTCCACCAATTTCTCCACTGCCGCCCTTTCTCTCGGCCATAGCACTGCCATCCTTCCCATCGACCACAGAGGCTAGCACCCTACTTTAGCTTCTTGCTTCTCAACCATCGTCGTTCCTCCCCTTTATTATTCTTTCCCACAACCAGTCCTCACCCTGCTTCTTCGCCCCCTCTCGTCACTTCCAGCCGCACACCACCGTTACCACCATACCCAACCACCACAAAAACACATGCGCACAGTCACACAATAGCACACGCACATATAATTATTAGTTATTTTTCATTATGGTATATATATATATATACACACACACACACACATAATTTATAATTATTTTTTAAGAAATATGTCATTATTTAACTGGACAAATTTGGGTGGCTAAGATGATATGATACATCATTAAAAAGAATTAAGTAAAAATGCACGTGGTGTACATGTCATGATTCCGTCAAGAATTTACCAAAAAATGTGAATTATTTAAAGAAATCAAATTTGTGGCCGGAAAAAGCAAAGTTTAAAACGTGAGTTCAAGGGAGTTGATATCTCGATGTTGCAAGTTTTCCATTTCGCTTTTTTTACTTTCTTCAATATAATTTTCTTTCTTTCTGGGTGTATGTGCAATTTGGTGACTAATGAAACTATTGAAAATAAAATAAATTTGAATTAGACTTTTGGGTGTCAATTCTATTTGGATTGAGTTATGGGTATATTCTTTTGCCATCTATGTATGTAAGAATTGTTTACATAGTAGCTTCGAACCCGCTAAAGAAAAAGAGAAAATAAAGACCTTTCTATTGTCGTTCTCTAAATTTTCTAATCAAAATATGATGTGGTATAATTTTTCCATGACACGTGTACCTCAATCGAGGACCACGTGGATGGTACAATTAACGTGGCACCTACAATGGTCCTCCAATAGCCTTCCAAAAGAACAAC
Source organism: Lantana camara (assembly GCA_037501455.1). Lineage (NCBI taxonomy): Eukaryota > Viridiplantae > Streptophyta > Magnoliopsida > Lamiales > Verbenaceae > Lantana > Lantana camara. The sequence continues at coordinate 41,137,623 of CM074857.1, read as the reverse complement.
GGAAGACCCTCAAGTTTTCTCTCAATAGTCGAGCACAAACCCTAAAAGTTGAGGATGACTGCAAAACCTTGAGGGATCAAGGAACTGAAGGTCTGGTGCTCTGAAACCCAAGACCCAGGGACACTCCCGAAGACAATCACCACTCGAGCACACCCTTCCCCTTGAGGGTCAGCCCCTCGATAACCACAACTAGTCGCACTCCCAAAACTTAATATCTTCCCCAATCAAGATAAAATGGATATGAAATGAACTTAGCTTTAAGATTAAGATTATTAGGGCTCTCATTTTTCCCATGCCCTAAGTCTTACTCGAGAGATGGGATGGTAGGAGGATCGTATCTCACAGATGTCATTGACTGAGAGGTAATTTTGATTTAATTCATTATTCGGGTAGGGGTCTCACACCTATTACTAGACTACGATCGTGTGATCTGTGGAATAATTGATTAATAAGAGTATTAATTAATTAGGTTCATTTCTTACTGAATAATGAACCTAGAGAGTCATACACAAATGCCAGGATGAGAGAGTATTGCTAGAAAGGTCAAAAGAATTTATCTAAACAAGACCATACGTGCAAGGTACACTTGTGGCATGTGAGAGAGCTTATGGTCATATGGTCCATCTAGTTGAATGGACCATGTAATAATTAATTAGAAAATTAATTATAGAGCCCATGTATTAATTAATTAAGAAACACACAAATAATTAATTAGAGAATCAATTATAAAGCCCAAGTACAATTAATTTGAGAATTAATTATAAGGTCCAAATATAATTAATTGGAGAATTAATTATAAAGGCTCATTAAAATTAATTAGAGAATTAATTCCAAAGCTCAATTCGGAATAAAAAGGCTCAATGAATAAATAATGATAACTTAATTATTAAATAGAATATTAGTTTATTTATTCATGAAATAAATAATAGAAGATAATATCCTAGTTTATTTATTTATAAAATAAATAAATAAAGGATAATATCCTAAATTATTTATTTGAGTAATAAATAAATAAAAGATAATATCCCAAAGTTATTAGGATAAGATATTAATTAGTTTATTTATTTTTGAAATAAATAAAATATAATATCTAGTTTCTTTGGATAAAGTCAGAGTTTATTTATTTATGAAATAATAAACAAGAGATAATATCCTAAAATTGTTAGGATAAAAGATAAGTAATTAATAATGAATCACATATCTTAATTATCTCATGACATTAAAAAATAGAATTCTAGAAAACATCGTTACTTCTAGATAAGAAGAGAAAGTGTCTTCTCTTCTCTCTATTCCGAAAAATAAAAAAATTATAGAAATTTGAACTCTATCATATAAAAGGAGTTGGAACGTTTCTCTGGGGCTCTCTGCGTAAGTTTTTCTCACGCATCAACCTGGGTCCTGCAAAAGAAAAAAACTGTGTGTGTGTGTGTCGTTTCAGTTTCTTTCAATATACAATCTATAGTACTAGCATACTCACTGGATTGATTTCATCCTAGATTGGTGTGGATACATTCTAGAGGAATTCTGCATTGAATTCTTGAAGAAAGAAAAGAACCATTCGAGAGGTGAGGATTCAAGTCGCTTAAATGTTGTTCGATATTGGAGACCGAACATCTCAAGAAAGACTAAATTGTAGTGAGTTCTTGAAAACCCCTTTGGTTTGTGATAAAAATTGCAAGCTATCGGTCTTCTTGTCAAAAAAATTTTAATTTTCCACTGCTTTTAACTTATATTTTCCAACAGCACATGCCACTCATCCCACACCCCCACGTGTACTCCACGCACCTGTGAGGTCCACTCGATCAATATCCTTGATCATTTAGTTAATCTAAATAACTCATACCAAAAACCCTTATGACCTGCCATTTATGTCTGATCCTTTAGGTTCATTATTTGAATAACGAAGATCCTATTAATTAATACCTTATTAATTAATCAGTCCATAGATCACACATCCATAATCTAGCAACAGGAGTGTGTCCCCTAACCGAATAATGAATTTAATCGATGAACCTTTCTATCAATGATTCATTGTGAGATACCATTCTCCTACCAATCTATCTCTCGATCAAAATCTAGGTTAAGGGAATAATTTGAACCCTAGTAATCTTAATCTTAAAGTTAAGTTTAATTCATATCCATTTGATCTCGATCCAAGAAACTCTTTCTTAATCTCGATCCTCTGTCTTGGCCAAGGACCCCTGTGATGCCCCGTGCTCTTGAAGGGCATCCTGACGACATTAACAAGTAAGTCTCTACACTTATGTGTGTTTAATTTAAGAGTTTCTTGAGTTATGTGATTGATTGTAAATCCAATTTAATATGTGATCTTTCGGATTGTTCTAAGATTAATTGTCAACTTGATTAATTACCCACATATGTAACCCTAACCTTCTAATTTGATTTAATTCGAATTTATTCCATGAAATAATTGTCAAGTTGATTTTAAATCCATCATGTTACTTAACTTGTTTAATTTTGGTTTACTTGAATTCCTTGAGATTAATTGTCAATCATGTGTTTAGGAAGTGTCGTTAAATTGTACGAAAGGTTTCTAAATTTAAATTGAAGTAAACTCTATTTGGTAAATCTCTCTTTCATTTTAATTTATAAAATTTATGCGGAGCTTGAATGTTTAGTCGTAACCTCTAATGCACCCACACTTCTAAAAATATCAATTTGTCGTGTCGTGTCGTATCGTGTCGTGTCGGACACTCGTGTCCGACACCGTGTCCGACACTTCTCACATGGAAAATTCACAAAAAAATCCGTATCGCCGTATCCGTGTCCGTGTCGTCGTGTCCGTATCCGTGCAACATAGGTCGTAACTTTACCAATTTTATTTACGATTATTTGTACGTGCTATTTCACTTTGCTACGCAATAAGGATACCCGGTTGTATATAGCTTGTGCACAAGACACATTTCTCCCAATCTCCTCTTCTCTCTCTTGGTTCTCTCTCTCATTCCCGCACATACACTACACCTAAAACACACACTAGTCGTAAGTTGGCGGTTTCTCAACGGAATTCGACGAATGAGTAGTCCTTTTCGAAGGTCTCAACGAGAGGATCACTATGGTACAAAGATTTCAGCCAAACAATGAATAGTGGAGGAGATATCTGCGATTTTCAGACGTAACTGCTCAAAATTCGAAAAATCGCGACTGGATTGCGACAGCAACGTCGACGGCCTCGTTCAGCTTCCTCCGACATCGGAATCTAGCAAAATTGGTATGCAAATCGAACGTCTCGATGAGATCTACAACTTGGCAGTGGTGACGAAGTCATTGGGGCAGCGGTGACGCCACACGCGTCGCCCGAAGCTCACACCGCTGGTGGTGGATCTGGGCAAACTTCGCCGGTCGTTTTCGGTGATTCCGACGACGGTTTTGGGTGGACGAGGTACCGATCTGAAGGTCTTCTCACTTTGAATCAATTCTGGGTTGGTGGCACGAGCATCGGAGTGGAGGTGGCGGCGCACGGGCCTTCTGAAGGCGCGGCGGTGGCAACACGCAACTGTAGTAGTCATGTTCGGTGTTTTTCGGCCACTTTTTTTCGGCATTCGACTTGGGGGTTTCGAAGAGCTCATCATGGGTAAGTTGATGCTTTTTACGGATTTCATTTTCATTCACCGGATTGGAAGTAATTTGATTTTGAAGTTTTTGGGGTTTTCGTATTCTTGGATTCAAGATCTATGACGATTGGCTTGGAATTTACAGAAATTGATCAAGGATTTGGAACGAGCACAAAGACTACTTTCTCGGGTAATTTTTTGGGATTTTTCTGGCAACTTTCGGCGGCGGCCCGGTGGCAGCCCGGCGACTTTCCGGCGGCTCTGGTGGCGGCGCTCCGGCGACTTTCAGACAGCTTATCGGTCTCAACGCGGTGAGTCCAATGCCACTTTCCGTTCGTTAGTCGGACATTCGGTTTATTTATTACGAATTATTTTGCATAATTATAATTATTTGAATTAATTGTTTTAAGTGCAAATAAATTGTTTATTGTTGGTTTGTTGATCGAGACGTCCAATTATATACGAAAATATGTATTGAATGAATTGTGATATGCATGAATATTTTGATTTACAATTTGAATCCCGATGTGATGAATTTACGCTATTTGTTAAGTACAAAGGGGTGTTAGTGTAATATTTAGAAACTAATCTTTTATGTGACTAAATGAACTTGAATGACATTTTAGAAGAACGAACATGTTGTGATTTCTCTATATGAATTTGAGACGTTCTCATGTTTGTTGTAAATTGTGTTTCAAATATGAAATTGAGATACATGAAGGATGCTTGAACAACTTGAGACTCGATGCATGATAGGAGTTAGAATTGTAATATCTTGATTTACTCTTACTACTCGAAAATTGTATATTATGAATTACGATAAATTGATAATTGTCATTCTCATAAGTAATTAATTCCTAATTGAATAATTGTATAAACACTTTAAATGAACAATTATGTTTAGCAATCGACTAAGGAGATGTATGTGTAATAATTCTAAACTTTTATAAATGACTTAGGGGATGTAAGTGTAATATTTATGAAACTATGAATGTGACTTGAGCTTGTGTACCAAACATGTTGTGAAGTTGTAAAGTATGATCTTAAGTGAATTAAATGCACTCTTTATTTGTATCAAGCATGCCATCTACGTACAACAACTTTGTATGTTTATATGATCAAGTTGCTCTTACTTATGCACTTTATAACTCGACATGAACTTGATGCTTAATTGTAATATTATAATTGAACCCTGTGACATTGGATGATTTAATATGCATTTTGTGAATACATTGACTTCCTAAATTGATCTTGCATCTTTGGATATGGAATTGCATGATGGTTGCTTGTAAATATGACATTGTTGAGCATTGATATGCCTTGAATGACCACGACACCCTATCAAAGCACAACATGAACACTTATGCATAACCACGATCATGTTGAGCAACGCCGTGCGTCTTGTTTAGTTCATATAGAGTCTAAGTCCGGGATTCTGTATGTTCTGTTTCAGAGTTTGGTGGCGGTGGTGTGCCCGAGGTTTAGGAGTGTTTGTCCTTCACACTCTCAAGCTCTACTTTCACGAGGTGAGGTTTAGGATTTTGTATAGTTATGCGACCTATGGCCTTTATATGCTGATTTCTACCCTTGCATGCGAGTATACCTTATTATGAATACGTATGTGTTGGATATGATATGTTTATGACCTTGTGAATCAGTTTTGTTTTGGAAAAATTAGATATGAAAGCATATGTGAGCTGTTTTGGAAAGTTATGTTATGTTATGATCTGTTCTGTAGCGAGTTAGCCATGATATATGGTATTTGTTCTGTTCTGTTCTGTTATGGATCCGAGGAGCTATGGGTAAGGAATCCTTGGGACGGTATAGGGTCGTCAGGGCTCGGCCTGTGCATAGTCTCCATTTGAGATATCATCGCGCGACTCAGGGAGATAGGAGAGGCGTGATATCTTGAGCCTTCGGTGTACAGCCGGGAGGACTCCTGTGGGTTAGCTACCCCTTGAGGGTTTGTCTGTTCTGGATGGTTTGGGGACGATACATCTCCTCCATCATTGGTGTGGGGTTGGATTTGGTTCTGTATTTATGTTTTGATTTGTTCTGAGGAGTAAAGGTTGGAAGCTCGTACTCGCCGAGTATATGTTCTGTCCTATCTGGGAATTATGAATCGGGATAGAGTCTTTCTGAAAATGGTTTCTAAACTTATATCTATATCTATTTCGGGTTCTTAGAAATGATTTGTTGTGCAACACCTATCCCTGGTTCATGATTCCATGCTGTGCTCCATATATATATAGTGGGTGTGCGTTAGCCCCCTCACTCAGTCAGTTGACTGACCCCTCATTTTATCTTTTAGTTGCAGGTTTCCTTTTAGCTTGAGCTAGGCGGAAGTGAGTCTTCTGAGTCACACTTGTCGGTTTAGTTGATGTTAAGATGCATTTGTCGCATACTCTATTTATGTTATGTATTCATAGTTTGCTTTTGGAGATTATGTTTTATACTCTACTTAGATTTAATCCCATGTGGGGTTAGTATGCTAGCATTTGGATGTAATTAGCTATTCTGCTAATACTTATGTTGGTTTATTACGTAGTGATGATTTGAGATTCGGGACTAGGTATCTATGCTAGCTGAACCCATCACTCGTTTTGTACGTTGATTTAATTGCTTCCGCTATCTGATGATGATTGTTTAAATTGCTTCCGCGCTCTGAGTTTATCGAGTTAGATCCGCCTAGCCTAGTGCGTGAGTTGATCTCCCGTTCACTTTGATTCGGATTCGGGCATGGACTTTCCATTTCGTGATCGGGTCTGGGTCTTACTGAGGGGGATGTGGCATCCTCGTTTGGGGTGTTACAACTCCAAGATGGAATATGAATGACGTAGACAATGAGATATCTTCTTGCCTTAAGAAAGTGTAAGTTCTCTATTGATTCTCACATACTTCCATGTGCCACTTTTGTGATCCCAACATAAGTCATAATTCAAGTGTTTCGAGCAACACCCTTTTAGACTTAATTCTAAGATCACATAGCTTGCTCACACAAAGTAACTATGGAATCTCAAGTCTATGGACTAATGACTTCACATCATTGATTTATAAGATATTTCCTAATTTAGAAGTTTCCATTTTTAGAGATAGAAACTTCCTTTCCTATTTAGAAATATTTTTACGCAGGACCCCTCAATATACTCATTCATTAGTGAGCGCACTTATGCATTACATACGCATTTACTATGCACTTTGTCATCCCATGAAATATGATGATTCCTTCTTAAGGATGTAATCACACAAACAAGTCTCAATTAAGTCCAGTCAACACTCTCACTATTTGTTTAACTCATCGACTTGGAGTGTTTTCTAATCCTGTTTAAATTAGAGCTTGTTTCATGTGTCATTAACATAAATGGCAAAGCCCTAAAAGATTGATGGATTAGGTGAGTTCTAATACATGCATATACAAAAGTAAGCAACTTAACATACAAGAGCACATAAAGAAGTGAATGCCTTTTGATAATAATCAATTTGTTTATTATTAGAAATTATTTGTGATTTTAAAAGGAAATAGTTTAAAGCAGATTACAATAGATCGGCTTTAGGGCACTATTCCTAACACATCATTCTTTCTATTGAAATAAAATTTAAATCATCCAAAGACTATGCCATATGCTAGAACTTTCAATATTATTAATAACAATGAAGTCGACAAGCTAAACTTCATTCAAAACAGAATAATTTGTATATCAACTCTTAAAACAAACCATCACATGAATAACTTTTGCCAATAAAAGCGCAATAATGTAGAATTACAACTTTATTCAGTTTAAAAGAAAGCTCACAACTCGCTTAGTTAACATTGGACCACTAATGATAATTTTCCAAATCCTTGAGACATGATGAACCAGTTGCAGTAATAGTATATACCCTAAAAAAACATTAGGTCACTGCGTCCTATCCCACAAACTTATGCAACACGAGAATTTTTTATGCTCACGGATTTTCCGCCAATTAGTTGATAGGACCCAAATAAATGTTTATTAGCACAAATAGTTATAATTTCAGGTTCCAACACACGGTTACCACTAGTATTATGAGCTTTGATTTTCATAACTTCACTCAAAATTATATCGGTAGCAGTTGGAATTCCAGTGGATTCTGATATGATATTTAACTTGTTGGAGTGAAACTCCTTAACACAAAACTAACCAAGCCACACATCCAACATGATTTATTTTTCTTGTTTCTTTTGAACTTTGGCCTTACTTTTATTCATAGGTCTAAAGTCTTATGTTTTCTTTTAACAGTCAAAACACTTGTGTGATACTCATGTTTTCGTCCGAGTAGGTACGGCTTCATCATGTGAGTTTTCCGCGTTTAGGATTTTAATTTTCTTGTTTATGTCTTTAATTTTTGCAAGTTTAATTTTATGTTTTCGTAACTTAATTTCTAACCTTTAAATTCTTAATTATGTGCTACTTGTTACTTTCATGATTTATGTTTATATGTACTTAATTGATTATTTCATGAATTACGTGTACTTAATTGAATTTAAATTATTGACTTTAATTGCTCAACTTACCAAACAACCGGCACATACATACCCCTCACTCCCACATTCTTTTTATTCATTTTTCTCTTGCAAACAAACACTCCAACCTCTTCTTCCTCACCCATCCCCATCGGCCCAAGGAAGAAATAAGGAGTCATGCATCATCTCTCCATTTCAAGTTAAGAGCTCAAGTCTCCATCCGCCTCTTCATCTACTCCCTCCATTTATCAAAGGTAAAACTTGTTAGATGTATATGTATATGAATATGGGTTTTTGAATTAGGGTTTAAGATTTGGAGTTGAAAGCATGATTTCTTATCTATATGATGTTTAGATACTAAAATCTACAAATTTAATGCATGAACTTGTGCTTGTTGGTTGCATTTATGAGTTTATAATAAATTAGGGTTTGTTTGTTGGATTTTGGATGATAAAGCTTAACCTAATGTGTTTAAACTTGGAATAAAGTTGTATTTGATGCTCTTAGATGATAAACTACATGTTTGGGATGAATTTGGGTTGATTTTGGTTGAGATTGGATACATGGTTGTTCAGGATTTTCTCAAAAGTTTTAATTAAAATCCTATTGAGTGCAATTGTACACATGATATTTGTAGCAAATAGGTGTCGATTTGTTAGGCATAAAATGTTTTATATTTTAAGCATATATTTTGTGTACTTTTACGCCATAATTGTGCCTAATTGTGCTTAAATTATCCATTTTCAGGTAATATTAGCTTGAGAGTCAAAAATATAGAAAATGGAGGGAAAATGAGCGAGATATCCAAAAAAGGGTTATTTTTAGAGCAATTCGCGGCCGCTAAGCATTTAGGCATGAATTATTCGCCGCCGCAAAGATTGGAGCAGAAACCTGCTGGACAAAAGTTGGTGGCCACTAACATTTTGTTTGCGGCCGCTAAAAATTCTTGACGGCCACTAAAAAGCCCCTAATAGCTTTTATGGGCTTCTTGCAATTTTCGGCCTGGGCATTTTCTTTTACGAATTTTGCTACATAAAAGGACCCCAAACCCTACACAAACATTATTATTCATAACAATATTAATCATAACAATTCATATTCTACACATTGGAAGCTAGGGTTTGGAGGCTACAGACTTGGAGAGGCAACGAAGAGCGGCGAGGATGGAGACATCTGAGCAAACACGAGATGACGACCACACAATCTCAGATTCGCACCATTGATTTTCTATACTTTCCTTTAAAATAGTTTTATTGTTTTAATTATTCCTTACCAAACTAATGTCTCATGCATTGGTTTTGGATTCGTAATTGATTTATGGGGAAATGTGGGATAAATCCCTAATGCGGCATCATATTTTGACATAGCTCCCCCAATCTAAATTTGTCCACACTAACTTCCCAGTTGAGTTTATCAATTTTACTTCACTACCTATTGTTTATGACTTTAATTTTTGCAAGTTTAATTTTATGTTTTCGTAACTTAATTTCTAACCTTTAAATTCTTAATTATGTGTTACTTGTTACTTTCATGATTTATGTTTATATGTACTTAATTGGTTATTTCATGGAATACGTGTACTTAATTGAATTTGAATTATTCACCTTAATTGCTCAACTTACCAAACAACCGGCATATACATACCCCTCACTCCCACGTTCTTCTTATTCATTTTTCTCTCACAAACAAACACTCCAACCTCTTCTTCCTCACCCATCCCCATCGGCCCAAGCGAGAAACAAGGAGCCAAGCATCATCTCCTCCATTTCAAGTCAAGAGCTCAAGTCTCCATCCGCCTCTTCATCTCCTCCCTCCATTTATCAAAGGTAAAACTTGTTGGATGTATATGTATATGAATATGGGTTTTTGAATGAGGGTTTAAGATTTGGAGTTGAAATCATGATTTCTAACCTATATGATGTTCAGATACTAAAATCTACAAATTTAATGCATGAACTTGTGCTTGTTGGTTGCATTTATGAGTTTATAATAAATTAGGGTTTGTTTGTTGGATTTTGGATGATAAAGCTTAACCTAATGTGTTTAAACTTGGAATAAAGTTGTATTTTATGCTCTTACAAGATAAACTACATGTTTGTCATGAATTTGGGTTGATTTTGGTTGAGAGTGGATACATGGTTGTTCGGGATTTTCTCAAAAGTTTTAATTAAAATCCTATTTAGTGCAAGTGTACACATGACATTTGTAGCAAATAGGTGTCGATTTGTTAGGCATAAAATGTTTTATATCTTAAGCATATATTTTGTGTACTTTTATGCCATAATTGTGTCTTATTGTGCTTAAATTGTCCATTTTAAGGTAATATTATCTTGGGAGTCGAAAATATAGAAAATGGAGTGAAAATGAGCAAGATAGCCAAAAAAGGGTTATTTTTGGATCAATTTGCAGCGCTAAACATTTAGGCATGAATTATTCACCGCCACGAAGATTGGAGCCGAAATCTCTGGACAAAAGTTAGCGGCCACTAACATTTTGTTTGCGGCCGCTACAAAGGGGTTAATGGCCACTAAAAAGCCCCTGATATCTTTTATGGGCTTTTCGCAATTTTTGCCTTGGGCTTAATTTTTTTGCGAATTTTGCTACATAAGAGGACCCCAAACCCTACTCAAACATTATTATTCAAAATAATTCATCTTATACACATTGGAAGCTAGGGTTTCGAGGCTACAGACTTGGAGAGGCACCGAAGAGCTGCGAGGATGGAGACATCCGAGCAAACGCGGGATGACGCCCACACAATCTCAGATTCACACCATTGATTTCCTATGCTTTTCTTTAAAACAGTTTTATTGCTTTAATTATATATTCCCTACTAAACTAATGTCTCCTGGATTGGTTTTGGATTCGTAATTGATTTATGGGGAAATATGGGAAAAATCCCTAATGCGGCATCATATATTGACATAGCTCCCATATTCTAAATTTGTCCACACTAACTCCCAGTTGAGTTTATCAATTTTACTTCACTACCTATTGTTTATAACTTTAATTTTTGCAAGTTTAATTTTATGTTTTCGTAACTTAATTTCTAACCTTTAAATTCTTAATTATGTGATACTTGTTACTTTCATGATTTATGTTTATATGTACTTAATGGATTATTTCATGAAATACGTGTACTTAATTAAATTTGAATTATTTACTTTAATTGCTCAACTTACCAAACAACCGGCATTTACATACCCCTCACTCCCACATTCTTCTTATTCATTTTTCTCTCACAAACAAACACTCCAACCTCTTCTTCCTCACCCATCCCCATCGGCCCAAGCGAGAAACAAGGAGCCAAGCATCATCTCCTCCATTTCAAGTCAAGAGCTCAAGTTTCCATCCGCCTCTTCATCTCCTCCCTCCGTTTATCAAAGGTAAAACTTGTTGGATATATATGTATATGAATATGGGTGTTTGAATTAGGGTTTAAGATTTGGAGTTGAAAGCATGATTTCTTACCTATATGATGTTCAGATACTAAAATCTACAAATTTAATGCATGAACTTGTGCTTGTTGGTTGCATTTATGAGTTTACAATAAATTATGGTGTGTTTGTTGGATTTTCGATGATAAAGCTTAACCTAATGTGTTTAAACTTGGAATAAAGTTGTATTTGATGCTCTTACAAGATAAACTACATGTTTCTGATGAATTTGGGTTGATTTTGGTTGAGATTAGATACAAGGTTGTTCGGGATTTTCTCAAAAGTTTTAATTAAAATCCTATTTAGTGCAATTGTACACATGACATTTGTAGCAAATAGGTGTCGATTTGTTAGGCATAAAATGTTTTGTATTTTAAGCATATATTTTGTGTACTCTTATGCCATAATTGTGCCTTATTGTGCTTAAATTGTCCATTTTAAGGTAATATTAGCTTGGGAGTAGAAAATATAGAAAATGGACTAAAAATGAGAAAGATTGCCAAAAAAAGGTTATTTTTGGAGCAATTCGCGGCCGTTAAGCATTTAGACATAAATTATTTGCCGCCGCAAAGATTGGAACCGAAAGTTGCTGGACAAAAGTTGGCGGCCACTAACATTTTGTTTCTGGCCGCTAAAAAGTGCTTATTGGCGCTAAGAATTCTTGATGGCCACTAAAAAGCCCCTGATATCTTTTATGGGCTTTTCGCAATTTTTGGCCTGGGCTTATTTTTTTGCGAATTTTGCTACATAAAAGGACCCCAAACCCTACTCAAACATTATTATTCAAAATAATTCATCTTATACACATTGGAAGGTAGGGTTTTGAGGCTACAGACTTGGAGAGGCACCGAAGAGCCGCGAGGATGGAGACATCCAAGTAAACAAGAGATGATGCCCACACAATCTCAGATTCGCACCATTGATTTCCTACGCTTTTCTTTAAAACAGTTTTATTGCTTTAATTATATATTCCCTACTAAACTAATGTCTCATGGATTGGTTTTGGATTCGTAATTGATTTTTGGGGAAATATAGGATAAATGCCTTACGCGGCATCATATTTTGACATAGGACCCCCAACATTATTATTCATAACAATTCAAATTCAACCCATTGGAAGCTAGGGTTTGGAGGCTACAGACTTGGAGAGGTACCGAAGAGCGGCGAGGATTGAGACATCTGAGCAAACACGAGATGACGGCCACACAATCTCAGATTCGCATCATTGATTTCCAATACTTTTCTTTAAAACAGTTTTATTGCTTTAATTATTCCCTACCAAACTAATGTCTCATGGATTGGTTTTGGATTCGTAATTGATTTATGGGGAAATGTGGGATAAATCCCTAACACGGCATCATATTTTGACATAGCTCCCCCATTCTAAATTTGTCCACACTAACTCCCAAGTTGATTTTATCAATTTTACTTCACTACCTATTATTTATGACTTTAATTTTTGCAAGTTTAGTTTTATGTTTTCGTAACTTAATTTCTAACCTTTAAATTCTTAATTATGTGTTACTTGTTACTTTCATGATTTATGTTTATATGTACTTAATTGGTTATTTCATGGATACGTGTACTTAATTGAATTTGAATTATTCACCTTAATTGCTCAACTTACCAAACAACCGGCATATATATACCCCTCACTCCCACATTCTTCTTATTCATTTTTCTCTCACAAACAAACACTCCAACCTCTTCTTCCTCACCCATCCCCTTCGGTCCAAGCGAGAAACAAGGAGCCAAGCATCATCTCCTCCATTTCAAGTCAAGAGCTCAAGTCTCCATCTGCCTCTTCATCTCCTCCCTCCGTTTATCAAAGGTAAAACTTGTTGGATGTATATGTATATGAATATGGGTTTTTGAATGAGGGTTTAAGATTTGGAGTTGAAATCATGATTTCTTACCTATATGATGTTCAGATACTACAATCTACAAATTTAATGCATGAACATGTGCTTGTTGGTTGCATTTATGAGTTTATAATAAATTAGAGTTTGTTTGTTGGATTTTGGATGATAAAGCTTAACCTAATGTGTTTAAACTTGGAATAAAGTTGTATTTGATGCTCTTACAAGATAAACTACATGTTGGTCATGAATTTGGGTTGATTTTGGTTGAGATTGGATACATGGTTGTTCGGGATTTTCTCAAAAGTTTTAATTAAAATCCTATTTAGTGCAATTGTACACTTGACATTTGTAGCAAATAGGTGTCGATTTGTTAGGCATAATGTAACGCCCCAAATTTTATTAATCATAATTTTCGGTTATTATAGTAAAATTTGAAAATATTAATTCATGGCACGAAAAATATTTTCTTGCATAAAATCATTACCGAGAGTGATAAAGTTACCAAATTGTCCCTAGTTAAAAATTTTCTAAAACTCTAGGGACCTAATTGCATAAACTCCTAGGGACTTGATCGAGCATATTTTAAATTGTTGCATACCTAATTGCATGACTTCATAAGACAAAGGATTAAATTGCAATCTCTACAATTTCACACAAATCAAGGGATAAATCATGTAATAATATCTTCCATGAGCTTCCATGAGCTCATTTTATCCAAAATTTCCCCAAACATATTCATTTCTCTCTCTCGGTTCTTCAAGAAAAGAAAAGGGAAGAAGATAAATTTCATATCAATCATCAAGATTTCAAGAAGTGTGCCAAGAAATTGAGAGATCATCATCATCATCATCCACTTTCTTCATTTCTTTCCATCTTCAAGGTTGGTTTGCATGAGAGCCATGGTTCTTGATCATATTTGCTTAGGCTAGGGTTTTAGTTTGAAATGATAAATGAAGTATTTGTGAGCAAAGTGGAATTATGTGATCATCTATGGAATTATGGCATGATTTGTTCATGAAAACCTTGGATATTTGGCATGAGTGATCAAGTTTGATCATGTACATGAAACCCTTAAAGCTTGATGATATTTGATGGTTTATGTGTCTAAGTGATATATTATCATGTATTGAAGTTGTTTGCATTATATTTCCAGAAATTATAGCATTTGGGGTTCAAAAATGGATTTTGTAGCTTTGTTGCTTTCTTCCCGAGAGCTTCCCCTGTTTCTGCTCTGTTTTTTCAGTTGCAGAAACTGGGAACGGCCGTTCCCAGCCTCAAGGCTTTGTGGGAACGGGCGTTCCCATTTCTTTTCAAATAAGTGGGCGGCCGAGCATGGGAACGGCCGTTCCCATTTTTGGCCTAGCGCCGGAAGGGCCGTTCCCAGCTCAAAGGCGCGGGTTTAAATAGGGAAAACGCTGGCACGTTTTGGGGAACTCTTGGGAACGGCCGTTCCCATTTTACAAAGGGGAACGGAATGGCCGTTCCCACCTGACATGCAGTGTAAAATTCACTGCATAAAATTACGAAATTAGCCCCTCGACCCGACGACTTCTTTGACCCCGAATTGCTATAATATGTGTTAATATGATGTGAAACGAAATGTTATGATACCACATTGCATTTTCATGATCGTCTCGACACATTTCCGCCGTTCGTCATATTTGGTCCATTTTAGGTCATATCTCATGTGTACACGTCGTGTTTGCACAGGTCACGAGGTCGTGAACGAGGGACGAGCTCCCTAGAACGTATCCTTGTCGTGTTTCACAAGAAAGGTGAGGTTTAGTTAATAATTGTATAACACCCCATAACCGTATGTGAACCTTCAAAGCCAAAAGGGTATTTACTTATTCTCTTAAATTCTTTCCAAACGTTTAAACAATTTCAAGCAAATCGGACTCATGCAAAGCAATGCATGTGGTTCGATTAATAGTATGATCGTGCAAAGCAATGCATGTATTGTACTATTCGTGATTGTCTAGTGGCGAGTAGTATGATAGTACATTGGGCCCGAGGGCACGTGTACGAGTCAACCGGGAAAGCATCGGGCTGACGGGTAGCTCTATACACACCCCTCAACACTGGGATGACCCCTGAATCCACCAGGAGGTTGGTGGAGGAAGGAATCCCGCACGTGGGAGTCATGTTCCTGACGTGCGTAGCATGGATGGATAGGGCTTTGCAAACCCACCATCAACCGGAGTGAAGGAGTTCATGAATGAATACGTGTACACCATAAATTAGTTGCTTGATCACATGTTACTTCAACTAGCCTGTAATGAATCACTACTGGAGTAAGGTTGGAAAAGCCCTCACTCGCCAGGGCCACGTGTCAATAATATGAACTCCCAATTAATAAACTTGATAGTTGTAATCTCGGGCGATGGGTATTATATTTTAAACTTGTATTGCTTTCATAGTAAAACATTACCCGAGGTCACAACGTGCATGTTACTTGTGTTATACAGATATTTACTGCCTCACTCAGTCTTCCATGGACTGACACCCCACCTTTCAGGTACGTGAGAGCGGTCGTGTGCTAGGCGGGAGTCGAGTCAGGTCGCACATTCATCAGAGTCTAGCATTTCATGTTTTGTACAGAACTTTTGGTATTATATTATGACTGTTACTATCACGTGTTGGACATTTTGATATGAACAATATGCAAGAGATGATAATGTATTGATAGATATATGTTACTCTTACTGATGAATTATTTGGTGCTTCCGCTTCATCTTATTGCATGTGTGGTTTAGTTTCCCGCCTAGCTTGTTGGTATTGCATTGTCACCCGTTCGCTATAGTTTTGATTTATGTATGGACTTTCCATTTCATACGTGGATTGAAGCTATAGTGCGGGGGTGTGGCACCTCCACGTGTAAGGGGTGTTACACATAAAATGTTTTATATTTTAAGCATATATTTTATGTACTTTTATGCCATAATTGTGCCTTATTGTGCTTAAATTGTCCATTTTAAGGTAATATTAGCTTGGGAGTCGAAAATATAGAAAATGGAGTGAAAATGAGCAAGATAGACAAAAAAGGGTTATTTTTGGAGCAATTCGCGGCCGCTAAACATTTAGGCATGAATTATTCGCCGCCAAGAAGATTGGAGCCGAAACCTCTGGACAAAAGTTAGCGGCCACTAACAGTTTGTTTACGGCCGCTACAAAGGGGTTAATGGCCACTAAAAAGCCCCTGATATCTTTTATGGGCATTTCGCAATTTTTGGCCTGGGCTTATTTTTTTTGCGAATTTTGCTTCATAAAAGGACGCCAAACCCTACTCAAACCTTATTATTCAAAATAATTCATCTTATACACATTGGAAGCTAGGGTTTCGAGGCTACAGACTTGGAGAGGCACCGAGGAGCTGCGAGGATGGAGACATCCGAGCAAACGCGAGATGACGCCCACACAATCTCAGATTCGCACCATTGATTTCCTATGTTTTTCTTTAAAACAGTTTTATTACTTTAATTATATATTCCCTACTAAACTAATGTCTCCTAGATTGGTTTTGGATTCATAATTGATTTATGGGGAAATATGGGATAAATCCCTAATGCGGCATCATATATTGACATAGCTCCCCCATTCTAAATTTGTCCACAATAACTCCCCAGTTGAGTTTTTCAATTTTACTTCACTACCTATTGTTTATGACTTTAATTTTTGCAAGTTTAATTTTATGTTTTCGTAACTTAATTTCTAACCTTTAAATTCTTAATTATGTGCTACTTGTTACTTTCATGATTTATGTTTATATGTACTTACTTGATTATTTCATGAAATACGTGTACTTAATTAAATTTGAATTATTTATTTTAATTGCTCAACTTACCAAAAAACTGGCATATACATACCCCTCACTCCCACATTTTTCTTATTCATTTTTCTCTCACAAACAAACACTCCAACCTCTTCTTCCTCACCCATCCCCATCGGCCCAAGCGAGAAACAAGGAGCCAAACATCATCTCCTCCATTTCAAGTCAAGAGCTCAAGTTTCCATCCGCCTCTTCATCTCCTCCCTCCATTTATCAAAGGTAAAACTTGTTGGATATATATGTATATGAATATGGGTTTTTGAATTAGGGTTTAAGATTTGGATTTGAAAGCATGATTTCTTACTTATATGATGTTCAGATACTATAATCTTCAAATTTAATACACTTGTGGTTGTTGGTCGCATTTATGAGTTTACAATAAATTAGGGTTTGTTTGTTGGATTTTAGATGATAAAGCTTAACCTAATGTGTTTAAACTTGGAATAAAGTTGTATTTGATGCTCTTACAAGATAAACTACACGTTTCTGATGAATTTGGGTTGATTTTGGTTGAGATTGGATACATGATTGTTTGGGATTTTCTCAAAAGTTTTAATTAAAATCCTATTTAGTGCAATTCTACACATGACATTTGTAGCAAATAGGTGTCGATTTGTTAGGCCTAAAATGTTTTATATATTAAGCATATATTTTGTGTACTTTTATGCCATAATTGTGCCTTATTGTGCTTAAATTGTTCATTTTAAGGTAATATTAGCTTGGGAGTCGAAAATATAGAAAATGGAGTGAAAATGAGCAAGATAGCCAAAAAAGGGTTATTTTTGGAGTAATTTGCGGCCGCTAAGTATTTAGGCATGAATTATTCGTCGCCGCGAAGATTGGAGCCGAAACCTGCTGGACAAAAGTTAGCGGCCCCTAACATTTTCTTTGCGGCCGCTAAAAAGGGGTTAATGGCCACGAAAAAGCCCATGATAGCTTTTATGGGCTTTTCGCAATTTTCGGCCTGGGCTTTTTCTTTTATGAATTTTGCTCCATAAAAGGACCCCAAACCCAACACAAACCTTATTATTCATAACAATTCATCTTCTACACATTGGAAGCTAGGGTTTGGAGGCTACAGACTTGGAGAGGCACCAAAGAGCTGCGAGGATAGAGACATCCAAGCAAACGCGAGGTGGCGCCCACACAATCTCAGATTCGAACCATTGATTTCCTATACTTTTCTTTAAAATAGTTTTATTGCTTTAATTATTCCCTACCAAACTAATGTCTCATGGATTGGTTTTAGATTCGTAATTGATTTTTGGGGAATTGTGAGAAAATCCCTAATGCGGCATCATATTTTGACATAGCTCCCCCATTCTGAATTTGTCCACACTAACTCCCCAGTTGAGTTTATCAATTTTACTTCACTACCTATTGTTTGTGACTTTAATTTTTGCAAGTTTAATTTTATGTTTTCGTAACTTAATTTCTAACCTTTAAATTCTTAATTACGTGCTACTTGTTACTTTCATGATTTATGTTTATATATACTTAATTGATTATTTCACGAAAAACGTGTACTTAATTGAATTTGAATTATTGACTTTAATTGCTCCACTTAGCAAACAACCGGCATATACATATCCCTTACTCCCACATTCTTCTTATTCATTTTTCTCTCACAAACAAACACTCCAACCTCTTCTTCCTCACCCATCCCTATCGGCCCAACCAAGAAACAAGGAGCCAAGCATCATCTCCACCATTTCAATTCAAGAGCTCAAGTCTCCATCCGCCTCTTCATCTACTCCCTCCATTTAGCAAAGGTAAAACTTGTTGGATGTATATGTATATGAATATGAGTTTTTGAATTAGGGTTTAAGATTTGGAGTTGAAAGCGTGATTTCTTACCTATATGATGTTTAGATACTAAAATCTACAAATTTAATGCATGAACTTGTGCTTGTTGGTTGCATTTATGAGTTTACAATAAATTAGGGTTTGTTTGTTGGATTTTGGACGATAAAGCTTAACCTAATGTGTTTAAACTTGGAATAAAGTTGTATTTGATGCTCTTACAAGATAAACTACACGTTTCTGATGAATTTGGGTTGATTTTGGTTGAGATTGGATACATGATTGTTCGGGATTTTCTCAAAAGTTTTAATTAAAATCCTATTTAGTGCAATTCTACACATGACATTTGTAGCAAATAGGTGTCGATCTGTTAGGCCTAAAATGTTTTATATTTTAAGCATATATTTTGTGTACTTTTATGCCATAATTGTGCTTAAATTGTCCATTTTCAGGTAATATTAGCTTGGGAGTAGAAATATAGAAAATGGAGTAAAAATTAGAAAGATAGCCAAAAAAAAGGTTATTTTTGGAGCAATTCGCGGCCGCTAAGCATTTAGGCATGAATTATTTGCCGCCATGAAGATTGGAGCCGAAAGCTGCTGGACAAAAGTTGGCGGCCACTAACGTTTTGTTTGCGGCCGCTAAAAAGGGGTTAATGGCCTCTAAGAATTCTTGATGGCCACTAAAAAGCCCCTGATATCTTTTATGGGCTTTTCGCAATTTTTGTCCTGGGCTTATTTTTTTGCGAATTTTGCTACATAAAAGGACCCCAAACCCTACTCAAACATTATTATTCATAATAATTCATCTTATACACATTGGAAGCTAGGGTTTTGAGGCTACAGACTTGGAGAGGCACCGAAGAGCTGCGAGGATGGAGACATCCGACCAAACGCGAGATGACGCCCACACAATCTCAGATTCGCACCATTGATTTCCTATGCTTTTCTTTAAAACAGTTTTATTGTTTTAATTATATATTCCCTACTAACCTAATGTCTCATGGATTGGTTTTGGATTCGTAATTGATTTATGGGGAAATATGGGATAAATCCATAACGCGGCATCATATTTTGACATAGGTCCCCCATTCTAAATTTGACCATACTAACTCCCCAGTTGAGTTTATCAATTTTACTTCACTGCCTATTGTTTATGATTTTAATTTTTTGCAAGTTTAATTTTATGCTTTCGTAACTTAATTTCTAACCTTTAAATTTTTAATTATGTGCTACTTGTTACTTTCATGATTTATGTTTATATGTACTTAATTGATTATTTCATGAAATACGTGTACTTAATTGAATTTGAATTATTAACTTTAATTGCTCAACTTACCAAACAACCGGCACATACATACCCTTCACTCCCACATTGTTCTTATTCATTTTTCTCTCTCAAATAAACACTCCAACCTCTTCTTCCTCACCCATCCCCATCGGCCCAAGCAAGAACCAAGGAGCCAAGCATCATCTCCTCCATTTCAAGTCAAGAGCTCAAGTCTCCATCCGCCTCTTCATCTCCTCCCTCCATTTATCAAAGGTAAAACTTGTTGGATGTATATGTATATGAATATGGGTTTTTGAATTAGGGTTTAAGATTTGGAGTTGAAAGCATGATTTCTTACCTATATGATGTTTAGATACTCAAATCTACAAATTTAATGCATGAACTTGTGCTTGTTGGTTGCATTTATGAGTTTATAATAAATTAGGGTTTGTTTGTTGGATTTTGGACGATAAAGCTTAACCTGATGTGTTTAAACTTGGAATAAAGTTGTATTTGATGCTCTTAGATGATAAACTACATGTTTGTGATGAATTTCGGTTGATTTTGGTTGAGATTGGATACATGGTAGTTCGGGATTTTCTCAAAAGTTTTAATTAAAATCCTATATAGTGCATCCCCAACACTACAACCCCGCACCGTATTACTCCCTGAGTGGAGGTTAGACCCAACACCCAGGAAATACTATGGCGAACGGTCAGGATAATATATGAATGGAGTATGTGACACAGTGCAGCGGAAGATAAAGAGATTCATCTTTACCTATGAACAGGGAGAATGACGTACAATGAGCAAGGATAATCATTATTGAGCAAAGTAGTTCACAAAAGAGTACAACAGGTTGACATGCAAGGACAAAGTATGAGAAGGTTTGTTTCTACAGAGAGTAGGCTCAAGACAGTGTACTCTTAGGATCGGATCCAACCTACGGTTGTAGTGCTTCAAGATACCTCTAGTTGTCGTTCATTGATTCCTGAAATCATGCATTTTAAAATAGGCGAGAGGGTTAGTCAAAGTGACTAAGTGAAGGGGGTATAAGGGTTTATAGATAAATGTATATATATATATATATATATATATATATATATACATGTATATGATCAAGAAGATCTTGATCTGAAATAATAGCAATAGGATATAGCAAATAGGAAACGGTTCATAATAATTGTAAAACAGGGATAGGGGTAGTTTGGAAATCTTTGTAGAAATATGAACCGTTTGTAACAAGAACATTATTGCCCGCAAGCTAGGCCTTTCCACCCATAACTCCTTGAATAGTTGGTAAAATAGTATCGGGCTGATCAGGCTCCGATACTTCAATAAAATCAAGAATATTAACTCCACTACTCCTTGATGTCAATAGGGAATCAAACCCTAGAGACCACGAACTAGATTCGGGAGGCAGCTATCTCTCCCTCATCCCTTGGCGTGGAGTAACTAACCTCCAGTTAAACCACTACCAAGAGGTGGTGGCAGTCCGCAGCACCAACAATACCCTCGGCCCGATACCTTCAGGGTAATTGCTCGCTACGGATACAGTCGGGGCCCATAACATGAATCATGAACAATATTTTGCTTGCATAACCCGGAATCAATGTTTTGATAAAATGGACTTGAAATATATAATGTTCTAATAAGACGTTGATTCCGGCAAGAAAGTATTTTTCCCTTAAGAGGGACATTGTAGTAGAGTAATATGTATATAGGGTAATAAATCAAAATAGTAGGTAGGCTTGAAAATAGTTTTTATATAGATACATATGTATAGGCATGATTCCAGTTGAAAACATTTTAACCCTCACCTATACCGGTAGTCAGACATTGTAATGTGGATTCCAGTACGCCTTAGAGAGAGAGAGGGAGAATGGCGTGAGAAATGGAGAGAAGAGAGTGATTTTGTGTGTTGATTTGTGAGGTATAAATGAGGCTTGAGGGGGGTATTTATAGGTAGTCATGAGGGGTTTCTAAGCAATAAATGAAAGTTTATGGGAGATGTGGTTGCC
Organism: Lantana camara; assembly: GCA_037501455.1. NCBI lineage: Eukaryota > Viridiplantae > Streptophyta > Magnoliopsida > Lamiales > Verbenaceae > Lantana > Lantana camara. The sequence goes on along the minus strand of CM074857.1, from coordinate 41,115,344 downwards.
TAATATTTCAACAAATGCTTGGTAATAAATTAGGAGATGTGGTTAAATTACATTATGAACAAATGCTTGGTAATTAACTAGGTAATGTGGAGAAATTATGCTCATTTATTTAATCCTTCTAGAAATTCATGTGGTCATGGATGATGTCATCTTGATTAAAAATAAATGTAAAATGATATAAAATTTATTCAAGAGTCGAGAGCTAAAAGATTGAAGTAGTGAATTAATGAAAGAATAGGTGAAAAACGAGCTTTGTTTTGATTATAAATGTGAAATCTTTAGAGCTTTCGTTTATAAATTATGAATATTAAAGATGATGAAAATCATAGGAAAATTATATAAACGAAGCTATGATAGAGTTTAAAGTTTGGAAAAATCACTATAATGTAGTGGAAAATTCATGGATCGTTTCAAGTATAATTTTGACTATTGAATAAAAGCTAATCGTTTAAAATGATGATTTTTAAAAAGGAAAATATTTATAAAATATGCTACGGTGAAATCGAGTTATTGGTAAATGCATGAAAATTCATAAAATAATTTAAGGATCGTTTTGGTTATAATTTTGAATATCAAAAAGTAGATGAGTAGGGATTTATTGATGATCGAATCATAAGCTAGGGTTTTTGCCATTTTTTTTATACTACGGGAGTTAGGATGGGAATCATGGTTTACGGAGAGTATCACGATCCTCGAAATAATGTGAGGATTCTTTTGGTTAAAATATTGGGTAATGAAAGTATTTCGGGAAATGTAAGAATATTTTGGAGCTATAGGGGTATTTTCGTAATTTCCAACTTGCCCCTGTTTTGGGCTGTTACATGACATTTGTAGCAAATAGGTGTCGATTTGTTAGGCATAAAATGTTTTATATTTTAAGCATATATTTTGTGTACTTTTATGCCATAATTGTGTCTTATTGTGCTTAAATTGTCCATTTTCAGGTAATATTAGCTTGAGAGTCGAAAATATAGAAAATGGAGTGAAAATGAGCAAGATAGCCAAAAAAGGGTTATTTTTGGAGCAATTCGCAGCGCTAAACATTTAGGCATGAATTATTCGCCACCGCGAAGATTGGAGCCAAAACCTTTTGGACAAAAGTTGGCGGCCCCTAACATTTTGTTTGCGGCCGCTAAAAATTCTTGATGACCACTAAAAACCCTCTGATAGCTTTTATGGGCTTTTCGCAATTTTCGGCCTGGCATTTTCTTTTACGAATTTTGCTACATAAAAGAACCCCAAACCCAACACAAACATTATTATTCATAACAATTCATCTTCTACACATTGGAAGCTAGGGTTTGGAGGCTACAGACTTGGAGAGGCACCGAAGAGCTGCGAGGATAAAGACATCCGAGTAAACGCGAGATGACGCCCACACAATCTTAGATTCGCAAAATTGATTTCCTATACTTTTCTTTAAAATAGTTCTATTTCTTTAATTATTCCCTACCAAACTAATGTCTCATGGATTGGTTTTGGATTCGTAATTGATTTATAGGGAAATGTGGGATAAATCCCTAATGCGGCATCATATATTGACATAGCTCCCCCATTCTAAATTTGTCCACACTAACTCCCCAGTTGAGTTTATCAATTTTGCTTCACTACCTATTGTTTATGACTTTAATTTTTGCAAGTTTAGTTTTATGTTTTCGTAACTTAATTTCTAACCTTAAAATTCTTAATTACGTGCTACTTGTTACTTTCATGATTTATGTTTATATGTACTTAATTGATTATTTCATGAAAAACGTGTACTTAATTGAATTTGAATTATTGACCTTAATTGCTCAACTTAACAAACAACCGGCATATACATACCCCTTACTCCCACATTCTTCTTATTCATTTTTCTCTCACAAACAAACACTCCAACCTCTTCTTCCTCACCCATCCCCATCGGCCCAAGCAAGAAATAAGGAGCCAAGCATCATCTCCTCCATTTCAAGTCAAGAGCTCAAGTCTCCATCCGCCTCTTCATCTACTCCCTCCATTTATCAAAGGTAAAACTTGTTGGATGTATATGTATATGAATATGGGTTTTTGAATTAGGGTTTAAGATTTGGAGTTGAAAGCATGATTTCTTACCTATATGATGTTTAGATACTCAAATCTACAAATTTAATGCATGAACTTGTGCTTGTTGGTTGCATTTATGAGTTTATACTAAATTAGGGTTTGTTTGTTGGATTTTGGACGATAAAGCTTAACCTAAGGTTGATTTTGGTTGAGATTGGATACATGGTTGTTCGGGATTTTTTCAAAAGTTTTAATTAAAATCCTATGTAGTGCAAGTGTACACATGACATTTGTAGCATATAGGTGTCGATTTGTTAGGCATAAAATGTTTTATATTTTAAGCAAATATTTTGTGAACATTTAAGCCATAATTGTGCCTTATTGTGCTTAAATTGTCCATTTTCAAGTAATATTAGCTTGAGAGTCGAAAATATAGAAAATGGAGTGAAAATGAGCAAGATTGCCAAAAAAGGGTTATTTTTGGATCAATTTGCAGCGCTAAACATTTAGGCATGAATTATTCGCCACCGCAAAGATTGGAGCCGAAACCTGCTAGACAAAAGTTGACGGCCACTAACATTTTGTTAGCGGCCGCTAAGAATTCTTGATGGCTACTAAAAACCCCCCTGATAGCTTTTATGGGCTTTTTGCAATTTTCGACCTCGGCTTATTTTTTGGTGAATTTTGCTACATAAAAGGACCCCAAACCCTACACATTGGGAGCTAGGGTTTGGAGGCTACAGACTTGGAGAGGCACCGAAGAGCTGCGAGGATGGAGACATCCGAGCAAACGAGAGATGACGCCCTTAAAATCTCAAATTCGCACCATTGATTTCCTATGCTTTTCTTTAAAACTGTTTTATTGCTTTAATTATTCCCTACCAAACTAATGTCTCATGGATTGGTTTTGGATTCGTAATTGATTTATGGGGAAATGTGGGATAAATCCCGAATGCGGCATCATATTTTGACATAGCTCCCCCATTCTAAATTTGTCCATACTAACTCCCCAGTTGAGTTTATCAATTTTACTTCACTATCTATTGTGTGCAATTTTACCAAGTTGCCCCCAAGGCTATCACTTTCCGATTTTAAATGTATGTTGTATGAAATTCACATAATGTAGTATAAAAACTCAAGAATGCAATTCTTATATCCTATTATGTAGTATAAATTCATGGATTTGCCGTTTTGGAACAAATCAACACATATATGAGTTTAAATGTATGTTGTATGAAATTCACATAAAAACTCAAAAATGTTGTACTTATATCCTATTATGTAGTATAAATTCATGGATTTGCGGTTTTGGGACAAATCAGCAAATTTATGAGGGTAAAGTAGTCATTTTAGATCAATGGGGAGCTAACTAAAATTATGAATCTCATGTCAGGAGTTAGTATAGATAATTTTCATATAGGGGAGCTAACTAAAATTATTTCAACCCAGGGGTAGTTTAAAACTATTGCCACTTGATTTATTTACTTTTTTTATGGATTAATTATTGTGAATTCCTTGTTTATGAGATTAATTAGTTTATTTATTAGTTGGTGTCTTGTTGATTGTTGGTTTATCGATTAGTTAGTTCCTCTTAGGCAAGGGGATAATAATCTTATTGCCAAATCTCTAATCTGCCCATTAGCACTCTATTGCGTTTAATTATTGTGAAATCCTATTATCTCTAATCTTATTACGTTTCCCTCAGACACCGATATCTATTGCCAAATCTCTGATCTGCCCATTAGCACTCCCATCCACGTTTCTCAGTTCTCATAGACGACCAATTTATTACAGGCTTTTAATTCATATGCTCCAAAGAGTTGCCATAAACATCACACTCCAAGGGCAACTCTCCACCAGATTGTTTGGTAGGCTCTGTTTGGGATTAAGTCCAAACTAGGTTGGTGCATTAGTATCATAAAATTTATTCCAATTAGAAGCTTTTGTAATTTGTTTCCAAACATTCTGCGACGAGAGGCGAGTTCTAAAGAGTGGTCGATATCTTCTCCACGAGGTAGACATCTCAGGGATGTTGCAGTTTCTCCAAAGTGACTAATACGTATTCGTATCCCAATAGACTTTAGAGTAGTCTCGGGCTCTTAAGAAAAGGGGATGAGATAGAGGGATAATCCGGTAAAGACCGACCAGCCGGTGAAATTTAGGAGAGAAGAGATTGTAGACGAGGGGGAGGAAGATAATCCGGTATAACGACCGGCCGATGAAACTTAGGAGAGAAAGAGATTTGAGAGAGATAGATTAGGAACTTGACAATATTATTTCTGATACATAAAATAATCCAAGAAGAAAAATATATAATAAAAGACTTCTACCAACTATGGACTCCTAAGGAAATAAATAACGTAAGGAAATAAACAATGTAGTATTAAAGCTATCCTAGACTAAAATAAACCAACTAATACATATCGTAAATATTGATATTAATCCTATCCAATTCCAACTCGTCTATCTTGATATCGTGTATATCCGTTCATATCACTCCCTTGCCCATCAAAAACCACCTTGTCCTCAAGGTGTAACTCAGGCACAACCCATCGAACATTGCCAACCAGAAAAATCATAAAATCGTGTTGCAGATTCTAAATCGTCTGTGTTAATTGCTGCAAAGTCTATTGTATACCCGCATTTTGGGAAACCATCTGCACATCAATTTGTTGCTGAAACTCTTTGAAACGTTCCTTTCTAATTGTTAACCTCTTTGGTATTTAAATGGTAAGTTTTGATACTTCCAAGATATTTGTGCATCTTTCCATATATCATTGTATCACATGTTTTATTCTAGCATGGAAAGTTTATATGAATTGCACAAAACCATTCCTTAATTACCTTGATTCTAAATCACGATTTTATGCAGCCCATAATTGATTTATTCCATACTTATATTTGTCACATGCTTAGAATCTTTATTTGTATGGAAAGTGTTGACCTAGTACTTTTGAAATTTGTCTGGAATTTCGCTGAAAATCTTTCCTTTTGTACCATAATCAGTCCCAAACGGCTCCTACCTTATTTTACACATTATAGCCGTTGTGTTACATGTATTTAAGAGAAAAAAACTTTAAGAAATCAAAAGAGGGAGAAAAGAGTGCTCAACCAACATAGTGAAAACGAGAATATTGAGTTTCATATACAGTTTAGTGTTTTCTTCTAATTCTTATTTGGTTGTTTGTTGTCTCGAGGGACTTTGGTGGTGAAGAGATCAAACTTAAGCTCAAGAATTGCTTGGAACAAATTGAGTTATGCAGGGTTGCTGGGTCGTGGAAGTAGTCGGTCGATAGCTAATTCCAGCTAGGTGTGAGTGAAGTTAAGCGTACTACACTGAGGTCGTGGAAGCTGAGTGGTCGCGATACTACCCCCAGAATGATTCACACTATCTTGTTGCCAAGATTGGTGATCGGTTATATTGTATCAACTCTCATAGGGAGTTTTTCTAACTCTCTTGTTCTTACTGTTTTACTCCTGGAACTTTATTGTACTTGTGCTAATTATTTGAGTGAAACAGGTTTCAAATCCTAAGTGAAAACTTGGGGACAGGACATAGGTCTTCGGACTGAACCTGGATAAATAGTCATGTCATTTACTTGTTTTACATATTTTCGTTATTGCACTGTCTGGTACTTTGTTATTTCGTACCAGTAACTATTTCAAGCAAAGCACGCGCTTAACTCTGATAAACAATTTTCTTAAAACCTTAATAATTCTATTGCGCTTCATAAAGTTTTATAAAATTCTTAAAAAGGTTTTAAGGCCTAATTCAACCCCCACTTCTTAGGCAAACTCACATTCATCAATTGGTACCAGAGACTCGTGTTCTATATATTTGGTTTAACAACCTTGAGAAGATCTAATGGCTTCTTCAAGTTTTGGTGTGTTTGCAGAAGGAATGTCAAATACCAGGCCGCCACTCTTTGATGGAACCAACTATGCATCATGGAAACATCGGATGCAAGAGTTCATCATATCATTGGATTATGCTATATAGATGATTGTGGAAGATGGACCATTAGTTCCAATGAAAGGAGAATGTGATAAACAAGTACCAAAGATGAACAATGAGTATACCAGTGAGGATATGAAATATCTCACCATGAATGCCAAAGCAAAGAACGTGATAGCATGTGCATTGGTGAAAGAGGAATACAATCGAGTAAGTACTTGTGAATCGGTCAAAGATATGTGGGACACATTACAAGTCACCCACGAAGGTACCAATCAGGTCCGTGAGGAAATGATTGCTTTGTTGCTGCACTAACTCGAATTGTTCACCATGAAACCTGATGAAAATATCAGCCAAATGAATGCAAGATTCATGGAGATTGTGAACACGCTTCATGCTCTTGGGCAACCGATTTCAGAGAAAGAAAAGGTGAGGAAGATCCTTAGATCACTTTCTCAAGAATATACACCAAAGGTAACTACCATCCATGAAGCGAAAGATATCAAGAAGATGAACATGGGGGAACTCATTGGTTCTCTCACTGCCCACGAATTGGTACTTCTCAACAAACAGGTTACTTCCGGATCAAAAACCAGACAGGATATTGCATTTAGTTCTAATCAAGAAGAGGACGATGATGATCTGGATGAACAAAAGATTGATGATGAGATGGCCATAATGGTTCGTAGAATGAAAAAACTTGCTGGTTTCAAGATGAAGTTCCAGAAAAATAAAAATCAACGAAAAACCAGTCAAGAACCTGAGACAAGTAAGCAAATCATATGCTTCGAATGTGGTGAGATTAGACACAAAAAACCAGATTGTCCTAAACTCAAAAAGGCGTCCAAATCTAACAAATCCTCAAAGATCAAAGGCTTGAAAGTTAGCTTTGAAGATTCGGACAGCGACCCCTTTGATGAAGAGGAGCTATGTCTTATGGCAAACAATGAGTTACATTTAAATTCCGATATTTATTCTGATAATGATGATGTTTATGAATTGTTAGATGAATGCCATAAAGATATGGAGATACTTATGTCTTCCAATACTTCCTTGAAAAATAAATTAAGTAAAGTTCTTGATGAAAACAAAAAATTGGAAGAAGAAATCAATTTTTTGAAGGAATCAAGTAAAAAGGATAAAATTGCTTTTGAGAACAAAATTGAAAACCTTCAAAATGAAAAGGCAATTGTTGAAAAAGAAAAGATAGCCTGTGAAAAGGAAGTTTTTAATTTGAAAAGACAAATCAAAGGCAAACATTCTATGAAAGATTCTTCAACTTGTAATAATTTGTTTATGGTATTAATAAATTCAAACTGGAACTTCGTCCCCCTTTCAAAAAACCAGTCACTGGAACTGCACCAAAGAATACTGGAACTTTTCATAAAACGTGTTTCTTATATGGTAGATCTGGTCATATAAATAAGAAATGTCCTATTAAGAAACATATTGGTACAAAGTTTATTTGGGTGCGTAAATCTCTTGTCACTAACCATGAAGGACCCAATAAAGGTTGGGTACCTAGGCCAAATTGATGATTTTTGCAGGAAATGCCTAAGGAACAGTCCCAAAATCAGAAGTGGTACTTGAATACCGGATGTTCCAGGCACATACAGGTGGTACGAAATCTGGTACTACCATTGAAACTATTTGGCTTGTGGAAGAGAATGATTTGGTTAGAGTTATACCAAAATTGAGTTACTGGAAAGATAGAATATGTCGTGCATGTCAAAATCAACGAGCAAATCGGATCCTCATTCAAATCAAAGAAGGAAATCACAAGTTCCAGTCCAGTGGAACTTCTACATGTTGACCTCTTTGTTCAAATCAGAACCACAACCTTGGGAGGTAACAAAGTATTGTTGCTACTAAAGTCGAATACATGTCACTTGGAAGTTGTTACACTCAACTATTGTAGATGAAAAGAGTTTTATGTGATTTTGGTATTACATTGCATGAAATTCCAATCTTATGTGATAATACAAGTGCCAATTGCATTACAAAAAATCCTGTACACCATTCACGCACAAAGCACATAGAAATTAAGCATCTTTTCATTCGTGATCATGTGCAAAAAGGTGATGTGTGCATTGAATTCATTGATACCAAGCATCAATTAGCTGACATTTTTACTAAGGCATTAAGTGAAGAACGGTTTTGCATGCTTAGAACTGCATTAGGGATAATTGAATGTCCTACACTTGCAAAAAGTTGATTTTTCAGCATGATGTATGAGTTTTTAGCTTCTGGTATTTACCCTCTTTGATGATGAAGGGGGAGAGGTAAAGATTTGATATGATTATGTAATCCTTACGTGATTCTTGATTATATGCATATCTTATCCATGAGTATGTATTGTTTTGATACACTGGAAGTTATATTGGAATTTTGGAATTATGCTGGAATTTCGGAATTAATCCTCTATGTTCAAGAGGAAGCACTTATTCAGGGGGAGAACTTCAAAAATCTCCATCACACATTCAGGAGGAGCTCAGGTAAGTTCTTTATTTCTAATATTGCATCAAATCTCATGTCACCATCAAAAAGGAGGAGATTGTTGACCTCTTTGGTACTTAAATGGTAGGTTTTGATGCTTCCAAGATATTTGTGCATCTTTCCATATATCATTGTATCACATGTTTTATTCTAGCATAGAAAGTTTATTTGAATTACATAAAATCATTCTTTAATTACCTTGATTGTAAATCACGATTTTATGCAGCCCATAATTGATTTATTCCATACTTATATTTGTCACAAGCTTAGAATCTTTATTTGTATGGAAAGTGTTGACCTAGTACTTTTGAAATTTGTCTGGAATTTCGCTGAAAATCTTTCCTTTTGTACCAGAATCAATCTCAAACGGCTCCTACCTTATTTTACACATTATAACCATTGTGTTACATGTATTTAAGAGAAAAAACTCGTGAGAAATCGAAAGAGGGAGAAAAGAGTGCTCAACCAACATAGTGAAAACGAAAATATTGAGTTTCATATATAGTTTGGTGTTTTCTTCTAATTCTTATTTGCTTGTTTGTAGTCTCGAGGGACTTTGTGGTGAAGAGATCAAACTTAAGCTCAAGAATTGCTTGGAGCAAGTTGAGTTGTGCAGGGTTGCTAGGTCATGGAAGTAGTCGGTCGATAGCTAGTTCCAGCTAGGTGTGAGTGACGTTAAGCGTACTACACTGAGGTCATGGAAGCTGAGTGGTCGCGATAGTACCGCCAGAACGAGTCACACTATCTTGTTGCCAAGATTGGTGATCGGTTATATTGTATCAACTCTTATATGGAGTTTTTCTAACTCTCTTGTTCTTACTGTTTTACTCCTGGAACTTTATTGTACTTGTGCTAATTATTTGAGTGAAACAGGTTTCAAACCCTAAGTGAAAACTTGGGGACAGGACATAGGTCTTCCGACTGAACCTGGATAAATAGTCATGTCATTTACTTGCTTTACATATTTTCGTTATTGCACTCACTGGTACTTTGTTATTTCGTACCAGTAACTATTTCAAGCAAAGCACGCGTTTAACTCTGATAAACGGTTTTCTTAAAACCTTAATAATTCTACTGCGCTTCATAAAGTTTTATAAAATTCTTAAAAAGGTTTTAAGGCCTAATTCAAACCTCCCCACCCCAGCAAAAATCACATTCATCACTAATTACTTCAGACATCGTCGAAAAATCAATGAAAGTACCAGTGATACGTATTCGTATCCCAAGAGACTTTAGAGCAGTCTCGCGCTAGTAAGAAAAGGGGATGAGATAGAGGGATAATCCGGTAAAGACCGATCGGCCGGTGAAATTTAGGAGAGAAGAGATTGTAGATGAGAGGGAGGAAGATAATCCGGTATGACCGACCGGCCGGTGAAACTTAGGAGAGAAAGAGATTTGAGAGAGATAGATTAGGAACTTCACAATATTATTTCTGATACGTAAAATAATCCAAGAAGAACAATATATAATAAAAGACTTCTACCAACTATGGACTTCTAAGGAAATAAATAACGTAAGAAAATAAACAACGTAGTATTAAAGCTATCCTAGACTAAAATAAACCAACTAATACATATCGTAAATATTGATATTAATTTTATCCAATTCCAACTCGTCTCTCTTGATATCGTGTATATCCGTCCATATCACGTCGAACTTGAGTACTTTTGTCATCAAACTGTAATGATTAATTAATCACAAGAGCATTTTTATGTTTGGTAGAGTTTTTGACTCCAAATCCTTCTCCAGTTCTTCATTGTTGCATGTATCTCCATAGACCATATAAGTGAATTGTATGCAGTTTTGCAGGTATAATTTCCCGTAGCAGATCACACGCCTCATATAACAGTACCCTTATCGATCAACTTTACGATTCAAAATAAATTTTCACTAATAAATTTGATATATATATTTATCAATATGCAATCCTAACATGTATTTTAATAAATTAATATCTATAGTTTTTATTAAGCACAAGCCTAATCTTCGTCTTTATTCCTTTTTTTTTTTTTAATTTTATTTGCTTATTTTTTTCCACCATACACAAAATATATGTGAGTTAGTTCGACTTTTCTCCCGCCTCATTTTTATATTCTTCTTATTTTTCTTCCTCTTATTTTTTTAATTATTTTTTATTAATATATAATTATTAAATTTATATGATGATGAACCATGTAATTTAATATGCTTATATAATAATAATAATCTTTTATTTATGCAAGTATTGAGTGTGCTGAACTGGTAATGGTACACCGTACATGAACATGAAGTACTAAAAATTCTAATTTTTATTACTTTTAATTTATTTATTTATTATTTTAAGAAATTTATTCTATAGATTCCTCAAAAAAAAAATCACATCCCTCAAAAAATAAGTCTGGAGTCTGGACGCAGCCTACGCAATCCAACTTCTTCAATTCCGGCCAAATCAAATTCACACGAAACCATTCGTCTTTTTACATTTTAAACTTTACTCCCAATTCTAACTCAACATTTCCCGCCAATTATTTGAACAAAACCCCCCCATACAACAATGAGAATCGCCGAGATTAACTCCACGCCGGACCACCGCCGTTCTCCGGCGGCGAAGGGCGTCGCATCCTCCTCCGGCGAATCAATCCACTCAAACACACTCTCGCAAATCGAGACCACGATCAAATCGCTCGAGCGCCACTCCCCCGCGCATTCCTTGCCGGATTCATTCTCCTCGGAGCTTCGACTGGCCCTCGCTCAGCTGAGTCAACTCGCTCCTTTCCCCAATTCGGTCAAGCTTCTCGTCTGGAAACTCACTTACCGCCTTTGGAATACGTGTGTCGATCTCTCCAATGCCTCCACAGCGAAAATCTCGGAGGAACACGCAAAACTCCGGCAGGTGGGAGCCGAGCTTCTGTTTCTCACCGTTGATGTTGCGGGAATCCCTTCCCCAGCGTTCAAGGCGGCTCTGTTCTTCTACAAGACCGGTTTGATCTGGTATGACCTAAGAAATTTTGATTTAGCTAGTAATTGCTTCGAAAAAGCCACTGATCTCGTGTCAAATATTGAAATCAACTCCATTTCGGATGATGACGAACGAAAATTGCTCCTAGATCTGAACATTGCCCGATCACGAGCTGCATGGGAAGTTTCAGACCGAAATTTGGCTATCGCGTTGTTAAACAGGTCAAAAAAATTTCTGTTTGGAGTTTCAAGGAATTATAACGCCCTAGCTAATCAGTATCTAACGTTTGGAAAAATAATGCTATCAATGGCTGAGGTTCCAGTTCTGAATGAGGCATTGAAGTTGATGAATGATGCACTTGAATTGTGTGAGAAGGGGTTGAGGGTAGTGAATAGGACCGAGGAGACTTTGAATTTGAAGGATTTGAGGTTGAAGACTTTGAGATTCATAGCAGCCGCACATTTGCAGAGCAATGAATTTGAAAGTGTTTTGAAATGTGTCAAGGTTTTGAGAGAGGTTGGGAGTGGAGACCACCATCCGAGTTTGAGAGTGTTGGCAATGAAGGCATGGTTAGGGTTGGGAAGGTATGGTGAGGCAGAGAAGGAGTTGAGGGGCATGGTGTTAAATAAGGGGATACCTGAGGGTGTTTGGGTGTCGGCTGTGGAATCATACTTCCAGGCAGCAGGTGCAGCAGGTGCAGAGACTGTTAAAGGAGTGTTTTTGGGGCTATTGGAACGTTGCCATGTTAGTGCTAGTGCAGCCATTAGGGTGGTCAATAGGGTGGTTGGGAATGGATTGAGCAGTGGTGAAGGAATGAAGGTGAGAGTTAGTGTTGTCAACGAGGTGGTTTCAGATGAGAGGGTGGTGGCACTTTTTGTTGGAGAAAATGCTGCTAAGGAGAGGACCACCATGCATGCCCTCCTATGGAATTGGTACTGTTTCATCTTTTTGCTCGAAAATTTATAAAAGTAGATATCTGGTTTTTAGTTTTGTAATGAAGAGACAAGACAAATGTGAAAGATGCTGCATTTTCTGGAAAATAAGTGTGTCTTAATACCACCTAAATGGAAACCAAATTAAATATTGATGCATAAAAAGTTTAGCCAACCTTGAAATGATTTTATATTTTATTATGTTGAATTGGATGATGAGATGGCTTGTTTAGTTGTTTGTAGCACCAGGCTGTTTCACTTACAACACTATTCTTGCTTGTCAGAGGCTCAGAGCTGTGCTTATTGTCTAAGACTCTAAATGTATCCCCCGGTCCGCAACTGCACTTAATCACAAATTTGACAAATGAATATAATTTTTCCCATTTTCAGATCATTGCAATTGTCTGTTTCATTTTTCTTTTCATATTTGGTTTTTTGTTTTTCATTTCAAATTTGTTCTGTGCTACTTCTGGTTTCGGAACAAATTCTATGGCAGAACACTAACACTTCTTCTCCGGTTCTCCCTGGAAGACACTCACTTGGTGGTGGTGCAATATATAATATTAAACTCATCATCATGAATCTCTGCTTGCAGTGCCACAGAGCATTTCAGATCAAAAGAATATCTTCTTAGTGCTGAGATGTTTGAAAAATCTATGCTCTATATACCTCACGGAATTGAGAACAGAATTCTTAGGGCTAAGGGATATAGAGTGCTGTGCCTCTGCCATCTAGGGCTATTGCAGCTAGATAGAGCTGAAGAATATATCAATGAGGCTGAAAAGGTATACCCTAAACTAATTTCTTTACTCCATTTCCATAGATTTCTCAATTTCCTGATGCTGCTTATTTGCTTCTGCAGTTAGAACCCAATATAGCTAGCGCCTTCCTCAAGGTATGATCCATCACACTTATTATGAAGTTCTTTTTCTTAAGCTCCAATCCCACAGTTAAAAGACTGCCTAATTAACTGTTCCATTGATTTAATTACTTCTTGCAGTTTAAGATTTACTTACAAAAGAAGGACTACAACAGCGCTATTGCTCAGATGCAAGCAATGCCTAGCTGCCTTGACTTCACCACTGATTTCATCTCTCTTGCAGCCCATGAAGCTGTGGCCTGCCAATCTCTTCCAGTTGCAACTGCCTCTCTCTGCCAACTATTGAATTTTTATTCCTCAGGGAAACAAATGTCGACCAATGAGGTTGTAGTATTCCGCACCTTGGTCACTATTTTGAGTCAGGATCCATCTAATGATGACGATGCTCTCAAATACATGAAACAAGCTCATGCTCGGGAATCTGAGATCGGACCTGACCAGTTTTTTGGGAAATGTGAGATTGGAAGACGAGAAAAGAACTGGTTTGCGGGGAATGCTTGGAACTTTGGAGTAAGAACTGGGCAGGAGAAAAACTATGATTTATCTGCAGAATTCTTCAAATTGGCATCAAAATTTTATGGAGCGGTATGTGATGGGGAAACTGAGGGAAATGAAGTAATGGTTTGTAAATCAATAGTGTTGGCTGTAGCTGCGATTATTGCTGACGAGAAGCATAAAAAGGGCACATTGTCAGAGCAAGAAGTTAGAGAAGCCATTGAGCTGTTGGACAAGGCAGGAAAAGTAAGCTAACATTTGTTTATTGATTTCAAGTTCAATAACTTCGACAATCATGTAAAGGAAAAATCTCATTTTTGGTATCACAATTTGGTCATTATTTAATATTAACACCATAATTTGACTTTTCTCACATTTGATACTATAATTACACAAAACTGAAGTTTATGGTATCAAATAAGAGAAAACTTAATAAAAGATATTAAAACTGAACTATGGCCAAGTTGTGGCACCAACAGTGATATTCTCCCCTAAAACTCATGTAACTTGATTTTATTGATGCAGATATTAATGTCAAACTCAGCCAGCATCAAAAGAACGGACGATCACATTTCAGCTATTGAACCCAATTTCTTATTCATATACACATGGAGTGCCTTTGATCTATATGCCAGGCTAAGTGACACAGCCCCCCAACAGCTCCAATTGGTCAAAACCTTTGCCAGCTCGAAATCTATTAACCCAAAACATTTGCTACATATAGGCTTAGAGGCGTCACAAGGACCACGGTCCAATCCTGAAGTAGCCACATTTGCTCTAAACACCTCTCTTGCTGCACTTCTTGCTTCTCCTTCTCCAGATTACCAAAATGTGGGTCTTGTTCTGAGGAAGCTAATATCAATATGCACAATTTATAAAGGAGATCCTGATGATGAGTCGATAATAGAAATGTACAAGCAAGCGTATAGGATTATGGTGGGATTGAAGGAAGGAGAGTTCCCTGTTGAAGAAGGGAAATGGCTAGCGATGACAGCATGGAATCGAGCTGCACTTCCTGCAAAGATGGGAAAAATTGAGTCGGCAAAAAAGTGGATGAATATTGGGTTGGAACTAGCTGTGAAGGTTCCTGGGATGAATGGTTATAGATCTTGTATGGAAGATTATTTGGCGGGCTTCGATAAAAAGGCCGATAATCGGGAAAAGAGGACTCCAGTTGTGTCATGATGTTTGAAGTTTGTTTAGTATGTGATGTGTGTGTGTGTCTAGAAAAGCTTGGTTATGTGTAGTATAGACAGGTAACCTTTATTATGGTAGGGACAAAGGGAGAAGATGTAAACAAAGTTGAAGGGTGGAAGAAAAGGTATTCACACCATAAGGTAAATATGAATTTAGATACTGTTATTGCATATGCTTAGAAGTTGTTGGGAATATGGGATTTCATGGATTGCAAATTGGAGATGGAATGAGCAAGTTATAAGTTTATGTGTGCGTTTTTGGGGTTGAAAGCAAAAACTTGACTTGAGTTTATAGATGTACCAGTAAAAGAGAAACACAAATGGGGATTGCAATACAATACATGTTCTGATATATAATTGTGTGAGAATGTAGAAATAATTATGTAGTAATTATTAATATTTCATGTGGTTGGGTGTTTAACTGAAATTTATAAAGCAATTAAATATACAATACGCAAGACATGAAAAAACGTATTTTCCCCTGTCAGTTTGACAAACGCTTCCCTTTCTTCCTACTAACCATTTCCAGCTAGGTTCGGTTTATGGAAATTACAAAAGCACCTAGCTTTCATAAGCACATAAAATGAACAGTAAATCATACACTTTGATATTTGCACAAACTGATTCAAAAAACACTACAATAAATAAGTACATCGAGTAAAAATTTTTGTCGTATTTGTTAAACGTAAAAGAGGCCATTAGGGTTTTGGGAATTTTCTATATTGAATTCTGTAATTGTTGCTTACAATACACAAGAGACATTGTACAATATATACTAGGAGTATTTACATAATTAAGGAAAGTCAATTATGATATGAAATCCCTAATTTTACGTTTCCTTTCTTAACACTCCCCCTCAAGTCGAGTGTCGGGTCTCCGATGCTCAACTTGCTCAAGACTTCACTGAATATCCTCCCATTAACTGCTTTTGTCAGAATGTCCGCCAACTGATCCTCAGAGCGTACAAATGGAAGATCGATCACTCCTTCTTCCAGCTTCTCTTTTATAAAGTGTCTGTCCACCTCAACATGTTTGGTCCGATCATGCTGGACCGGATTTTCTGATATACTGATGGCTACCCGATTGTCACACCTTAATTTGCACGCTCCTCCCGTAAGCAGCCCAATTTCCTCTAACAGCTTCCTAAGCCAGAGCACCTCAGTCACTCCTCATGCAATCCCACGAAACTCTGCTTCTGCACTAGACAACGCTACTACCTTCTGCTTTTTGCTCTTCCAAGTCACTAAGTTCCCTCCAACTAGTGTAAAATACCCGGACGTTGATCGCCTATCCATTGGGTTGCCCGCCCAATCTGCATCGGTATAAGCATCAATATTTAGGTGTCCATGTCTCTGATACAAAACTCCCCTTCCCGGACTGCCTTTCAGATACCTACATACCCTGATGGCAGCATCCATATGGTCTCTCTGAGGCCGATGCATGAACTGACTCAGAACTACTACAGCATATGCTACATCAGGCCGAGTGTGTGCCAAGTAGATCAGCTTCCCAACTAGTCTCTGATTCTGTCCTTTATCCGTCTCTTCTGCCCCTTCTACTATCCTGAGCCCGTGATTAGCAACCATAGGGGTATCAGCTGGTTTGCAATCCAAAAGTCCAACCTCTGCTAGGAGATCAAGCACAAACTTCCGTTGTGATATGAAGATACCCTGCTTGGACCTCAGTACTTCAATCCCAAGAAAATACTTTAGCTCCCCCAAATCCTTCATCTCAAACTCCTCAAACAAGTTACTCCGGAGACGTGCAATCTCCTCATAATCGTCTCCAGTGATGATCATGTCATCTACATATATGATAAGACATGTCACTAGTCCATTTCTCCTTTTGAAGAACAGTGTATGATCTGAGTTGCTCTGACTGTAGCCATACTTCCTCATTGCCACTGAAAACCTCCCAAACCACGCTCTAGGTGATTGCTTAAGGCCATACAACGCTTTCTTCAACCGGCATACCTGCTCTTGTCTGAAACCCTGAGTGAACCCCAGTGGGGGTTCCATATACACTTCTTCTCTAAGATCTCCGTGAAGGAACACATTCTTAACATCAAACTGGTAAAGGGGCCAATCCCTATTGGTTTTGACTGAAAACAAAACTCTGATCGTATCTGTAGCACCCCTATCCGTAGAGATACCACACCCCCGCACTATAGGCCGATCCACATACGAAATGGACAATCCGTACATGAACTAACCTATAGCGAACGGGTGACAAATAAAAGAAAAGACGAGCTAGGCAGGACTAAACCCCAAAGCAATACAAAACCAAGACATATAAAAGTTAAAAGCGGAAGCATTAATATCAACATTACTTATAGGTACCATATTTACATCAAAAGTATAAATACTAATAGGTACCAACATGTATCAATACATTATCATCTCTTACTAACCTATACATGATCAAGTATTCAGAATGTGATAACAACGGACATAACATGAGAGGTAGCAAAATATATACAGGATGGTACACTGCTAGACTCAAGACAATGCAAGACTGGACTAGACTCCCGCCTAGCACGATCGGCTCTCAAGTACCTGAAAAGTGAAGTATCAGTCTACCGAAGACTGAGTGAGGGGCATAAGTATATATTAGCGCAATCACATGCAAGCTATAACCTCGGGTAAGGTTTTATAATTAAAAGTAATATAAGTTTACAATCACATAAACTCGCCCGAGATTACAACTACCAGTATTAAGTACTTGTTCATTTTCATGCAATCAATACATGGCCCCGGCGAGTGAGGGCGGTCTCCAACCTTACTCCAAATGCACATGAACATACTTGCTTGTTAAATAGTCAATAGGTGATCATGCAATTTACTTATCGTGCAATCGTGCGAAAGTGTAATCATATAACACGTTCATGAAATGGAAATCATGCAATAACCCGAGGCGCATCCGTGGTGCCGGACTCGTCCCCAGTCTCCTTCTTCCTCCGGTTTGATGATGGGATTGCAAGGCCCCAACATCCAATCTCATTGAGCAGAGGGTGCATGAATCCCTAAGCCCGGAGCTCCTTCCTCCACTAACCTCCTAGTGGATTCAGGGGTGACCCTAAACATAGTGAGGATAGCGCCAGAGTTACCCGTCAGCCCTTGCTTTCCCGGTTGGCTCTGGTCACTACCCTCGGGCCCAAACGTAACCGGTCATGCTACTCGTCTAAACATGCACGAAACAATACATGGCTTGCTTGCTTGCTTGAACATGACTTGAAATGATCAATGATTTATAAAGATTATAATTATAAATACCTTTTTGGCTGAAATATCACATAAGGGATATACGGGTTCTATATAACTAACAATTAAACCTCACCTTTACCGACAAAAGACAAGTAGGCACGGCCTACGGGGATTGCTCCTCGTCCCTACGAAGCTGGTCTGTGTAAAATAGACGTGTACACGTGAGACTTGACTCTAAAATGAACCAAATATGACGAACGGCGGAAATGTATCGAGATGATGAGGAAAATGCAATGTGGCATGATAACATGTTGTTTCAGTACATATTAGCACATATAATAGCAATTCGGGGTCAAAGAAGTCGTTGGATCGAGGGATTAAAATTGTAATTTTATGCAGAAACTTTTGTTCTGCATTTCAGGTGGGAACGGTCGTTCCCATAATCCCCAAAAGCGCACCAACGATTTCCAGTTTAAAATGCGCTGAGGCTGGGAACGGCCCTTCCGGCACAAGGCCAAAATGGGAACGGCCGTTCCCATGCTCGGCCGCCTAATACATTTGAAAAGGTGGGAACGCCCGTTCCCACAATGCCTTGAGGCTGGGAACGGTCGTTCCCAGTTTCTGAAAGTGGAAGAACAGAGGAAAAACAGGGGAAGGCTACGAGAAAGAACAACAACAAGCACAAATCTCAAGTTTGATCAACAAAGCCCATAACTTCTGGTAATATGATGCATATAGGTTCAAGGAATGATATCATAACACTTAAACACTCAAAGCATGGAATATTATCGAGAAATCCAAGTTTCCAAGCTCATACTCACACTTGATCATTCATGCTAAATATTCAAGAATCTCATGAATTAATCATGCCATAATTCAAGATATGATCATTTAATCATGCTTTGCACAACAAAGAGTTCATCTAGCATGCAATTCTCAAACCCTAGCTCAATCAAATATGCTCAAGAATCACCAATTCATGGAAAACCAACCTTGAAGTTAAAGAAATGAAGAAAGAAGATGAAGGTGATGCTCAAGCTCCAAACTTGGATTATTTCTTGGGAAAATCTTGATGAAATGATTAATTCTCTTCTTCCCTTTTCTACTTGAAGAACCGAAAGCAAGAAAGATGGATATGTTGGTGAATTTTGGATGAAATGATCTTAGGAAGCTTGGAGATGCAATATACCGTGATTCATCCTCCTTGATTTATGTGAAATGTATAAATTGCACTTTAGTCCCTCAAATATTTAAGTCATGCAATTAAGGATGAAAAACTTTGGGAATTGATCAATTGAGTCCTTGAAAAGGTTATGCAATTTGGTCCCTAAATTTAAAAGAATGAACCTATATGGCAAGTTGACAATTAAATCATTTTCGGTAATTATTTCACGAAATAAATATTTCCAAGTCTTGAAAGGAATTCTCAATTTGATATAAATTGATAAAATCTCATGAAAGTATTATAAAATATAATTTATAAAATTATTTTAGACATAAGATATTAATAAATAAAAACCAGGGCGTTACAGTATCAATCTTGGCGACCGGAGAAAAAGTTTCTGAATAGTCAATACCGTACGTCTGAGTATACCCCTTTGCCACTAACCTGGCTTTATACCTTTCAATACTCCCATCTGCCCGGTGTTTTATGGTAAACACCCACCTGCAACCAACCACTCTCTTTCCACTGGGAAGCTCGCATTTCTCCCAAGTACCGTTCTTTTCCAAAGCCTCCATCTCAGTTTCCATAGCCTGTACCCATTTTTCATCAGCAAGTGCCTCCTCCACTCTGTTTGGGACCTGGGTAGAATAAACTGAGGCAGCATACACACGCGCTAGCTGAGACAGGTTTCTCTTTGCTAAATCAGCTATCGGATACTTATGTGTCCTGCTCACATGTTCCGGCTCATACCGCTTTGGGGGTACTTCCCTATTAACCCTTGGAGGTAGCACATATCTGTTTTCCTGCCTTGAACTTGTCTGTGACTCCCCTTGTACTGCATCATCTTCCTGACCTGTATGGTGAGCTTCACAAGTTTCAGAGGATATACTATCATTAATGGAACCATACTCACATACCTCAGGGATATCAGTCTGAGTGATTAGGTCGACAGGAACAGGTGACTGTACTGTGTGTCGGGTCTGCTCGGTGGTTCCGCCTACCTGCTCTGTTGGGACTGTATCGGGCCAACGTGGTGATATCCATCCTAGTGGGTCTACCTGCTGAGACTGACGCTCCCCCTAACCACTAGGGTTGGTGAAAAAATACTCAGTTTCGAGGAAGTCACAGTCCATGGTCACAAAGAGCCTACGGGTGGCAGGATGGTAACATCGGTATCCTTTCTGATGAACCCCATATCCGACGAAGACACACTTAAGGGAACAAGGTTCAAGCTTAGTCCTATCAGACTTAGGAATGTGAACAAAAACCGAACACCCAAAGACCCGGGGGGGAAGAGCTAACTGAGACGGGATACTGACTCTGCTACCCAGATGTTGTAAGGGTGTTTCAAGATTGAGGGCCCTAGTGGGAAGGCGGTTTATGAGATATGCTGAAGTGGCTAGAGCTTCGGGCCAAATATGTTTCGGGCAATGGGACTCAAGCATGAGTGTCCGAGTCATTTCAAGGAGTTGACGGTTTTTACGTTCAGCCACTCCATTCTGTTGTGGGGTACGAGGGCAAGTGGTTTGGTGGATTATCCCATGTTCCCGAAAAAACTGGTTTAGTGTTGAGTTGACAAATTCCCCCCCGTTATCAGACCTCAAAATCTGAATGGTAGACTTAAACTGTGTTTGTACCATTGTGAAGAATTCCATGAATTTTTGTGGGACATCTGACTTGTTTTTTAGAAAGTAAATCCAAACCATTCTTGAACAATCATCAATAAACAAAACAAAATACCGAAAACCATGATCACCAGTATCCGGGGCAGGACCCCTCACATCAGAATGAATTATCGAGAAAATATCTTTAGCTCTAGAGTATGAACTACGAAATGACTGTCTGTGACTTTTGGAAAGAATACAAGTTTCGCAAGACAACTGACTACGTTGCGAAAAAAGAGTAGGAAATAAAGACTGTAAATACCCTAAAGATGGATGCCCCAACCGTCTATACCATAACCACTGTTGACGTTCTACTGTCCCATGAGCAAGCGCTGGAGTTCCATGTTGAGCTACCTCGTCCACATAGTACAGTCCATTTTCTTCAGTACCACGCCCAATCACTCTCCCCGACTGAATATCCTGCAGCAAGCAAAATTTAGGGTATATTAGAACCATACAATTCAACTCCCTTGTCACATGACTTATGGACAGTAACTTGCAAGACAGATCAGGAACATAAAGACAATTATTTAATTTCACAGTGGGACAAATATCTATAGTCCCGATCCAAGAACCGACGAGAAACCGCCAATGGCATTTTGTATGGATTCTTTGCTAGGAGTCACGCTACTAGAAAAATCTGCCGGATCATATGTCATAGTGTCGGTAGCCCCACAGTCAAAAAGCCACCGGGAATTTCTGTTACTTCCCTCTGATATAGTATGAAGGACCATTCCTGTATCACCCTGCTCACCTTTGGTACTAACATTATTACAATTCTTCTGACAATTTAGATCATCTACTGTACTCATACTCAACATATTACAAGAATTAAATGAACAAGGATGACAAGGAGTGGGGCACGTGGGGGGGAGTGTTTGGGTATTTCACCAAATCACCCCAAATACCTAATTGAGATTGTGAGGGGAGTCTTTCTTCTCCAGCCGTCATTTCTCTCTCTCGCCTAAACCCTCTCTGGTCCATATGTCCCGCCATCTCTCTCTCTGCTTCGCCTTGTCTTTGGCCAAGATTTACTCTGGCCATCGTCGCCATCCCCGCGGCGGTCCCGGCTGCTTGCGTCGCCAGCCCTGCGGTGGTCCCGGCTGATTGCGTCGTCCCCCCATCGC
The DNA here is from genome assembly GCA_037501455.1 of Lantana camara. Taxonomy (NCBI): domain Eukaryota; kingdom Viridiplantae; phylum Streptophyta; class Magnoliopsida; order Lamiales; family Verbenaceae; genus Lantana; species Lantana camara. The sequence goes on along the minus strand of CM074857.1, from coordinate 41,093,271 downwards.
GATTCCAGATTCTGCGCCGCCGTGACCACCTGCCACCATATGTGCTCCGCCGTAGCCCGCTGCGACCCCATCGCGACGCCGGCTGTGCCACCACTCGGGAAACCCAATGACCTCAAAGCAGGTTTCCCTTTTAGGTCCCACACGACAGCACTTGTCACACTTCAGGGAGGCGCGATCTCCGTCGCCAGAGGTTCCGCCGTGGTGGCGGTGGCAGTTTCGGCCTAGATCTGGTTGAGTCCGTCGTCGGTGAGTTCAGCCCGTACCCTCTCTACGATTGGCTTTTTACGGCGAGCCCTGTCCCAACCCCTGTTAGACCCGCCGATGATGATCGATCTGTGCCCATAATTTCTCGTCGCGCCGATTCTCGTCGGATGGTGGAGTAGGCCTTCTCCACGGTTGGAAGGGGGTTCTCTTTCAAGAGCTCTCTTCATTCTGTGTCATACCGGTCGTCTACCCCGGCGAGAAACTGAAAAAGCCGGCTTTCGGATCTGAGGCGGTTGAAAACTGTGATGCCCCTTCACAGGACATCGGATTTGGTTGTCTGAGTTCGATTTCCCTCCAAACCCTCTGAAAGTTGCTGTAGAATTGTTCGATGGTATCTCCACCCTGTTTCATACTGTGTGCTCGGACCGTGAGGTCATAGATTTGGAGGTTGTCTCCCCTATGGCCGTAGGTTGCTTGCAATCCATCCCACAGGGATTTGGCCGTGGGGTACTCTGCGTAGTTGGCCACTAAACTTGGTTCCATATTTCTGAGAATCCATGTGCAAACGACCAGGTCCGTTTGCTCCCACTGTGTGTAAGTTGGGTCTGCCGCCTGTGGCGGTGGTGGTACTCCGGTAAGGTGACTCAATCTCCCCTTTCCCCCGATTTCCATTCGCATTAGTCGAGACCATAGGGAATAATTAAATTCGTTCAATTTGATGTCTATTGAAACTGTTTGGGATATTGGTGGCTGATTTGGCTGAGTTTGGGTTGGCTGCAGATTTCTGAGTAGGTTGGATAACTGAGAGGCTAGGGAATCGACTGGCTGTTGCGATTCCATGCCGGAACTGGCTGAGCTGCTGTTTTCGTTCATGGTTGTGGGGAGGTAAAGGTAGATGATGAGCAAGAATCGGATCCGTTACAGGATCGTCTCCCGCTCTGATACCATGTTAAACGTAAAAGAGGCCATTAGGGTTTTGGGAAATTTCTATATTGAATTCTGTAATTGCTGCTTACAATACACAAGAGACATTGTACAATATATACTAGGAGTATTTACATAATTAAGGAAAGTCAATTATGATATGAAATCCCTAATTTTACGTTTCCTTTCTTAACAGTATTGTCTGCAACAATAAATAATAACATCATCATAATTGCAGTGAATTTTGTTGAAATTTTGGAAGAAAATGAAGTATTGAGTTGCGAGTTTTGGGAAATTTCGGAACCGAAATGGTCATTCACCCTGACCAATAGAGCAAGTAATTTCATGGTTCGGAGCTATATTAACTTAATTAGAAATTTTAAATTCGAACTCCTAGGAACACAACTATTATCGAGATAAAAGGTTTTATACCTAAATAATTCGACCCCTATTCGATTCATGAAAACGATCTATAAAAAAAAAAATAATAATAATAATAATAAAAGAGTCATTCACGCTATTGATTTAACGGTGGACAAAAGCTACATTCCACACAGAAATGTACAACACGAAAGTTAAATAACGGTGAAAAAATTAGCTTCATTATATGAGAATTTTTTAATCACACAATTTCATATGCTAATTCAACATCACAATTCACACATTATTTTTCATTATCGTATACCAAAACCAGCCCTTTACGGCTTCACTAAGGAAAAAAGTATTTTCGCCATTAAATCAGGTTGAAGAGGGCATAAATGGTAAAAGGAAATAATGACCGTTGATATGGCGCCATCTTATCATCAATTCTCTCACACCATCATCTATCCATAATCTCAGACTCTGTTTTCTCTCTCTTCTTCATGGAGTCACTCTCTAGATGTCTCTCAGCTTCCCCACCATTTCTGAACCTCTCCAAAACCCTCAATTCATCCCAAAAAACACATATTTTCCTCTCAAATTGCATCCCCATTTCCAATCCTATACTTCTTTCCTCCGCTTCTCCTCAAAATCTTTCCTCTCCTACCAAGGAAATCCAAACCCCAAATGACCAATCCAAAAATTTTTGCAGTTATTTCCACAAAGATCTCTCTTTTCTCAAATCCCAGTTGTTTTTTCTCAAACCCGACTTCTCTCTTCTTTTTCGTGGATTATCTTTCCCACTTTCTTGCTTTGCCGCAGAAACAGACACACTTCCCGCTGAGCAAGTCTCTGACAAAATTAACTTGGAATCCATTTTGATTTCCATTGATGATTTTTTCAACAGGTACCCTTTTTTTGTTGCTACAGTCACTTTCATTTGGCTTGTTGTGATCCCTTTGACGGAGGAGTATTTCCAGAAGTATAAGTTCATCTCTGCCATTAATGCATTCAAAAAGCTACAGGAAGATCCCAGTTCCCAGCTGTTGGATATCAGGGACAGGAAGAGTTTGGCAGTTTTGGGTTCTCCGAATTTGAGAATCTTGAATAAGAATGCCGTGCAGGTCGAATTTCTAGAAGGAGATGAAGATGGTTTCGTGAAAAGGGTATTGGAGAATTTTAGGGAGCCAGCTAATACTACTGTTTGTATTTTAGACAAGTAAGCTTCAGAATTCTGTCTGCTCTTTTAGTTTATTTTTCTGTTTAATTTGCAATTATCATTTGGTTGTTTTAGTTTTTATAAATTTCTGTACAAAATATATTCAGTAAATTGGTTGGAATCACCAATAATTGGGCTCTATTCTATACAGATTGTTTGGTGTGCAATGTATAGATACATAAGATTATGCAAAGTTAATATTTTAAAGCGGACGTGAAAAGATTTATGCATTGCTTGTTTAATGGAGATTGAATTAATAACTTGCCAGTTGCTAACAATTAAGGGGAACCAGTATTATGAACTCTATTGTTGCTTTATCTAGATGATTAGTGTATGTTGTTGCTTCTTTGACATATTTGTTCACATAGATTGCTGGATATGAACCTTAAACTTATCTGTCGATGTCTTTCACGTGTAAGGTAGTTTTGATGGTAACTCTATGAAAGTGGCTGAGCTATTGGTGAAAAATGGTTTCAAAGAGGCTTACGCCATTCGGGGAGGAATCAGGGGCAAGAAAGGATGGCAGGTATTCTACTTTTCTTTCTTTCATTTTTCTTAGTTGATTTTGCTTGTGTTTTATTGTGTTTGTTTTCATGTTGCAATGGAAAAGTTGGTCACCAACTCTGGTATGTAGTTTATGTGTTCTATAGTATGCTTTAACAGTATAGTGTTTTCTGGTGGAAGTTCATTTGTTACAGTTGAAGTAAATGACTTACCGGAAATAGCGTGGGTTATTTGCTTAATCCTAATGGTTTGTGATATAAATCAATCCGGTTACATGTGTCGACAAGCTTTGATTTTCTTTTTTATTCGTTAGAAATGGGGTTCAGGTATTATTGTTTCAGGATACCCTGTTATGAAAATGGCTGGATTGTATTCAAATGGAGTAGTTACCGTTCAAGGTGAAATGCATGTGTAATAACCAATAAGTGTCCATCATAATTGGACAAAATTCTAGACAAGCTTCAATGTGTAAACCACACCTGAAGAGAAAAAAGAAAAAGAAATGTCTGTTTATCTAATAGACAGCTCTGGGTACTTACAAGTTACAACTGAATGGAGATGCCTTGATGTTTTAGAGATTTCTTTTTGTTTTCCTATTTTTGTTGAACAGTCTTGATATTTCTATCCTTAATTCGTTCCGTGGATGGATGTCTTTGTGTGTCTGCCAGATTTTTCATATGTTATTGTTTTGATTGACTTGCCAACGTGCAAACTTTCTTAACATTTGGGTGGGTTGGAGTGCAAAAACTTTTGTCTTGGAGAAGTTAAAGTGAAGGCTAAAATTGTAAACAGTTATGAGTAGTAAAAGTGAGGAGTGTTCGGAAAAAAGAAAGTGAGAAGTAAAAACAAAAGGCAGTACTGCAGTAGAGCTTTTCGGGGAAAAATGATGTTGAACAAACTTCCAAATATTACAAAAATAGCCTGCAAGCCAGGAGTTGGTCTATGATGCTTGTAGCTTATTTCTATAATAAGCACAAGTTGGTTTCCAGACACTCTCAAAGTGCTAAACTAAACAAAGATCGACAATTTGCATGCTTTCTAGCAACACTTGTGCTAAACTATATGTACTTCGATGATTACATAGTTCATTTGCATATTACCATCTTTGTTTGATGGTTGCAGGAGATACAGGAAAGCCTTCTGCCTCCATCCGTACACATCTATCCTAAGAAGAAGGCCAAAACGCCAAAACCAGTTAACACAAACGGAGGGATAAAGCGACAGGAAGGAAACATCGACAACTCGTCCTCAAATAAGGAAATCAAGAATCGCGATAATAGCTCTATTGCTCCCACTCTCCAATCAAAAAGTGGTCAAAGACCATCTTCTCCCTACCCAAATGTATGGAACCTCTCTCCCCCCTTCTCTCCCACTCTCTCTTCCCTAACTATTGTTTGTTGTGATGCAGTACCCGGATTTGAAGCCTCCGTCTACCCCGACTCCATCAAAGCCAAAGTGATGCCAAATGAAATGCAGCCGTTCTCCAGAAATGAGGCATACAAATAGCTCCCACTTTTTGGTGTCTTCTTAAAGAGTGGTCTCTACAGTGAGACATTTTTTGAGGGAATAATGATTAGCTGCAGATTTGTATGTTTTAACCATATTGTCTTCTTCTTCTTCATTTTTTTTTTGGGGGATTCACCATATTGTCTATTCAACCATTCCAGAATTATTAGGAAGTTTCTTGTAATTTTTTTGGCTCGTAGACGGTCAAAGATTCCTCCCTTGTTTATATGTTTTCAAATGGGATTTGCATCACTTACCCTCTAATGGACAAGTATTTCTAAAAGTATATTATTTCGCGGTACCATATCATCACGTACAAAATTAAAAAAAAAAAAAAAAAAAAAAAAAAAAGTGGAAGAGGGAAGAAACCATATCATGTATCTATATTATGTTTATGTCGTATGCGTATATGTACATCATAACTCTTACCTAAACATCCTAAACAAAATTTGGCGTAGAATGTTAAAAAGATACTCATAGTCAACCACACCATAGAACACTAGGTTTATTATACGAATTTGGAGGTATAGATCGCGACACAGAAACGATACAAATTTGGAGATCTAATTTTTTTTTCAAAACAATTTTTCACGTAGGAAGTGTTAGACATAACTGTCCGACATAATAATATAATATTATTAGAAGTCGGTGTATTTGAGGATATAATTATATAACCAAATATCGTGGTTCTTTTCTAATTTAACAGTGACGTGCTCAAATTATTTATTGTTTTCCCAATTCAAAGTAAAGACAAAAGGAAACAAGCCAGGACCTTCAACCTGCACCTCTCCGCTTATTTTCAGTCATATTATATCAGCAATTCTAGAAGAAGATAAGATTTAGCGATTTCCTTTTCCTAAGTCTAGAGTTGTATTTTGACTTATTTGCAGTAATCATATTAGCAATTCAACAAGAAGATAAGATGTAGCGTTTTCATTTTTATTTCAAATTTGGAGTTGGACTTCAACATATTTTATCAGAAATTCAACAAAAAAAAACAAAAAAAAAAATATATATTTACCATGAGGTAAGGATTTTGAACTTATATTACCAACCGGTAATTACACTCAAATACCCTGAGGTTTGGTATAATTACAAAAAACTCCATCATCAACATTGGGAGTGGTGAATAACTGAATTTTATAACATGTATTTGGCAAAATCCAGGGGAAGTTTTTGTAATTTTTCAAACATTGGAGGAAATTTGGCCAAACAGCCCAAACGTCATGGTCTGTCAGAGTTATCCCTATTTCCAACCCTACAACAATATTATATTCATTAGACTTCTCTTCAAACTTTGTCATCAAAATATTTCCTGAATTCCAACAATTTGCTTCACATCACACCTGAATCATAACTTCTGCAATGGCACAGCAACATATTGTCCTTATTCCTGTTATGGCTCATGGCCACATGATCCCAATGATAGAGATGGCCAAACTATTCATCTCAAGAGGCATGAAAACAACTATCATCGCCACTCCACCATTTACAGACCTCATAAAAAGAGCACAACAATCAGGACATGATATCGGCTTAATCATCACCAAATTCCCACCACAAGGATCTTCGTTGCCCGATAATATTGTCAGCCTCGATCAAATGACAGCTTCTGATTCCATTCCAAAGTTTTTCGAGGCTCTCTCTCTGCTCCAAGAACCAGTTGAAATGATCCTCAAGGATTTGAATCCAAATTGTCTCGTTTCCGACGTGTTCTTTCCTTGGACTTCAGATTCTGCATCCAAATTCGGTATCCCAAGATTGGTTTTCAATGGAACCAGCTTTTTCGCACTATGTGCTAGTGAGCAGATGCATCTCCATAAACCTTACAAGAGTGTGGAGAGTGATTTTGAGCCGTTTGTTCTTCGTGATCTTCCTCATAAGCTGACTTTTGTTAGGACACAAGTGCCGGAATTTGGTCTAAAGATGGATGATGATCACCCGTTGTCTAAGTTGCAGGAGAAAATGGAGGAGGCAGAGGAGAGAAGCTATGGAGTCATCATTAACAGCTTCTACGAGCTCGAATCTACTTATGCAGATCATTGCAAGAACGTTATGGGGAAAAAGGTGTGGCCTATTGGCCCCCTTTTTCTATACAACAATAGAGATGAGAGAAAAGAATCAACCATTTATGAACACAACAGCTTGTCGTGGCTCGACTCCAAGAAGCCTAATTCTGTTGTTTACATGTGTTTTGGAAGCATGTCGGCCTTCAGTGTCGCGCAGATGCGCGAAATAGCCGTTGGTATTGAAGCGTCAGGCCAAGACTTCATATGGGTTGTGAGAAAAAGGGGAGATAATGAAGAAGAAAATGGTCTAGAGTGGTTGCTTTCCTTTGAGGAGAGAATGAAAGGGAAAGGATTAATCATAAGGGGATGGGCCCCACAAGTGACAATTCTTGATCATCCGGCTATAGGGGCTTTCGTGACTCACTGTGGATGGAATTCGACTCTAGAAGCAGTATGTGCCGGCATGCCTATGGTAACGTGGCCCCTTTTTGCAGAGCAATTTTACAATGAAAAGTTGGTTACTGAGGTTTTGAGAATTGGGGTTTCTGTCGGCAACAAAAAGTGGCAGACTATCGGGAGCGAAGGGGTACGGAGTGAGGATTTGAGCAAGGCGGTCGGCCGCGTTATGGCGGGAGAAGGTGGTGAAATGAGAAGTCGAGCCAAGTATTATAAGGAAACGGCAAGAAAGGCTGTTGAAGAAGGTGGATCATCTTACACTAGTTTCAGTGCTTTGATAGAGGGCGTAAGTACCTATGGCAAAACAGATAAATAAAAGAACACCACATTTGCAGCTGAACTTAGTGTATGAGCGCTTCCTTCTGCTTATGGCCTATGGGAGTGCTTTCTTTATGTTAATATTTCAATGTTGCTTGCTCCTTGTATTATATTATAGAGCAAATTGCAGTTTTAGTCCCACATTATAAGACCGTTTTTACTTTTGGTCCTGAAGTTTTCAAAAGTGGTTTTTTTAGTCCCGTAGTTTTTTTTTTTTTTTTTTGTCATTTTAAGGACTTCAGTCCAAAAATAGACGGAAGTCACTGTTCATCCGTTAATTTTTATTTTTTTTTTTGTTCATCCATTAATTTCATATATTATATATTTATTATATATATAATATATATACATATGTATATACACACATACACACACACACAGACATCTATATATATATATATATATATATATAGATGACACTTGCCTCATCCACTTTCTCAGCAAGTGGCGCCTTGGGATGATGACACTTGCCTCTCCAAGATTGCATCAGACGTATACGAGCGCTGACATCTCGCAAGGACACGTGTCAGCCTGTTGTGGATACGCGTTCATCAACAATATTGCTCTTACCGCTCTTCCACAAGCGTCGTTGATACAGCATGAGTAGTACCTCAATCAATCTAAGTAAGTCTACTTCGAGCGCTACACCCTCTCGGAGAGGCTCCCGCTTCAATCACTTACGACAAGCTCCAGCCCTCATCCCCTAACGGATATCTTGGCCTCCAAGGCTTCTGGTTGTCGCGAGCGCGCTCTTAAGCCCTCGTTACCAACCTCTCAAATGGCTCTCTGACACATCGTACATGCCCGCGCACCTGCCACTGTTGCCAACACTAACTTCCAGCAGCTTTTGCAGAAGATTCCTCCTAGGTTTCTCTCTCACAGCGCCACGTGTTAGGGCAACATTTGGCCAGGACCACATGCGGCAAATGACCAAAGGGTCCCTGACCCTCAGCTATAAATAGAAGTCTTCATCTCCTTCACGGTAAGAAACTTCCATTATTGCAACTCTATACTCAAGATTTTTACCTCTTTCAGATCCTCATCTGACTTGAGCGTCGGAGAGCCAAACTGGGAATCACCCCCAGTTCCCCCAGCTTGGCCTTCTGACTGTTGTCTATGTGTTTGTCCTAGCAGGTAGAACCCCCATCTTTTCCGGCGATCTTCCAGCGGTTTCCTTACCTGAACAAATTCTAAAGTGATTGGACTCTGTACCCCGTATTCAGACCCATCATTTTTGGCGCCGTCTGTGGGAAACCAGCTCTCAGCCTCTTTCTTCTCTTCTGCTAGTTGAAAAGCAAACACCCCAAAATCTTCACAACTATGGTTGCTACAAGATCCAGCGCTGCGGGAGGAGGAGATAACACTTCCCATGATGTCAACACCATCGTTCCCTCCATCCCTGTGGGCGGAGGCCCACCCCCTACAGTCACTGAAGGTGGGGTACCCCCCACCGGGGTGACCACGCAGGCAGAATCTTCCGTTCCCCCACCAGCACCGCCGGCACCACCAGCTTCCAGCGCTGCCGGAGGAATTCCTCACTCTGCTCTTTCACAGCCTCCCCAAACTCAATGGGTACATGCCCATACAAACCCAGGAGGTCAGGGTTACATGATGCCGCCGCCGGGATACACGCTTACTCCCACTGTTATGGTGCCGCCGGTTCAACCGTACCTCGCCGGCCAAATCCAGCTCCCTGTGGTGATTCCCAGGGAGGTCGAAGGTGTAGAGTTACCTCCACTAACTACTCAGCAGTTGAGGGCTCTTTATGCCCAGTGTGAGGTTCAGGCGGCTCAGGGGGCATGGGAAAGATTCCATTCCATGTACTTCCCCTCTGGGCAGGCCACTCAAACCGCCGCCCCTTTGGGCGGATTGCAAACTTTCCCTATTAGGGAAACTCAGGCCGTCCTAAGGGTGCCGCCACCACCACCACCAGTTAATGAAGCGCCCCGCCAAGGCGAAAACGTGTAACCCCCTGTAGATAGAAACAGGGAGCCCACTGAGAGGGTCAACGAGAATGAAGGGAACTCCCACGTTTCCAGGAGGGTTTCCCGTGTCGACAGGCAAGGAAACAGGGAAGGGGATGCAAACCCTAACATCCTCGCGGCTGTGCAAGACCAGCTGCATGGTTTGAAAGAAATGGTCGGACAGCTCTCTCGGGCACGGTCTCAGATCTCCCACAGTAGGAATGAACGAGCCGATGACAGAGACGCTCGTTCCAAGGACCGACAGCCGCAGGTCCCTCGCCGAAAGGAACCGGAGGAGAACTTCTGCACTTACGACTACCACCCGTTAGCGAGGGGCTCCCCCCTCGTGGAAGAAGTTTTGATGGTCCAAGCAGGAATGGCCAAAATCCCCACTTCTATCAACCGCTACGACGGTACAACCGATCCGGCATAACATTTGGATCATTTTCTACATCTGATGCACCTCTACGAGCATTCCAGCAACTACTGGGCCAAGGTTTTTGTCACTTCCCTAGTAGGAATGGCACAGGAGTGGTACAAGAGACTGCCCCCACGATCGATACACTCCTACAAAGAGTTAGCTGACGCTTTCCTCAACCACTTCAATTCTCTGAAGGCCCCAGTCACTGCGCCCACGACCCTTTACAACGTGGTTCAGGGTAAGAATGAGTCTCTTCGCTCGTTCTTCCCCCGCTTCAACAAAGAAATTATGCAAGTGGAAAGGCCGTCCATGGACTTCTTGATCCCGGTGCTCTTTCAGGTTGTGGATCACAAGCAATATGTGAGCAAGAAATTTGCTGATGCTATCGTGGAGAGAAGACCAGGGACACTTATGGCCTTAAGGGAGGTGGCCATGCCGTTTTTCGCGCTTGAAGACATGTACGGGTCGAATGGGCCCAGACATCACAGCCCAACAAGAAATGAGCACCATCCTGAACGAGGGCGCGAGATCATTGCTAAAAAAGAGCGTCATCAGGAGGGCAAAAGGTCGCCGCTGCCCCCTCGACGTTTCGAGCGTATTCCACTTACCCGGCCGAACTCCGAGGTCTATAACCTCTCTGACAAAAAACTCTTTAAGAGACCCATCAAGATGAGAGAGACTGAGTCGCTGAAACGTTCCAATAAGTACTGTGCCTTCCACAAGCAGAAAGGGCACGACACGGATGAATGTCGCCAGCTGGAAGCTGAGATTCAGAGGCTCGTTGCGGGGGGGCATCTGAAGGAGTTTGTGAAAATTCTGGAACGCTTTGATGAGCGCTGTCGGGATCGTTCCAGGGAAAGAAGAAGGAGCCCGTCCCGGTCAAGAAGTCCACGAGAAAGAGGCCCCCCTGAGACCAGCAGCCATCGGGGCAACAAAGGAAAGGCCCCTGACCAGGAGAATACGCCTTTTGCGGTCATCAACATGATAGCGGGAGGCTCTTCAGGGGGAGATTCCAATGCCGCTCGGCGGAGGTATGTCCGGAGTTACGACCAACGCTCATCCATGCCCAAGTCTGTTTATGCTATACAAAAGGGTTAGTGTTGATGTCCACAACCATGTTGTAAAAAGGGTATTGGTGGATAGTGGAAGCTCTGTTAATGTTTTGCCTTACTCCACATTTTTAAAGATGAATGCTGACCTCCCTCTCGAACCTCTTAAAACGGCTCTCGTTGGCTTTGGGGGATCAGAAGTTGTCCCACAAGGGCAAATACGTCTGGCCACCTCATTTAGCCGAGCCCCCCAGCGTAGGACGCTCACAGTCACATACGCCGTGGTAGAGATTGATATTCCCTATAACATCATAATTGGGCGCCCAGCCCTCGTTGATTTCAAAGCCATCATCTCCACCTATCACCAAAAGGTCAAGTTCCCCACCGCCGAGGGCGTTGGAGAAGTACTGTGCAATGTGCGAGAGGCTTGGGAATGTTACATGTTGTCCCTCAGAAAGCCTAGGGCGGAGAAAACCTTCCAGATCGGATCCACCAAAAGTTCTGTTGACTTTCCCAACCTAGACGAGGATAACCCAATACGCAAGAGGGCCAAGTTATATAAGAAGAAGAACAAAAAGAGGAAGGATGCTAGCACCAAGAATCCCCTCGAGAGTACCCCGCAAGGGACAGTCGAAGAATCATCCTCAGAGGGAGACGAGCGGGAGAAGGGTGAGCCCGCTCCTGGTGAGAGCTTGATCGGAAAAAAGAGGGCGCTCGAACTTCCCCGCCCGGAAATAAGGATTGAACCCTCGGAAAAGTTCCTTTCTATTGAGCTGGAACCCGGAAACAAGGATAAAACTACTCAAATAGGGTCCAACCTCTCGGGGCCCTCTCAGATCATGATGATTGACTTCCTCAGAGAGAACATTGATGTATTTGCATGGAAAGCCTCTGACCTCACAGGGATTGATCCAAGCGTCATTGTCTACAGGCTTAACGTGGACCCTTCATTCAAGCCCATCAAATAGAGGAAACGGGACGTACACGGCTTTCGAAGGAAGGTCATCGAAGAAGAGGTTAGTAAACTCTTGGAGGCTCAATATATCGAGCCCATCTTATACCCAGAATGGTTGTGCAATGTGGTTTTGGTGCCTAAGAGTGCGAACAAGTGGCGAATGTGCAATGATTTCACTGATCTTAACAAGGCTTGCCCCAAGGATCCTACCCGCTGCCCCGGATAGACCAACTGGTAGATTCGACCGCTGGATGCGAACTAATGAGCATGATGGACGCTTTTCAAGGATACTATCAGATCTTTATGGCTCCGGAAGACCGTCCCAAAACTTCATTCGTTGTTCATCTGGGGGTGTATTGCTTCCTGGTCATGCCCTTTGGGCTGAAGAACGCCGGGGCCACGTATCAGCGGCTCGTCAACAAGATGTTTGAAAGTGAACTTGGAGGGTCCATGGAAGTTTATGTAGACGATATGATTGTTAAAAGCGAGCGTCAGAACTCACATCTGGAAGATCTCAAGTGTACTTTTTCAATCCTACGACAGTATGGGATGAAATTGAACCCTTCAAAATGCACCTTTGGGGTACAAGGGGGAAAGTTCTTGGGTTACATGGTTAGTCAGAGAGGAATTGAAGCTAACCCGGAAAAGATCAAGGCTATCTTGGAAATCTCCTCCCCTCGAAATCTCCGAGAAGTGCAAGTATTGGTCGAAAAGATCATATCCTTGAACAGATTCATCTCGCGCTCGGCGGACAGGAATCTTCCCTTCTTCAAGATTTTAAGGAATGCCCGGAATTTCATTTGGACTGAGGAGTGTGAGAGAGCATTGCAAGATATGAAGGCTTATCTAGCGAGTGCCCCGCTGTTGACTAAACCTATTGAAGGCGAGAAGTTGTTTATATACCTTTCTGTTTCGGCCGAGGCTACGAGTGTTGTGCTGATAGCTATACGAGAGCGTAAACACTTGCCCGTTTATTACTTAAGCAAGACGCTACAGGGAGCTGAAAAGAAGTATTTGGAAATTGAGAAATTTGCATTCGCCCTCATTAACGCATCGAGACGTTTGAGGCCTTATTTTCAAGCACACTCAATAACGGTACTCACTGATCAACCCTTGAAGCAAGTTTTGTCCAAACCAGACGTGTCAGGGAGACTGATAAAATGGGCCATTGAATTGAGCCAATTTGATTTATGCTTTGAGCCCAGAACTGCCATGCAAGCTCAGGTTGTAGCTGACTTGTTGGTTGAGCGCTTTGGTTTAGAGCCCGCTGTTCCTAAGGACGAAGGATTATGGGTCCTGCACACGGATGGTTCCTCAACCTCTCAAGGGGGAGGAGCAGGGGTAGCCCTCAGAGACCCCAATGGGATTGAGCTGGACTTTGCGATCAGGTTGGATTTTCAGGTCACAAATAATGAGGCAGAGTATGAAGCCCTAGTACAGGGATTGAGAATTGCTTCTCAGAATGGGGCTTCCAGAATAATACGCGTATGTGGATTCGCAGTTAATAGCGAGCCAAATTGAAGGAACTTATGAGGCTCGAGAAACCACCATGATGCAGTACTTAAGCATAGCCAGGGAGATCATTGGAAAATTCAAAGAATTTCATTTGCTCCAAGTCCCACGAGCCGAGAACGAGCGTGCCGATGCTCTTTCAAAATTTGCTTCAGCATTGGAAGGCACTTCCGGGTGCTCTGTGACGTTCCTCAGAACGGAAGAGCCTCTGATCAAGGAGAAAATTGCCAAAGAGGCGATCGTTACGATCTACCCGCTTGTACCATGTTGGATGGATAACATCATCAGGTTCCTTAGAGACGGTATTTGTCCCACTGATAAGGTAGTGGCTCGGAAAATAAGAAGCAAAGCCCCTCGATTCTCTTTGGACTCTGAGGAAAGACTGTTCAAGAAATCATTTCAAGGACCTCCGTTGAGGTGTTTAAGGCCCTCGCAGGCGAAAGAAACGCTTGAGCTCATTCACAGTGGGAGCTGCGAAAATCACTCAGGAGGGCGTATTCTGGCTAAGAAGATTCTAAGGAGTGGGTTTTATTGGCCCACGGTTCTGCATAATGCCCTCGAATTTTCCAGAAAGTGTCCAAAGTGTCAATTCCATTCCAATCTCCCTCAACTGCCGGCCGCTCAAATGATTCCAGTAGATGTTTCCTGGCCCTTTGACCAGTGGGGAATAGACATTGTGGGCCCCTTGCCCATCGCTGTTGGACAAAAGAAGTTTGTCATTCTGGCTGTCGATTATTTCACCAAGTGGGCACCTTAACGAGAGTAACAGATGCCTGGAATTGGATTTATTGGATGAAAAAAGAAACCAAGTTTGGGCCAAGATACACAAATATAAGGCAGCTGTGACTCAACAGTACAATAAGCTTGTGAAGGAAAGAACCTTCCATTTGGGAGACTTGGTTCTAAAGAAAGTCGAAATATCCAAACATGTGGGGAAGTTAGACCCCAACTGGGAAGGACCGTTCAAGGTAATACAAATCAGAGCTAACAACACCTACACCCTGGAGACACTTCAAGGAGAGCGCTTGCCTCGCCCTTGGAACGCATGCAACCTCCGGCGGTTTTACGTTTAAAAGCTCTCTGAGAATGATGTAACCACCTCTTTAATGAGCCCTATGTACTCCAAATCGCAAGTAAGATATGATATAACCCTCTCAGTACCTTTGGATCTTACGCTTCTTTATTTTGCATAATCGTATAAATCCCACTTCACTCGTCTTCACGAGCGCGATGTATCACTTGCGTTGAACATGGGTTACGCTTGCCTGCTTTCTACTCCACGTGGGGGGACGCCCTCACAAGGGTAGACTAGTAACGCTCACAACCAACTTAGTAAAATGGAAGGAGAACACAACAAAAATCCCAGTAGGTCTTGGTTGTTTGTCATAACGCCTTGCACTCGAAAGCGGGATCACCTGCGAATCAAAAGACAAGGCTAGCACTATCACGCTCGCCCAATAGCAACGTCGTTATAAAAGGAAAATTCACAAAGTCTTGAGTAGGGGGCAATCACTCAGTAAGACCCTCGTAAACACTCAAGACTTAGCAAAAAATTTTCAGGAATAAGAAGGAAATTCCACCAAGTCTTGAGTAGGGGGCAATCACTCAGTAAGACCCTCGCAAACACTCAAGACTTAGCAAAATCTCCAGGATTAAGAAGAAATTTCACCAGCCTTGAACGAGGGCATCCACTCAATAAGACCCGCGTATGTACTCAAGACTTAGCCAAATTTCTGAGAACAAAAGCAAAAATTTACACAAAGTTTTGAATGAGGGGCATTCTCATCATAAGACCCCCGTAATTACTCAAGACTTAGTTAGATTTTTTCATCTTTCAAGTTCCAAGGATTTTACCTGAGTAATGCGATTTTCACTAAGCATGTTAACGCACAATCTTAAAATTACAAGATTTGTCCACAACAATCGCAAGATATTCGCAATCAAAGAAAAGGTAAAGAAACATAGTATTCTGAAGGAAAGAAGGAATTGTCATTCATAAAAGGCTTTCGCCTAAATTACAAAGTAGAGGCTCAAAGGCCCATGAGTTCCTTAGCAAAAACTGAAAAGCATTAAAATAGGGAAAAGCTTCAAGCGGCAGGAGCAACATCTTCATCAAGAACCACCAGTACGTTCCGGGCCACTGGGCCATAAACAGGGCCTTCTGGTTCTTGGGGTTGGGCAGCTGGTGGCTCAGGCGCTTGAGGATCGTTGGGCTCATTGGCAATCGCGTTGGCACCCTCAGCAGCGGGGGCGTGGGCATCCTCCCCGACAGGCACTTGAGGCTCGTTTTCGGGCGGGTCATTCTGTGCGGGCTGAGGAGCATGACTCGCCGGATGGGCATCCATGTATTCATCTTGGAGGAGCTTAACCAAGAAGTCATACTCCAGTTCAGCAATGGAGTCTGCGGGGTCGTCCTCATTTTCATCATCTTCCTCGCAGTGCTCATTGAACATGAGCCCTGTGCCTTCCGCCTCTCTCATAGCCGGGTTGGTTAGCCCCTTGTGGATGCCCTGGTCGATGGCAAGGTTGAAGGCTTTCTGGGCCTCGTCCAAGCAGTGCAAGGAAGCCACAAAGTTGAAGGCCTTAGAGTGACAGAACTTGATGAGGGCCTTCTTGCTCGCTCGTTCAAGGTTGCGGGGCCATTCATTCATAGTATCGTTGAACTTCCTCTCAGCCTCTAGAGCCCTCGTTCTCCAGCTGTCACGCTCGGCCTCCGCCTTCTTAAAACCCTCACCCACTCGGGCCAACTCATCGCTCAAGCCGTTTCGAGCGCTCTCCACCGCCACGAAATCCTCCTTCAACTTCTTCAATTCCCCCTCCGTCTTTCTGTATAAGTCCTTGAGAGACTCATACTTGGCTATTTCCGTATCCAGCTCCACCTGAAGTTGAGCCGGATCGTTGGCACGGGCCATCTTCTTGTACTTGGCCTTGCGATCAGCATAGACGGAGGCCCGCATTTGCATGTTTTTGAGCCTGGGGAGTACTTGCTGCGCGGGCTCGAAAGAAGGGAAATAATAGCAAGGTATTTACCAGAGATAGTGATGGAGTAAGAAAGCAAAGGCTTACGGAGATTAAGGCGTGGGCTGCGTCGTTGGCCAGTGTCTCCACAGACTCACAGAAAAGATGCCTGTGGTCCGCCGTGTATTGGGCCCTGTTGTAGAGGCCCTCGCTGATGGTTTGGGCGACCGTGCCGGGCCTTAGCAGCACTGGCCCACCGTCGGTGGCGCCCGAGAAGTCCTTGTCCCCTCGTCTTTGGAACTCCCACAAGTACTCTTCCTCTGAAGAGGAAGTTTCCCCACCACCTTTGGGGCCCTCAACTACTCGCTTTCATTTGCCCTTTATTGCTACAGTGTCGGGCATCTTCTTCCTCTTACGAGAAGGTCTACTGGAACTTGGCACGGTCTCGTTTATGTCCAAGGGGGGCCGCGCATGGTTAGCAATGAGAGGGTCGGATACCCTCGAGTCCGCCAGAGGAGGTGGTGGCCTCACCATCATTCTGTTCTCAGAGTTGGCCGCACGGTTTTCTTCTCGGCCCCGAGGGGGTTGCACGTTCGAGGACGAGCCCGAACCACGAGCGTCGCCCCTACTACCGCGGTTTCGGGGGCGTTGTTGCTCCCCCTGTTGGGTTTGGTTTCTGTTGGCATGAGCGAAACGAGCAGCGTGCCTAATTCCTCCTGCCATTGCTAAGATACTTGCTCCTACAAGGAAAACGAGTACCAAGAGTTAAAAATTCGTAAACAAATTAGTCATGGTGTAAGGCGGTAAAAAGGAAAATGCAGTTAGTGTCCCTATCTAAGAGTTAGTGCCCTAGGCATCTAACCATCTCTCTCCATGTCACGAGCTGGGGGATTGTCAACATAGTAAGGGTCGTAAGAAAGACCACACAAAAACATGAGCTCCGCGTCATCTATCCAATCTTTTGCTTCAATAAGGTGACCCTCGTCCCTTAGAGCCTCAGCCAAGCTCTTAGCCCAATCCTTGGGAAGGGCAGATTCCAGGCGACTCTTTGAGACCGAACCCCAACTTGTAGGCACCCCAAAGCCTTCTTCCGCAGGAGCCTTGACAAAGATGAATTTTTCCTTCCATTTGGGACCGTAGGTGCTGGAGGGAGAATTGATTAGCTTCGTATGAGCCTTCGCTTGAATATAATAGAAGCCCGCCTCAGGAGATGAGCGTGATGAAGAAACTACTTGGAAGAGTGCGTGGAAGTTCCGCACGAAGGGCTTGTAACCGACGCTTCTCATCAGAATTACGAAGTTTGTTAATCAGGCTAAGCCGTTGGGCACAATTTGGGAGGGACAGAGGTGCAGGTCATTCAGTAAACGAGCCATTGGGGCCGAAATGGGGAACCTCAAACCCCCAGAGCTGACAGCATCCACATAAACGGCCATCTCACCAGGAGGAGGATGATTGGCGCGCTCGTGCTCAGCGAGGATTCTCCATGTGAAGCGCTCGTCCCAGAAGATAGGTGCCAACATTGTTTTCACCTCCCCTAAAGTGACCGTGCTAGGAGTTTCGTCCGGGGTGGTTGCCTGGTAGCCTGAGTCTTCTCCCTCCTTGGACCCTCTGGATTTCTTGGTTTTTCTGGGCTTTTGGGGTTTTTTGCCCTTTCCTTTATCACGGACTTCTTGGAGAACCCCGCTGGCAGCGGGGTTTTGGGGTTTTTGCCCTTTCGTCCGGTGGTGGATTTTTTGGTTTTTTTGGGCTTTTGGGGTTTTTTGCCCCGCTGCCTCTTCCACCACCGGCGCAGGAGCGGCCCTTGCCACCGTCACAGCATAGCGGTGAGGATGGGTGGCACTCTCAGTTATTGGAAGAGTCCCCCCTGTCTCTCTGCCTCCATTACCAAGTTCATCTCTTCGAAAATAGGTTCAACCCCTTCTGGGTCCCTTACATCTATGACAGTCATGGCCCCTGCCAACCCTCCATCCCTGGAAGAATCCGAAGGAGATGAATTTTGGGTAGCCATCTCCCCGACTTCACGGGCAGATTCTTTAACGTGTTGATCGGCCATGGTAATGGAGAGATTGGGGAAGGTTATAGAAAACCTAGAAGATGGGATTTTTCTAAAAAAAAAAAAGAAAAAGAACAAGGATTCTTGGAGAAATCAAGCTTGGGAAGTTACTCAATCCTAATTATGATCCTAAAATTAATGAAGTTAGAAAGTTTCACTGAATGTTACCTTGAGATTTCTGGGAAAAACTTGGAGGAAAGAAGGGATGCTTTGGAACTGGTATGCAAAGAGTTTTTCTGCAAAGGAATGCTCAGGAGATAAGTTCGCGTAAAAGATGGAGTGGTTTCAGAATCCCTTATTTATAGGGATGGGAGTTGGTACGTTTATGGCAAGAAATCCAAAATAGGTAATCATTTCCCGCCTAGGAAACCGTTCACTTTATGGAAACGTCGCGCATTTCCCAAGTCTCACGCGCCCCACGCGCATCAGCATTTAATGCTTATACGTTCCAAAGGGTCAGAAAAGAGGATTGCATTTAATGCTTGGGTATATCAAGCGATCAGATGAAAGGACCGCCTTAATGGCGCTGTCAGAAAGGATATTGCTCAACACGCTAAAGACCCTCCTGAAGCGTCACGCTCGGAGGATCGAACATGATGAATTCTGCAACCCTTATTACAAAGGACTACAGAATTGGGGGGCAAAATGATGGGGTCAAAACACGCTCATCCACTTTCTCAGCACGTGGCGCCTTGGGATGATGACACTTGCCTCTCCAAGATTGCATCAGACGTATACGAGCGCTGACATCCCGCAAGGACACGTGTCAGCCTGTTGTGGATACGCGTGCATCAACAATATTGCTCTTACCGCTCTTCCACAAGCGTCGTTGATACAGCATGAGTAGTACCTCAATCAATCTAAGTAAGTCTACTTCGAGCGCTACACCCCCTCGGAGAGGCTCCCGCTTCAATCTCTTACGACAAGCTCCAGCCCTCATCCCCTAACGGATATCTTGGCCTCCAAGGCTTCTGGTTGTCGCGAGCGCGCTCTTAAGCCCTCGTTACCAACCTCTCAAATGGCTCTCTGACACATCGTACATGCCCGCGCACCTGCCACTGTTGCCAACACTAACTTCCAGCAGCTTTTGCAGAAGATTCCTCCTAGGTTTCTGTAGCACCCCGCACGTGAGGCACCACATCCCCCGCACTAAGGCTCAACACGAGTAACGAAATTATAAATCCGCACCCGTATCAAACCCTAGCGAACGGGAGACAAACATAAAAACCTTCCTAAGCCAGGCGGAGCTAGACCCTGCAACGAATACCAATTCACAAAGTAAAAAGCATAGCAAGCCAGAGTTCAATCATATCAACCATAACCAGAATTGGGCTCTTCAGGCCTCTTTTAAACTCATAATTACAGTCCAATAAAACAATTCAATTATGATTACATAATTATTCAAGTTCATGATACCATAGAATCGATACAGACTTAAATTCAATACATGAGTGAGTGCAAAGACTCTCCTAACCTAACTCGACCAACTTAAAACTCCAACACCTCCGCCTAGCCCGAAACTCCAAAGATCAACCCTGCACACTAAAAGATTGGGGAGGGAGAGGGGTCAGTCTCTAGAAGACTGAGTGAGCAGGAGCAATACATATATATAAAACATGCACATGCAAGTCATAAATTCCGAACAAGGTTTTAGTTGAGATTAGTTCCCTAAAAGGGCAAGAGAAAGACTAATCAGTGCTCGGATTTTATGACTAATCATATTAATTCATTACTTTCATAAATCATACATAAATATAAGGCTCGGCGAGTGAGCGTGCACAATCTCCAACCAAACTCCGACCGTGTACGACAAATATCAATAATATATTGATTAGGCGATCATGCAATATATCATAATACATGCAGACCATAAATCATGTCATGTCCTAAATATATTTGTTTGGGCAATCCGATTCCCGGCCTTCCCGCACAGTGCCTATCAATCATAACATATTCATAATCATAAGTATAAATCATATCATAACCAACCTTCTTCCTCCGGGTGGTGGACGGGCTTGCAAGACCCGGCCACCGGTTCATACATAGGCCAATGGGGGTACATGAATCCCCCAAAGGCACTCAGCTCCCATTCCCCGCTAAACCTCCTAGCGAGGGCCGGTATCACCGTATATAAGGTGGGACTAGTATATGGGATCCCCGTCAGCCCTTGCTTCCTCGGTTAGCCACATATACTAAGTCCCGGGGCCCGTGAACATATCATATTTGCATACTCTCGCCAAAATATATCAATACATACATAGGATACATACTATAAGAAATCATACCTTACCGTGCAACTCGGCATATGCTATATACGTACCTCTCCGTGTCATCCAAATCCGTAGCTAGCATAAAGACACACGGTTTGGAGCATAGCCTCGTTACAAAACCATTTATAAGCTTATATACGCTCATACGTATAATTCAGAAGAATTTACTCGATAGCTTCATTTGAAAACCATATATATATAGTCATAAGGTTTTGGCCAAAGCTTTTCACATAAGGGTTGTAGGGTTTATTACGTAGCTAAAACGAAAACACCCTCACCTTAACCGTGAAGAAACAAGGATCGAGCACCAAGTGCCTGAACGATCAAAAGCTCTCCACCCTGGAGATAAACTGTACAAAAGACCACAAGACGTGTTCGTGAGACTCAAGACTCTAAATGAACCATATATGACGCACGGCAATGCACAAGCGTGATATGAAGGCATAAAGATCATATTAAGTCATGAAAATGTTCATGTGAATTATTAAGGTATTTAACTCATATATCCAAGTCATTCATTATCATTCAATTCATATTCCCAACCAATTTATTTCAAGAACTCAAATAGGAGCATATAACATGTTCAAGCTCTTCCATAATGCTACCACATACTTCATATTACATAACATAGCATATAACCAAGGTTTGACAACAAGAAGAAGTCTTATTCTATAGAAAATAAGTGATGCTATTCATAAGCGACATATAAACACACATAAACGGCATTAAGTAAAAGCATGCCTATAGCACATCCAAATGCCATGAAATTAAACCATAATGCTCCCAACATATAGCAAAACAAGTTCATAGTTCAACACAAAAGGAGATAAAGTCATTCAAGAGGTGAAACAAATCAAAAACCGAAAAGGAAGCAACAAAGACTGCACATGGGAAGTGACACGGGGGTGTCACCAACCCTAGCCCAACTGAGCCACGGGCGTGGCTCAGTACAGAGCTGCCCAGAAGGTGTGACACGCCCGTGTCTCCCTCTTATGAGTAAATGAGACACGGGGGTGTCACGGTACAGAACTTGAGGCGCATGCAAGACCTAACCGGCAAAACTGAACTCAAACAAACTCAATCCAAAGGCATACCAAATGAACTCCAAATGATCTGAAACTTAATATGTAACATATTTGGCATGTTATGAACATTTTTCATTTATAGTGAAAAAGCTAAATCACACGTTAAGATTATCGAAACCGTGAAACAAAACTGGGTCGCTACAATCGGACATATGAGCCCTAATGATTCTATCATGCCTTGATCAAGTACTTAGGGCTTGAATTTGGATCTGAAACTTTGGGAAATGCATGCTAACATACCAAACAACTAATATACATCATATATATGCAAAATGGTACAATTTAAAGCACATTAGGGTGACCAACAACCACACAATTGCAACAGCAACAATTCTGTCAAGGGTCATGCATAAGAACAGGCCATGTACTTCGGTTTTGAGGCTTCAAATGGAACCAAATACTTAAAGCATGAATGTTAACATATAGAGCAATAAGTGTACATCAACTCCATGCATTTTCACACGAAATGAAGGCCATATGATCAAGCTACAACACATAAATTCACACAGCAGTTCAAAACAGGGGAAACGGTTTGAACATCAAGTTTGAAGCTCCATATCTCATAATTTTATAAAAGGAGCAAGAGATGAAATCCTCATAACATCCTATACTATCAGTTAGGAAAGAAATAAGCCAAGAACCAAGTTCATATGATCATGTTTAAGCAAGGAATTCAGCCACACAAGCAAATAGGTCACTAGGACAAAAATCCCTAAAAGTTCATACCAATCTCATCATTCAAACCCTAACCAATTCTGACCCAAATCATGTTGTAAGGAGATGAAATCAAGTATAATAGAGTAGAGAAGACATAATTATTCATATCTTGAAGATTTGGTGAAGGAAGATGGTGATTTGAGCTCCAAAATCACAAGGATGGCCTAGGGTTTCTTCTCCTTTCTTCCTTCTTCCTTTCTCGATCAGACCCAGCAGAAGTGAGGGAGATATGGTTCGGTTTTGCAGCTAAAAGGGAATAGAAAGGGCTTAACTCAAGGTAAATAAGTCATGGTTAAGGTATGGTTTGGTTAAGGGGTGTTATGGGGTCCCACCATGAAGACTAGTCAACCAAAAGAAGTTCCTCTTGCACGAGTTGCTCGTTACGGTTGGATTTCGGAGGTCTTATTGATCTCAAAAAGGTATGAGGCTTGTTCCATTGTCTCCGGATCGTCGATACGAAGGCAACGGAGGTGTCGGAATTCGAATCCGAATTCCCGAGCTCAAGATATCACGTACGGAACCAAGGGTGCGCTAATTGCTCGTTAGCCCCCGACTTGGTTCCAAAAATCAAAATAAATTCGTAAACACGTCAAATGAATCCGAAAACATAAACCGAGCATATAGGCATGTTCATAACACACATATTTACGACATACTAAAATTTCATACCAATCCGATATCATTACATATATGAACGAAGCACAAATAGAACACTCATGCGCATGAACGAATTCATATTGTTATAAATAATTTACTAAAACTTAAATTCCCTATTAATTAAATTAAAACCAACTAATAACATGTTGAAA
Source organism: Lantana camara (assembly GCA_037501455.1). Taxonomy (NCBI): domain Eukaryota; kingdom Viridiplantae; phylum Streptophyta; class Magnoliopsida; order Lamiales; family Verbenaceae; genus Lantana; species Lantana camara. Next base: position 41,069,978 of record CM074857.1, on the reverse strand, counting down.
TTAATTAACAGAATTACCGAAATAGTTAAGGTAACATGAAACCTTAATTAAGAAATTAAACCCTAAATATCAAAGTAGAACAAAATGAATTAAATTAAAGTAACAATAGTTTATAGTTTAAATCAAATAAAAATACTTATGAACAAGTAATCATATAATTAAATAATTGAATCGCGCAATTTATAAACAAATACGCCACATTATTTAAACTGAAAAACTGGGGCGTTACAGTTTCTCTCTCACAGCGCCACGTGTTAGGGCAACATTCGGCCAGGACCACATGCGGCAAATGACCAAAGGGTCCCTGACCCTCAGCTATAAATAGAAGTCTTCATCTCCTTCACGGTAAGAAACTTCCATTATTGCAACTCTATACTCAAGATTTTTACCTCTTTCAGATCCTCATTTGACTTGAGCGTCGGAGAGCCAAACTGGGAATCACCCCCAGTTCCCCCAACTTGGCCTTCTGACTGTTATCTATGTGTTTGTCCTAGCAGGTAGAACCCCCATCTTTTCCGGCAATCTTCCAGCGGTTTCCTTACCTGAACAAATTCTAAAGTGATTGGACTCTGTACCCCGTATTCCGACCCATCATATATATTATATATTTTAATTTATAATATGGATTTTGTTATATGTATTTTAATATATATTACACTTGTATTAATAATATATATGTGTGTGTGTATATATATTATAAAATATAATATACTTATATATATTATAAAACATAATATACATGTATAATATACGTGTATATATTATGTATACGCACGTACATATATTATTGTAATACATATATTATATATAATACCCATCATATATATTATATATTTTAATTTATAATATGGATTTTGTTATATGTATTTTAATATATATTACACTTGTATTAATAATATATATGTGTGTGTGTATATATATTATAAAATATAATATACTTATATATATTATAAAACATAATATACATGTATAATATACGTGTATATATTATGTATACGCACGTACATATATTATTGTAATGCATATATTATATATAATATAAAATACACGTATATATATTATATATAACGGATATATACGTGTTTATATTATAAAATATAGTTTACGTGTATATATAATATATACATAGTTACATGTATTTTAATATATACGCGTATTATAAGTTATATATTATACACATGTATTAACAATATATATTTTGTTATATATTATATATTTGTATTTTTGAATTACTGATTAAATACATATTCTTTTATATAAAAATATACAAATTACAAACATTTTATAAATTTTAGGAACTAATATGAATGCCTTTATGTTTTAATTAAGTTAAAAAATTTAAAATTATAAATTTTCTATATAATTAAAAATTAAAATGAATATATTATATAATATATCATTAACGAAATTTAAATTAAAATCAAAACTCAAAAAAAAAAAAAATAAAAGGAAAAAAGAAAGAAAACCTTGACAAAAAAAAATTATTTTTTATATTATATAAAGGCACTTTTAATTTATATATATATTATAAATTAAAATATATAATATATACGTGTATTACATATTATATAAAATATAATACTTATATTATATATAATAAATATATGTATAATATATGTATATGTGTGTGTGATATATATAATAAATATATAATATATCAAATTAATAGATGAACAAAAAAAAAAAAAAAAAAAAATTTAACGGATGAACAGTGACTTCCGTCTGTTTTTGGACGGAAGTCCTTAAAATGACAAAAAAAAAATTACTATAGGACTAAAAAAATCACTTTTGAAAACCTCGGGACCAAAAGTGAAAACGGCCTTATAGTGTGGGACTAAAAATGCAATTTGCTCTATATTATATATATATATATATGTATATATATATATATATATATATATATTGATTCCGTACATGTTCACAATACTAATAAAACATTTGTCAATATGAGTTGGTCCAAATGGTTAATGGATTCATTCTCTAAAATAATGATTCAGCTTCAAATTCCACTTGCAAGTGTGTGTTACAATAATAATCAATACCAATAAAAACATTTGAACTGAAAATTATCTCTACACAACTTGCGAATTATCAAGTTCAAAAGATTAATACAATCAAAAGATTAATATGAAAAAAAAATACTAAAAATGTGAAGTATAAATACATAAAAATATGATAAAATATACCCCGAAATTTCTCTTGCATACGAGTAAAGATGCCATATATTATCAAGTATGAGAGACGGCTTAGAGGACATTAATTTTAAACAAAACAAAACATATTATATAAAATAACAAATAAGCTCGGTTTGTCAGACTCACGAGCTGGCTCAGCTCGTTTGCGACTAGCACTCGAAAATTAAGTGTAGACTAAAATTATAAATATTGTTTTGTTTGGGACTAAAGTGCAATTTTCATATTTTGGTTACTTACCTGAAGAAATAAGAAAGACAAAGATGAAAGAACTAAGTGGGAGATATTCATAGCATTCTTCAATCTCTTCCGAAATCGGTTCAGAAATTTTTCTTCACTGATAGCGTTATGGTGGATTGTTGCGACGGAACCCTTTCTTGTACTGAATTCTACGTCGCCGCTTGCACCTTTGCCGAGCAATGGAGAAAATTCAACTCCTCTCTTCCTCAATGGTCATGGCGTCCTTCTACAAAACGACCCTGGATTTCCCATTCTAACCAAGTAAAATTCTACGTTGTTCTTCAATTATTTATGGCGTATTTCCGCTAAATGCTAATTGTATTGATTTCGTCCTTTTTCTGATTTTCTTTCTTGAAGGAGGGGTATTTATCTTTGGAAAGTGTGATTCTTCCCAGGTTATTTGAGGTGGGTTTCTCTTTTGGCAGACGTATTTCAGTTATATGAAAATTATGAACTGAAATTAGTTGAATTTTTAATGTTTGTTTCAAAGAAAAGCTGGTGATCTTTGTGTACTTAGAGTATTTCGTTTTGTAGGAAGGTCATCAAGAAGGTGAGGAGATTGAGCTAGAAGAGTGCAGTATTGGATATGAGGATGACTTCGTTGATAATGCCGTAGTGGTAAGCATCTCTTCCTTTTCTGATTTTGCTGGGACATTGTAAAATTTGGGATATCTGTCTAATAGGCTAGAACGATTGGTATTACTGTTATAATAGCTTTGAAGAAGTTTAAATCCTAAAGAGCTCATCCCTTGGCTGCTGAAACACTTCTTATTCCAGATTGTTATAATTGATTACATGGAAGAATATGGTATTCTTGAACATGGATAAGTTGAAAGCACCCTATAGGAAGTTATGCAGTTTCGAAGGAACTCTTGATTGGAAAAGTGATACGCAGTATGAAAATGTTTATTCACTTTTTTGGAAGAACTAATTTTCAGAGACATCCATATAGTTAATCAATGCTGCGATACTTGGGTGGGTGGGTGGGTGGGCGGGCGGGGAAAAAAGAATATTATTTTTTGGTGTTTTTTTTTTTTTTTTGGAATTCATGCATCCTGTGGGCATGTATATTGGCCTAGTTGGCTGAAGCCGCGAAACCTAGTTGGTTGTATGATGTACTTCATTTGTCGTTAACTCACTTCACTTTATCACATATCTAAATCTTAAACTTGTATTGATTGAGACATTTGGATCATCTGAGAGAATGCCATTTACTGGTATATTTCTATTGATGAGTGATGTGGTTCTACTTTTATTCTCAAAAATCGAAAATTGAAGTGAATGATTTGAGGAAACTCTGAAGATATTTTCAGAGATCTGGTTGATTTACCTAAAAGTTGCCAACATTTGGTATTAACGGCTATTATGAGTGTGACAAGTGGATAGACTCAGCAGATGCAGCAGAAAGAGAACCTTATGAACATAATTTCAATTTGATATGATTAAAAGAAAACGTTTCGCTTTTATAATTCTTGACATCGCTTAGCACTATGCCACGTGCATTTAATGACATTGAGGTGCTTTGGCTTTACTATGAGTAATTTCAAATGCATCATTATTTTAATGTCTTCATTGGTTTAATACCTTACTTTCTGAAGCAAATCACTCCGTATGAAGAAGAACCATTTTTAGATATTCTCCTCATTTTGTTTCACAAGTGGCATTTCACATGTTAAATCACGTTGGGCTTATAGTTAAGAAGAAATAACTGTGTCTGAAATGAACTAGATAAATGTTAAATTGACATTTGAGAGGGCTCTTAATGATAGAGTGTTCATACCATTTTGTAGTCTTAACTTACTCTTATCTTGGTTAAATAATATATCTTATTATTCTTATTGACCAAAATCCAGATTCCAACATACATAGCAACATAGCACAATTGCTTTGCACTCCTATTGTCGTTATTAATTAAAAATTCCTCAAGCTCTAAACATGTCTTGAGAAGTTACATCTCTGGATTCAGGTGGCCTGAGCTGAAATATATTTGTCCTAAAAAATTTTCATCTGCCCATTAACAGATTAGTGGTTTTGTAAAGTAATTTATCTACATAATCTAATTGAAAAGGAATTTATTCATTTATTTGCCTTGTGCTTTCCTTTTGCCTTCTAGGTTCATAACCATGGTCATGGAGCACACCGCTACGACTTCCATGCTGTATATAGTGCCTCTTATAGGGTTCCAGTGCTATATTTTCGTGCTTACTGCAACGGCAAGTTGACCCTTTGTTGCTTGGTGCATCTAACTAAACTCAATTTAGTAATTGCTGATCTTGACAAGAAATAGAAAATAAAATAATATAGTTAGGTCCGTAGACCATTAATTGTTTAATTCTTGCTTTTATGCATTTAACTTGGAATAAACCGGCAATTATACAGAATATGGCTTTAGTAGTTATATCTGTTAGGCATGAACATGTGAGAAGTTACTAAATCAGCTTCGTTAATAATTTATGTTTGCAACTCTGCAGATGGGCAGCCTCTATCATTAGAGGACATTGAGAAAGATATCCCAGTTAACTCAGCACAACTACTAGCCAAATCCAAGTGGACATTTATGACTCAAGAGGTTATTTCCTCTTCTTCCCTCTTTATGTTGATTCAGTTGGACCAAATTTCGTCATTGTCAAATATCGATGTCTATCATGAAATTCTTGGCCGCATTTGGATCTGCATTGAATTTAATTTTTACGTCATTGAAAAGCAGAAGTCACCTTTTACTTGATTTATTATATTGCTAAGCTTCTTGAAATATTTATTTTGCAGAGAACCTCATTTTCCATACAGTTTTGACCGATAATGTTAAATGTGGTTTTATATAACTTTTGATATATAAAATTGACACATTGGTGGATATCAATTTTAGGAGCACCCAGAGTTAAATCGACCGTGGTATACATTGCATCCTTGTGGGACAAGTGAATGGATGAAGCTTCTTTTAAATACTGATGCTTCGGTTGCTCAAGGTAGAATACCTGTCGAAAAGTATCTTGTTTCGTGGTTCTCCGTAGTTGGACAGGTCTTTGGTCTTAAAACACCTTGTGAGATGCTCAATGTTGAAGGTACATAGTAAACTTGTTTGTTCAAACATTCTTGTATTTATTAATGGTGAACCTTAATATTTTCTTCCTAAGTCGGACCTGTCTGATTTATCTGGATGTGGCTTAATTCTCTGAGTTTTGAATGGCTTCAGTAAATTAGAAACAAGCATATAAAAAGACCAACTTCTAGCATCAATTTCTAACTTTTTTTGGGTTATTTTCGTAAAATAAATAAAAGTTTGTGTAATCTAATAACAGTGCTTCTCAACTTTTCGTTCCAAACACTCAATTGCATCTATTCAACTCCTAACTTGTTTATCCAAACACACCACTTCTGCTGCACCTGTTAACAACTTTAGTTTATAATTCTACTTCTACTTCTGCAAGAGTACAATCTTTTGCAAATATTCTCATAATAAACCATCCAGTTCTCTTTACACCAACTGCACACAATTGAACCTTTGTTGAATCTTCTATTGAGAAAAAACTGCTTTTGCCGCTAGGGCTAGTCCACTACTGAATGATTATGATACGCCATCTCGATAGACTCAGGCCAATCAGCTTATATTATAGAATGATGATATTTAGAACCAAGATCCTTCAAGACTTTCTACAAACATACATCTCTCTCTCTGGAGGCTAAAGCTCTCCTAAAACAAATTGCAATTTATCGACATCTCTGTAGTATAAGCATTCTATGCGTAAAGCCACTGTCATGCTACAGGTTCTATGCTTTGAAAATCTCTCTGTAATTTAGCAATGTCTGCCTTGAAAGCTGTATCTTTCACATCCATCCGATTAAAACAAGCAAGGAACTCTTTGTTTCCATCAGCCCCCTTGAGGGGTGAGTTGACCCACCCTTTGCACCCGAATCCAAAATCTTGTACGCCATTTATGATCTTTTCAAGAACCTAAACGCCGAATACAAAATAGAAGGAACACATGTTAGCAGATACCCAGTAATCTTTCAGTTGTTTACTTATCAGTTCCAAGAAGCAGGATGTACATTCAGCTTTATCATTTATACAAAGTGGTTCGTCTATCTAGAAAGTAAAACGCAACTATCCTGATTGCAGTTAACAAAATGTGAAATGAATGTACAAATATGAATTTGGTGATGGAGCACTAGAATCAATATAACAACATCCAATCTAACTCTTCTATGATCCGGGATGGAGCCAGGATCTTGGAGAGGGAGGATGGGGAGGGTGCGAGATTGAATAGGGGACAAAATGATTTGGGAGGGCTAAGCCCCTGTTTGGCTCCATCCCTGTTTACGACTAAGCACATATCAAGAATGTAAATCATGTGGCTTCACAGAGTATGATCAAACAAATACTGCAAGAATGCAGTATAGAAATCAAGTAAACTCATACCTCTTTATGAACTGAGGGATCTCTAACAATACCACCACCTCCAACCTGAAAGAAAATTGAAATTTAGACATAGTGGGTAAGATCTCAGCAAAACATCTTAAAGACACATGATTTTGGATAACTTGAGCAATTAAAGTTTTATGAATTCGATCCCATAACTAATTATCCACATCAAACTAAAATAAAGCAATGAGCAGATGAAAAGTATTACAGCAAACATGAGATATGATACTCGTACGTACTTGTGATCTGTGTGCCTCAAATTGAGGTTTAATCAGAGTAACTAGCAAAGCATCATTCTTCATCACATTAACAACAGCAGGCATTACCTGCAAATTTGAAGGACTCAACCGTACATCTAAGTAAAGAATTACTCGATTGAGAAAAAAAGAAAACTGTTGGCGAAAGATGACAATTGATTTACATTTTTTATTAAAAAAAAGAAGGTAAAAGCAATGGTGGAAGCAAAAAAGGGCAAAAGTGTGCATAACTTACTGTTAGTATGGAAATAAAGGAAAGGTCCAAAGTGACAATATCAACCTTCTGTGGGAGCTGAGAAAGATATCTCAAGTTTGTCCTTTCAATAACACTTACACGGTCATCTCGACGTATTTTGTCCGCCACCTAAACAGAAAAAAGAATTAACAGCCATATGATTAACACAAGAATAGATATTCTAATTTCTTGCTTCTGAATATGGCTTACTGAAAGAAACTGATGTCCTGATTCAACATCAATCTCATTCATAGCTTTCTAAGAATTTATTTTCTAGGCCATGTCATTAAGAACTAGATAATATTTTTCAGAAATGTCCTAAAGATTCTCGTCTCTCAAACTAAAATATCGTAGAGCATTTTATCCTTAGACATTCTTTTGATCTTAAATGGCCTTCTAGCATAGGCTAAAATGGTTTCAAAAAATGTGCTTATATCACTAGCACAAGATGCATACATGGAATGTTTTGACCAAGACTACCATATGACTAGGGAAAAAAAAAAATGCTGTTATTGGGGGCGCTTCAGAGAGAAGTTACGGTAGTGAAAAGTTGTAGTAGTAAAAGTGACAAGTGTTGGGGACAAAAAAGTGAAAAACTAAAGAAGAAACCGTTTGAGAAGCATTTTTATTAGATTAAACAATCTTTCATTTATTCACAAAAATAACCTAGAAGCTTGACGCAAAAACTAAATTTGGTTAATGCTAAAAATAAGTAGAAGCTAATTTTCCACACACTCCCAAAGTGCTTAAAAAAAAAAAAAAACAAAGAGCACAATGCACTGTTTTTCAGAGTTTGTAAGCACTCCTTGTACTAAAATGAGATCAAACAACAATTTCATTATCAAAAATCTCCAAAGAATTTCAGCATCATTGAGAAAACCCAATATTTGTCAAGATTTTCTATTCTTAACCAATGGCAGTAGGATAGTACATTTTTCATGTCTCCAATGATGACATAAGTAGCTATAGCTATTGCAAAATGACAATCAAAACAGTCTCTTCTTGAAAAGATTCTAGTTCTAAACCCGTACCTGTCCATATCCCACATCGACACCATAGACAAACGAAGCACCATACTGAAGCAAGCAATCTGTGAATCCACCGGTGGAGAGTCCTGAATCGAGAGCCACTTTTCCAGTAACATCAATCTCTAACTGTTCTATAGCAGCCTCCAACTTGTGTCCTGCTCTGTGAATTATACACAGCCATTAGCCAGACGTGAAGTATGGCAAAATCCCACACAAAATAAGATTAATATAAAATTAATGTAAAATGGAGAAAAGATATGGGCCGTTTCGAGAGTAATCACCTACATACGTATTTGGGAACTTCAGCCTTGATCTCCACTACAGATTTATCAGAAACAGGAGTTCCAGATTTATTTACCACTTTACCATCAACCAATACTTTGCCTGAAAAATGAATGATACACAGCAATAGAAATCCTATGATATTTAACATTCTTTCTCAACATCCTCAAACAATATTGATAAAGATAGAAAGGTACCCTGCACGATCCACGACTGAATGAATGTTCGACTATATTGCTGAAATCTTTCTAGACATACTTCATCAAGTCTTCTTTTCCTAAACAAATGAAGAATGTTGTGATATCCATGGTAGCAGTATGTTAGTAATACTATCTCAGAGAAGATGGTTGAAATTACTTTCTGTGTACTTTAACTTTCTCCGAACTGGCAGCTATACTCCTTATAGGCTGATGGAAAGGGGCCTTGACCCACCTTGCTGATTAACAACAATAGAAGCAATCAAATCCACAGCCCAGAAAAAAAAAAGAATCAAAACCAAACAATAAACATATCTGTGCCACACACATATGGGCAAAGTCACAAGTTTATCAGCTCTGCAAGAGGCTGAGAGGATTACATCACAAACAGATATCTTAACATTGCATTCTATTCATCAAGATTAAAACTTCAGCACACTTTTCTACACAGGCAACACTTCTTTAGGCCCACTTGCCAGTTCCCACAAGTACACCCAACTTGGGTAATAGACCACAAGAACGAGTACAAAACTACATGTAAACATTAACAGACGGAGATTCATATATCTTTTACGGTGAATGGGAGAAGCAAGTGGTACCAGAGAGCAGGGGAAACTTGGAGAACTTAGGAGAGAACACATTGCCGTAACTGGAACCCGAAGCACCCAAAAAGAGTGATGTAGGAGTTCTCAGAATCTGCTGCAGCGCCATTTTTTGCATTTCTTGAGTCTTGAATTCGGAATTATTATGAGCACAATTCAGAAAATCCCTCTAAGGAACATTATTCTGAACAAAGAGTTGGAATTGGTCTGACAGACGGGAGATAGATTTTTTTGATGGTTTATGGAAAAAAAGAAAAAAGAGAAGAAGAAAAGGAAAAAGAAATGAAATAAGTGTAGGTTTTTTGGTTTTGGGCCAGTACGTGAGCCCAATAACTAAACAGAAAGGCCCGTTTCTGCATTACAAAATAACAATCATCATCGACTAGACCACTACTATATTCTTTATATATTATTATTATTACAGTATCATGATTGATATGCATGAATGGATGAGATAGGAAAAAAATAACTTTATAATGAAATAAATTTATTATAGCACTGTTATGATTGATATGTCAAGTAATAAACTTAAAAATAAAACAAAAATTTTAAACTTATTTAATTAATAATAATAATAATAATAATAATAATAATAATAATAATAATAATAATGATTAAGTATATGATTAAAAATATTTTTATATTAGATATACATTTTAAATTTTTCATTTGAGAAATAATATATTTTCATATGTAAATATATTGTTACTATATATATATATATATATATATATATATATATATATATATATATATATATTATTTCCATGTTCATGTATAAATTATGTATCAATTATTTATTTTAATATATTACTTGACATTTAAAAATAAATTTTAATAAAAATATCAAAATTCGTTCCTTTTAGAATATTTGAATTTATAAAATTTTATAAATAAAATAATATATTAAACATGTTTTTAAATATATAATATATTTATATTTATATGTATTTAATATAATTTATTAAATTTTCAACGTGATTAATAGTATTTAATTTTTATTTATGAAAATAATAAAATATAATATACATTTAACAAATATGTGACAACAATATAAAAGTAATAATAAATTTTGAACGTTGAGAATGACCAATACCGTGGGGCCCCAAAGGAATGGGTAATCTCATACTTGTAGGAATGAGTATTACCGTGAGAATGAGCATTCTTAATCATGTTTTGTATCAATGAAGGGTTTAGGAATGGATATGATAATGTCAATTCCATTCTCACTCCATTACATCATACCAATCATGCCGTATATATATAAAAGTCGTCTTCGTTGTCCGGTTGTACACTAAATGCGAAGTAGGTGATTTTTTCCCTTAAAACAAAACGACTTGTTTTCCCTAACGTGCCCCCTTTTTTCCCACAAATTTCATCTTTCTTCTCCATCAGATTTCCTTGCACAACTTTTCTCCTTCTACAAATTTCTCCTTCCACATATTTCCATGCACAAAGTTGTTTTTGTTTTAATCTTAATCTTAAACGTGTCTTCTCCTCATAATCATCCTCTGCAATTTTGAAAATCCAAAATTTGTACATAACCCTAATCTTACAACTTTATCAAACCTTTAATTATTTTTTCCCTATCAAAAACCTATTATATATATATGAGTTTTCCAATATCAGATAGTCGGTGCTTCTTTGCTGGAGTTTTCTAGTGATTATTGATTGATTTTCTTGCATTTTTTTGTTTGAGATTTTCAATTCCTTTTTTCGTTTAACGTACAATGTTGATATCTTGTGGGTTAGGTTCAGATTTTGCTTCTGCTTTTAAATGAAATTTGATTGTTGGGAAATGGACTGAAAGTGAAACTGATGATCAATGAGAAGTGTGTATCGGGAATTTTGGAGCTCCTGATGTTGAAATTTGACTAACCCATTTAGTTTTTGTTGTTAATTAGAGTTTGGACAAGACTGTTTTTCTATTCTTTTGTGAATTAATATTTATGTTAAATGGAATTTGTGTCTTCATTTGAGTAGAGTTTATCTAATAAATTTTTATGGGCAAGTGGGGATTTTGAATAGTGATTGGCTAGACAAAGTTGATATCTTGTGCCTTAGGATGTTGGATACAAATTTGGCTTCTGGTTTTATTTTTTCTTTCTTTTTTCTTCTCAATCTTTATCTATTTATTTTGAAGAGAAAACATGTGGGATGTGTTGGCAATATCTTGTAAATATGGCAAGGGATTCAAATTGATTTCTTTCCCGTATTAGGGGATGTAATTAGGGCCAGGATTAGGGGCTTCACCCTATTAATACCGTATTGTAATTATATGTCGGTACACAGAAAATAAAGATGAATTCAAGTTTTTTCTCCCAAACTTCATTCTTTATATTCAACATGGTATCAGAGCGGGTTTCGATTCAGTAACGAATCGAACACCTTGCTTCTTCATTTACCAATGGAATCACCCTAAAAAACGAGTCAATTGCCGGCCGAGTTTCTCGCCCAAATGGCCGAACTTCTCAGGCACAAGCAACCCGAGCAACTCGCTCAAACAACAATCAACGTCAAACTCAATGACAACAACTATGCAGTTTGGTCAAGGACTGTTCAGTTAGTACTACTTGGCCGAGGAAGAACAGGGTACATAACTGGAAAAATTGTACCTCCTGAATCCGACGATGTTGGCTATGAGGCTTGGGAACAGACAGATGGGGCTGTTCGGAGTCTCATTCTTAATTCAATGGAACCCGAGATTGCTGCCCAATTTATCCTTTGCTCTAATGCGAAGGAATTATGGGACGAGATTGAAGCCACCTACCACGATGGGGGTGACAAACTGAAACTTTACGAACTGAAACAACGAGCATATCAAACCAACCAAAGTGATATGACCGTTGATCAATATTATAGAACCATCCAGGGAATCTGGAAAGAGATCGACTATCGTCGACCCCAGACGATGAAGTGTACCGAGGACAGGAAAACCTACAACCTGGAGAAACAAGAAGATCGGGTTTTCGCGTTCCTCTGGGGATTGCACGAAAAATTCGATCCAATAAAAAGAGATCTACTCCGAGCACCAACACCGCCCACTCTAGAAGAGGCATATAATGCCGTTCGCAGGGAGGACCACCGCCTCTTGGCCATGAACGAACCAAAATCCGGCGGGAGTGGAATGGTTGCAAAGATGCGGTCAGAAGCTCCTTCATCATCCCGCGATAGGGGACGGAAAGCTGGTAGCGGCGCCGGGACTGGGACTCCGAAATGTTCCGTGTGCGACGGAACAAGACATACTAAGGAGACGTGTTTCGAATTGATAGGGTATCCAGACTGGTGGGCCGACCATATGGCGAGGAAAAAGGCCTCAAACCGCTGCAGCGGCGACGGCGGCACCACTGGGCCACCAGCCGAGAAGACAAATCCCGCGGCGGGGTTGAATGACGGACAGGGAAGGGTGGCGGCGATTCTCCATATGGTAAGAAAATGGATATAGCGGCTGCTGAGAGAGACGAGAATGGTAAGAAACCTTCATTTCCAACCCTAAGTCCCAAAGTTAATGGGCCTCCTCAAATTAAATCTTTAATTGATTATGGGCCTGAAATGAAAGACTTAATTATTGAAAAACATGGGGCACCGGACGGACTTATGGGGGCCAAGAGGTTACTGGGCCGAAATATATTTGCAAAGGTTGGGCAAGGAATGAATTTTATGCAGGCGTCCAACTCAATCTCAGAAACTGGGTGGCTCATTGACAGTGGGGCCACTGATCATATGACTAATGAGGCTCATGATATTCAAACTTCTACAGTCTCACGACGAGACTCTGTTATGAATGCAAATGGTCTCTCTTACCCAGTCACAGGGGCAGGAAACATTACATTATCTGAAAAATTGAACTTATCTAATTGTCTTGTAGTACCGTCACTCACTAATAAAATTCTTTCTGTCAGTCAGCTCACAAAAGAATTAAACTGCAAGGTACTAATGTTTCTATCGTTTTGCCTCTTTCAGGATATTCGTACGGGGGCGATCATTGGGCGTGGTATTGAGAGAGACGGGTTGTACTACATTGAGGACATCTCACAAACTGGCTCACTTCATTTGGCTCAGGGTAGCAGTAACAAGCAAATATGGTTATGGCATCGCAGATTGGGGCACCCCTCTTTTCAGTATTTGAGACAATTATTTCCAAGCTTAGTTTCAGAGTCAAGTTCGTTACATTGTGATACTAGTGTACTTGCAAAAAGTCATCGAAACACTTATCCAAGTTCCAGAAATAAAACAAATCGACCTTTTGAATTGATCCATTCGGATGTTTGGGGGCCTGTTCCAAGTCATGTTAACTCTAAGTTTCGATGGTTTCTGCTTCTGATTGATGATTGCACCAGATTCACCTGGGTATATTTTTTGAAACACAAATCGGACGTTCCACAAACAATCAAGGATTTCTTTCAACTCATTAAAACCCAGTTTTCTGCGTCAATCAAAGTGCTTCGCACCGACAATTGGGGGGAGTTTGTAAACCAGAATCTTCAAAGCTTCTTCTCCCAACACGGTGTCATTCATGAAACCACCTGTCCCCACACCCCGCAACAGAATGGTGTAGCTGAAAGGAAGAACCGATTTATATTGGAGAGTGCAAGGGCTTTGCTCTTTGAGGCTCACGTTCCTACTTCATATTGGACCAACGCCGTGTCAACAACTGTCTATGTCATGAACCGCATCCCCACACGTGTTTTGGAGTACGGTGCTCCCTTGGACACTCTCAGGAAGTATCACTCCATCCCTTCCATCCTCCAACTTCAACTTCGGGTCTTCGGCTGTGTGGCCTTTGTACATACTCCCAAGCTCCTTCGGACGAAATTAGACCCATGCTCTGTACGCTGCGTCTTTCTGGGCTTTAACTCTACCCAAAAAGGTTACCACTGCTATGATCCGGTCACCAATCGACATTACACCACGATGGATGTGGACTTCCTCGAAACAGAATACTATTTCACCAAACCCAATGCACCCCTTCAGGGGGAGAATAGTACACAGGAAGGGCTGAATTGGATGTGCGAATGGTTAGAACCAGTACATGAGTACAATCCCACTGTACAACCAGAAGCTTCATCCCCGACTCCGTCTCTCTCAACCACGACACCAGAGGAACCCCTATCGGATATCCCTGAGGTAAGTGCTCCGAACTCTCCTGTTTCATTTCCCAATACATATACTCTACCTACTCGACGGAACAGGGGAATTCCACCAAACAGGTACAGTCCAGAGAGGATAAGCAAGAGCAGATATCCGGTAACTCATCATCTATCTGGATGTTCGCCCCCACTGCAGGGCTTCATCCACTCCCTATACTCTCATCAGATCCCCAAAACGGTTGAGGAGGCCCTGAATAATCCACTATGGAAACAGGCAATGGATAATGAAATTGAAGCACTGGACAAGAACAACACTTGGGAAATCTGCCCGTTGCCAATGGGAAAGAAAGCAGTAGGTTGCAAGTGGGTTTACACCATCAAACACAAGATGGATGGGACCATCGAGAGGTACAAAGCCCGGATGGTAGCCAAGGGATACTCACAGACGTACGGGATAGATTATTTGGAGACTTTTTCTCCAGTAGCCAAATTGGACACCATTCGGGTTCTGTTATCCATAGCTGCCAATTATGGGTGGCCCTTGCAGCAATTTGACGTAAAAAATGCTTTCTTACACGGGGACCTTGAGGAAGAAGTTTATATGGACCTCCCACCAGGGTTCCAGGAGAACGGGAGCCAGCACACTGTGTGCAGATTAAAACGGTCCCTGTACGGACTCAAACAATCACCAAGAGCGTGGTTCGGCAAGTTCACCACACCGATGAATCGATACGGGTATGTCCAGAGCAATTCAGACCACACTTTATTCATCAAGAAAAGGAATGGACTCATCACCCTCTTAATTATCTATGTTGACGATATGGTGATTATTGGAGATGACACTGAAGAGATAGCCGATCTCCAGAAGAATCTGTCACAGGAGTTCGAAATGAAGGATTTTGGGAAGTTGAGATATTTCCTTGGCATTGAGGTAATGAGATCGGACAGAGGCATCTTCATCTCACAAAAGAAATACATATTCGATCTCCTAACAGAAGTCGGGCTCCTTGACTGCAAACCAGCAGATACCCCCATGGCCCAGAATCACCAGTTGGGAATGTTTCAAGACCAAACACCTGCCGACAAAAACCGATATCAGAGACTTGTGGGCAAACTGATCTATTTATCCCACACAAGGCCAGACATTGCCTACGCCGTCAGCGTAGTAAGCCAGTTTATGCATAACCCCAGCAAGCAGCATATGGATGCCGTTTTTAGGATTCTGAGATATTTGAAATCCTCTCCGGGAAAAGGCCTCATGTTTGGTCGAAACGGGCACACCCGAATCACTGCCCATACGGACCCTGATTGGGCAGGAAGCGTCACAGACAGGCGATCTACCTCCGGGTACTTCACCTTTGTAGGAGGTAACTTGGTAACTTGGCGGAGCAAGAAACAGAAGGTGGTGGCACTCTCAAGTGCTGAGGCGGAGTTTCGGGGAATAGCTCGTGGCATTACTGAAGTCCTATGGATAAGAAAACTCCTAACAGAAATAGGCCTTCCTCCAGAAGAAAGCGTGGATCTCTACTGCGATAACAAGGCCGCTATCAGTATCTCTCACAACCCAGTACAGCATGACCGAACTAAACATGTGGAGATCGACCGAGACTTCATCAAGGAAAAAATAGACTCCGGCATAGTCAAGCTTCCGTTTATCAAATCAGAGGACCAATTCGCAGATGTCCTAACCAAAGCTGTTAGCAGCCAGAACTTTCATAGTTTAATGACCAAGTTGAACATGGTCGAACCCCACGATCCAACTTGAGGGGGAGTGTTGGCAATATCTTGTAAATATGGCAAGGGATTCAAATTGATTTCTTTCCCGTATTAGGGGATGTAATTAGGGCCAGGATTAGGGGCTTCACCCTATTAATACTGTATTGTAATTATATGTCGGTACATAGAAAATAAAGATGAATTCAAGTTTTTTCTCCCAAACTTCATTCTTTATATTCAATAGGATACGGCATGCGGGTAGGAGGTTGTGTTGAATATTTTATTCTTTGTGAAATTATATGTATAGTCCTAATTAACGTCTATGTATACATAAAACCTTATGAAGTTTGCTCAAAATCTAAGGGAAAAAAAGGGGGAAAAACTCTTTGTCTTCTTGAATCCCGTAATCCTTGAAACAAAGAAATTCAACACATTGAGACTTTGTTTAATTTCAAAGTATATCCAACAGTCTAAGCAGATGAGGCAGATTCCGTAGTGCCAAGTATATTACTCCATGTTAATAGTTGTATCACAACCATAACATGTATATACTTGGTTATAATTTATTTCTTTTATCAACTTAATCTAATAGGATATGAGATGGAATTATTAAATTTATGCTACTTTTTCAGGTATAGGTGAATAATTGAATGTGATGCAAGTGGAGGCTGAATTAGATACAAAATCTTATAACCATTGTGGTTTAGTTTTCATTTGAGTGTTCTTTCGAATATGAAAAGGAGGAGTGGTGTTATGGATAGCGTTATTGACAGGAGGAGTAGTGTGTGTAATATCAGTAGAACCTGTAGGTGTAGTTTATGCTTTTGCATGACAGTGTAAATATAAAATTAAATTAGATACTTATCAAGCTTTTTTGATATTATAGTTAGTAATATAACTATTATTTATATTAACAGACATAGGTTACCGCTTATTGCACGATTAACTAAACTAGTATATATATATTGCACACAACACAAAGTGGCCACAGGGATACGAACCCTTTAACCACTGGAGAAAAAACTTGGGTCATTGCACTGAAGAAAGAACTCTTTAACCACTTGAATCAACCTCCATTGACATATTCTTTATAGTTTATTACGATGATTATGAATACTCTCCTAAAATTTAAGAAATTTTTATAATTAAAAAATTATAAAAAAATATCATATTTTATGTAATTTTTGCAATTTTTCATTTTTGAATATTTTTAATAATTTCTCAAACGTATAAATTTTTTTTTCATAATTTGATTAACGAAAATTATAGTTGGGGATGAACGGTATAATAGAGAAGACTAGAAAACTAATTTTAAACATAGTCAACACGTCAATTTCTTTGACTATGAGCTAAGCAGAGTAATTGAACGTCGTTTCATAGATCGACTTCATTCGAACACACTCACCAAAATGTAGAACAAATAGAATAGTTGGGTTAAGGGCGATTGAGCCAAAATATGGTGTCGGAAGAGTCGAGCTATAATCCTGGACCGACCACTTAGAATTTGTAAAGGGAAGAAGCTACTGTCGGGTTGAGTCCCTAAAAAGGAGAAGAAAATGTAAGCTCGAGGCCAACTCAGGACTGGAGGGGGTGATGTACGGGGTTGGCACTCCGATTAGCAGCGTAATAAATGTGGTCGTTGGAAGTTGTTACCTGGGGTGTAAATGAAAAGTATTTATACTTGGTGAAGTAATGATGAGCTCGGACGATGTGTGGGTGTCTCAAGCTGACAGCTGCCCCACTACAAGGGTGTATTTAATGCATGGTCGGCCACTTCCTTAGGGAACTGCTAGTGACCACGTGGCTTTCTAGGTCGAGGAGAGGTCGAGTAGCATAGTTGGTTTGTGAAGGGTCGACTGCGGAGTTGAGTACTTCAGATATGAAGGTGAGAAAGGGGTATTCTCGATGTGGAGGTCGAAGAGAAGGTGTATCGAGCTGATCTCTATTCCACGTGTCAGACGTGTATTTGTCCACCAACTTAGTGAGTCCATGCCACATCGTTAGCCTCCCAAAACGTCACCAATTAGGGTTGATGTGGTGGCGACGTTTCAAATTCCTAGGAGGAACCCAATGTTGCATCGTTTGTGTGACACCCCGACTTTTCAGCTGTCCAGGTATGTCGTCGCGAGTAAGCTAAGTGTGCTTTTAAATTATCTAATTATGCAATTATGTGCTTATTATAATGTTTATATGTTATACTTGATTTATATGAATTATTTGTTAAGTGTTTTATTTGAAATTTTGAACGTTTAGCCCCCGTTTGACCCCATTTTTAATTTGTTTGACCCCGTACCTATTTCCGATTTTTGTAAAAACTTGATATGCATGATATTTATATGTTATGAATTCGTTTATGTGCTTGTTTTATGTTTTAGAACTCGTTTGTTGTGGTGTTTGACCATTTATTTGTTTTGGGGACTCGAGGGCTTAACGGAGTTTTAGTGCACCTTGTGTTCCGGACGGCATATCTTGAGATCGGGAATTTGGATTTGAATTCCGGGAGCAGCTATAGACTCGTAACAAAATTCCAAAGCCATGGAACTAAGCCTTGTATTTTTCTAAGCCCGTTTGAAACTCCGAAACTTGTCCGAAATGTGAGCCTCGTGCAGCTTTGACGATTTTAGCCATAACTATCTCGTTTCTTAACCAAATGACCCGATTCTTGAACCCATATTTTCCTAAATTAAAACCCTACCCAACCCTTATTCCCTTATTCAGAATATCAGTCAAGAAATAAGAGGGAAAACACAAAGAAAAGGGAGAAGAGAAAGGGATTTTGCTACTATTCACCCAAGGTCGATTTTGGGCTCGTTCGACCTTCGTTCTTCACCGAATCGAAGAGATAACCATATATTCTTGTTTTCCGCATCTTGATACAACTTTTAAGCCTTGAATCTTTGATTTTCAGCATGATTTGGGCATGGTATGAACATATGTGTGAATAGTTACGGGTTTGAAGAGATTTGTGGATTTCTTGCTCGTTTTTGCTTCGATTCTTGATCCGTGAAGTGCTATGTGATCCTTGATGAGTCCTTGATCTATTTCTAGTCTTGAATTTGATTTTTATGTTGTGTGGAGAGATCCACCATTGATGAACCCTTGAGATATTTGAAGCTTTTGTGAATGGATCTTGAACTCTTTGCCTTGCCGGTTTGTTGTGTGCTTCGTGTGGCCTTTCTTGCTTCAATTTCCTACCTTAAATTATTGTGTGGCTGATATATTTCCTTGCCCTGAGTTGCTGCTGTTCTTCCCTGCTTTCCCCTGTATGAAAACGCTGCTGCTGCACTTCGATTTTTGGAGAAGACAAGGCAACACGGCCGTGCCCATTTTGAATTGTTTTTTGACACGTCCGTGTTAGAGTCTCGTTAGGGCCTGAAAATTTTATTTGTTAATCGGACACGGCTGTGTCCATTTTGTGAAGAAACTTGACACGACCATGTCATGTGAGTACAGCGGCGGCGGGTGTTTGTTTTGTGCTTTTGATGCTTTTCATTACGTTTTGTTGCTTCTTTTATGACTTGTATGAAATTTAACATGTTATATTATGTGTTAAGTTGAATGTTTTGAATTTAGGGCTTGATTTGAATGCTCGTTTTTGAATTATGAACTCCTATGCTCGTATATCCTCAAAGTGCTACCTCGTTCCACTTCTTATGCATTCCTTGCCTTTTATATGGACTTTAAGCTTATGGATGCTCGTGGTATGTTAATATATGATATGTTATGAGTTTCAATCTTGAATTATTTGTGTAATATTTCGATATTTTCTTCGATATGCTTAAGTGTGAATTTATATGAAGTGCATTGCATCATTTGCATCCATATGCATTTGCCGAGCGTTTCTATGGTTCATATTGAGTCTAAGTGTTGTTCCCTTGTTTAGATTGTTCGAGTGGAGTTGTTCATTGGTGTGGAGCAGCTCCGTTAGTGTGTTTTAATCTCGCTCGTTCGGTTTATTCGTCTAGGTGAGGTTTCTTTCTTTTAGCTATTATGACCTACAACCCTAAATGAGTTTTAAGCCTGCATGCGACCTACGTATATGTATATATATATATATATATATTTAGATACGTGTTTGTTATGTATTTTGTGTGAATTGACCCGTTTGTTATGAAAGCCCTTTGAAAAAGCTTTTGTATATATACGTAGATGTGTTTTCGGTTATTTGTTTTGAAAAAGGGTTGGTGTGTGTGTGATATGAATTTGAA
The DNA here is from genome assembly GCA_037501455.1 of Lantana camara. Taxonomy (NCBI): domain Eukaryota; kingdom Viridiplantae; phylum Streptophyta; class Magnoliopsida; order Lamiales; family Verbenaceae; genus Lantana; species Lantana camara. The sequence continues at coordinate 41,049,511 of CM074857.1, read as the reverse complement.
TACGTAGTGAGGTTTGACTTTGAAAGATAAGTCTTTGATATGTTCTGCTCTATTCTGTCTGTTTGATGGGCCCCGGAGATGTGGGTAAGGGAAACCCGGGACGGCCATGGGGTCGCCGGTTATCACCCCTATACACATTCTCCAATTTGATAGGATCACCCCTGAACCCACTAGGAGATTAGTGGGGCATGGAATCCTCGGGCATGAGCATCATGAAACTCACATCCCACACATAAAGTTTGGATAGTTAGGGTGTGCACAAACCTTCTATCACCCGGTGTTGGGGAAGGTATGTTTGATTCTGATTTCATTTGAATTTGAATATGAGTTTGGATTTGATATGAAGGAGGTTAGTCTGAGAACTCGTACTCACCGAGTTAGTTTGAGTTTGATTATGTTTGTGATCCGTGAAACGGGAGTGGATTTCTAATTACTAAAATTGGTGGATTTTGGCCTTCGGCCAGACTCTTCTTCTATATATAGTATCACGGGTTCAAAATGCTTTGGATTGCAAAAACCACGCCCCGGTTCATGAATTTTATGACTTTGAATATGCTCTGTGTAGCACCCGGAATGCTAGGCACCACATCCCCCGTACTATAGTTCAATCCACATATGGGATGGACAACCCATACATGAATGAAGCCTATAGCGAACGGGAGACAATAAAAAAACAACTCACTAGCTAGGCGGGACTAACCCTCAATTAATACCAATAAACAATTCAGAGCAATAAAAGCGGAAGCAATAACATTCAATACTTATAGGTACCATATTTACATATTTACTTATAGATACCAACATTTGAATATCAATACAATCTTGTATCCACCATAGATTAAGGCATTCTACAAAATGTAACAAGTATCCATACATGAACAAAATATGAAGGTGAAGAGCTAGACCAGAATAAAAGACAAGCTAGACTCTAATTCCCGCCTAGCACGAACCTGCAAAAACTGAAAAATTGAGGTATCAGTCCAACACGGACTGAGCGAGGGGTATAAATAAATATATGCGCACATACATGCAAGCTATAATCTCAGGTAATAGTTTTTGGAAAATAACAATACAATTTAGTAAAATACGAGATACTATCACCCGAGGTTACACCTAATTCAATTCACCAATTTAATCAATTCAATACAATCAATTTGTGGCCCGGCGAGTGAGGGAAATTCTCCATCCTTACTCCGACTGTGTACAATCAATCAATTATTAGGTGATTAGGTGATCAAGCAATTAATTATTGTGCACACTTAGCAGTTTCAGTAACTCCTTCTTCCTCCGGGTGATGGTGGGATTGCAAGGCCCCACTATCCAATCAGTCTGGGCAGAGGGTACATGAATCCCTAAGCCCGGAACTCCTTCCTCCCCTAATCTCCTAGGGGGTTCAGGGGTCATCCTAGTTTGGTGAGGATAGCACTCGAGTTACCCGTCAGCCCATGCTTTCCAGGTTGGCTCGAGCCAATATCCTCGGGCCCACAATGCAATTCAATGACTTGCCAAAACAATCAATCCGTCAATCAATCAATCAATCAATTGGTTTAGTGAAATCATTTGAAAATCATAAAGTTCAAAAGCTATAGATATATAGGTAAATTTTGGCCGAAATAGTCACATAGGGGTTGTAAGGGTTCTATTTATCTAGAATATAAACCTCACCTTGACAAACCGACCAAAAAGGAAGCAAGAGAGCACCCTACGGAGCGGGCTTCTCGAAATCGGGACCGTGATCTGTGTAACAAGGACAAGTGTACATGAAACTCGAATCTTATGAACCATTTAAGACTAACGTCAAAGTCATGCACCAATAGGCCATGCAATAACAATTTAAGGAATGTCAAATAAGAGCATTATTATCAATAAACCAAGTATATAACACATATAAGTCACATACGGGAGCCAAGGAAGTGAAAGGAAAGCAATAAGAAGGGTTTTGGTGAAGTTTGGCAAAAACCGACAATTTTCTAAAACGCACAAGCTGCAGAGAATTGGAAATATCTTGAGTTTTAGAAGTTGGAATTGATTTTTGTTTGTTGGAAATGAAACTAGACATGAAGGGCTTTCCAAGGATATATGGCACGTTTTCTAGTTCAAAGCGACGAGAAAATGGCATAAGCTTGAAGTTAGGCGAGTGTAGTTTGTCGGGAAAGTGGCGACACCTAAAAGAATTGATTATATCTCACAAACTAGAAAATATATTGAGATGATTCTAATTGGAGGTTGTTCTAGACTTCAAGAGGTTTCCAACGGTTCAAATATCAGGTCATTTGGAGTTCGGAAGAGGGAGTACCTGGCCGGGTAAAATTCAAGGGAAAAGTTCCCCGACCGGGTAAAGCTGTCCAGAAGCTTTTCGGCACAAAAGTACCCGCCCGGGTACTTTTTATGCGAGTTTATTGCACCAAAAACCCTGTGATATACCTAATTAGCATTCAGAACCCTGTGATTTGAAAATTCTCAAAGCGAACCCTGTGATTGTAATAAATTAGCACTCAGTTAGAATTTCAAACCTTACAGCCGTGGTTGTAGGGTTTTGAGTGCTAACTTTAATACAATCACAGGGTTTTCAGTGCTAATTTATATAATCACAGGGTTTTCTTTGAGAATTTTCAAATCATAGGGTTCGGAGTGCTAATTAGGCATAACACAGGGGTTATCCAAGCAAAAAACTCCTTTTTATGCACAAAAAGTACCCGGCCGGGTACCCTTCCAGGGCTGGAAAAAGGGGCTTCGGAGGAGAAAGAAAAGGGATCAAAACCCAAAGCAAACTCAACCAAAATGCTCCAAAACAATCATATAACATGTATATAACTCAAAGACATCATTTAGGTAGCATATAAACCATGAAACATCAACCATCAAGAATTCATCATTCAAAACCCATAAAATTTCATGTTATCAACCTTCATAAAACTCATGCTTTCATGTTATCTTTCAACTTAAAATCTTAAACATGCTTCCACCCATCTATAACCAATGAATCACACCATAAATCACAAACCCTACTCAACCAAATAATCAAGAGATCAAGCAATTCTTCCATTTATACCTTGAAATGAAGGAAAAGAAATGATGAGGTGAAGATGTGATGATGTTGATGATCTTAGCTCCAAAGTTCTTCAAATATAGCTTGAAATTTGGTGCAATCCCTTCCCTCTCTTGTCACGCCCCGGGTCCACGGGCCCGTTGGACGCGAGCGCAAGTCTCCAAGCCCACCGAGTATAACCTGAAATTGGGCCTAAACCACTGCCCAAAAGGGATATCCATTGGTTATACTTGGACTCTTTAACTTATAAATTGAACTTAACTCTCATATTTTCCCGATGTGGGACAGGGGAATCACAATCACCCCTCCTTCAGAATCGCGACGTCCTCGTCGCGGCATGACATATAGCCCATGACCGACTCGTCTGCGTTGGGACTCTAGAGGTGGCTCCTACGGGCTCAAGAAGTGGCTCCCACACATGTAGCACTTTGCCCCGCAGGCTCAAGAGGTGGCTCCCATGTGCGTAGCACTTTGCCCCGTATAGCACTTAGCTCCTGGGGCTGACGAGCGGCTCTGATACCATTTGTCACGCCCCGGGTTCGCGGGCCCGTTGGACGCGAGCGCAAGTCTCCAAGCCCACCGAGTATAACCTGAAATTGGGCCTAAACCACTGCCCAAAAGGGATATCCATTGGTTATACTTGGACTCTTTAACTTATAAACTTAACTTAACTCTCATATTTTCCCGATGTGGGACAGGGGTATCACATCTCTTGATGGTGTAAGAACCGATTCTTACTAGGTGTATGTGTGTGATTCTTGTATGAAGTGTATGTAATGTAATGTGATGTGAGGGAAGAATTGTATATACATGATATAATATATCTCCCCACTAACTTAAAGAATCACCCCAATTTGCAAACAAGTCCCTTATTTATTTAAATGAATGCAATCAAGTTATATCTCTACACCAAAGATCATTTAACTCCAATCCATGTTATGCAATTAAGTCCTTAAATTTTATGATATGATCAATTAAAGTCACATAATAAAATTAGGCACATTATCAATTAATTTACAATTTTCACATTAAATCTAATTCATATAAATACATAGAAATGTATAATGCATATAATATTATAATGAAATTATAATAAGCAAGTAAATATATAAAATTAAACCCCCAACTCCCGAAGACCAGCACCTGGCGTGTAACATCCCGATCGTTCGGGTTTCCAGGTACGTCATAACGAGAGGGTTTTATGTGCTTTAAATTATTTAATTACATATTTGAATGTTATTTTAATGCTTATATGATTATTTGAATTGATATGAAATTAATTGTTTATATTTATGAACTTTGAATTTTAAACGTTTAAGTTTCGTATGCTCATATTTTGCTCGTTATGTACCGGAATTCAATTCCGCTTTTTGTCAAATTTTGGTATGCGTGATATATGTGAGTTATGAGTGTGTTTGCATGCTCGTTTTAAGTTTTCATGTTCGTTTGTCGAGGTTTTAAACCTTTGGTATTTGACGAGGGACATGAGGGCCTAACTAGTTTTAGCGCGCCTCTTGTTCCGGAGGCCATAACTTGAGCTAGGGAATTCGGGTTCGAATTCCAGAAAATGCGTTGGACTCATAACGAAGATATGAAGCCAAGGAACCTGATTTGGTACTTTTCTAAGCCCATTTGGATCCTCGTTTTTCTCCCGGAACGAACAGCTTGCGCCAATGCCACCATCTTTGACTATTCTTACACTTGTGGGGCCAATTTAACCATGCTCAAGCCTAACCCTTGATATCTTGACTTGAGTTAAGTCTCTCCCTCTCCCTTATCAGCTGAAAACCGAGCCAAACCCCCCACTTTTTGTGCTGCAACTGATTGAGAATGGAGAAAAGAGAAGAGAAGAAGAAGACCCTCATCCATGTCTTGAGATTTTGAAGACAATCTTCTCCATACTTCGTGAACTCTTAAAGGTAAGTATATTTATGTATTCTCCTCTCTTATATGCTTCATTTGATCCTTGAAATCCATGATTTAATTCAGATTTAGTAAGGGTATGGAAGCTTGCATGAATAGTTAGGGTTAGCTCATATTTTTGAATCCATGGCTTAGCTTAAGTTTGGGGCTGAATTGGTGCATGATTGGTCATTATATGAACTTCTTTGCTTCCATTCTTGATTTATACTTCATGATAGATGTGTTAGGGTTAATTCTCCATTGATAACATGATTGAAACCTTGAGTTTTTGGCCATGAAACTTGAAAACCGAACTGCTGCAAATCTGCTCTTTTTCACTGGACTGCTGTCACGTTTTTTAGACCAAATGTTGGAATTCTTGCCTCCAATTTCGTGTGCTAATGCTTGGTTATGTAATATACATGTTTTTCTATGAATGTGCTTCGTTTTGCCCTGAATTCATGCTTTATTATGGCTGCAAACTTGAATTCTTGAACCTTAAAAACTGCTCCCCTGTTTTGGAACTGCTGTGTGGATTTGTGCTTTGGTTCTTGAGTTAATGGCTTCCAATTCGTGTGAATTTGCATGGGGATGTTGTATACTAATTTCTTTACATGTTAGCCCTGCTCTTGCAAGTTTTTAGATACATTTTCAGCTCTTAAACCGCAACATGAAGCCTGTTTGTATGCTATGTGCAAACCTAACTGCTGTTGTGATACTTAAAGTATTTGGTTGACCTCTTGTACTTATTTTCGTGTGAATTTGCATGAGCATGAAGTATATGAGTTGCTCTTTATGTTAGCTTGGCCTTTCCCAGTTTTTAACTTGCATCTTGACCCCAAATTTGAAGTGGATGGCCTGTTTGTCGGCATGGGCGAACTAAACTGATGCTGTTGCATTTTTGTGATCATTTGATGGTTCTAATGTGCTCCAATTCGTGTCGATTTGCATATACATGGAGTATATTAGTTGCTTAACATGTTAGCATTCATTCCCCAAACTTTTAACTCCAAACTCAGCCCCTAAGTTGGTGATCATGGCATGAATGCATGGTATGCTCTTCTTCGTCCGATTTTCGTTGCTTGATTTGAATGATCTTTGTTGCTTCATTCTTTGGACTTCTAATGTGATTCTTTTATGTGTATTTCATGCATGTTATGTGTGTATTTGATACCTGAGTAGTTCTCTCTCTTTCAACCCTTGATTTGCTCTTTGTTTTTCCCCCATTTTAAACCGCAGCTGTCAGCCCTTTTCGCCTCTGTACCGAGACACCCCCGTGTCTCGGTTTGTTCTTCTGGAGTGACACGGGCGTGTCACCCCCTTTTTTTAACTTTGTTTCCTGCCTGTACTGAGACACGGGGGTGTCTCAGTTTAAGCTTCTGGGATGACACGGGCGTGTCATTCCCCTCGGTTTGATTTTTAAGTGTAACTCTTTTCCGTTCCCTTGCTTTTCGTTGCTTTTTCTTGTCCCGTTTGTGGCTTATATGCATTATTAGCTTAATGTATTATGTGTTAACTTGTGTAATATGAATCTATGGCTTGATTGGTTTGCTCGTTTTTGAATTATGACTGCATATGTGTGATATGCTCCTCTAACGTGTGTTTATGACTTCATGCCTCGTTTATATGCCTTGCATGCTCATTCTTTGCTCCTTCTATGCTATGAATGCTTTGATAACATGTTGTGTAGTACGATATGATCGTTATATGAAATCTGTGAATCCGTTTGATATGATTTATGAGACTTATGCTGTAAAATGAACTCGTATGTATTATATGTCAATTTGTTAAGCTCCATACGTATCACTTGCATTCATATGCATTCACCGAGCGTCAATATGGTTCATTTTGAGTCTAAGTTTGCCTCTTGCTCTTTGCTTTGTTCTTAGGTTCGTTTCGATGTGAGAAAGTGGTTCGTTTGACTCCTTTTGGTCCGTTTTGTTCGGATTGGTCGTCCAGGTGAGGTTTTCTTTCCTTTTAATTATGATGACCTAAAACCCTATTTGTATTTCGAACCCGCATGCGATATATATATATATATATATATATATATATAGATAGATATGTGTTTTGATAAGTATTTTGTGGGTTTTGTCCCGTTTGTCAAGAGGCTTTGAAAACGCTTTTATAAGTATATAAGCTCTATTTTCGTTTGTTTGGATAAGCTTTGATAAGAGGGTGTGTGTGTAAGGGTGGTATGATCTGTGGATAAGTTTCGTATGAGAAGTACGATATGTATAAGATATGTCTGTCTGTCTGTGTGTGTGAGTATAAGTTTCGTCTGGTAAGTGTGATAAGTTTAGGCTTTGTTTCGTTTGTATCGGATTCAAGCAAGTCTCCGATTTTCTATTGGTTTTGATCTGTTTGGGCCCCGGAGTTGTGGGTAAGGGAGACCCGGGACGACCATCGGGGTCACCGGTTACGACCCCTGTGCGCTTCTCCACCAACGGGGAGACTTAGTTCTCCTATGCCGACGGAGCGCATTTTGGCTGGCCGTCGAAGGAACCGGGCGGGATCCTCCGGTTCACAAGTTTCGTTCTGTGGTGGGTTGAGAGGGGCACCTCTCTTCCCCAAACGGTGTGGAGGTGGGATTGATTTATGATTCGTTTTGTGTTTCGCTTCGCCTTTGTTTCTGGAGTAAGTGGGTTGGATTTAAGCTTTCGGTTCGTTATGTTTCATTTATGGTTGTGAAAAGGGGGCGGATTTCTAAACTCTAAAACTTGACTGAATTTGGCCTTCGGCCCCAAACTTCTTTCTTTATATATATTACCACGAGTTAAATGTTTTAGAATGCCAAAAACCGTGCCCGGTTCGTGAACCCTTTCTGCTTTGTATATGCTTTGCTATTATGTATATGTATGGGTGCGTGTGTTAGCCCCCTCACCAGTCTCTAGGACTGACCCTCGTTATTTCTATCTTTTTCCCCCTTTGATTTGAGGTTGCAGGTACCCGTTTTGTGAGAGTTGGAGTTAGGCGGTTGTCTTTGAGTCTTGGTTTTGGGAGAGCTTGAGTCTCATGCATTGTATCTCGGTTATTTTTATGCAATTTGTCAATTTCGAAATATGTATTAATTTGCTACTTAGTTCTGTCCTGGGATTCAGTTTCGTATAATTGTTTTGTATCTACGGATTTATGAGTATTATGTGGAGAACAAGATATGATTTGTGCTTGCATGCTATAAGTTTTAGTTGTTGGCTTCCGCGATTTTGTTTTGCGCGCTCTGAGTAGGGTTTAGACCGCCTAGCTTAGGTTGCATTTTTGTTTGTCACCCGTTCGCCGTGGCTTGATACGTGGATGGAGTTCCCATTTCGCTTCACATGTTGGGTTATGGTGCGGGGGATGTGGCGCCCTTCGCTCCGGGGTGTTACATCCTTAAGTGGTATCAGAGCTCTGGGTTGCAAAACCGGAGCTCTCGTGTCATGTCGGGTTTGTCTAGGTCGTTCGGCTTAGGATTTCGTGTTTGTTGGCATTCACTACATCACTTATGTGACTTACTTGATATTATTTGATATTGTTTGTATTAATAGTTCACATGAACATGCACTAGAAACCCCGTATGCATCGATACCTTCTTGGAATTGTATTTTATTTCAGGATACTCCTTCGACATCAACGAGTATTACCGGGAAAAAGGACAAGGGAGACAGGTATATTCGGGCTATAAGGGGTTTAGAGAAATTTTTTTTTATCTTTTGAAGCGGTTTGAAATGGGGATATCAAGGCCAAGTTCTAGATGATCAAGAGAATAGAGTTCAGATTTGAAAAGTCCGAGAAGATTTCATATGAAGGAGTTCTATTCAAGAACTTTGTACAAGCACCCTCCTTTCGTGTTTGGTGATAGGAAAGTTTCAAATTTAAGGATGAAAGTGGATGGATGATTTCCAATAAGGGTTTAAAAGATCGGGTACCTTCGAGGACTATCCTAAGGTTCGGAAATTGATTTCAAACAAGTAAGCATGGAATTCGATCGAATCTTTAAATTCTGAAGGTATGTGCATGATTCGAGGAAGCAAGATAAAGGGAGTTATGAAGGAATGAGTAATCAATGAAGGGAGTTCCGCCATCACTTATGAGAAGAAAAGATCGGTTTGGGGTTTGAAGATCAAGAAAGGGAATCCAAACTTCCAGAAATTCTTGAGAGATTTCAAGATGCCAACAACGTCAAAAAAAGAAGATCTCAATACTGAAGTGGAAGGATCACATTAAGAGACACTAGGAATTGTTTCAAGTGCCACTAATTGGAAGAATATTTCGAGATGAAATATTTTAAGGCAAGACGAGAAATTCACAAGATAAGAGAAATCCTTAGAAATTCGAGATTTCAATGACTCAGAGTGTAAGAAGATTCAATTACTAAAGAAGGATTTAATATTTTCTTACCGGAAGCAAGTCAGTGTTCATAGTGTAGAGACTCGAATCACATAGAAAAGGGAAGTTCAAGAATTTCATGAGGTCGCCAATATCAAACAAGGAAAGATTCCAATACCAAAGGTGGGAGTATCCGAAGGACAAGAATTTGAGATGTTTAAAGAATACCATGACTTCAAGATCCCGGTTCAAGTTGAAGTTGGCACTTTGGAAATCACGGAGCTAACACCGAGCTCAATTCTACTTCGATGGTGAACGGTACATGAAGCATTCATGGCATTACATTTCACGCATATTTTATTATTCGGGAAAACTCACATGTTTATTGCTTTATTCCTTGTTCTTCGGTGGTTCTTGATTGCATTTATTGCGTAATTGCTTTCACCCTTGGTTCTTGCCTATTGAGTGATTCTTTCTCTTCTTGGTTCTTGTTTGAAGTGTGCTTCCTTTATTTCCTAGTTTTTCTTGTTACGTATTTCTTTTCCTTCTTGGCTCTTGTTCGTTGTGTGCTTTATTTATTTTCTTTTTGTGTTAGTACTTTCTTGAGGTGAGAGCTTGTGGTGTGGAGTGTTCGTGAGTGTTTGGTGAGTTGTGAGGGTCGAGTTGCCTTTGGTCGGCTTGTCTGAAGGTGTTGAAGTTAGCGGTTACTTTTAGGAGGTCCGTCAGGGACTCAACGATATCTTCGGGTATTAGGTAGAAGGCTAACCCGTTGGTATTTCCCGTAGAAGAACCGAGGATTGTCTAAGAGTAAGAGGCACGGTTTTGAGTGGGAAGAGGCGGTTGAAGAGAGTTACCCACGGTATTGGCTCTTGCCTAACCAAAGGTACAAAAGGCTACCTTGTTTCCAACCGAGGCACAAAGGAAGGCCTTTGTTGTGTGTTGCTCGTAGAAGAACGGTAGCCTACTCCTTAAGGAATACAAGGTCACGAGCTAATCCCACTCTAGGTTTGAGGTTGTTAGGGGTTTTTGGAGATCGGTTGTTCTGGCATAAGAAAGACGTTATGGACTTTGTGTAGTAATGTCTATGTGCCAAGGTTTATAATTCTCCAACTACTCCCGAATCTTTATTTGGGAAGTGGGGGCAAACGACTAGGACTTTGTGTCCGGTTCGCCAATTAAGGAGATAGGGTTTCGAGAAGTTTGGGATCAGAGTAGCGCAGCGGAAGTGTGGATTAGGCTTGTCTTCGGAGCTGTTCAAGATTCTCCTTAGGACCTGAGGAAAGGTCCTTTTGGAGGGGGAGAGTTTGTAACATCCCGATCGTTCGGGTTTCCAGGTACGTCGTAACGAGAGGGTTTTATGTGCTTTAAATTATTTAATTACATATTTGAATGTTATTTTAATGCTTATATGATTATTTGAATTGATATGAAATTAATTGTTTATATTTATGAACTTTGAATTTTAAACGTTTAAGTTTCGTATGCTCGTATTTTGCTCGTTATGTGTCGGAATTCAATTCCGATTTTTGTGAAATTTTGGTATACGTGATATATGTGAGTTATGAGTGTGTTTGCATGCTCGTTTTAAGTTTTCGTGTTCGTTTGTCGAGGTTTTAAACCTTTGGTATTTGACGAGGGACATGAGGGCCTAACTAGTTTTAGCGCGCCCCTTGTTCCAGAGGCCATAACTTGAGCTAGGGAATTCGGATTCAAATTCTGGAAGATACGTTGGACTCATAACGAAGAGATGAAGCCAAGGAACCTGATTTGGTACTTTTCTAAGCCCATTTGGACCCTCGTTTTTTGCCCGGAACGAACAGCTTGCGCCAAAGCCACCATCTTTGACTAGTCTTACACTTGTGGGGCCAATTTAACCATGCTCAAGCCTAACCCTTGATATCTTGACTTGAGTTAAGTCTCTCCCTCTCCCTTATCAGCTGAAAACCGAGCCAAACCCCCCACTTTTTGTGCTGCAACTGATCGAGAATGGAGAAAAGAGAAGAGAAGAAGAAGACCCTCATCCATATCTTGAGATTTTGAAGACAATCTTCTCCATACTTCGTGAACTCTTAAAGGTAAGTATATTTATGTATTCTCCTCTCTTATATGCTTCATTTGATCCTTGAAATCCATGATTTAATTCAGATTTAGTAAGGGTATGGAAGCTTGCATGAATAGTTAGGGTTAGCTCATATTTTTGAATCCATGGCTTAGCTAAAGTTTGGGGCTGAATTGGTGCATGATTGGTGATTATATGAACTTCTTTGCTTCCATTCTTGATTTATACTTCATGATATATGTGTTAAGGTTGATTCTCCATTGATAACATGATTGAAACCCTGAGTTTTTGGCCATGAAACTTGAAAACCGAACTGCTGCAAATCTGCTCTTTTTCACTGGACTGCTGTCACGTTTTTTAGACCAAATGTTGGAATTCTTGCCTCCAATTTCGTGTGCTAATGCTTGTTTATGTAATATACATGTTGTTCTATGAATGTGCTTCGTTTTTCCCTGAATTCATGCTTTATTATGGCTGCAAACTTGAGTTCTTGAACCTTAAAAACTGCTCCCCTGTTTTGGAACTGCTGTGTGGATTTGTGCTTTGGTTCTTGAGTTAATGGCTTCCAATTCGTGTGAATTTGCATGGAGATGTTGTATACTAATTGCTTTACATGTTAGCCCTGCTCTTGCAAGTTTTTAGATCCATTTTCAGCTCCTAAACCGCAACATGTAGCCTGTTTGTATGCTATGTGCAAACCTAACTGCTGTTGTGATACTTAAAGTATTTGGTTGACCTCTTGTACTTATTTTCGTGTGAATTTGCATGAGCATGAAGTATATGAGTTGCTCTTTATGTTAGCTTGGCCTTTCCTAGTTTTTAATTGCATCTTGACCCCAAATTTGAAGTGCATGGCCTGTTTGTCGGCATGGGCGAACTAAACTGATGCTGTTGCATTTTTGTGATCATTTGATGGTTCTAATGTGCTCCAATTCGTGTCAATTTGCATATACATGGAGTATATTAGTTTCTTAACATGTTAACATTCATTCCCCAAACTTTTAACTCCAAACTCAGCCCCTAAGTTGGTGATCATGGCATGAATGCATGGTATGCTCTTCTTCGTCCGATTTTCGTTGCTTGATTTGAATGATCTTTGTTGCTTCATTGTTTGGCCTTCTAATGTGATTCTTTTGTGTGTATTTCATTCATGTTATGTGTGTATTTGAGGCCTGAGTAGTTCCCTCTCTTTCAGCCCTTGATTTGCTCTTTGTTTTTCCCCTTTTTAAACCGCAGCTGTCAGCCCTTTTCGCCTCTGTACCGAGACACCCCCGTGTCTCGGTTTGTTCTTCTGGAGTGACACGGGCGTGTCACCCCCTTTTTGTAACTTTGTTTCCTGCCTGTACTGAGACACGGGGGTGTCTCAGTTTAAGCTTCTGGGATGACACGGGCGTGTCATTCCCCTCGGTTTGATTTTTAAGTGTAACTCTTTTCCGTTCCCTTGCTCTTCGTTGCTTTTTCTTGTCCCATTTGTGGCTTATATGCATTATTAGCTTAATGTATTATGTGTTAACTTGTGTAATATGAATCTATGGCTTGATTGGTTTGCTCGTTTTTGAATTATGACTGCATATGTGTGATATGCTCCTCTAACGTGTGTTTATGACTTCATTCCTCGTTTATATGCCTTGCATGCTCATTCTTTGCTCCTTCTATGCTATGAATGCTTTGATAACATGTTTTATAGTACGATATGATCGTTATATGAAATCTGTGAATCCGTTTGATTTGATTTATGAGACTTATGCTGTAAAATGAACTCGTATGCATTATATGTCAATTTGTTAAGCTCCATACGTATCACTTGCATTCATATGCATTCGCCGAGCGACAATATGGTTCATTTTGAATCTAAGTTTGCCTCTTGCTCTTTGCTTTGTTCTTAGGTTCGTTTCGATGTGAGGAAGTGGTTCGTTTGACTCCTTTTGGTCCGTTTTGTTCGGATTGGTCGTCCAGGTGAGGTTTTCTTTCCTTTTAGTTATGATGACCTAAAACCCTATTTGTATTTCGAACCCTCATACAATACATATATATATATATATATATATATATATATAGATATGTGTTTTGATATGTATTTTGTAGGTTTTGTCCCGTTTGGCAAGAGGTTTTGAAAACGCTTTTATAAGTATATAAGCTCTATTTTCGTTTGTTTGTATAAGCTTTGATAAGAGGGTGTGTGTGTAAGGGTGGTATGATCTGTGGATAAGTTTGGTATGAGAAGTACGATATGTATAAGATATGTCTGCCTGTCTGTGTGTGTGAGTATAAGTTTCGTCTGGTAAGTGTGATAAGTTTAGGCTTTGTTTCGTTTGTATCGGATTCAAGCAAGTCTCTGATTCTCTGTTGGTTTTGATCTGTTTGGGCCCCGGAGTTGTGGGTAAGGGAGACCCGGGACGACCATCGGGGTCGCCGGTTACGACCCATGTGCGCTTCTCCACCAACGGGGAGACTTAGTTCTCCTATGCCGACGGAGCGCATTTTGGCTGGCCGTCGAAGGAACCGGCCGGGATCCTCCGGTTCACAAGTTTCGTTCTGTGGTGGGTTGAGAGGGGCACCTCTCTTCCCCAAACGGTGTGGAGGTGGGATTGATTTATGATTCGTTTTGTGTTTCGCTTCGCCTTTCTTTCTGGAGTAAGTGGGTTGGATTTAAGCTTTCGGTTCGTTATGTTTCGTTTATGGTTGTGAAAAGGGGGCGGATTTCTAAACTCTAAAACTTGACTGAATTTGGCCTTCGGCCCCAAACTTCCTTCTTTATATATATTACCACGAGTTAAATGTTTTAGAATGCCAAAAACCGTGCCCGGTTCGTGAACCCTTTCGGCTTTGTATATGCTTTGCTATTATGTATATGTATGGGTGCGTGTGTTAGCCCCCTCACCAGTCTCTAGGACTGACCCTCGTTATTTCTATCTTTTTCCCCCTTTGATTTGAGGTTGCAGGTACCCGTTTTGTGAGAGTTGGAGCTAGGCGGTTGTCTTTGAGTCTTGGTTTTGGGAGAGCTTGAGTCTCATGCATTGTATCTCGGTTATTTTTACGCAATTTGTCAATTTCGAAATATGTATTAATTTGCTACTTAGTTCTGTCCTGGGATTCAGTTTCGTATAATTGTTTTGTATCTACGGATTTATGAGTATTATGTGGAGAACAAGATTTGATTTGTGCTTGCATGCTATAAGTTTTAGTTGTTGGCTTCCGCGATTTTGTTTTGCGCGCTCTGAGTAGGGTTTAGACCGCCTAGCTTAGGTTGGATTTTTGTTTGTCACCCGTTCGCCGTGGCTTGATACGTGGATGGAGTTCCCATTTCGCTTCACGTGTTGGGTTATGGTGCGGGGGATGTGGCGTCCTTCGCTCCGGGGTGTTACATCCTTAAGTGGTATCAGAGCTCTGGGTTCCAAAACCAGAGCTCTCGTGTCATGTCGGGTTTGTCTAGGTCGTTCGGCTTAGGATTTCGTGTTTGTTGGCATTCACTACATCACTTATGTGACTTACTTGATATTATTTGATATTGTTTGTATTAATAGTTCACATGAACATGCACTAGAAACCCCGCATGCATCGATACCTTCTTGGAATTGTATTTTATTTCAGGATACTCTTTCGACATCAACGAGAATTACCGGGAAAAAGGACAAGGGAGACAAGTATATTCGGGCTATAAGGGGTTTAGAGATTTTTGTTTTTATCTTTTGAAGCGGTTTGAAATGGGGATATCAAGGCCAAGTTCTAGATGATCAAGAGAATAGAGTTCGGATTTGAAGAGTCCGAGAAGATTTCATATGAAGGAGTTCTATTCAAGAACTTTGTACAAGCACCCTCCTTTCGTGTTTGGTGATAGGAAAGTTTCAAATTTAAGGATGAAAGTAGATGGATGATTTCCAATAAGGGTTTAAAAGATTGGGTACCTTCGAGGACTATCCTAAGGTTCGGAAATTGATTTCAAAGAAGTAAGCATGGAATTTGATCGAATCTTTAAATTCTGAAGGTATGTGCATGATTCGAGGATGCAAGATAAAGGGAGCTATGAAGGAATGAGTAATCAATGAAGGGAGTTCCGCCATCACTTATGAGAAGAAAAGATCGGTTTGGGGTTTGAAGATCAAGAAAGGGAATCCAAACTTCCAGAAATTCTCGAGAGATTTCAAGATGCCAACAACGTCAAAAAAAGGAGATCTCAATACTGAATTGGAAGGATCACATTAAGAGAAACTAGGAATTGTTTCAAGTGCCACTAATTTGAAGAATATTTCGAGATGAAATATTTTAAGGCACGACGAGAAATTCACAAGATAAGAGAAATCCTTAGAAATTCGAGATTTCAATGACTCGGAGTGTAAGAAGATTCAATTACTAAAGAAGGATTTAATATTTTCTTACCGGAAGCAAGTCAGTGTTCATAGTGTAGAGACTCGAATCACATGGAAAAGGGAAGTTCAAGAATTTCATGAGGTCGCCAATATCAAACAAGGAAAGATTCCAATACCAAAGGTGGGAGTATCCGAAGGACAAGAATTTGAGATGTTTAAAGAATACCATGACTTCAAGATCCCGGTTCAAGTTCAAGTTGGCACTTTGGAAATCACGGAGCTAACACCGAGCTCAATTCTACTTCGATGGTGAACGGTACATGAAGCATTCATGGCATTACATTTCACGTATATTTTATTATTCGGGGAAACTCACATGTTTATTTCTTTATTCCTTGTTCTTCGGTGGTTCTTGATTGCATTTATTGCGTAATTGCTTTCACCCTTGGTTCTTGCCTATTGAGTAATTCTTTCTCTTCTTGGTTCTTGTTTGAAGTGTGCTTCCTTTATTTCTTAGTTTTTCTTGTTACGTATTTCTTTTCCTTCTTGGCTCTTGTTCGTTGTGTGCTTTATTTATTTTCTTTTTGTGTTAGTACTTTCTTGAGGTGAGAGCTTGTGGTGTGGAGTGTTCGTGAGTGTTTGGTGAGTTGTGAGGGTCGAGTTGCCTTTGGTCGGCTTGTCTGAAGGTGTTGAAGTTAGCGGTTACTTTTAGGAGGTCCGTCAGGGACTCAACGATATCTTCGGGTATTAGATAGAAGGCTAACCCGTTAGTATTTCCCGTAGAAGAACCGAGGATTGTCTCAGAGTAAGAGGCACGGTTTTGAGTGGGAAGAGGCGGTTGAAGAGAGTTACCCACGGTATTGGCTCTTGCCTAACCAAAGGTACAAAAGGCTACCTTGTTTCCAACCGAGGCACAAAGGAAGGCCTTTGTTGTGTGTTGCTCGTAGAAGAACGGTAGCCTACTCCTTAAGGAATACAAGGTCACGAGATAATCCCACTCTAGGTTTGAGGTTGTTAGGGGTTTTTGGAGATCGGTTGTTCTGGCATAAGAATGACGTTATGGACTTTGTGTAGTAATGTCTATGTGCCAAGGTTGATAATTCTCCAACTACTCCCGAATCTTTATTTGGGAAGTGGGGGCAAACGACTAGGACTTTGTGTCCGGTTCGCCAATTAAGAAGATAGGGTTTCGTGAAGTTTGGGATCAGAGTAGCGCAGTGGAAGTGTGGATTAGGCTTATCTTCGGAGCTGTTCAAGATTCTCCTTAGGACCAGAGGACAGGTCCTTTTGAAGGGGGAGAGTTTGTAACATCCCGATCGTTCGGGTTTCCAGGTACGTCGTAACGAGAGAGTTTTATGTGCTTTAAATTATTTAATTACGTATTTGAATGTTATTTTAATGCTTATATGATTATTTGAATTGATATGAAATTAATTGTTTTTATTTATAAACTTTGAATTTTAAACGTTTAAGTTTCGTATGCTCGTATTTTGCTCGTTATGTGTCGGAATTCAATTCCGATTTTTGTGAAATTTTGGTATGCGTGATATATGTGAGTTATGAGTGTGTTTGCATGCTCGTTTTAAGTTTTCGTGTTCGTTTGTCGAGGTTTTAAACCTTTGGTATTTGACGAGGGACATGAGGGCCTAACTAGTTTTAGCGCGCCTCTTGTTCCGGAGGCCATAACTTGAGCTAGGGAATTCGGATTCGAATTCTGGAAGATGAGTTAGACTCGTAACGAAGAGATGAAGCCAAGGAACCTGATTTGGTACTTTTCTAAGCCCATTTGGACCCTCGTTTTTCGCCCGGAACGAACAGCTTGCGCCAAAGCCACCATCTTTGACTAGTCTTACACTTGTGGGGCCAATTTAACCATGCTCAAGCCTAACCCTTGATATCTTGACTTGAGTTAAGTCTCTCCCTCTCCCTTACCAGCTGAAAACCGAGCCAAACCCCCCTCTTTTTGCGCTGCAACTGATCGGGAATGGAGAAAGAGAAGAGAAGAAGAAGACCCTCATCCATGTCTTGAGATTTTGAAGACAATCTTCTCCATACTTCATGAACTCTTAAAGGTAAGTATATTTATGTATTCTCCTCTCTTATATGCTTCATTTGATCCTTGAAATCCATGATTTAATTCAGATTTAGTAAGGTTATGGAAGCTTGCATGAATAGTTAGGGTTAGCTCATATTTTTGAATCCATGGCTTAGCTTAAGTTTGGGGCTAAATTGGTGCATGATTGGTGATTATATGAACTTCTTTGCTTCCATTCTTGATTTATAATTCATGATAGATGTGTTAGGGTTGATTCTCCATTGATAACATGATTGAAACCCTGAGTTTTTAGCCATGAAACTTGAAAACCGAACTGCTGCAAATCTGCTCTTTTTCACTGGACTGCTGTCACGTTTTTTAGACCAAATGTTGGAATTCTTGCCTCCAATTTCGTGTGCTAATGCTTTGTTATGTAATATACATGTTGTTCGATGAATGTTCTTCGTTTTGCCCTGAATTCATGCTTTATTATGGCTGCAAACTTGAGTTCTTGAACCTTAAAAACTGCTCCCCTGTTTTGGAACTGCTGTGTGGATTTGTGCTTTGGTTCTTGAGTTAATGGCTTCCAATTCTTGTGAATTTGCATGGAGATGTTGTATACTAATTTCTTTACATGTTAGCCCTGCTCTTGCAAGGTTTTAGATCCATTTTCAGCTCCTAAACCGCAACATGAAGCCTGTTTGTATGCTATGTGCAAACCTAACTACTGTTGTGATACTTAAAGTATTCGGTTGACCTCTTGTACTTATTTTCGTGTGAATTTACATGAGCATGAAGTATATGAGTTGCTTTTTATGTTAGCTTGGCCTTTCCTAGTTTTTAACTTGCATCTTGACCCCAAATTTGAAGTGCATGGCCTGTTTGTCGGCATGGGCGAACTAAACTGCTGTTGTTGCATTTTTGTGATCATTTGATGGTTCTAATGTGCTCCAATTCGTGTCAATTTGCATATACATGGAGTATATTAGTTGTTTAACATGTTAGCATTCATTCCCCAAACCTTTAACTCCAAACTCAGCCCCTAAGTTGGTGATCATGGCATGAATGCATGGTATGCTCTTCTTCGTCCGATTTTCGTTGCTTGATTTGAATGATCTTTGTTGCTTCATTGTTTGGCCTTCTAATGTGATTCTTTTGTGTGTATTTCATGCATGTTATGTGTGTATTTGAGGCCTGAGTAGTTCCCTCTCTTTCAGCCCTTGATTTGCTCTTTGTTTTTCCCCCTTTTTAAACCGCAGCTGTCAGCCCTTTTCGCCTCTATACCGAGACACCCCCGTGTCTCGGTTTGTTCTTCTGGAGTGACACGGGCGTGTCACCCCCTTTTTGTAACTTTGTTTCCTGCCTGTACTGAGACACAGGGGTGTCTCAGTTTAAGCTTCTGGGATGACACGGGCGTGTCATTCCCCTCGGTTTGATTTTTAAGTGTAACTCTTTTCCGTTCCCTTGCTTTTCGCTGCTTTTTCTTGTCCTGTTTGTGGCTTATATGCATTATTAGCTTAATGTATTATGTGTTAACTTGTGTAATATGAATCTATGGCTTGATTGGTTTGCTCGTTTTTGAATTATGACTGCATATGTGTGATATGCTCCTCTAACGTGTGTTTATGACTTCATGCCTCGTTTATATGCCTTGCATGCTCATTCTTTGCTCCTTCTATGCTATGAATGCTTTGATAACATGTTGTATAGTATGATATGATCATTATATGAAATATGTGAATCCGTTTGATATGATTTATGAGACTTATGCAGTAAAATGAACTCGTATGCATTATATGTCAATTTGTTAAGCTCCATACGTATCACTTGCATTCATATGCATTCGTCGAGCGTCAATATGGTTCATTTTGAGTCTAAGTTTGCCTCTTGCTCTTTGATTTGTTCTTAGGTTCATTTCGATGTGAGGAAGTGGTTCGTTTGACTCCTTTTGGTCCGTTTTGTTCGGATTGGTTGTCCAGGTGAGGTTTTCTTTCCTTTTAGTTATGATGACCGAAAACCCTAATTGTATTTCGAACCCGCTTGCGATACATATATATATATATATATATATATAGATATTTGTTTTGATATGTATTTTGTGGGTTTTATCCGGTTTGTCAAGAGGCTTTGAAAACGCTTTTATAAGTATATAAGCTGTATTTTCGTTTGTTTGGATAAGCTTTGATAAGAGGGTGTGCGTGTGTAAGGGTGGTATGATCTGTGGATAAGTTTCGTATGAGAAGTACGATATGTATAAGATATGTCTGTCTGTCTGTGTGTGTGAGTATAAGTTTCGTCTGGTAAGTGTGATAAGTTTAGGCTTTGTTTCGTTTGTATCGGATTCAAGCAAGTCTCCGATTTTCTGTTGGTTTTGATCTGTTTGGGCCCCGGAGTTGTGGGTAAGGGAGACCCGGGACGACCATCGGGGTCACCGGTTACGACCCCTGTGCGCTTCTCCACCAACGGGGAGACTTAGTTCTCCTATGCCGATGGAGCGCATTTTGGCTGGCCGTCGAAGGAACCGGGCGGGATCCTCCGGTTCACAAGTTTCGTTCTGTGGTGGGTTGAGAGGGGCACCTCTCTTCCCCAAACGGTGTGGAGGTGGGATTGATTTATGATTCGTTTTGTGTTTCGCTTCGCCTTTGTTTCTGGAGTAAGTGGGTTGGATTTAAGCTTTCGGTTCGTTATGTTTCGTTTATGGTTGTGAAAAGGGGCTGATTTCTAAACTCTAAAACTTGACTGAATTTGGCCTTCGGCCCCAAACTTCTTTCTTTTTATATATTACCACGAGTTAAATGTTTTAGAATGCCAAAAACCGTGCCCGGTTCGTGAACCCTTTCTGCTTTGTATATGCTTTGCTATTATGTATATGTATGGGTGCGTGTGTTAGCCCCCTCACCAGTCTCTAGGACTGACCCTCGTTTTTTCTATCTTTTTCCCCCTTTGATTTGAGGCTGCAGGTACCCGTTTTGTGAGAGTTGGAGCTAGGCGGTTGTCTTTGAGTCTTGGTTTTGGGAGAGCTTGAGTCTCATGCATTGTATCTCGGTTATTTTTACGCAATTTGTCAATTTCGAAATATGTATTAATTTGCTACTTAGTTCTGTCCTGGGATTCAGTTTCGTATAATTGTTTTGTATCTACGGATTTATGAGTATTATGTGGAGAACAAGATATGATTTGTGCTTGCATGCTATAAGTTTTAGTTGTTGGCTTCCGCGATTTTGTTTTGCGCGCTCTGAGTAGGGTCTAGACCGCCTAGCTTAGGTTGGATTTTTGTTTGTCACCCGTTCGCCATGGCTTGATACGTGGACGGAGTTCCCATTTCGCTTCATGTGTTGGGTTATGGTGCGGGGGATGTGGCGCCCTTCGCTCCGGGGTGTTACATGGCGTGCTTACCTGAACTTCCGGAATTTGGGGTGTTACACTCTGCTTCTATGTATATGTACGTGTGCGTGGGTTAGCCCCTTCACCAATCTTTAGGACTGACCCTCGTTGTTGTTTCCCCTTTTTCCCCTTTGGTTTTGAGTTGCAGGTGCAGAGTTCGGTTTGAGCTAGGGGCGGTTTTCTTTTGGGTCGTTCGAGTCGAGTCTTTTGCGTACTGCATCTTTATCTTTCGCGTTGGTATTTTGGAATTATGTATCAAGTTATGTTTATGACTCGAAATTTGGAGAATATATAAGATTTTATTTGGCCCTGGAGTGGCATTGCATGTATATTTTTTATTCTTTTGAGCATGTATGTTTATATTTGTTGATCCTGTTGCTTTCGCGTATGCTTTGATTTTATTTGGGCACTCTGTATTAAGGTCTAGACCGCCTAACTTAGGTGAGATTTTGTTTGCCTTCCGTTCTCCATGGCTTGGTGCGTATGTGGAGTTTCTATTTCGTTACATGTGTCGGGCTATGGTGCGGGGGATGTAGTGCCCTTCGCTCCGGAGTGCTACAATTTCACCTTCTCGATTTCCGCCTTTTCACTTCTATAAATAGGGGGTCAATAATTCCATTTTACATCCATATAAATTCTTAAGAGCTTTTAGAACGATATAAGCGTCCGAGCAAGGAGTCGAACGATTGAGCAGCTAGAAACGGAGTTTTGTAGCTTTTCAGATACGTTGATCTTAAATACTCAGGTACTATTCTCGAGCTGGCTCTTCTTTATTTTATGTTTCGAGTTCTTTTTCTCGAAATGGCTTCAAGGAAGAGGATCCCCACATTGACTTAAATGCTCTCTTTCTCGATTTCTCCAAGCTCCTGTCATTACTTAGAATATCGTGGGAAGAAAGTTATTGTCCCTGTAGGATGTTGATAAATCGAGAGGAATAGGAGCATAAGGGTCGAGCTATGGCGCAATCCTCGAGTACGGAAGGGTCAAGCTCAGGCTCTAGCTCAGGTACGAGCTCGTCTTCGAATTCTGAGTCAATGTCGTATACCACTTCCACGAATCCCCAAGGGACGGATGAGAAGGTGGACATTATGGAGGTGTCGAAGCCCATCCAAGAAAAAGAATTAGAAGATATTATCATTCCTCACAGGGTGACGGGAGAGGAGTCATCGACTTCAAGTCGATCAGAAGAGGTGGAGGAGAAGGATGAAAACATCGAGCCGAAGGGACCCCTAGTTAAAGATCCCCGAGCTATCCCTTGTAAAATTTCTTGAGATAGAGTGAGAGAGATCAAGTATATGTTGTTTGGGGAAACACCAGAGTTTGCCCAAGGTAGGAGATCGGATGACGAATCCCCCTGAGAACTGCATAGCCATTAATTTCCATGCGGTCGATTATGGCTTTCGAGTGCCTATCTCGGAGGAGGTACTCAATTTCTTGAATACTTTAAGAATAAACCCTCTATAGCTTTTGCCAAAATCGTACGCCATGATAAATAGCTTACGAGCCTTATTGAAGAGATGTTGGGTCAACGTCCGCTCCGTAAAAGCAGTTCCTCTCAGATAGAAAAGGAAGCCGCGGATGGCATGCCTTTTCTCAAGGACCCTTTCCTGCGGATGCCCGTCGTTAACAAGTGCTGCCTCGATCTTTTTTTCCAGGTTCACTTGTTTGAAGAGGATATTGAGGAAAACGGGGAGGTTATCCGCGGATGCCTCAGCTTCACACCTAACTTGTACTACTTGACCAAGGTCTTCCAAGCATCGATGACCATCGAGAAATCCGTTCCCGGACCGGGATATGTGAAGCACCAATCAAAGTCCAATTATCGATTGGTTAGATCACCTACCTCATCGAATGGAAAAGGGTGAAAGTAGAGGTTTGTTTCCGCAGAGTGTGAGAAGGGGTTGTCGAGTGTGCTATATCGAGAGTGGAGTTAGAGAGCGTCTCCGCTAAAGGGCTTGATTGGGTCGCCCAATACCTTGATGAACAACCTGAGGGATTTTGGAGTTGTCGAGTCAAAAAATATGATCAACCCTCAGGTGTTAATCGAGTTAGGGTTGGCTTCGGGAGTGAGGAAGAGTTTTGATCTTGGTATCACGAGTTAAAGACGCTTCAAATCCAAGACTTTACTTAATCTTTATTCATCATTTCCTTTTATTTCTCGAGTTTTGATTGAGTTTCTTAATTGATTTTGCAGAAAAACTCCTGATGGATGCCTGATTCATTGCCCAACGCAAAGAGATGGGGGAGTTGAGGAAGGGGCAAGGTTCTCCAACCCATGAGGAGATAGAGGCCTCAAGAAAATCCGCTCAATATGCTCTGCCCATCATCCTCGAGAAGAGAACACCTGAAGCCCCCCAGAAGATGGGTTCGAGCCGGAAGTCGACAGCTATGTCGAAGCCCCCACTCCAAGAAGCACAAGAAATCCCACCATCACTCCTCGAAGTCTACGGCGGAGGGCTCCTCTTCTAATTAAAAGAAAGTGGAAAAAACACCAATTACTAAGACCTCTGTGTCAGCAGTTGTCGTTCCTTGACCACCAACCCCAATTCGAGGGGTTGTTTCCTCGATCAATGTGGCCGGCATGCTTGCTGGTGCTCGCAAGCCTCCTCTCTTGAGAAGACCTGCCGTAACCGAGCCTTGGAAGGCTAATGCCTCTGACATCGAGGTCTTCTTCAACTATCCCCCTTTAGTCGAGCCTCACTTCCCCTATGACCTGAATAGTGTAAACGAGAATGACCAATCTAGAAGGTTGGGCTCGGCTCCTCGAGACTACAAGGCAATAGGGGCCAT
Organism: Lantana camara; assembly: GCA_037501455.1. Taxonomy (NCBI): domain Eukaryota; kingdom Viridiplantae; phylum Streptophyta; class Magnoliopsida; order Lamiales; family Verbenaceae; genus Lantana; species Lantana camara. The sequence goes on along the minus strand of CM074857.1, from coordinate 41,025,677 downwards.
ATATAGCCTGATTTAGACTGAAGTCGACCACTAGGAAATGTGAAATTTCTTCGATGATGGATCGAGGATCAGAGGGTCGAGAAGGGGATCTCGATAAAAATTATTTATAGTCAATTTTTTCTTCATCTTTGCCTTATAAATGTAAACCCTAAAAGTATCTCTTAGTTTCAGTTGATGCAAGATCTCTTCCATGTGGCTCGGAGGAGTTTTGTAAACCGATCGGTGAGGGCCCAACTCGAGAAGGCCATCGAGAGGATGAGGGTAAAGCTAGGGGAGAAGGACAAAAAGCTGAAAGCTGCAGAGAATGAGAAGGAGGGGCTCGATAAAAACCGGTTGGAGGTCTGAGGTGGAGAAGATTCTTAAGGCGGTTGAGGATCTATTAGCGTGGTCCCTCAAAGAGGAGAACGAGGCCAAGGGTCAAGGGCAAATCGAGGGGGAGAGAAAAGGAGCGGACCTGGCGATGAATTGGTGTATCAAGGGGCTCAAACAAGTGGCTAAGATGTCCGAGAGGCGAGGTGCCTATAAATTTATGAAGTCGAAGATGTTTCAGAAGGTGTCCTCAATCATAAGCTTTGAGGATATCGAGAAGGGCTTCGACTTATGTTTGCAAGCTGTTGGGTAGCTCCCTCTCGACTATGATCAAGAGAAGGTGGAAATAATGCAAGATGATCCTCAAACCCAAGACCCTCAGACTCGACCCGCATCTCCGGAGCCAGATTGGACCAAGGACGAATTCCGCTTTACTATATATCTGGCTCAAACCATGTACTCAGGTGCCCCAGAAGAGACCAATAGGATGCCTCTAGATATCGATATCATGAACTACTTTACTTCTCAAGAGATTTACCCCGAGCTATTTGGGCCAGAGGCGCTGGTGCCCATCGAGGAAGAAAACGGTGGTGGACTTGATAATTAAAGCTAGGGACAACGTGTCAACCTTATCCCTGTGCTTTTGAATTTTTTGAATGAAGATCCTTTTAATTTTTCTATCTTTTGGGTCAACTGTTGGGGTCAAACCCTATAGTTGTTCAGCACGCAACCCATTTGTAAATAGGTAGGGGTTCGAGCATGAATTGTGCCCAATGGGAAAATCTAAAGTTAGGTTCTAGAGAATGTTTAAAATAGAATCCGCAAGAGGCATGAGTTTTAATTATTTAAGTTTCTGAAGTTGATTTCGATGTAACTTTTGATTTTAATGAAAATGTTTATTCAAGTTTGATCTTGATTGTTTAAGATGTTTGTTGTGTTCAGAATTAAATCGAGTAAAATCAAATGATCGAGATGGTTATGGGACCGTCTCCCCCCTTTGATGCATGATAGAATATCGATGTAAAAGCTATGAATACGCATAAAACAAAATTGAAGTAGCAAGTCGAGATGCAAGAACAACATTTATTTATATTAATTAAAAGGTAAATACAAGGAGTTTGAACGTACTCAAACATAGAACTTCTTGAGATTGTGTGCATTTCATGATCAAGGAACAGTCCATTGAGGTTCTCGAGATGATATGATTGATGTTTCCCAATCTCCGTGACTCGGAAGGAGCCTTCCCAATTTCCACTAAGCTTATCGACATGCTTTGTAACTTTGACTTTTTTGAAGTACTAGATCACCAATTTGGAAAGTCCTAGGTCGAAGATGCTTGTGATACTGTGGCTCGATATTATTGCATTTTCTTATAGCCTTCATCTCTTGTTTCTTCTATGGTGTCGAGATCATGTGCCCTATTTTCAAAGTTCATGTCCAACTGGTATTCAATGACTCGAGGAGATTGATACATAACTTTAGCTGGTATCATGGCCTCCGATCCATATACCATTGAAAAGATAGTACAACCAATAGCCGTTCGAGGAGTCGTTTGATAGGCCCAAAGCACACCATCTAATCCGTTGACCAGAGGTGGTTTTTTGCATCGAGTGTTGCTCGAAGATTTTTTACAATGGTGCAATTGGTAACTTCTGCTTGTCTGTTGGCCTGTGGGTGCCTGACCGACGTGAACCTTTGACTGATGTCAAAGTTCGAACAATAAGACCTGAGTTGAATACTTCAAAATTGTGGTATATTGTCACAGATTAAGACCTTGGGAACTCCAAATCGAGTGATGATATGCTTCCAAATGAAATCTCAAATGACATGAAAAGTGATTTTTGGGACTGCCAAGGCTTCGGCCCATTTGGAGAAGTATTCGACAACAACTATGACAAATTGGTGTTGTCTCGAAGCAAGAGGAAACGGACCAGAAATGTCAATTCTCGATTGTTTGAACGGCCAGGTGGAGTCGATCGGAATCATTTCAATAGGATGTTGATGCATTAAGTGGGCATGTCGTTGACATCGATCACATTTCTTGACAAAATCGAAAGCATCCTTACGCAATGTGGGCCAGTAAAAACTTCATCAAGAAACCTTTTTGGCGAGGGATCGACCACCGGCATGATTTCCACAAATCCCACTATGGATCTCGGTAAGTACTTCTCGAGCCTGGGAGGGTCGAAGGCAGCACTTGGTGGGTCCAAAGAATGATCTCTTGTACAACCGGCCTTCAGAATCAATAGAGTAGCTCAATGCTCATTATTTCACCTTCCATACTTCAGATGGGTTAATCGGCAAGATGGCATCTCGCAAATATAAGACCAAATCGTCAAGCCAATAGGGTTCAGAACGACCTATGGAATTGACTTCATTCTTGCTTTGATCAATTTCCCTGGACAATAAAAATAAGAAGGTGATCGAACGATCTCTCTTTCCTTAAAGTCCATTGATAAACTTTGAGAGTGCATCTGCTAGAAAATTCTCTTCGTGAGGGATTGATATAGTCGGAAGTCTTTGAATTCTGATTCCAACTTATTGACCAAGGTAAGGTATCGAACCATGGTTTTTTCTCGAGCTTTATAATTGTGATTGACTTGCCCAACAACCAATTGGGAGTCCATGATTACCGTTAACTTTTTGGATTCCATGCATCTTGGCTATCTTCAACCCTGCTATCAATGCCTCGTATTCTGCCTCATTGTTTGTAGCGGAAAAATCGAGCGCTATGGCAAATTCGAGCTCATCTTCTTTTAAATTATGGTGGGATACGCTGGCTCCCCCCCCCCCCCCCCCTTGAGGATGTCAAAAAGCCATCGACAGCGAGGTTCCAAATTGGGGTATCTGTTGGAAAACAGAATCAGAAAGCAGCGGAATTTAAAAAATTTTTCCAACAAAAGGACCTTGAACTCGCAATCGTGTAACCAAATTCGTAAAGATAGAAAACTTACTTTTCTTTTATTCTTTCTTGAAGCGTTTCAAGCCACCCAAGAACGCTCTTCTCGCGGCTTGATCCCCTCTCCTTGGTAAAGCTCGAATCTTCAAACTTCTAACTTGAAGTCTCTAGAGAAAGTCCACCAACTTGATCACAATCTAATTAGTAAGGATGCTAGTTCTCTAATTAGTGTTTAGGCTTAACCTAGGGTTTAATTTAATCTTGGAGAAAGGAAGGTGTTCAACACATGAACCAAGAATTGTCAATTAGCTCTAAAGGGGAGCATGAGCTCCCCTATATATAGGAAAGGGGAGGGACGGCCGAAACTAGTCCAAATTGGACTAGGATTTGGTTCCTCTCTCTCCTATTACTTGATCATCAAGTATTTTCCAACTTTGACTTTGAATTCTATTTCTAGTCAACTTTTAAGAGAGCTCAAAAATATCCAAACTATTTTTGGATAATTTTATACTTTATTTATTATAAAATAAATAACTTATTTTTATCTAATTAATTAATTCGTAATTAATTAACTAGATCATTTTCTCCAAAATCAGACTTTCCTTTTAATTCAAAATTAAACCAAAGTCTATTAAATAATTAACTAATTAATTATTTAACACATATATATATTATCACACGTGTGTGACACGTGTCACAGTGACACGTGTCACTCACGCGAGCCACACGTGTGAATTCACACGTGTGGAACCCTCTTGGTCCGATTAACTCGTTTAATCATTTTCAAGCCTCAACTCATGTAACCAAGTTGTTGTGTGTGACCCTCTAGGTTCTCAATTCAATTAGCAGTGACCCTAATTAATTAATTCACTAATTAATTAATCAGTCCACAGATTAAACGACCATAGTCTAGCAACAGGTGTTTAACCCCTAGCTGAATTGGAATGTTCGGATTCGACAGAACCTTTAAGTCATTGATTCATGTGAGATACAATCCTCCTACTTACTATCTCTCAACCAAGATCTAGGGCAAGGGAATAATCAGAACCCTAATAATCCGGTCTTAAAGCTAAGTGCATTTCATATCCATTTGATCTCAATCCAAGAAACCCTTTTCTTGATGTCTTGATCTACTGCCTTGGCCAAGGACTCCATATGGCATATGAATGACTTACACAATAAGAGATCACCTTGCAAATGCAAGTGTAGGTCCTTTCTTGATTCTCATTCACTTTCATGAATCACTTGTGCAGCCCCAGCATAAGCCTTGAATCAGTTGTCTAAGGCGACACCCTTTAAAGCTTATACCTAAGACTACAGAGTTAACTCATAAAGTAACATGGAACCTCAAGTCTAAGGATCAATTAATCACATCAATGACTCGTGAGATATTTCCTAATCTGGAAGTTTCCATTTCCTGAAATAGAAACTTCCTTTCCCATTTAGGAATGTTCTCACACGGGGCACCTCAGTGAACTTACTTATTAAAGTAAGCACCCTCATGTATCACGCACGTATCAACTATACACTTTACACCTCCATGAAACAAGGTGGTCCTTCTTAAGGGCGTGATCCCATAAGCAAGCCTTAGAGGAGTCAGGTTGACACTCCCACTGTCTGTAGGACTCATCGGCTTGGAGTATTTTACTAATCATGACTTATGTGATATAGGGCTCGTTTCATGAACCATTTCAACTAAATGGTAGAGTCCTAAAGTCATCAGGATTAGGGGAGTTCTCATACATGCACAGCTAAAGTAAACGCATACCAAACAAGAGCATATAAAGAAGTATTGCCTCAATTCGTTATTTCATTCAAAGATTGTCTGTGATTACAATAAGGAAAAGTACAAAGCGGATATACAATCGGCTTTCTAGGGCACTATTCCTAACAATCTCCCACTTGCCCGTCAAAGCCATTCTAAAGCTATTCTAAGTCCCATCTTCTGAAGATGACCTTGGAAAGCTTCTCGACTAAGGGGTTTAGTAAGTGGATCTGCCACGTTCTCTGCTGATGTGACCCTCTCAATTTGCACATCTCCTCTCTTGATAATATCACGGATTAGGTGATACTTCCTCATTATGTGCTTGGTCCGTTGGTGAGATCTTGGTTCTCTTGCTTGAGAAACCGCCCCAGTGTTGTCACAAAACACAGTAATGGGGTCTTTCATGCTAGGAACAACATTCAACTCTTGAATGAAGTTTCTAATCCAAACACCTTCCTTAGCTGCATCATTTGCAGCTAAGTATTCGGCCTCAGTGGTCGAATCTGCAGTGGTTGTTTGCTTGGAACTCTTCCAACTCACTGCTCCGCCGTTTAGGCAGAAAATGTATCCTGACATTGACTTAAAATCATCTAAGTCAGATGCAAAGCTTGCATCGCAGTATCCTTCGACAGTAAGATCTTTCTGACCTCCGTAAACTAAGAACAAATCTTTAGTACTTTTCAAGTACTTAAGAATATTCTTCACGGCAGCCCAGTGACCATCTCCAGGGTCAGATTGGAAACGACTTGTTACACTAAGTGCATAAGCCACATCCGGTCGAGTACATAACATTGCATACATTATGCTACCTATTGCTGATGCATAAGGTGTATGAGTCATTCTTTCCTTCTCAAGGTTAGTCTTAGGACACATCTTCTTTGAAAGACATGTTCCTACACTCATAGGAAGGTTCTTAACCTTTGCTGACTCCATATTGAATCTCTTCAATACTTTGTCAATGTACATCGACTGTGATAGTCCTATTAACCTTCTAGATCTATCTCTATAGATTTTAATTCCAAGGATATAGGACGCATCACCAAGATCTTTCATCTCGAATTGGTTCGATAACCATAACTTAGTCACTTTCATGTCATCTTTCGAATTCCCAATAAGAAGGATGTCATCAACATAAAGCACTAAGAATTGCACTGAGGTCTCCAATTCCTTTCTATACACACATGATTCATTCGAAATTTGGATGAAGCCAAACGCTTTGACTGATTCATCAAATCGAATGTTCCAATTCCTAGAAGCCTGTTTCAATCCATAGATTGATCTTTGGAGTTTGCAAACCTTTTGCTCACTCCCACTGAATGTGAAACCTATGGGTTGCTCCATATAAATGTCTTTGTCAATGTCACCATTGAGAAAGGCAGTTTTCACATCCATTTGCCATATCTCATAGTCATAATATGCAGCAATGGCAAGCATGATTCGAATGGACTTTTGCATTGCAACTGGTGAAAAGGTTTCGTCAAAGTCCACGCCGGGTCTTTGAGTGAATCCTTTTGCAACCAATCTTGCTTTGTAGGCTGCAATGCTTCCATCAACTCCAAGCTTTCTCTTAAAGATCCATTTGCAACCTATGGGTTTGACCCCATCAGGCAAATCTACCAAGGTCCAAACTTGGTTGGAGTTCATGGAATCCATTTCGGATTTCATGGCTTCTATCCACTGTTCAGAGTCAGAATCTGAAAGTGCCTCCTCATATGTTAAAGGATCATTATCCTTTTGAGAGATTTCATGGAGGAATCCATACCATCTCTCCGGCTGTCTAGGAGTACGTTCAGAACGCCTTAGAGGAGGATTTTCGTGTGTATCGAAATTCGTGATTGGTTGTAGTTGATCAGAGTGGGACGTTTCTTCAGTGGGTGGTGTGGGGTCACTTACTTCTTCTAATTCTATGATCTTGCCCTTCTTTTCTTTAAGGAACGGTTCCTCAAGAAAAGTGGCATTTCTAGAAACAAACACCTTTTGTTCAGACTGATCATAGAAGTAGTATCCTATGGATTCCTTAGGATAACCTACAAAGTAGCACAAGTTAGAACGAGATTCTAACTTATCTCCCACTGTCCTCTTCACGTAAGCAGGACAACCCCAAATTCTTAAGTAAGAATAACTAGGGAGTTTACCATGCCACATTTCATAGGGCGTTTTAGGGACTGACTTAGAGGGAACTAGATTCAAAATCTTTGCTGCACTTTCTAGGGCATAACCCCAGAAAGAAGGTGGTAAGTCAGTGAAACTCATCATGGAACGAACCATATCAAGTAGGGTTCTATTCCTTCTCTCAGAAACTCCATTAAGCTGAGGAGTTCCCGGAGGAGTCCACTGAGAGATAATCCCATTATCCTTGAGATGATTAAGGAATTCTTCACTAAGATATTCGCCTCCTCGATCAGATCGAAGTGCTTTGATCTTGTGACCAGTTTGGTTCTCAACCTCCTTTTGAAATTCTAAGAATTTCTCAAAAGCTTCAGATTTATACTTCATTAAGTATACATAACCATACCGACTAAAGTCATCAGTAAAGGTTATGAAATACTGATGATTGTTTCTTGTGCTTACACTAAGCGGTCCACAAACATCAGTATGGATCAAATCCAGAACCTTAGTGGCACGTTCCACGGTTCCTTTAAAAGGAACTTTGGACATTTTTCCTTTGAGACAGGATTCGCAAGAAGTTAACTCTTTGAGATCATTTTCAGAGAATGATCCTAAAGTGTTTATCTTGCTAATTCTGTTCTTGGAAATGTGTCCTAATCTAGCGTGCCATAAGGGAGCTGAAACTTTGTCATCTCTCTTACGCTTTGTTTCTCGTTGTATATTCATAATATTGATATTTTGAGTTAGGTAAAGTCCATTACTTAGAGTACCGATATGAACGGAAGAGTTGTTCCGTTTGATAAAGTATTTACCATTCTTAATATAAGTTTCATAACCTTCACAATCTAATATTGGAATTGAAATTATATTACGAATAATGTTCGGTACATAAAGGACTTTGTTTAATACTAACTCAAAACTACCTAAATCTAATCTAATTGTGCCTAAAGCTCGAGCTTCAACGTTTGAGCCATCGCCGATCTTCAAGACACATTCTCCTTCTTTGAGTTGTTGGACTTCACTTAGCATCTGTACATCATTACAGATATGAGTTCCACAACCGGTATCAAGTACCCAAGAACTAGAATTAATAGAAAGATTTACTTCAACGAGAAAGATACCTTTCTTTAGAGTAGCCTTGTACTCTGGGCAGTTTCTCCTCCAATGTCCCGCTTTGCCACAATGGAAGCAAACATCCTCTTTCTGATCACGCTTCTTCTTTTGGACCTTCCCCTTCGAAATGCCACCAGTGGGCCTAAGGGGTTTCTTCTTCTTCTTTTGGGCTTTCTTGCCCTTACCTTTAGAAGGCCCAGAAGAGGAAGATGGAGCATTCACCATCAAAACCTTATTGTCCTTCTTGATCGTGCTTTCAGCAGTCACAAGCTGACTAATCAGCTCAGCTACAGTAGCACCAGCATGATTCATGTTGAAGTTAAGGACAAATGGGTTGAATGATGGTGGGAGCGAAGCTAGCAACAAATCCACTGAAAGCTCATCTTTCAGTGGCATGTCCATGGAAGCAAGTTTCTCAGTAAGGGCAAGAAACTTGAGTCCATATTCATGGACACTTGTACCTTCCCTCATTCTCAAGTGGAATAATTCCTTTGAAGTGTTATACCTTGTAACACGTTCATGAGGGCGGTAAAGTTGCTCTAAGTGGTCGTAAATCTCCCAAGCAAATTCCATGGCCTCATGTTGTCTTTGCAAGTCCGGAGACATGTTAGCCAACATAAGGCAACGGGCTTGGAGATTATCATCCTTCCACTTCTGAATCGCATCCCGCTCGGCCCGAGTGGGAGCCTCCCCTTCAGGAGTAGGCTCCCCTTCGAAGAGAACATAAGTTCTCTTCTCAGAATCTAAAATGATTTTTAGATTCCTCAGCCAATCAGAATAGTTGGGACCAGTCAACTTGTTTGACTCGAGGATCGATACAAGAGGGTTTTTGGTTGCCATTTCAAAACACGTAGAGAATCACAGAATCTACGACCTAAATGGTAAAACAGAGAACTAGTGAGCATGCTGAATTATAACGATATACAAAAGATAAGGTCTTTAATCTAATGTAGCTCCCACTGTTTTTCAAAGATCTATAATTCCCAAAGATCTAAGAGGAACACGTTTCCCAATGGGTACTAAGATCCTAGGCATTTTACCTCGAACCCACGACTCGCGGACATTCTTAGTAAGAACCCTAGGTAGGTACAACTTACCAATTCTAACACCTTTAGAACTCTTAGTAATTGTTTTTGCATCACCTATCTTTCAATGTGGACCCACGACTCGTGCGACATCCATATTTACTTAGGCGTTAAGCTAGACCCATCAATCATAAGATCATGACCAAAACTTAGTTCGAACGACCCACGACTCGCGGACATCGCCCTTGCCAAAATTGACCACGAAATATTGATCATTTAAAATGATTAATTAGGTAACTAAGAACTAATAAGCTCCACTAGCTATCCCACGACTCGCGGACAATAACTAGCTTTACCTACTAAACTTAAAACCTATTGATGGAATGCTAGGAATTTAATTCAAAACTTGCATCTCGAATTAAACACCTATTTGTTCGAAATTAGCTTAATATTTAATGGGAATTTTCGAATCAACCGGAGAGTTGTCCGGTTCGACCTCACCAACATATATGTTATCCAATTTTATTAGTCTTGATTAATGCAAGTACACTTAAATGCATTTCAAACAAGCACATAAACAGATAACATGTCCTAGCATGATACTAACATGTAATGATCATGGGTTCTACCTATCTTATGCGTGATATGTGGGAGCCACTCCACAATCACAAGTTCTAACATACATGCCACATAATCAGTTCAAATCACATAAGGGAAAGCAGTAACAAAATACGAGCCCTATCTCTATTACATTTAACAATTGAGATTCCCCTCCCTAACATTTTGAGGGGTCTTCACTTATGGCCTCCTTGTTACTTGAATGTGGTCCATCTTACTCCATGGGTGCATTGTCTCCAAAATGAAAATAAAACCTCACCACCTATCTCTACTCTCAAATTACAAAAAAAAGAAAAAGACATAAAGTAATAAGGCTCAATCTTCATATTGGCCTTAGACAATTACACGGGGCATACCCCGGCCTCAAAAACAGTAATATGGAAAGCCACATAATAAATCACATAACAGTACGCACATAAGTGAGGCTCCAACCTCAATTGAAAAAAAAACGCAACTATAGGGCTCCAACCCCAATTTAAACCATTCATGTGCATAAATTAAAACCATACAAAGATCTAAACCCATGATCACCTAACATGCTTTTGCAAGAATTTAAATTTAACCAATAAATTAAAATTCTCGCTTTAAGCTCTAATAGCTTAAAACACGACTTGATGCGAGTCTTATTTATAAAAGTTTTCAATAAATCCCAAATTACCAAAACAAATAAAATTCCAATTAATTTCTGAAAATTAATAATTTTATTAAGATGTACTTTCCCAAAATATAAACCGTTTCAATTTCTCAAAAAATCCCAATTTTAAGTTTTATTCAAAATTAAAATAAATATTCAAAAATAGAATTTTAAAATTAAAATAAAATTGGGACTGGATTGCACGAAACACGAAAAGGCCGGATCACGAAAACGGGGCCCGTGCGCGAAACGGGGCACAGCGTCGCAAGAGCGCGCGGACGCGCACGGCAGGCGCGCACAGCGCCCGGCCAAGGCCAGGCGAGTGCGCGCACTGCGCGCGCATACCGCGCGCCTCGCGCGCGCGTGCCCTGCTGGGCGGTGGGCGGCCAGTCTCGGCCGCCCTGGGCGGGCGCGCCTCCCGCACAGGCGTGCGGGAGGAGCTGAGAGGCTGGCCGGTCTGTCCCGGCCAGGCCTGGGCGGCGACGGGCGGACGGCGTGCGGGAGGGCCTCCCGCGCGGTTGCGGGAGGGTGGCGCGCGAAGCCCGCGCGCGCGACTCCTTCGCGCGCGGGGTTTCGCGTGTTCATCGTGTTCCGGGCTTTCGTTTCGTGTTTTCGTTCAAAAGCAAAACCAATCCAAGAAATCCAAAAACAGTTTATACAGTTTCAAATCTAAAATTGTTTTTCAAAATCAAATTTTATAAAAACCAATTTTCAGAAACTTTCAGGAAAAAATACAGTTTCGTAATTCAGGCTTTCTAAAACAATTACAAATACTCAATCGCATCAAGCCCAAGAATTTCTACCAAATTCAGTATAATTGAGACGAATTAGAAACACGATTAACGAGGTGGCTCTGATACCACTTGTTGGAAAACAGAATCAGAAAGCAGCGGAATTTAAAAAATTTTTCCAACAAAAGGACCTTGAACTCGCAATCGTGTAACCAAATTCGTAAAGATAGAAAACTTACTTTTCTTTTATTCTTTCTTGAAGCGTTTCAAGCCACCCAAGAACGCTCTTCTCGCGGCTTGATCCCCTCTCCTTGGTAAAGCTCGAATCTTCAAACTTCTAACTTGAAGTCTCTAGAGAAAGTCCACCAACTTGATCACAATCTAATTAGTAAGGATGCTAGTTCTCTAATTAGTGTTTAGGCTTAACCTAGGGTTTAATTTAATCTTGGAGAAAGGAAGGTGTTCAACACATGAACCAAGAATTGTCAATTAGCTCTAAAGGGGAGCATGAGCTCCCCTATATATAGGAAAGGGGAGGGACGGCCGAAACTAGTCCAAATTGGACTAGGATTTGGTTCCTCTCTCTCCTATTACTTGATCATCAAGTATTTTCCAACTTTGACTTTGAATTCTATTTCTAGTCAACTTTTAAGAGAGCTCAAAAATATCCAAACTATTTTTGGATAATTTTATACTTTATTTATTATAAAATAAATAACTTATTTTTATCTAATTAATTAATTCGTAATTAATTAACTAGATCATTTTCTCCAAAATCAGACTTTCCTTTTAATTCAAAATTAAACCAAAGTCTATTAAATAATTAACTAATTAATTATTTAACACATATATATATTATCACACGTGTGTGACACGTGTCACAGTGACACGTGTCACTCACGCGAGCCACACGTGTGAATTCACACGTGTGGAACCCTCTTAGTCCGATTAACTCGTTTAATCATTTTCAAGCCTCAACTCATGTAACCAAGTTGTTGTGTGTGACCCTCTAGGTTCTCAATTCAATTAGCAGTGACCCTAATTAATTAATTCACTAATTAATTAATCAGTCCACAGATTAAACGACCATAGTCTAGCAACAGGTGTTTAACCCCTAGCTGAATTGGAATGTTCGGATTCGACAGAACCTTTAAGTCATTGATTCATGTGAGATACAATCCTCCTACTTACTATCTCTCAACCAAGATCTAGGGCAAGGGAATAATCAGAACCCTAATAATCCGGTCTTAAAGCTAAGTGCATTTCATATCCATTTGATCTCAATCCAAGAAACCCTTTTCTTGATGTCTTGATCTACTGCCTTGGCCAAGGACTCCATATGGCATATGAATGACTTACACAATAAGAGATCACCTTGCAAATGCAAGTGTAGGTCCTTTCTTGATTCTCATTCACTTTCATGAATCACTTGTGCAGCCCCAGCATAAGCCTTGAATCAGTTGTCTAAGGCGACACCCTTTAAAGCTTATACCTAAGACTACAGAGTTAACTCATAAAGTAACATGGAACCTCAAGTCTAAGGATCAATTAATCACATCAATGACTCGTGAGATATTTCCTAATCTGGAAGTTTCCATTTCCTGAAATAGAAACTTCCTTTCCCATTTAGGAATGTTCTCACACGGGGCACCTCAGTGAACTTACTTATTAAAGTAAGCACCCTCATGTATCACGCACGTATCAACTATACACTTTACACCTCCATGAAACAAGGTGGTCCTTCTTAAGGGCGTGATCCCATAAGCAAGCCTTAGAGGAGTCAGGTTGACACTCCCACTGTCTGTAGGACTCATCGGCTTGGAGTATTTTACTAATCATGACTTATGTGATATAGGGCTCGTTTCATGAACCATTTCAACTAAATGGTAGAGTCCTAAAGTCATCAGGATTAGGGGAGTTCTCATACATGCACAGCTAAAGTAAACGCATACCAAACAAGAGCATATAAAGAAGTATTGCCTCAATTCGTTATTTCATTCAAAGATTGTCTGTGATTACAATAAGGAAAAGTACAAAGCGGATATACAATCGGCTTTCTAGGGCACTATTCCTAACAGTATCTTCATTGAGTTGAGCCTTTGGATCTCGTTCGACTAAAAAATCGACCAAGATCTAAGCTTGTTAGGCAACCCTTGGTTTATAGGTAATGTCGAATTGATCCAACTCTATGGTCCACTTGACCAGTCGACCGGAGAATTTTGGTTTGTTCAAGACTTGCTTGAGGGGTTGATCGGTCTGCATGGTGATGGGGTGAGTTTGAAAGTTAGGTCGGAGCTTCCTGGAAGTATGGACCAAGGTGAGCGTGAACTTCTAGATCTCTAAATATCAAACTTCTAGTCCATGCAATATTTTGCTGATGTAATACACTGGCATGTACTTTCGATCCCTGATGGCCACAAGCACCGAGTTGATGGTTTCAGGAGAGATAGCAAGATACAAGTAGGGAGGTTATTTATCAACTAGTTTGGTCCATAGAAGAGGTGAAGTGGTAAGCTTTCAACTCTTCGAGAGCTCATTCGCATTCGTCGGTCCATTCAAACTGCTTGATACAGGGGTGCACGCCTATACTACACAGACACAGACCATACATTTAGTCTCGCATTCGCCATGAATTATTCCAAAAACTTCAATTTCAGTTCTACGTTTTAGGGGGGCACGTCCACACTACATAGACCATACATTTAGTCTCGCATTCGCCATGAATTACTCTACAAACTTCAGTTTCAATTCTATATTTTAGGGGTGCACGCCCGTACTACACAGACCATACATTTAGTCTCGCATTCACCATGAATTACTCCACAAACTTCAATTTTAGTTCTACGTTTCAGGACTACAGCCCATACTACGCAGACCATACAGTTAGTCTTGTATTCACCATGAATTACTCCAATAACTTCAGTTTCAATTCTACGTTTCAAGGGTATACGCCCATACTACACAAACCATACATTCAGTATCACATTCGCCAAATGAGAAAATCAACAACCCAATATATACTGTAGATAATTACTGCACATTGGAAATCAATGTTCCATAAATGTAGAATTACAACCGAGGGTGGACTATTACCAAAAATGAAAAATCACCCATAATCTTACCCCAAAGAATTCAAAATAAGCATCGTACTAGGACGGATAGCCATGAAACAAGAAAAAGAGTGCCAAAAAATTACGCTTCATCTTCAGAGCTCTAAATTCAGCATCCCAGACATTGATCTTTTTGTTATAGCTGAAAATAAGTGCTTTCATTTTAGGGGTTAGTTCTGGATCAATCCACTCCCACATGCTACAAAGTTCGCTTGCGACGTTTAGCAAACATCCGATGAGGATTTTTGGGAGTCTTAGATGTGAAAACACGGTCCGCAAAACCACAATAACATAATAGCCTCCACTCGCCCTTTGTCGACGATATTGAAGAAAATATAATTAAAAGAATGTCTGCCCATTAACAACCATTGAAGCGTTTGTTGAGATCAAGAACAAAAGAAAGAAAACACCACTTAAGAAACTAACCCCCATTGCCAGAAAACAATTACAGCAACGTCAAAATACAGATGAAATTCAAGCAGAACAATCCAAACAAATTAGGACACACACAGAACAGAACAACCCAAAATAAAATAGAACATCAATAAATTCACATCTAGTACGACAAACAGGCTCAGACTGAACCCCTAAAATGCTTTATCGTCATGGTCTCTGTCATCAGTAGAAAATTAAGGCAACAATTACGAACAGAAAGAGTAGAAAGAAAATCTCGGATAGTGGCTGGAGAAAAATGGTAAAGTGGAGGTGCGGATAAAGCATAAATGATGTGTTTAGAGGAAAAACATAAAGACAAAACAGATTTTTCCGACCCTTGGGGGATTTAAGGAAGAATAAATGTATATTGCTGATCTAAAATATACATTTATCGAATTAGAGTATTTAAGATAAATTTTAAAAATATTTGATACACTTTATTAACGGTCCTTCAATATTATACCAACTAAATCAATGATCAATTCCAAAAAAGTCTAAACCAAAGATCTCATGCATAATTTTTTTTTTTTCTCCCTTTAAGAGGAAGATCTCATGCATAATTGTGTCGCTTTATATTTTCGACTTGCGTCATATTTCCCAATATGTTAGTAGGAGGAAATTTATTAATATTTGGAATCTCTTAATTTATCCCTTTATTTTAGAATGAAATTTCTAATATCCAACATGCCAATTCATCACTCGATGTGGATAAGGGATAAGGTTAGACACCCATTTCATCCAATGGAAGACATGCTCCTACAAATCATGACAACTGAGAACCACAAATTTATCAGCAAAAGATCTCCCTTTTGCTTACCCAGAAGACATGAATTCCTTGATTATATTCTGTAAAGTAGGCTTTCTTCTATTCACCAAATAACCTCCCAAGAAATGGCAGCTTCTGCTTCAACCATGGCGAGCTTGCTCAAGACCAGCTTTACTTCTCCTTCCAACAGAGGCTTTGTCACTCCAAAGGGTATTTCTGGTGCTCCTCTCAGAGTCTTGCCTGCTAGAAGGACTACCTTCACTGTCAAAGCTGTCCAATCTGAGAAGGTTGTCATTCATTTCCTCAATCTTTTTACCTTATGATTTTCGAATTTTAGTTTGTTTATATCCATATGAGTACATATATATTATGGAGGCCAAGTTTCGGATGGTAAAAGATGAACATTTTGGACCATATTTATTGCAACATGTTTAAGTGTTTTCAAATCTCAATACTCCTTAGAAGCTGGTTCGAATCTTCTGTTCTAAACTTCTAATTTTGTATTTCATATTTTGTTTTACTATGCGACCCTTCAAATAGGAAATATAAACAAGAGATGAAATACTAACACTGTTTCGATACTTAGAAATTAAAATTTACATAAGATCAAAGGATATTTGTATGGTGCTTACCTATGGATGGCCTAATTGTCCCCAAGAAAAGATTTTGTAATATTTTAACTAACAAACTGAAACATTTCAAGCATCTAAAATGCGATGTCTTGTTGGATTT
This sequence comes from Lantana camara, assembly GCA_037501455.1. NCBI lineage: Eukaryota > Viridiplantae > Streptophyta > Magnoliopsida > Lamiales > Verbenaceae > Lantana > Lantana camara. Next base: position 41,009,431 of record CM074857.1, on the reverse strand, counting down.
GCTACGTAAAAAGACCGTATTTCCCCCCACCCCAAATTCTTGATCTCCTTTGAACGAACTTCGATTGCTTTAATAACTAATTAGTTGTGTATAAAATGCATAAAGTTGATTCCCCTCGATAATCTTCGTTTCGTCTCTGGCTTACGTATCTTTTCCATCTTTTCTACATTAATGCAGGCAACTTACCAAGTCATTCAACCAATCAACGGCGACCCCTTTATCGGAAGCCTTGAGACTCCCGTCACCTCGAGCCCTCTGATCGCCTGGTACCTATCCAACCTCCCCGCCTACCGGACAGCCGTCAACCCCCTACTCCGAGGAGTCGAAGTTGGGCTGGCCCATGGGTACCTCTTAGTGGGCCCATTCGTCAAGGCAGGCCCACTAAGAAACACCCCGTATGCAGGCCAAGCCGGTTCGCTTGCAGCCGGGGGCCTAGTTGTCATCCTCAGCATTTGCCTAACCATTTACGGCATCGCATCCTTCAAGGAAGGAGAGCCCTCGACTGCTCCTTCGTTGACGTTGACCGGTCGGAAGAAGGAGCCCGACCAGTTGCAGACTGCCGATGGGTGGGCTAAGTTCACGGGTGGATTCTTTTTTGGTGGGATTTCTGGGGTTATTTGGGCATATTTTCTGCTCTATGTTCTTGATCTGCCTTACTACGTGAAGTAGAGAGGGGAAGATGTAATCGTGTGGTGGTGAGAATGGAGAAAGACTGTATATTTGAAATTGATGTATGGATATGTTTTCTTTTCTAATTTGTTTCAATGTTGATCAGTTTTGATTGATGATATTGATTCCGTATCTACCTAATAATTGTCGGTAACTCTCATCCATCAACTAATTTTTACTATGAATTAAACAAACCTTAACATATACTATAATGATTGGGGTGGCCTATATTTACTAATTTATTAATTGAACTGTAGTTTTAGTACCTAACATATGCTATCATAATTACTAAATCAAAACTGAACTGTAGTTTAATTACTAAATCAAAACTGTACCACAAAATAGCTTCATATACAATTCTGACCTAAAATTAGCCCCTGCAAGCTTATCTAAAATACACATAATTATTTTTTTTTTTATCGAGATGAGCATATCCAGCATCGACTACCTCGCGGAATAGTAGGAATCTCATAGGGTGAGGCAGTCGATCAGGAGATTTAAAGTTGTTTCATAGTTAAAGTGAGAATTGGAACCCCTAACCTTTGATTAAGGATGGATGATTCCTTTCCTATGATGCACGGATACGGATACGGACACGGCGACACGGACACGACACGACACGACACGACACGGATACGGCGACACGAATTTTTTCTTGAATTTCCCACGTAAGGAGTGTCGGACACGGTGTCCGACACGACACGGCAAAATGATATTTTTAGAAGTGTCCGTGCATCATAGTTCCTTTCCACTCGACCATACCCTCCTGGTATATATATACAAAAGGAAACCTCCTGTTTAAAATATACATAATTATGAAACAATAACTCTATCAAATATCAAAATGTCCCAAAATAGAGGTAAATACCAAACATGATTTTAGTTTTTAACGAACAAACGATACTTGTATATCTAATAACTTAAATACGAAATTTTTGATTAAGATAGCATAACGAAAAACTATCAAATAGAATTATTTTCGGCATGATATATGTTTATGTTTTAGTTATATAATATATCTTGAACAACCAACTCTGTTAACAATCCAGCCATTTTATCATTCAAATTGAAGTGGGAATCTTCAGTAGAAAATCTTGATTCTTTTATTTTTATCCCAAAAAAAATAATAATAATAAAAATTGAAACTCCAAATAAATTGGAACCAAACAAAAGAATGAAATGAAGAGCCCTCATTGCCAAGAATGCCATCGTGCGTATTTAGGTGAGAAATGAGAACCAGAAAGACCCTATCTCAATTACAAACACTGAAGAAGCCATTAATTTTAGTCCTATTTTCCAACTCCCATAACTGTCACTGTATTTGGAAAAAATTAAAAATAATACTCTGTTTTCCAGTTCCATGGCAGCTTGCATTTCCTCTGCTTTACTTCCAATTCCTAGACATCAGCCTCTCATATCAACACCCAAAACCCTCTTCAAAAAGATAAGTAATTTCCCACTCACTTGCCGATCAACCAGTGATCAAAATGAGGTACGTGCAATTTCTTTTAATCTTTTCTTTCTGATTTTTGGAGTTCTCCACGAGATAATGAAATTTCAAATGGGTAAAAATGCTTCAGGATTATTTATTGGATGCTCCAGTTTCAGTTGGAGATGGGTTCTCTTTCAGCGGAGGTCAGGATTTGGGGATTTATTTTGTTTGAATCGAGGAATTTTATGATTTGGGCTTTTTTCTTTTCCATTTTTTGGGAATGAAATGTGTTTGTGTGTGTGTTTTGACAGGGAAATATTCAGATGAACCAAGTCCTGCTGATGAATGGTTCAAGCAAGGGAAAATTGTAATTTTGTTGTTCCTTTTTTCTTTTTCCTTGGTATTTTGAGACCGGGATCCATAAACTCATTCAGAAATTTAAAAAATTTACGCATGAATTAAGGTGAAAGCACATCCTGTTGGTGGCACCGGCGAGAAGGCGAAGGATCCAATTTTCGGGCTGGCTATGGCTGGTTCGTCGCAGGCCTCAACCGATCTATTCAGGTAAAGTTGATCTTGCTGGAAAATCACAAGGTTTTGAGGGATACAAGAAGAGAATTAATCATCATATGCAGACATTAAGGATGGATTATTTGCAGGGATTACAAATTGAAACGTGCTCATTTTGTGCAATAGATGGTTTTGTGTTGAAAGTGGGAGCTCTACCGATCCGCCTGTTATTCTCATTCACGGCTTTCCATCACAGGTCAGTGCCGTGAAGTTTCGTGAGTGTCGTTTGAGTTCCTAATGACAGGAATCTGATGATATAGTTCATCTTTTTGTTCGTGTAGGCTTATTCATATCGCAAAGTTCTACCTATTCTCGCCAAGAATAATCATGCCATTGCTTTTGATTGGCTGGGTAAGCTTAGCTATGTTTCTTGAAATGCAGCTCAATTCTGATGTTTTGGAGTTGGATGTATTAAACTGTGTTTTGTTGTAGGATTTGGATTTTCAGATAAACCCCAACCAAAATACGGCTTTGACTACACTTTGAAAGGTATGGTCGAGCTCTTGATGTTGAAATGGAGAATAATTAGTACGTTTTGAGTTTCACTATGTTGCCATGTCTGTGTTCTTATATGGCTTTCAGAATATGTTGAATCCTTGGAATCTGTTGTCAATCAATTCTCAAAGGATGATAAGGTTACTCTTGTTGCCCAGGTAATTTTCACTTAATTTCTTTAACATAAACGGGTTTTAATTAATGGACATTATTTGCCGTTTGGCATGTGATTGTGAAGATTATTCATCTTGTTTTTTCGTACCCGTTTTAGGGATACTTTTCGCCAATTGTGCTCAAATTTGCTAAAGATCATCAGGAAAAGCTTAATAATCTCATTCTACTAAACCCTCCAGTAAGATAACTTGAAACATGCTTCTAATTTCGTTTCTGTCAAATAAACAAAGGCCTAATTCTCCATCTTTATGTTTTCTGAAGCTGACAGCAAAACATGCGAATCTACCATCAACGCTAGCTGTATTCAGCAACTTTTTGTTGGGAGAAATTTTTTCTCAGGTCGGTTGATCAAATAGTATTGTTTATGATAAATCTTTAGTTCTCCATTTTTTTATTTTTTTTTGGATGATTACGCTGGCATACCTGAAGTTTGGCCTAATTACACAAACCCCTGAGGTTTGAGAAATTACAAAAGTTTTCCATGTCAAAAGAGTTTACATTACATCTGGATTGGTGAATTTTGGTGGTGTCATTTCTAATTTTAGCGGATACTCTATTTTTCCCTTTAAACTTACCCGTCAATAAGTGAACTCAAATTCATGACAATATCGTCCGTCAGGCGAAGTTTCAAGTTTTTGTAATTTTGGCCAAGTTTGTGTGATTAGGTCAACCAACAAGTTAATCCTGTGTGATTGTGTAACTATTTTTCTTTTCTATTTTAGTGGTACTCTTGATTGAAACATTCATCTAATTACAGGATCCCTTAAGAGCCAGTGATAAAGCATTGACGAGCTGTGGTCCTTATAAGATGAAAGAAGATGTTGCAATGGTTTATAGACGACCGTACCTGACATCTGGTTCTGCTGGTTTTGCTCTTAATGCAATTAGTAGGTCCATGAAAAAAGAACTTAAGGTTAATTCTCCCACCCAATTCTCTTTCTCCTAATCTGTTTCTTCAATATTAGCTCTTCACTATGGCCAACTCATTATTGCTTAATTTTCGGTAGGCTTATGTCGAAGAGATGCGAAGAACACTTCTGGATGAGAACTGGAAAGTTGAAACAACTATATGCTGGGGTGAAAGGGACCGTTGGCTAAGCTTCGAAGGCGTCGAAGATTTCTGCAAAGAATCGAAGCATCAACTGATCACACTTCCAATGGTAATATATTTTTTGACTCAATATATTTCACCTTATTCACAACTTTTCAAGAAGTTTTTTTACAAAGTTCAGGGACAATTACGAATACCCCTTGAGGTTTTGACCCAATTACGGATAAAAACCCTCATAGTTCGATTAAACCTCAGGCTGTATTCGTACTTATCCCTAAAGTTTAAGAGCAAATAAAATAGTCATCAATATGTATCACCTGTATTGTTTTCATAAGAATCGAGTCTTGCGTGTGATGGAATTTAACTTCTTTCAATCTGATGGTTGTTGAATCCACCAAATAATAATCCTAAACTACTAAACACAATAAATTGTGAATAGTGGCAAAGGGTCAATCCTACAGAGATTGGATGGTCTCGTAAATCTCCTAATAGCCTAGCAAACAAACAACAAAAGTAAAGAGAGGGGGGGGGGGGGGGGGGGGTGTAATTAAAACAAACTATTTTAAAGCACAAAAACAGATTTCTTCAAATAACTTAAGACTGAAAATAAAGAGAGTTGTGAAGGTTGATTATGAAGGAAATATCTTAGCTAAGTTGTTAATTCATTCCATGCCCATATCTAATCCTCGATGCAAAAATCAAATCTAATCAAATGGTAGATTAACTTACAATAGACAAGAAGCTTATCTATATCATCCTTTCTTATTTTTAACTTAATCAAGAGAAGCTCATCAATTAAATTCTTACCACATAGCAGTCCCGCGAACAAGTATCTAGGATTTAACTATATGATAGCATTAAGCACCAAAAGGACATTAATCATGGTCCAAAATCTCAAGAAGCTTGGATTTATGAAATCATATTACGCATGCCTCACCATTTTATTGAGTAAACATGGTGGTAAACTCTCAATGATGTGCGGTTCTTCTATACCGTTACAAGACTATTACGTATCAAGTATCAGTATAACCTCATCAAGTTGTTATCTAGGCATCAATTGATCAGAAAGATGATTCGAAAACAACTCATATAGATACGTTCAAGGCGTGCATAAATACCATGGGTTAGATTCGCATTCATTCACTTAGATCTCATAAATATTAGCAAGGAATAAAGATACAACCTAACTAAGATAAATATGTTCAGCTGTTGTTCATATTTACAGAATATAAAAGGCTAATAAACTGCTAAGAAACTGAATTTAAACCAACTAAGTTAAGCTACAAAAGATATACTAAAGTATTTTATAATCTAAGCATGAAATTCAACTAAAAAGAGGAAAGGAAAAGGGATTTCTTGCTCTTGGCCGAAACAGGGGATCAGCCCCTGTTCTTGCTCTGCTCCAGCAGCTGCTGCTGCTACGTTCCAGTTTCAGAATTATCTCCTCCTTCTCTCTCTCCACTTAACTAGCTTATATAAAGTATCCTTAAGTCTATCAATTGCAATGATCAAGGGGGACAAAATGGCTTTTACAAGTCCCAATAAACATGATTAGGACTCTTGAAACTTCCAAAAATGCAGGATCAACTTCTGCATGTCAGCCATGTTAGCAAGCTGTTGCATGTGTGCCACCTGTCCCAACAAGAGGAGTCAGCCGTACTTGTTGACCGTGGTCTGCTTTACGTGAATTGGCCTTAGGGATGATCATGCATTGGGGTCATGGCTCAGACATTTTCAACACTTAGCATCTTTTTCTTCATAATTCTGACAAATCCCCCATTTATCAACTTGTTTCTGCAAAAGCCAAATAAAAGCAAATTAAGTAGAAATCTAATCCAATTTAGGGGGAAAAGAAAGAGATTTTCATGTAATTTATGCATACTATCAAATCCCCCCACACTTAGACTTTTGCTTGTCCCTAAGCAATAACTTCCATTCCTAACAAACTGCAAGATGATCCCCATCAAACCACCTCAGCCCCACAGTTTATCAATGAGAAAATATGAACATTAAAATGAGTTTGATAACAAGTCTCCACAGCCTATCAAAAATGGAAAAGGACAAATTTGAAGTATTTAACTTTCTAGAGAATGTTAAGGAATTTAGAGTTCAATTAAGCATGCACATTTACCATATAAGCCATTAAATCATGTGATCAAAGGTGCCCCTTAAGACTGTCCAACAATTCAAAAGATAAAAGTGGGGGTGTTAATTCAATTATACGAAAGCTCTTTGCATTGCCTATTTCGGGTGTCATGATACCGCTTTGGTATTTCATGACTATCCCTAGACTGCACTTTGTGCATCACTCATAGTCACCAATTATACCGAGATTAATTTGTTTTCGGCTTTGTAAATTTAATTTGTCATTTCCACGGTGACCAGCGGAGTAAAACGAGCTTTGTTGAACTGCCTAAGGTGTTGGGATAAAACATTTAAGCAAATTGAATTTCCTTTGATTGTGATCATTTTTTTTTATTTTTTCAGTCCCCAACAACCACTTAGGTGGTTAAATCCTCACTCATAATCACTCGCTTTGAGTGAACAACGGAGTGCATCAAACTTATGGCTTTTACAGCCTTATTCATAACCCTCAATCAACATTTAGCACCATTTAATTTCCACATTTAGACAGTCAAAAGTAGCACACTTTTTTCACACATGATGGTCTAATTTATTGCATGTGATTTCAGTTATCATTCATTAATCCAAATTCAAAAACATTCTCTATCAGAGCCAAAGAACTTATAAATTTGATCAATTCCAAGAATCAGACATGAAAATTCATGCTATTTCAACTATTTTTCATGTTAAAAAACTCTCAAATCTAAACATGTTGCATATGGTCAGGCTCTAACACAACTGCACAAAAGCACCCCAAAAGGAACTAAGGACCTGAGCAAAAAGAGCTAGAAAGACTAACAACTAGGCTATCAAATTAGGCAGAAATAAAATAGGACCAATCAAACAAACATACAAAACAGTCATCCTACTTGCTTTTCATCCTCTACTAATCCAGCCAAAATATTCATAAACTACCAGAATATCTCCCCCACACTTATTCCACATTATCCTCAATATATAATAAAAGAAAAGGTAAGGGCATGAGGACTTCCCTGAATGCATTTATTGAAACTGTGAGGGATTCATGAGGCTTAAAGGATGATCATCCTTTGCTGTCTGGGTCCTGGAAGCCCTGTTTCTGCCAAAATCCGAAAATCACACAAAAAGCGGTCCTTAGTCAAGAAACTCAGAGAAAGAGGAACTAAATAACAACAAATCAAAAGATATTGGGTTGCCTCCCAAAAAGCGCCCTTGTTTAACGTCCTAGGCTAGACGATATGTGACATCACTTGACTTCAATTAAAATCCTTTACATCTTTCATTGGAAAACCTGTATAAAATCCTTTCAAATAATGTATGTTCAATATTAACAGGTTTTCCTCATCAGAATGGTTGAAATCCCCTACATCATAAAGCAACATGTGAGTATAAAGAGAAACTCTCTTCCATTTAGAACTCATTTTATTAGGAAATAGACTAAATAAGGATTGATAAAACAACCACTTAGCTCCATCAAAGCAAGATTTCCTAAAAAGTAAACGAGAGTGAGAGCTAAAAACATCGTTATCATTATAGTCCAGCTCAAAAGATGCACCACATGGAAGGGGACTAATGAAATCCATATCATCTAAACAAAACAACTCACTAGGAGACTTTATGGAATCAAACATAGCGAATTTAACAACATTTCCATTAAATTCCATTGTGAGTGTATGATCAAACTCATTGATTTTTGTTTTAGATATGTCAAGAAAAGGCTTTCCTAACAAAACATCAAATGAGTTATCAACTACCAAGAAGTCCATGGGAAAGATCATGCCATCAACTTGAATTAAAATATTTTCCAACATGCCCTTAGGATAAACAATTGTTCCATCATCAAGCTGAATCATCATACCTGTTTTTCTCATGGAATTAACATGCAATTGTGAGTGAATAAACAAAGGCATCAGATTAATTGAGGAACTACTATCACATAAAGCTCTTTCAATCCCAATAGTTCCTATTTTACATGGAAGAGCAAATAAACCTTTAACATTACTCACTTGAGGTATCTCTTCTTGAAGGATATCAGAGAAATGCTTTCCAATACTTACCTTCCCATAACAAGGCATGTTTTCTTTAGTTGCACACAATTCTTCAAGAGAATTCATATATTGAAGCATAGATTTAATTGCATCAAGTAAAGGAACATTTACCTCAACATTGTAAAATACCTTTAGGAACTTTGATTCATCATTTTGAAACTCTGATTCATCTTTTTGAAACTCAACATACCTCTGTACAGTTGGCTTTGGGCTGATCAAAGGTTGAGATTGTACAGTAGGTCTGGACTCCTCGTATGACCTTAAGCTATGGTCATGCCTTATGCTCATATCTGTTGTACAGTGCTGCTCTATTTCTTCATCAACTTTCTGGACTGCTATGGAACGTTCCGTTTCAGCCCCTGCTTTCTGTACTACTATTTCATTTCTTGATTGGTCATCGTAACTCGTCCATTTTTCTGCAAGTAGCTCAAGTTTTGATTCTTTATCTTCCAATCTTCTCACCGAGGAAGCTAATTCTCCAATTTGATTTTCCAACTTCTTTTGAAACTGCTGCATGTTAATACGGGTCTCTTGTTGGAAATACCACATTTGTTCCATGCTTGTCCGAGTTTCCTGTTGAAATTGTTGTGCCTTAATCATAAAGGCTTTAAACATATCCTCAAGAGACGTACCTGAATTGGAAGATAATGGATATTGTTGTGGAGGCTGAATTGCACTTGATGTGCGATTCAAATGATGATCATTCCGTGCGGTCTGAAGTTCCTCATCAAGTAATGGACACTTATCAGTTTTGTGAGGTCCCGTACACACTCCACATTACTCGGTTATGGGCTGCATATGAGAAAAAGGATCACCAAGGAGCAAAGGACATAGATTGGTTGGATGGCTTCCCATACAAATACCACAAATATCACTTTGAGAGCTTAAATCCATTGATGACAGCATGTTGATTCTTTCAACTGACTTCCTGCACAAAAACAAACACTAAGCTATCAAAAGAAAAACAAAACCAATTAGAATCAATCCCCGACAACAGCGCCAAAATTTGATGGTTGTCGAATCCACCAAATAATAATCCTAAACTACTAAACACAATAAATTGTGTATAGTGGCAAAGGGTCGATCCTACAGAGATTGGATGGTCTCGTAAATCTCCTAATAGCCTAGCAAACAAACAACAAAAGTAAAGAGAGGGGGGGGGGGGGGGGGGGGTTGTGTAATTAAAACAAACTATTTTAAAGCACAAAAACAGATTTCTTCAAATAACTTAAGACTGAAAATAAAGAGAGTTGTGAAGGTTGATTATGAAGGAAATATCTTAGCTAAGTTGTTAATTCATTCCATGCCCATATCTAATCCTCGATGCAAAAATCAAATCTAATCAAATGGTAGATTAACTTACAATAGACAAGATGCTTATCTGTATCATCCTTTCTTATTTTTAACTTAATCAAGAGAAGCTCATCAATTAAATTCTTACCACATAGTAGTCCCGCGAACAAGTATCTAGGATTTAACTATATGATAGCATTGAGCACCAAAAGGACATTAATCATGGTCCAAAATCTCAAGAAGCTTGGATTTATGAAATCATATTACGCATGCCTCACCATTTTATTGAGTAAACATGGTGGTAAACTCTCAATGATGTGCGGTTCTTCTATACCTTTACAAGACTATTACGTATCAAGTATCAGTATAACCACATCAAGTTGTTATCTAGGCATCAATTGATCAGAAAGATGATTCGAAAACAACTCATATAGATACGTTCAAGGCGTGCATAAATACAATGGGTTAGATTCGCATTCATTCACTTAGATCTCATAAATATTAGCAAGGAATAAAGATACAACCTAACTAAGATAAATATGTTCAACTGTTGTTCATATTTGCAGAATATAAAAGGCTAATAAACTGCTAAGGAACTGAATTTAAACCAACTAAGTTAAGCTACAAAAGATATACTAAAGTATTTTATAATCTAAGCATGAAATTCAACTAAAAAGAGGAAAGGAAAAGGGATTTCTTGCTCTTGGCCGAAACAGGGGATCAGCCCCTGTTCTTGCTCTGCTCCAGCAGCTGCTGCTGCTACGTTCCACTTTCAGAATTATCTCCTCCTTCTCTCTCTCCACTTAACTAGCTTATATAAAGTATCCTTAAGTCTATCAATTGCAATGATCAAGGGGGACAAAATGGCTTTTACAAGTCCCAATAAAAATGATTGGGACTCATGAAACTTCCAAAAATGCAGGATCAACTTCTGCATGTCAGCCATGTTAGCAAGTTGTTGCATGTGTGCCACCTGTCACAACAAGAGGAGTCAGCCGTACTTGTTGACCGTGGTCTGCTTTACGTGAATTGGCCTTAGGGATGATCATGCATTGGGGTCATGGCTCAGGCATTTTCAACATTTAGCATCTTTTTCTTCATAATTCTGCTAAATCTCCCATTTATCAACTTGTTTCTGCAAAAGCCAAATAAAAGCAAATTAAGTAGAAATCTAATCCAATTTAGGGGGAAAAGAAAGAGATTTTCATGTAATTTATGCATACTATCACAATCTTGTGGTTTTAAAAACGTGTTTGTTGTGTCGGGTTTTCAGGCAGGACACCATGTGCAGGAGGATTGCAGCGAGGAAGTAGCTAATCTCATTGCTGGAATACTAAGCAAAAGGAGGACATATGGGAAATGATGCATTAATTCTTTATATTTGTATACTGACCAGATATGAATGCGCTCTGTTTCTTTGAATATCATAAAATATTCAAACTTGGCTTTTCTCTGCTAGTAATTAAAATTAGGGATGTTTATGAACCGAACCGAGCTGAGCTGAATTTTCCTGTTTTTTTCCAAGTTGGGGCTCGGCTCGAAATTGTTCAGCCACGTTCGAGTTCGGTGGGGTCTCGAGTTCCAACACAAGATATTATGAAAAAAAGAAATAATAAAATAATATTATATATTTTTTAGGGTTATGTATATACTAATTTTGAGAAATTGTCATGTTATTCCACAATATAACTAAATGAAGGATAATTAAGTCATTTTAGAATAACTAGGGAATTAACTAAAAAAATTTATTGACGGAGGAGAATACTCAAAATTCAACTCTTATCTAGAAATTTAACTAAATATCCATTACATACATACATATATATATATATATATATATATATATATATATATATATATATATATGTTTATTTATTTATTTATTTATTATATTTAAATCATATATATACTATATTTCGTGAGCTACAAACAAGAATGAAAAGGTTTAAGTTTGAGTTTGATTCTTCACTCGGTTTGACTTTAGCTCGAATTTTTCGAATCTGAATTCGAACTTTAATGGCTCGGTTCGATCAGCTCGTGAAACGACCTGATTCGTAAACATTCCTAATTAAAATAGGGTTTGTGAAATGTGGACATAGAAATGATTAATTGTCATTTTATATATGCGACATGTGTATTAATAAAAAATTGACATTGCGAAAGAAAAACAATTATAATAAAGATTAAAAATCGTTTCATAATAGAGGTTAAAAATCAAAAGTTTATCGCTTATAATTTTGACTACCAATTAATACATATGAGAGTTGGAATGTGGATAAATGAAATAGCAAATCAATTGGACAAAAGTGTTAAATCACGCTAACCATCAAGTGGCGTAATTTAGCAATTTGATATTATACTAATTTAATCGAAGTTTTAAATTCGAGTTTCTTAGAATCCTACTATATTAATTTAATCACAATCTTAAATTCGAGTTATTAAGAATGCAATTAACATTAATGATTGGACCTAACCCGACGAGAGGAGCAAAAGGAGGAATCCGTCCGAGGAGGGCTTGCGTCTGATTAGCATGGATAAGCCCACACTGTACCCGTCAATTTTGGGATCTAATTTGAGATTTTCCTTGGGAGATATAGGGAAGAAATTGGAATAAGATTCATTCATATAAAAGAAAAGGTTCTCTATTGATTATGTACCTATGGAATAGGAATAGAGGAAGAGAAAAAAACCAAAGATTTAACATAATAATTTGTGAAAATGGGATATAGAAAAAAATAAAAATAAATTGTTAAACCACTCAGTTCAAATATTAGCCGATTCCTCTGTTTTTCATATTCCTCGTCATTTTCGGGTGTTTTTAACTTTTCACGCCAACTCTTTCTTCTTCTTGCGTCATCCTTTCAACTTTTTCAACTTTTCAAGCAACATTCCACTACTTCCCTCGTTGACGTGCACACACTCACACTATCAAAATTCAAACATGGATACATATAAAGTATTCATATGTTTTTGTCCTATTGAAGTTATGCATACGATTTATTCAGCTCAAGTCCTTCACAAGAATTGCCTTGATTCTTCCCACAATCCCTGGTTTTTGATAGAACGGTGATATACGTGACATGAGTTATTTTTTGTTGCTTTTGTTACGGCATTTCTACTTCTTCAAACTTTTAAGCTTATGGGTCTGATGCTAATTGCTGTCGCAGCTGTTTTATGTCGATAATTATATGCTGAAACTTTGATAATTACATGAGAATCCCAAATGGATGATGATGAATGTGTGGCTCTTGCAGATGGTTTCCAGTAAAATGATTGAACCCAAAAGGAAGAGATCTTTCATGTGCCGTTGCCTCCCCTGTGCAGTTCTTCTTTCAGCTGTTTTCGTTTTAGGGAGTGGGTTCTTCGTGACGGATTATAGAGAGGTAATTTCTCTTTCTTGTATCTTTTATTACTTAAAATTTGTCAACTGATTGATGGGATTTTAGAAGCACTGTCAGAATTCAGATTTGATTAATTTAAATAGTTTATGGTGCTATAATTATTCCTGATTGGTTGGGAGGGAGTTTGAAACTTTATTTTGGGATGAGATTCAACTTTTAGAAGGAATGAATACTTTTGTACCATTTTGGGACGGCACAATTTGAATCTTGATGAAAATGAATATAAAATATATCTCTGTGTAGACTTTAGGCAAATGAATCCTTCCATGTAACTTGAATTTCGCAGACATTATGATTCGGAACTAAGTCTAGTCTTTCTCCAACATTTCTCTTGCAGAGGTTTGTGAGTTGTAGTCTTTATCCAGTCAAGGCCACGAAGTCCAAGAATTGCGAGGTTGGTGCAAGAATTTCCGTAACTATGTATGTTTATGGCCTCATATATGCTGATTTTCTAGTACTTTGTGTGGAAATTCGTATAATCGCTACCATTGGGCATGTATCTATATGATAGTGGGGATTTTGCCTTATTGTCTACATTGTTTTGCTTCATCTAGGATGAGTGCAGGCCTCCTGGAACTGAAACTTTGCCTAAAGGAATTGTTTCTAGAACTACTGATCTGGAAATGAGGCCGCTTTGGGGCCCACCTAAGAACAAGGTAAAAGTATTCTAGTATTCTATCAATGAGACAGGAAGGGTCGATTACTATTGTTAAGAACAAACGAGACTTTGGTATTAATTTGGTTTTATCTGATTCATGTCTGGTTTTGTGCTTGTATTCCTAATTTAGAAGTTGAAGTCACCAACGAACTTATTGGGTATTGCAGTTGGAATAAAGCAAAAGAAAAATGTGAATGAAATTGTTAAGAAGGTAAGAGAATCGAAATTGGTCATTTTTTTTGAATGTTTGGGAAATAATTTGTTTTGGATGTTTCATGTTTTTATCTGATATTATTTCAGTTTCCACTTTCTGATTTTGCCGTCATGCTTTTTCATTACGATGGCAATGTCGATGGATGGAGAGATTTGGAATGGAGTGATAATGCAGTTCATGTTTCTGCGATAAACCAAACCAAGTGGTATTATTTGGTTCCTTCAAGTTGCTATTTGGACTTTTGTGTAATATGTTTACAATAGTTGACGATATCTCATTTTTCTGTTTTTTCACTTAGGTGGTTTGCAAAGAGGTTCTTACATCCGGACATTGTTGCGCAATATGACTATGTTTTCCTTTGGGATGAAGATCTTGGAGTTGAAAATTTCCATCCTGGGAGGTAAATTTACAAAATGTATAAGGATTTCATTAAGAATTTTAAGCTGACATCGTCAAGTTCCATTGGTTAAGGATTGAACCTAAGTGTAAGAAAAGTTCGTACTTCAGGGGTGTAAATGTGATTTCCAAACCACAGGGCTATTGCCTTTATTTACACCAATCCTCGGGGGGTCTACTACTGTAATTATCCCTAGTACATTAGATATTCTTACGATCTTAACCAAGTACTGATGATGTTAGGGAAACTGAAATGATAAGGAGATCGAGAAAAAATGTTTGTTAATATTTATGTGTATGCACAATTAGATAAAGAAATGCATAACTAATTAATTCCTTTTGGTTGAATGCAGATATCTATCAATTATTAAGGAAGAGGGACTTCAGATATCGCAGCCGGCAATCGATGCTGACAGTTCTGAGGTGCATTACAAACTTACAGCACGGGAAATGAATTCTACAGTACATAGGTATCAATTTCGGAACTTCAAAAGTTACACAGGGAGATAGCGAAATGTTTTTGTTTATTATTCTGAGGGACGGTCTACTTGTTAACAGAAGGGCTATAAATTTACGTGGTCCAAGGAGGTGTTATGAAAATAGCATGGAACCTCCATGCACAGGGTAAGTTGTATCTTTGTAAAAAAAATTTACTGTTAATGTAGTTTGGATAATTTATGTCGACACTCCCCCAGAGATTGTTAGATTACATTTGGTCCCCAAAAGTTTGAAGACAGTACAAAACCACTCGTGTGAGGGAAATTTACAAATTGCACATACCATTCACAGGGGTGGTTTGTGTAATTTTTGAATATCTTTGGGGTTGATTTGTAGCGCTTTTCAAACATGTGGGGACCAACAGCAATATGACAATCTCCAAGGGAGTATAGATGCAAATAGGCCCAAATGGATGTAAACAGAAATATAAATTATACATAACACAGGTTTGTGGAGATGATGGCTCCTGTTTTCTCAAAGGCATCATGGCGATGTGCGTGGCACATGATTCAGGTTTGAGTTTATAGAGCCAGTTTTCTGAATCTATATATTTTGTATTATTATTATATTTTACGACTGCAGTACTGTATAGAATAATGTTAGAAATGGGCAATAATATATATCAGAATATTTTTTGTTCATTTTTGTTGTTTTCTCAAAAACAGAACGATCTTGTCCATGCATGGGGATTGGATTTTCAGCTTGGATACTGTGCACAGGTTCGCCATTTCCATGAGTCAGTACTTCATTGCAATATTTTCTTGTAAAGTATGTTAAATTTGTGTTATGCTTTTCTTTGAAGGGAAATAGGACCGCGAATATTGGGATTGTCGACTCCGAGTATTTACTCCACTTAGGCCTTCCTACGCTTGGAGGTTCAACTGGAGCTAATGTAATGGATTTTACATATAATTTAGTCCTCAAAGATTGTGATCATGGAGTTCTATTTCACATTCTCTTGTCACTTGCCTGATGCAGATGGACAGTGAAGCTGAAATGCAATCTTCGTCAAATGAAAAGCTGCCCAACACAGGAAAAACGGTTTGTCTAATATGGCTGATCTTATTATTCGATTTTATCTCTTGTCATTTCAGTTTGGTTTTTGATTTTATTTTTTGCAGGTTACGTCTATGTTGGAGCAATCTGATGGTAGAAATGCTGTAAGTACTGTTTGTCTCGCTCTCTCTCTCTCTCACACATGAAACCAATATGGGCTCGAGTTTTCATAGCTTATGTAAGATGATCATACGTTTTTGCAGGTGCGAAAAGAGTCGTTCATCGAATTAAACAACTTTAAAAACAGATGGAAGAAAGCAGTTAGAGAAGACGAATGTTGGATAGATCCATTTCACAAACCTGCAAAGTAAGGCAAAGCAAAACTGATGATAATATAAATTACAATAAACTTCAGTCCCTAGATGGCTAGATATACATAATACATTAACCATGAGCTAGCTGCAGAGATGATTTCAGTATTCTGCTCTCGATGACCCAATGTAAATGACATTTTTTCCCATCGCAAATAAAGATCAAAGGATTTATCACCTCAGAAGGTTGGTCTGTTGTTAAATTTGCATGGATATGTGGCTTCAAACATCTTGCAATTATTGGGTAGTCTAGTTAAGTCAAATCAATATAGAGAGAGGTGAATGCATTACAGTTTTCAATGTGATTGACAGATATTACAGGGAGCGTGACCAATCAAATAGTAACAGTAGTTTTTTACTTTGGTTATCCTTAGTGTGGATTAAAATAAATTTTCTAATAAATGTTAATCTCGAAATAGGGTATCCATACGAAAACAGAGATTAAGTCATCAAAATTCACTTATAATATAAATTCTTTGCGAGGGGAAGTTTTTATAATTCATAAACTTTTTGAGGGAAATTTGACCTCGTAATCGTGTGGAGAAGACCCGTAGTATTCTGGGCATCGTCTGATGGCTCCCAACGATATCAAGGATCTCCCTTGAGTTTATAGCAAGCCCTTGAGGTCTCACACTTTTGTATCCAATCCGGAGGTCCAGCAACCTCCTAGAGGAATATCACAAACTTGGCCCCTACAAATATCATAAGACAATTTTGCCCTTCTCGATTATCGAGACTTCCAACTTCTCTACGAGTGGGCACTTCCAATACATCAGGTACCCTAACATGCGTTGGACCATTCTCATGTGCACGGTCGTGTTAGAGGGGAGTTCACATTGTACCGCCATATCGATTAGAATGAGTGTGGTATTTACCCCATTGTAACACCGTTCGGGGACCACCCATTCATCCGGCCAAAGCTCACCACCTTAGGACCCGGCCGAGACATTTGATATTCCCTCAGAGGTTATGTGTGCATCGAGGAGGACCACACAATCAGCTTGTCCTTACCAAAGATGATAGAATTCCTAATATAAATAACTGCTGTCATCTTCTTCATGATCAATAAGTTATTTTATTCCATGCAAACGCTTTAGTCTCCATTAATTTCGATTATTCTTACTTAATTGAAGTGTCGAAGTGTCAATTCTAAAAAAAACCTCGATTGTAACTTTGATTCTCTAACCTCCTTCTACCTTTGGGTACGCAAATCTGTGGTCCACATCCCTCATCATCTTCATCAATTTTTGGCTCCAAATCATTCCGAACCAGTTCGAGACTGCATCACCGCCAACTACGACTAAAAAATATTCTCAACTTCATTTTCAGTTGGCATGTTACCAAACATGTTGTTGGAATTCGACATTATGGATGAGTTTATTTTTGAAGGGATACCAAATTCCTTGGTAGGAATTCATAAAATAAAGTACATAAACTAATAATAAATAAATGGGAAGCACTGGAACTTTGTGGTATGTTATAATCCACATGATATATAGGATATTTGTACTTTATATGCAATTAAGCATTGTATATTATGCTATACACTGAGGATTGCATATTGGTAAGTATAAACATGAGTTTTATTACTGGACATTTATTTTGAATTTGAAATAAAGTTGGTACCACACAGTTACAATGTTAATTGTATGACATTAATGGCCTTGTTCATGTGCTGGTATCTGTTACAAAACGTTCCAGACGTTTTTGTAAGTTTATTTCTGCATTATGACTGTATTAATTGTGAGATTATGACCTGCCATAAACAAGACAATTAATAGTTATGTATGTCATGGTTTGAAGTTC
The DNA here is from genome assembly GCA_037501455.1 of Lantana camara. Taxonomy (NCBI): domain Eukaryota; kingdom Viridiplantae; phylum Streptophyta; class Magnoliopsida; order Lamiales; family Verbenaceae; genus Lantana; species Lantana camara. Next base: position 40,991,256 of record CM074857.1, on the reverse strand, counting down.
CAGACCACAGAAAATAAGAGAGAAATAGAGAGACAAGTATGTAAAATGTGGTGAATTAGGAAGAGTTAGAAATCTACATAGATTTCTGGTTTGGTACTGAAAAATACACTATGGTACGAAACACACATGCATTGGTACTTGTGAGTTCAGTCAAAAAACATACTTCCACACACATAGCACGTTTTCTGAAGTACCAACCAGACACCTCTTGAGATCGTGCGTATTTGTGATTCGGAAATCTCTTGGCTGTCTTATCCTGAAAGGAGTTTCGCGACAACCCAACGCCCTGGTAGTGGGGCCAATACTTCTTTAAGGAAAGTCGGCATTTGCCACGATTCAATCATATCAAATGATAAGTTTCTCGGTTTATCTTACAGTATTGTTTTGATCTTTGTAATCGTGTGAATATGTTTCTGGTACATTACTGATATTTATCTTCATATGGTTCTACACTCTACTGAAACTAACATCATGACACATATGCAAGATCTGGTTTTTCCACTGGTATATTGGGCATGTACATTGCTGGTATTTACATCTCAATAAGTATGTTTTGGCATGATTATGGTACTTATGTTTGGAATCACTTATCCATGTTGTACCTCTTATGTATATTGCAAAGTCTGATTATCTATTGTATTTGATAATCTGGTACTGCCACAAAACTGATTTCCAACACATGGATTTAGGGTTCTCGATACTGTATTCCATATTTCATTGATTTTTTTCACAAGACATTTGGAAATTGTTTGTATATTACCACTACAAAAAAAATGGGTTTTAAATGCACTTTTAAGCGTCGGAAGGTAAACAATGTTACTACATATAATTTCATACTACAGTTTTTTTAAGTGTAGGCACGATTGGTGTAGTAAGAAATGTTGCTACACTTTAAAATGAAGCAACATATATTATTTTAGTTACATTCTAATGTGTAGTAACACAAAAAGTCACACTACACTTTTAAATGCATTTACAATTTAAGAGTTTAATTTAATTTTAATATAATTTAACTCTTACTACAAATAAATGTGTCGCAAGACAATGATGTATTAAAAAATTTATTTTTATTTTAAAATTTTTGTCCTTCAAAAAGAAAAAAAAGAAATTTTGCATTGCAACCAATTCGTTGCCAAAAATAGTTAATTTTTATATTTTATTTATATTTATTTACAACATAATTATATTGCAAAAATTAAAATTTAGGCTACAAAATAATATCAAATTTTCAAATGAATATTTTCCGTTTCATTAACCAATAGATTTAATATTTTAATTTTATATATCTTTTTAAAAAAATATTGCAGATTCAATTACCCAAATAATGCTATAATTATTCAAAAATATCAGTTGTCAAAATTATGTTACCGATAAAAAAAATGATCAAACAAATATTTCAATCAAAAATATTTTATAAATAAAACAATAACTTGATACAACAATTCAAAGAAAAATAAAGATTACATTATAAGAAAATTAATCCTATATAACAATCAACTATACAAAAACCATATACCAACTATATTATTAATATGTATAAAGAAGAATAACTTGTTTTCGCCTCGGCATCACTATTGTGCTTCAAAGAATATCACCTCGGCATCAACCATTTCTCGACTTCTTCATCGGTCTCTTCATCCACTTGCAAAGATGACTTTTATTTTTTGCCTTCAAATTCATATGAAGTAGGTTCAGTCAAACATATATGTTAAGCAACCAATTGATTGTGAAAACTAATTATTTATGTAGTGAAAACTTTACCTAATTTTCCTACACTCAAGAAATCCTCAAAGTTGTAACTCATCTGCAACAAAAGACGGCATAAAATTCTTTCAATACCAAAAACAACTTAAAAAAAAAGGAAATTATTTAAAAAAAAAAAGGAATTTCGAAAGGAAAAATCTTATAATTAATTTCCCTACGTACCTCGCAAAATTGAAATCCCCGTTTCTTTGATGTAGATCTCTTCTCCTCCGACGCATTTTCCGGCACGGCAAAATCGGATTCACATGCGGAGCGCACCATCTTCCACGTGAAATACGCGGCAAAAACATATGAGAAAATCAAAAAGGGTTTTGATTTGAGCAGTAAAATATGCTCCTAGAACCTAGAGGTAAAGAACTCCAAAATGAATTGGCTTGAGATATGAAAAAGATAAATTGGGGTGGGGAGGGAACGTGAAGACACTAAATTGGTGGGGGGAGGACACTAAATGGGGGGAATAAAATTTAAGGAAAAAAATTGGTGGGAAGAAAGATAAATTTGGGGGAAACAAATCAATAATTGAATTATATTTGCCGCTAAAATAACATTGCATTTTTTTTAATTAGAAGACCAATTCATTACGTAATTCAAATTCATCATTTAATACACTTTATTAATTAAATTTAAAGTTATATATTTTATTTTTTGATTTAAGATAATATCGTATTACGTCTTTTTTCATTTTGTGCACTATTACTTCTTCAACTTAACATAGAAATTATAAGTATTACAATAAACTATTTATATTATTATCTACATTATCTATAGTATTATATTAAGCAAGAGAGAGTTTGGTCTCTTTGAACTCTTGGACTCTTTTCTTCTTTTTTTTTTTATTTATTATTTTTGTACGCTTTGTTTTCTTACGTTCTTCTTTTCTCTTTTCTTTTTATTTATTTACTTTTTTATTACTCCAAAAATTTTCTGTTAACTTCTCTCTTCTTTCTCTCTATTTTTCAAGCATTTCTCTTTTCTCGCATTTCATTCTTTTTCTTTTCTTTTTCCACGTAACTTTTATTATTTTCTTTTCATATTTTAATTTTTTTTAACTAATATAAGATTATCTTATACTATTTATTTAATATAATTTAAATATAATTAATTTTAATATGCACACGCATAGAGTGTGCCCGGTTACTAGTATTATATTATGCGACAAAGCTAGATAGAAACAGTTATGGAGTCTTCAACCCTTGGACTCTTTTTTTAAAAACAAAATTAAAAAAAAAAAAAACTCTTGGACTCTTTTTTTTATATCCCTGATTTTTAAAATATTTTCTCACTTGGACTCTTTTCTTTTCTTTTAACTTCTAAAATCTTTTTATTTCCTTTAATTTATTTACGTTTTACCTATATTATTATATTATGCATGAGGATAGATAGAAACCGTTTTGGAGTCATTGACTCGTGGATTTTTTTTTTTCTCACACGTATTTTTAAAATATTTTCTCTCTTTCTTTTCTTTTCTTTCCCTAACTTTTAAAATCTTTTTATTTCTTTTAATTTATTTACATGTTATCTTTTAACCTCAATTTTCTCTCTTTCTTTTCTTTTAATTTATTTACGTATATTTCTTAACTCCAATTTTCTCTCATGTTAATCTTTTTCATATCCTTTTATTTTTTTTCGTACTTTTAATTTTTTATTATTATTTTGACTAATAGAATTCTGATTTTTTTTTATATGCTTAATTTATTTGTATCTATATTATTATATTAAGCATCAAATCCATTAATAATTATTTAATTATTATAATATAAAAAACTTATTTTTAATATTTTTTTCGTGCACACGCATCAAGTGTGCGTGGTTACTAGTATAATATGAATCACGATTTGTTCATTATATATGTTGCCACTCGTAAAAATCAGCTTTTAACAGCATATATAATATAGTGTGTTATATTAATTAGATGTTATATAATATCATATTACTATATACGCATAACATCTTAATTACTCATTAATAATTTATATTTTATATTTTGAATTATAAATTTTAACTATATTATATATTTTCAATAAGTACAACAATATATCCTATAATAATATTAATATGATCATACAATTCAAAACGAAAAAGGCCAATAATAATTTTTATAACTAAATTCAAATAAAATCTAACTGAAAGTTAAATAAAAAATTAACTATACATGTGCACATGGTCTAAATAATATTATAATGAAAATGTATAATTCAAGTATTCCAGAAAATAAAAAAAAATAATCATCACGGGTCAAAAAATTTATTGATTAAATAATAATAATAGATATATAAATAATGAATTCTCCATCCCACATCATTAATTAGCATCGACTCGTCTATCTCATTCCTCTGCGCGAACCACCTTTATAAGAAAAAAATTACAATGAAGTCACATAAAAATTATAAACAGCGTATAATATTTTCTTGAAAAGAAAAAAAAAAAAAAGTACCAAGCTAAGAGGCCAAGCAACAGTTGCTCCAATAGCTTCACCAACAGTTTGAAACATAAAGCATGATCTGATTAATCGTTCTTCTCGATCCATTGTCACAATTATATGGACAGAGCACCAATTTTTTCCCAACTCTTCACCTCCAACAATTGTATTAGGATCCATGCTATGTAAAATCCCCTTTGCCACAATTTTACTTGAATCAGTTATACTCTTAAGTAAAACTGAACAATTTACCTAACATTATAAAGAATAATTTATGAGATGTCTTAACAAAAAAAAAGAGATAGACATGTTATTTTATATTATATATTTTCAGTAAGTACAACAATATATCTTATAATACGTAAATGTTCGATAATATTTGAATAAGCTCAATTTTAACTTTACCTCAAGTGGTTGAACTATATCTGATAAAGTTGGAGTCGAGATAACATCACGCTGAGCAGGTGATAAAGGCCGATAAGTGACAATAGAAGAACCCCTCCATTTACATTTTGTTGATCAATAACTCTTTGACAAGTTTCGAGTTTCTCAGTTAATAGTTGAGTTGTTGCAATGTTTTCTCTAAGCATCTTATAGCAAGCTTTGCGTGATGGGAGGCCCTCAAAGACATCTTTAGGAGTAACTCCTTGCCCCATCATACGAACACGTCCCGGTTTGTCTGGACCTACAGTTTTAGCAAAAATATCGTCTCTAGCAACAACATCACTTAAGGGATCCACTAGTGTATTAGTTAACTCCTGCATTGTTCCCTATATAGAAAGAGAAATACAAAGTTGTATAAATCAACAATATGACAATAAATTTATATTATATTGAACAAATTTACCATCAACTCCCCCGCATCTCCCCCTTTTTCCACAGGAAAACATTCTCTATAAGTTTCAACTCGAGTAGGTGGGCGATTCAAGCTCCCCTCCTAATTTGTAATTAAAAAAAGTAAGCAAAAAATAAGTAACAAGTATCAATCTAAACAGTGTATAATAATAAGTACAAAATTAATGAATTTTGTAAAAGTAAATATAATAAACTCATTTTTTCTCACCAATTCTTTTCGAATCTTTGCAAATGACTTTCTGCCTGTTGTATGATGTATATTCTTATGTTTTCTGCTTTCTTTTCCTCGTATACTAGCTTGCTAAGAATGTAATAATAAAGTGTTTATAAAATAATATATGAAAAAATAAAAAATAAACATTGACAACTTATTTGTACCTTTCCCTTGTCAGATAGCCAATACATAATAAGATTTCTCCATTGCTCTTCGTTAACCCTTTCATCTCTTTCCTTCACTAATTCCTCAACAGGTAATGTAGGATCAAAGTAATCAAACTTCAAATCAGCTTTCCAATTTCTCCACTTAGTGCCAATTGATTGCAAAATCCATTCATCAATGCCAATAGGACAAACAAACTTTTCCTATATTAAAAGAATATCATTAGACAGAGTTGTGTAATTAGTTTTAGAATTTAAAAAAATTAAGAAAACTACCTTCAACAAATCCAACATGTCTTTTTTTTTAGAGTTGGGCATTTTTCGCCAATCAAGAACATCAATAGGAGCATATGAATGTGTTCTAGATATCACACCTAGAAAACAAACAAATTTAGAACTGTTATCATTTGTAGGTTGACCAAATTCATTACATTCAACTTCAAGTTTAACTCCTAGAGGTAATGCCCAAATTTCTGGCATGTGAATAGCTCCTTTGGTTCTTTTTCGTTCTTTGTTGTGACCTAGCAAATGAAATACAAAATAATAATAATAATAATAATAATAATAATAATAATAATAATAAAGAATGGTATAAACTTACTTGAAGTAACTTCACAATTTGTTGTAGGATTGGACATCCTATTTCTTTTTGGAACTTTTTTAGTCATCACTATTAAAATAAAACATGAAGAATTGAGCAGCAATGTATTAATAAATTATAAAATTAAATTTTTAATAAAATATGCATCTAGAATCAAAACAAACAAAAATAATTTTGCAACAAAAAAAGTCATATAACAATCTCATGATCAAACCAAACACTGATCATATTATAACTACAATACTTAAGTTGCACAATGTCCTCCTCTTTGTTGTTTCTTTTTATCCATCTCTTTTTTCCATCTAAGCATTTCCGAAATTGTTGTCATAGGCATGTCAACTTTGGTTCCGACAACCCCCTCCCTTACCCAGCTAATATCGCCATTATCGAAAGATGTTTGGGTGCTGCAATCTGCATCTTCACTACTCTCAGGCTCTTCTATTAAATCAAATTGATCTCTTGGTATTGATCTCAATACAACTTTTCAGGGTCTTCAACGTAGAACACTTGTTGAGCTTGAGATGCAAGTACAAAAGGCTCATTGTGACGCTTCACATTTGTGAAGTTTGTTAAGGTGAATCCATCTGCATCTTGTTTTAGCCTTTTTCCTTTTGAAACCCAATCGCAATCAAACAAAACGATCTTTTTTCCTCTCATATAATCCAACTCAATGATATCTTTGATAACACCATAATAACTTAGCTCACTAACAATAGGATCGTTATCTTTTCGATTTGCAAAACTAGAAGTCACTGCAGAGACCATAAGTCCAGACTTCGGTAATACTCTTCGTAAGGCCAGTGGAAGTAATTGTTGCATTAGGACATGATTGTCATGACTTTTTAGACTAGAAATTTTGAGAGGTTTAAGTTTCCCAGACCTTGATATGTTAGAAGAATATCCATCTGGAACTTTTACCCTTTTTAGAAAAATGTAGCCTTAATGAGGATATAGATTTGTGACATATAGGGCATGCATAATATCCTTTTGTTTGATGACCAGACAAGTCAGAATTAGCAGGAAAATCACTGATTGTCCATAATAAAGCAACACGCATTTGAAAGTTCTTCTTGCATGATGCATCATAAGTACTTATCCCCTCAATCCATAGTTCATTCAAGTCAGCCATAAAAGGTTGTAGACACACATCCATATCATTGACGGGTTGAGTCGGACCGGGAATAAGCAATGACAACATAAAGTAAGGCTTCTTCATGCACATCCAGGGGGGTAGGTTATATGGAATCAAAACTACCGGCCATGTACTATGTTGTACACTCATAGTTCTAAATGGATTAAACCCATCAGACACCAAACCTAACCTGACATTTCGAGGATCTTTTGCAAATTCAGTATTATAATGGTCAAATGTGTGCCAAGCTGGAGAATCTGCAGGACGTCTCATTTTTCCATCTTTAGGACGATCTTTGGCGTGCCATTGCATAAACGATGCAGTTTTAGATGACATGAAAAGACGTTGCAGTCTAGGTTTTAAAGGAAAATGCCATAAAGTTTTAGCTGCAACATTCTTAGTGTCTGTTTTTTTTTATCCATCTAGGTTCATTGCACGTTTTGCATTCCGTCCTCCATTCATCTGGGCCCCAATACAACATACAGTCATTCCGACATAAATCATACTTCTCATAACCCATACCTAACTCTTTGATGATCTTTTTTGCATCATACCAAGATTTTGGTAATTGCACACCTTCCGGAAAAGCCTCATTCAACAAATCAATCATCATGGTAAATGACTTGTCAGTCCATTTACCAAGACACTTTATATGAAGCATTCTAATCAAAAATTTTAATTTAGTGAAATTTTCACATCCAGGATATAGTTCTTGTTGAGAATCTTCCAAGAACTTATAAAATCTTTTAGCTTCCTCATTCGGTTCTTCATTTTCCTCTTGGTGTGAGTCATCCATAATACATTCATCATGCTCAAGTCGAAAAACATCACTTACTAAACTCTGCATGTCATCATGTCGGTTCGTTTTGGTAGATGGTAGGGTTGAAGTTGCATTATTTGAATTAAGCTCACCATGTACTATCCATTGTGTGTAACCCTTTATAAAACCATCACAAATTAGGTGTTCTCTCACTACTTCTCTTGTCTTGCTTAATCCATTTTTACAATTTTTGCAAGGACACAGAATCATTCCGTCAACACTAGAATTAGATAATGCAAACTCTAAAAAGTTGTGCAAACCCCGTTCATATATCGTACTTGATCTTGGAAGATTCATCCAACTTTTATCCATATTTTTATCGGATATACTTATAACTACAAATAAAATAAATGCAATCAATATAAAATTACTAAATCTTGAGACAGTTTTTAATTATAAGTTATATTGTTCTTAAAGTATTTTTAGTTAAAATGGATAATCAAATCAAGAATGAGTTTTAATAGAACCAAGTGATTATTTTAGTTATTCTTTTCCCCATATTTTTTTATTTTATATTAATGAGATATTGTCTTATTTTATTTATTTATCTTAAATTTATAAATATATTTAAAGTAATTTTAAAATAAATATTAACATAAAAAATATTTAATTCAATATAAATTTAAATAATAATATTTTTTTTTATTTGGGGACACATGTATATTTGTGGGATTATTAGTTTTTAACAACGCAAAAATATATATATATATATATAACAGATTAATTCTTTACATTTTAGCTATATATTTCTAATTTTTATTTTTCTCATTTTTATAATTCAAAATCCCACTTTCCCTCCGCCAAATAAGCTCCCACCGTTATTGTTAGAACGAATTGAATATATATTATATTTGAGTTAATTAATATTGTGTATATCTATATGAGTAGGTGTGTTTGTTGTTCATACGTCATAATAGTTTTATTTTTTTAATTATTATAGCAATATAATATAATGACATTACTTTTAATAATAATAATAATAATAATAATAATAATAATAAAAAATAAGACGAAGAAGATTGTTATTTATAGATCATTGTGTTTTTTATTTTATTAGGGTAATATAATATAATATAATATAATAGTATTTAGTATTTACTCTATATATATGTGTGTGTGTGTTTTGTTTATTTTTATATATTTTTTAAAGGGTTTATTTTTATCTTTTAATCGGGATTGATGTTGTGGAGGTAAAAAGAGGAATGATGGAAAATCGGCAATGATATTGGTTGAAAGGAGGTATGGTCAGTGACCATTGACTTGATGTTGTGGGCTTGGGTGAAAGTTTTTTATTTAATAATTTAATAATTTTTTTGACAATTTTAATATAAAAATACTATATAGATAAATTATTATTTTATTAAACATTTGTTTAATTAAAATTTAAATTAATGGAATTATAATTATACGTACACACTAAACAATAATTCAGTTGGTACTTTTCCTTTTCTCTACTACTCATCCAATAGATATAAATCCTGAGTGTTTTTCCTTTTCTATCTCAGTATTCTTATCATACATATCAATTAATTACTAATCCTTTTCTATTTCTACATCTAAGAGAGTTTTGAAACAACTCACTAACAAAATTTAGGATAAAAAGGAGAATAATTTTTCAATATTCATATAAAATAAAAAATAGATAGTGATACTAACCTAATTAACTCCAAAAGCGTGGGATTTGAGAAGAAAATCCTTCATTCTCCAATTGCTTTTCGCTTTGCCTGATCTGAAAAGAAAATATTTGAATCCCTTAAATATCCGTTGAATTTGATTTTGATTTTGATTTTCTTGATTCTCTATCTGAATTTATACGTTATCTATAATTAAAAGAATTTAAGAAAATCAGATAGTGTCGATACTTACCTGTAAAGAATAGAATTTAGGATAGTATTTAAGAACAACAGAATTTGAGTTAAAATTCTTTTCTACGTTAAAATTTTATCTACACAATTCTATATTTAGAGTTAATTTTTTAATATTCATATAAGATAAAAAAATTTAAAAAAAAGTATACTAACCGGCTCCAATTCTATATTTAGAGTTAATTTTTTAATATTCATATAAGATAAAAAATTAAAAAACAAAGTATACTAACCAGCTCCAAAAAATTCCAGAATCAATCAGTTCTCCAATCTCCAAATTTTTTTTTTCGTGATTTGATAATCTATAAAAAATAGAATTTAGAAAAATCAGAATAGCATCAGAATAGTATTTAAGAAAAGCACAAACGTTAAAATTTTATCTACACAACAATTCTGTATAGTTAATTTTTTAATATTCATATAAGATAAAAAATTAAAAAACAAAGTATACTAACCAGCTCCAAAAGATTCCAGAATCAATCAAGTTCTCCAATCTCCAATTTTTTTTTTCGTGATTTGATAACTATAAAGAACAGAATTTAGAAAAATCAAAATAGCATCAGAATAGTATTTCTACATAACAATTCTGTGTTTAGAGTTTATTTAAAAATTATTCATATAAAATAAAAAACAAAGAGTGACACTCACCAGCTCCAAAAGATTTAAGAAGAGAACACTTGAATTAGTCGCCAATCTCCAATTTATTCTTTTTTTATTTATAAGAAAACACTTGAATCGCTTCTTGATTGAATTGGATTTTTTTTATTCTCTATTGTGAAAGTTTTTCTCTCCAATTCTGTACGATAAAGAGAATAAAATTTAAAAAGATATTTAGGAAGAATAGAATTTGAATTTGAATTTTTTTATGAATTGGTAGATACTATTAGGACTCTGAAAAAACAATTGAATCCGTTAGATTTTTTTTCTTTCAAACGGTAAAATTTTATATATACAATTCTACTTAGAATCTAACTCTATATATTATTTATATTTCTCACTAAAAAAAGAAAAAAATTATTTTTATGTTACCAAAATTAAGAGATTTTATTTATCCTTACTACAGTTTGTAAAAAAGCGTAGGGAGTACTCTATTTTGTAAAAGAAAATAAATATAAAAATTAATTATTTATATTCTTACCACACTTTATAAAAAAGTGTAGGGAAGTACCTTTCTTGCTACACTTTTAAAAAACCGTGGGGAAGTTTGTGTAGTAAAAACCCATTTTTTTTGTAGTGTACGTTAATTAATTACGCATGTGACGTAATTAGGTGTTGGCACCTACTGATTTAAGGCGAGAAATTAAATTAAAATTGTACCCCCTTCCACTTCATGTTAATCCACCCTAAATTAAATTTGGGCATCTCTATTAATTTTGGTTTTGGATTCCGCACAATAAATGGAGGAAGGACTCATGTGGTGGATTTTCTAGCAACCAAAATTCTTATTGAGTTATTGTCTGTGTTCACTAAATATCCCTAACCTATGATACACGGACGACGATAGGGATACGGTACAACACTACACGGATTTTTTATTAAATTTTTGGGCAAATTACATCTGAGTACCCTTAGGTTTGGCCTAATTACAACGTAATTTCTCTTCTTTCGATTATTACCATATAGTCCCTGACGTATGGTTCCGTCTGAGGTCCCTAAACGCCGTTAGGGTTTCCCCTGATCTTTTTTATTTTTTAATTTGATTTGACCAAACTACCCTCAAGGACCAGAATATAATTTCAACTTAATATAGGGATTGTTTTGTAACATAATAAAAAAATGAGGGATACATTTGTAATTTCTAGTTAAATTTAAATTAGATCGTTTATAGCATTGGTAGTCTGTTTATATAAGTGTTTACATGGCTTTGCATCATCCAACACTCCAAAATACATGACAAGTTCATATAGCTTCAACTATACATGAAATACACCATTAAAATACATGTAACAAATCTTTGTAACGACATTTCAATTTATCTAAGCAATGAAATTTGTCAGATTGTTCACTATTTACAAACATATACCAAAACCAGTTTAAGATAAACGACACTAGTGCCAACAAAACGCACAAACCATTAACACAACAATAGCAAAAAAACAAGTACATGAAGGAGTTCCATGGATCTCATCGTAAATGTTTTATAGAGCGCTAGAACTTATCGAATGGTCGTCATAGGCGAATGCATGATAGGTTTAAAATCCATTTTCAATGAAAGTTACAAAAGTGGGGAAGTGTACTGACATCCGAACAATTCAACCTCAAAACGTGCTAGTCTACGACCCTCTCAATAATGAAATTAGACTAGCAATGAAAACTGAAAGGAGAGTGGTGAATCGCTTCGCCTATCTGGCAGTCGGCAGAGCCCTGCACCCAAGCAAATCTATAATTTATGCGGTCTTCTGTCGAGATAGCCTTCTTCCAACAGGGAAGAAAGTAAATAGCAGGTACTTTTCTTTACTCAAGACTTCGACTTAGGGCTTTTGATTGGGTATATTTTCAAGAGGAAAAATATTGAAAGAAAGAAGAATTGAATACAAAATAGGGAAACTAAAGTCTGACATTACCATCATTTTGATTTTAGCTTATTCGATGGCTTGGAAGAAGCATTGATTAACTTTAAATTAAGATTATAGATAAGAGTCCCTTTCTTTCAAATAGAATTTATATTTATTAATAGTTTCACTTTGTATGAAAAGGGTTGCACGGAAGCTAGCATAGGGGGAAGCTAGGCAAAGCCAGTCCCAATTTACTATTTTCTTTCTTGGTAAAAATAAGTTTAGGTTTGAGATCTTGCCTATAGGTTTTTTTATCGCCTGCGCACAAAAAGAATTGCATTCCTTTATGTACCTTACTATTGTGTTAGTGATTTGTGTGTTTTGTTGGCACTAGTTTCATTTAACTTAAACTGATTTTGGTATATGTCTGTAAACAGTGGACAATCTGTCAATTATCTCATTGCTTAAGTAAATTGAAATATTGTTACAAAGATTTGTTACCTGTATTTTAATGGTGTGTTACGTGTAAAATTGAAACTATATGAACTTGACATGTATTTTGGAGTGTTGGATAATGCAAAGCTATGAAAACACTTATATAAACAGACCACCAATGGCTATAAACAACCTAATTTAAATTTAGCTAGAAATTATAAATGCATCCCTCGTTTTTTTACAATGTTACAAAACAAACCCTATATTAAGTTGAAATTACATTCCGGTCCTTGAGAGTAGTTTGGTCAAATCAAATTAAAAAAAAAAAAAAAAATTCAGGGGGAACTCTAACGACATTTAGGGACCTCAAACTGAAACCATACCTCAGGGACTATATGGTAATAATCGAAAAAATAAAGACTGCATTGTAATTAGGCCAAACTTAATGGTACTTAAATGTAACTCGCCCTAAAATTTTCACGAGAGGAACGTCGAACACAATATCTAATACAAGTATTCAATACGACATGATACGAAAAAAATGATATTTTTAAAAAAATGTTCGTAAATCATAGCCCCTAGACTATGCGGTAGGAAACCCTAGGCATCAGGCTAATAAAGTAAATTGTCATAAATTCAGATAGATATGAAGATGATTTGGGGGTTCAAAAAGATGAACATGAGATGTGGACTGCCTGCGGTTGACCTAATTAATTCTAATTCTAATTTATTAATATTTTCTTCGACTGCATTTACAATAATTTTTTTGTGTATAAATTATAATGGATAATTACATCTGACTATCCTGCATTTATGCATAATTACAACGTAGTCTATCATTATCGAGAAATTATATTTTAGTCCCTAATTTTGAAAACCGTTTGTGACCCCTAGGGTTCCGTTATGTCATTTCAAAAATACCTATATGATTTGTTGTTAAAATCATATTCTGTAGGGATAGTTTTGTTATTTTTGTAAACTTTAGGGATGATTTTGTAATTTTATTCATATATTCAATGTAACACTCATAAACCGTAAGAGGCATAAGTGTATTTTTACAAATTCCGTTAAATTAAAGGATCTCAGATTAAATAAGATTTATAGGGACTAAAATGTAATTTTCCGATAATGATGGATTGTATTGTAATTAGGCCTAAATACAGGGTAGGCAGATGTAATTCTCCCTAAATTATAATTAATGATAGTTTATACCGGAATAGTTTGTTTGAGACAATATTAATGTTTTTTTTTAAATAAAGAGAATTATTACGGTTTCCGAGTACTCCCAATGAAATTTGAATCTATGATCGTCCTGTTTCTTTTTTTCCTTTTTCTACATAGATATTGATATGTTCATGGGTGTAAATACTTATAAGCTACTAAGTTATCTATCTGTATTAAACATTATATTAATGTAATTAATCGAATGTAACGGATCGTTTTCTTTGAAATATAAGCATATATTTTGATAACAAAATAGATTAAAAATTGTTAGTTATCATTAAATTATAATATACGAATATTTATAAAAATGTCATTTTATTGTGTCACACGTTTTTCATACAAAATTTTATGAAAAAACCATCTGCACATCGACCATGATTTAATCTGCACTATTTAATGATGCCTCGGACTCCTAATTATCTCTGGTCCTAATTCAATTAATGCGTAACTTTTCTTATAGTTTGTTTCTTGGTTTTTCTTCTTCCTCCCTTCTCCGTCTTTAGGGAGAATTACAATGTAATATTTAAAAAAATAGGGATCGGGTTGTAATTAGGTCTAAATTGAGGGTAGTTGGATGTAATTCTTCCTTGTCTTTATGTCTAAATTAATTTAGAAATTATTATTAATTTGATAAATGATTAATTAATTAAGAATTAATTAAGAAATAATTAAGATATACAAACAATATATAAAATACGTACTTATATGATATTATTGCAATATTATCGATCATGAGATTAAATTTTATATTAACTTTAATGCATTGAGACTTGAGAATACACGGTTGCCGGCGGACATTAAACACAACCCGCAACTATCCAAGTTTAGAGCAAACTTCCCTATTCATTCTAGCTATAAATTGCGTGTTCTTGCACAAGAGCTACATTAAATACAGGCTAACAAATTTCCAAATCTCTCTTCTTTCTTGACGAACTAAATAAAAATGGCTACTATCCATTCTTTCCAGTTAAGTTTTTGCAGCCTGAAAAGTGGCCAAGAATCGAATAAACAGAGAATCCAGTGTCTCAAAGTTAATGGGAAAAAGAGTTCTTCTCCAGCAAAGGTGGAAGATCATAATGCGGCACTCAGCACTTGTGCTGCTCCAGTTGAGAATTTGCATAGTTTTGATCAGAAGACTCGACAAATAATCCCGAGAACGAAACAGTTAGTGGATCATTATCGACATGGATTTTTCGTCGACGAGGGTGTTGTGTACAGGCAGACTTTTGTGATAAGGTCTTATGAAGTTGGCCCGGATAGAACTGCGACTATTGACACCATTCTCAGTTTGCTTCAGGTTAGGAAAAATCCATTTTTTTTGCTAAGAAGATGGAGAATGCTCTTTCATATATGTGTTTTATTGGAGTATTTTTCACGTGAAATATAAGGGAGAATGAGGCAAAACTCCCGGCGGACAAGCAAATTTAACCTCACTTCCCAAGAAAAAAAAACATCAATATTAACTCTCTAATTCAGATTTATAATTAAATTTCACTCTCTATTTTTGAAAAAATACCAAAATAGCCTTGAAAAAACATAGAATCACTCTTCCCTCCCACACAAACCATTTTGTTAATATAATACCTCATATACATGATGTTATACTTTTATTTTCTATGTTAATATTTCATAATATAATTTGTTTATATATATATATATATATTTTTGTAGGTGGATGATAAGAGAAAAATTAATTGTTGATTTATATTTTGGAGTATTACTTAAGAACTATAACGCATCCAAATTATAAAATAGTGTATCCAAATTATAAAATAGAGTATCATAAAGTATGCAAATAATAAAACAAAGTATTCAAATTATAAAATAGAGTATCTAAATGTAAAAGAAGAGTATTATTATAAAGTATCCAAATTATAAAATAGTGTATCCAAATTTATAAAACAGAGTATTATAAAGTATCCAAATGATAGAACAGAGTATTCAAATTATAAAATAGAGTATCTAAATTTAAAAGTAGAGTATTATTTGTAAAAGTTAAAGTACTTGGGTTTAAAATTGAGGTATGAGAAAAGAAAAAAAAGAAAAAGAAAAAAAAAAGAGTATTGCAATTGTAAAATTTAAATTACTTACGTTTTAAACTAAAATATTATTTATAAATGTTAAAGTACCTAGATTTGTAATTGAAGTATTGTTCATAAACATTAATGTATTCAAATTTAAAAATAAGGTATTATTCGTAAAAGTTAAAGTACTCAGGTTTAAAATTGAAATATGAAAATGGAAAACAAAGAATATGAAAAGAAAAAGAAATCATTAAGGGTATTACATTCAATTTGGGTGGGTGAGGAGTGAAATTTAACTATAAATTTAAATTGAAGAATTAGTATTGATATTTTTCACCTGGGAAAGTAAATTAAATTATTTGGAACTGAAAGGAAGTAATTAATTAAAATATTAGGCATGGTTAATTAGTAAGTTATTGTTCTTGCCGTCGGGTGAAATTACAAATTCATTCTTTTAATTTGGTAAAGTTACTGTATATTTCCTCACTTTTATACTAAGTTTGTAAAGCTTTTAAAAAATACCCTAGTTACTCGTCGTTGGAAATTTTACTCAATGGTAGCACCAGATTATTAAATAGAGCAAATTATATTTTTGTCCCATAGGATTGGATCTTTTGCAATTTCAGGTCAACTACTTTGGAATTACACAAATTTAGTTCCATTGGTTTTAATTTGTTGCAATGTTGGTTCTGCCGTTAAAAATTGAATGGAAACCGTTAAGTCATATAAGTAAATTACACTTTTGGTCTCATATGATTTGATTGTTCTCAATTTTAGTCCCACATTTCTTAAAATAGGCATACTTAGTCCCTTTTTTTTTCTTTTTTTTTTTTTGCAATGTTGGTCTTTCATCAAATTTTTGATGGAAATAGGTATTTTGGTCATTAACTCTAATTATATTATTTCTTCGGTTATCTTTTATACACCAAAAATAAATTCATAAAATGCATTTAACGTTTAGAACTAAATTCTAACTAAATATGCATATTTTGTTCATACCCTACAATTATAGATTACACCCAAAAAAAAAAAAAAAAAAAATAGTAATCTCGCATACTTATTGTGTGTGCAAAAAATTATTATTATTTAAATATATTAAAAATAATTTTCACGTTAATATATATTCTATAATTATTTTTAATATAATTACTAAACTATGATAAATAAATGAATAAATAGCATAAGATCATATAATGTCATATTAATTAAAAGAGTTTAAAAATATTTAGGAGAAAAATATAAAAATCATACAAAAAAGAAAAGAAAAAGAATTGAAGTAAAGTGAGAAAAAAGAGAAGTTAAGATAACATCGTGGAAGTGATAGAAAAATAACTAAAATGTAAATAAAAGAATATAAGAGAATAAAGCGGATGAAAAAATAAAATAAAATAAAAGAGGCCAAGAGAAAAAAAGCAGTTTTTAAATGAGAAAACCCTACACCTCTCTCACCAATTCACCACTACCGATGTCATCATCACTGCTCCCAATTACCACCACACCTATCGTCGCCTTTGCACAAACCCAAATGTCAGCCGCAGTACAATTAGAAATAAACGTTAAATGTATTTTAGGATTTTTTTTGTAGAAAAGATAAAAAAAAAAGAAATAATACATTAGAGTTAACGGCTAAAATACTTATTTCCGTTAAAAAAATTGATGAAAGGCCCAACATTGCAAAAAAATTTAAAAAAAAAAAAGAAAAGAAAAGGACTAAATATGCCTATTTTAAAAGATGGGGAACTAAAATTGAGGACTATCAAACCATATGGGATCAAAAGTGTAATTTACTTATATGACTTAACGGTTTCCATCCAACTTTTAACGGCGGGACCAATATTGCAACAAATTGAAACCAATAGACTAAATTTGTTTAGTTCCAAAGTAATGGGAAAAAATTACAAAAAGTCTAATCTTATGAGACAAAAAATGTAATTTGCTCTATTAAATAGAATAGATTATCAAATCTGCAACCTAAAATTTACTAAAACATATTGATTGAGATCTAAATACCAACAAGAAGTAACATATATATATATATATATATATATATAAGATACAAGTTCTACCAGTAGATAGATCCAATATATCAATTCAGATATTAGTACCAACAATACACAAATCCATATGATGATAAGTACTAGAATCTAACAAATTCAAGTCATAGTAAACAAGGGGAACATTCATGTTTGGAATAACATGGTGGCCTCCTTTCTGACGTATTATACACTCTGCAACTATATTAGGCCTTGGCTTAGTCTTGAGAACTGCAGCAGGCTTATTCACAATTTCGTTTCTTGTAATAGCACAGGCCTTCTGTAAGCCCCTTCGGGCGTTGGGTGCCTTGGACTAGGCGAGTGGCTAGGAAAGGCACAAAAAGGGTGCTTGGTTCACTAAGCACCATGATGGAAAGTACTTTGGCTCGGAAGCAAAGTAAGTTGTCCCGGAATAGATTGTGGGTTTGATGCAAGATTACGGGATTGGTCCGATGAAGTTGGGCATCGGGCAAGGACTTGTGCATGTGTTGCGCAAGGCTTATGCGTAAGGGCTGGGGCCTTACGCAAATGATGGGCAAAATTGGCTAAGTGTCGGAAGCTTGTGCGAGATGGTGCGAACAAAGGGGCTGATTGGCTGAAGGTTGCGGGAAGTTGGCGTGCCGGGCAAGTGCCGCGCGCGCAGCGTGCGGGTGCTGCGCGCGCTTGGCGTATCTGGGCGCGCACAAGGCAGGAATGTTGTGCGGGATGGCGAGGCGGACGCGCGCGCATGCGGGCAAAGTTGAAAATTGAGCGGGAACGGTTACAAAGGTGGGAACGGTTATGCTGAGCGGTTACGCCTTTGAAGCGCCAAAAATTCAAAAGAAAAGCTTGCCCAAAGGAGCTGCGCGCGGATGGCCTCATAACCGCCACTTTAGTGGGCTAAGTGGGCGGTTACTCCCACTAAAGGCTGCCAGATTTGACCATAACCGCCCGGACAGGTGTCAGCTCCTTAGATAGTCGGTTTTGCCTAGCTGATTAGGCTGTAATCAGCTATAAATATGTGAGTGCTTTGATTTGCACGAGTGAGTGAGAATTTGTGTGCAAGCTGAGCTATTTCCTTGTATTATTGTTCGGAAAAATAATAAAAGGTTGGGAAGAGCCGGGACTTTCCCGTATATCGTGTGATCTTTCAATTCCGCAAGTGTGAGTGAGTCTTTGCTTGTTGAGTTGATGCTAAAACGTGAGTTAGCTTGGTGCTTGAACAATTCTACTCAAATTCTAAGCACAAGTTAAACGAGTGTCGGGAATCTTAAGGGAAACACGAGTGAACTTGTGAGTTGGGAAGGGCTGAGGGATTTTGTGTGGAAGTCCTGCCGCACGGAAGGGTTTCAGAAGCGAAAAATTCGTAATCTGACTTCCACCCCGTGACAAGTGGTATCAGAGCCCCGTTTGCGGGTTCTGATCGGAAAATTCGAGGCTATGGATGAAGCAAGTCCGCTGCGTGAAGTGTGCGATGGCTTGAAATCAAGGCTGAGTAGATTGGAAGAACTTTGCGGGACTCCTCCTGAAGGAAGCATCGTCTCCATCTTCCAACAGATTCAAAGTCTCTTTGCGGTTGTTGATAATATGAGGAAATCGATGTCCGATTTGCCGGATTTTGTTGAAAGGCGTTTAGCGTCAGTTTCGGAAGAAGTGGCCGATTCCCATGAAGCCACGAAACTGAAATTTGATGCTATAAATGCCGAGATCCGGTTGATGAAGAAGGCAATCGGTGGGGGTGTCCTTGAATCGAGACCGGGGCCATCAAATGTGAAAATTCCGGAGCCTAAAACCTTTGGTGGTGAGCGAAACGCCAAGGAACTCGAGAATTTTCTGTGGGACATGGAGCAATACTTCAAGGCTATGAAAGTCCGTGATGCCGAGAAGGTTACTATTACTTCCATGTATTTAACGGGAGATGCCAAGTTGTGGTGGCGATCTCGCTTGTCGGACGATGCAAGTGCAAATCGAGAGGGAATCGAGACGTGGGATGCACTTAAGAAGGAATTGAAGGATCAGTTCCTTCCTTGCAACTCATCTTGGATTGCAAGGGAGTCTTTACGAAATCTGAAACATGTTGGGACGGTTCGGAAATACGTCAAGGAGTTTACGTCGCTTTTGTTGGATATCAAGGATATGTCGGACGAGGACAAGTTGTTCAATTTCATGGTGGGTTTGCAAGCTTGGGCGCAAGCTGAACTCCGAAGGCAAGGCGTGAAGGACCTTCCTTCCGCCATTGCCGCCGCTGACCGCTTGGTTGATTTCAGTGTAGTTGGGGCGCCTGATCTGACAAATGCTAAGAGAGATGCGTTCAAGGATAAGGGGAAGGCGAAATTCAAGAAGAAAGAAACCAAAGAGATGGCGGTTATGCCCGAAAGTGCTGCTGGAAAACTCAAAACTGGTTGCTACCTTTGTGGCGGAGATCACCGGATGCGTGAGTGCCCAAACCGAGGAAAATTGAATGCTTTGATAGCAAGTAATGAGGCAAACAACGAGACAAGTGACGAAGATTTCGAGGCTCAAAGAGTTGGAGCTTTGGCGTTGCTAAACGCAATCCAAGGCATGACGAAAAGAAACAAAGGGCTGATGTACGTGAAAGCTCTTGTTGATAGGAAGGAAATGAGGGCGATGATTGATACGGGCGCTACTCATAACTTCATTTCAGAAAATCTGGTTCAAGAATTGGGCTTGAATCTTAAAAAGAGTTGCAACGAGATGAAAACGGTGAACTCAAAAATAAAGTCAATCAAGGGAGAGGCCGACGTGAGTTTGAAGGTTGGTCCATGGCAAGGGCGGTGTGCGGTTTTGGCTGTCCCGCTTGATGACTTTCATCTCATTCTTGGGATGGATTTCTTGGAGAAGGCTGAGGTGTCCGTGTTGCCATTCTTGGGCGGATTATTGGTTAATGAGAAGAAGTGCCCGGGATTTGTGGAGTGCGAGTTCATGGACACCAATATTGGAGCTGTTCTAGAGAAATCGGTGGAAACAAGGCGAGTTAAGGAGAAAGGCAAACAGAAGATTGGCCCGAGCCTTAATACCTTGGTTCGGAATATGACAAATAGAGAGGAGACGAGGAATGCCGGCTTGAGACCTGTCCAATTTGTTATTCGTGCCAAAAAGAAAAAGCGAGTCCATGTGAAAGAGGAAGTCGCAAAATGGTTTCCTAAGGGAGACGGGGCTAGGCGAGCGAAAGCTAGCAAGTTAAATGAGAGCCAAGGGAAGGATGATGGTGTGATAAAGCCTGGCCAAAATCTGGGATGTTCCCACGATTCTCAGATTGTCGGTTTATGTTGTGCGGAAAAGTTGAAGGCTAAGTTCAATCATCGATGGCGAAAAGCGGTTGAGGAAGCAAAAGATGTCCGGGCTAAAACGTTCAAAGAGGCCCTATTATCAAGAGGAAATGCGGGAAGAATGCATGAAGGGTTGGGAATGAATGTTGGTTCGGTTGCGGTCGAAGGAAGATCCCCTACTCCGACGAGGGCGTCGGATTCTTCTGGTGGGGGTGGTTTGTAAGCCCCTTCGGGCGTTGGGTGCCTTGGACTAGGTGAGTGGCTAGGAAAGGCACAAAAAGGGTGCTTGGTTCACTAAGCACCATGATGGAAAGTACTTTGGCTCGGAAGCAAAGTAAGTTGTCCCGGAATAGATTGTGGGTTTGATGCAAGATTACGGGATTGGTCCGATGAAGTTGGGCATCGGGCATGGACTTGTGCATGTGTTGCGCAAGGCTTATGCGTAAGGGCTGGGGCCTTACGCAAATGATGGGCAAAATTGGCTAAGTGTCGGAAGCTTGTGCGAGATGGTGCGCACAAAGGGGCTGATTGGTTGAAGGTTGCGGGAAGTTGGCGTGCCGGGCAAGTGCCGCGCGCGCAGCGTGCGGGAGCTGCGCACGCACAAGGCAGGAATGTTGTGCGGGATGGCGAGGCGGACGCGCGCGCATGCGGGCAAAGTTGAAAATTGAGCGGGAACGGTTACAAAGGTGGGAACGGTTATGCTGAGCGGTTACGCCTTTGAAGCGCCAAAAATTCAAAAGAAAAGCTTGCCCAAAGGAGCTGCGCGCGGATGGCCTCATAACCGCCACTTTAGTGGGCTAAGTGGGCGGTTACTCCCACTAAAGGCTGCCAGATTTGACCATAACCGCCCGGACAGGTGTCAGCTCCTTAGATAGTCGGTTTTGCCTAGCTGATTGGGCTGTAATCAGCTATAAATATGTGAGTGCTTTGATTTGCACGAGTGAGTGAGAATTTGTGTGCAAGCTGAGCTATTTCCTTGTATTATTGTTCGGAAAAATAATAAAAGGTTGGGAAGAGCCGGGACTTTCCCGTATATCGTGTGATCTTTCAATTCCGCAAGTGTGAGTGAGTCTTTGCTTGTTGAGTTGATGCTAAAACGTGAGTTAGCTTGGTGCTTGAACAATTCTACTCAAATTCTAAGCACAAGTTAAACGAGTGTCGGGAATCTTAAGGGAAACACGAGTGAACTTGTGAGTTGGGAAGGGCTGAGGGATTTTGTGTGGAAGTCCTGCCGCACGGAAGGGTTTCAGAAGCGAACAATTCGTAATCTGACTTCCACCCCGTGACACCTTCCATAGTTAATCCGAACCAGGTTTTAAGTAGCAAGTTAACTGAGTCAGTTCGAATGGGGAATAAGTCACTGATCAAAGATAATCTGAATCTCTCTTTGTGTCTGGTGGTTGACTCGATTGCCGTGGCTCGGTGCTTAGCTGCTAGCTTGGTTGTCGTAGCTGTGGGTGGCTCTGGTTCGTCCTCGAATGGGACTTTTATTGCTGTTAACAATTGCCCGAGTTTATCTAGGCCATACTACACTCGCGGACACCCCTATAATTGTTCCCTTGCTGACGCTTGGATTGTCTCGTTGTATCTTTTTTTGTCCGCTAATAAATGGGGGGGAGGGGTCCTCGTAAAATTTCCCAGGGTCTGCTGACCGGTTCCTTTTTAAAAATAAAAAAAAAGTCAGAGTAACTACCAAATATATTAATGTGACAATGAAAAATCAGAACAGTAACATAAAGGTAAATCGAGAAACTTATCGTTTGTTATAACTGAATCAACGGTAAAAGTCGGTTTGCCTTAAAGAAGTATTTGCCACTACCAGTGCGTTGAGTTGTCGTGAAACTCCTTTCAATATAAGACAGTTAAAAGATTTCCGAATCACAGATAGACACATTCTCAGGAGAATCTCACTGCGACAACTAAAAGACTCTTATGAGAGTGTGTGGTATCCAATTGGTACTTTAGAAAATGTGTTGTATGTGTGTGGAAATATATTTTCTGGCTAAACTAACAAGTACTAGTGCATGTGTGTTTCGTATCAAATTGTATTTTTTAATACCAAATTAAAAATCTATCAAAACTTCTAACTCTTCCTAATTCACCGCATGTTACATACTTGTCTCTCTATTTCTTTCTCATTTCTTGAGGTCTGGAACTTTGGATTTACAGGAAAGGAATCATTACATCGGTGACTATTAATTGTCTTGTTTATGGCAGAGTACAAACCTCACAATTAAATCAGCTACAATACAGAAATAACACCGCAAAACGTCTGGAACGTTTTGTAACAAATATCAGCACATGAACAAGACCTTTAATGTAATACAATTAACATTGTAACTATCTGGTATCAGTTTTATTTCAAATTCAAAATAAATGTCCAACAATAAATCTCATATTTATACTTACGTAGATACAATTCTTAGTGTATAACTTAATATACAACCCTTGATCACATATAAAATACAAATATCTTAATATATCAAGTGGAATATAACATACCACAAAGCTCGAGTTTGTAGTGCTTTTAATTTATTCAACATTATTTTATAAATTTCTACCAAAAAATCTAGTATCCTTCCACAAATAAATTTCATCTATATAATATAATGTTAAATTCCAACACTTCTACCTACAAAAAATTCGTACATTTATTTTTGGAAGTTCTTTTAGAAAGGACGTCTCCAAGTAAAGGTATAAATCAGTGGAGTTTGAGCCAAAATAGTTTATTTATTTTCATGGTCAACCTCAAACTCATCTAAAAGAACATACATGAGCTCGATCTTAAAAATTCGGACTAAGTTCGAAAATCTCTATTTCAAACTTGAGTCTGATCTTGATTGCGAGATTAGAATTAAATTTCCAGCATTGAAATTAACTTCAGATGTAATATATAATTTAATTGAGAACCTTTTAGCTATATCGTGATTTAAGAAATACTAACAATATCATTATTAATATTATTATCATCATTATTCACAATATATTTTCATTATAAATTATTCGAAAAAAATCTTGAATTGACTCACAAACCTGTCAACAAATATTTTTTGGCCTCAAACATGGTATTATGATCGAAATTTTTAGTTGAATTTATGATGCATGAATACGAATACGATAAAATACGGATAAGACATTATAGACTTTTTTCGAAAATTTTCTCATAAAAAGTATCTAATACGATATCTGTTACAACACGATAAAACAATATTTTTTTAATGTATTCATGCATTAAAAGATTGAATTGTATGATTGTTGGTTCTCACAGGAGCTAATTAATTTGCAGGAAACATCAGTAAGTCATGTATGGATGACGGGGCTTCTTAGCGGGTTCGGAGGCACACATGCAATGGCGAGAAACAATATAATTTGGGTTATATCAAGAATGCAAGTTCAAATAGAACACTATCCAATACGGTATGAGTAAATATTGAATTTATTATTACATGCTCTCTATTTCTTTGTCCCGGCCCTCTTATGCTATGTATAATTTTTCTAAAGAAATGGATGATTAGGAACTCCCCCAAGAATAAAAGCGAAAATACTTATTATTTTATTTTTTTTATGATCTGAAAAATTACGAACACCCTATTGTAGTTCATATTTTCTCTCACAAATTATCTCAGTTGTTTGTTACTGTAAATGTTAAATTTTGATGATGTTAACATTATTATTTATTAAATACTAATTCTACTCTCGGAGGTATATTGTTATTATATTTAAAGTGTAATGATATATTTGTAATGTAGATTAAATTTGTATTTGTAAAAACTAAATATGAAATTAGTTCATTTTAAAAATTTCAAAATATCATTGAGTAATATTTTTTTACAAATCGTCAAAAGACATGCTAGGTAGGCATAAAAATCATCTGTTAAATTTTCATTCATCGCTGATGGTAGAAGGACAATCAGACACTCATATCAAACTTCACAAAAATTTCAATATTTATACTAATCTACTTACCTTTAATTCTTTATTATATATCCCATGAGTTTTAGGAATATTACAAAATACCCTTATAACATATTAGGAGTAAAATAATAAAATCACAGATTTTGTTAAATCTAACGAAGAAAATAACGAGAATTTCTCAAACCTTTGAATTTGTATTTTCATTCTATCTCAGTAGAACATTCACATTTATCATTTCCAAAAAAATACAAAAATTTTCCCTCATAAGTTTTTGAATTTTCGGCCCGGTAAAATTATAAAAAATTTTCATTCCATTAATCTCGTCCGTGAATTACGATTCTGGCTCTTACAAAACTTCTCTAAGAATTATAATCTTTTGAGTTGTACTCATTAAATTTGCTATATATATATATATATACACTCACATATATCGACCTCCGATAATGATTGTCCCTCCTACAGGGGTGAGGTGATTGAAATAGACACATGGTTTGGACAGTCCGGGAAAAATGGGATGTGGATAGAGTGGGTGGTCCGGCGCCCAGCCACAGGCCTCGTACTAGCACGTGCAAATAGGTATGTCATATTGGACACTTTCTTTTTTTCTTTTTTTTTTTTCTATTTTAAAGAGAATTAATACAAGTTTCCCAATATTAAATATTAAATAATTAATTGAATAACCAAACCTTTTGGCTTTAAGGATTTCTAAAAATGAAAACAGTTACAAATATTAAATAATTTAAATATTTAATTGAGTATTAGTTGAATAACCAAACCTTTCGGATTTAGGCTTCGTTTACTTTTAAAGAAAATGGTGGGTTGTCTAATTTATCTAGGCTACACATTGCTTTACTTTGAAATGTAAATTATTTGAGTTTTACCCGGAGCCCCGGTAATAGGCTGGACAATGTAGGTGAATTTTTTCTTTCCAAATTCCTGTTGTTAAATAAACCAGTGGCAGTCGTTTAGATAAAATAATTAATTTACCCTTGTACCTTTTTCTTATTTCCATTCCCTATCCCTGAATAATTGCTTCTTTTCCCACATATTTTTTCACCAGTCCCGTCATTCCCAGACAAGGGCACACATTTTCAAGCAAGGGCAAATTGACAATTATACCTCCAACCACTCATCTAGTGTCCATCAAAGTAAATAGATATTGATGTGGGAATATTTTATATAAATATAAATGACAAACCATCAAGGTAAAAATGTTAGTAGATAAAATAACCAAGAATCCCCAAAAAATTAAACCTACCCCAATGAATAGGTAACAAGAGAATTAAACGAAGCCTTAGGGATTTCGAAAAAATGAAGCCCAAAACAAACCGTGAATACTGGAGAACATTATTATGTAGTACATATTTAATATTTAATTCACGTGCGACAGCAAGTTTAAATCTAAGCAGTCGGAGATCAATTTGGAAGGATATGGAATGGTTTGATATCATGTGTTAAATAATATGGTTTTATGTCAAAATTTGAAACAAATTGGTAAAACTAAAAATTGAATTGGAGGGCTTTGTGTCTTTTTTGTTTATTGCAGTCGAAACAAGTTGAATGAGGTACACAAGTTGGATTAAAAAAGATATAATAAAAAGACTAATAAAAACCAAGTAAACAACTCTATTATGCAAGATTGGGCAATATAATCTGTTTTTCCAATTTCAAAACTAAATATAATCCATTGGTTTGGAAAAATACAAAGTGAACAAGTTCATAGTTTAGTATTTAATTCATGTGAAACAGGTTAATTATAAAGTATTTGCAAGTTCCAATTCAATCTAAGATTAATTGCTGTTGAAATGTATAGTGAATGGGTGATGATGAACCAACAAACGAGACGCATTTCAAAAATTCCAGACGAGGTGAGAGCCGAAGTCTCATCGTTGATGGCTCCAAAGAAAACAGTGCACGAACAAAGCCCCAAGAGAATAGGAAAGCTGGATAACAATGCACGATATGTTCACTCAAATTTAAAGGTAAAAAACTTATAGAGATACTTAGCAAAAACTTTTTAGTTTTGGAGAAATCAAATATGTTTTGAAACCCGGGCCGGACGTCGAACCGGGAAGCCTTATTGGTTATTGGTTTTACTGGTTCGACCGGTTCGACCGCCGATCGGACCGGTATGAAGTCATAATTAAATAATAATTATATTTAATTATATTTATTATATGATATTATAAATATAAATAAAAAATAATCAAATAAACTAAATTATATAAAAAAAAGAGATATAATTTTAAATACTTTCAATTTTTTATTAATTCTCAAATAACATCTCTAATATTAAATTTATAAATATAATAAAATATTTAACTAAATAGGAAATAATCAACTTCTAAATATCAATATAATTAAAAAAACAAAATAAATATTAAACAATATCATACTTTTATTATAGAATAATAAATAAAAAGAATATTGCCCATAATTTATGTTTATATAAATATATATTATAAAAAACAAAATAAATATTAAACAATATTATTTTCTCCATTTGTTAAATGAATTCAACTTTTTTTTTCGTTTCCTTGTTTGTTGGGGGAATTTGAGAAAACTCCCCATGGGTTGAAAAAATTTTAGTTTGTTCCCCAGGTCTAAAAAATTTTTAGTTCACTCCCCAATTCACATGCATAATTTGAGTTAGCTCCCCAATTTTGGGGGCAGATACCACATATGGCGATTTAGATACACCATTTGACGATTTAGATACCACATATGGCGATTTAGATAAACTCAAGAATCGTGTACCTAATTCGTCATATGGTGTATCTAAATCGCCATATGTGGTATCTGCCCCCAAAATTGGGGAGTTAACTCAAATTATGCATGTGAATTGGGGAGTGAACTAAAATTTTTGTAGACCTGGGGAGTAAACTAAAAATTGACTATACAATTGGGGAGTTTTCTCAAATTCCCCCTTGTTTTTTGAATGATCTTTGGCATATGAAAAGGAATTATATTTTTACTTTGAATTGAATACAACAAAGGTTGAAGTAGCACGGTTGGTTCGCGTGCTCCCCTTCCATCCAAATGGTCTAGGGTTCGATCCCCTGTGATGTCCGAATAATCAAAACATCATTTTTTGGGGGAAAAAAATTAAAAAATCCGGGCCATCCGGCCCACTTACCGGTCCGGTCCGGTTCCAACACCGGTTCTTGACCGGTTTTTTAGCGGGCCAGACTGGTTTGTGGCCCTACTGGTTTTGGGGGCTCAACCGGACCGGATTGACGGTCGGTCACCGGTTGAATCGGTCCGACCGGCCGGTCCGGTCCGGGTTTTCAAAACGTAGGTTAAATTGAGTTTGTTTCAATAATAACCAGCATGATGAAGACTAATAAGAAGCTGACAAAGACACATTAAGCAGTGTTTCTAGCTTTTGAATTGGCAAAGAATTAAACATTTCTTATTTTGACTTCATTTCATTCATTTTGCAGCCAAAGAGAAGTGATTTCGACATGAATCAACACGTAAATAACGTAAAGTACGTTAGATGGATGCTTGACGTAAGCCCTCAGACTATGCCATCACTTTTATCTTATTTAATTAGGGGGTGTTTAGCTTAGCTTAGAAGCTCTCTAAAAAAGATTCTAAGATGTTTAAGAGCTTATAAACTATCAAAAAACCTTTTACTGAAAGTGCTTATAAGATGTTAAGGAGTTTATAAATTAGATGGTAATACAAATTTAGTTTACCATGTAAGTACATTTCTCTTATCTTTATCCATCTTAATTATACAATTGTCATTACTAATATCTTATAAGTTATTGGTCAGCTTCAAAACCTCTTAGAGCTTATTAGGTCCTTTTAAATAAGCTTAAGCAAATTAACAACCCCTTAATAAATTATAAACAAACTAGTCTTGAATGTTAGAATGATTTATTTTCAGACCATTCCTGAAGAATTCATGGAGAATTATGAACTCTTAGACATTGTATTAGAATACAGAAGAGAATGCGGGAGTTCAGATGTGGTGCAATCTCTATGTGAGCCTCAAGAAGATGGGATTTTTGATCAGGACATATGCAGATTCACGCACCTACTCCAAATAAAAGGAGAGATCAAAAACCAAGAAGCTGTGAGAGGAAAGACAACATGGAAGAGAAAACTCGCTATTTTATCTTGATAAATTTCGGTGTAGATTGAATAGTAGTATTGAGGTATAACAACTCTTGATTCACATAGTTGAGGATTATCCATATGGAGTTGATATTTGCACAGTTGCACCCCTATATACTAAGCGACAAAAAATGACCTTTTTTTATGTTAATTTATCGTCTTCGTCTGAAGTTTCATGCCAACTTATTCTTATTTTATTTCGTTTACCCTTTGTTGAGTTTTAATCTAAAACTCATACTCCTTTTCTTACTTACTTTTTTTATTGATTTTATGTGTGTCCAACATGGAACATTAAGGGTTTCTATTGATTTTGTGTCGACCCTAATCACTTCTATAATGTCAATTCGGGTGGGTCGTGTTGAATTAGGGGTATTACATGAAACTTCTCAACCCGAACCCGACCCGAATTTGAACCCGAAAATTCCAACCCGAATTGGGTTCGGGTTACCCGATAACCCGGTCAACCCGACCCGACCCGAAATGATTTTCTTTCTTTTTTTTTTTGATTTTTTTAAATTCTAATTTATGTTTAAAGTATTTTAAAACTTGATAACAATATATAAAAATATATAGTTTGTAAGGTTTGACATAATTGCAATTAATATAAGATAAAAAAAATAATACATAAATATTATTAAGTTCTAATTCTAAGTGTAATTATAACTAAGTTCTATATCAACTCTATTTAAATTCCTATTTATCTAAATTCAATCAATAAGGTAATTATGTAAAATAAAAATTAGATACATAAACATTATTTAGATCGAATAATATATTTTCTACTAAACTAATCATAATGCAATTCAAATTCTTTAAGTCCAAATAAATACATCTCTTTTGTCCATAAACTCCGTTTAATTCTAATCATATTACAGTCATATATGTCTTTCTAATGAACAAAACTATAGAATTTAGACAAATTATATAATATTGACATTATAAATCACATTTTTCTCAGATAATAATCACATGTTTATAGAAAAAAATATTTTACTAACCCTTTTTTTAATAGTCTATTATATTATTTAATAAAAATACGAGTTAATTTTTGAATTTTTTTTAAAATTTATTGGTCGCCAAAATATCCTTACAATAATGATTGCCCACAAATTTGTTAGAATTGCAGTCTCGAGCCTGCGTTCTTTGATTGTCCCTTTGTGGGTAAAATATGAATAAAATTGATTAAAATGGTAAAATGGATCCAACTTGGTTAAATGGATTCAAGTAGGTAAAATGGATCCAAAATGAGTAAAATATGGGTAAAATGGAACCAAGTAGGTAAAATGAACCTAAATGTACAAAATAGATCCAAAATGGGTAAATTGGATCCAAATGGATAAAATAGATCAATGGGTAAAACAGATCCAAATTGGTAAATGGATCCGAATAGATAAATGGATCCAAAATGGGTAAATTGGATTTAAATTGGTAAAGTAGATTCAAAATGGGTAAATGTGGGTAAAATAGATTTAAATGGATAAAATGAATCCAAAATGGGTAAAATGGATCCAAAATGGGTAAATTGGATCCAAATGGGTAAAATGGATCCAAGTGGGTTAAATTGATCCAAAATGGGTAAAATGTGGGTAAAATGGATCCAAGTGGATAAAATGAACCTAAATACACAAAATAGAACCAAAATGGGTAAAACAGATCCAAATTGATAAAATGGATCCAAAATTGGTAAATTGGATCCAAATGGATTCAAAATGGGTAAATGTGGGTAAAATAGATTTAAATGGATAAAATGAATCCAAAATGGGTAAAATGAGTTCAAGTGGGTAAAATGGATCCAAAATGGGTAAATTGGATCCAAATGGGTAAAATGGATCAAAGTGAGACAAATGGATCCAAAATGGGTAAAATATGGGTAAAATGAACCTAAATGCACAAAATAGATCCAAAATGGGTAAAACAGATCCAAATTGGTAAAATGGATCCAAATGGGTAAATAGATCCAAAATGAGTAAATTGGATCTAAATGGATTCAAAATGAGTAAATATGGATAAAATGAATCTAAATGGATAAAATGAATCCAAAATGGGTAAAATGAGTTCAAGTGGGTAAAATGGATCCAAATGGGTAAAATGGATCCAAATGGGTAAAATGGATTCAAGTGGGTTAAATGGATCCAAAATGTGTAAAATATGGGTAAAATAGATCCAAATTGGTAAAATGAAACTAAATGCACAAATAGATCCAAAATGAGTCAAACAAATCCAAATTGGTAAAATGGATCCAAATGGATAAATGGATTCAAAATGGGTAAATTGGATCCAAATGAGTAAAATGAATTCAAAATGGGTAAATGTGTGTAAAATGGATCTAAATGTATAAAATGAATCCAAAATGGGTAAAATGAGTTCAAGTGGGTAAAATGGATCTAAAATGGGTAAATTAGATTCAAATGGTTAAAATGGATCCAAGTGGGTAAAATAGACGTAAATGCACAAAATAGATCCAAAATGGATAAAACAGATCCAAATTGGTTAAATGGATCCAAATGGGTAAATGGATCCAAAATGGGTAAATTGGATTCAAATGAATAAAATGAATTCAAAATGGGTAAATGTGGGTAAAATGGATCTAAATTCATAAAATGAATCCAAAATCGGTAAAATGAGTTCAAGTGGGTAAATTGAATCCAAAATGGGTAAATTGGATCCAAATGGGTAAAATGGATCCAAGTGGGTTAAATGGGTCCAAAATGGGTAAAAGGGATTCAAGTGGGTAAAATGAACCTAAATGCACAAAATAGATCCAAAATGGGTAAAACAGATCCAAATTGATAAAATGGATCCAAATGGGTAAATTGGATCTAAATGGGTAAAATGGATTCAAAATGGGTAAATGTGGATAAAATGGATCTAAATGGATAAAATGAATCTAAAATGTGTAAAATGAGTTCAAGTGAGTAAAATGGATCCAAAATGGTTAAATTGGATCCAAGTGGGTTAAATGGATCCAAAATGGGTAAAATGTGGGTAAAATAGATCCAAGTGGGTAAAATGAACCTAAATGCACAAAATAGATCCAAAATGGGTAAAACAAATCTAAATTGGTAAAATTGATCCAAAATGGGTAAATTGGATTTAAAAGGGTAAAATGGATTCAAAATAAGTAAAATGGATCCAAAATGGGTAAAATGGATAAATTGAATCCAAAATGGGTAAAATGGATATAAAATGAATCCAAAATGGATAAAATGGATCCAAAATGGGTAAAATAGATCCAAATGGGTAAGATGGATCCGAGATCCAAATGGGTAAAATGGATTCAAAATGGATAAAATATGGGTAAAATGGATCTAAATAGATAAAGAGGTAAAAAACGAACCTAAAACAAGTAGAACGAGTCCAAAATAGGTCGAACAAGTTGAAAAAAGGGTGAGATGAGGTGAGATGGATAGGAATTTGGTTACAAGTCTAATCTTAATCAAATTCTAAATCTAACTCGAATAAATTGTATCCACATTAAAAACTTGTTTATAATCTTAATTAAGATCTAATTCTAAGTGTAATTATAATTAAGTTTTATATCAACTCTATTTAAATTCTTATTTATATAAATTTAATAAAATTCAATCAATATTGCAATTATGTAAAATATAAATTAGATACATAAAATTATTTCGATCGAATAATATATTTTCTACTAAACTAATCATAATGAAATTCTAATTGTTTAACTTTAAATAAACGCATCTCTTTTTGCCCGTAAACTTTTGGTTAATTCTAATCATATTACTATCATGTATGTCTTTCTAATTAACAAAATTGTATAATTTAGACAAATTTATATAATATTAACATTATAAATCACGTTATTCTCAAATAATAATCACATGTTTATAGAAAAAAATTATTTTACTAACCATTATTTTAATATTCTATTATATTATATTATAAAACACAAGTAAACTAAAAATTTATTTTTAAAACATCTTCTAAACGCTCCGAGTTTCTAGGAAAACCTACTTCGCAACACCACCGCATCATGCTGTGTCCGCCGGTAGAGGCGGCTAATCCTCCGGCACCACATGCAGATGCCCCAGGAACAGGTACTGAACCCCACACTCAACAGCTCCGTAGGTCTTACGCCACTGCGGCTGCCACGATGATGAAACCCAACGCTCCACACATTGGGAAATTTCATGTTTTCCCGAAAGACCCAAATCGCAAAGCTTATGGAACGGTCTCTGAAAGAAACGGAATCACACACATCCAGTTATCGGATAGCGAGATTGAAGAGTTATCTCAGCCCTTTAAGTTCGCGTTAATTGGTAAATTCTCCCACGGCTACCCAACAATGGAACGATTGCATGAGTTATTCATGGAGTTGGAACTAAAAGGGGAATTCAAGATCGGGTTAATGAACGTAAAACATGTTCTCATCCGCCTTACCTGCGATGAGGACTACTCCAAAATCTGGTTAAGGCGTATTATCTCCTTTGACGGATATCCGATGCGTGTTCTTAAGTGGACACCTACTTTCAATCCTAAAGTGGAATCGTCAATCGCTCCGGTCTGGATCCGGCTACCCTCATTGAAAACCCAGTTTTTCAAGCCGGAGATGCTGCACGACATAGTTAAAAACATTGGCGAACCGCTTGGTTTTGACGATGGAACCTTTGATGTTAACAGACCGGACTATGCACGGGCATGTGTGGAATTAGATCTGCTTAAACCTCTTATAACACGGGTTAGCATTGGCTTCAATGGGGGAACTTTGGTGCAACCGGTTATATATGAAAGATTCCCCCCTACTGTCGCCGTTGCTCATGACTTGGTCACAGTGCTGAAACGTGCCATGACTCTTCAGTTGAACCAACTGAGGATCAACAGGATTTGCGGCAGGTAATCACAGAAAAGAGGGATGCAGAGGCCATGCAGCAACAAACCAAGGGCAAAGGCAAACTCAATGAGAAAGAACCCACGCTAAATAATAAAAAGGGGAATGGAAAAGGAACAAAGAAGGGCTGGGTGGAGAAAGCGTCTGACAAACAAGACGTAGAATCAGAGGAGCCCCTTTGTTTGATAACGGACACTGACACCAACATATCTATGCAGGTGGATGCAGCAATTACAAATGAGACAAACACTGAAATACGGATTCCTAATGAAGGAACTCTGGGTACTTCGGAGGGAGTCGAGAACCAAATTTCTACAGACAACGTGGCTCTCAGGGAAAGTGCAAACATGGACAGACACGACCCATTACGTGATGATGTCACCATGGAAATACAGAGTGACCCGGAAAAGGACCCACCTGAGGATAGCCTACCCGACTCCTCAGAGGATATGAAACAGTTGGCAATCTATAGGCCAACCACATCGGATGGCGAGGACACCACCAACGATGGTTTTACTCCGGTTCAGAAGAGAGGCCGTGGAAGGCCACCTAAATCCACACCGAACAACGCTAAAGCCCCTAAAGGAACGACTACGTCGTTGGCCAAATCCCAGGTTTTATCATGATTAATTGCGGCCTTATTTGGAATATTCGAGGCGTTGGCAATGATGGGCGTCGACGTACTCTTAAAAACTACTGTAAAAGGAATAAATTCAAATTTCTGGCTGTTTTGGAACCTATGATTAATCTTGACCGTGTATATATGTGCAATAAGTTCAAGTTTAATAATGTGATAAGCAATGTCTCCAACCACATCTGGTTTTTTTCTTGCGAGGATCTTGATGTGGAGATTCTAAAGGATGATCGTCAATTCCTTCATCTGAAAATCCACTGGAGGAGTCTTCAAAAAGATATCTTGATCACGATCATCTATGCACGGTGTAACACCGTTGCTAGAAGGGACATGTGGGAATACCTAGCCGGAAAATCCAACTCAGACTTACCGTGGATTATGGGCGGTGATTTCAACACGTTTACTTGGTTAGAGGAAACAAAAGATGCAATTGATCCGGATTTTCAAGCCATGAGAGAGTTCTCGGATTTCATAAACGAATGCGGTCTTATAGAGCCACCTTTCCATGGCTCTCCATTCACTTGGACAAATAAATGAGTATGGAAACGGCTTGATCGGATGCTGGTGAATGAAAATTGGACCGACACTTTCTCACAAACACAAGTGAAGCATTTGGCTAAGGGCTTGTCGGACCA
Source organism: Lantana camara (assembly GCA_037501455.1). Lineage (NCBI taxonomy): Eukaryota > Viridiplantae > Streptophyta > Magnoliopsida > Lamiales > Verbenaceae > Lantana > Lantana camara. The sequence continues at coordinate 40,955,781 of CM074857.1, read as the reverse complement.
CTGCTCGCTTTTTACTTCTTTCGATGATGATCAGGACCGGCCACCTTCGGCTTTTCGCTTCCAAGACATGTGGTTTCGCCACCATGAATTTCATAGTATGGTGACTGAGAATTGGAACCAACCGGTGTGGGGTAATGGATTACGGAAGCTATCTCAGAAGCTCTACAGGCTTACACAGCACTTGAAGGGATGGAATAAGACAGTCTTCGGTAATATTTTTGATAGGGTTAAAGAAGCAGAGAACCTGGTCTTAGAGGCTGAACATGCTTTTGATAACACCCCGTGCGAGGATAACCTTGAGGAATGGAACAAGAGAATTGCAACTAGAAATCGCATATTGGCCATGGAGGACGATTATTGGAAGCAAAAGGCTTCCATTCGGTGGGTCGATGAAGGTGAGCGGAACACCAGGTACTTCCACTCTCCGGTGAAAAAGAAAAGGTTTAGAGGTCAAATCTTATCCATTCGAGATGGAGATCAGGAAATTACAAACCAGGCTGCAATTCGCAAATCAGCTGCTGTGTATTTTGAGAATCTCCTCTCCGCTGATGGAGTGCCATTCGCCTGGAGAGGGACTTTGAACATATTAACATGTGCCTCACAGACTTGGATCGTGCTAACCTGGATAAGCAGCCTACATTAGATGAGATTAAGAAGACCGTCTTTGGTATGAACCCACACAGCGCTGCTGGTCCGGATGGCTTTGGGGCACGGTTCTACCAAACTTTCTGGGAGGATATAAAGGGGGGCATAATGGAAGCGGTTGAGGATTTCTTTTCAGGTTCGGAACTTCCTCTCCCTTACACGGCTACTTCGGTTATCTTGATACCCAAAAAAGATAATCCATCACAATGGAGTGATTTTCGGCCCATAAGTTTTTGTAATGTCTCAAACAAAATCATAACTAGAATACTCAATGACAACCTTATTGATTTCCTACCCAAGTTGGTCTCCCAAAATCAAAGTGGTTTTATCCAAGGAAGATTGATTACGGAAAATGTTCTTCTCGCACAGGAAATGGCACACGCCATGGATAACAAGCATAGAGTAAAAAATATGATTTTGAAACTGGATATGGCCAAGGCTTACGACCACATGGATTGGAAATTCCTTGTCTGCATGTTGAAAGCGAAAGGTTTCTCCAAAAAATGGATTAAATGGATGAAACATTGTGTAATGAGTTGCTGGTTTTCGATCATTGTGAATGGAGCCCCGACAGGCTTCTTCAAGTCCTCGCGTGGACTCAGACAAGGTGACCCCCTCTCTCCCGCCTTATTTGTTTTAGCGGCCGACTTCCTCTCTTGTTGTCTGAACAAATTCATGGAGGCGAACCCAACTTTTAGATTCTGCACTCAAGCGTCGATGTACATCTCACATTTGGCTTATGCCGATGACACCATAATCTTCACGAATGGTCTTGAAGGCTCGCTTATGGGAATAAAGGATATCCTGAGTGTTTATCAAAGATGTTCCGGACAAAAAATTAATGTGAATAAAAGCTCTTTCGTGGTTGGTAACAACTCCCAGGAAGTGGCAGCTCTAGCTAGAGAAATCCTTGGTTTTTCTCAAGATTGGTTACCTTTCAAGTACCTTGGCGCCATGATCTATAAGGGAAGGAAAAAGATAGCCCTTTTTGACTATTTAATTAATCGAATTCGTAACAGGATGAACGGATGGGAATGTGTTTGGCTATCACATGGAGGAAGGCTACAATTGATCAAATCTGTATTGCTTACCATGCCAACACATCTCTTTCAAATCACTAAACCTCCGAAAGCCATCATCGATACGATTGAAGGCCTATTAAACAAGTTTTTTTGGGGTTCGAGAGAAGGAAACAAGAGGATACATTGGACTACATGGAACCGGATTTGCTACCCGGTTGAAGAAGGAGGTTTGGGAGTTCGCAGTCTCAATGATACTGTGCTTGCCTTCTCACATAAACTATGGTGGAGATTTCGTACAAGCAACTCGTTATGGGCAAGCTTTATGCAGAACAAGTATTGTGGTTCAATGCATCCCAAATTTGCATCGGTCGCGCAATACCACTCCCCCGTTTGGCGGAGAATGTGGTCAGTTCGCGGGGTTGCTGAAAGCCAAATTTTTTGGCTGATAGGGAGTGGGAAGTGTTCCTTTTAGGAAGATAATTGGTTGGGTGGAAACACAATTGCTAATATACGGGTTGGTCCATTTCAAAATACCCGTGTAGAGGAGTACATGCCAAATGGTGAATGGAATATGGAAGCCCTTCATGGGGTGGTTGGCGACGACTTGATACAACAAATACAAAAAGTACCTATTTCCCCCAGTAGCATCGACACCGCGGTATGGGCTGGAAGTCGTGATGGTCAATTTTCTATGCATGTGGCGTGGGAGCAAGTACGCTAGAGACGGGCAAGAGCAGAGCTACTACACTCATTATGGAGCGCCGGCTTAACACCAACGATCATGGTCTTCATGTGGCGCCTTGTGCATGATTGGGTGCCAGTCGATGAAAGATTGCATCGTAAAGGGATGGTCTTCCCTTCCAAATGTGTTTGCTGCAACAACCAAGAAACTCTAAGTCACCTTTTCATTAATAGTGCCAAAGTTACCTCTATTTGGACTTACTTTGCTGAGAAGTTCAATGTTCAGGTACCCAACACTGACTCTATCCGGGTTATGCTCCACGCCTGGCTCAATTCATCTCCATTTAGCAAGCGAAAACACATCAGAATCATCATCCCCATGCTTGTTATGTGGTTTGTTTGGACTGAAAGGAATAGGCATAAGCACCATGGAGCCACGTTCTCAGTCTACAACATTAAGAGACAAATTGCTAATCACATTTGGCTCCTGCACAAGACCAACAACGTTACGGAGAGTTGGTGGAGGGGTGACGGGCTCACAGCGGCTCAGTTCGGACTAACTGTGAGCCCCATTAAAACGAAGATAATTAAAATGGTCCATTGGAACAAACCCCTGGATGGCACGATCAAGATAAATTCGGATGGCTCATCCCATGGCAACTCGGGTCCCGTCGGAATCGGCGTTGTGATCAGAGATCATGCAGGCTCTGTTATTCGAGCACATTGTGCAGGTATCGGTACAGCGACGAACACTCTGGCAGAGCTGCAAGCTTTAGTATGTGGTGTACAGATAGCTAAGGACCTTGGTTACAATGTCATCTGGGCAGAGTTGGATGCTCAAGTCATCATTAATATTGTCAAAAGGAAAACTTCGGGAGATGCGGGCCTAATGCACCTGCTGGCCAAATTGTACATGCTAATAGATGGGTTACATATCAGTCTCACCCATGTCTTTCGAGAAGGTAATAAAGTGGCTGATTTTCTTGCTAATTGGGGTGCTACAACGCAGGAAGTCTGAACTTCCCAAATAGTAGTATGCCGCCAGAACTAAGAGGTTTAGTGCGCATGGATAAATGGGGTCTCCCTTCCTTTCGTGTCCGATGATGGTAGATGCCTTTTGCAACATGGCTGGTTCCGCCTTTCAGCCGGTGAATTGCGCTGCTGGGTTGGCGCATCTTTTACATGTTCCCTATTCTAATTTCTTGGCCCTTGTGTGCCCCAATATTGTTTATTTTAGGGGTGGGCATTTTGTTAAAAAAAAAAAAATAATAAAAAAATAAATAAATAAATATATATATATATATATATATATATATATATATATATATATATATATATATAATACAAGTTAATTTTTGAAATTTTTTTTAAAATTTATTGGTCGCCAAAATATCCTTACAATAATGATTTCACTAATGTCTAATTAAGTTAATTATGTAAACCAATATGTATTATAAATTATTATTGAAATTTTATAAGTACTTAATTATGGATAAAAATTTGGTTACAAGTCTAATCTTAATCAAATTCTAAATCTAACTCTAATAAATTGTACCCACATTAAAAACTTGTTTCTAATCTTAATTAAGATCTAATTCTAAGTGTAATTATAATTAATTGTTATATCAACTCTATTTAAGTTCTTATTTATATAAATTTAATAAAATTCAATCAATAAGACAATTATGTAAAATATAAATTAGATACATAATAATTATTTAGATCGAATAATATATTTTTTACTAAACTAATCATAATGTAATTCTAATTGTTTAATTTTAAATAAATACATCTCTTCTTTTCCGTGAACTCCGTTTAATTCTAATCATATTACAATCATGTATGTCTTTTTAATTAACAAAATTATATAATTTAGACAAATTATATAATATTAACATTATAAATCATGTCATTCTCAAATAATAAATTAATTATTATTTTTTAAGTATATCTAATCCTAAACCAATTATCATTTCATAAATTTTTATCTAATTATAATACACCATATAATTTAAATATATTAAATATATATTAAATTTTTTTTTTAAATTTTCGGGTCGGGTCGGGTGGGGTCGGTTCGGGTTGTTGGGTCACCCGCATAATTTTTCAGGTTGAATCGGGTCAACCCGAAACCCACCCGAACCTGGCCTCTCCCATTCAGGTCCATTTCGGGTCCGACCCGATTCCAACCCGGCCCGAAAACCACCAACCCGAACCTGATATTTTTCGGGTTGGGTCGGGTCGGGTCACATTTTGACACCCCTACCTATACTCTGTTTAACTTTCTCTGATTTTTTCCCTAATTTTCTCTTATCAGTTAGTATATTACAGGGTTGAGGAAAATGCAAATATGGTATACCAACTAACCCAATTTCGCAATTTTGGTACTAATTTTTTTCCGGTGAAAAAAGTACCCCTTAACTCCAAAAAATTGCAATTTTGTGCACACTTTCATCGGAAAGCACCAGTCATCGCCGGAAGACGTATATGTGTCGCCACGTGGGATGCAGAATTCACTGACGTGTAATGTTTTGCCCATGTGTCCTAAAATCGCAGCCACCTACTCATGCCTTATTGATGTGGACTTTTCCCATCCAAATTAAAATACAAAATTAACTGCAACCCCGTCTAATAATTTGTAATGCCCTAAAACGATTTCATCCAAATGAAAAGAATGTTTTAGCACTTTCTTCCCCTCAAATAAGAACCCTAGCTGTTGCGTAAAAGTAACAAGGGATACAAATGGAGTTTTCAAGCTCAACACCTAGCTTTAATGTAGACCACAGTTCGCCATTCGAAGACCCTCGTCACCCTATGTGCTACTGCGGAAGACAAGCGGCTTTGCGGACAGGGTGGAAGCCAGATAACCCTGGTCGCAGATTTGTTGGTTGCTTTGAGATGGTTCTCTTCTTTATTTAAATTCTTACTCCATGTAAAGAGTTGTGTAATTGCTGCTTAGTTTTTTTATATACCATGTACTTTCATTTTGGCAGAAATGCAAGTTCTTTCAATGGGTGGATGCTCCGATGTGCGAGAGATCTAAGGTAATTATACCTGGGCTTTTGAAAAAAGTGAACAGGCTTGAGGGTGAAATTCAGCTAATGGAGGCTAAATTGTTGAGAATGAAGGAACTTGAAAGTGAAATTGAGGTCATGGAGAAGGCATTCTCGCAGATTGAAGTGCTTCAAAGTGAAAATCTTGCTAAGAATGAAACCATTAGAAAGCTTGAAAAGTGGCTGTTCTTCACCATGACATGCTGTGTTTGTATGTTTGTCTTTTTTATTTTGTTGTAAATCATGAACGTGCAGCCGTGTGGAAGCGCAAGTTTTTGTGAAGCTTAGTGAACATGTAGGTTGCTATTGCCTATGAATGTTGTACCTGCTATGGAAATCTTGAAAATTTATGGAATGAAAGCTATCTACATTATTCTGTTTGTAACTGAAAATTGAAACTATAAAGACAAAAGGGAAGCAGAAAGACAACACAAAGATAAGTAAAGACAACAAGGAACCTTTTTGCATAATTAAATTAAAGTGCATAATTGGCTGTATAACCCAAGTACTACCATTGTTGAACATTCATTGTCCAACCAAAAACATACAAAAAAAAAAAAAAAAAAAAAGCCAATCAACCAAAAGATCACCATGGTTCATGTTTAAAAAAACATCCAAGGAACAACAGCACCCAAATTACTATGTTTTTAAAGTTCCCTAATCTTCACACCTTCAGCCTAATTGTTTGCTGCCCTAGACAACTCCAAAAACTTTTTGCCACCCTTGACCACAATAGTCTTGTTGCTCATTGGTCCAGTTATACTCTGCTCGAAAAGTTGCAAATCTTCTTCATTCATAGTTGGAGGCACCCTCAATCTTACTGGCCTTAATCCTAACACTTTGTTTCTCCTCTTAGCAACAATAGCCCTGCCCCTCTGTGAAATTTCTTCAACTGTCATTGTCTTCTTTCCAGCAGCATGTACCATCTCAGGATTGCCCATTTTCAGCTGATCAAACATAGAAGGACCATGTGTGCTAAGCTCATCCAGGACAGTGTAGTCAGGCATATCATTAAAGACTTCCTGACTTTCTTGAACTTGTTCATTATTCAGTCGTTGTTCCTCATTTATGGCCTCTTGAGTCAATGGTGGCAGGATGTTATGTGTCGTCTAAATAGAATAAATAAAAAGATTATCAAGAGTAAAAAAGTATACTAATGCTTTTAAAAAGATTATCAAGATTATCAAATAGCCTCTTAAGTTTACTCACCTCCTCTTCAACACTTGTGTTTAGTGGTGCTTCCATTGCATTTTCATCCCCTTCAACATATGCATCATAAGTTTGTCCAGCCTCCTATATGTCACACCAATACACAACTGAATTAATGTTTTTTCAGTAAATTCAAAGTTCCAAAAAAATTAAGATATACATACTTCAAATGCTTTTCTCTTCAAACACTCAAGTTTATCTTTGGCACTATCAGGCAAATCTGGACAAAAGAGGGCATTGTGTCCTGCCTGACCACAATGTCCACAGTGGATAGTTTTTTGGAATATTCTTAATTTCCTGATAATGGGTCCTTTTTTCTTGGACTTACGCTTCCTCTCTAACTCACCCACACTTCTTCTCCTCAGTTTAGTAGGTCTGCCAGCCCTTCTACCAAAGTTGGGTGGCAGAGGTGGTATGAACAGAGTATTCCCACATAGTTGGTTGCTGCTTAAACGCATCACAACAGCAGCATACACGTCCCTGTAAGTGCTCACATGATACCAACTTGCAATAAAGTCCTCTGCATCTAATTTCTCATTGTATATAGCACTGAGACTATGCCTGGATGAGATCCCTGTCAACTGCCACTTCCTGCAGCTGCAGGTTCTTAAATCTAGGTCCACAGCAAACTGAGTGCCATTGTTGCACTGTATCTGGAAATGTGATCTTGATGCCTTAACAGGCCTACATCCTCCCACCTTCTTCCCATGTCTCTCAATGATCTTTGCAATTGTAGGGCAAATCATTCCTAAGAAAACAAAGTATTATTATACTACACATGTTATATATAAGGAATTGCAATAGAGTAAAAATTGTAATGATTTTACCATCCCATTGCTCAGCAACCTCTATATTTTTTGGGAAGGTTTTCATCAAATATTCTCTGCCAATCATACACATTAAGCAACTTAGTAAGTGAGTATAAGACTTAATCAAGTTGAGACACAACAACAATATGTAAATATAGCATACCTGATCCATTCAAGCATGGTTATAATTGGCTTGTCTCTTGCTGGAAGAATTGAACTGTTAAAAGACTCATATGTGTTATTCAATAGCAAGTCACACCTTGAGTACTCCAAGAAGTGACTTTTGGACCACTCACTAGGATGTTTGTCCCTTAGCCAATTAGCTGCTTTTGGAATTTGTGTTCTTAGGATTCTCATAGCAATCTTGAACTCCCCAACGGTCGTTGTCTTAGCAGCTTTCCACACTGCATTTGAGTAGGACACACCCTTATGTCTAGCACTTTGCATGTTTACTACCATGTGCCTGACACAAAACCTTTGTTCTGCTGTAGGAAACACTTCTGGAAGTGCAAAGATTAGACCTTTTTGCTTATCAGATACAAAGGTCACCCCTTCACCATTTTGTAGACCCAAATTAGACTTAAGCACTATGGAAAACCAGCTCCAATTGTCCTTGGTCTCAGATGAAACCACTGCATAGGCAATTGGGAAGTTGCTGTTGTCTGGGTCAACTCCTACAGCTGTGAGGAGAATACCACCATGTGGACCCTTGAGATGATAACCATCCACTCCTATGAATGGCCTACAACTCTTGAAGCCTTTCTTAATTGCATCTACGCAAACATAAAATTTGCAAAACCTCAACTCCCCATTGACATCATCTGTCCCTAAAATCACAGTGGAGCCAGGATTTGTATTCCTCATTTCCTCAACATAATCCCAAAGTTTTCAATATTGAAGGTCTGTATCACCTTGTTTGATTTTTATAGCAGCTTGCTTAGCCCTGTAAGCTTGATCCCTTGTCACAGTGACACTTAGTTCATCCTCCACATCATCCTTGAAATCCATGACTTTTCTTTTAGGATCACTTTTGAACCAGGCCATATACTTCTCTGCCAACCACTGTGTTTTCACATTTTTCACATTGTATGTCTCATCACATGTATGATCTAAACACAACTCTCTTATAACAAAAGCCTGCTCATTTTCATCGGTCGAGTCATTAACCTTGATAGCATTGATTTTAAATAGACATCCTCTGTTCCTGTTAGAGCATCTCACATATACCCTTTTGCTGTCAGACCTAGAACAAGGAAGGCTTCTCCGGGTTCTTATTGCTAGGGAGTGGACAACTTTTTTGAAGAGCTTCTTGGATGCAAATGTCTGTCCCAAGTGTAACACAGGATCAGATACATTGTTCTCATTAAACACATGAAAACATTCCACCCCACCCTCATCATCAGACACTCTGTTCAAGTCTAACCCATTATCATCGCTTCCCACAATGTCTTCTCTTTCACTCAGCTCCTCACTGCTCTCATTCTTATCACTACCCTTATCAATCTCACCTACTTCTGCACCAGATGATATATTATCCTTGAACAAAGAGTCATCACTGTTAGAGTTTGAATGTTTATTGGGTGGGGCATAACTATCATCTTCATCAGGAGTCAGGTGCAATTTTCTCAAATTCCAACCACTGAACAATTCCATGAGGATCTTCTTTACCTACTGTGAAGCTAGGTTCTGCAACATTTTTATCAACATAATCCTCCAACACCACATCATCATTTGCTAAATCAGGGGCGACATCAGGCTGCTCATACATCTCATCATCAGAATCTTCGCTGTCCAAACTCACATCATTGTTAGTTTGGTTACCATCACTCTTATCCAGGTTCACATCCTCCTCATAACTTTTAACATTCTCCTCTACAAAAACAATATCATCCTCATCATTCTTATGTGGCTCACTTTCATTATGCATTGGTGTCGACCTAGGATATCTACGTTTGTACTCAGCAACCCATTCTTCTGTGTTATCAACTCTATTAAAAAATTCAGGTGAAGACTCCCTTTCCCCCCCAACTTTATGTTCTTCTTCCTCAGATTTTTCAATAAAAAGGGGGTACTCCCTATGTTTTTTCATATATTTTCTACCATATTTCTTCAAATCTTCGTCATGGCAAATTTTCCTAACACCATTATTTACGGTAGTAAAAACCTTAATTACACTACCACAAGTGAACAAATCTTGCATATATTCATCCAAGCAGAGTGAGGTAAATTTCTCAACATCAACGTAGTCAACTTTTCGTACCTTCCCTCCTACGTACGTATCTCCTTCAATTTCCCCATTGTAATATAATGTCACAGTCACACTTGTTGACTCGGGATCTGAAAAGTGAATAACACAAAATAAAATATACATAAATAATCAACAGGTGACTCCATTAAAGAAGACAACAAGCAAAACATGGGGACACCAAGTTCATACGAAGACAGGGGGGACCATTGTCCAAAAAGAGATAACAATGTCGGTGCATATTTACATTGAATATAAAACCTGCAGTGCCTTTATCAAAGCCATAACTCACTTGTAACAAAATTATTTTTCCAAAAAACTCATGGGCTATTTTCATAACATTCTTTCAAGAAAACCATGTCGGTAAACATGAAAGTTGAGAAAGACTTACGGTACATGGGTGGAGGAAGAGCGAGCGCTCCATCGGACCTCAAACGCACCATCTTCGCAAAGTAGATCTCCCCAAAGTTTCCTCAGATCAATTTCAGATTAAGGAATTGAACTTTATATAGGGTTTCCCTTCACTTAATTTTGCATTTTTTGGGTTGTACACTGATTGATGAAAATGAAGAGACGCCTCGTTTCTTGAGCTGAAAAGTTGAGATTTTTTTTGGGTTTAACTTTTCAGACTTCAGCATATTCTAAAACACGATTTTTAGAAAAAATTTGTGACACCCAACTCTGTATAAGCGCCTTTGACATGGCAACCTGATGTGGACAACGTAGGCTGAAAGGGTCCACGTGGGTGACATATAAAGGCCAGGTGTAAAATTGATTGGTTTTCCGGCGGATCTATGCCACCCGGGTCGGACTGTGCACAAAATTGCTATTTTTTGGAGTTAAGGGGCACTTTTTTCACCGGAAAAAAATTAGTACCAAAATTGCGAAATTGGGTTAGTTGGTATACCATTTTTGCATTTTCCTCTTACAGGGTTTGGTGGTATCCCATAAATGTTAGAAGGAGGAGAATATTATTTAGTGGGGAGAGAAAATTTTAAGAAGGAGGGTTAGGGATTTTAGTGGAAAGAAGGAAAATATTATTTAGTAAGGATAGAGAATTTTATGGAGGAGAGTTTAGAAATTTTAGTGGAAAGAAAGAAAGAATTAGGGTGGGTGGGCTTTTAGGGAAAATAGAGAACTTTTTATTACTCAAAGAATCTTTGTTTTTGGTTTGATTAGGAGGAGGACTCTTCTATTTATACAAGATGAGAGAGAGTTCTAGCTACTATATCAATTATAACTTCCACCTAACTACCTACCTAATTTAGGTCATGTCCTACAAGCATCTACATTAATCACTCTTCTAGCATATTCTATAAACTTAATTAATTAACTTAAATATAACATTAAGTTTATTTTTCGACACCCTCTATTAAATTTGATTTTGTTATGCCAAGTGAACTTTTGATCTTCACAAAGGTTTTTGTCTTGAGTGGCTTGATGAAGATATCAACTTCTTGATCTTGAGTCACCACATTTTCAAGTTTAACTTTGCCTTTTGAAATGTACTCCGTTATATAGTGGAATTGTGTATCAGTGTGCTCGCTCCGATCATGGAATATTGAATTTTTGGTTAAGACTATCGGAGACTTGTTGTCAATATAGATCAATGTTGCCTCATTTTGCTCTATTTTTAACTCCTTTAACAATTTTCTACGCTAATTTGCATGACACAAGCTTGATGTCCCCACAACATACTCCGCGTCACAAGTGGAGAGTGTCACAATCGGTTGCTTCTTTTACATCAAGTGAATGCGATATCTCCAACGAAGAAAGTAAGATCACCTCGTGCTTTTTTTTTATTTTTATTTTTTATCTAAATCTCCAACCCAATCACTATTACTGTATCTATGGAAATCGAAACTCTTAGAATGAGAGTAAAGTAGCCCAAGTTCGATCATACCTTTTATGTAACAGAGTATTCTTTTTGCCGTTTTAAGATGATTCACTATTGGAGCTTCCATTGCGGATGACTAGTCCAACAATGTATAGTATAACTGGCCATGTGTAAGTCAAGTAGCGGAGGCTGCCGACTAAGCTCTTGAAATTTGTTGGATCTATCTTCTTTCCTTTATCGTTCTTTAACTGCTTCACTTCGCACTCCATTAGTGTTGCTATATGTTTGCAGTCATTCATTTTGAACTTCTTTAGGAGTTCTCTTGCACAACGTTTTTGACCAATGAATATCCTATCTTCCCATTGCTTGACTTCCATGCCTAAGTAATACCACATTTGAACCCCTTATCATTGTTTTTTTGAATTCATGGAACATGCTTGGATTACTGATTGTAAAGATTAGATCATCTATGTATAAGAACATGATTGTGATGCCAACATTTTTGATTTTGACGTATAGAGCATGTTCATAGGGAAACTCGTGAAACTATTTTGTTTGAAGTATTTATTAATCTGACTGTTCGAGGACTTAGTGATTGCTTCAACCTGTAAAGTGCTTTTCTTCAACCTCAACACTTTATCTTTATGATGTCTTATTTCGTATCTAGGTGGTTGTTGATGTACACTTCTTCTTCTATCTCTCCTTCCAAGAAAGCTGACTTCACGTATATTTGATATATTTTCCATTAATATTGCACAACGAGCGAAATCGTCAACCTTATACTGTCCAAGCTAATGACCAGAGCAAACACCTTATCATAGTTAATACCTGCCTTTTGACTATATCCTTTTGCCACCAATCTTGCTTTATATCTCTTAATTTTTCCTTTATTTTGCTTTACCTTGTACATCCACTTCATGCCTATTGCTATGTGTCCCTTGGTAACGAGGTGAGTTGCCACGTCTTATTCTTCTCGATACCCTCGGTCTCCTCTCATCCCATTTATCCAATTTTTATCTTATATTGCCTCTTAAAATTTAGTGGTTCAGAATCAGCAAAAAGATAGAATAAGGTAAGCTCATCATGCCGCTTACTTGTGTCATAAATATCCTGTAAGTCTCTCATCCGTGGTGTCCATGAACTTGAACTTTGAGGATCTTCATGATTGTTGGCTTTTGGCAAGGATGAGTGGAGTCACGATCTCTTATTGTGGTTGTCAAACATCTTCTTGATCGAACTGTAAATCATGAATGATGATCATCTTCCTAATGCTTGGATTGTACAACTTGTAGCCTTTGGAGCTTTTGTCATATCCAATAAAGAGTAGCTTTGTACTTTTGTTGTCGAGCTCGGTTCTCCTGAAGACTTTGAGGTGCGAGATGTCTGACTTTCTTCCACTACATACTTATTACGTTGTCATTCCCCACACACTTCTTGTTGGAGACCTGTTCATCAAGTAGATTGGGTTGGTTATTGCTTCTGCCAATAACTCCTTTGTCATAGTTTTGCTTATGATCATACTCCGGGCCGTATTAAGGATTCTTTCTCTCCATCACTCTATTTTTTCGGGGTGATCCTAGGACTGTCAAAGGCCGGTGGATGCCATTCTCCTTGAAAAACTCTTGGAATTATCTTGAAGTGAATGCACCACCTTGATCGGATCTCTTTACTTTTATCTCACATCCACTTTCTTGTTAGGAATAGTGACCTTAAATCCGTTCTTATGTAACCCGCTTTATCTATTTCCTAATAAAATTACAAACGATCTCTGAATAATAAACAATTAGGCCAGGGGAATTGGACTGAAATAAGTTACTGAAAACTACTATTTTGGCAAGAACTGTAATATACTATTTAGGCCCGGGGAAATGTGTGAATGGGGATCGTTACAGGATCGGACCGTCGGATAAGCCATTGCACGTAGTACCCTTTGAGAATATCTTTGCACGAGCCAGGATCCGGGAAGGCAAATTATTCTTAAGCCACTGGCTATGCCATCAAAGGAGCGGATAGGAGTCTTGAGCCCCCGTCTCGAGATGTATTGTATTGAGGGAAGGCCGGGAGAAGCCCATTACTGGAGTGAGGAGACCATGAGAGAAGTTCGTGACACGGATTGCTCATCACGGTTAATTATTATTAATTGAATACCGTGCATGACTATACTATTGAAGTCGATCATCATGATCTGCGAGGGCCCTGAGAGATTAGAGCCAATCTGAGTGGTTTTATCCTTGTTCCCAGGTTCCAACTCTATGGTCAAAAACTTCTCGGAGGGCTCAATCCGGGCCTCGGGGCGAGGGAGTTCGAGCGCCCTTTTCTTTCCTGTCAAACGGTTACCAGCAGCCACATCATCGCCCTCGTGCGTGTCTTTTTCTGAGGAGGATTCCCCGACCGCTCCGGGTGGGTTACCCTCAGGATGACTTCCTGTGCTGGGATCTTTCTTTTTGTGTTTCTTCTTATTCATTTTGGCCCTTTTTCGCACGGGGCCATCTTCATCCAAGTTGGGAAAGTCCACCGATTTTTTGGTGGATCCAATCTGGAACGTCTTCTCCGCTTTGGGTTTTTTGAGGGATAACACGTAGCTTTCCCAAGCCTCTCGAACGTTGACCATGAGTGTTCTTCGCTGTGGGCCCAATTATGATGTTATAAGGGATCTCGATTTCTACCACGACATAGGTGACCATGAGTGTTCTTCGCTGTGGGCCGCGACCAAAGGAGGTGGCCAAGCGAATTTGTCCGCGAGGGACAACCTCAGAGCCTCCAAAGCCGATGAGGGCTATTTTGAGGGGCTCGAGGGGAGTGTTGGTAATATTCATTTTCTGAAACATTGTGTATGGCAAAACATTAACAGAGCTTCCACTATCAACCAAAATCCTCTTTACAACATGGTTATGGACATCCAAGCTAACCACCATGAGGCAGTCAGAGGTTTCACCGTCCCCATGGGGCATTACAATGTGCGCTAAATCCCTATCGCTGAATCCTACTACCTCATTTTCCTTGGAATGACCAGCGCTCGCTTCTTTGATAACATAGACATGTTTGGGTATTGAGGGGCATTGATCATAACTCCTGACGTATCGGCGGCGGGAGGCATTGGAATCTCCTCCTGATGAGCCTCCCGTGATCATGTGGATGACCGTGAAAGGAGAGTTGTCCTGTTCAGACGCCTCCTGCTTTCTTCGGGAAGTACTCTCCGGGGGACCCCACCCTTGGGGACTCCTTGAGCGCGATTGACTTCTTCTCCTTTCCCTTGACTTCTCATTACAGCGCTCATCATAGCGCTCCAACGCTCGTACAAACTCTTTCAAATGTCCCCCAGCGATGAGTCTCTGAATTTCACTCTCTGTGTTGTGCCCTTTCTGCTTGTGAAAGGCACAATACTTGCTCGAGCGCCTCAGAGCCTCAGTTTCTTTCATTTTCTGGGGCCTTTTGAAGAGCTTTTAGTCCGGAAGAGCGTAGACCTCTGAATTGGGCCTATTGAGAGGAATAACGTCGAACCTACGAGGGGGAGGTGGCAATTTGCGACGCTCCTTGTGAGGTTCCTCTCACCCCGTTCTCTCTTATAAGGCCCAGAATGCCTGGGAGCGTTGGATCTGCACATGTCCTAGAGCGTAAAATATTGCTCGGCGATCTACCTCATCGCCGCGAGCGACATTGGTCACTTCTTAACAATGGAATCCACGAACTTCTTACTCACGTATTGTTTCTGATTGCAAGCCTTGAAAAGCACGTGGATCAAGAAATCCATTGAGGGCCTTTTCACAAATAGCACTCCTTTGTTGAAACGAGCGAAGAAGAACGGAAGAGATTTTCTGCTCGCCTTGAATCAAGTTGTACAGAGCGGTGGGTGCAGTAACAGGCTCCTTCAAAGAGTTGAAATGATTAAGGAAGGCGTTGGTAAGCTCAGCATATGAGTGGATCGAGCGGGGTGACAATCGCTTGTACCACTCTTGGGCCATTCCCACAAGGATTTAACAAAGACCTTTGCCCAGTAATGGCTGAAGTGCTCGTATAAATGCATGAGATGCAGAAAATGGTCCAAATGTTCTACAAGATCAGTAGTTCCATCGTAACGATTGATGGAGGTGGGGACTTTGCCCATGCCCGCTTAGGACATTAAAACCTTTTCCACGAGGGGAGAGCCCCTTGCGAGCGGGTGATAATCATAACTCTCATAATTCTCGTCTTGTTCTTGGTGGCGGGGCACTTGTTGTTGACGGGCGTCGAGACGAACGTCTCTGGCATTGGCTCGTTCATCCCCAGCGTGGGGGACTTGGGACCGCGCTCGAGAGAGCTGTCCCACCATATCCTGCAACCCCTGCAACTGGTCTTGTACAACCGCGAGAAGGTTGAGATCTTCTCCTCTTGCCTTGCTCCCTCCTTTTGAGTTTTGGGAGTGAGCTTCATCATCAAGTTTGATTCTAATCACAGGCTCTTTGCCTCTGTTTGCCTGCGAGCGCTCTCCACCTTTCCCAGCAGGAACCTCTTTTTCCTTAGCGGGTGGAGGAGACGGTTGTGCCTCTAGAACCGCTTGTGCTGCCATGAGCGGATGCGCTTGCCACCCTCCCATGGGGGGGGGGGGGGGGGAGGGGGTAATTTGAGCGGCCTGCCCAGATGGGAAATACATCGACGTGAAGTTTTTCCAAGCATTCTGGGCCGCCTGGACCTCACACTGGGTGTAGATGGCTTGAAGTTGTTGGGGGGTCATGGGGGGTAACTCTACCCCTTCAATCTCCTTAGGAATAACCACAGGCAATTGAATTTGTCCAGCATGATACGGTTGGATGGCGAGCATCATGGCGGAAGGAGTGAACATATATCCAGGGGGAGGCATCATGTAAGGACATGGCGGGCAGTTGATTTTGAGGAAGACTCTGGGGTATATGAAGCCCCAATCCTCCAGCCCCGGTGATGGAGGGTTGTTCTGGAATGAACCTAGCGATGGGCGCCACCGGCCCTGGTGGGGGAGGTGCTCCACCAATTGGCGGTGCTCCGCCATCGGCGGCGGAGGAAGGGATGTGGCTACCATCACGGGTGAGGTCATCGCCACATCCTGCAACTCCAGATTTGGTGGTAACCATGGTAAAGATGGTGTTTGCTTTTCAACTAGCAAAAAGAACAGTGGAATGGAAGTGGTTTCCCACAGACGACACCAAAAATGATGGGTCTGATTTCTGGTATCCGAACTCCAACACTCTGAATTTGTTTTCGTAGGGAAACGGAGGATGAAAACTCAGGAAAGTGTGGCCGAAAATGGTGGATTCAACCTGCTAGGACAAACACCAAACAAACGGTCAAAAAGCCAAGCTGGGGAACTGGGGCTGATTCCCAGTTTGGCTCTCCGACGCTCAAGTCAGATGATGATCTGAAAGAGGAGATGAAAGTAATTGCAGAGTTTCAATAAGGGAGGATTGCTTACAGTGGTGGAGATGAAGACTCCTATTTGTTGTTAAGGGTCAGTGACCCTTTGTTAATTTGCACCCTGTGGTCCTGGCCTAATGTTGCCCTAATAGGTGACACAATGAGGAGAAACCTAAGAGGAATCTCCTACAAAAGCTGATGAAAAGGTGGTGCGGGCAACAGTGGCAGGTGCGCGGGTGCGTACGGGGTGTCAGAGAGCTGTTTTGGGTTGGTAACGAGGGCTGGGATCACGCTCCTGTCTACCGTGAGCCTGATAGGCTCGCAGATCCAAGGGTGGACCCGGGCCAAGGCTGTACGATGAGGGGGAGCTGGGCTCCTTTGTTCGCTCATATGCGGAAGCTCATCCGAGGGGAATGAGTGCTCGAGAAACAATTCCTTAGGGGAACTGGGGCATGTTTGGAAGTAGGGTGGATGCTCGTTGGAGAGCGGTTATGAGGGCCACGTGTCTCACAAGGGGGAGGCCACGTGTCCATAAATGGACCAGGCGCGATCTTTGTTCTCACCTTCTGGCAAGCCGAGGGCAGGTGACGCTCGGGGGCGGCCCACTTAAGGACCAAGAGGCCACGTGTCTAATATTGGTGGTGTTACGTGTCCAAATGTGGGCCCAGCATGATTTGGTCCCATCACTTTAGCCGGTTTTTGATCGGTTCTCAGCGGGCCAAACTGGTCCAAATGATGACTGGTTTTAAGGGGTTAACCGGACAAGATAGGCGGCCGATCACCGGTCGAACCGGTCCGACCGGCCGATCCGGTCCGGGTTTTAAAACATATGGCAAAAGGAGCGGAGAGAGAGAAGAGAGAGAGAGAGAGAGAGGAAAGAGAGGTTTGACCGGTCCAAGGTAAAATTTAGATATTTTAATTCGTGTTCGAATGCACTTAATTAAACGTAGAAGTAGTTAACGAAGTCAAAATTGGGCATACTAATAGTCTATGAACTCGTTTCAATGCCCCAAACGTGAGTAAGAGGTCGACTATGCCAAAATCTCGATCATAGAAAAAATGACCAAAATACCCCTAAAAGGATAAAATTGCAAACAAATACCTAAACTCTTAAGGAACTGCAATTAAGGCCACATAAAACATATAATCTCATAATTAAACACACAAGAAAGCTCATACGAGGCGTTATATTAGATGTTAAAAAAGTAGGGTTTCACAACCTCCCCCACTTAAGAGAACCTGGTCCATAGGTTCCACTGCTGAGTTTGAAGAGCTTCGAGTTGTAGTGTTTCAATTCATCTCCCGGAATTGCGTAAGGTCATAGCCTTGTTGTGAAGCTTACTCTCATTGCCTACCCTAAACCCTAAAACCTATCCCGAATAACATTTATAATATAAATTAAACTTATAAAAATTAGAACATAAAATGAATTCATAATGGATACGAGACTAAAGAAAAACTCAAAAGACATCACTCGACTTAGATAGAACGTAAGACTCGACTCGAAACCGCCTAGCTCCAACAAACTCCAAAACCTGCACCTACAACTAAATGTTGTAAAGAGAGGATCAATCCACTGATTGAGTGAGGGGGCTAGATGTACACCCACACACTACATATATATAGAGCACAACACGTTCAAAATGTAAATGTTCATGAACAGGGGACAGTTTTTCACACCAAAGCATTTTACTCGTGATAATACATATAGGCCTTTTTCCAAAACAAAACATAACTTAACGGGAACATAACATATCATATTATATCATGTCTTATCTTATCAAAGCGTGTTCAAACTTTAATCTTAGTTAATCAAATCTATCCCCATTTCACAAACCTTAACATAACAAACATAATGCTCGGCAAGTATGACCCTCCCATTTACTCCTCTTACTACCATAAATCCAAAATCATAAATATATCCAAGCATTTACCAATGACGAAAAGGGTTACGTAACCCTAACCGTCCATACATTGTGTAACCCTGAGGAATATTGATCCCACAATGTGTCCTCGCCAATATTTTACGCCGACGGCTCAAGAATACCACGTCTTCCCTAGCTCCCGGAGTCGCACGTGATACCTCAAATGGAGCTATTCACAAGAGTGATGAACCGACGGTCCGATGCCATGTCGGGGGTCCTTACCCCTTGTCACCAGGGCCCAACATAACATAACATATCATATCACGTCATATCCTAATATTTCTTGGCCAAACTCACTAACATAACATAAAATATACATCACATACTTCACATTTCAAAACATAAGTTTACATATGGTCGTATACATAATTTTCAAAACCCGGATCACATTCATAAGGTCATAAAAGTACAGTACATAACATATATTTAACTATATATATAATATATAGTCGCATGCGGGCTAGAAAACGAGCGCGTAAGGGTTATAGGTTGCTTAACTATGAGAAAATTCCTAAACCTCGCCTGGTACCAAACGAAGCTAAAGAAAAAGCAAATAGTTCACCCTAGAACCTACACGACCACTTGTCACCACCATGGGTGTACCTGTACCAACTGAATACAAAACACAAGACTTAGATTCTAGAATGGACCACATAGATGCACGACCATGGTCATGGATGCATAAGATATAATACATATGATGCACGTTCACAAGACAAGTAATTTGCATTCGTATAACACATTGCGTATAGAATTCATGTATTGAAAGGCTAAATAGATCATATAATAGCATTTAGGGTACAACCAACATTTAAAATTTAAGTTACACATTAGGAACATGCCGGGGTGGGCTAAGAACAGAAGAGACAAACAAAATGGAGGAAATAGAATTCAAAACAACTTTCTGCTAAAAAAAAGTACACCGTTGCGGCTGCTACCAAAAATAGAACATTTTCTTTACTACCACGAAGGGAGGTCAGCATCAAAACTGAAGTGGTGCTCGCGGTCGCGAGCGTATTAAGGGTAAATCGGTTACGGCTTTGACCGAGCACCAGGAATAAAAATGCAGACAACCAAATAAGAGAGGTTTCAAGCCTCCCCAAACCAGCAAGGTTACGCACACAAAACAACCAAGATGCATTCTAGAACTCCACAAATTCACATGCAACACATAATAAGGCTTATACATGCATTTACGGTTAGGTGTAACATCTAGTCATATAGTGAAGGTGAGAACTTGCATTTGTCCAATTATACTATGAAAATAAGTTACGATTACACTTAACCATTTAAAGATGCAATTAAAAGCAATTTAGTCAAAGAAGCATTTATTAGATCTAAGCTAATTTATACCCATGCATATTTAGAAGCGTAAATAAAATCTACACATGATTGCACATTGTACGTATTTCACTTATAAGCTTAAATTATGCCATCAATTAATGTAGATATACAATATTACATCACGTTCTTAACAAGATGTTGAACAATATAGAAGTGCTACAAATTCCACTTACGATCATGAAATTACATATCCAATTCTTACTAAGTCACAAAATGCATAAACTAGGGTAGCTAAGATATTCCATCCACACAAAGTTTCATAATAATTCATACATTACATATTTGATGCGTATACATACGAGTAATTAAATCCAACATAGCAAGTCAGTTTAGGTAGTCAAGATTGGTATACTTGTTTATCAACTATCAAGGTCTAATTAATTAAGTTATATATATTTACATTGATTGGAAAATTACACAAACTGTTGTTGTGTTTCACTCAAGTTAAAACCAATCGTGCAAGTGTATACTAACATACGCATAGCACAATAGGATCGAACGCACAGGGAAGAGAAATCAATCACTACTCTATATTCTTCTCTAATCTAAAGACCTAACGAAAACAATTGAGGTTGTTATCTATTAATCTACTAAAACAGAAGTTAACAACTAACTAGAATTAAACACAATTAATACTAAAACACACGAATAAATCCAGTAAACTAAAAAGGCAGGGGAAAAGTAACGAATCATACAATCAAGAGCTGATATGATACTCGTCTGACAAGTGTAATTCTACAACCTAGTCACTTATGTTTGTATTACCCTCTCTCAAGGTGTAACCAAGTGCTTAATTAGTGTTCAATGTTGCTCTCGCAATCACCAATAGTTAATTAAACCATAGGGACAAGACTAGTGGAATTCAATATTCTAGCTGCTCGGCATGGAATAAGATTACTGTTGTATAAGCTAAGACCAAATCTGTTTATACCCTACAACTTACAAGTTATGAAAATCATCTAAATTACCATCACTCTTTCGATCTATAGGCAATTATGACACATGTTAAGGGTGATCAGGCCATCGTAAGTCAATTCAAACCTGTTTTCAAACTAAGAATTAACACAAGTCATTCAAGCATCTTATCAAACATCTATCATGCAATCATCATCACTCCCCCTAGCCCTAGAGAATTAGTTACTCATAATTAAAACAAAACTCATAAAACTAAAGGAAATTGCATTAAAATAATTCATAGTCATCAAATCTAAACAAAGTTTCAAAAACAAAAGCATAAACATTCAGTAATATCCAAAAACGAATCTAACATACGAAAACTAATCAAAACTAAAATTAAAGGAATTAGTTTGTAAATTAAAGCAACAATAAAACCAAAGATCGTTCTAAGAATTCAATCCTCTCGTCTTCTCGAATTCTCTGGAAAATCTCTGAAACTCCTTGTCTTCTCTCCAAAACCCTCGGTCTTGCCCTCGAAGAAAAGCTCTCTCAGAAAGACTCTAAAAAACGCACTAATATAGCTGCCCAAAGAATTCTCTCGCCGCCCTAGGTAACGGGCGT
Source organism: Lantana camara (assembly GCA_037501455.1). Taxonomy (NCBI): domain Eukaryota; kingdom Viridiplantae; phylum Streptophyta; class Magnoliopsida; order Lamiales; family Verbenaceae; genus Lantana; species Lantana camara. The sequence goes on along the minus strand of CM074857.1, from coordinate 40,934,129 downwards.
TACCTCTGCATGTACATTTGTTGTTAACGCTCGTTACTGCTTGAAATCGCCATAACGTTTTTATTAGTGGTAACGGGCGTTACCTCTTTTCTTCTACACAGGGGTAACGCCCCAAAAGCTCCACTCATGTGCCTAGTAACAGGGGTTACTAACTTTGTACTCCTAAGTGGTAACGGGAGTTACCATATTTTCTTCCAAAAATACGTGAAATTGCTTCGCTTCGCCGTTTCTCAACTCCTACTCTAAAATCACCTAAACGGAGAAAAATAAACACATAAATGCATCAAACGACACTAAAAATATGATCTAATTATTCTCAAAACCATGTAATTTCTACACACAACACATACACCCCTTCTCAGTTAAACAAATAACATAAATTCAACATATCGGGTTTCAAACTATAAATCAAAACATCAACACATATCACAATTCATTCATAACATGATTTCGTATACATTAGATTACATCTCGATGATAAATCAAGATATTAGCAATTAATTTACATTTAAAACAACTAATTCAATTAATCCTAAGTACATAAAATAATTCGTAACAAATAAATCGGGCATCCGATTGACGAATGGAGAACAACGTTGTACTAATTGCGTCTAGACGGACAAACCATCCAGAGGTCACCAGAGTGCAGCCGTCAGAGCTACAGGTAAAACCGACGGCCACGGTCGGTCGCCACCAAAGGTTGCCAAATTTTTTTTGAAAAATCAATTGTGAAAGTACTCCTCGCTCCCGTTCCATATCTTCGATCGATTTCTAAAAATTTCAAGTCAATTGTACCCATGTTGAGTACTTCGAAACCCATACATTGGTCACTGAAACTTGTCGCTATGAACGGCCGACACAACGAATCACCGTCGCGCCACCTCTGCTCCATTACAGTTGTCGGCCTAGCAAGTTCCAGGTGGCCGAACCACCACTGGTAGGCTCCCCTCGTCGATCTGAACAAAATCCCTATGCTCTTATCGCCAAAGGACCTCCGAAGGTGGCTTTCGGAGCTCCAAACCACGTGAGCCGCCGACTTCAATTTTTCACCATTCAGGCGTTGAGACACCGCGCCACTGGTAGCAATTCTGTTCATCGTGAATACGCGAGCTAAATTCGACCATTGCCCGTCGGATTTCATTATCGAAACTCACCTGTCGATCTCTTCATAGCCTATCACACTCCTGCTGCTGTTCAGTCATTTACGGTTGGTTTCATCCCAAACCAGGGTAAAAAATGGACTCATCACCTCGAGCTCATATGGGGAGGGTACCTGTTAGTCGGAGAACCTCGCCTGAAAGTTTCCGGCGAGAGGTGGTGCACCCGCCACATTCAGGAGGTCATAGTGCCTTTGTCGGTTCTCTTTGGATGGCAAAACTGCTATCAATGTGATCCTCTCGTCGAGTACTTTGATTTTATCTATTCTTTTGCGTGATTAGGTAGCCGGATGGAAAATTTAAAATTTAGGGAAAGCTGGGGTGCCGACAAGCACGAGAGGAAAATGAAGAAGAGAAAGAGAAGAGAGAGAGAGAGGAAAGAGAGGTTTGACCGGTCCAAGGTAAAATTTGGATATTTTAATTCATGTTCGAATGTACTTAATTAACCGTAGAAGTAGTTAACGAAGTCAAAATTAGGCATACTAATAGTCTACGAACTCGTTTCGATGCCCCGAACGCGAGTAAGAGGTCGACTTTGCCAAAATCTCGATCATAGAAAAAATAAGCAAAATACCCCTAAAAGAATAAAATTACAAACAAACCCCTAAACTCTTAAGGAACTGCAATTAAGGCCATATAAAACACATAATCTCATAATTAAACACAAAAGAAAGCTCACATGTAGCGTTACCTTGGATGTCAAAAAAGCGGGGTGTCATAACCTCCCCCACTTAAGAAAACCTGGTCCCTAGGTTCCGCTGCTGAGTTTAAAGAGCTTCGAGTTGTAGTGTTTCAATTCATCTCCCGGAATTGCGTAAGGTCATAGCCTTGGTTGTGAAGCTTACTCTCAATGCCTACACCAAATCTACTTTGATATGTTTTGTTATTCTTGAGGTATATCTAAGGACTTGATTGTTGGTTGATCAAGTTCATTCAATCACTCCCATATTACAGCTAGCTGTCATTGCACGCAAACCTCGATATCCCCGCATACTCATCACTTGTAAACCGTAGTTAAGCTAACGTGTATCGCAACTACAACAAATAAGAGAGAATCCCATCTCTCAACACGCAAGTGAGAGAACCTCATCTCTCGACACACAAGAGGGAGAGAGAGCCCCATCTCTCAAAAACACAATTGAGAGAACCCCATCTCTCAAACACAGAATTGAGAGAACCCCATCTCTCAAACTTAAGTTTAACAAATTTTAACATCTCCCAAACATCCTAGTTTGAGAAAATCCAGCATTTCTCAAACTCCTAATTTGAGAGAATCCACATCTTCCGAATATCTAAGTCCGGGAGAATCCAAAATATCTCGTGCACATAATTTAAAAAGAATCCAACATCTTTCTATCACATAAATAGAGAGAATCCTGCATCTCTCTGATACATAAATAGGAGAATCTAGCATCTCTCTTGCACATAAATAGAGAGAATCTAACATCTCTCTTGCACGTTAATAGAGGGAATTAACATCTCTCTAGTACAAAGGTACAACTGTTTAAAGCAGTCATACATACACACTTCAGTATAGCTCAATTGGAAATTATGATAGTCAATACATATCACAGTTTGACGATTATAACACGTAATAACAAAACATAATCAAGTAAACAATGCATGTATACTCATGTCATGAATGCTTAGTGTACCATGGTGTTGGAAATCTTGACAATGAGTCAAGCCGATGGTGATGCAACACTTGCCACCTGGGCTTCTTGTCTTAAGCCTTTTGGTGGGAAGTGGGAGCTTCGTAAACAAGCCTATCATCTGATCCCATACTGGATTGTAGTCCTTATTCAAAGAGGGTCATCTTCTGTTTCTTCCAAATTTCTGGTATTTGTGTTGAACTTTAATCCGATCAACTTCAAGAATTCACCCATCTTTTGGTTGACAATCAGAAATCTACCTCGGGAGTAGACCGGACGATTTTGGTGTTAGGTACATCAATGTCCCAAGACACGTCAGTGCATGCGACTCTGAAATTGGAATGAAGCCTTTTAGTAACTAAGAGAACAACCCCCAATTAAGAAATGTCCCTCAGCTCACTATGAAGAGCCGATTGTCGAACAAACAACCAACTCCGCTTAGTCTTCTACTATCTTGATATGATATCAAAATCAACAACACTCCTAAGAGTTCCCAAATCCTTTACTTATTAATGCATCAACAATGACACTCATCCACGTCCATTGGACATGGTCGAACTCTTTTCTATTTGCCCTTTTCCCCTCACAAGGTGAGGAATCATCAAGATGAATATTTGCTTATCTTCCTTGTTAACTTGGCTTTGAGGTGATTTGTCAAAGCAGCTATCTCATTTCCTAGTCTCTGAATCCTTCCCTAATCATTGATCTTGGAGAACCCCTTCCCAATTCAATTTATGTTGTGACTTTTGATTGTAGTATAAATTGGGCTGTAGGTGGAAGGAACTCTCACAATTGTCTTATAGGGGCGCCTTGAAATTCAAACACTAAGGTTGATGCATGTAGTTTAGGGATGCAAATGAAATGTGACATGTAAGTACAAAAATGTTGCATAATCATAAACATAATGTGCGCACAATCACATAAACTCGGAACAATTCATGCTGAGGAGTCAAAAGTTCATGCCAAATGAATGCAATGTGAACTTATTCTTATTTCGTACGACCTAGACTGACACGACACAACACGACCTAAGAGCACGGGTTCTGAACCTGGTAACTCTGATACCACTTAAGAATGTTGAGCCCGTAACGTTGGGCCATTACATCCCCCGCATCATGGTCCAACCCATATACGAAATGGGAAAAATCCATACACGAGTCAAAGCTATAGCGAACGGGGAGACTGACAAAACCCAACCTAAGGTAGGCGGTATGTTAACCCTATACAACGGAAGATATAAAACCTGGATGCAAAAGCAATGTGAAAACATGAACTTCTAAAAACATTCATGCAACATGCATAACCATACAATCAATCATCAACTATGGGGGTTCAACTGTCCATAGAAACCTGTCCCGAATAACATAAAATAAATACGGGTTCAACTTGCCCTAAAAACCTATCCCGAATAACATTCATAACAGAAATTAAACTTATAAAAATTAGAACGTAGAATGAATTCATAATGGATACGAGACTAAAGAAAAACTCAAAAGACATAACTCGACTTAGACAGAACGTAAGAATTGACTCGAAACGGCCTAGCTCCAACGAACTCCAAAACCTGCACCTAGAAATAAAAGATTTAAAGAGAGGGTCAGTCCACTGACTGAGTGAGGGGCCTAAATGTACACCCACACACTATAAATATAGAGCACAACGCGTTCAAAATGTAAATGTTCATGAACAGGGGACAGTTTTGTACACCAAATCATTTTACTCGTGATAATACATATAGGCCTTTTTCCAAAACAAAACATAACTTAACGGAAGCATACCATATCATGTCTTATCTTATCAAAGCGTGTTCAGACTTTAATCTTAATTAATTAAATCTATCCCCGTTTCACATACCTTAACATAACAAACATAATGCTCGACGACTACGACCCTTCCCTTTACTCCTCATACGACCATAAAACCTTAATCATAAATATATCCATGCACTCACCAATGACAAAAAGGGTTGCGTAACCCTAACCATCCATACATAGCGTAACCCCGAGGAATAGCGATCCCACAACGTGTCCTCGTCGGTATTTTATGCCGATGACTCAAGAATACCACGCCTTCCCTAGCTCCCGGAGTCGGACATGATACCTCAAATGGTGTTATGCACAAGAGTGATGAATCGACGGTCCAATGTCGTGTGGGGGGTCCTTACCCGTAGTCTCTAGCCCAACATAATATAACATATCATATCATATCATATCCCAATATTTCATGGCCAAACTCGCTAACATAACATAACATATATGTCACATACTTAGCATTTCAAAACATAAGCTTACATATGCTCGTATACATAATTTTCAAAACCCGAATCATATTCACAAGGTCATAAAAGTACAGTACATAACACATATTTAACTACATATATAATATAAAGTCGCATGCGGGCTAGAAAACGAGCACGTAAGGGTTATAGGTTGCTTAACTATAAGAAAAATCCTAAACCTCGCCTGGTACCAAACGAAGCTAAAGAAAAAGCAAATGGTCCACCCTAGAACCTACACGACCACTTGTTACCACCCCGGGTGTATCTGTACCAACTGAATACAAAACACAAGACTTAGATTCCAGAATGGACCACATAGACGCACGACAATGGTCACGGATGCATAAGATACAATACATACGATGCACGTTCACAAGACAAGTCATTTGGATTCATATAACACATTTCGTATAGAATTCATGTATTGAAAGGCCAAATAGATCATATAATAGCGATTAGGGTACAACCAACATTTAACATTTAAGTTATACATTAGGAACATACTGGGGTGGGGTAAAAACAGAAGAGATAAACAAAATGGAGAAAATGGAATTCAAAATAACTTTCTGCTAAAAAAAAGTACACCGCGCAGCCCCTATCGAAAATAGAACATTTTCTTTGTGACTGCGAAGGGACGTCAGCATCAAAACTGAAGTGGTGCTCGCGGTCGCGAGCGTATTAATAGTAAATCGGTTACGGCCGCTACCGAGCACCAGAAACGAAAATGCAGACAGCCAAGGCTGCTACACAAATAGGGGGAGTTTCAAGCCTCCCCAAACCAGCAAGGTTACGCCCCCAAAACAACCAAGATGCATACCAGAACTCAAACAAATTCACATGCAACACATAATAAGGCTCATACATGCATTTACGGTTGGGTGTAACATCTAATCACATAGTGAAGGCGAGAACTTGCGTTTGTTCAATTATACTATGAAAATAAGTTACAATTACATTTAACCATTTAAAGATGAAATTAAAAGAAATTTAGGTAAAGAAGCATTTATTAGATCCAAGCGAATTCATACTCATGCATATTTAGAAGAGTACATAAAGTCTACACATGATAGCACATTGTACATATTTCACTTATGAGCTTAAATTGTGCCATCAATTAAACTAAATATATAATATTACAACACATTCTTAACGAGATGTTGAACAATATAGGAGTGCTACGAATCCCACTTATGATCATGAAATTACATATCCAAATCTTACTAAGTCATAAAATGCATCAACAAGGGTAGCTAAGTTATTTAACCCTAAAAAAGTTTCATAATAATTCTTATATTACATAGTTAACTCATATTCATACGAGTAATTAAATCCTAAGATGCAAAAGTCTCTAATTTAATCACACATATCATAACAACTCATTTTTGGTAGTCAAGATTGGTATACTTATTTATCAAATATCAAGGTCTCTTTAACTTAGTCATACAAATATACATTGATTGGAAAATTACACATACACCCCTTCTATGTTAAACAAATAGCACAAATTTAGCATATTAGGTTTCAAACTACAAATCGAAACATCAATACATATCACAATTCATTCATAAAATCATTTTCTATACATTAGATTACATCTCGATCGACAAATCAAGCAATTACAATTAATTTACATTTAAAACAACTAATTCAATTAATTCCAAGTACATAAAATAACTCGTATTAAATCAACTGGGCGTCCGATTTACGAATGGAGAACGGCTCTGCACTTACCGCGTCAAGAAGAACAAACTATCCAGAGGTCACCGGAGCACCGCCGCCCACCGCTGGTCGGCCGCTACCCAAGGTTGCCTGAAAATCCCAAAAAATCAGTCATCAAAATACTCCTCGCTCCCGTTCCTTATCTTTGATCAGTTTGTAAAATTTCAAGCCAATCATCCCTAATTTCAGATCTAAGAATACGAAAACCCTTGCAATCTTCCAAATCCAATTACTCCTAATCCGGTGAACGAAAATCGAATTCGTAAATTACATTGACTTATCTATGTCGAGTAATTCGAAACCCATATTGTAGCACCCAGCACGGTGGGTCAACACATCCCCCGCACCTGAGCCTAATCCACATACGAGATGGGAAACCCGTACATGAACCAAGCAGAGGCGAACGGGAGACCGACAGACACACACCTAAGCTAGGCGGAACGTAAACCCTGCAAATTAGAACAAACCATAAAAACAAATGCATATGCATCCATTCATCAAAATATTAAATCACAAGCAGCAGGTGACAGGTTCAACTAGCAAAGATACCTAATCCAAAAAATAACATAAATCATAAATGCAAATGGGTTCAATTCTGTCCTTAGAAACTGGTCCCGAAATCATAGTATATAAATTAACAATGCTTACATAAAAAAAGTTCATACTTTTACAAAATTCGAATTAAATGAGATGCAACAGACCCAAACAAAACAAAAGAGTCGACAGACCCCGCCTAGCTCCAACTCCACACAACACCTGCACACTAAAACAAAAGGGGAGAGAGGTCAGTCACACGGACTGAGTGAAGGGCTACCTACACACGCTATATACGTATAAGGAGCAAAACACGTATAACATACAATGTTCGTGAACTCAGGGATAGTTTTTGAACACTAGAACATTTCCCCGTGATACAAACATAAAGGGATTTCTTAACAAAACAGAATAAAACCAAATCATTGAATTCGTACGTAACAAATATTTCAAACCGTATCTTATCGTGTCAAATCATTCATACATTAACTTATACTTCCAAAACATTTGTATTTTATCTTAATTAAGAGTCTATCCCCATTTCACGAACTTAACAAGGCATGCACACAAAATTCGGTGGGTACGTGTACCTAGTCCCATCCTGGGCTCCTCCGACTAATCAAACAAGCAAATAAAAACAAACGTATAACATACTTACACATTAACCACCTTCTCCGACGATGGAAGGGTTGCGCAACCCTAGCCATCCATTATAGGTGAGGGGAGTGTAAGCTACTCCAAACCCTCAGGATCTCCATCCCCCACCAAACCTCTTGGTGAGTTCAGGGGTAATCCGAACAAGGCGGAGACTACCCTCAGGCTTAACCCGACGGCCCGTTGGCATACCCGGCGTCCTGACTCGCACGCTCCGGGGCCCAACAAATAATACCAATACGTACAATACAGAGTAAACTTAACCCGCTACTGAACTTAACTTACATAACAATCTTACCTTGCAACCACTATGCTATACATACCTCTTCCTGCAAAATCCATAGCGTATCCAAAGCTTATAGCTCCTGACTCATAAGAGGCACACTGTTTGAAGCATAGTTTTAGGTTACAAAACAGAACGAATAACAACAAGACGGAACAAGCATACATAGGCTTGTAAATAGCATGTCATACTTGCAAATCTTTAGCCAAGTTATAAACTTACATATCTTACACTTATTTACTTATATATAAGGTTATAGTTCACATTCATAGAAAAGGGACACATTTCATAGGTTTTAACTATAACCTAACCTCACCTCACCTTACACCAACGGAAACCGATCGCGAAGGATGATCCACCCCGGGATCAACACGGCCAACGGGACACCACCCCGGGTGTACCTGAACAAACTGAAGACATAAAACAAGACTTAGGCTCAAAGATGAACCACATAGACGCACGGCGTATGCATAGGCTCTTAAGGGATGCAAACACACACAAATACAATGCATATTAGTAGCACTTAATCATATAAGAACACATAACGCATTTAAACACTTAATGCATACCATAAATTATAAAACAAATCAGATCTTATCAATACACATGCATAACGTATCATATTTCAAGTAACGATCATGCTCGGGGAGGGATAAAAGTGTATAACAAACATACGTGCGAAACAAAGTATACAACCCCACAAAAAGGGGGAGACAAGGGGGTATCTACCCGAAAGGACAAATTGACCCACGATCGTGGCTCAGTACAGAGGCTCGAGGGAACCCGGGAGACATTATTGTAGCACCCCTTAACACGTGGAGGTACCACACCCCCGCACTATAGATCAATCCACATACGAAACGGCCAATCCGTACATGAACCAACCTATAGCGAACGCGTGACAATGCAATACACGACAAGCTAGGCAGGATTACTTATACACGCAACAAAATAAAGCGGAAGCATAAATAATTATTATCAAATATTTCCATTAATCAGGCCATGACATTTCTCACTTACCAAGTAAAATATATTCTAACTTCTCATATCAATACATTATCATCTTCAAGTAAAACAATAACAATAAGTATCATTCCATAATTAACAATAAATAACCAAATACACGAACCATGGTTGACTCGACTACATGAACTGGACTCGACTCGACTCAACTCCCGCCTAGCGTGCACCTGCAATAACCTGAAAGGTGGAGGCGTCAGTCTGTGAAGACCGAGTGAGGGGTTTACATATATATTAGCGCAGATAACATGCAAGTTATATTCTCGGGTAAAGGTTTATAAAAGATGATATACAAGTTCTGGAAGAGGATGTTCTTCGCCCGAGAATACAACTATCAATATTAAATACTTGTTCATTTTCATGCGATCAATACATGGCCCCGGCGAGTAAGGGCGGTCTCCAACCGAACTCCAATTGTACATGAACATGCTTGCTTGATTATTAAATAATAAGTGATCATGCAATTCGATTATCGTGCAATCGTGCATGTGTAATCATATAACACGTTCATGGATGGAAATCATGCAATAACCCGAGGATAACCCATGGTGCCGGATTCATCCCCAGTCTCCTTCGGCTCATGATAGGGTTTTGTTCCTCCTGTGGTTGGACGGACAACCACCAGCTCTAAGACTAGCCCAACGCCCTCTCTAAGGAGAACTTGGCCAGGAGAACGCATGTACACGATAGGACTTTGTTCTTCCTGTGGTTGGACGGACAACCACCAGCCCGAAGACCAGCCCAGCGCCCTCACTAAGGAGGACCTGGCTAGGAGAACTCGTTTACTTGCTTTCATGAACATGACTTGCTTGATTCATGAACACTAACATAACTTACTTGCTTGATTCGTGAACAATAACATAACTTGAAATGAAAAGTGATTTCATGAAATTATAAATATAAATACCTTTGGCCAAAAATCACGTAAAGGTTATACAGGTTCTATATAACTAGAAATTAAACCTCACCTGACAGGTGACACACGACTCATGAATGCGTGAACATGCTCATGCTCGACAATCTCCGCCCTGGAGAATAACTTGGAATGAAAAGAGAAGATGAAGTTATGGATGCTTGAGCTTGAATCATGGATTTCCTAACAAATTCTAGCTTGAAGGTGATGATTTTCTCCTCCCCTTCTCCACGGTTTTGGCTCGGTAAAGGAGAGCAAAGAGGGATGATGATTCTTGATGAAAATGAAATGAAGAATGTGAAAGCAATGCATATAACGACATGTTTTGGGAAAATATGTAATATTTATGATCACATCCTCCAAGTAATATAAGTTATGCAATTAAGGATGTCAAGTTTACAAATTGATCAATTTAGTCCTCAAAGGTTTTCATTCAATTTGGTCCTCTAATGTATGTAAATGAACAATTAAGGACAATTAAGCAATTAAGATACAATCGGCAATTAACTCACGTAACAATAAATTCAATATGTAACATAATTCCCAAGTTGGCATACATTTCATATATTTTCACGTAATCATGTTGGAACATAATTTATAGAAATTAATATAACACGTATAAATTAAATAGATGAAAATAATAAAATAAAATCCTACTCTCGAACTCACACGTGTCGAACGTACCTGACTGTCTGAAATTCGGGGCGTTACAACTCTCTCCCCCTTAAGAGAATCCGTCCTCGGATTCCATGTCCTGAATTCCTGGAATTTAATTGGCTCTTACGTGTTCATCCCAAGCGGGTTAGCTACTCCCCGTCAGGGATTAGTTCGAAAGAGATCTTCGATCCACAAGACTCTCCAATATGTGAAATCGCAACCCTCAACTTTCCGGAACCTAACCACTTGAGAAAATCTACCTTCCACTAAAACAAGTTGACAAGTAATTAAAGTAGCGAGAGTACCCCGGCTCTCAAACAACCAACGAGAGAACCCCGTCTCTCGAGCAAGTAACAAGAGAACCCCGTCTCTTGACAACCCTGAGAGAATCCCCGTCTCTCACGCACGTAAAATTAAAAGTCAAGCAAGCACTCAGATAAATATTTACAATTAACACACAAGGATCGACTAAAATTATCACTTATGCAACTATTAGTTCACATAAACAATTGATAATAAAAAATGAATCGTATACAAGAATGACAAATAATAATAAACAGATGGTAATAAAATAATGATGCACGTGGTATGCATGATTAAGTGTACCGTTCACCGAGGATTGAAGTTCCGGTGTTGAAATAACTCGACTGAATTCTTGATTCTTTTAGTTGAGATTTTTCTTGCTTGGTACCGTTACGGTTCAACATTCCCATTTCTGATAACCGTCTCTGCCTTTGTGCTGTTCTCTAACATAATCCGTAAATCATCATTAATCACCATGTCTTTATACCCGTTTGAACCTCAGATTTACCGGTTGAACTATTCTTAGGTCGATTCCTACAATCACTTTCAGGCTTTAAATATTGAAAGTAACCCTGAGTTTTCTTGTTAGAGAGTAATTGCCCGTTCAAGCTTAAAAGACTAACTTTGTGTTCCAAACAAGCTCTTATCTGACCAACAGAGAGAACAGGCTTTACCATTCCCTCGACCTTTGTAATCAATGTAAAATATTTTCCCGAAGTAAATATCTTAACTCCTTATTTCTGAAGTCCGAAAGTTAAGCTCCCATTCCATTAGCAAATAACATGGCGGATGTTTAGTGCAGGACGAAATCAAGGTCGTCCTCCTGTGAGAGTACTTCAGCAAGCACACTTGCCTAGATACCGAAGAAATCAAGTCCTAGTGAAGCGTCTTCCATTTAACCCCGAAAATTTTGATGACGTACCCAATAATTCCACGAAATATCTTGAAAGAAAGGATCGCTCAAGCTTCCATCTTTCTGAAGTATTCAGGGTAAACTGGTATATTTATGGAGGTGACGGTGACAACATGGATGAAAACACAGTGTGCATTTACAGGCATCTCTAGGTTATAAGTAATAACTTCGTAAGAAAACTCTTGTCGGAGTTAACCTACCAAAACTTGAGATTGATTCCGAGTATTACCCAAATTGAATCCTTTTCTATTTACTGAGTCAACTGATATCCTGAGGCTATCGGAGAACTGCGGACGGTGTACCCACTTTCTTGAAAACGATAATGGAACAAAGGTACTGTCGATGATGGGACTTTTCTTTAGGTAAGAGAGAGAATAGGTTTGATTTATTGAAAACTTCCTTCACATGGTTCTGATAGAGGATTTCCAACCCTCCTGAATGCGGTCTAGTTTCCGATTTAAATTTATTCCCAGACCGGCTCTCCCCCTTAAGAAAATGTAGATTTTCTAAATTTTGTAAATGTGTTTTATCCTTTCCCACTTGCAAGCTTCTCTGCTGAATCAATTCCCGTAACCTTTTCCTCGTCCTACTTGTTACTAGTCAAGATTTTGATTAATGGTTCGTTTCCAATCTTTTCTATTAAGGACATACTCAACTTGAAGCTCACCAACTGGCATCCCATTTTCTTTTGATATTGAAATTTCCAACATCTTACAATCACCTAGTGCTTTCCAACGAGTTGACAGTTACAAGATCAACACCCGAATCTGAAGCATGAAAGTTCATTCTCTGACTTTCGTTACATCTCCGGAATACTGATTAATTTCTGAAGGTTGAAGAACCCCCTGAACATTTGTCTGCTTGAACTTATCATCATTTTCCAGTTCCCAAAATTTTCCAATATTTATTTCATACCCCGGCTCCTACTAAATCCTGGATCAATAAATTCTCACAACCTCCAGCATTGCTAAACTTCAAACAGAATTGAATAACCCGGTTACCAACATAATATCCGATGATTCAGAAATCTCTTCTTTAAATTCAAGTTTGTAAGAATAGGGCAAGGATTGTGCAGAGCATAGGAAGAGCCTATTAACAATGAACACTAAATAATGCATGATGGTTAAAGTGTCAATGCACGTCACATACCTATCAGCAATTTAAAATGCAGCACGTTGGGACAATTATGTCAGCTTGAAGATATACTTATAAGTAAAGCAATTTAAATACTTCAACTAATTTAAGCATATACTTAATGCATCAAGTAGGTAATTCAATAACATCTATAACAATATTTTATAATGAGAAGCAATTTAATTAACAATTATGATGCACGTGTTTATGAATGCATTGAAGAACCTGACACCGTAGAAATGTTGGCTCGATCCCGGTGTCCATTCTTGGTTGACCGAATTGTAACTTGGTTCGAACGGTTGACCAATCTCTTAAATCTTCAAAATCGTCCGGCCTTGATTAATACATTTCCAAAACTTGTCACTCACAACTTACTTTTGAAATAAATGCATGGGGTGAAGCGTGCTCATGTCACATAATTAGTACAGGTATCAAGAATTAAATATAAATTGTAACAATTAAATCGTCAAAGTGTATGATAAGCCACGTTGATCACATAAATTTTCAGCAATTCAAGATCAATTAATTGGCGATTAATAATACAAATCAATGCAGTATACAAGTTATCAAGCAATTCACTTAAATTATAGCATAATTCAAGTACTTCACGGAATTCAAGTAAGTCAACAAGTTCAAATAAAATGCAGGACTCTCAAATTGTCAAGAAATTCCTATGCTGTACGACCTAGACTCGACACGACACGACACTAGAACCTCGGTTTTGCAACCGGGCTCCGATACCACCTTAGATGTAGTACCCCTTAACACGTGGAGGTACCACACCCCCGCACTATAGATCAATCCACATACGAAACGGCCAATCCGTAAATGAACCAACCTGTAGCGAACGGGTGACAATGCAATACACGACAAGCTAGGCGGGATTACTTATACATGTAACAAAATAAAGTGGGATGTCAGTCGGCGCGATAGGGAAAGGGAAAGGAGAGAGAGAGAGATGAGAGAGAGAGGTTTGACCGAGCCAAGGTGAAATTCGGATGTTTTAATTCGGGTTCGAACAAGCGAAATTAACCGTAGAAGGAGTTAACAAAGTCAGAATTGGGTATACTTATAGTCTACGAACTCATTTCGATGCCCCGAACTCGAATAAGAGATCTCTACTATGCCAAAATCTTGATCGTAGAAGAAATAACCGATATACCCTTGAAAGGATAAAATTACAAACAAGCCCCTAAACTCTTAAGGATCTGCAATTAAGGCCACATAGTACACATAATCACATAATTAAACACATATGAAAGCTCACACATGCCGTTAGATTGGACGTCAAAAAAGAGGAGTGCCACATCCCAAGTCTTCATGCAGTGCTTGAATCTAAATACTTCTTATGCATCAGCCAAAGCTTGCCTTTGTATTTTGATACATACTAAATCGCTACAGGACTTTGTTCAAATACTTCTTATGCATCAACCAAAGCTTGCCTTTGTGCCAATCCCCGCTTATCTCCGTGCCGAGAATCTTCTTAGCTTCTCCCAAATTCTTTATCTGGAACTCTTTACTAAATTTAGCCTTCAACTTGTCAATTTCATCTTAGCTCCTTGATGCTATTAACATATCGTCAACATATAAGAGTAGATAGATGTAGGACCCATCTTGTAGTCAGCATAAATACACACAATGGTTGCTTGCTTCTTGTGTACCTTTGACCTAACATAAACTTGTCAAATTATTTATACCATTGCCTCAGTGATTGCTTTAATTCATATAACAATTTGCCTAGTTTACAAACCTAAATTTCTTTACCAACAACTTTATATCCATCTTTCAGAGACATAGAGATTTTTTTCTCCAAATCACCATACAGGAACGCGGTTTTCACATCGAGTTAAGCTAGCTCAAAATTCAACTGCGCAACCAAGGCCAACCAAATTCTAATGGAGAAGTGCTTAACAATTGGAGAAAATACTTTATTATAATCAACTCCCTACTTCTGAGTGTAGCCTTTAGCTACCAACCTCGCCTTGTAGCGAACATTATCTTTATCAGAAAATCCTACTATTTTTGCAAATACGCATTTGCATCCATTCGCCTTCTTTCTCTTTGCTAGTTATGCTAACTTCCATGTCTTTTTTTTTTGGGAAAAGATTGCATCTTTTCCTCCATTGCTTCTTTCCATCTTCTATTTTTTTTAGCTTCGAACGACTTCTAAAAAAGTGGATGGAATATCATCAACAACCGAAAGTGCACAGGGCACCATGTGGACGAGCTAGTTCCTAAATTTCTCGTTTTGTCCTTCTAATCAAAATTGGCTAGTTGCTATTGGGGTCCTTGGGTAGTCATCTCCTCTTCATCTAATTATTCTTCTACCATAGAAGAGTCGCTAATAGTGTCTTTTGTTAGACTAACTACCGTCTTCGCAAGCTCCACCTGCTTTAGTGTACAGTCCACTTAATTTGGTGCACGCTCGACCTGCTTCAGAGTACCATTGGTCCTTTCTTGATTTAACCTATTCAAAATGGCAGATTTGTCAAAGGTAACTTCGCTGCTTATTATTGTCTTCTTTACCTTTAGACACAAAGATGTTATCCCTTTACCCTAACATCGAAGTCCATAAAGAGTGTCTTCCTTGCTCGAGAATCTAGCTTTGATTCATTTACATGAGAGTATGCAATAGAACCAAACACATACAAGTGAGTCATAATCTGTTGCGGGTTTTTCGGACTACCTGAGTGCACCCTCAGCAAAGCAGGGCAACACAAGGCGAGGCGGCCGGGCTGATGGCCCCGCGTGTTACCGGAACATGCCGCACACCTCTGATGGGCAGTTGTACATTCCGGTGTGATGCGGCGGCGATGGTCAGCCAACACTTTTGGCCCCCATCGTACGTCAAAATTCAAAATTCAAAATTCAATCCAAAAAATTTAAACACGATTTAATTAATTGACATAAAACTATTTTTGATCAAATTTTTTCAGAAAACTTTTTTGAGAAATTTTAGGAAAATCACAAATTCATTTTTCTCAGATTTTTAAAAAGCTCATGAATACTCAATTGCATCTAAATCTAAGAATTTGTACCAAATTTGTATCAAGGGGATAGATTAGAAATAGAAGTTGTAAGGTGACACTTGTACCACTTGTACTGTAATGTAAACGGAGCGAAATTTAAAATAAAAAATCCCAACAGATAGGTCGTTGAGTTGCAATTTCTATTTCCAATCTCAGGGTGTTCAAGAACTTACAAGAATTGAAACTGAAACATTTTGAGCCGCCCTCAAGCGTTCTTAATGTGGTAACGAATATCCGGTTTCTTGAAGGTTCTTTCTACTTAGACTCCAAATTAGGAGTCCTCTAGAGATTGTCCACACCAGTCCCTGTTTGACAAAGACAGAAATCCACTTTAAGACCCTCGTTAAAAACACTCCAACTCGTCGTATGAAGAGCCGGTGACTTTCTCTCTTGTATAACGATTTTTTCACTCAGTTTCTGACCTTGAAAAAATTATTCCATCGATCCTTCATATTCTCAAATCCTTAAGTCTGAACAGGATAAGATTCGTACTTTGACTTTTCTTCTATTTTTCTATACATTCAAGTAATCAGATCTTATCTAAATAAGACATTATCTTATAGAAAAAGGAATTCCTAATCATATTAGGAATATTTAATTATTCCAATAATAACTAAATATCTATTCCAATCATATTTATTCTAATCATATTAGAATAATATCTATTAGAATAATAAATAGAATATCTTTTATATTTATTTATTTAGTTATTCTAATCACATTAGAATTACTAAATAATTAAAATACTTAGAATTAATTCCCTAATTAATTCAATAATGGGTTTTAGAATTAATTCTCCAATTAATTCTAATGGGCTAAAATTAATTCTCTAATTAATTTTGCTTGGCATTATAATTAGTTCTCTGATTAATTATATTAGAGATTTAAAATTAGTTCTCTAATTAATTATATTTAGGGCTTATAATTAATTATGTAACTAATTAACACATGGTCCACTTTCATAATTGGACCACACGCCCTATAACATCCCGTTCGTCCGGCCGTACAGGTACGCTGTTTCGAGAGTGCTAGGTGCGCATTTAAATTATTTAATTATGTAATTATATGCTTATCATATTGTTTAAATGATATTCTTGAATTTATTTGAAGTATTTGTTAATATGTGCTTGGATTTTTTTAACGTTTTTGCCCCTATTTGCCTCGTTCTTGATCCGTTTAAACCCGTTTTCGATTCTAAAATTTGTGACGAGGTGATGTGCATGAATTATATGTGTTATGAATTTGATTACATGCTCATTTTATGTTTTTGAGTTCATTTGATATGGTTCTTGAACCGTTTTAATTGTTATGGGACTCGAGGGCCTAACTTGTTTTAGCGTACCTTGTGTTCCGGAAGACGTAATTTGAGCTCGGGAATTCGGATTCAAATTCCAGAAGTGGCTCTGGACTTGTAACGAATATATATAGATAAGGAACCTAACCTTGTATTTTTCTAAGCTCGTGTGATCCCCTGAATTTCACAGAACCAAGCCTCGCGCGCGTTTCTAACCACCTTTCACTAATTTGGCCATAACTTGTTCAATATTTGACCAAATTACCTCATTCTTGGACCCACATCTTTCTTATTCACTCCTATCTCACCCAGACCTCCCCATTTCGTCCCACACTCAGGAAAAGAGAAGAAAGACGCAGCAAACCAAGAGAGAAGGAGAAGAGAAATTTGCACTATTCACTTTTACAATTTCAAGCTCAATACTCCATCAATTCACCTCAAATTCGAAAGGTAAGTTCATGGTTTTGTTCTCCATACTCTCCTCTTTCTTTTAAGTGCTTATTTACTGAATTTCATGGAGGATTAAGCATGATATGATCAATGGCATGAATAGTGAGGGTTAGAGACATTTTTGATGAATTCTTGCATATCTTTGATCCATTTCTTGATTTGAAGCTGAATATGTGATCTAAATGACTTCTATATTTCATTTATAAGCATGGATTTTGTGGAAATTAAGTGTATGTAGGACTCACCATTAAAGCTTTGAAGAACATGATTTGATTCTTGCAAGACATGTATCATCTTTGTTGTTCCTTGTTATTTCTTGATTTTAGTTCATGTTTGGAGTGTAATTTTGATGCCTAAGATTCTTCCCTTTTTTCCCTTGGTCTTATATGTGTTTAGGTGTGGTTTAATGTGTGTTTTACATGTGGTTTCGTGAAGAAGACGAAGTCTGGGCCCGTTAATGCCCGTTAGTGCACTTGTGCACAAAACGGGGATAACGGCCGTTAGTGGCTCCCCTGAGCCACTGACCTGACTAACGGCCATTTGTGGATGAGGGTTAATGGCCGTTAGTCACCCCTGGTGTGTTTTGTTCGTTTCTTTACTCGTTTCGTTCTTATCCCTCCCCGATCTTGATCCTTATGTGTTGTATGCTTGTTTATGTGTATGTATGGCTGCATTATGACTTGTTTATGTATGTCTTCAATGTGTTATATGTATGAGTAATGTGATATGATGTGTTATGTATTGTTTTATGAGCCCTTATGTGATTTCGATTTTTGTATGCGCGTATGAACTTATATGGCCTCTATGCTAACTCTTGTTACTTTCTCGTATCTTTTGCCTTCCTTATGTGTTTTAAATTATATATGATAATGACATGCTATAATATGATGTGTTATAAGTTTATTTGATATGATATGAGCTTAACTTACGCTTCGTTGTTATGATGGTATGATATTTGCTCCAATATGTCAAAGTTGAACATAAATTACGTGCATTGCATTATATGTATCCATATGCATTAACCGAGTGTCTAAGTGGTCCATTTTGAGTCTAAGTATGTCTTTTGTCATTTATTTTGTTTAGAGGTTCATCCCAAGGGTAACGAGGTGTTCCTTTAGGTGTGTTTTGGTTTGCTTCCTTCGGTTTGATATTCAAGGTAAGGTTTCTTTCTTTTAGTTATTATGACCTACAACCCTAAATGTGATTTAACCCCGCATGTGACCTATGTATATATATATATATATATATACGTGTTTGATATGTATTTTGTGGGAATTGGGCCATTTGTTATGAAACTCATTTGAAAAGGCTTTTATATATACGTAAGCTATATTTTTGTTTACTTAGTTTGAAAAGGGTTGGTGTGTGCGTTTTGAACTAGCGAGTTATGACTTTGAGAGATAAGTTTGATTTTGAAAATTTAGAACTTTTGAACTTTGAACTTCGAACAATTTGAACTGCGCCTTGGAAATTTGTGCAAATGACCCCCGGGATGGTGTTGGGCCGTCGGGTCACTCTCGAGTATAGTCTCCACTTAGAAAGGATCAACCCGGAACCCACTAAGAGATTTGGTGGGGGATGGAATCCTTGGGCGTGAGCGTCATGAAACTCACGACCTATGCAGTATGAACGATGGTTAGGGACGCGTACGACCCTTCCATCACCCGGAGAAGAGGTATGTTTGTGTGACTTTATTTTCGTTTGAATTTTAATTATGAACGGAGTTAGGTTGGTCTGAAACTCGTACTCACCAAGTTGTGTGATTTAGATTCAGAACTTGGTTCGTGAAATGGGAGTGGATTTCTAATTATTAAAAATTGGTTGATTTTGGCCTTTGGCCTTAACTCTTTTCTATATATGTATTATCACGGGCTAAAACGTTTTGGATTTCAAAAACCACACCTTGGTTCATGAGCTTTTATGACTTTGAATATGCTCTGCTTTACGTATATGTACGTGTGAGTGTGTTAGCCCCCTCACCAGTCTTTAGGACTGACCCCTCCTGTAGCACCCGGAACGCCGAGATGCCACACCCCCGCACCATAAGTCTAGCTCACACATGAAATGGGTAGTCCATATATGAACCGGACTCATGGCGAACGGGTGACAATAATAAATAAAAAAAAAAAAACTCACTAGCTAGGCGGGACTAACCCTCAAACCAATCAAGTTCAAGTTTAGGAATTCAAAGCGTAAGCATAATAATTCCATTAACATATATCAAATATCTCAAAAGAATTAACTTACAACTGTATATCAATACATATAGGTACCAACACTTATCAATACATTATCATCTCCAACATATCCATAACATGAAAATGCAATGCTAGACTCAACTCGACAACTGGACACGACTCGGACTCCCGCCTAGCACGCCACTGACAGTACCTGAAAAGTGTGAGGTGTCAGTCTACCACAGACTGAGTGAGGGGTTTAAAAATAAATATTCGCGCAGATAACATGCAGGTCATATTCTCGGGTAAAGATTTATAAAATATAAATATACAAGTTCAATAATAATATAACTTCGCCCGAGAATACAACTATCAATATTAAATACTTGTTCCTTTTCATGCAATCAATAAACATGCTTACTTGTTTGTTAATCATTAGGTGACCACGCAATTCAATTATCGTGCAATCATGCAGTAGTGTAATCATATAACACGTTCATGGAATGGAGTGCATGCAATCACTACATGGCTGGCTTGTAACATGGTAGGGTTATTTCTCCTGTGGTTGGACGGACAACCACCAGCTCTAAAAACCAGCCCAGCGCCCTCCCTAAGGAGAACCTGGCCAGGAGAACACGGGTACACGATAGGTCTTTGTTCTTCTTGTGGTTGGACGGACAACCACCAACCCGAAGACCAGCCCAGCGCCCTCACTAGGGAGAACCTGGCCAAGAGAACACACGATCACGATACGGTATTGTTCTTCCTGTGATTGGACGGACAATCACCAGCCCGAAGACCAGCCCAGCGCCCTCCCTAAGGAGAACCTGGCCAGGAGAACACAGGTACACGGTAGGGTATTGTTCTTCCTGTGGTTGGACGGACAACCACCAGCCCGAAGACCAGCCCAGCGCCCTCCCTAAGGAGAACCTGGCCAGGAGAACACAGGTACATGCTTTCATGACATGACATGCTTGATTGGGTGCACACTAACATGACCTACTTGCTTGATTCATGAACAATAACATGCTTGGAATAATAAAAGCTTTCAGGAAATTATAAATATAAATACCTTTGGCCAAAAACCACGTAAAGGTTATACGGGTTCTAAATAACTAGAAATTAAACCTCACCTCGACAAACCAACCAAAAAGGAAGCAAGAGAGGACCCTACGGAGCGGGCTCCTCAAAACCGGGACCGTGATCTGTGTAACAAGGACAAGTGTACATGAAACTCGACTCTTATGAACCAATTAAGACGCACGGCGAAGTCACTATCAAGATATCATGCAATAACAATCAAGGAGTGTCAAGTAGGAGCATGATTATCAATTAAACAAGTATATATATCATATAACTCACATATGGGAGCCAAGAGAGTGAAAGGAAAGCAATAAGAAAGGTTTTGGTGAAGTTTGGCCAAAACCGACAATTTTTGGAAATGTACATGTTGTGGGAAAACTGAAATATCTTAAATTCTAGAAGTGGGAATCGAGTTTTGTTTGCTGGAAATGAAAGTAGACACATAGACCTTTCCAACTCTATATGGCACGCTTTCTAATTCAAACCGAGGTGAAAATGGTGTTCGTCCGAAGTTGGGCAAAATGCAGGAAAGTGACACGCCCGTGTCGTCAATACAAGGCAAACCGTGACACCCCCGTGTCACGGTACAGAAAATCAAACCAACGTGCACCCCCGTGTCGCCAGCACAAAGCAAAGTTGACACCCCCGTGTCAACTGTGCGTGACCGAAAAAACAGGGGAGAAACAGGGGTTTCCATGCAAAACCAACCCCAAACCAAAATATACCAAACTCCAACCATAACTTATGCTTCAAACACCTCATATATGCATCATACTTCCAATATTCATCAATTCAACCAAGAAATAAACATCCCAACATCAAGAATTTCTCATGAAAACCCCATATTATACACATGCTCCCAACCTTCAATAATTTCAAGATTTTCATGCAATCCTTACTCCTTAAGATCAAGATCATGCTCTCAACTTCAATCATGCAAGAATTCAACAACCAATCCCTAAACTCATACTTGATCACATATTCAAGAATTTCATAGAATTTCCAATTTCTACCTTGAATCAAAGAGGTGGTGGATGAGATGATGATATGAGGTTAATGATGCTTCTATCTTCAAGAATCCTTCAAGAATCTAGCTTAAAGTGAGATGAAATCCTCTTCTTCTTCTTGGGGTTTTGGAAACGAGATGAGGGAGAGAGAGAAAGGATCAAGTGTGTATATGTTTGGATGCACTCAAAGGGATATATAAGCTAGATATTATATGATGCTAAGCACAATTTGCAATTTAATCCCTCCACTTTGTAAGTTATGTAATTAGGTTCAATTCTCATGCAAAAAGATCAACTAAGTCCCAAGTCATTCATGCAATTAAGTCCTCAAGTTAAGACAGATGATCACTTAAGGACAATTAAGCAATTAAACATTTAAGTCATAATTGGCAATTAATTCACATTAAATCACATTTTGCATAATTGAAAATTTGGGGCGTTACACCTCCTCATTGTTTTCTTTTTCCCCTTTGTTTCTTTAAGTTTGCAGGTGCAGGGTTCGGTTCAAGCTAGGCGACGGTCCTTTTTTTTAGTTGTTCGAGTCCTTTAGTCGAGTCTTTTACATATCTTTCATCTTTACTCTTTCGTATTAGTATTATGTATAAGAATATGATTTTAGATTTGAACCTTAAAACTTGTATGATTTATTTGGCTCGGGGTAGGCATGGCATGTATTATTTGACTAGTTTCATTCTCGGAATGTATGCATGTATATTTGTATATATATGTTCCTAGTGCTTCTGCATTTGATTTTGATTACTTTGTGCACTCTGTATTAGGGTCTAGACCGCCTAGCGTAGGAGAGATTTTGTTTATCTCCGTTCGTTGTAGCTTGGTGCATGTGCGGAGTTCCCATTTTGTTACACGTGTCGGGCTTTGGTACGGGGGATTTAGCGCTCTGTGCTCCGGGCTGCTACACGCCCAAAGTCATACTTACGCCCCACATGTGTACTTTACATGTGTGGTCTTATTTCGATCAACTATTTGATCTTTTCAACAATAACCTGTGAACCTTGCAATTGTATGTGACTCTCTAGGTTCATTTTCAGTTAGAAGTGAGCCTAATTGATTAATTCACTTTATCAATTAATTATCTCACAGATCACATGAGCATCGTCTAGCAATAGGTGCATGATCCCTACTCGAACAATGAATATATATTCGAAAGAACCTTTCAGTCGATGACATCCGTAAGATACGATCCTCCTACCATCCCATATCCTGATTAATATCTAGGGCATATGAATAATGAAAGCCCCACTAATCCTAATCTTAAAGCTAAGCTCGTCTTATATCTATTTGATCTCAATCTAAGAAACTCTTTTCTTAATGTCTTTATCCACTACCTCGACCGAGGGTTTTAAGATGGCATATGAAAGACTTATGCAATAAGAGATCTTTTTGCATTAAAGCAAGTGTAGGTCCTTTATTGATCCTCAAATGCTTTCATGTGTCACTTGTGCCATCCCAACATAAACCATGATTCAGCTATCTCGGGCGACATGCTTTTAGGAATATATTAAAGACTACAGAGTTAGCTCACATAAAGCATCAATGGAATCTCAAGTCATAAGATTAATTTACTCACGCCATTGACATGCGAGATATTTCCTAATCTGGAAGTCTCCTCTTCCAAAAGTGGAAACTTCTTTTCCCATTTAGTAGTCTTCTCACGTGGGACACCTCAGTGTACTCGTTCTCATAACGAGCACCCTCATGTATTGCGTACGCATCAACTATGGACTTTACACCCCATGAAATAGGATGATCCTTCTTAATGATGTAATCCTACGAGCAAGTTTCAATCGAGCCTAATTAACACTCTCAATGTTTGTTGGGCTCATCGACTTAGAGTGGTTTCTAATCCGACTTTAAGTTAGAACTTGTTTCATATGCCATTAACCTAATGACAAAGTCCCTAACAGCCTTATGGATTAGGGGAGTTCTAATACATGTGCACGTAATAAAAACACACAAAACACGTAATGGTACATAACGAAATGTTTGCCTATGATAATAATCAATCGTATATTATTCAAAGATTGTCCGTGATATATGAAAAGTCTCAAAGCATATTACACCGAATCGGCTTTCTAAGGTACTATTCCCAACAAACATATCCATCCTCAACTCCCACCGATGGAAGGGTTGCGTGACCCTAGCCACTTGTAACGTAATGTAACCACGACGGGTAGCTAACTGCAGTATCCTCAAGAATACCATGCCTTCCCTAACTTTCTTATTCGTGTGATACCTCAAATAGAGATTGTGCATATGCTTTACCCGAAAGCCTAACACCATCTTAGGGGTCCTTAACCATAATCTCCGGGGCCCAACATAAGCATACATAACATATATCGTCTGTACATGACTTAACTCGCTCATATCAAAACATAACGTACATACCTTGGCATTCATATCTTATCTTGCAACTTAGCATATGCTTTAACGTACCTCTCCATATTAGTCTATTACGTAACATGTTGAGGAAGTCCTTAGATTGCTTTGAAAATATATGATTTGGAGCATAGCTTTATTGCAAAACGTTTTAAACTCACGTATGCTTATACTTATAGTTTTTAAAGTCCAAATCTATTGATAAAATCATAAGTTACATTACCAACATGTATTTACTTTATACTTTCAGTATTATGGTCGCATGCGCGCTTGAAAATGAGCACATTGGGTTGTAAATCGCTTTAACTAAAAAGAAACAAAACCAAAGCTCACATTATACCAAAATAACCAATGAACGAGTTAGGATGACCGAGTGGTGCTAAATAGTGGCTTCGACACCTCCCGAAGGAACCTTTGTGACAAATAAACACCAACTCAAGACTTAGACTCGATCATGAACCAATTAGACGCACGATGGTAAGAATGAATGCAAACGATGCAATAAAATTAATGACATTCGTTAACAATTTTTCTTTCACATTTGTATTACACATTTTCATGTCATAAGAAGAGTAAACATATTATATCATATTAATTTATAAGCATAAAACATGTTAGGATCAAGATCGGGGTAGATAAAAGTGAAAGAAACAAACAAACGAAGCGAAAACATAACATACACAAAAACGGTGGAGGCTAATGGCCGTTAGGTCTCCTCTTACTAACTGCTGTAATAGTCATTCATCAAGGCAGCAACACCAAAGTCAGAAGGTAAGGCAACAACGGCCGTTCATGGCCTAAAGAGTAACTAAGGCCAACGGCCGTTTGGAACCTTTAGCAAAGGCGGGTTCTTTGAATGGCCGTTGGGGGCTGCTGAAACTATGCTTCTTCATCGCCCATGAGGAATGGACAGTTTCCAGCTCATCGGGCTCTTAGACTTACGTTACAGCATAACCAATGGTATGCTCATCAGTTCATGCGTTTGGTAGATAAAAAACACTCTAATTTTATGCCAATCAATAACAAATGTTATTATTTATGTCCGAAAATCTTTAATGTTCAACTAAGAATCATGGTATTATTATACTGGATCGACATGTAGGAAAATATTAAGTTGTTTGATCGATGAGAAAATTTGTTGAATTAAAGTTGTTTCTGTTGTATCTTTGCCACCTATAACACCATTGCCAAAGTTAAAAAGAACTATTCAGTTCGCAAAACAATTGGCATCTTACAGAGCACATAGTTGATAGAGTTGGAAATAGGATTGTAAAGATTCTGATAAAAAAATAAAGTTACATGAGAGTCTTAGATAGTCCATTAACTTCTTTGAAACCGATAAATTTCAAAGCATTCCATTTACACCCAAACACCCCCATCTAAACATTAGTTGGTACATTATTTGTTGCGTTACTGTGGTGGTAAATTCGTGAGCTGGTCTGATGTTTTATGCTTAATTGCTTCAATTGACTTGGTCAATTGGATTTATCTGTTTTTTGATTTTTGGGATTTGCTCATTATATTGGTGAGTATTTGAGAAATGAGTATTTGAGGAATGAGGATGATCTCTAGGTGGGATTTTTGGGGTGGAGTTATATATTGAAAAAGGGTGTTGATTGGTTTTTAGGATATTTTGATTTGTAGCCGTGTGATCTTAACTTGCATGATTAGGTTTGGCGTTTCTTTACAATATATGATAAGGTGTTTCTATTGATGGATAGTTTCTAATTTTGGAATTAATGAGTTTCTTGCTTATATTGTTCCTATTTTGTTGATTATTAGAAATTAATTTATCTTTGCAGAATTATTCATGCAAATGACAAGCAGAGCATTTTAATAACAATTAATTAGAAAAATTGTTAGGACAAACTATGTTATATGTTTTTATATTGTTGTTTTAGCATAGTATTTTGAATTACAAATATTATTTTTTATTTTTTAGATTGTTCGGTCAACCTATATTGCCATGGATTTGTTTGTTTGTAATTTTTTTATATTTTGTAATTTGAATAGGTATTTGTATATTTACTAGGTTGAGGGCACCGCGCAAGGAATGGTGCTCATGCCCGTCGCTGAAATTTAACATGATATAAAATTAATACAAGCCCTGTATTTGTGTTATATTTGCAAGTATGTAATACAACTGCAGTAGGAGTAAACAAAATTTGTTACAAAAAGTGCAGACATTCATGCATTCATGGTTGGTGTAGACAAAAGCTTATTTGTGCCACGTAGCTGCAAAAGGACATAGGAAAAATGGGCAGAAACACTGTTAGCTTTCATATAGTAATAGTTCATATACAAATAAGTAAGGTTATACAAAAGTCCATGGAATATAGAAATAGTTATATACTAATAGGTAATGCTATACAAAAGGCCATGGACATAACATAACAAAAGTCCTTGGACAAAACAAGGGCTGGTAAGCATGTAAGGAAAAATGGCCGCCAGAGAAATGCTTATACCAGTTTGCTAGGTTACCTAATATTTACATATTTTATAATCTACACAACAGTGATGCTGTAACTAAGGGGAAGCTTCAAACATGTACATCAACAGTGAAGATGTAGAATTGGCTCACTTAGAAGGTGGATATTAGGGTTGTGTACTTTGCGATGCCTCTGAATATTGTTTTGCACTTGAACCGTGATCTGTATGAATATAAATATGCAAATTGTGCTATATTTCTCGAAGAAGAAAAAGGCAGGGAAGGTCAAACTCAATGTGTGTATAAGAAAGCTGACTACTTGAATTTCCTTTGGCCTCAGCTGGTATGGGCAACTTGTCAGCCTGCACAAGCAAAATGACCGTATACCGATATTGAAGGCCAAAGTGCGACTCTGTCATCTTCTTCTTGATGTGTACTACAAATTCTTTATGTTCCATATGCATGTTGATGTCAACACAATTGAGGGTTTTTTCCTGTAGTATAAGATATATGTATAAAATGTACATAAAATCATTGTAAGGCTAAATAACAGTTTTTTTCAGCATAGCAGTGTGGCTACCTCCTCGTCGAGTTACATGAGCTCAGAGACAGTCCGACCGAGTACACTTTCTGCAAGCTCTCCAAAAAGCACAATATCTAATGGAGTAAGTGTGTCGGACGCGGTGATGGAAAACTTAGCCCTAAAAAGTTCGAAACAAGATTTCAATTTAAAAGATTCCATTGTTCTCGAAAACTGCAAAGTGTTACGTACTTAAAAAGGAAATATATAGAAGGGAAAATATAATGTAGCACCTAGGTTTCGCAACTGTGTGGCCATGACAAAAGTTGCAAGTAATCTTCCATCCACATTGTCCGGTTGTGCGGTTTAAGTAACCACTGCAAGCCATGTACCAAAATTTTTGTGCCTCATCTGTAATTTTTAGCTGAACCTTCGCCCAAAATTTATAATCCTACACATAAGAGTTAGACGAAAATTGCCAGACATAAGCTTCAAGTCACAGATTACAAAAACTGCAAATTCAGCACCATTTTTTAAGTTGCGCTTATTTACAACAATAGCAATAAGATGTTTATAGAGCGACCATCAGTGTAAAAAATATATTTTTTTGAGAGAGCAGTATTGTATAAATCTTTCAATTCCATTTCTTAGCAATTGAGAACGGAAGTGTACGAACCAACAAGATAATAAAGTGCGCGTCACAGTGAACAAAGAGAAACTCGTAACAAAATCATTTTTTCAAAAATAGACCGAAAAGAGAAGCTATTTTTCTATCCCACACCAACAAAGATAGCACGTTGGGAGAACAATCCAGCTAGCAGCAAAACAACTTAAAATTCTAACACAAAAACTGGGAAATTAAATGCAATATTTTCAGCAAGCGGAAGTGACATAGAAAGCAAAAAAAAAAAAAACATTAAAAAGATATAAACATAATCCCTAAGAAATAATAAGTTGTGAAGCGATAAAGTTAGTTCAATTTGAATCACTATAGTAGTTTAGCAAAAAAAGAAAGACAGATAAAACACTGGACAAAAAAACAAAAGCTTTTGTAGTTAACATACCTCTGTTTGCATACAAACGCAAATATACATGGAAGACAGTTATATAGACAATTAACAGCAAGTTCGTAAGAAATAAAAAGGGAGCATTGCAAATAAACTCCTATACAAACTACAAAATGAAAAAGGTCACCAATTTTTAACACTTACTGACGAGTTTGTCCTACTGATGCGCAAAGCTTCAACGGCCTACCCACATTTGTAGCTTCCAATAGCACTAACAACAACAAGGATGTAACTCAAAGTTAGCAAAAGCTCAAATTTCTATAAGAAACACTACACAAAAAGTCTGCAAATTTGGAAAACTTCATATAACAAAGCCTGTCATACAACTGATACGAAATACACAGCCTGTTGTACTTTCAGCATAATAAATGTAGAATAATTATTAGTTGTGATCCTTTTTTTCTTAGGATGAACCTAACAAAAAAAGACATTTTTGAGTTGAAGTTTCACATTATCTGTCACAAGAAAAACAATACATATACCGTAGAACACCGAAAAAAAAAGAAGAAGAATTTGCAGAGTCGGGGTTTGAGCTTGTTGCTGGACCAACGAATACTCTGATCAGATGGATGCAAACTCTTTTTTCAACCTGCCCTCACATTCATAACCTTGTGGTACAAAGATTCAGTTAAAATGCACACTATTTCGACCCAAAATTTCGAATACTAAAACACCCAAGCAGGGGACTGCATAATCAGACGTGGAAGAAAAATTGAGAGCAGAAAAAATAACGGGAAACCTATCAATTCCAAGAAACCCACCAGCACAAGAAGCTCTATTCCGAAATCCCAAATAAAATCAAACAAATACACTACTCCTCGTTTATAGCCAAAAAAAAAAATTAAATTGTTTGAGAGCGAGGCATGTCGTTTACCATGTCAGTTGATTGAGGGCGCAGGCGTGTTGCACGTGGAGATCGGACGGTGAAAGGTTATCCTGGGCAATATTGAACAAATTTGATTTCTTAATAGAGAAGCGACTTTAATTCCATTCGATCGAGTAGAATCTAGAAAGGTTAAAGATAGGTGTGAAAATTAATGTTGCTCTTTGGCAAGAGCAGTGCGATTCCCGATATCTGGATCATATAATATAATAATTAAGAGGGCAGATCATATGTGGCCGTAAGAAAAAGTTTAATTGTGAGCTTGTTTTCAATTGAAACTTGGCTCTTATATATATGTTAAATAATTCTATATATATTATAAAAGCACGAGTTGGATTTTTAGTTTCTTATAAAATACGAATCGCCTAAAATATCCTCGCAGTAATTACGTCAATAACTATTCGTTAAGGATAATTATGTAAATACATGTTATAAATTATTAATTTAACTATATTTAAAAAGCACTTATTAACTTAAAATAGGACTCTTGATAGAACTAAAATATTTTCAACTTAGCCAAAAAAGATATATAGTTGAACAAGGATTGTTTTAATATTAATATATTAATTAATTGTATTCAAATTTTATAATATAGGTTTCTACCAAAAAAATTATAATATAAGTTGTCCATTTTTTAATTTTAAGACCTATAATTTAAAATGTTATAATAAAATATATCTAACGAATTGAAAAACAACAAATTGATTCACTTTATAAATTTTAATAAAATTTTGTAATTATATAAAATAAAATATTATTAACATAAGATAACTTTCAATAAATCAATCTTAATGTAAATCTAATTACATAAGTCCATAGTTATAATTATCTAAGTTCATAAACTTTCTTAAATTATAATCATATTATAATTCTATAAACTTATCTAATTAACAAAATAATATAATTGAATGATTTACATAAAACATTTTTTAATAAGTTAATAAATCCTAATGTAGTATTTTTTTAATTAACTAATACTAATATAATTATAATTATTTAAATCTAACTAACCATATAATCTTCCTTTAGTTTATATGATAAAATACAAATTAAACATGTAAAAGTACGAACAACATTTTTGGTTTCTTACGACTTAATGTACCACAATTTAGAATTGTATGTCGTCATTCCAAAGTCACTTTAAATTAAGAATTCTAAGGAGACTCAATGTGTGTGCATGTAAAAATAAGATACAATATAGTTTTTTTTAAATAATTTTTATAGTATTCAGTTAAACATTCCTTAATATTTTTATATAAATATACTCTTTTAATTATTTCTACTATATACGTAAAATCAATTATAAAAAAAAATTAACATAAATTTGAAATAATACTCATTAGAGAAATATAAATAAAAGAATGGAATGCAAGATTAAATGGCAAAGAGAATATAAAAAAGAGATAAAGAATAGTTAGTTAAAAGAAAGAATTACTTGATTTTAATGTATATACACCTGCATACCAAAATTAAGGACAACTATGAAATATTTTTACAAATATATTATAAAGGACATGACAAAGTAAGAATTAATATCACATACAATAGTAAATAAAAGTTTGAAGATTAGATTAAAATTTTCAAGATGCTAGATTGGGTCTCAGCACTAGAAACAATATGGAGAATTTTTTAATTTAATTTAAATGAGATTGATCCAATAGTTCAATTTAGCTCTACATTTTCCAAAGTAGCAATACACAACTTATTGGTCGAATCAAAACTTAAAGGACATTTTGACTTGGGATCATTGCTCCAAAACAATGGTCTTTGAACAATTTTCAATGTGCTCAGAAAGTAAAAAAATAAAAAAAAAAATACAAAAAATTTCCATACCACTATACATGAGGCAACCAAGGTAAATATTCAAAAGATTTGGAGAAAGAATTGATGGCAGAGTATAACAAACTATTATAACAAGAAGAGATTATTTGGTTTTAAGAGTAGAGAATAATTAACTTTAATTCAGGGATAATCATATACATTTCTTTTATCTCTCAACCATAATGAGAAGTAGGAGGAACTAAGTGAATGCTCTCAAAATAGGTAATGAATGGGCAACCTGTAATGATCAACTGAAGCCGCACAGTTGGGAGTACTACACCAAACAATTCAGTGGAGATACTATTGAAGACATGATGAGTCTTGGTATTAGCTTGCGCCAAAGCTACCGTGAATGGAGCAAAGTGCATTCGAAGTGTGGCTGAGGCATTTCGCAAGGCGTTGGGCCTCAAATTAAATTTCAGCAAATCACATGTGTTGTTCGCACCTTATATGTCAAATGATTTAAAGTAGTAGGTTAGTAGAATTCTGGGCATCGAAAGTACAGACAACTTAAGGAACTATTTGGAAGTGCATATGAACTTTAGCTGAAGCTATAATGAGCATTTCTCGACTGTGATTAACAGTGTTGAAAAGTGTTTCTAGGGATAGAAGCCAAAACGACAAACCTTTTTGGACGAATGACACTTAATTCAGGCCATCACGATCTCGATCTCCATCTACCACATGCACATAAATTGGATCCTTAATCATGTGTCGATAAACCTGATCAATTCAAGCACAACTTTCTTTAGGTGATTGATATAACAAAGAAATGAACCCATTTTGTAGGGTGGAAGAAGGTGACTAAAAAGAAGCGAGAAAGTGGATTGGGTCTTAAAGAAGTCCAAAAGAAATACAGTGATGCTCGCTAAAATGAGATGGAGAATGATCAACAAGGAGGCAACGGTATGAAACTAGATATATAAGAAAAACTATTTAAAATGAGAGGACATTCTTGATCGAATATGAGCCTCAACTTATGGCTTCCCCGAGCATGGAAGGGGATAGTTAAAAACGCTTGAATGGTGGAGCCATTTTCCAAATGAAGGATTGAGAACGGTGAGGGGACATCTTTATGGAACGATAGATGGCTAGCACAAGGTAAACTAGAGGACATCTTTGTAGATAACATTCATGAAGAGGAGAAAGATCTTATGTTATGTAATCTCATTGGCACAAATAAAAAGTGAAACCTGAATTAGCTGAAACCATTACTGTCCAAGGAGGTGGTGAATGAGATACTTAGTGTCCTAATCGCACTTCATGAGAACGGAGATAAGAGGGTTTGGACTGCGTTCACTAACGACAAATTCTCCTATAAAATGGCATATAGTTTCTTATGATGTGGGATGAGACATGCAAGAAAAATTACAAATGAATTTGAAAATTACCTCACACCCAAAAGTTCATGATTTTCTCACGTATGTACTGAAGTATGATACAAAATTTGGGAAAAATAATGTATGTATAAGTTGTTGTACATGACATGAATATGTGAACCACGTGCTAAGAATTTCCGTTCGCACTCCGGTGTAGGACAAGATTGTAGATACATAGATTGAATGAAATCTTCGTGACTTGTGAGGATCGGACGGGCTCAAAGAGAGTTTTACTAGCAAAATTTGGAGTAATAAGTTACCAGAATATCGTAGGCGAATTGTCTTGATCTTGATGCTCTAGAATCTTTGGAAAGAATGAAACTGATGAAGCTATCAAAATATTATAAAACTTAGAAGTATCACTCTTTGCCACATAAAAGAGTAGTCTGAGACCTCAGTACTAATCGGTAAGGACAAAAACCACAGACAAAAGAAATCTGCACTAAGTTGTTGTTGAAAAACCCAATAAGGGATGGGTGAACCTAAACTCGGATAAAAGCTTTTATAACCACACTAGCAATACTTTGGCTAATGGCATCATTCGAGATGACAGCTGAAGATGTGTGATATGATACACTATGAATCTTGGTGGAGTTGCAATAATATAGCGGAGTTATTGGGCTTACGTGAGGGATTAACACTAGCTTGATTGAGGCTCTTTCCGAAAATTAATATGAAGATTAATTCAGAGACGATCATGAAATGGACAACAACGGTGGATATTGAAAAGCACCCAATTTGAAATGTGATATTTAATTGTCAAAGTTTACTCCAAATTCCTTGAAAAACTTGGATTAAATAAATTCGGAGATAAGTTGGTGAGGATAGGTCACAAGGTTTAATATGGTTACTCCGTCTAGGATGCTCTGCTGATAAAACTGGATAAGTCTTAGTTTGAGCTTGTTTTTCCTATGATGGGTTGCGTCGTGTTTAGAAACAAAAAAAATATTGAAAAGATAGAAAAAAAATAAATGAATATAATTGGACATATAAATAGTGCAAAAGAAAATATTAGTTATACTATTTTTCCTCTACAAGATACATGTTATTGTTTTAAGGGAGAGACTGACAGGACTGGAAAAAAAAAATTCTTATGATATGAAACGTGTAAAAAGTTCAATGCATCAATATGCAAATTTGAAAAAAAGTTTTTTCTATAGAAAGTACAATGATGAAGATATAAAACCTATGCAAAAGTAATATCAAATTATCAAACTTTCGATAAGTAAATTTTTTATTTATAAATTTCATATTGTAAATTATTTTGAATTAATAATAAGTACAAAGCGGTACTAAATGTTATACATACGAGTATAGTGTTCCCATAATATTATTTGGAATATATAAGTTACTAAGTACATAAATATCAAAAATTAATTGAGAATTTAATTAATTTTCATAAAATATTATTTCTTTATTACTTTATAAATAAATTAATCATTAAAAGTTTCATTGGTAATTTGTATACTTAAATTACTAACACTTTTAATTGTTTAAGGAGAATATAACTCAAAATATTATAAGAAACTTAGTTTACAAATATCTACGGAGTTTTGCTTTCTCATTGAAATTCGAAGAGCAGATGTTATCAATTGAAAATGTATGCGGTAGCTGATATAATTGAAAAAATACAGTCCGAGGTAAAAATAGAAAGAAAAATAGAAATACACATTAAATCAAACTACAATTATAGAGAAGAAGATGAAGATTTGGGAAATGGGGTAATATTGAAAATGATGATATGTCATATCCACAGTTTTGAGAGATGGATATTTAGTCCAATATATTATACTAAAATTGATAATTGTTGGGGACATAGCACTTGGACCTTTAATGGACCCAATGTAACGCCCCGATTTTCATTTACTAATCTCTTACATTCCATTGTAATTTTATAAATTATATTTCATCATACTTCCATGAAATTTTATGAATTCATATCAAATTGAGATTATTTCATGACTTGAAAATGTTTATTACGTGAAATAATTGCCTAGTGTGAATTAATTGCCAACTTGTCCTTAAATGACCTTTCTTTAAAATTCAAGGACCAAATTGCATCTTTATTTCTTTGGACTTAATTGATCAATTCTCTAGCTTTTCATCCTTGATTGCATGACTTGTTAAGTAGAGGGATTAAAGCGCAATTTAAGACTTCCACAAAAATCAAAATATGATGATTCACGTAATAAAACATCTCCATGCTTCCATGATCATTTTCATTCAAATTTCATCCCCAATTTGCTTCCTTCTTGTACCGAACCATAACCTCAAGAAGAAGAAGAGATTTCATCAATTTCCATCTATGTTTTCAAGAAAACCTCAAGTTTTGGAGTTTCCTCATCCATCTTCATCTTATTCCTTCATTTATTCTCATTCAAGGTGGGTTTGATGCATGAATATGTGATTCTTGATCATTATATGATAGTTAGGGTTTATGATTTTATGTAATACATGGATTTTATGTTATTTGATGCATAAATAAATGATTATATCATGATTTGAGGTATGAATTCTTGAAGAAAGTGAGCTTATGTGATAATTTGGTGTATGAGCTTGGAAGTGGGAAATTGTAATGATCAAGCATGGTTTAATGGTTTATTGGGTGTTTTATGGTACTTTAAACATGTAAGCATGTGAATTACCAGATTTCTTGCATTTAAATGTGGATTTGATGATGTTTTGGTGTTGTTGATTTTGTCCCGAGAGCTCCCCTGCTTCTGCTCTGTTTTTCAAGTTGCAGAAGCATGGGAACGGCCCTTCCCGCTTTAGTGCATTATGGGAACGGTCGTTCCCCTGCTTTTGAATGAGGCTGGCAAAGCGAGCATGGGAACGGTCGTTCCCATTTTGGCCTGCAAGCCGGAAGGGCCGTTCCCAGCAAAGTCGCCACTTTAAATTAAAAGCGCAGGGGCGTTTTCGGAGGACCATGGGAACGGCCCTTCCCATTTCACACTACAACCCGGAATGGCCGTTCCCATCCCTCTGACAGAACAAAACTCACTGCATAAAATTGAGATTTTCACTTTTAATTCCAATCATTTATTTGATCTCAACTTGTTGTTATATGATCAATTACATGACAAAACAAGATGTTTTCATGCTACATTAGGTATTGCACGTCACCTCGTTACATTTTTATCGTTCGTCATATTTGGTCCATTTTGAGTCAAGTCTCACGTACACATGTCTTTCTTGCACAGATAAGCTTCCTCATGATGAGGAGCAGGGCCCGTAGGCCGTGTCTTTGCTTGGATTTTGTTGGTAAAGGTGAGGTTTAATTGCTAGTTACATAGAACCCTATAACCTTTATGTGGAATTTCAAGCTAAAAGGTATATATATTTATTTACAATCATTTCTAAGCTCTCAAGTATTTGCAAGCAAGTCCTGTAGCATGTTATCATGATAGTGTATTGGCGAGTAAGCATGATCAGTCACTTTGGGCCGGGGGGTTAGTGTATGAGCCAACCGGGAAAGCATAGGGCTGACGGGTGACTCTGCACTCCCCTCATCATTTGGGATGACCCCTGAATCCACCAGGAGGTTTGGTGGAGGAAGGAATCCCGTACGTGGGAGTCATGTTCCTGACGTACGTAGCATGGATGGTTAGGGTCTTGCAAACCCACCATCACCTGGAAGGAAAGGAGTTCATGAAATTGCTACTTGTGCACTATAATAAACTGCATGATCACATGATAATTAAACAAAGCATGTACAGTTCACTATTGGTGTAAGGTTGGAGAATTGCCCTCCACTACCAGAAAAACGCCCTACAGTAACGGATTTTGCCCCTATTAGCAACGGATTTAGCAACGAAAATTTTTCGTTGCTGTAACCCTCGTGGCTAATCTGTAGCAACGGATTTAGCAACGAATTATTAGCAACGGAATTAGCAACGAACTTATAGGAACGGATTTAGCAACGAAATACTACCCACGAAAATTAGCAACGGATTTTCCGTTGCAAACCAACCAATAATTAATTAATTTTGTGCCTTTTTGCAACGGAATTTCCGTTGCAAAATCCGTCGCAAAAACTAATAATTCAAATTAATAAATTAAAATTTCATTTGTGGGGCCCGGATCACCCCACCAAACCCCGGTGAGCCAACACAATAATTCCACGTATTCGCGTTGAGTAGGAATCGAACCCTGGTCCTCAAGTGAATAAGGTTGAACCCCAAACCTGTTGGGCTAACTCCAATGTTGTTATTGGTATATCATTTTTTATATTTAACTACTATCAAGTATTCATATAATAATTTAAATAATTAATTACTTGTTATCATATAGTTTAAATAAAAATATTTTTATATATATAATTATTTATATTATAATACATATTCCGTTAAAAATTTAAATATGTATTAATTAACTACATATCTCAAGTTTTAGTTATGAGATAAAAATATAATGTTTATCAACTTAAGTATAACTTTTTATGACATACAAAAAAAAAGGATGAAAGTTTTACATAACTAAATAATTAGATTTAGTTGGTTGTAGAATAAAGAACTTTTATGTTATATGAAGTATTCACTTATACATTTATATTATTTAGCAATCGTAGTTGAATAACTTAATGAAGAATTATTTTATTATATATAAAACATTTATATTTGAATTTGTAGAATTATATCTAAATATTGAAGAATTATTATGTTAAATTCTATATAAACCCCAAGCATGTATATATATATATATATATATATATATATATATATATATATATATATAATATTGTATATCAACTTAAGTATAAGTTTTTATGACATATAAAAAAAAGATGAAAGTTTACATAATTAAATAATTAGATTTAGTTGGTAGTTGAATAAAGAACTAATTTTATGTCAATATGAAGTATTCACTTATACATTTGTAGAATAATATCTGCATTTTGAGGAACTATTGTATTATTTAGCAATCATAATTGAATAACTTAATGAAGAATTATTTTATTAATATGAAACATTTATATTTGAATTTGTAGAATTATATCTAAATATTGAAGAATTATTGTGTTAAATTCTATATAAACCGCAAGCATGTATATATATATAGATATATATAATACTAATATATATCAACTTAAGTATAAGTTTTTATGACATATAAAAAAAAAAGATGAAAGTTTACATAATTAAATCAATAGATTTAGTTGGTAGTTGAATAAAGAACTAATTTTATGTCAATATGAAGTATTCACTTATACATCTGTAGAACAATATCTGCATTCTGAGGAACTATTGTATTATTTAGCAATCATAGTTGAATAACTTAATATAAAGAATTATTTTCTTAATATGAAACATTTATATTTGAATTTATAGAATTATATCTATACACTGAGGAATTATTGTGTTTCGCAACCATACATTAGATGTTAAATTAGGAAGTTTTCTTTTAATATAATGAATTTATATTAAAATTTGCAGAATTAAATCTAAATATTAAGAAATTATTGTGTTATGCAACCGTTACATGTTAAATGAAAAACTTTTCTCTTAATATTAATGATTTATAATGTATATTATACACACATATTATATATATGTACGTAATTATATATAAACATATAATATTAATTATTATTTAATATTTAAGATATAAGATATATATGCCTGTATATTATATATATAGATATATAATATTTAATATATATATATATATATATATATATGATGAGGCTAAATCACGGTCGGATCTACGCCATACACGTATAGCCATCTGCACTCATAGAGCTTAGACGCTCGCACTACAGGACTTGTGGGCCAGCCCAGCCCATTCGCTTGATGGCTAGCCTAAGCCCATGTGCCTCGGCCCACTATACGAGCTAGGGGTTCAGGCTGTCAAAGCCTGGGCTCGTGCTACGGACCATCAAGATCACCCTCCCCAGTGAAACGCTTCACGAGGGCATCTCCTTTTTGGCGCTCGACTATTTAACGCTCGTCGGTCATCTACTAGAGGAAACCACCTCGTGCCCCCTTTTGAGCTTCACCTACGCTCGGGTAAGACCTGCCCCAAGAGAAGCAACAGTACGCCCACGTGGCCAATCATGAGTCTCCCAGCGAATGACTCTCGTCAACAACCTCTGACACAGTGGCAGTGTGCACCTTGTACCTGACACGCCGCCCACTTCCCAAGGCCATTGCTTTCATACCGTCACAGGCCGCCACGTGTTAGGGCAACAACAGGTTTGGGATCACTTAGTTAAATTACCCAGCGCACCCTCACCCCTAACATATAAATAGGGAGAAACCCCTGCATTCTCCCCTAAGTCATCTTCTTCCACAAGAATACTCTGCATAAAACTGGGCATTTCCCTTGCTCTCCCTTCTTCTTCTGAAGCTCAGCATTTCACGCACCTCAGCTGCATCTCTATCACACTTGCACTCTTGGTGTTATCCTAGCTGGAAGAATCCACGTTTAAAGGAAACCCAGTTCCTGAGGCACCTCGCCTGTGATGGTCTTTCCCTTTTTAAACAAATCTTGAAAGTGATTGGTGTTAGAACAACCCTCTAAGTTTTCGCACCATCATTTTTGGTGCCGTCTGTGGGAAACCATCATCTGCATCTTCATCTTCTTCAGATTCTTCTTCCTCAAGCTAGTGAACAGTAACAACTGCAACTCTCAGTCATGTTGACCACAACCAAATCAGGAATTGTGGATAATAGAGGCGCTCTTCCTCCGGTGAATGAGGAGAATGTGGAGAGCAACATCCCTGCCGGAGGTGCGCCCCCACCAGCTGCCGGAAATGCCACCGGAGACACAAAGGTAGCCGCTGCCACTCTCCCACCCAATGGAAACGGGGCAGGAGGATCTGGTTTCATTCCTCCTCATCCAGCGCTCATCCCCACCAACCATGTCTCTAATCCTGTCGCCTACTCCATGGCGATGCCACCGCCGGGGTTCACGTATGTGCAACCCACCATGATACCCGAAATGATGTCGGGCATGATGCCCATGATCCAGCCCTACCAAGTGGGCACACTGCAACTTCCCATCCCCATGCCAAAGGAGATCCAAGGAGTGGAGATACCACCCTTAACCCGAGAGCAACTTCAGGTGCTCTACACTCAGTGCGAGGGGCAGGCCGTGCAAAACGCCTAGGGTCATATCACCTCCACTTACTTTCCCCAGGCGGGAGGCTCACGGGCGGCCCCTCCGCTTGGTGGGCTCCCGGTCTACCCCCTCATTATGGCACAGATTGTGCTAGGGGCCCAGCCACCTCCACGGCCTCCAGCACAAGGAAAAGATGCCCCCCTGAGGGCTGATCTTGAGTTGCGACCGGGAGAGAAGGAGAAAGATCCCCCCGCGAGGGGAGATATTGAAGAAGAGGTCCAATCCAGGACCACCAGAAGAGCCAATAGGAGGGAAGGAGATGACCCTCGGCTAGCCGCAGTGCAGGACCAGCTGGAAGACCTCCAGCACATCGTGGGACAACTCTCTTGAGTGCGGTCTCAAATCCCCCACGAGGGGGATGAGAGGTCCAAGGCCAGAGACGTTCGTCCTCCACTCAACCAAGTTCCCCGCCGCTGGAGGAGGAAGACAGCGAGGAACATGACCGCGAGGCCGGGAACCACAGGCCTTTGACAGGTTGTTCGCCCCTCGTTGATGAAGTTCTGATGGCCCACGCCGGGAAGGCCAAAATTCCCACTTCCATCAACTGGTACGACGGGACCACAGATCCGGCCGAGCACCTGGATCACTTCGTGCACCTAATGCACCTTTACGAGCATTCCAGTCATTACTGGACCAAGGTGTTTGTCACTTCCCTCGTGGGAATGACCCAAGAATGGTATAAGAAGTTGCCTCCCCACTCCATCCGAGGGTACAACGACTTGATTGATGCCTTCATGAGCCACTTCAGCTCCTTGAAAGCTCATGCGCCCGCTGCCACAGCTCTCTACAGCCTAGTACAAGGACCCTATGAGATGCTTAGGTCCTTCATGGGCAGATTTAACAAGGAGATTCTGCTCGTGGAAAAGCCCTCAAAGGATTTCTTGAGGCACGTGCTCTTTGGGGCCACCAACATGAAAAACTATGTCAGCAAGGAGTTCGTGGAGGAAGTGGCAAAGAGAAAGCCACTCTCGGTGATAGAGATTTGGGATATAGCTGACTCCTTCTTTACCCTCGAAGACATGTACATTGCGAGGGACTAGAAAATAGCCAATGCCCCTCGTACCAGTCGGGGCACGGAGGACAGGGTCGAATCTAGAAATCACGGACGAAGCCTAGTGCCCGCTCGAAGGAATTCTCCACCCCCTCGCAGATACGAGCGCATCCCCTTCAACCGTCCAATTGCCGAAGTCTATTCCATGGCGGACAAGAAACTGTTCAAAAGACCGCCTAAGATGAGGGAAACCGAGGCTAAAAAATGCTCGGGAAAGTACTGCGCCTTCCACAAACAGAAGGGACACGACACAAATGAGTGTCGCCAGTTGGAAAGTGAGATCCAGAGGCTCATCACTGGGGGGCACCTCAAAGAATTTGTGAAGGTGCTGGAGAGGTATGATGAACATTGCTCCGAGCGTGCGAGAACTAGAGGAAGGAGCTGCTCACGCTCAAGAAGCCCACGCCATCACCGCGCTGAAACCAGCGAGCGCAACAAACAGAAGGTCGCTGACGTGGAGAACCAACCCTTTGCGGTCATCCACATGATCGCTGGGGGACCCTCGGGAGGAGATTCAAATGCATCCCGATGTCGTCATATCCGGAGCTACGATCAAAGACCTTCCCAGCCTAAGCTTGTACTTTTGCCAATAGCTCTTCACGCTCGAAGGAGAACGACATTGTAGGGTTCACAGAAAAAGACCTAGAGCACATTGTAACACCCCATGGGGTCGGTCAAACCTCTGACTACCCCATGGTGGTTAGCTTAGACGTTCATAACCACGTTGTAAAGAGGGTCTTAATTGATAGTGGAAGCTCCGTGAATGTTCTCCCGTACTCAACGTTTCAAAAAATGAATATAACAAACATTCCCCTCGAACCCCTCAGAACAGCCCTCGTTGGCTTTGGGGTTCCGAGATCGTCCCTCGCGGACAAATTCGCTTGGCCACCTCTTTTGGTCGCGCCCCACAGCGAAAGACTTTGAGTGTCCTTTACACAGTAGTTGAAGTGGACCTCCCCTACAACATCATCATTGGACGTCCAGCGCTCGTTGACTTCAAAGCAGTTATTTCAACATACCACCAAAAGGTTAAGTTCCCCACCCCCGAGGGAACAGGCGAAGTCCTGTGTAATGTTAAAGAGGTTTGGGAATGTTATATCCTTGCCCTTCGAAGCCAGAAGCCCAAACAAACCATCCAAGCAGGATCCACCAAGAAGTCAGTTGATTTCCCCAAGTTAGATAAGGATGGCCCCGAGCGTAAAAGGGCCAAGCTGTACAAGAGAAAGAGCAAGAAGAAAACCGCGTGCGAGGGTAAAGGCTCGGAGGACGGCCCTCCCGACGCTGTCGAGGGTTCCTCTTCGGAGGGCGAGGGCCGTGGCCCCTCAGCTGAGTCTGATGGTAAGCTCACGGGCAAGAAGCGGGCGCTCGAAGCCCCTCGGCCTGAAGTTCACATAGAACCCAATGAAAAATCCCTGACCATCGAATT
Source organism: Lantana camara (assembly GCA_037501455.1). NCBI lineage: Eukaryota > Viridiplantae > Streptophyta > Magnoliopsida > Lamiales > Verbenaceae > Lantana > Lantana camara. The sequence continues at coordinate 40,891,781 of CM074857.1, read as the reverse complement.
GGAGCCGGAAAATCCAGACAAAACCAGGCAAATAGGCTCCAATCTCGACGGTCCTTCATAGATCATGATGATCGATTTTCTTAGGGAGAACCTTGATGTGTGTGCCTGGAAGGCTTCTGACCTCACTGGAATAGATCCGCGTGTCATAGTCCATAGGCTCAACGTGGACCCGACCTTCAAACCTATCAAGCAAAAGAAAAGGGATGTTCATGGTTTCAGGAGGCAAGTCATCGAAGAGGAGGTCAACAAACTTCTCGAGGCTCAATACATAGAGGAAATCTTATATCCCAAATGGCTCTGTAATGTGGTGCTCGTTCCCAAGAGCGCCAACAAGTGGCGCATGTGCAACGATTTCACAGATCTCAACAAAGCATGCCCCAAAGATCCATACCCTCTGCCGAGGATTGACCAACTGGTAGACTCGACCGCTGGATGCGAGCTCATGAGTATGATGGATGCCTTCCAGGGGTATTATCAGATCTTTATGGTGCCTGAGGATCGTCCCAAAACCTCGTTCGTGGTCCATGTCGGTGTTTACTGTTTCAAAGTTATGTCGTTCGGACTCAAGAACGCAGGTACAACCTATCAACGCCTTATCAACAGAATGTTCGAGCGCAAGATTGGAAAATCCATGGAAGTGTATGTGGATGACATGATTGTCAAGAGCGAGCGCCAGCCTTCCCACCTAGAGGATCTTAGGTGAGCATTCGACGTCCTGCGCCATTACGGTATGAAATTAAACCCCTCAAGTGCACATTTAGCGTTCGAGGCGGCAAGTTTTTGGGGTACATGGTTAGTCAGAGGGGCATAGAGGCCAATCCAGAGAAAATAAAGGCAATCCTTGACATTCCCTCCCCTCAAAATGTGAGAGAGGTCCAAGTGCTGGTGGGCAAGATCATTTTTTTGAACAGATTTATCTCCCGCTCGGCCGACAGAAATCTGCCTTTTTTCAAAATCTTGCATAACGCTTGTAATTTCACCTGGAGCGAGGAATGTGAGAAAGCCTTACAAGATAAGAAGTAATATCTCATGAGCGCACCACTGCTGACCAAGCCTAATCCAGGGGAAAACTTACTTATTTACCTCTCAGTCTCCTCAGAAGCCACGAGCGCTGTCCTCGTAGCGGTACGCGAACGGAGGCATTTGCCAATTTACTACTTAAGCAAGACCCTGCAGGGAGCGGAGAAAAGATATATGGAGATAGAAAAATTCGCCTTTGCGCTCGTTAATGCCTCCCGGCGGCTGAGACCGTATTTCCAAGCCCACACCATCACAGTGCTTATGGACCAGCCCCTCAAGCAGGTATTCTCAAAACCAGACGTCTCAGGGAGGCTAATCAAGTGGTCTATTGAGCTCAGCCAATTTGACATCACCTTCGAGCCTCGTACGGCGAAACAGGCTCAGGCAGTGGCAGACCTGCTGGTAGAACGCTTCAACCTGGACGCCGCACCCTCTGTTGAGGATGGACTATGGCTTCTACACACAGATGGCTCATCGACCTCACAAGTGGGGGAGTCGGGGTGACCCTCAGGGATCCTCTTGGGGCTGAAGTAGACTACGCTATCAAACTGGCATTCCAAGTCACCAACAACGAAGCAGAATATGAGGCTCTAATACAGGGGCTCAGGATAGCCCTCCAGAATGGAGCCGCTCGGGTCACTGCATACGTTGACTCCCCGCTGATTGCAAGTCAAATCGATGGCACTTATGAGGCTCGAGAAGCCACTGTGGTGCAGTACCTGGCGAGTGCTAAGGAAGTGATCTCCAAATTCAAAGAGTTCCATGTGTTGCAAATCCCAAGAACGGAAAACGAGCGTGCGGGTGCTCTTTCCAAGTTCACATCCGCTCTTGAAAACTGCTGTGAGCGTTTAGTCACATTTATGAGGATGGAGAAGCCACTGATTCGCAAAACGGGACCCTTGGGTGGGGTGAGCACGATTGATTCCTCCGAACCTTGTTGGCTCGACGACATCATTAGGTTCTTGAAAGACGGAACATGCCCGAGCGATAAAGTGAAAGCACGGAAGGTTAAGAGTATGGCCCCTCGCTTCTCTCTTGACAGCGACGGTCGATTATTCAAGCGGTCTTTCCAGGGTCCACCTTTAAGGTGCCTGAGACCCTCACAGGGCAAGGAAGTGTTAGAACATGTGCACAATGGAAGTTGTGGGAATCACTCTGGGGGTCGAATTCTGGCTATGAAAGTGTTAAAGAGTGGGTTCTATTGGCCCTCGCTACTGCAGGATGCCATCAACTACTCTAGAAAATGTCCTAAGTGCCAGTTTCATTCCAACATCCCTCAACAGCCGGCAGCCCAAATGATCCCCATTGACGTTTCATGGCCCTTCGACCAATGGGGGATCGATATAGTGGGACCCCTTCCTATGGCGATCGGTCAAAAGAAATTTGTAATCCTCGTAGTGGATTATTTCACCAAGTTGGCTGAAGCCGAAGCGGTCGCTAAGATAACGTTCAAAGTGGTGAGGGATTTCATCTGGAAGAACATCATTTGCAGATATGGCATCCCGAGGGTGCTCATCTCGGATAACGGTTCCCAATTCATCGTCGCTGACACACGAGACTGGTGCTACGAGCTAGGGATTGAGCAACGCTTCACTTCCGTGGGCCACCCTCAGGTCAACGGTCAAGCTGAGCTAACAACCGGACTATACTCCAGCATTTGAAGACGATGCTCGAGAGTAAAAAGGGTGAGTGGGTAGAAGAGCTCCAAAGAGCCCTTTGGGCGTACCGTACTACCCCACGAGCGGCAATAGGAGATACCCCTTATTCCCTCGTGTACGGCTCCGAGGCTATGATACCTGCGAAGATTGCTCAAGAGTCGGCGCTCGTTGCCTACTTCGAGCCTGCAGCAAACGAGGGTAATCGGATGTTCAAATTGGATTTGCTAGACGAGAGAAGAAATACTGCTTGGGCTCGGATCCATAAGTATAAAGCGACCGTAGCCCACCAGTATAACAAGCGTGTTAAGGAGGGGACCTTCCAGCTAGGAGACTTGGTCCTCAAAAAAGTTGAAGTTTCCAAGCATATAGGTAAATTGGACCCTAATTGGGAAGGCCCCTTTAAAGTCATTCAGGTATGCACGAATAATACCTACCTGCTAGAGACTTTGCAGGGCGAGCATCTCCCTAGACCGTGGAATACATGTAACCTTAGACGGTTCTACGTGTAAGAGACAACCTTTGTAATCGCCCACTCGTGGCACTTTGTACTTTCTTTCGACAGAAAACATGGCAGTCGTGATTACTATTAATCGTAAGCACAACAGAAAGTATTTTACCAGTCATTACTTGTCATTTGGTTGTTGTTTCCTTATATTAATAACTTAAGTATTCAATTACATCGAATGGATTGATGCCCACTCAACTTATCTCTAAATCAACGTTATCTGTGTGTCGAGAGCCCTCTGCACTGAATAGCTTGACGTTCAAAAGCACGTAAACCCTAAAAAAATGAGCGTGTCTAAAAGGTGGGTTGCTAGATGCTTAATTTACACCAACTGGGTGCCGATCACCCCAGTTCGCGCTCGTAAACCCCCAATGACCCTCATCCTAATAGCTAATGCTGAGCTATGAGTACGCTCGTAAATAGCTAATGCTGAGCTAATCCTCTTACGGATACCTAAGTACAAAGCTAACATTACAGCCTCGCTCGCTTTAATCCCATACTTAGCAAATCCCACAGTTGATTTCTAAGTTCACTCAAACTACTGAGACGCTCAAATTCGAAGTGGGCATCACACATTTAAGGCCATTACTTAGCTAAATCCTTAGTGGATTTCTAATTTCAAGTTCGACCCTTATTATGAGCATGGCCAGGGTACCCTCAAAGGAACGCCCTCGCGTCCCTATATTCCTCTCACAAGAATTAACGCACTCCTAAGTCCAAATTTTGAGTTTAGATGCGGAATACGGCCAGGGTACCCTCATCAGAAATACCCACGCGCCCATACATTCTCATCACAAGCATGCAAGCATCAGACAAAAAGGAAAATAGTGCCCACCATCCAATAGGAAAGAAAACAACTTCATGGACAGAAAATTGAAAATGCATCGTCAAAAGTACAAAGGTACAAACTCATATATTAAATGTTATTAACAAGGAAGGAAGTAAACAATCAGAACTTGGAAACAGCAGATAGGGGAGCATTACTGAGCTTGACTCTCGGGCTCCGGAGGGGCAGTTGAGAGGGGAACTGGGGCCAGCACATTGGTGTTGGAGGTTGGAGCGTCGCCTGGATCCTCACCGTCTTGAGCATCGACGGTGATACCGTCGTCTTCCACTTGGATAGGCTCGGGATCTATGGGATTGGCCTCTATGAACTCCCTCTGGAGCATCATCACAAGGTCCTGATACTCAGGCTCCGCCAGGTTATCCGAGGGGTCCTCATTGCGAACGATGGGCTCCAGGTTTTTGTCCAAATCCATGCGCAGGCGCTCATCAGTCCGAGCGCTCTCAGGAGCCATCCCCAGTCTCACCATTTGGCCCACCGCCTTCCTGAAGAATCGCCAAGTGTTGTCAAAATAGTCAAGGTTAGCTGCAAAGGCAAAAGCCTTACAACGCACGAACTTCAACACCGCCTCCCACGAACCCTCGTCTCTAGGCCAACTACCTTCCCCTGTAAATCGGTCAGGTCCTTCTTAACAGCTTCATTCTAGCGGGTACTCTCGGTCAGCTGATCTCCCAGCTCCCCATTGGCCACCCTCAGCTTGTCACGCTCCTTCTTGAGCTTGCTATGACGCTCATGAAGGACCAAATGCGCATCATCCGACCGCTTCAAGTCCTTCTTCAGCTTATCTTTCTCGAGATTGGCAACGGTGAGTTGAGCGCAAACGGGGTTGTAATCCTCCTGCAGTTGACCGGGGTCAGAAATGCGCAGCAACTTCTTATATTTGGCCTTGTGCTCGGAGTAGGCCTACGCTCGACCCTATAAATTCTTCAACCTCGGGATCACTTCCTGAAAAGCCAAGAACGAGGGTCAGTATCAGGAGTAAAGACGAAAAAGATTAGAACTTCACAGATGGATCTAAGGTTTTACTGTTAGAAGAGCATGACAGGCATCATCGGTGACTCAAGCGGCATCATGCTGGTTCAATTTGTCGTGATCGCTGGAAAATTGAAGTTTACCGACGACCTCCGCAACCAACTTGGTGGTGGCCGCGTTTTTCTTCAAGTGGACAGGACCGTCTATCCTTTGGCGCTTATACCGAGCGTCCCCCCGGCATCCAATCTTCCAAAAATCCTCATGCTCGGACGATGAGGTATCACTGCCCTCGCCACGGTAGCCCACGACCACTTCCTTCCCCTTCCCGGAGATGGGAATGGAGTCAGGCAACCTCTTCCTCTTCCCTTGGCGGTTAGCCCTAATTGCATCGTGGCATCGAGCCAGCTCTCCCGAGCGGTTGTGGGAGTTGCTAAAGCTGAGTGCAATGGGATCCTCCGGAGCGGCGGGAGGGGGAGTGGCACCGCGAGCGCCCTCCAAAGTTAAATCCTCGATAGGGCCGGCGACATGGATTTCGTTCCTGACCGCCCTGCGAGAGCCTCTTCCGCCGTCACCTCGCCCTACTCCTCGGCGAGCGCCTCTTCCCCTCGGGGCATTCGAGGGTTGGGCATGCTGTTGTCATTGCTGCTGCTGCTGATTAGTGTCCGCCCGCTGAGCGCGCATCATTTCGATGATGCTTTCTGCGTCCATTCCGGCCGTAAGTATTTGTATGTCTGCAAAATAAAAAGATTGAGCGTCAGAAGGATAATATTTGGCTAATCGCTATAAAAATATTACAACCTATATAAGTTAGTGGCACTATCCTAAGTGTTAGAAGAGTTAGTTCCTAGAGTCTGACCGATGGGCCCATGATGTCAGCGGGAGGATTAAGTATCATTTCTTCATCAGATCCTTGGCCTTAATCCATTTTCTCTCGTTTTTCAACACGAGGGCCAAACTCTTCGCCTAGTGCTCGAAGAGCTTATTCGCGGATCTATCCTTAACTAGAGGGCCGTCTCCGTGTACTATCCACCCTCGGTGAGCTCCAAAAACCCCCTCGGGCCCCCAACGAAGAAGTATTTCTCTTTCCAGTTTTTGCCGTACGACGTCGAGGGCGAGTCAATCATCTTCAGCCCAGACTTGGCTTGGGCATAATAGAACCCATCAGTCGGAGACGAGCGGGGAGAACGGGCCACTTGTATTAAGCTGTTGAAGTTGTCGATTGAGGGTTCGTGGCCCATAGCCCTCATCAGGATCACAAAGGTGTTTATCAGAGCAATGCCGTTGGGGAGAATTTGAGTGGGGCTCAGAACTAGGTAGTTATAGATATTGGCGACAACGGGCGGAATTGGAAATCTCAAGCCTCTAGCCAGGACGGAGTCTAAATATACGGTCATCATTCCCGGAGGCGGACGGTTAGCCCTCTCACTACTCGAGGGCAGACTAGTCTAGTACACCTTATCATCCCAATAACCCTTGGACTTCAACTCCGCTAATTCTACGAACGTCATAGCACTCTCTATGTCATCTGGCGACCTGTCGATTTGATGCGGGTTGTTCACCCTCACTTGTGTCAAAGGTTCCTTCCCCTTACGACGACGTTTACGGGAAGGCTCACCCTCGTTGTGGCGCTCGGAAGGCCCTGCACCGCCTTCGGGAGCCGCAATCGCCACTGTAATCTGGCGATCTTGTGGCCTCACCGCACTGTCCAGTACAGGGAGTACTCTCTCTCCCTGCCTCTGCATCTCCATCACAATATTCATCTCTTCGAAGAGATGATCTACCCCATCCGGACCACGCTCGTTCATACCTTGAACCGCAGCGTTTAACTCCTCATCCCCAGCATCTGTTAGAGCCCTGGCCACTGGAATAGCAGTGGGGATAGCGTCGCCTGGGGAGGCCCTGGCCAGTGGAACGACAAGAGGAACGTCACCATGAGGAGAAGAACTCCCCACAGACATCTCGTCTATCTCCCTCACATAACCTTCTTCAACGTTGTCCGCCATTGTTGTTCTTCTTTTCTTGAAGATAAAGCTCTCAAACGAAAGATCACTGGGGAGAAGGAGTTGTAATGTGAATTTAACACTTCCTCACTCAAAACTATCACTCAAGCACAATCTAAATCTAAGCTTAGTACAAGTAAGATCAGAGACCACGAGGATTTACCTAAAAGGTTGGAAAAGAAACTTGCTGGAAATCGCAAGGACTTGCAGAGATGTTGCTGCTGTTTTGCTTGAAGGAAGTTTGGAGGCGTAAAAAGTGTGAGAAAGTTTTCCGGATCCCTATTTATAGGGGAGGTATCTGCATTTAATTAGGGTTTGGGATTTGAAAATGCAATCATTTCCCGCCTTGGGAGACTCCCACTTTTGGTAACCGCCCTGCGCTTCCCGTAGTGCACGCGCCCACGTTGCCCTTCCGCATTAAATATGGATGGGACTTCATTAATGGAAGTGTCAGAGTGTGTCCGTTACTGAAGATGGACAGTCACTTCATCTCTGGAAGCTGGACAATCACTTCATCTCTGGAAGCTTGACCCTCGGATATTCAAAAAACAAGGTTCACCTCTTTAAAATTCTACAGTACGCTCTGGCGATACTACAGAATTTGGGGGGCAAAATGATGAGGCTAAATCACGGTCGGATCTACGTCGTACACGTGTCGCCATCTACACTCATAGAGCTTAGACGCTCGCACTACAGGACTTGTGGGCCAGCCCAGCCCATTCCCTTGATGGCTAGCCCAAGCCCATGCGCCTTGGCCCACTATACGAGCGAGGGGTTCAGGCTGTCAAAGCCTGGGCTCGTGTTACGGACCCTCAAGATCACCCTCCCCAGGGAAACGCTTCACGAGGGCATCTCCTTTCTGACGCTCGACTATTTAACGCTCGTCGGTCATCTGCCAGAGGAAACCACTTTGTGCCCCCTTTCGAGCGTCACCCACGCTCGGGTAAGACCTGCCCCAAGAGAAGCAGTTGTACGCCCACGTGGCCAATCATGAGTCTCCCAGCGCACGACTCTCGTCAACAACCTCTGACTCAGTGGCAGTGTGCACCTTGTACCTGATACGCCACCCACTTCCTAAGGCCATCGCTTTCATGCCGTCACAGGCCGCCACATGTTAGGGCAACAACAGGTTTGGGACCACTTAGTTAAATTACCCAACGCACCCTCACCCCTAACATATAAATAGGGAGAAACCCCTGCATTCTCCCCTAAGTCATCTTCTTCCACAAGAATACTCTGCATAAAACTGGGCATTTCCCTTGCTCTCCATTCTTCTTCTGATGCTCAGCATTTCACGCACCTCAGCTGCATCTCTATCACACTTGCACTCTTGGTGTTATCCTAGCTGGAAGAACCCACGTTTAAAGGAAACCCAGTTCCTGAGGCACCTCGCCTGAGATGGTCTTTCCCTTTTTAAACAAATCTTGAAAGTGTTTGGTGTTAGAACAACCCTCTAAGTTTTCGCACCATCATTTATATATGTTATTATAATATTATATAATATATATACATATATATAAATAACATTGTGTGTGAGTGTACATGTAGATGTGTATATATATATATATAAACGTATATATATTATAAATATTTTATATTTAATTATACATAATATACGTTTGTATATAATGTTATATGTATTATAAATATTATATATTTATATATAATATACATATGTATATAATATTATATGTATTATAGATTATATAATATTATATAATATATAATATATATACGATATATATAATATCAATATATTAAATATTATATAATATTATAATAATAATAATATATAATATATAATATGTATTTTATACATGTATATATTGTATAATAAATATATATATACATATATAAAAAACAGAGAGCCTAAGATTGAACCTAGGACCTCATGAAAAGGAAATGAGCATCCAACCAACTTGGATACAATCCGTTAGTGTCTTATTTCAACGAAATTTTATTTGACTTTTAAATGCACTTAATGGTTCCGTCCAAAATTTAACTGTTGGGACAAAAAATGTAACAAAATGAAACCAACGGGACTATTTTTGTCTAATTCTAAAAGAATGAGACCAAAATTGAAAACGGCACAATCCTATGGGACCAAAATTGTAATTTGCTCTACTTTTTATTATTCATTTATTTTTATTCCATATAGCAACGAAAATTCCGTCACTAAATTATAAATATTTTATTAATTTTTTTAATCATATGTTTATAGCAACGGATTTTCCGTTGCTAATCTTTTTTATATTTATTTATTTTTATTTCTTTTTTTTCTTCCTTATAGCGACGAAAAATCCGTTGCTAATATTTTAAATATTTGTTTATTTTTATTTCTTTTTTTCCTTCCATAATTAGCAACGGATTTTTCGTTGCTAATATTTTTTATATTTTTTTTTTCTTTCATATAGCAAAGGATTTTTCGTTGCAAATATTTATAAATATTATATTATTTTTTATTGGGTTTTTTATTTTAATAGCAACGAAATTTTCGTCGCTATATATACCAATTTATTTATTTTTTATATTATTTAATTTTAGCAACGAAAAATCCGTTGCTATTTTTTTTCATAAATAGCAACGGATTTTAGCAACGAAAATTCCGTTGCTAAAGCATTTTGCCACGAATTTTTTTTTTCGTTGCTATATCCATTGCTAAATAGCAACGAATAATTTCCGTTGCTATCGGGCGTTTTTCTAGTAGTGCTCACTCGCCGGGCCACGTATTGAATGAAATTGATTGAATGAACTTATTAGACTTGATAGTTGTAATCTCGAGCGAAGAATATGTCATTCTTGAACTTACAATACATTACTCGTATTTTAAAAAGCTTTACCCGAGATTATAACTTGCATGTTATTTGCACTAATATATATATTTATGCCCCTCACTCAGTCTTCCATAGACTGACGCCTCCACCTTTCAGTGTTTTGCAGGTGAGTGCTAGGCGGGAGTCAGAGTCATGTCCTATCTTTCAATCGAGTCTAGCACACTACAGTTTCATGTATCGTGATCTTTAGCATTAATATCACATGTTATGTATTTTAGGAGACGATAATGTATTGATATGTGAGATTAGAATATGGTTTACTTGACAAATGATCGATAATATAGCATGCTTCCGCTTTATTTCTTATGCATTATGGTAATTGATTGGAGGGTTAGTCCCACCTAGCTAGCTTGTTTCTTTTATTTGTCACCCGTTCGCTATAGGTTAGTTCATGGACGAACTACCCATTTCGTATGTGGATCGACCTATAGTGCGGGGGTGTGGCATCTCTACATATAGGGGTACTACATCTTAAGTGGTATCAGAGCCCAGTTGCAAAACTGAGGTTCTAAGTGTCGTGTCTTGTGAGTCTAGGTCGTACGGCATAAGATTAATTATTACTTGAGAGTCTTGCATTTATTTGAACTACGTGACTTACTTGAATTCTTAAATTAATTGAACTACTTGAATTCCTTGAATTGTGTGATTTATTGGTATTATGAAATTACTTGCACTCATTTGCATTTATTAACCAACCATACATGTATAGTGATTTGATTTCAGGATGCCTTAAGGTAGACCTCGTCATGAGCACTCTCCAAGACACAGGAGACACCGTCATCATCATTCTCCTCGTGCTCCTCCACCTCCACCCCCACCCCCTCCTACTCAGCCTCAGGATTTCATGAATGCGGTGGTTGGTTTAATTGATCAGAGACTTAGGGATTATGTGCCTCCAGCACCACCTACGCCACCAGTACCACCAGAGGCGCCTATTTCCGCCATACTTCGGGAGTTTTAGAATCAGCATCCCCCTAAGTTCTATAAGGATAATGATATTCAAGCAGAAATGTGGCTCAAGGAAGTGGAGAGGATCTGGGAGCTTATTCTTTGTGATTCTCGAGAGAAAGTTTGTTACACTATAGGAGAGTACTCAAATCGTGATAGAGGCGGCAAGGGAAGCCATTACTTGGGAGGATTTTGTCGGGGAGTTCAAGAACAAATTTATTCCACCAGCTTCACGTACCCGTAGGTTGAAGGAATTCACTAAGCTTAAGCAAGGAGAGATGTCTGTTTTCGAGTACATATCGGAGTATGAGAGGTTGTCTCCCTATGCACCCAATATAGGAAGTTACGACCTTCATAAAGCCATGCAGTTTGTACAAGGACTTCGACTGGATATCTAGATTACCTTGGAAGCAGTTAACACAAGTACTTGGGCTAAAGCTACTACAAAATCTTTGAAAGTTGAAGACTCAGTAAATGCAAGAAGAATTATTCCTTGCTTCGAACAGACCCCGGTTTCAGGATCAGGACAAGATTCTAACGCAATAAAAAGATTTATTACTGATTCGATCCTGCCATCTCAGGAGAGACCTAAGAAGAAGAAGTCCCAAGTTGCTAGATCAATTCCGGAAGATGCTCCTACCACGGCATGCCATCACAGTCGGGGAAGCCTCTTTGCGGTTATTATGGACGTGACAACCATACTTTTGAGGCTTGTCGGAAGCGTTTGAACTTATGTATGCGATGCGGGAGCAATGAGCACCAAGCAAACACGTGTCCGAGGTGACGAGAAATGTCTGTCGGGGGTGAGAGGCCGCTAATTCAGGCTCATGCATATAATCTAGTGAGGGAGGTGCAAAATGTGGATGTTCATCCGAACGTGGTAGCCAAAGGTATCAATTACATCCATGCTATAATCAACGGTGAACGGTACACTTAAACATGCATATCACAAGCATCACGGATTTTATTATTGCCATAATTTCTTGCTAGTACCAATTTGTTCTTTATGGGGGATAAATTAATGTGATCGACATGATTAAACTTGCTTCTTATGTGATAAATGTTTCCATAATTGTTTTCTTGGATGGTTATCTTGTGTATGTGAGAGACAGGGTTCTCTCCTTACCTGTTGAGAGACGGGGTTCTCTCTTTACCTATTGAGAGAAGGGGTTCTCTCATTGCTTGCTGGAGAGACGGGGTTCTCTCATTACTTGCTGGAGAGCTGGGGCTCTTTCATCGCTTGTTTTAAAATTTAGACACGATAGTGGACCTGGGGACCAGGTCCTCTTGGGGGGGAGGGGGGGAACCTAAGATCAACTCTCCTGAGGAGAAGGCTGGTCAGTTCTCTATTAGGTGGCAAACTAAGGAAGCGGTGTGAGGCGAACCGGTGAGAGTAAAACCAAGAGAGGTTAGCACATATGAGATTCTATGAAATATCCAACAAGTCATAACTAAGCTTGAAGATAAGAATGAATTTAAGTTAAGAAGAGAACAAATAACTGAGACTAAGAGGAGTTCAATATCTATAAATAAAGGAAGAAGAATCATTAAAGGCATAAGCAAAAAAATGAGAGAAAAAAGTGATTAGGAAGGAACCCAATAGTGATAATGATTATATTATCATTATCATTATGAAATAAAGAAAAGAAAAATAACAATATTTTCATTTCAAATGATGGAATCGAGATCGAAATTATAGAAAAAGATAAGGTGTAAAAGTCATAATTTTGAAAATGAATATAAATTTTACATTTGGAACGATAACGAAAAGATTCTTCAAAATTTTATAAAAAAATTAAAAATAAATCACAAATTATATTAAAGAAAATTAAACAATAGAAGGAATAAAGTATATATAATTAATATAACATTTTATATGATCTTTTAGGTTTTTGTCTATATTTTTTATATATGTCTTTATTTATTAAATATATTTGAAAGTTATAAACTATTATTTATGCTTAAAAGCTAGAATTATTTGGATAAATTATAATACACATTAAACCTTTTTTTATATAATAATATAATTTCAAATATTTTTATTGTTTAATTATTTGAATGTTTCTCTACTTTGAATTTTTACTTATTTTAAATATTTTTGTATGTGTAGCTTTTTAAAATCAAAATTGACATGGCATAATAGAGCGTGGCCACGTGGCACGCCCCAGAGGAGCCACGTGGACTGTCCTGGAAACCTGGACAGGCTAGACACAGTCCCGCTCAGATCATCAGATCGATACGGGTTTTAGATCATTAGATCTACACGGATCGGGTCGGCTCACCCGTCGCCTAATCATCCGGTTATCCGATCGATCTACACTTCCGATCATCAGATCGTCAAATCCGCTCTTCCGCGAGAGCCCCAAGTAGGATTAAGGATCCCGGAAGGCGCATCGATCTCCAGATCGATGTTATACGTCACCGGACACCCGAATACTGTAAAGCACTCCTGTCGGGACACGCGTATCTCTCTCATTCCCTGGAACAGGCGTACTACGGATCATTAATGACCGTTAGTCCCTGCTTTTACCCAAAGGGGAAAGAAGGTACAAACGACCCGCCTCAAGCCGGTTCCATCGTCCGACACCTAGATCGACGACTGGCAACGCCATTAATGCACACCTACAGTACACACATTACTGTGTTATTTGGCCATGGCTATAAATACTCGCCCTTGGAACAGTAGTTGGTAAGCTTTTAATACGCATTCAATTGCATTTATTCTCTTTCTAAAGAGCCTTCTTACTGACTTGAGCGTCGGAGTGCCAAACTTGGGTAAAACCCCAAGTCCCCCAAGTTGGCTTCGAGCTCACGTTTACCGGTGCTTTCAGGTCGATAAAGAACCCGCTAAAACAAATTCTTGACTGTTTGACCCAAATCTGACCCTTAGATCATCCACCTCAGATCGATCGGATTTGAGCCAGATCAGTTTGGCGCCGTCTGTGGGAAATCCTTTTTCGCATCGACCTAGATAAAAGCCCTTCTGCACCCCTTTTTCCCAACATGGTTAACACCAGAAACACCTACCGAGAGGAGGACATGGAGGAGGTAGCCAAAGGCAGGCATGATCACAACGCGCCGCTTGGCAACACCCCCACTGCTCCTCCGATCGGGCCCAGTGCCAACGTCTCCATTCCTCTGCTTCACGCCACTCCCAGGATCACGGTCACCCAGGCGGACCTAGACGCCTTCCTCGACCAGTGGCGGGTCGAGCTCGAGCGCGCCCAGACAGAGGGCCGCGAACCCAGGCGTCCCGAGCTACCAAGGGCCAGCCCAACCACCACCATACCTAGCCCTGTGGTGGGCAACGCGTTGGCCCCCTTCCGTCCAAGCATACGGGAACCCAGTTCCCTATGTCTTTCAACCACTTGATGGGCGACCTGCCCACATCATCTGGGGCCTCAGTCCCCAGATCGGAGCGGGGCAAATCCAAGGATTCGCTCCGCCACTACCACCCCCTCCAACAAGCCAAGAAGTTCCCCGCGAAGGCCACGGGGACTCCGACCACCCCAGCCGTAACAACCACGGCAAACGCATGGTCGACGAGGACAATGAGGAGTTCGACGACCTCCGAGCGCGGATCCCCGCTCGATCTGCTAGGGAGGAGGCCGCCCGAATCACAGCGGATCACGCTGAGAAAAAACAGGATCATTGTGTGGACCCACCGCGTAAACGTGTCCAAGACCGCCTGGGTGACCATGGCTCCCACATCACCCAGAGGCAAGTCGACCTTCGAGATGGGCTGAACCGACGCCCTCTCTGTTACCGCAGCGACAGGGAGGAAGCTTCCCCCTTCTGCGAGGACATTCTCCGTACGACCTGTGATGGAGATCGAATTTTGATCGGCCTGCCCATGTATAACGGGACGACAGATCCCGAAAAACATGTGACAGCCTTCGAGAACAGGATGCTGCTACACTCCCACCCGCAGCAGATTTGGGCCAAACTCTTCGTCACCACATTGACGGGCCCCGCGCAAGATTGGTTCATCCGCCTGCCGCTGCGGTGCATATCGACCTACTACCGATTTGTAGATCGGTTCACGGCGCACTTCTCCTCGATGTCCGGGGAGAAGCTACCACACTCCTATCTCAACAGCATCTACCAGAAGGAGGGCGAGTCCCTACGAGATTTCATGACTCGCTTTTCGAGAGAAGTGGTTTGGGTCTAGAACCCGATGATGGACACCTTGCTTTCTGTAGTCCATCGGGCCCTTCGTAACCGCCTCTGGGCAGATGAGATCATCAGGACCGGGCCCCGCAACCTGATGGAAATACAAGATATCGCCCACGGCTTCATGCGCGTTGAGGAGATAGCCCTCGCGCATGGACCTCCGCCTCGATCTGAGAGGCAGGTCATTGGGTCCAGCTCGCCCCTACACCGAAAAGGGAACGACCAAAAGAAAATCAAGGGGAAAGTCGACCAACCGACCCAGGTCGACCAACGAAACTATGTCCCCTTACCAAGTCCATAGACCAGATCTACGTGGTCATGGACCAAAGCCTTCTGAAAAACCGAAGCCCATCCGGGAGGGCCCGAAGGCTGAAAAATCGGGGAAGTTCTGCGGCTACCATCAACAATAGGGCCACACCACCGCAGAATGCAACGACCTCCGGGATGAGATCGAAAGGCTCATCCAGGGAGGGCACTTGAAGGACTTTGTTCGGGAGATCGACCACTACTCAGAGAAGGCGGGACGATCTAATGACCGCGAGCGTTCCAGGTCAAGGTCTCCCATGAAACGATCTGGGAAGCCACCGCTGGAAAGACCTGAAGACAATCCCCCCACCCACGGCAAGATCTATATGATAGCCTGGGTGCATGAGGGTGGTGACTCCAACGCAGCTCGAAAGAGGAACATCAGGCGAGCAGCTCGAGAGTTCAACGGCCCCCAGGAAGAGGTCTTCCAGATCGACCAGGGTAGAGAATGGGAGAGGCAGGAGGTTAGCTTTAGCGAGAGTGATAGCCGCCCAGGCCCCCATCGGGAAGGCGGAGCGCCTAGTTGTCTGATGGTGGTGACCTTAGGCGTGGCTAATTATGATGTAACCAAATGCCTTGTTGATAATGGAAGTAGCTCAAACATTATCCCTTACTCGACTCTTGTAAAATGAAATTACACAATCTAAAACTCGATACGATTCGAACACCGCTCTCAGGGTTCGGGGGATCGGAAGTTGTTCCATTAGGGCGCATCCGACTACTCACCTCGATGTGAACATCGCCCAAGAGGGTGACCCAAGAGGTTGAGTACGTCGTCGTCAACATGCCCCTAGCGTATAACATGATCTTCAGTCGACCTGGATTCATACAGTTCAAGGCAATCATCTCGACGTATCACCAGAAGCTAAAAATGCCCACCCCGAACGGGGTCGGAGAGGTGACTTGCGATGTCATGGACAGTTGGACCTGCTACGCAATCGTTCTGAAAAAGCCTTCCGGAAAAGAGGTTACCGTAGACCTCGATCTCCAGACCTACGCCGATGGGGAGATCGAGCTCCCCATGAAAGAGAGCAAGGCCGAGAGGTCCCCTACGGCTCGAAAAAGGAAGGCTAGCGAGCGTCTCGAACCTGCAGAAGAGCTTAAGGAAATTGCCCTCATCCCCGGAGATAGCAACAAGACCACCAAGATTGGGGCAAATATGCACCCCCAACATGAGATCATGATGATAGAGTTCTTGCGGGATAACTCAGACATCTTCACGTGGGCGGCCAAAGATCTGATCGGTGACGATCCGAAAGTGATATGCCACCGGCTCGGGATCGATCTGTCGGTCAAACGGATCAAACAAAAGCTAAGACCTCAAAGCCGGGCAAGGAATGATATCATTGTCGCGGAGGTCAATAAGCTCCTCGATGCAGGATACATTACCCCAGCTCAATACGTTGACTGGTTGTGCAATGTGGTCCTTGTGCAAAAAACAGGCGGGAAATGGAGAATGTGCAACGACTTTACCGACCTCAATAAGGCTTGCCCAAAAGATCCATATCCGCTGCCCCGCATCGATCAGCTCGTCGACTCGACAGCTGGATGTGAGATGCTCAGCATGATGGATGCTTTCCAAGGCTATTACCAGATCTCTATGGCCCCCGAAGATCGAAGGCACACGGCCTTCATTGTGGTAAAAGGAATATACTGCTTCAAGGTCATGCCCTTTGGATTGAAGAACGCAGCAGCCACGTACCAAAGACTGGTCAACCTGATGTTTAAAGACGAGATCGGGAAGACCATGGAGGTCTATGTCGACGACATGATCGTGAAGAGCCGCTGGGCGTACCATTATCTAGATCATCTACGCAGATCGTTTGAGATCTTACGGCAATATGGGATGAAGCTCAATCCCGACAAGTGCACGTTCGGGGTCGAAGGGGGAAAGTTTCTGGGGTACATGGTGAGCCAGCGAGGTATCGAGGCCAATCCCACGAAGATCAAAGCTATCCAAATCCTACCTCGACCTCAATGCTTCAACCAGGTGCAATCCCTCGTAGGTCGGATAATCTCCCTCAATCGGTTCATATAGCGATCGTCAGAATGAAACCTCCCATTTTTCAAAGTTTTAAGGAATCTCAAAAAGTTCGAATGGAACGAGGAATGCAACCGAGCGTTTGAGCAACTGAAAGAATATTTGGCATCTCCCCCATTGCTGGCAAAGCCTCATGAGGGTGAGACCCTATACCTATACCTGTCCCTTTCTAACGAAACCTTCAGCTCAGTCTTGGTCGCCATTCGAGATCGAAAACATCTGCCGATCTACTACCTGAGCAAGATCCTGCATGGAGCGGAGTGGAATTATCTCGAGATCGAGAAATTCGTGTTCGCTCTGACACACGCAGCTCGGAAGCTACGTCCATACTTCCAAGCCCACCCCTTAATCGTCTTAATGGATCAACCACTTAGGCAGGTCTTGTCCAAGCCCGATGTGTCGGGTCGAATGATGAAATGGGCGGTCGAGTTGGGTCAGCATGATATCACCTACCAACCTCGAGCCGCCCAGCAAGCTCAAGTTCTGGCTGACTTTCTAGTCGAAAAGAACACCAGCTGGATGGAGATCGTCCGTGCCCCGTCTAGCTTGACCATGTACACGGATGGCTCATCGACCTCTCAATGAGGGGGACTGGGCATATCCCTTACAAACTCGGATGGACTCCAGCTCGATTTCGCCATTAAGCTCGATTTTAAAGCGACAAACAACGAAGCTGAGTACGAAGCACTGGTGGCAGGGCTAAGGTATGCCGCGGAGAACCAGATCAATAGGTTAGCCGTGATAACTGACTCTCAGCTCGTCGCCGGCCAAGTCAATGGCACATACGAGGCTCGGGAAGAGTCCATGGCAGCGTATCTCAAAATGGTGAAAGAGCTGGCCTCGAAGCTAAAAGAATTCAAAATTGAGCAGGTTCCCCACGAGGAGAACGGTCGAGCTGATGCCCTATCAAAGCTGGCGAATGGATTCCAAGGAATAAAAGATGTAACCATCTCGTTCATGATCTCGAGGGGCCGTGCGATTGATGAAGGAAAGGTCAAGATCGCCACCATCGATCCGTCGGAACCTTGCTGGATGGACGATCTGATCGCTTACCTCAAAGACGGGCTTTTGCCCCAAAATCGAACTGAAGCCAGGAGAATAAAATATCGATCGCTGCTCTATATGATAGATCATGAAGGCAGGTTGTTCAAAAAATCCTTCACCGGTCCCCCTCTAAGGTGCCTACGACCTAGCCAAGCCCAAGATGTCCTAGAAGAAGTCCATGAGGGATGCTGTGGAAACCATTCCGGAGGTCGACCTCTAGCTCGAAAGATCTTAAGGAGTGGGTATTTTTGGCCGACTATGGTGTGGGATGCGAAGATCTACTCTAGGAAATACCCCAAGTGCCAAAAACACGGCAACCTAATCCACACTCACCCGGCGTCCATGATACCGATCGATGTGTGCTGGCCCTTCGACCAATGGGGGATCGACATCATCGGTCCCTTCCCCTTGGCACCCAGACAGAAAAAGTTTGCCATAGTATGTGTCGAGTACTTCTCAAAGTGGGTTGAGGCCGAGGTAGTCCCCAAAATTACTGATGCAGTGATAAGAAATTTCTTCTGGAAGAATATAATCTGCCGTTTTGGGGTTCCAAGGGTACTCATCTGTGATAATGGTCCTCAATTTCGATCTGAGAATACTAAGAGCTATTGTCGGGACCTCGGGATCGACCTCAGATTCACTACAGTTGGTCATCCGCAAGCAAATGGCCAAGCTGAAGTCACCAACCGAATCATTATCCAAAATCTCAAGACCCGCCTTGATGCCAAACTGGAGGTATGGACGGACGAGCTCGACGGCGTACTATGGGCATATCGAACTACCCCACGGACAGCCACGGGACAAACACCATACACTCTGGTTTACGGATCCGAAGCCATCATCCCATTGGAGCTGTTACATGAAACCGCTCGTGTATCGCAATACCAGCTCGACCGGAATACAGGGATCAGAGCTGAAGATCTAGATGTGATTGAAGAAAGCAGAGAACACGCCTATAAGAAGCTCAAACAGTACAAGGCAGCGGCGGCTCGATCATAAAACAAACACGTGAGGCCCAGATCGTTTCAGATCGGCGACCTAGTGTTAAAAAAGGTCGAAGTCTTGCAACATGTCGAAAAACTTGAGCCTAACTGGGAAGGACCCTATCGCGACACGGAGATCGGGAAGAACATGGCCTACCGGCTCGAAGACATGGTCGGGGAGCCATTACCCAGACCGTGGAATGCGCACAACTTGAAGAAATTTTACACTTAGCCTTCAAATTATTTCAAGTTGTAACGGTTAAAGCGGTCGAATTCGCCTGAGAATCGATCTCTATTCAGTAAATTAGTATACATGTTTTGGAACGACATCCAAATGGAGTCAATCCGTAATCCCATACTAGGTTACTATCCCCTCGATTAGGCTCCCATTCGACCTACGGTCATGAGTCGGGGTGGGAGCGAACCCCCCACATCCAATCGTTAGGGATCCTAAAAATCCTAACGTATGATGCTTTTAAGTCTTTGTTAGAGATCGAGATCCAATGAGGTCGTTTTTAGACCCAAAGAGATCCTAAAAATCCTAACGTATAATGCTTTTAAGTCATTGTTAGAGATCGAGATCCAATGAGGACGTTTTTAGACCCAAAGAGATCCTAAAAATCCTAACATATAATGTTTTTAAGTCATTATTAGAGATCAAGATCCAATGAGGTCGTTTTTAGACCTAAAGAGATCCTAAAAATCCTAACGAATTTAATGTATTCAAACGCCGTTAGAGATCGAGATCCAACGAGATCGCTTTTAGACCCAAAGAGATCCTAAAAATCCTAGCGTATTTAATGCTTTTAAATCATCGTTAGAAATCAAGATCCATTAAGTTTATCTAAAGATCCTAAAAATCTAAACGAACTTGATGATCCAGAGATCCCAGGAGATCGATTTAGATCCGAAGAGATCCAGAGACTAATGCTAAAATTTATGATCCGGAGATCCCATGAGATTGACTTAGATCCGAAGAGATCCAGAGATTAATGAATTCATGATCTAGTATTTTATGGTTCAAGAGATCTGGTGAGATCGGGTTAGATCCAATGAGATCCAAAGAGGCCAAACCTAAAACGCTAGCACATCTCAGAGATCGCTAACGATCCGGTGAGAATAATGCAAACAGTAAAACGATTAAGAACTCGAGCATCCAATAAGACTAGATAAACGCCCAAATGAGATCTTGAGCGTGATGCGCCTATCGATCCGAAAGTGGTAAAAATCTAGCTAAGGGGCAAACAAAACATAGATCGACAAACCACACGCATGCCAGGTCGAATAAAGGCTCAACTTGCAAAGAAAGGAAACTGGAGAAATTCATGCAAATATCGATCTCAAAAATTAACGAGGATCGATTACACCTAGCGCAACGAGCTCACCACGCGACGTGGCTCGATGGGCGATTGTTTAAGCAACGGAAATGAAACAAGTATTCACCCAGCCACAACCCAGCTGGATGGCGGAATTAATAAGCAAAGCAAGATCGAATCAGTCGAGCTCAACAAGAGCCGATGTGGATTCTGAAGCAGATCGACGGAGGGTTCTCTCGAGTTCTCTAACGGTAGGAAGGAAGCTCTCGACCTGGACTGGCATGGGAAGCTCACATGCAACTGGGCGCTTATCCTTCTTGGCACGAGCGATCTCAATGGCATGGCCATATTTGTAGGTCGCCCAGTCGATCTGAACCGGCTCCTCCTCCTCTTGTACTTCGATAGCACCTGGGTCGGGGAGCATGGGGCCAATTGTCTCAAAGTTGAAGTTAGGAACGATAGCATCCTGGGCTTTGAGCTGATTAATAGCTATTTGAAACCCCTCAACAACATCGTTCATGCCAACGATCAGGCTTGCCTCTTCGAAGCCAGGACCCTCCATGAACTCACAAACGGCATACCGCTCGATCTCCGACATGTATTTCTTCATCTCGTCGGCAGCCTTGCAGATCTTCGTCCGGTCGAGATCGAAAACTTCATTCCGTCCCACTTCCTTTGACGCATCAACAGCAACCTCGAGCTGCTTGGCGAAGTCCTCCCTCATCTTGGCCAGCTCGTTCGCATGAGCCTTCTCCGCCTCCCCAAGGGCCTCCTGCGAACTCATCCACTGAGCCTCCATAGTCTCCTTCTCTTCGACCCGCTTCCTCTTCTCCTCTCGGGCCTCCCGGAGCTCCCGCTCGAGCTGCTCAACCTTCTCGGGGCTCGCTGAAGCGAGTCGGCCCTTCATCATATAGTACTTCTCTTTGTACTTTTCCTTACCGGCCTTGAAGACCTCAGCCTCATGGATCGAGTTGATGAGGACGGGGAGAACGTCCTGAGAACAAGCAAGCAGATCGAATGAGTCCGATCCCCTGGAGTTGTTTCAAAAAAAAAAACAAACTAAACTTACCCCAAAAAGACCTCTGGCAGCCTGGTACCTATTCTGCCTCGCAGATTGCCCAGAGAGCTTCTTCTGCTCGTCAATAATGCACCCGGTGTTGAATAGGGCAGCAAGGAGATCGGGGTCACCTTTTCCGAATGCCAGAGCTCGATCTGTGTCGTCGTCCTTCTTGAGCTCGAGGCCGACAGGCCATTGGGGGAGAGGGGTCTTGGGAAAGTTTAAGAGCTAGGACTCCTCGTCGGATTCTTCTGAGTCCTGCAGTACATGAGCCAATTCTCTAAAGGGTCTCTTGCCTACCCCATGCCTTGCCTGAACAAACTGGAGTTGAGAATCAACATCTTCATCAAAATATAAAGGCAGATGATCTAAGTTTATTACTTGTTTGGCGTTATCTTCGACCTGCCCCGTCGGTTGTGCTGATGACCCAGCAAGACCCTCGAGCTCCTGACCACGTGGTGGCTCTCCCGCAGCCTGCTCAGCTATATTGGCATCCAGATCTTGCAGTTCCTTCGAGCATCTCTCCTGCCTAGCTCGTTGGGCGTCTGGAAGGGAATTGATGATGGCTCGAGCGGCTTCGGCTACAGGTCGCAGCTCGTCGGGGGTGGCATCCCTCTGATTCATCACCCTCATCCTGGCGGCTCGAGATACGATCAACGGTCGTAGATCTGCAGAACGAAAAGAGTTAGATCGAAGCGGTAGGCCAAAAAGGCAAGTAAATAATTTTAAAGACCCTGAACGAGTAGGGGTCCGATCAAAGTGAGAGCATACCGAAGCGGAAGTTCTTTCTCCGAGTCCCAAGTATAATGCCCGCTTCGACCAGATTCCCCGTCCTCGACAGGTTAGTATGATCTAGGAGCCCGAGATTGGTTAGTAGTTCGAAGTGGTTGTGGAGCCAGGTCGACGACTTGGTCACGAGCCGCCTTGGGCCGTTGTCCCCCCAAGTAATCCGGAAGCGGGGTACGATGGGCAGATCGATGAAGAAGAACTTGGACTTCCAATTGATCCCATGAGATGTGGACGGGATCGATACAATTTGCCGGTTCGGCTTCGACTGAAGGTTGAAGTACCCTACCCCGGACTTGGTGGCGCTGTTAAGTGTGAAGAACTCCCCGAAGTCGCAGATCTCCGGCTCGAACCCGAGGCACTTCATCGTGATGATCATGCAGTGCATTAGCGAGAAAGAGTTGGGAGTCAGCTGGGAAGGGCACAAGTTGTATCGAACTAAGAAGTCCATGATGACCTGAGGAAGGGGGAGCCTAAATCCATATTTGACGGAGGCGTAATATATGCCAACCGACCTCAATCCCCTCGGTCTCTCAACAGTCTCCTCCTCTTCCGGCATTCGAACCGTGTATTGGGGACCTAACCCCAATAGCCCCATGACCTCCGCAAGTTCTTGAGAAGTTATCTTGGAAAATCTCTCCGAAACATGCGAGAGTGTCCGGTACACGTGCGGAGGTCGACCAGGAGGGTTCCCGATGCGTATCCCGGGTTCTTCACCCCCGATCCGCCTCCCTCCGACCTGAATTTCAGCCTCAACGTCCTCCTCGGGCTCGTCTAAAAGCCCTAGGGGCCATCTCGCCCTCGAGGTCGAGGCGGCCCCCCCTCTGTTTGCCATCGTCGCTCCACCCAGCTCTTCTAGTTGATCCAACCCAGACACGAACTCGAAACCCTCGTTTGGTAAAAGGGGAACTTGGGGGTCGTCTTACCGTTCCGGTGAAGGTGAGAAGGCGACCATGCCTTGAGCCATAAAATTAAGAAAATAGATGAATTTACCTCTGATATACGGAGTTCGAAGACAGTGGTTCGTTGACGAGCTGATGAAGATCGGAGCAGTTCGAAATCTCTAAGTGAAATAGTAGTGGTATGAGGATTGAGGGTGACCCCCTATATATAGGAGTTGAAAAGTAACGCCTCGAAATACGGAACGACGCCATAATTACCTTGCACACGCCTATCCTATGGAAGGTCACACCGCATTAAATGCGGTGTCAGATCGATCTCACCCAAAAGTCACGCCTAATAATTACGGCGGCGGTCCGATCCCAACGGCCACAACGGTTCCCCCACCCATTACCAGATCGATAAAATTACCACCGTGAAAATTCACACTGGTAATTTGGGGGGACCTCTGACATGGCATAATAGAGCGTGGCCACGTGGCACTCGCCAGAGGAGCCACGTGGACTGTCCTGGAAACCTGGACAAGCTAGACACGGTCCCACTCAAATCATCAGATCTACACGGATCGGGTCGGCTCACCCGTCGCCTAATCATTCGGTTATCCGATCGATCTACACTTCCGATCATCAGATCGTCAAATCCGCTCTTCCGCAAGAGCCCCAAGCAGGATTAAGGATCCCGGAAGGCGCATTGATCTCCAGATCGATGTTATACGTCACCGGACACCCGAATACTGTAAAGCACTCCTGTCGGGACACGCGTATCTCTCTCATTCCCTGGAACAGGCGTACTACGGATCATTAATGACCGTCAGTCCCTGCTTTTACCCAAAGGGGAAAGAAGGTACAAACGACCCGCCTCAAGCCGGTTCCATCGTCCGACACCCAGATCGACGACTGGCAACGCCATTAATGCACACCTACAGTACACACATTACTGTGTTATTTGGCCATGGCTATAAATACTCGCCCTTGGAACAGTTGTTGGTAAGCCTTTAATACGCATTCAATTGCATTTATTCTCTTTCTAAAGAGCCTTCTTACTGACTTGAGCGTCGGAGTGCCAAACTTGGGTAAAACCCCAAGTCCCCCAAGTTGGCTTCGAGCTCACGTTTATCGGTGTTTTCAGGTCGATAAAGAACCCGCTAAAACAAATTCTTGACTGTTTGACCCAAATCTGACCTTTAGATCGTCCACCTCAGATCGACCGAATTTGAGCCAGATCAAAAATGATTCATTAAAAATGTTATCATATTTATTTAATCAAATTAGATATTTTTAATATCCTAATTTATTCAATAAACATAATAACTAAACTTATTTAAATAAAGTTAAATGATAAACATGCAACGCACGTTCATTTCACTAGTAGTAATAAAAAGAAAAATACAAAAAAAAGTATAAATTTTATATAATTATAAATTTTCAACCGAATTTCCAACGGCACTTCGTTGGAAATTTATTGCTGCATAACAAATAAATTCGAAAGGAAAATCAATGAAATATTCCGACAGAACACTGATGGAAGTAACCGTTAGTGTAGAAAGAAAAGAACTCAATCAATCCTGTTGGAAATCTCCATCGGAAAACCAGCGGCCATTGTTCCGTTGGAATCCTGTTGCAAACCATGATCCGTTGAAAATTCGTTGGAATTCTGTTGGTAACCTTGAAAATTAAAATCAATTTTCTTCCGCTCAAAAAAATTACCAACGAAACAATTCTATTGGTACATACGAGAATTTAAACCAATTATTTGTCATTTGAATTCCGTTGTATTTCTGTAGGAAGTATATTTCCACCAGGAAACATGGTTCACCGTCGCGGTAGCGGGGAACGGAACGGAAGTCACCGTTCCAGTTCCGTTGCAATGACGCGGAACGGTCGCGGTCAAAAGTTAAAAAAACTTAAAAAATTTTATCAAAATATTTAAACTAGTAATTTATCATGCAATGTTTATGTTAGGTAATATTTCATATATATTTATTTTTTATGTCAATACAATTGAGTTCTAATATTTTTATAATGAGCAACAGTAATAAATATAATTTATTAATCTAATTCTCAATTAAATACATACAATAATATTAAAATATCATTCTACAACATAATAATTGATAAAATAAATTACTCATCCATAAATATTCTGATTTAGTTTAAATAAACTTAAATAAGAATTTAAAATATTGAAATATAAGATATAAAATACAAATTCATAATAATAATATTCATGTGCTCTATAATTTAGTTTAATTTGATTTAATTGGATTTTATTATTATATAAAAGTGATGGGCTCATTTGTTAGCCCAAAGTCTTTGAATGTATTCGAGAGGTTTTGTACTCTCGAATGAGAGCCGCCACTTGTATTAAACCCTAAAATCACCGGAGTTAGCAGCGACCGGAACCGCTAGAGTGCTACGATTCACCGCGTCGTCGTTCGCCGGGAGCTTTCCTCTGTCCCTTGTGTTCTCGCTTCTTTTTTTGTTTTCTCTCTCTCGTTTCTGTTTTCTTACGTCTCTCCTTTTTCTGCTAGGTTTCCCGTCAGGCTGGTTGCCGGAGGCGGTGGGGAGCCCGTGTTATCACTGATTATGCCGTCTTCTAGTCATGGAGGTGACAAAGGCAAGGATATATCGGAAGTGGAGATAGCTAGGTTAACGAAGGCTCTCTCTCTAACCGTTAAGGAATCTGATAGCCTGGAATTACCGAATTCAGTCTGCAGTTCTCCATCAGTTAATCACGCTCTAACTTTGGTGGGGAGAGTTTTCTCTCAGAGGGCAATTCGGTTTGAAACTTTCAGATTGACTATGATTCGGGCTATGAACGCGGTTAAAGGTATGGATATCAGCAAATTGGGAAACGATCGCTTCCTCTTTTCCTTTAACCATAAGTTAGATCTTCAACGGGTTATGGAGACCTCTCCTTGGAATTTTGACAAATACCCGGTTATTCTCCGTAAACTTTCAGAAGGGGAGGACCCAAATTCTGTTGATTTGGATTTTTGTGATTATATTGTGCACATTAGTGGCCTTCCACTTGGGTTTCGAAATCAGGCAGCTGTGGAGATGATTACTAGCAGAATTGGTTTATTTCAGTCAGTTGTGGGAGATACGGCATCAGATACATCAGAACTGTTTCTTAGAGCTAGAGTGGGGATCCCCATGTCTGAACCTTTAGTACGCTGTATCAAGGTCAAACTCCCATCTGGGAAAGAGGCTACTATCTCCTTTGCCTATGAAAGATTAACTAATTACTGTTATCTTTGTGGTTTCTGCGATCACGTGGATAGATACTGCCTCTTAAGGTATGAAGATGAGTTTGTCGATCCAGCCCCTAACTACCCGTATGGCCCTTGGCTTAGAGCTACTGCCACTAAGAAAGCCCAGGATGTTCTTCATCATCACATAATCTCTGCCCCCAACGATCAGGTTATGCCTCCTCTTAATTCTCCTTCCCACACTATAGCCCCTGCTCATACAACTCCTCACAACCCTAGCTCTTCGCAGACCCCCTCTAGCCATTATTCCCCACTTGGACCCAAGCCACCTATGTCCCAAACTCGCTTTAATGATACCTCTGTCGCCCAGCATAACACTTCCCTCACTCTCATCAGCCCTCCTCCAGCTCTAGTAATCAATCAGACATCCACTTCGCCACATTATACCTACGACCAGCTCAATTTGAAACTACACCATCCGCGCCCTTCCCCTGAAACTCATAGCCCAGAACGCCAAAGAACCAAATTCTCCGTGGACAACGATATTCTCACATCTCCTTTAATTAGTAACTCTTCCCCAAACCCTAGCTTCCTTCAATACCAAACTACACCTATCACCTCTCAATCGATCGAATCCCAACTCATAAACGTTCCACTCACCCCACTCTATCCGTAAATTCCGTAGCAGAAATCAGTCCTAGAATACTAAAAAAGCCCACGTAGGAAATCTTCTCAACTCTCCCGATACCTCTCTTTCCCCCCTTCCCTTGAATCGAGCTCTTAAGGACATCACTAATTCAACGGCGGTGGTTGTTAAGCAACCCCGCCGATCACAATGAGTTGTTTAAGCTGGAACTGTCAGGACACGGGGGGTCCCTGGCGAGTTCACAACCTGCGGGCTCTCATTAGAACCCATAACCCCTCGATTATTTTCCTCTCTGAAACAAAGTGTAAGCAGCGGAGGATTGAAACGTTGAAGTTACAGTTGGATATGCATGGAGTTAGTGTTGATTCGATAGGTAAAAGTGGTGGACTCGCCTTACTCTGGCGTAAGGATGTCGGGATTACTCTCCAGAGTTTCTTCCAAAATCACATTGATGTCTTAGTAGCAGATGATGTTAGAGACGATGCTTGGAGGTTTATCGGTTTTTATGGTTTTCCTGAACGACAAAACAGAGCTCGGTCCTGGTCACTTCTCCGCTCTTTGCACCGTCAATCCTCGGTGGCCTGGCTTGTAAGCGGAGATTTTAACGAGATTTTACATAATGGTGAGAAAACAGGTGGGAACGATCGTCCTCTCCCCCAGATGATGGATTTTGCTAATGCGCTGTTGGATACTAAACTGTCAGATCTTGGTTTCTCGGGATTCCCTTTTACTTGGTTGAAAAATAGTTGCGATCCTGACACTCTTCGAGCTAGGCTAGACCGTTCAGTAGCATCGGATGAGTGGCGTACTCTCTTTCCGGATGCCCGGGTTTCTCATCTTAAGGCTTCCTGCTCGGACCACTCTCCGATTATCACTTTCTTGTCGGGTGTTCGCCATGGTAAAAGGAATAGAATTAGGCCGTTCCGTTTCGAGGCCTGTTGGGTAAAATCTGAAGATTGTCGTCGTATCATTTCGGAATCTTGGGAGAGTTCTCTTACTTGCTCAGCGGCTGACTCAGTTTTAGTGGGTTCAGGAAAATGCAAAATTGGTCTTCTTAATTGGCGTAGAGAGATACGACGGGATAAAGAGTGGGATCTTGAAACCTTGGAAGAACGTCTAAAATCTCTTAAAGAGGGGCTGATCACTCTTGATTCTAAGCAAGAGATGGATAGATTACGACAGAAAATTGATACAATTCTTATCCAAGAAGAGATTGCTTGGAAACAAAGAGCAAAATCTCAATGGCTCCGGGAAGGCGATAGGAACACAAAATTTTTCCACTCAAAAGCCAAACAGAGAGAGAAGAACAATCGTATTGAATCACTTCGGGACGAGAATGGGATTAGATGGGAATCTGAGGAAGGAATTCAGTCTATTATTGTGAAATATTTTGGTGATATATTCTCTTCTAAATGTTGTTCTAATGAAGATATTGATGAGGGGATCAGCGCAGTGCCACGGAAAATCAGTGATAACACGGGAAAACAGCTCCTCATCCCTTTTTCGCCTGACGAGGTAACTCGTGCTCTTAAGAGCATGTATCCCCTTAAGCCCCCAGGCCCGGATGGCCTTCCCCCGTACTTTTTTCAACATTATTGGGATATTGTGGGTCGGGATATGGTCTCTTGTGTCCTTGATTTCTTGAATTATGGGAAATTTGATAAGAAGCTAAATTTTACCCATATTGTTCTTATTCCTAAATGTAAAAACCAATAAATGATTACTCACTTTAGATCGATTAGTCTTTGCAATGTTGTGTACAAAATTGCTTCCAAAACCCTTGCCAATCGCATTAAGCCTCTGCTTGACAGTATTATTTCCCCAAGTCAATCGGTGTTTATTTCTAATCGCCTTATTTGTGATAATGTCATGGTTGCGTTTGAGCTTAATCATTTCTTGAAGCGTAAGAACACAGGAAAGGAAGGTTATTTTAACCTGAAGCTCGATTTGAGCAAAGCTTACGACCGCGTTGAATGGCGGTTCCTCGAACGGTTGTTGGTCAGGTTAGGTTTTCCCCCCGTTTTTGTTTCCCGCATCATGATGTACATCTCTTCTGTCTCTTATTCGTTCCTGCTTGATGGCTGTCAATTCGGAAACCTAGTCCCGGAGAGAGGCATCCGTCAGGGTGATCCTCTCTCCCCTTATCTTTTCCTTTTCTGTACAGAGGTTCTCTCCATTCTTTTGCAGGAGGAGGAAAGAAAGGGAAGGTTGGTGGGCATTAGTGTTTGTCGTACCGCCCCAAGAGTGTCGCATTTGTTATTTGCTGATGACACTATGATTTGTGGTAGAGCGGACCGAGAGGCTCTTCTTTGCATTAAGGAGGTGTTGACTCGCTACGAGTATCTGTCGGGCCAAACTGTGAATGGCAACAAGTGTTCTATTGTCTTTAGCAAGAACATTAAGGCGGAGTTGCAACAGGAACTTGCTGGTTTGATCGGGGTTCGTCGTGTTGAGAAGTTGGACCTCTATCTTGGCTTACCTTCTGTGGTAGGGAAGTCCCGTAAAGAGGTTTTCTCTGGTATTCTTGATAAGATTAGGCGCCGTATTCAGGGTTATTCCGAAAAATTCCTCTCCAAGGCTGGTAAGGAGATTCTTATTAAGGCAGTTCTTCAAGCTATCCCGTCCTACTCCATGAATTGTTTCTTATTATTGCCGGATAACTTGATTCATGATATTGATTCTGCCATTGCGAACTTTTGGTGGAATAACCGGGATTCTAGGAAAATTCATTGGTTGGAGTGGTCGACGTTATGCAGCCGAAAAGGTTTAGGAGGTTTGGGTTTTCGTATTTTTAAGTTGTTTAACTTGGCAATGTTGGCCAAACAGGTGTGGAGAATCATACGATCGCCGGATAGTTTACTAAGCCGTATTCTTAAAGCGAGGTACTTCCCGGATGGGGATATATGCAATGCACCGCTGGGTCATTCTCCGTCATATATTTGGAGAAGCCTCTACGAGGCTCGTTATTTGGTGGCTTCAGGATCCCGTTGGCGGGTTGGAAATGGCAAGAGTATTCACATTTGGCGTGATCGCTGGCTTCCTAGGCAGTTGGATTATAGACCGGTTTTCAGACAGGGTACGACAATCTGTCCGGAGTGGGTGGCTGATTTGCTCAAACCTGGGCTTATGGAATGGGATGAGCCTCTTGTGCGTAATGTTTTTCATGAGAGGGATGCTAAAACTATCCTTAGTATTCCTCTTGGTTCGGTTCCTCGGGATGACACGATTATATGGCACTTGAATAAGAATGGTAATTTTACGGTGAAAAGTGCATACCATCTTGCAGTTAGTCTTGCGAACCATGACCGCGCTTCTCCTTCGAATTTGAATCATGACGTGTGGCGGCAGATTTGGAGGTTGAAAGTTCCCCCGAAAATTAGAAATTTCTTATGGCGATGCTGTCATGGTATTCTCCCGACGGGGGCCTTCCTCACCTTCAGACACTGTTATGCAGAAGCATCTTGCCCTCATTGTGATATGCCTTTGGAAGATGTTTCACACGCTCTTTTTGGCTGCACTTACGCCCGACAGGTGTGGGCTCTGTCCCATCTCCCTTGGCACTTGATTCAGTGGATAGCTGTGGACTTCCGTAATGGGCTGTGGCATGCACTTAGAGAATTGGACCCTGGAGATGGTTGTAAGCTAGCTTCGATCCTTTGGGCTATTTGGCATTGTAGGAACTTAAAGCGGGTAGAAGGTATGGTTAAGCAACCTTTGGAGGTGGTGAAACTAGCTACGTATAATATGCTGCCTTACCCTTCAATTGATGATGAGCTTGCAGCACCTCAGTTGCCTTCGATGATGGAGAAGTGGAAACGCCCATCACAAGGTTGGATAAAGATTAATTTTGACGGTGCAGTTTTTAAGGAGACTCAGTCCATCGGTATTGGAGTGGTTGCTCGCGATCCAATGGGGAACTGCGTAGGTTGGGAAACGGATGTTAAGAGGTTCTCGGTGGATCCCTTGGAGGCAGAAGCAAGGGCTGCCCGTTCAGCGGCAATTCTGGGCCGTGACTTTGGGTGGAGAAAAGTTGTTATTGAAGGCGACTCTCTCAATTTGATTAACAACTTACTCAAAGAAGAGGAAGACCTTTCGAACGTTGGGAATATTATCTCGGACATCAAGCTCATTTGCAAGTGTTTTTCCGATGTTCGTTTTTCCTTTATTAGGCATGGCGCCAATTTAGTGGCCCATAAACTTACTCGTAATGCGGCCTCGGCCTGCGTTGGTTCGTCGGATGTTCCGACTTTTGTTTTGGACTCTGTTTTGGCGGATGCTAGCTAATTAGCCTCTGTTGGCTGTTCGTCAAAAAAAAAAAAGAATTACAAATTAAAAAGAATCAACAAAGAAAAATATAGCCCATTGATTAGTTTCATATATATTAGCCCATTTTATTTTTGATCCACATATATATTAGCCCATTAGTTCTATTAATTTAATAAAAAACCTAGTGTATCCTTCGTCTTCAACCGGTCTGCACATTGCAACGTCAGGAAGCGGCCGTTCCAGGGCATGAAATCGCCGTTCCTCCGATATAACGCCGAGGAACGCCGTTAAACGGCATGAAAGCGACGTTCCAGGTCAGCTTCCGTTCCACTCCGGAACAGCGGAACGGCAGCCTCCGTTCCGGTTCCGTTCCAACCGTTATAAAGCTGTTCCGGCGAACCAAGCCAGGAAACCAACAAAATTTGTCGATTGGTACCAAATTCCGACAATGGTTTTCCCAACGGACTCTTATCCTTTGATTTTCTGTTGGAAATATATTTTTCTACGAAAAAACCAACTAAATTTTTTTCAATTGGTTTTTTCTATCGGTTTTTGACAGATCTTTTGTTTTATCCTAATATTTAGTTTGAAGGAGGAGATTTTGGCGCGTGCAAAATAGTCATAGTTTTTTATGCTTAATTTATAAAATATAAAAAAATTTATTGCAATTTTTGAAATACAGAATTTTTTATATTAATTTGCTCTAACACCAGGGTGATAGATCTATATACTCAATTAAAAAAGTGCAGAAAGTGGAGTAAGCAAGTCAACTTTCCACCATGTCTAGATTTGGGTGCCGATGATTTTGAGATTGGATTATAGATGTTGGAACTGTAACTTTTGGCTTTGATAATTTGTGTAAGAGTATTAGAATACTCTGATGAACCCATGATGAGCCATACTCAGACTGTAATGAACCGAACTCAGACCTAATTTTTGCAGGTTCGTTATCGAATTTGGGTTCAAGAAAATTGAGTCGAGATTGAAGTCGAATGCGAATTTTAAAAAAGGCAAAGATTTGATTCAACTCGCCTCATTTACGTCCGTAATCGGAATTGAGACGGAGTGGGTTGAACAATTGGATCAAGACTTGGACAATTGATAAAATTAAAACATTAATTTGATGAAACATAATGAGGTGACGTTGTAGATGTTATCCAGACATTGGTTATTTATCGACTGTCGAGTAAGATCTGCTATACAATTTGAATGTAATTGAAATTATAAGCATATTTGAACACTTTGGAATACCATTAAATAAGACAATATATATGATTAATTGCACAATCGTTTATCAGGTATTTTTTTAGTTCATATTTTCTAATTTTTATTTTGATTCTCTTTTATTAATACTTATTTATTTTTTATAACAAACATAATAATTATATTAAAATTTATTATAGAATATATATTAAGACAATAATTTAATTTAATATATTTAATAATACACGCACATTAAAAAATCATTACATACCACCAAACCCTCTAGCAGTTAATTTGCAATAAATGATGAACAACTTCTGTGAGTTTTGATTCATATTTTGTTGCCTAATCAATATAGATGTGCTAATTGAATGTTCCAAACCTAAACTTCAGCCAGTAAGAATCCCCTACAATAGCTTAGCGGCTAAAAATAATAAAAAATACATGTGTTAAATTAAAAATTAATGACAATAAAAGAATTATTTTATACTTTTATTATTCATAAATTATTTGCTACATAATTTTCAAACTTAAAAAAGGGTGAAATGATAAAGATAAGTGAACAAAAAGAGAGATTAATAGGAAAAGTGCGGAGAAACAACATGGAGAAGAAGGAAAAACCAATGTACGTACAATTATGATTGTCACGCTCTATTAAATAATTAATTAATAATACTTGTGTGTACCAAATATAAAATACACATACAATGTAATTATATGATTATATTGCAATAATGAATTATATAAGTATTTATTATAATTTCTTTGTTATGTATCAATGAATTTTTAATTTTTTTCTGAAATTATTCTAAATAAAACTTATATACCGAGTTAATATTAAAACTATTGATGAGTAGATAAAAGAGTGTTCAAACAAAAAAAAGTAGATAAAAGAGAAGTCAGGGAGAAAGAGAAGGCAAAATTTAAAAAATTAAACTAGAAAATTGATTCATTAAATTAGAATATATATATTTTTTATTTTTATTTTTATTTTTTAAATCTATCAATGCGACTGTGAAATCATTACCGAGACCCCACCTTATATATATAAAAATCAACCTGAGCCAAAGAATTCGTACAAAGCGAAATTATCCAACAGTCGTCTAAAAAACACATACAGAATTAAAAAACCAGCAAAATAATTATGAGAACAATGCAAACTTTGCGCTTATTATATATTACCACTACATTAGAATATACCTGAAAGTAGTTACTTTTTTGAGTTTTTTACCTGAAAGTAGTTACTTCCACTACAACAAATTATCAAATTCACAATGATTTTTTTAGCAATAATTTTATTTTTGTTGTAAATAATTATGTTTTGGCAACGAAAAATATTTTGTTGTTAATAGAATTGACAATAAAATAGTATATTTTTGGCAACGAAATAATTTGTTGGTAAAAATAAAATTTCTTGTAGTGTCCATCAGTCGGTGCTTTCTAAAGAAGTATAGGATGTAATTAATAATAGACCAATTTATATATAAAAAAATAATAACCAATAATATTACGTCGACTAATAAATGTCCAAGTCTAGAGCAAATGAAGTCCCCTTTTCATTTGGCTATAAATTGCATGTCCACGGACAAGAGATACATCATAACACAGCATATACAACAAGTTCCAAATCTTCTTCTTCATTTCTCAAAAATTTAAATAGAAATGGCGTCAATCTCTTGTCACTGGAGTTCATGTACCCTGAAAAATGGCCAAGAATCGAATAAACAGAAAACCCAGTTTCTCAAAGTTGATGGGAAAAAGAGATTCTCTCCAGCAAAGGTGGAAGATGGTAATATGCTGTCACTCAGTACTTGTGCTGCTACAGTTGAGAATTTGCTCAGTTTTGATCAGCAGAACCCAGAAATAATCCCGACAAACAAGCTTCTAGCGGACCAGTATCAACAGGGGATTTTGGTCGACGAGGGAGCTGTGTACAAGCAGAAGTTTGTGATAAGGTCTTATGAAGTTGGGCCAGATAAAACTGCGACGATTGACACCATTCTCGGTTTGCTTCAGGTTAGGAATATTTCTCTTATATAAATTTTCCTATCTTGTGCACGGTATTCATTATACTCGAATTCGCCAAAATTTACAATGTAACTTTTATTAGTTCACTAGAGGAAGAAGGCCGCAACGCCAGCCATGTGGCTTGCTAAAAGTAATTTCGGAGGAAAAGAAACCCTATCATGTATGTCGGGGTAAAAATCATCTATAATACACGAATACGAATAGGGCGACACAGACATTACATGATATCGATAGAGTAACATGAAGTTTTTTTCAAAAAATTTTACATGAGAAGTGTATGACATGAGTATCCGATACGACACGATATGAAAATAATATTTTTAAAAGTGTTCGTATATTAAAAAAAATTACATATATAACTTACTCACGTTTAAAACATCTAGACCTATGAATAGATAGATCACGAGTTAAATCATTACAGGTATTTAGGGTATCAGCGACGATCCTCTTAAAGGATAAAAACTTACTCACCTTTCTCACTTTTCCGCACCATTTTGGCCCTTCCATAAACCCTAGATATGCTTTCTCCAATATTTTTCCATTAGTTAACAAAAGGAAGTTAGTCTCTTAGGTGTCTTTTGTGTGGTATTAGGGAAATTGAAACTAAATTAAAATAAGGAATACTATTTGTAACATGTTGAATTATTGTGTTTTTTGAGTTTGTAACTAGAACTTTAAAATATGTAAATTACAAACCCTACTATTGTTTTTTAACAAATTGCAACCTGATTCAACTCATCATGTGACACGTAGATGTACAAAATTTCTTTCACGTGTCACGCGATGAGTGGAATCAGATCGTACTTTGTTACAAAATAATAGTTGAGGATTGCAAACTTAGACATTTTTTAATTTGGATTGCAAACTCCAAAAATCGCAATAGTTTAGGGTGGTCAAATATTTTATTCCCTAGAATAAATTGCGACCCGAAAGAGGTGCTGGAGCTTATTCTTAATTTGATCAAACCCTTAACTCCATTTTTGTCAAAACAAAATATATATAGCATTAGAAATTTTAATCTGAATCTGGTTTGGTTAAACTTGTATAATGAGGTGATAAGTATTTTATATTACCTGTAATTGATTGAAATTTTAAAGAGAGTGTTCAATCAAATAACAAGTATAATATATTTATTATTTGATTAATCGAGATATGATTAATTTTTAGTTTGGGTTAGAAGTTTACGAGGAATTGTTGTTTGAATTCTCACACTAGCTAATTTGCAGGAATCAGCAGCAAGTCACATGTGGATGACGGGGACTGTCAGCGGATTTGGACGCACACAAGCGATGATGCGAAACAATACCATTTGGGTTATCTCAAAAATGCGAGCTCAAATGGAACATTTTCCAGTCTGGTTGGTATACATAAATGAAAATTCACAATGTCCTATTGCCTCTTATATGGTTTAATTTGATGATCACAACAAAACATTAATGATATGTAAATGTAATTATCTTACAGGGGTGATGTGATTGAAATAGAGACATGGTTTGGACAATCACGGCAAAGTGTGATGTGGAGAGAGTGGGTGGTCCGGAGCCAAGCCACGGGCCTTGTGCTAGCACGGGCAAATAGGTACGTACTTATCAGATAATATATATGCAGGTAATTTTAGCCCGGATTTATCTTGATCAAAGATTGTAATAAAAAGGCGATATGTGTTACTATTGTCGTGTGAATGGTGGAACTTTTAAGAAGAGTAACCAATTAATTTAAAAGTAAATTACTAAAATCTCCCCCATTTTTTGGACTTTTTCGCACTTTGTTCCCTGACTTTTAGATTGACGTGAGTTCTCTCCCAACTTTTATAAAATATAGCACTTCACCCATTTTTGAACAGTTACATATATTCTTTATCTATTCTTCTTTATTTGTATTTCTCATTATTCTTTTGAACAATAATTTATGAATCTTGGGAGGATTATGACCTTTTAACATTTTCCATGAGGGACTATATTGAATATGAATTACGAACTACATATATGATAAAAATGAAATTGAAAGAACTGCTTTATTATTCGGGTAAATCTCAGCATACGTTTATTTGATTTTTCCTAATAGATATCAATAATGTAATGATATCAGACGCTATTTTTTCTAAAATACTTGAATTTATGTAATGGATTCCAGTTAAGCCCTAAGAGGAGATGGATCAATAGTTAAGTCTCAAAACTCATAAATGCAATTTTATTTAAGAAGGGTGTTTTTTTAACTAGGACAAGCATTGAGTTGGGTGCGCATATAGTTAATTTTTATTGTGGAAAAATAAATAGAAAAATATCACACATAATCTATATTTTTATAAATATATTATAAAAGACGAAATTAAATATTACACATTAATTTCTCAATTGGTTAAATTAATTCAATCTTTTTTTTTTTCAAATTTACATGCCCGAGTGATTTTTGGGACATGGAATTATATTTAATTTTAAGGGATAAATATTTTTTACCATCCGAACTATACCCATTTTTATATTTTGTCATCTGAACTTATTTTCGTTGCAAACCGCCATCCCATCTTCACGATTTTTATAAAACCACCATCCCATTTATACAAATTTTACAAACCGCCATCTCATCTATACGATTTTTACAAAACCGCCATCCCCATTCAATTTTAAGTGGTTTTCAATGTTTGAATATCTCACCCATGATGTGCATGTGTTTTTAATAAGAATAAATTAGTCTTTCCATTATCTTAGTTATTGTCTAACAAATTAGGGTTCTATAATTGAGAAATTAGGGCTGAAAATCTCTAAAATTTTATTCTCTCAATACGGTCAAACGCAATAATCCTTAAGATTTTTGAAATTATTTGATTCATCCCATTTTATATAATAAAACTATTTGATACATCCGAATCTTTTTGAAACGATTTGATCTGTTATTCTATTCTTTTCATTCTTTTATCATTCCTCTTCCTTTTTTTCCCTCGAAGTATTAATACATAAGAAATGCTTTTATTTATTTTCTATATTTATTAATTTATTATATCCATCATTGATTAGGGAGAATTAGATCATGACGTGAAAGGTTATGGACCACAATATGCAAAAGTAAGATACAAAATTTTCAAACTAGAATGTATGCAATATAAAATAATTTCTTTCTTAAAACTTTAACGTATGTAATCAGCTAATTACATATATATTTTTTAACACATTATCTCATAATCAAGTGATCAGAAGATTGAAGA
The DNA here is from genome assembly GCA_037501455.1 of Lantana camara. Lineage (NCBI taxonomy): Eukaryota > Viridiplantae > Streptophyta > Magnoliopsida > Lamiales > Verbenaceae > Lantana > Lantana camara. Next base: position 40,853,838 of record CM074857.1, on the reverse strand, counting down.
AAAATGAAAAAATAAGAGTTGTGACTGCCTTCTATTATACTAAAACTTTAAAGAATGACCGAAATAATGAAAAAAATAATTTACTTTTATTAAAAATATTTGCACATTGCGTGTGGAGTGTTTAAACACCGAAAAATCACTAAAAATCCGTAAAACCACTCAAAATTGGATGGAAATGGCGGTTTGTAAATATCACACAGATGAGATGGTGGTTTGCAACGAAAATAAATTCGGATGACAAAATGTAAAAATGAGCATAGTTTGAATGGCAAAAAATATTTATCCCTAATATTTTTTTTTAAACATCAAAGAATGAAGTAGCACACTCGGTCAAGTTTTCTTCTTCTATCCAAATATGTAGAGTTCTACACCTAGTTGTCCCAAATATTTGATTTTTGCAAACTAAAAAATAAAAACAATCGGGCCATCCGGTCTGCTAATCGGTCCGATCCGGTTTAAATACCGGTTTTAGCCCAGTTTTTAATGGGCCACACTGATCCGTGAGACAATTGGTTTTAGGGGGTCAATCGGATCGAAATAACGGCCAGTCACTTGTTGAACCGGTTCGGTCCGGGTCAGTGTTTTCAAAACCGGATCGGACCGGTCGATCGGACCTATTCAACCGGTGACCGGAGGCCTGTCCGGTCCGGTAGGGCATCCAAAACCGGCGAGGTTCGGATCGGTGTGGAACCGGAAAAACCGATCGGTTAACCGCTGGTTTCGGCATTGAAAACCGGACCGGACCGCCGGTTTTCGAATTAAAGCCTTCCTTTTTTTTTTTTACTTTTCTTTCTTCCCTTACCTTTTTCTGTTCTTCCATTTCTGGCAGCACCCTTTTCTGTTCTTCCATTTCAAGCTACATAGGATAACTTTTCTCTTCCAGCGGGTATTTAGAGGTAGAGATTGAGAGAGACCATGATTATTTGATGATGTTTACAATTAAAATATGAAATAAATTTTTGTACTAGAAATTAGAACTAATTGTTTCTAAAAAAATAGAACTAATTATCATAAAAAGATGATAGAAGGAAGAAACATAAAAAAAATGTTAGAACTAATTATTGGAAGAAGCCGATAGAAGAAGAAAAGAACAGTATGCCGCCTCATGGAAGAAAAAGAAAACTCTTCGGCCGATTAGATTTCATAGGGTTTCCAAAGCTTTTTGTATATATCTTTTTTGGGCCTTGGGCATTTTGGGGGTAGGTTTTTAGATGGGTTCAAGTTATTTTTCCTTTTATTTAATTATTTATTTTGAAATATTATAAATTTTATATAAAAATAAATATTAGTATGGTCCGAAAGAATATAATTTTGTGTATTGTAATATATTTTATTAGATATTGTGAAAAAATATATATTATTTTGTATTTTAAATATTAAAAATTATAATTTTATTTTATATATTTATGATATATATCCTATATTTTAATTAATAAAATATTATATATTTATTTATTACGTCATACCGATTGGATCGGTAGTTGAATCGATCAAACCGATTAAACCGATAATCAGTAAGCCTGCCGGTTCACCCTCCGATCCGGTATTGAAAACATTGGTCTGGGTTCGAAAACATAGTCCTCAACATATTTCGTTTTAGATCGTTCGAACTTTGGAGATGAAAAGATGGGCTCTCAGCCTCTCACATTTTCCTCCAACAACTAAAATTTCCAGATCCATATTTGAAGCCTCATCCCAAATCTTTCTCAACAACTGTCAAATCAAGGTTAGGGTATCCTTATTTTTCCATATTCCTCTTTTTAATCGAAATCTTATTTTTTCTGGTAGAGAACATATCGTTTCTCAAAAGATTCAATTTGAAGAAATTCAAAGGTAATTAGAAAGCTTTCCTCAATTCAAAGTGATAATTAAAAACCCACATATTTTCATTAGAATCAAAGTCATCAATTTAGACAAAATAAATAACTACAGAAGTTGCACATAAATTGGTGTAATAGAGGCGATGCAGACCTCCTCTCGAAGATCCGCGCGCAAGTCGGAGAAGACAACCGTTTGAAGATGAAGGAGAAAACAAATTTCCAACCTTGAATCTGTGAAAGTAACTTGTGATAGTATGTGGAAGGTTAAAAAAGACGAGCAGTGCGTGAAAGGGTCGGAAAAAAAAAACAGAGAGCTCAATCTGGGTGGGTGAATACAATGGGTGAGGGTGATGAATATGACCTATGATTATGAATTTAAGTTTGGGAATTTTAGGGATTTTAAGGTAATTTTGCCATTTAATCGATTATAAAAAAAACTGAAGTAAACAACTTGAGAATTTTAAGTAAAATAAGACATTGTCAAGGCATGTGAAGTAAACAATAGTTTTTGGCGACTAATCAGTTTAAAATGGCTTATTGGGCCAAAAAGCTAACTGCAAGTAAAAGCCAAGTAAACGTGCTCTAAGATCTTGAAATTCCAAACCAAATCGGAGCTAAGCTAACTAGGCAATAATTCGATATCATAGCGTTAGCGCGATCTCATGGGTTGCGTATAACAGCAAAATTAAGCTAAGTTCATTCCCCGTTGGAGCTCTACAAGAAATGATTGATAATTCTGGGCAAGAGATGTTTAAATATATAATAATATTTTTTTTAATTATATAAAATATTAGATTATAGAATCATTTAATATGATATCATAATTCAGACCAAAGTGGTCCTTTGATCGTATCCTCACCGTCATCTATTTAAAAAGAAAAGATTCTTGTATAAAGGCGTCATATAAAAGAAGTTCACCTGTATCTGAGAGTATGTTAGACATGTTCAACTGTTCAAATATTTATAATACTCGTTTTTAACACCTTAAGCTTTCACATTAAACAGTCATTTAATGTCATCAATCGGGCATTCATCAATATAACTTGTTAAAAAACCTAACTTTTTTAATTTCTAAGTGTTCATTCAATATAGCAAAGACCAAATTTATTTAATCATATCGTTCGTGTTATCTACATTTTTACATAATTATTAGGCATAAAATATTTATTATTTCTAACCCAAATGAGCTGAATATCAATTGTTCTGAAACAGCAATTGGGTGATGATGAACCAACAAACAAGACGCATTTCAAAAGTTACTGAAGAGGCAAGAGCTGAATTGTTGCCATTTATGGCTGACAAGCAAGCCATACCAAAACAAAATCCTGACAAAATAGACAAATTGGATAGCAATGCGCGTTATGTTCGCTCAAATCTAAAGGTAAGAAAATCTTAAGACAATGAGCGCCTGCAAAAACTTCTACTTTTTGAGAATTTAAAGTTGCAGTAAAAAAAGTTTCGAGTATCTAGAGAACGAAGAAATTGGACGCTAATTGTTTCATCAAATTCGCAGCCAAAGAGAAGTGATGTTGACATGAACCAACACGTAAACAACGCAACGTACGTTAAATGGATGCTTGAAGTAAGCCCTCAACTATACCATCAGTCTTATCTGATTTAGTAAAGTGTAAGTTAAAATGAGAATGTCCGAATGATTTATTTTCAGACCATTCCTGAAGAATTCATGGAGAATTATGAACTCTCGGACATCGTACTAGAATATAGAAGGGAATGTGGGAGTTCAGATGTGGTGCAATCTCTATGTGAGCCTCATGAGAATGCGATATTAAAGCAGGAGCTATGCAGCTTCACTCACCTGCTACAAATAAAAGGGGAGACTAAAAGCCAAGAAGCTGTGAGAGCAATGACAACATGGAAGAAAAACTTGCTATTTTATATTGATAAGTTTTGAGAAATTGTAGAAGTGATCGGTAAAAAATCGTAATCGCCATAGTCGGAATGGTACTGAGAAGTAATAAATCTTGATTCGTAGAGTTGAAGAATTGGGCAAATATTAGTGATTAAAGTGAGACAAGGATATACTGTATTAGGGCTTCAACAGTCAAACTTCTTCTTATAATATATATGGTTCAGAGGATCGGAATCCTAATGGGAGGGACAAACTGTACTACTCCTCAAAGTTTGAATTTAATTAAATATATATTTGATATTAATTGTTATTAATTAACTGTCGTGTCAACAAGGGTTAGCTTAAGTGATTCGAGGGTTCTTTCTTCAAGGCAATGACCCGAATTCGAATCCCTCTAATTATTTGGAGGTGTGTGTTTAAATTAAAAAAAAAAGAAGTTTGTATAAATTCTTGGATATAAATATCATGTCCACGAATTGTATATTTTTTGGTAACATTTGAAACAAATGTAGCATTTATCTAAAACTGTGCGTACCGTAAATTTATCACTATGCAATTTAGTTTTGCAATTGTTATTATGGGAGAATATCGAGAGTTACGGAAAGATTGATTTCATTCATATGGAAGGTTTTGGATAGATTTTATTTCACATTTATTGATTGATTGTATTTTCCTTTCTCCACTCTAAAATTTTACATTGATTTGTATATATTGTTGTACTATTTTTTGTATTTATAACACATTATGCAATATAAAATACTAGTATATATCCCGTGCTATGCACGGAGTGATCAATTCAAATTGAAAATAGAATAAACACAGATTTCAAACGAATGAGATACAGAGTTTTAAAAAATCACAAATTTGTGAATGTATAAATTACAACTCAATAACTTGGGCCAACCTACAAAATATGCAATCCAATTACTCTTGGCAGCCTACAAAATATGCAAAACAAATGACTTCTTTAATATTAGCAAAATTAAATATTAATTATATTCTTAAAGTAAGACATTTTTTGTAAATTTAATACCGTGAATATAAATATATTGAGAGTGATTTATAAATATATATAATTATTATAAAATATATTAATATTTTTGTGTTCATACATAGATTATGAGATTTTACTATATTTAATATAATGTATGATATTTAAAAATAAATTTAATATAAATATCAAATTTAATTTTTATAGAATATCTTAATCTTTTATGAATATCTATAAATTTATAAGTAAATAAAATAATATATTTAACATGTACTTTTATTTATATAATATATTTATATTTGTAGTTATACCTATATCTAATACAGTTTATTAAATTTTCAACGTTATTATATATTCGTAATAATAAAAAAATTATAATATAATATAAATTTAACAAATATATGACGATTATATGAAAAATAAATAAATTTTGAAGATTGAGAATTATTAATACTATGGGATACCTAAGGAATGAATAAACTCAAATTTGTAGGAATCATGTATATTACCTCAGTAATGATTATTTCCAATTATATTTTGTACCAATCACGGATTTGAAAATGGAAATAAAAATATTCATTTAATTCCCATTCCATTCCATCATACCAATCATGCCGTTACAAATTTATAATGAAATTAGTTTTCTTTTCTGAATTCAAGAACATTTCTTTATAATTTTATTGTCTTTAGTTTGTGTAGCTTTTATAATTCTTTTAAACATTTCTTAATTTTTAATGAGTTAGATTTGTTTCTTTCTTTCTTTCTTAATCTTCTTTATTTTTGAAGATTCACCCCATAGTGATTTTAGGGCTTAATATTTTTTGTGAGCGATACTATAATATTTCAATTTATTATTTATCACCAATTTAGATTTTATTCTCAATCACACAATTTAGATTTCCATTTATATGATTTTGTTGTACCAAACTTTTTTAATCCAACAATTTTTCTTTTACATCACAAATATTTGAATTATGATTTTGTCACTTGTTCTATTTATTAATTTTTTCTCCTTTCTTTTATTTTTTCAATATTTATTTTCATAATTTTATTGCCTTTTGTGATCTACATTGCTCCATTTTTTGTGGTTGTTGATTTTTCTAGTGGCGACTAAATCGAACATCATTTTTTTCTTTCGTAATAACTATTCAGTTCTAATACTATCAATAAGAATTTTGGATTATTTTTAATACATTGCTCCACTTTTGAATATTTTTTTATTTTAATATTATCATATTTTTATGGTCGGTTTTTTCACAAGAAATACATAATATTAATTATAACTCATTGAAATCTAACAGATCTAACATAATATTAACTATAACTTATTGAAATCTTTTTTAGAAACACAATTATTAAACACAATATTGTATGTTGAATGCTTATATATAAATACAACTTAATCTTAGCCAATAAATTCAATGAAGTTTTTAACCTATAAAAATAATATTGGGCAACTAACAATTCCTAACAATACAGAAATTACTAATAATCCTCCCTAATGATTCGAATATTCTATCTTGCGATTCACAAGGGAATAAGGGTACTTATAGAGCATGCTATAAATAATTCAAAATAAAGACTAAAATACCAAAAACTCAAAAAATAATTGAATACATGAAATCCATTAATAAATATACAAAATAATATATTCATAAAATATGCAAATGGTAAAAAAAGTTTTGGATTACAATACCTTACATCATTGAAACACATACAGATGTTGGTGCCTCGAGATCATTGTTGTTTCCCAATGGAAACGTACTGGGTACAAAAACTTCATTTTCTAACTACGAAAATTCACATCCTTGACCCCCTAATTAGTACTATGTAATGTTATGATAGATACATGAAAGTGCTTTAATTTGAAATAAAAAATGAATTGTGGCAAATTAACATAAATACATACTCTGTAAGTTAGAGTCATGCTCCTTAGGTCGATTCACATGTGTCTGAGCTATATTTGTACAACCATACTCATAAATAGATGTACCGGTTATAGTTAATTGATTGTGTGGAATATCAATAATATGAGATTTTTGTACCACAATATTCTGATCAACACCTAATATACATAAAAAAAATCATTAAATCAACAAAATAAAAAGTTGAAATTAAAACAAAAATTATATATAAAAGAAGAAATAGTACGATTTGTAGTTTCCACACATCCTCTTGCATCAACTTGACCTTGATCTCTAATAATTCTATCATCATCGATAATGTGATCTATGGATATAATAGTACTAGTGTATGCCCCGTGCTATGCACGGTAATAATATAGAGTATCTTATTTGTAATATTAGCTATAAATATATAAATGTATTAGTTCACTACACGAAATTTAATAACAAAGATAAAAATATATAATTCTAGTCAATTAATTATTACACATATAAATCAATCATACAAAATAACGAAAAAATGACTAACATAAACATAATGTAGTTAATGTTTAAGTAAATTATTTAGATTGAAGAAACAGTAAATATAATAAAATCCTTAGTAAGCTATAAATTAATCAATGAAACAATTGAAATAAAAATGTAATGAAATTATAAATACCGAATATGATGATAAATATTTTGAGACAAAACATAAAGATCACATGGGTAATATGCTAATAACAATAAATACATAATTATCATTGAACAAATCAATGTATAAAATTACCTTTTCACAATCGGTACTTGAACAAATTTTCAAAAGAAAATATTTCTCTATTAAAGATATGGAGAAAAAAATTATAATTTCAAAAATATATATAAATAATACATATTTTATCATTCAACGAAAATATGTATAAAATTACCTTCTCATTGCTGGAACTTGAACAAAACCTCAAAACAGAGGAAAAAAATTAAAATTTAGTATACAAATAAATACCATGAATTGAAATAAAAATACATCGTGGATATGGAAGGAAAAAATCTTACCTTTTGGTTCATAAAAGACCTTCTTACAATTGGTTCTTGAATTTGAATTAAATCCATGGTATTAATATATAATATAACTTATAATATTAAATATGAATTTTGTACATGAAAACAATTTTAAAATAACTAAATCATATAGAAGAACATATAATCCATGTCATATATATTTTTTTGTAAATTCCACCCAAAAAAATATTTTTTATAAATAATAAATAAATTACTGCTAAAATAAAATTTTATTGCTTTAATATACTCAATTTGAATTGAATAAAAGAAAATATAGAAAGTATGAGAAACTTACTTAATAATGGAAGAAACAAAAATTAAGCAAAAATAAAGAAAGAAACAAATATTAAGCAAAAAAACATTTAGTTATACTATACAAATAAAGGAAGAAACAAAGATTAAGCAAAAATTTTTTTAAAAAAAAGATAAAACCTAATTGCAAATGGATAATTAATAACTTGAAAAACACTTAGTTATACTATAGAAGTCGTAAATAAAAAAATGTTAAAGCAAAAGAAATAAAAAAAATGCAAAAAATATATATAAGATTTAATTTGTCAAATAATATTAAAAACTTTACCATGTAGAAATGAAAAAACTCCAAAATTTTAAAACTGTTCATGAAAACTTCAAATAAAATAAAATAGATAACCCAAAATTTGGAAAGAAAAACATAAAACCTAATAAATAATTGATAAATAACGTGATGAAAAATTCTAAGTAATATGCCAGATCTTCAGCTGCCTGCAAAGATATCCTTGCACTCTTCCAATTTTGAGATAGAAACTTTAATATATAGAAATAGAAAAACAGCAAAATTCCAAACGATTCATTAAAAATTTAAAATGAAATAAAATACATAACTAAAATGTGGAAAGAAAAACATAAAACTCAATAGCAAATTGAAAATTGACGTGAAAAAAAAATTAAAAATAACGTGAAAAACACTTAGTTATATTACAAAAATCACAAATAAAAAAGATTAAAGTAAAAATTCCAAATATTAGAAACTTTAATATGTAGATCGAAATAGAAAAACTTCAAAATTCCAAACATTTCATGAAAAAGTTAGTATGAAATAAAAAAGATATAACCCAGAAATTGGAAAGAAAACATAAAATCGAATAACAAATCGAAAAATAATATGAAAAATACTCAATTATACTACAAAAATCATAAACAAAAAAGATTAGAACAAAAGAAGTTCATATTGGAAAAATTAATATGCAGAACTGAAAAAACTCCAAAATTTCAAATCATTCATAAAAAAACTTAAAATGAAATAAGATAAATAACTCAAAAAAATAATTAATGAAAATTTAATACGTAATTAGTAAGCACAAAATTGAGCACCGACAAATAACTCACTTTTCTTTAGAAGAGTTCCCTTCTTCTCTCTAATTTTCAATCATTTGATTAAAGAAAGTTGAGATATGAAGTTCATATTTCTCGCCAGCAATGGAGATTTGTATCAGAAAAATACTTGAAAGAGAAATTATAAAAATGATACAAAAACCTAATCATAACATGTAAATACATAAAAAAGTTAACTATATATTCTATTAATTTGGAAGATCACTATAATTAAGCTAGCATGCATTAAGAAATTCCATTTTATATGGATAGAAATTCAAAAAATAAAAAATTAACTATCAAAAGTTGTTACATATGCAATAATGTTAACAGATAGATTTTATGGAAATATATAATTTGAGGCAAATTAGATGGTATTAATTACTTAATATAAACTTAACATTTATTATTTATATGTCAATTAGTAATTTTAAGAGAAAAATTCATGGGTTAATATTCAAGAGACAATGATTTTTTTTTCTTCTCTGATTTGGTAAGATGTTAATAAAAATTCTATTTGGTCAAGATTTTACATATATAAAATCACCATATATAAACTCATTATCAATTTTAAATCTTAAATTTATGAAAATTGACAATAAATTAGGGATTGATTGATATCTTTTATGTATATAATCAAATAATATAAATCTAATTAAATCAACCAATGAGAAAATTTTAAATCAATTAAAAATAACAAAAAACTCACAAAATTACACATCATCAAAATGCACAATAAAAAGTCAAACGTCGTTTTCAAATATATAATAGCATAGATACGTTTACAAAATAAGTGAACATATATAACTAAATAATATGATCAATACCTAAACAATTAAATTATACCGAGTAAAATAGGAACAAAACAGAGTTCTTGTGAATTGAATTGGTCATGACCACCACCACTAGCTTGCACTTCCCCTACATTGAATAAATATAAATATTATGATGTATGACAAAAGATGTAATCACAATTCAATAAAATATATATCAAAATTCAATAAATATGTACCAACATATATGTAAAATATTAATGGGGAGCATATCATTCGAAATAATCTAACCATTATGCATTAAATCAGTTGTTGAGATGATGACCCTCATCTTGAACGTGTTCTTGAACGTGTTGATGTTCCTTGGGCTGCTCGCCTGCCTCTTGATTGTGGGCTATAGATATTAGAATCCCGTACTTCGTTGGAGAGTTATTATGGAGTCCAGACAAAAATTAATATTCTATCTGTAGTCGTGCCAAACGTTTGGCCACTAAATCATCATTTACTCCGCTATGCCGTTTTATATATAACTCTTTCTTTCTATTCAATCGTGCAAGCTTGTAACTGATTTGATTGTTGTTCATTTTATCCCTGCACAAAATAAAAATAAAATAGATAGTTGAATTTATTTGACCTAAATTAGTTATTACAAAAATATCACTTTTTATAACAATTTGCATCGCATAAGCATAAAAGAAAGCTGCTGTGTCATTTCTAATATAATTACAAATTATTTTTTTTTTTGTCAGATTATAACATTTTATAATGGTACTAAATTTGTTTGGAATTCAATTTAGTTCTCACTATTAGTTCATAATTTGATAAATTATTTTCAGTTTAAAATTAATACAATTCTAGCCTACAAACCTTAGTCATGGCATCAACCTCATAAACATAAAAAAAGCGGTTATTATAACCTTAATCAACATTTTCGCATCAACATGGCATCAACATTTTCTCATCAATATGGAATCAACAATAATATATTCTAATAATATCAATACAAAATCGGATTGCATCTTGATATTTTAAAATGAATTAATTCAAAATTGGTCAAAATATTATAAAACTAATGAATTCAAAATATAAGATTAAATCTATATAATTAAACAAAAATAACTCGTACCTTATGAAATTGATCCGAAAATCTTGAAAGTTCTTTAACCCTCGTTAATCTCGTCAAGATTTTCAAACTTCGTCAGTTCCATCAATGAATTAAATTGCTACTTGATATCCTAAAAATAATTAATTCAAAATATAAGATTCAAATAATATAATTAAACTTTGAATTAATTCGTTTATTGCATACCCATATTTTTTAAATCTCAAATATGATAATTTATGAAAATAAAAATAATCCGTACCTTAAGAGATTGAGTCAGAAATCACAAAATCTTTTGAACTTCCTCACCCTCATCAGGGATTTCAAACTTGAAAAATCTCACCAAGAACATGAATTGCAATTTAACATTCTATAAGTTTTGTTATAGTTTTTTTGTTGGATATCTTTTTAATCTAATTAATAATAGTAATAAAGATCTCTCAAACTATGGAATGGATGACGTACTGAATATACAAAAGTTCTCAACCTAAACTTTATTAACGTAAGTTTTCGTTAATTATAATAATAATATTAAATACCAACCCAATTATGGGGTGGATGTCAATTAAGTCTCCTTAATTGTCGGTGCAAACAAATATAACATTCATATATTCCTTTCTTAACATTTATATATTTTTAATAATCAAATTAATAACATTTATTTATATTTTATATATATATATATACATAATTTAAGAAATTCTTACATGGAAAGTATATTATAAATCTTGACAAAGATAATTATTTTCTTTAGTTACTATTTATTTTCATAATAAAATATTTTACAAAATAAAGATCAACCAATCACATTTTTTCTATCTAATTTAAAACTTAAAAAAAAAAAATACACATCATCAAAAATACACAAAAAAAGTCAAACATGATTCACAAATATATAATAGTATAGATTCAGAATTCTAAAATTTCATCATTTAGAAAAAAATACACATAAAAAGTATATTATGAATCTTGACAAAACAATTATTTTTCTTAATTACTATTTATTTTCTTAATAAAATAATATACAACATAAAGATAAGGCAATCATATTTTTTTATTTAATTAAAAATCTCAAAAGAAAAAGACAAATTATCATCTAGTCAAACTTGCCAAAAATAATTATTTTCCTTAGGTACTACTTATTTTCATAATAAAATAATAAACAAAATAAAGATAAGCCAATCACATTTTTTATATGTAATTAAAAACTTCAAAAAAATCACAAAATTCCACGTCATTGAAATGCACAGTTGAAAAGTCAAACATCGTTATCAAATATATAATAGTATAGATTTTTCCCATCTTTTATATGGTATCAGAGCAAGTTCAAAAATTTATGCTTTTTCTAGACATGACCATGAGCGATTTTAAAGGTGATGAAGGACATCTCTCCCACCTACACTAATCAGATTCGTGCAAATTACGATAAAATCAAGATGATAAGACTCCTGGAACTAGCTTGTCGTACCATCCTTGCTTCTATTGTAATTGGAACCAATCGACCACCAAAGAAGAGTCAAACTAATGGTACCAGACAATCTGCTGTTGCCGCTAGAGTCTACTCATCAGTTCCAATCTGCAACCTCTCAAGCATTAATGGTGGATGGATTGTTGATACCAGAACAACGAATCACATGACATATGATTTTGATTCATTAATTATCGAATGTTAAAAGTTCCACCAGTGCAGATCCTCAACAATGCGACTGAAGAAGTTCGTGATTTGGAAAAGATAGAACTTGGAGAAGAACTTACGCCGGAACGAGTCATTAGAGTTCCCAATTTTAATTTTAATTTATTGTCTATTAGTAAATTGATAAAAGATTTGAATTGTTATGTGATGTTCACGTCCGATCGTCTCGTGATTTAGGATTTAATCTCGGGAAGGCTGATCGGATAAGACAAAGAGCGGAACAACCTATATCATTTGTAGCAAATGAGAGGGGCAAAGGCTTTGGCTTTTGGTACTTTGTGTAATGCAAATTTGTGACATCTCCGATTGGGCCATCTATTGGTAAACCGTATTCACTTGATACCAAATATACATGTCTTCTCTAATTGTAAGAAAACTTTAATTCATAATACGTGTTGTCGTGTAAAACAAACTTGATCACCTTTTCCTAATAGCATGAGTAAAACAATGCATGCATTTGATTTGATCCATTGTGACATTTGAGGACCTTATAACATACCGATAGTCACTATTTTTTTATAATAGTAGATGATTTCAGTCATGCAACTTAGCTATATCTCATGAAATATAAATCTGAACCAAAACTCATCTACTATCATTTTTCAATTAGACTTACACACAGTTTAATTTGAGGGTGAAAGTTTTAAGAATCGATAATGACTTGGAATTCACTCATGCTGATTTGAGAAAATATTGTGCTGAAAATGGGATGAAACATCAAACCAGTTGTGTGTACATGTGACACCTCGAATTCTCGACTGTACAGGTACGCGCGCCACGCGTGAGAGTTTTGAGAATTTGGCTTAATTAATTCCTTTTATTGATTTAATTGTGTGATTTAAACCTTTCTCTTATCATTTGTTTTCGTGGTTTATGTTATTTAATTTTCCGAGCATGCCTAAGTGTTTAATTATTTTGTAATTGTAAGAATTTTTCTTAATTGCCTTTAATTGCCCTCTTGGAAATGTTTGATACTTGATTGATAATTTGATGAGAATTGATTTGTCATATATATATATATAACATTTCATACTTAATTGCGTTCTTTTAAATTATATAAGGACCAAAGTGCAAATTTTTCCTTTTCTCCGCACTTGATCGATATATGTATATACACATATCTATATATACATTTTCTTCATTCCATATTCATCTTCCAAGAACCAAGAACAAGGGCAAGACATTTCTTCATTCTCTTCTTCATCTCTTTCATTCTAATTCACAAGACAACAAGAGATTTGAGCTTTCTTCCATCTTTTCTTCAAAGGCTTAAGCTCCAAGACCCATCTTCATCCTTTCTCTTCATTCCATCCATCATCAAGGTAAGAGCATGTGTATTTATGTTTTGAAACTTGAGGTAAATCTAGGGCTTTTTGGTTTATGATTGTCCTAAATATGTATGGTGCATGAGAGTTGATTTAGGGAATGTTTTGGTGCATTTATACCTTGGCTTGGATGAGTTAAAGCATGAGTGAACATATTTCATATTTAAGGGTTTTGCTTTGAACTTTGTTGGATTCATACATGTTTCCTTGAATGTTTCTTTGAATTAAATGATGCCTAGATGAGATATAATGATAGTATGCATGTTGTTTGGTGTTTTGGGTGCTTGTGGTTGAGTTTTGGGGTGATTGGGGGTTTGGTTTTCTTCTCCCGCGAGCTTCCCCTGTTTTTTCCACGTTTTTGCTGTTCTGGAGCTCTACCCGGCCGGGTAGTTTTTGCCCACAAAAGTACCCGGGCGGGTAGTGTGTTACAGAAGGTTTTCCGGGCTTGTTCTCCCCGGCCGGGTAAATTTCTGACTTGTTTTTACCCGACCGGTTACTCCTTCGTCCGAACTCCGATTGACCTGATTTTTGAACCATTGGAAACCTCTTGAAGTCTAGAACAACCTCCAATTGGAATCATCTTAATATATTTTTTCATTTGTGAGATATAATCAATTCTTTTTGGTGTCGCCACTTCGCCGGAAATCTGCTTTCACCCAACTTTAAGCTTACGCCATTTTCTCCTCGCTTTGAACAAAATTTCGTGCCATATATCATTTTAAAGGTGTATGTGTCTAGTTCCATTCCCAAGAAACAAAACTCAATTCCCTTTTCTCAAAATCAAGATATTCCAGTTTTACTACAGCTTGTCCGTTTTGGAAATCTGTCAACTTTCGCCCAATTTCACTCGGGGAGCTCTTTTTGTGTTTTCATTTCCTTTTTCTCGCATGTTTCCATCTCCAAACTTGTTTGTAACTCATTATTTATTGATTATATGCTTATAATTGTTCTTATATGCATTTGTATCGCTTGAATGACGTGAATTAGTTTTACAAATTTCTTATGCGCCTTGTTAGGCATTTAAATGTGATATTATGCATTAAATGGTGCACTTGAACATGTCATTAATATAATATGATTTCATATTCATGTCTTATGTATTTAATCCACTTGCCGTGCCTCATACCTGGTTCATATTGAGTCGAGTTTCACTCGTGTCTTGTTTTCTTTGTCCAGAGAGTTCTCAGGAGGACGTTGAGCACGTCGAGTAGGGTTTGAGGAGTCCTCGTTCTTCTCTTTTTGTCTGGTACAAGTGAGGAATTGTTAGGAGATAATATAAACCCTACAACCCTCTTCTATGTTGATTTGGCCAAAACTTATATTATATTTATATCTTGATTTCAAATGAACAAATGACTTTTGGAAAATGAAACCAATCTTGATCCTGTCCTGTTTTGGCGAGACTATTACACTTCCTGGGGCCCAGGGGCTTATGTATTGAGAGAACTGGGGAAGCATGGGCTGACGGCTATCTCTTGCATAAGTCCCAACCAAACTCGGACTACCCTGACATTCACCAGGAGGTTTGGTGAATCGAAGGGGCTCCCGGTCAATGGGATTCATGTACCCATTGATCATCCTGTCCTGGGTGGTGAGGGTTAGCTACCCGAACCACCAAACCGGAGGAAAAAGGGTACTTGTGCACTTGAAACTGATTCTGTAACAAAGTGAAACTTAAAATATTGCATGATCACTTAACAACTACCTGGTACACTAAAGGAGTAAGGTTGGAGATTGCTCACTCGCCGAGCCACTGAT
Organism: Lantana camara; assembly: GCA_037501455.1. Classification (NCBI taxonomy): domain Eukaryota; kingdom Viridiplantae; phylum Streptophyta; class Magnoliopsida; order Lamiales; family Verbenaceae; genus Lantana; species Lantana camara. The sequence continues at coordinate 40,838,211 of CM074857.1, read as the reverse complement.
CACTTGTCCTGAATTTAATTTGATAGTTGTAATTCCATACAATGATAACCTGTGTTTTACTTACCTTCTTAAAAACCTTGTATGGAATTATGGCTTGCATGAACTTTATCGCTTTCTATATTATATATATGCCTTTCACTTAGTCTTGTAGAGACTGACCCCTCCCTTCTTTGTCCCTCAGGTCCCTTGCGGGTGTAGCTAGGCGGGAAATTACTTTACTTATTGTAATTTTGTGTCTAGCTCGTGTCACACTGTTGTTGTACCACACACTCATATTACCTTTTGTTATGTATATATTTTGTGAGGCCGTGAGGGCTAAATACTTTCACTTGTAAATTATGTAAGCTCATGATGAGTGATCCTGTTGTAATGAACTACTGGTTTATGTTTATGGTTCGTACTCTTGTTTCTGTCGCTTGGTTGCATATATTGTGTGGTACAGGGTTAGCTCGCCTAGCCAGGGTCCGTGTCGTGTCCCCGTTCGCTAGGATTGGGTTTGTGTGCGGAATATATTCGTATATGAGCTTGGTTTTAGTGCGGGGGATGTGGGGCCCACGCTAGGGCGTCACATCCTAAGGTGGTATCAGAGCCCGGTTGCAAAACCGGGATTCTAGTATCGAGTCTGTCTAGGTCGTACGGCTTAAGAACAACTTACCAATGTGCTCTTGCATCTATTTGCTTATTTCTTTGCTATGTGAATTAATTAAGTGTTGCATTCTCTATTTTCATGAGCATAAATTGACCAACCACGCATTTCAGTGTTTGAATTCGTAGGATGCCTCCTCGAAGAGACCGTGACCGTTCACCGGGTCATCGCCGTCATCGAAATCGTTCCCCTACCCCTCAAGGGGAAAATCCTCGGGCACTCCAGAGAATTTTATGGAAGCCGTTATGAACTATGTCGAAAGGAGACTTCGGGAGAATCCACAACCACCACCTCCAGCTCCGGTCCCTCCCCCGGTTCAAGAGGGGGGTTTATCTCAAGCTCAAAGGGATTTTCGTTCCTACCATCCACCACAATTCCATGGTGGGAATGATGAACTTGCTGAGAATTGGCTCGCGGAGATTCAAGACATATTTCGGGTATGCCGTTGTAGCCCTCAAGAGATGGTTGACCTTGCTATATTTCAACTTCAAGGAGAGGCCCGGAATTGGTGGAATACGGCGAATATTACACTTCAAGCTAGTGGAGATGAACTCACTTGGGTGACTTTTGTGAGGGAATTCAAGAATAACTATATTCCACCCTCGGCGAGGACTAGAAGACTACGGGAATTTCTTGACTTGAAGCAAGCAGGAAGGACTGTTGGTGAATACATATTGGAATTCAACCGATTGGCCCCTTATGCTTCTCATATCTCCGGGGATGATGAGTTAAAAGCTCTCCAATTCGTGGATGGACTTCGGTACGAGATTAAGGATGTTATTGGCGTTTCTAATGTAAGGACTTGGGCAAAGGCAACCGACAAAGCTCTTAAAGCCGAGGCTAAGATTTCAAAGAGTAAATCAAGGACCTTCCATGCCAGTTCCGGTTCGGGAATGGGAAAGAGGCCCGCTTTTCATCAATTACAAACATCCAAGGGTAATGACAAGAAACAAAAGGCCGTGGGGAAAGCTCCGGCACTACCGGCATTACCGGCTCCACCACCACAACAAGAGAGACCCGGTTGCACTTATTGTGGGCATCCTTCCCTTACATATCGCAATTGTCGCCGCCGATTGGGCCTATGTTTGAGGTGTGGAAAAGCGGACCATAAGATTGATACTTGTCCAGAGCCGCCACCAAGAGCACAACAAGGGGGTCAAAGGCCGTTGATCCGGGCACGTGCCTATGCTATTGGAGGTGAAGAGCAAGATGCCGATATTGATCCCAATGCCGCGGTGGAAGGTACTATATACATTCATGGCATAAACATTCATGCATTATTTGATCCGGGTGCCACCCATTCTTTTCTTTCTTGTGGCGTGGTTCCTTCTTTGCCTCTACTTGTTGCTTGTACCTCTTCTTGCTTTGTGATTAGTTCTCCTCTCGGGGGGAGCTTAGAGTCGGACCGTGTGTTTAGGGAGGTTCCTGTGAGTTTTGAGGGCCGTGTTTTTCCAGCAGATTTAATCGTGATGCCCATAGACAGATATGGGGCTATCTTGGGCATGGATTGGCTCTTCCGGCACCGAGCAAAGGTTGATTGTTTTGAGAAGAAGGTTTGTTTGGGTTCGGAAGTGTTTGTTGGGGAAGGATTGAAGACTCCGCCACTACTCTCTTTTACTGAAGCCTATGAGTTGGTTCGGAAAGGGGCTACAGGTTTTCTGGCTTATCTTCTTAACAAGCCTAAGGATCAAGCCAAGATCGAAGAAACCGAGGTTGTTAAGGATTTTCTTGGTGTCTTTCCCGAGACTTTGGATTCTTTACCACCCGAGCGGGAAATTGAGTTCGTAATTGATTTGTTTCCGGGAGCTGAGCCTTATTCGAAATCTCCTTACAGAATGGCTCCAGCCGAGTTGAAGGAGTTGAAAACTCAACTCGATGAGCTCCTAGCTAGTGGTTACATCCGACCGAGTTGTTCGCCATGGGGTGTACCGGTTCTATTCGTTAAGAAGAAAGATGGAACCTTGAGAATGTGTATCGATTATCGTGAATTGAATAAGATGACAATCAAGAACAAGTACCCTCTCCCTCATATTGAAGAGCTTTTTGATTTATTACAAGGATCTAAGGTTTATTCTAAGCTTGATCTTCGACAAGGGTACTATCAGCTATGAATTCGAGAAGAGGATATTCCCAAGACGGGATTTAATACTCGGTGTGGGCATTTCGAGTTTATAGTGATGCCATTTGGATTAACAAATGCCCCTGCAGCTTTTATGGATATGATGCACAGGATTTTTCGTCTGTACCTTGATAAGTTTGTGGTGATTTTCATTGATAACATCCTAGTGTATTCCAAGTCTCCCGAAAAGCATGCGCAACATTTGAGGTTTGTGTTAGAAACTCTTAGAGAGCACCAGCTGTTTGCCAAATTCAGTAAGTGTGAATTTTGGTTGGATCGAGTCACTTTCTTGGGTCATGTGATTTCTGGAAAAGGGGTAGAAGTGGATCCCTCTAAGATTGAAACAGTGGTGCAATGGGAGAAACCTAAGAATGCCTCAGAGATAAGAAGTTTCTTGGGTCTAGCGGGGTATTACCGGAGATTCGTGAAGGATTTCTCTAAGATTGCTGTCCCTTTGACCCGACTTACTAAGAAAGAGGTGAAATTTAAGTGGGACGAGGCCTGCGAGGCAAGTTTTCAAACCCTGAAAGAGAAGTTGACTTCAGCTCCTGTGTTAGCCCTACCCGAGGGTTCCAAAGGATATACCGTGTTCACTGATGCCTCTAAGGAAGGTCTTGGTTGTGTTCTTATGCAGAACGGTCGAGTAATAGCCTACGTCTCGAGAAAGCTAAAAGACCAAGAAAAGAATTATCCCACTCACGATCTCGAGTTAGCCGCCGTGGTTTTCGCTTTGGCCACGTGGCGTCATTATCTTTATGGGGTCACTTTTGAGATCTTCTCCGACCACAAGAGCCTCAAGTATTTATTCACACAGAAGGATTTGAATATGAGGCAAAGGCGTTGGATGAAATTTCTTGTAGATTATGATTGTACCATCCATTACCATCCGGGTAAAGCTAATGTGGTCGCAGACGCGTTGAGTAGGAAGGCTAGCGTGTCTATGTTGGAAGTTGATACGGGTGTTAATTTTGAGCCTACGGTGTTGAAGGCCCGTGTGGCTAATATTACGGTACAACCTGAGTTAAGACAGAGGATGTATGATGCTCAAGCTACAGATCCCAAGATTCAGAGGTTAGTGTTGAAAGCACGAGATGATCCGGAGTGTCCATTTGGTTTGGATGATACAGGACTTTTGAGGTTCAAGACCAGAGTTTGTGTGCCCGAAGAGTTGAAACGGGTAATTCTTGAAGAAGCTCACAGATCGGGTCACTCTATCCACCCTGGAGGTACAAAGATGTATCGAGATTTGAAGAAGTTCTATTGGTGGAGAGGTATGAAGAAAGATGTGGCTGAGTTTGTGAAGCATTGTTTGACATGCCAAAGGGTAAAGGCGGAACACCAAAAGCCCGGAGGCTTATTACAACCTTTACCTATTCCGGAATGGAAGTGGGAACAAATTACTATGGATTTCGTGTCCGGATTACCCAGAGCTAAGGGTGGACTTGATGGAATTTGGGTGATCATTGACAGATTAACCAAGTCAGCATATTTTCTCGCAGTCCGGATGTCTGATAAGATAAGTAAACTTGCAGATAAGTATGTTCGAGAGATTGTTCGACTCCATGGAACTCCTCTTAGTATTATTTCTGATAGAGACCCGCGGTTTACCTCCAAGTTTTGGCAAGAACTTCAGAAAAGGTTGGGCACTAAGCTTAAGTTCAGCACCGCTTCTCACCCTCAGACCGATGGGCAATCAGAGAGGTTGATACAGTATTTAGAGGACATGCTTCGGGCTTGTGCATTGGATTTTCAGACTAAGTGGGATGAACATTTACACTTGATCGAATTTGCTTATAATAATAGTTACCAAGCGTCGATTAAAGCAGCACCATATGAGATTCTTTATGGACGACGGTGTCGTTCCCTTTTATTCTTTGATCTCGAAGAGTGGCGTTGGACAAAACAGGAGGGTGTACAAAGGGAAGTTAGAAAGACTAAACTTTCAGCAGCTACTCAAGATGCACTTGAGAAAGTCCAAATGATAAGGCGACGCATGAAAGCTGCCCAAGATCGACAGAAGAATTATGCCGATCGACGTAGATGAAAACTTGAGTTTGAGGTTGGTGATCGTGTGTTCTTAAGAGCATCCCCTCGTAAAGGATTTGCGAGAATTGGCTAAGGAGGGAAGTTGAAACCTCGTTACCTAGGTCCTTTTGAGATTCTTGAGAGAATCGGAGAAGTTGCTTACTGATTGGACCTTCCGCCAAATCTCATCGGGATTCACAATGTCTTCCACGTGTCTCAGCTTCGGAAGTATTACCCCGATGAATCAGAGATCCTCCCCCTTGATGAAGTTGTACCGGATTTAACCTTTGTACAGAAGCCGATTAAGATATTGGATCGAAAGTTTCAAGAGTTAAGAAACCGGCGTATCCCTTTGGTTAAGGTTTTGTGGAGAAGTGACAAGACCGAAGAAGCTACTTGGGAAACCGAGGACAAGATGAAGAGATCCATCCGAAGTTGTTCCCAGACGAGCAGTGAATCTGGGGACCAGATTCTCTTAAGGGGAGGAGGTTGTGACACCCCGACTTCTCGACTGTACAGGTACGCGCGCCACTCGTGAGAGTTTTGAGAATTTGGCTTAATTAATTCCTTTTATTGATTTAATTGTGTGATTTAAACCTTTCTCTTATCATTTGTTTTCGTGGTTTATGTTATTTAATTTTCCGGGCATGCCTAAGTGTTTAATTACTTTGTATTTGTAAGAATTTTTCTTAATTGTCTTTAATTGCCCTCTTGGAAATGTTTGATACTTGATTGATAATTTGATGAGAATTGATTTGTCATATATATATAACATTTCATACTTAATTGCATTCTTTTAAATTATATAAGGACCAAAGTGCAAATTTTTCCTTTTCTCCGCACTTGATCGATATATGTATATACACATATCTATACATATATTTTCTTCATTCCATATTCATCTTCCAAGAACCAAGAACAAGGGCAAGACATTTCTTCATTCTCTTCTTCATCTCTTTCATTCTAATTCACAAGACAACAAGAGATTTGAGCTTTCTTCCATCTTTTCTTCAAAGGCTTAAGCTCCAAGACCCATCTTCATCCTTTCTCTTCATTCCATCCATCATCAAGGTAAGAGCATGTGTATTTATGTTTTGAAACTTGAGGTAAATCTAGGGCTTTTTGGTTTATGATTGTCCTAAATATGTATGGTGCATGAGAGTTGATTTAGGGAATGTTTTGGTGCATTTATACCTTGGCTTGGATGAGTTAAAGCATGAGTGAACATATTTCATATTTAAGGGTTTTGCTTTGAACTTTGTTGGATTCATACATGTTTCCTTGAATGTTTCTTTGAATTAAATGATGCCTAGATGAGATATAATGATAGTATGCATGTTGTTTGGTGTTTTGGGTGCTTGTGGTTGAGTTTTGGGGTGATTGGGGGTTTGGTTTTCTTCTCCCGCGAGCTTCCCCTGTTTTTTCCACGTTTTTGCTGTTCTGGAGCTCTACCCGGCCGGGTAGTTTTTGCCCACAAAAGTACCCGGGCGGGTAGTGTGTTACAGAAGGTTTTCCGGGCTTGTTCTCCCCGGCCGGGTAAATTTCAGTCTTGTTTTTACCCGACCGGTTACTCCTTCGTCCGAACTCCGATTGACCTGATTTTTAAACCATTGGAAACCTCTTGAAGTCTAGAACAACCTCCAATTGGAATCATCTTAATATCTTTTTTCATTTGTGAGATATAATCAATTCTTTTTGGTGTCGCCACTTCGCCGGAAATCTGCTTTCACCCAACTTTAAGCTTACGCCATTTTCTCCTCGCTTTGAACAAAATTTCGTGCCATATATCATTTTAAAGGTGTATGTGTCTAGTTTCATTCCCAAGAAACAAAACTCAATTCCCTTTTCTCAAAATCAAGATATTCCAGCCATATATAATTTTAAAGGTGTATGTGTCTAGTTTCATTCCCAAGAAACAAAACTCAATTCCCTTTTCTCAAACTCAAGATATTCCAGTTTTACTACAGCTTGTCCGTTTCGGAAATCTGTCAACTTTCGCCCAATTTCACTCGGGGAGCTCTTTTTGTGTTTTCATTTCCTTTTTCTCGCATGTTTCCATCTCCGCTTTGAACCCAATTTCGTGCCATATATAATTTTACAGGTGTATGTGTCTAGTTTCATTCCCAAGAAACAAAACTCAATTCCCTTTTCTCAAACTCAAGATATTCCAGTTGTACTACAGCTTGTCCGTTTTGGAAATCTGTCAACTTTCGCCCAATTTCACTCGGGGAGCTCTTTTTGTGTTTTCATTTCCTTTTTCTCGCATGTTTCCATCTCCAAACTTGTTTGTAATTCATTATTTATTGATTATATGCTTATAATTGTTCTTATATGCATTTTTATCGCTTGAATGACGTGAATTAGTTTTACAAATTTCTTATGTGCCTTGTTAGGCATTTAAATGTGATATTATGCATTAAATGGTGCACTTGAACATGTCATTAATATAATATGATTTCATATTCATGTCTTATGTATTTAATCCACTTGCCGTGCGTCATACCTGGTTCATATTGAGTCGAGTTTCACTCGTGTCTTGTTTTCTTTGTCCAGAGAGTTCTCAGGAGGACGTTGAGCACGTCGAGTAGGGTTTGAGGAGTCCTCGTTCTACTCTTTTTGTCTGGTACAGGTGAGGAATTGTTAGGATATAATATAAACCCTACAACCCTCTTCTATGTTGATTTGGCTAAAACTTATATTATATTTATATCTTGATTTCAAATAAACAAATGACTTTTGGAAAATGAAACCAATCTTGATCCTGTCCTGTTTTGGCGAGACTATTACACTTCCTGGGGCCCAGGGGCTTATGTATTGAGAGAACTGGGGAAGCATGGGCTGACGGCTATCTCTTGCATAAGTCCCAACCAAACTCGGACTACCCTGACATTCACCAGGAGGTTTGGTGAATCGAAGGGGCTCTCGGTCAATGGGATTCATGTACCCATTGATCATCCTGTCCTGGGTGGTGAGGGTTAGCTACCCGAACCACCAAACCGGAGGAAAAAGGGTACTTGTGCACTTGAAACTGATTCTGTAACAAAGTGAAACTTAAAATATTGCATGATCACTTAACAACTACCCGGTACACTAAAGGAGTAAGGTTGGAGATTGCTCACTCGCCGAGCCACTGATCACTTGTCCTGAATTTAATTTGATAGTTGTAATTCCATACAATGATAACCTGTGTTTTACTTACCTTCTTAAAAACCTTGTATGGAATTATGGCTTGCATGAACTTTATCGCTTTCTATATTATATATATGCCTTTCACTCAGTCTTGTAGAGACTGACCCCTCCCTTCTTTGTCCCTCAGGTCCCTTGCGGGTGTAGCTAGGCGGGAAATTGCTTTACTTATTGTAATTTTGTGTCTAGCTCGTGTCACACAGTTGTTGTACCACACACTCATATTACCTTTTGTTATGTATATATTTTGTGAGGCCGTGAGGGCTAAATACTTTCACTTGTAAATTATGTAAGCTCATGATGAGTGATCCTGTTGTTATGAACTACTGGTTTATGTTTATGGTTCATACTCTTGTTTCTGTCGCTTGGTTGCATATATTGTGTGGTACAGGGTTAGCTCGCCTAGCCAGGGTCCGTGTCAACAAAATGGGATTCATGTGTGCAAGCATAGACATATTTTGGAAGTTGCCCGAGCATTGAGGTTCCAGACACAACTTCCAATCAAGTTTTGAGGAGAATATGTCTTAATCGTTGCCTTTTTAATCAATCGTGTGCCTCCACCGGTCTTGAATGATAGAATGTCCTATGAGGTCTACTTGGTAAGACACCTAGCTATGATCATTTGAGGAGTTTTGGGTGTCTCTGCTATATGCATGGAAATGCCAAACGGTAGGATAAGTTTGCACCGCATGCTAAGATTGGTATATTTGTTAGTTTCCCCATGTCTCAAATGGGATGTAAGATATGTGTAAGCATACAAAACATTCAAGAGCACATAAAGAAATATTTTCCATTTGATCTAAATCATTTCTTTTATTATTCAAAAAATATTTTTTATTTTTTAAGGAAATAGATAAAATTGGCTAAACAATGTCAGCTTTTAGGGCACTATTCTTAACACTTAATGTGTATAAAGATGTCCCGTTTCATATACATGTTGAGTTCTAGTGTGGGGGATGTGATTGGTCTACGGATCGAGGCATCACAAAGTGGAACCTCCACTGTTAAATATTCTATTTTTAATCTTTCATCAATGTGAAGACTTATAAAAACCATCGTCTTCACCTTATCTTGGTTGGATGCATTATTTTCTTTAGTTATTGTCTCTTTGAAACCTTTTGCATTCAAATGCATTTTTGCATCAAGCACTCACAATAAATAATTTTTTTCAGATATCGAGATTTGTGAGGTTTAACATGCTTGTAGCTAATATAAGATAGGGGAAGATAATTAATATATTTATTCAGTCAAATAATGCATATAATAATTTAAATGTCAAGTTTGAATACATTGAAAATAAGTAAATAAGGAATGATAGGGAACATATTGAGGATGATGTATGATGTGGCCGAATAAAATACAACCATGTCAACATTCCATTTCCAATAAGAGCATGCCACGTGAGTTCCAGAGCTCGGCATGCCCCATTTTAAACTCTAACATAGATAATATGAAATTTGATTTTACAAAGGCGCCCCTCATTCCTTGAGCCCAAGAGCCCTCGCAGCAGCCATCCGTCAGGCTCGTACCCCAAGGGATCCTCCTAAGGGGCTAGGATTTCTCTCGATCCTTCAAGGGTCATACCCCTCGGAAAAGCCAGTACACTATGACGCTCCGTACTCAATAGTACGCACGCGGCCACCACCTTTTCGGTTCCTTTTGCAGGCCTACGGATGCTTTATCCCAGACACCCTCTCATTAGGTCAAGTGCCTAGGACAACATCCTTTGTACTTGATAATAAATAAATTATGGAAAAGCCCTTGCCTTACTCCTATATAAGCTACAGTAGATTGATCAAATTGGTAAGCAGTCTTGATCACTTCCTCTCTCTTAAGCTCATTTAAATCTTCATATAAGATTTACTGACTTGAGCATCGGAGAGCCAAAACTGGGCATCCCCCCATATTCCCCCTGCTTGGCCTTCTAAAGTTTGTTTTTATCCTAGCAGGAAGGACCCATTACCGCTCAGTTAAAGTTATGTTTCATCATTCTCGAGCACCAACAGCTCGACACACTCCTACTAATACAAAATTTGAATGGTTGTGTAGTGATGTCGGATCACACACCATCAATGTACATATGACGATCCACTTTTGGGATATCTATAGTATTACTGCCGCTATTGAAAAAACACCATGTTTGATAACATTTTGATATATGGAGTTTATGGAAGAGATTTTTTAGAATTTTTGGGATTAAGAAATAAAGTGTAGAAGTGAATGAATTGTGATTACGTAAAATCATCTATTTATAGAAAAAATTTAATAGCCATTATAAATATATATGATTTTTTAATCTTTTCCTAATTTTATAAAAGTAGTTGTTAGAAAGTATATATATAACACTAACAAACGTAGATGCAAGAGTTAATGACAATAATTTTCTTATGTAAAGCCATAAGCACATAAGCAGAAACATCAACATTTAGAGCGAAATTTAAATGCATAAAGTATACACCATATAAACGAATAAATATAAATAAGAGGCACGACCTTCCACTATATAAATTAATATTATTCTTAGGATGCTTGACCTTCCATCATATATAAGTAAATATTATTAGGAGGTTTAGCCATTTATTGAATATAGATAAATATTAATACGAGGCAAAACCTACCATTATATATAAATAGGTATTAAGAGGAGGCATAACTATCCATATATAATAATCCTATGTATGTAGAAAATCTTACTTCTGTTTTGGAGTTGATTTTTGAAAAAATTAGATTTGATTCATCGGAAAACTAGAACGATTTTTCGAAAAAACCAAAAAGGTTTGTCAGAAAAGTTAGAATTGATTCGTCGGAAGAACTAGAATTGATTTGCCCAAATGACTAAAATGACTTGCCAGAAGAAGTATAATTGATTCGCCCGAAAGATTTAAACGATTGTACAAATAACATGTTATAAAACTTGTTAATAAAAGTAGGGAAAATCGACGAAATTGTAGAGGATTCTGAATTCATAGAGTTTGTATACTCAAAGTTGTCATACATAATATGAAAGGAAGTAGTATATTTATAGGAGGAATTAAATAAAAGCATGACTAAATAGTGGTAATGCATTGCTAAACAGTGAAATGCGTGGATATTTGCATGTCCTGCAGGGGTAGCCCAATTTGAATTATTTCTACAAGTTGTGACATTTAATTTGACTTTTCTCAACACAGATACATTTTTGATTTGGGATTTAACTATTCTTTTTAAAGTTTACCTGTAGATATATTTGTAAGTTATGTTAACATATATTAGGACATTATAATACGGCTATGTCTATAATAATATTTCTTAAAATACAGAAAATAATAATGTTTGTATTCTGTAAACTTTTATTATGATTCAATAAGAATAACAATTGTTTATTATTGTCCTATTATTATTTTGTATTAAATATTTTTTCCCCCCAATTTTTGGATTTTAATATCAAACCTTTGAAACTTAGAGATTTGATTCATAACTTTTTTTTTTTTTCACCTTAGTACCTAATTTTATTTTTCGGTGGAATCTTTCGACCAAAATATCACACGTTATACACATGTGGATTCATAAAGGCAAAATAGATATTTTAGTGCTTTCATTCCCATTTTGATGTCTTTATGAATCTCACGTGTAATATTTTAACCGAAAATTTTTACTGAAAAATGAAATTAGACATCAAAATGAACAAAAATTAAAAGTTAGACATCAGATCTTTAATTTTCAAATATTAGATAGTATAAAGTACAATTCGCTCCGACATTGGAGTGCAACGATAATTTAACCTCGTAAATCTGCGGTGGAAGCTTAAGAAATAATATCCTCATCCTGCCTTCGTCTTAATAATGAGGAAATTCTTAGCTCGCCTTAGTGCTTTGAGGAATGGTGTTATCATAGCGGAGTCTAAATTGGAGGAACAAAAAGTCTGTAGCAAGTTGGAAGTTATTCTCAGTAATGAGGAAATTTGTGGAAACAGAGGGCAAAAGAGCATTGGTTGAAAGAAGGAGACCGAAATACTAGATTCTTTCATTTGAAGGTTTCTCAGCGAGCTAAGAATAACAAAATTGAGGCTTTACTTGATTATCAGGGGGAACCGTTGCAGCTCTGATGAAGATATTCAGCGGATTATTGTTAGTTACTTTGGCAGATTATTCTCCTCTGATCACTGCACTCTGTCCGAGATTGACGAGGCCTTGCAAGCGGTGCCTGCAAGAGTGGACGAAGACATGGGTCGCGCTCTTTCAGCTCCGTTTTCTCATACTGAGGTAACCCGATCTTTAAAACATATGTACCCCCTAAAATTCCTTGGCCCGAATGGCTTAGCCCCCCCCTCCCCCCCCCCCCCCCCCCCTTTCAGCCTTATTGGCATAGTTGGTGGAGATGTTATTTCTTGTGTGCTTGATTTTCTGAAATTTGGTCGCCTTGATAAAAAGCTTAACTCTACCCATATTGTTTTGATACCGAAATGCAAAAATCCAGAACTGATTACCCAATTTTGGCTTATTAGCTTGTGCAACGTGGTGTACAAGACTGCTTCTAAAGCCATAGCTAATCGGCTTAAACCTCACATTGATAAATTGATTTCCCCATTTCAGTCAGCTTTTATTTCGAACCGGTTGATTAGTGATAATGTGCTGGTTGCTTTTGAAATTAACCACTTCATTAAGCATAAGGTTGTAGGAAAGGAAGGTTATTTTAACCTTAAGCTTGATATGAGCTAAGCTTATGATCGAGTTGAATGGCGGTTCCTCGAGCATGTGATGGCCACGTTAGGTTTTCCCTTTTATGCTCATTGATCGTGTTATGAAGTGTATCTCTACTGTTTCTTATTCCTTTATGCTGGATGGTGTTGAATTTGGTTCTCTGATTTCTGAAAGGGGTATTCGTCAGGGGGACCCCCTCTCCCATTTCCTGTTTCTTCTTTGTGCAGAAGTTCTCTCTTGTCTTTTTCAGGAACAGGAGAATAACGGTAACTTGTAGGGTGTCGTGAATTGTTTAGGGGCTCCTAAAGTCTCTCATCTTCTATTTGCTGAAGATACCATGATCTGTGGGAAAGCCTCTCGGGACGCATTGGAGAGTATCAACGGTGTGTTGGATAAATACAGTCGTATCTCGGGACAGGTGATGAATGGTCAGAAATCCTCTATGGGTTTTAGTAGAAACGTGCGGGAGAATGATCAACTGGAGTTTGCTAGGTGTTAGGAGTGTGGCGTGTGGAAGAACTTGATCTCTATTTGGGGCTGCCTTCTTGTGTTGGAAGGTCAAAGGAGGCGGTGTTCTCGGGCATTTTGGATAGAGTCAGGCGTTATATTCAGGGCTTTTCTAACAAGTTTCTCTCAAAGGCCGGTAAGGAGGTTCTAATCAAAGCTGTCATCTAAGCCATACCAGCTTATACCATGAATTGCTTCCTGTTTCCCGATTGTCTAGTTCATGATATTGACTTGGCAATCTCGTACTTTTGGTGGCATAATGGGGAGGAAAGGAAACTACATTGGCTATCTTGGCCCAAGCTTTGTAATAGTAAGGGTAAAAGGGGACTCAGATTTCGGCTGCTTTGTCTTTTCAACTTGGCTATGTTAGTGAAACAATTATGGAGACTTCTCAAGTTTCTGGACAACCTACTTAGCCGACTGCTCAAAGCTAGGTATTTTCCTTCCGCGGATATTTGGAACGCTTCTCACGGACGTTCACCATCCTATACCTGGCGTAGCCTCTTTACGGCTCGCTATCTGCTGGCAGCTGGATCAAAATGGAGGGTAGGTGATGGCTCCGCTATACATATTTGGCGCGACCGTTGGATTCCCACGGCGCCCACATTCCGCCCACGATTTTCTTCAGATGCTATCCTTCATCCGGAATGGGTTTCCGAACTTCTACTTCCGGGGGTTGTGGCATGGAATTCGGAACTCATCTCGAACACTTTCTTAGCCGACGATGCTCATGTCATTTTGAGTATCCCGCTTGGCTCCTTCCGACGCCCGGACCAACTGATATGGCATTTCTCGATGAATGGGCAATTTTCGGTTCGTTCAGCATACCATTTAGCGGTGGAATTGAGTTCTCGAGAAAATGCTTCTTCAGCTATTTTGTTAAACACAAAGTGTGGAGGTTAATCTGGAAATTGGATGTTCAGCCCAAAATTCGTATGTTTATTTGGAGATGTTGCCATCATATTTTACCAACAGGTGAGGCTCTTTTTGTATCGTCACTGTTCAGTAGACCCTAGTTGTGTAATTTGTGGAGAGGAAATGGAGGACTTCAAGCATGCGATGTTCCTTTGCCCAATAGCATGCCAAGTCTGGACATTAGCAAACTTCCCTTGGTCGATTATATCTAGGATGGCTGATAACTTTCTCGATGGCCTGTTGGAGATTCTGGTGAAGGCTGATCACGCTGAAGGTAGGAGATTGGTGACTCTCTTGTGGGCAATTTATGGCAATCTTAATACCAAGAAAGCGGAAGAGGTTAGCCGCATGCCTCATGAAATTATTGCTTGGGCAGCAGCCTATGACAGCCGGCCCTCAGGAGTGTCTGATACTCCCTTGCAGCAGCAAGTTAGAAGTGGCGTGAAATGGAGCAAACCGGATGATGGAGTTATCAAGATCAATTTTCATGGGAACATTTTTAAAGATGAGAATGTAATAAGAGTAGGGATTGTTGCTCATAATTCTGCTGGGGAGTTCGTTGAATGGGAAACTGATAAAAGGTGGAATACATCTGACCTTTTAGTTATTGAATCCCTTGCTACTTTCTTGGCTACCCGTCTTGGTAGGGATTTTCGTTGGAAGAAGATCATTATATAAGGAGACTGTTTGGAAGTGACTAACCATTTCAAGGATGGACATGATTATGATTCGGATGTGGGGAATATTACGATTGATTGCTTACAAATTTGTTCTATGTTTGATTCAGTCAAGTTTTTTTTTTTTAATTAGACGTGGTGTCAATCTTTTTTTTTTTTTTAAAACAAATGCGGAGCGAAAAATAAGCTACAAGGTGCTAATATCTTCCGCCAAACATAAAATGACTACATCAGGGAGCTCAATGTCCCCATAATTAGCATCTAAATCTAGTCTAGCTAAAGAGTGAGAAACTTGATTTCCTTCTCGTCGCACAAATGAAAAGGCCGCATTCGGAATATGAGTGAGGTCTTTACGAATATCATCAAGGATTGGCCCTATCTTAGACAAGTCTTGCTCTAAGGAAGACAGCTTACGGATCAAATTAAGACAGTCCGATTCAATAATTATGTTACTAAATCCCTTGGATCGTGCCAAATGACAAGCCTCTTTTACCGCCAAACTCTCCACCACTTCCGGCGATAGCCGGCCTTGTCTTCGAAAGCTCAACCAATCCACACAATTACCAAAGGAACCACGTACAACTATTCCAATACCAACCTCTACTGTATGGTCAAAGGTGGCACCATCAACATTAAATTTTAAACAACCAACAGCAAGTGGTTGCCATTGACTTGGGAAAGAGAAGTGTTCAAGTGGGGTTGTTGCACGTTCACTGACCCCCATTGCAACAACCATGCGATCAGCAGTAGAAATGAGGCTCGCTGTGTCCTGACCCTTACCTTCACCCACCTATCATTCCGGTTACACCACAAAAACTAAGCATAAATTGCGAATCTCTCTCCATCGCTCCTGTCCAATGTCAACAATACTAATCGGCACCATGCTTTGCTGCTTCCACCCCAAACTGAGATCAGACTCCAAGGAAGATGAGATAGTGTCCAAAACTGACGGGCTACCGGACACCGTAAAAAGATATGTTCGTTATCTTCCCATTCTGTCTCACACCAAGGGCACCTAACCAGTTCTCTGCATCGACGTTTACACAAGTTAGCTCCTGTAGGCAGCCCATTGCAGCAGAGACGCCATAAAAACACACGGACCTTCGGGGCCACTTTTACTCTCCAAATGAAGTCCCAACACTGACTTGTTGATGGTTGTCCAGAGTCTCGATAGTATGCTTCCATGTTTCTAGCTATATCATATGCACTCTTCACTGTGAATCTTCCAGATTTTGTAAAGTGCTATATTCGTTTGTCAATATTCCTTTCATTGCCTAAAGGAATTCCAAG
Source organism: Lantana camara (assembly GCA_037501455.1). Classification (NCBI taxonomy): domain Eukaryota; kingdom Viridiplantae; phylum Streptophyta; class Magnoliopsida; order Lamiales; family Verbenaceae; genus Lantana; species Lantana camara. Next base: position 40,822,167 of record CM074857.1, on the reverse strand, counting down.
AATAAGGTCTGCATCTTGTGGGAGAAAGATCTCCTGTATTAAATCTCTATCCCATGCCCCAGCTTTGTTGAATAATTACCTCACATAGATTAAATCTTCATTACCCACTGGCCGAAGCAAAGGACGAAAATAATATGGTCAGGGTAGCCACTTATCCTCCCATATATTTATACAAGCGCTATTTCCGACCCTCCACCTAACACCTTGCTCTAAAACTGTTCTAGCCTGCATGATACTCGGCCACGTCAGAGAGGGACGGGAACCTAACTTGACCGAAAAGAAATCCCTATCTATAAAGTAATGAGCACGAAGGAGCCTTGAAAGGAGGTTTGTCGGTTCTGTCACAAGACGCCACCCTTGTTTTGCAAGAAGGGCCAGATTAAAGTCTCGAAGATCCCTAAACCCTATTCCCCCATCCTTTTTTGGTGTGCACATTTTTCGCCAATTAATCCAATGGATTTTGTTTCCCGACTTCCCATTCCACCAATATGAGGCTATAAACGATGTAATCTCTTTTATCAATGCATCCGACAACTTAAAACAACTCATTGCATAAGCTGGGATCGATTGAAGTATTGCTTTTTGTTGAGTGTGAAATTTGTATGGATTTAAGCATTAAGTAGAGTATACTTTTGTGTCGTTTGATGCGTTTATGTGTTTATTTTGCTCTATTTAGGTGATTATTGAGTTGGAGATAAGAAACGGCAAAAAAAGATAAATTTACGCGTTTTTGAAGGGAAAAAGGAGTAACTCCCGTTACCCCTTTGGAAGTACAAGGTTGTTAACCCCCGTTAACAGACACAGGAACAACATTTTTAGCGAATCAGAAGGTAACGCCCGTTACCCCTGGGCAGAAGGAAAGTGGTAACGCCCGTTACCACTTATGAAAGAGTTATTGCGATTTCAAGGCAGTAACCGGCGTTAACAAGGACTGCACATAGATAGGTAACGCCCGTTACCTAGGGCGACGAGACAGAATTTTGGGCAGCTATTTAAGTGCGTTTTGGAGTCTTTTTGGGAGAGTGCTCCTTCCATTGGTGACCTAGCCTGAGGGGAGAAGTTCTGGAGTTTTGAAGAGTTGTTCAAAGAATTTTGAGAAGACGAAAGCATCGAGTTCTTAAACAACTTCGGTTTTTCGGTTTATTTACTGCTTTAATTTCTCAAACTAATTCCTTTAAGTTTGGTTTTAATTTGTTTCATGTTAGATTCGTTTTTCCAGATCCTTGCTGAATGTTTATGAGTTTAATTTTGAGACCTTGTCTTGATTTGATGAACATGAATTTCCTTAATGCACTTTACTTTAGTTTTATGAGTTTTTCTTTAATTATGAGTAGCTAAACCCCTAGGGTTAGGGGTGTAACGCGCCAACTTTTCCATATTTTAGAATGACGTATCTGTTTATCTACTTGTGTGAATTAATTGGTTATATGTGTTTTATTTAATTAATTTTATTATATGATTGTTAAGTATGTGATTAATTGAAATATATGAAATATTTGAATTGGAATTTCTACGACTACTTGAACTACTTGCGCATGTGTGATTTGTTTGCATGTCGTTTTTATATGATTTGAATTCGAAAATTCGTGGAAATTTAATATGTTGGAGATATATGCGTTATGAATGTGTATTTATGATCGTTTCAAGTTTTCGGATTCATTTAATTGAGTTTTGAATTTATTTTGTTCTTGGAATCCAAATCGGGGGCTAACGAGCAATTAGCGCACCCTTGGTTCCGTATGTGATATCTTGAGCTCGGGAACTCGAAATCGAGTTCCGTCAACTTCGTTGAACTCGTAACGAAAATTCGGGTTCAAAAAAATTAGCCTCATATTTTTCTAAGACCATTTGGATTCCCGAATTTCAACCGAAACAAACACTTTGCGCTTAAAAAGACAATTCTTGACTTTTCCCAAGTTACGAACCTACCTTAACGCCCCTACACCCTAAACCTTGACCCTATACCCACTTGATACACTCCTCATTCTCCCTTATCTGCTCCAAACTGAACCAATCTCTCTCTCTCTCTCTCTCAAATATTCAGCCAAAAGAAAGAAAGAAAAGAAGAAAGGGGAAGAAGAAGGAATAGTGCAAACTCTAGGAGATTTGAGCTCATCTCCTTACCATTTCTCACCATCTCTTGAAGGTAAGCTTATATTTGTGTAGGATATCTCCTCATGGTTCTTTTAAGTCTTATATTGCATGATTTCACCAAGTTATGAATTAGGATTGGAGAAGATGATGAATAGTGGAGCTCTTGCCCTTTTCATGATTCACCTTTGTTTCCTTGGAATTCGTTTGAGATGCATGAGAGCTAAATGATACTAAAGCATGTATTTAAGTTGGTTTGGACTTAGCTTACATGGTTTTGGTTGATTTATAGACTTGCCATTGATGAAGCTTGGACATATGGTTATGATGTTTGAATTTTTTATGCTTCTCTTGAACTCCTCGTGTTGACATGTGATATAGCTTGTATGCATGAGTTATTGACCTGAATTCATATGCTTGTGATTGAATTTTAAGTTGGTTTCTTGTATTTTTGCCCCTTTCTCGTGTTTTGGCCCTGTTTTTGTGTTTTTTTCGCCACAGAAACAAATCCACGGGGGTGGATTTTTCCCTTTGGAAAAATCCATGGGGGTAGATTTGAATCAGTGGGTTTCTGACCAGAATCCATCGGGGTGGATTTTTCCCTTTGGAAAAATCCATGGGGGTGGATTCTGCCCTGCCCATTTTTGTCACTCCGGTTCCGTTTTTCTTCGCTCGTTTGATCTTCCTCCACCTCTTTTATGACTTCTATGCTATGCTAACATGTATTATCTTGGGTGTTATGAAATTTTATGATTTTTCATGGAATATTTTACGAGTCATGCCTCAACGTATCTTCTTTGCTCTTGATGTGTGTATACATGGAACTTTGCTCTTAAGTATGAACCCTAATTGCTATGTATTCCTTATTTTATGACTTGTATGATACGCGTACATGTTATACTACGTGTGATGACCGTTATCTGAATTTCTTAGATTTATGTGGTATAGAAATGAAAGTCATGAACTCATATGGTTATGAACGTTTCTTGAAAGGAATGAATGACTTGTTTACATGACTTTAAGTAATGAATTGTGCATATGAATGTTTCCATGATACCATATCATCTCTTATGCATTCATATCATATTCATTACATTGTCGTGCGTCGTATTTGGTACATTTGGAGTCTTAAGTCTCACGTGTACACTATATTGTCCTTTGTACAGTTTTCTCCAGGGCGGAGACTTGCCGGGTTCTTAGGACACTTCCGAGTCCTCTTGTTTCTTCTTAGTGTTGGTTGGTAAGCTAAGGACAGGTGGGTTTCTCTACTATTTAGTTAAACAACCATATATACTTTCAATGTGCAAAGATTTCGACCAAAAAATTAATAAATGTATATAGAGTCGTTTCAAGAGTAAATGTTTGCAACGTAAAGCCCTTATTTTATGAACCCTAACAAATGTTTTGGCGAGAATGAATGAATGAATGCACAGAATGGGGCCCAGGGACTTGGTGTGAGTGTCTATCCGGGGAGGTATGGGCCGACGGTGATCCCTCACACTAGTTCCAACTAATAAACGGCGTAACCGGACCTCGTTAGGAGTTAGCGAGGAATGGACGCTGAGTGCCATCTGGGGAGTCATGTTCCCCTTTTGGTCAATGAATGGGTGGTCGGGCCTTGCAATCCCACCACCAACCCGGAGGAAGAAGGTGTAAATGTTCATGAATGTGCACGAAAGAATGTAATGCATGAAAGAAACAAAGAATGAATGAATGTTTAATGAATTACACAAGGTGTTGGTTGGAGATAATGCACGCCTACTCGTCGGGCCACGAAAGACCTAAAGATTGAAAATGAATGTTATAATCCCTTTTGATGATTCTTTCTCTCGCCCACTTGAGAAATACTTCGAAAACCTCACTTGGGATTATAACTTGCATGTGAATGTTTAAATATCGTCTTATACTATACTTATGCCGTTTTATACCCACCAGTCTCGTATAGACTGAACCCGGTTTGTTTTCAGTTTTCTTGCAGGTTTGGTGTGCTAGGCGGGAAGTCGGGTTTGTCAAGTGTGTTAGTTAAGTCTAGGTCACTTCATACGCATTTTTATAATTCGATTAAATTGTATACGAGTGGATAAATATTATGTTATGATTATGATTATGATTTTATGATACTGATTCGGGTCAGGCTTCTAGGGATAGTTGAACCCGTCATTTGTTATCCATTCGGTGATTGATCAATGAATGTTTCCGCTTTAATGTTTTTCTTTGTATTTTATGGTTTAAAGGTTAGCCCCGCCTAGCATAGCGTGTGTGTTGTCCTTGTTCACCGTGATTTAACTCGGGTATGGATTGTCCATTTCATATTCGGGTCGGGTCTCGGTGTGAGGGATGTGGTACGTTGCACTCGGGTGCTACATCCTTAAGTGGTATCAGAGCCCGGTTGCAAAACCGGTGTTCTCGTGTCGTGATTAAGTCAGTCTAGGTCGTGCTGCTTAGGAATTATGTGACAATATGTGCATTGCATCGATCATGAGTATGAATTGCCTTCCTTTTTGAATCTTGTTGAATTATCTGATGCATTCTTGCATTGAATCCGTGCCTTTCGTGTTGAATATATGACATGAGCATGCCCTAACAACTTGCATATATCCTTGAAATGAGTGATGATTTATAAGAAATGAAGAAAATATCAAACCACGGCCAAGTTCCCCGAAAGCAACGATCTATTACAAGTTCTTTATGATGCACGGAAGATAAGAAGGATGTACGGGGGAAAATATAGAGAATTTGAGGTGCATGGCTTTATAGATGGAGCTAAAGTTCTAAGGTTAGGATCCAGAATGGGAGGTTCCACTTTAGAGATACAATTGTAGAGAGACACTTGATAAGATAAGAGTTGAGCGAGGATTGTTAAGATTCAAGCTAAATTACATTCGGCCGGAATTAAGCATCAAGAGTCGTCAAAGAAGGATTTCTAAATAAACCTAAGGGCTAGAAAAGAGATTGGAAAGATTCAAGCAACATAGTAAATGCATGTTCGCGGAAGGTAACAATGTTATGAATGGGATTTGAGTTCATTCCTTTGATGCAGGCTGAATTATCGAGTTGTGAGGTTGAAATGGGAGATATGGAGCAACAAATGGAAATGATAAAGAAAGGCAAAGACCCTATGGAAAGAAATTATGCACTCAAGAGGTGATGATTCGAAATAGGATTCGGAACCACAATCGGGGTTAATTTTGTAAGAGAGTTCGGGCAATATTGAAGGGTTGATCCTCGGGTAGAAATTTGGATGTTAATTCCGTGGATGTAGAAGAATTTAGGGATCGAGAAATTACAATCCCGGACCGTGAATGGTATAAGTTGATGCACAAGGACTCATGGAAATCTTGAAGACCGTAGAGAAGACTAGGAATGATGGCAAATCAAAGTAAGCTCGTGAGTGAAGAAACGAGGACAAGCTACTAAGCTAACAACTTACTATATTTGTGACAAGTTCCAAAGCATTCATGGCACGTGCATCATACTTCGTATCAAATTATTTAATTTTCCTTACCTATACTTGTGCATGCATTTTCATTTGATTTTGTTGCTCTAAGGTGTTGCATATTCAATTGTTACAAGTGGGCCACGTGCATTGACATTTTAACCCGACATGTATTTTAGTGTTTATTTGATAGGAAGTTTCTTTAGCTCACCTATCAAGCATCATTTCAACCGCGCCACATTTGAATTAAGACAGGAAGAATAATGCAGTTGCACATAATGAGGAAGATGATTTTGGGAAATAAAGAACTTCAAGTAAAGAATAAGTTGGTGGAAACGAAGTTTTAGTAAGAAAAGCGAGACTAAAGTTGGCTTCGAGGTGTTCGGATCAAACAAGAATAGAGAAGAGGGTTTAGATTATCAAGAGGATTGGAGGAAAGTTGAAAGGCAAAATCTTTGGGTTGCTATGACAGTTAAAATCCTCCCTGATGAACATTTTCCATCAAGAATTTTGATGCAAGAAGAATTGATGGAGTTCAATGTGTAACGACAGAAATTTTAAGGGGGAGAGCATGACCAAGAGGAAAATTTGAAACTTGAGGTCGTGGCAGAAGAAATAATTAGTAGAAATAACGGAATTTCAATTAGGGAGGATCTGGGAATTTTATGGTGGTGAGCGGAGATGAATAAGACGATTGTAAGGGTTAACCATTAAAGTGTGAGCTAAGCCACTAAATTCGGATTGAAGATTTTCATGGGGAGTAGAGAAGATAGTTCGTTGAATCTTTCTACGTATGTAACTTTGATTTGGAGATAAAGGAGTTATGAAGGAATTTAGAGAAACTCATAAGTTGAGTTATCAAGAGGGAACCAATTCATGTTATCATATAAAGGGATGCTATCAATAAAGCTTGGTTCAATGAGTTTGGAAAGAGATTTAAGAAGAGACAAAATCGGCAAGGAAAAACTTTGGGAAATTTAAATCAAACTTCAAGAATCTTCAAGAACATCCTACCTTCAATTAAAGAATTGTAGGGGCCAAGTACCGAATATAATCTTAAAGGTTTAAATAGAGTGAAGGGATAACCTAAACAGAAGAGAGAAAAAAGATCCGTGTTAATAACAAATATTTCACGATCGGGAATGAACTTTCAAGGTCGCCAAGGGTAGTTATCTTCGATGATATGTTAGGATTTGAGATGAGTAAAGATTGCAGCTATGGACCTGACTTTGGGACAGATGATCCAATGGTATACGGGAAGATCAAAGCTCGGTTGCTTAAAGAGTTGGTCTGACTGAAGGAAACTTATAGGGATTGAGGAAGGACCGAAGCAGAAGATTAGAAACAGTACAAGTCAGAAGGGAATAAAGAATAAGATCCTTAGAGGATCTATCATTGCTTCACCGGGGTACCCTGAAGAGCTTAAAGACAAGACAAGCATTGAGTTCACTTTCGGGCCAGATCATACATTCGACAACAATGCCCATAATTCTAAATTATGCAACTACGGTGAACGGTACATGAAGCATCCATGATACATGCATCCATGCAAATTTAATTTAAATAATTTTTATGCTATGTGCTTTGATTCCTTATCATGTTAAATTACTTGGAGTAATTGATAATCAACGTGGATGATATCTATTACGTGACTTTAATTATGGTTTCGCGTTATGTTGCTCGGAAGTATTGGAGACTTCCTTGCTTTGTTTGTTTGAGAGACGGGGAATCTCTCATTGTGTGTTCAGTCGAGTAGTGAATCCGAGGATGGATTCCTTTAAGGGGGAGAGTTTGTAACGCCCCAACCGTTCCATATTTTAGAATGACGTATGTGTTTATCTACTTGTGTGAATTAATTGGTTATATGTGTTTTATTTAATTAATTTTATTAAATGATTGTTAAGTATGTGATTAATTGAAATATATGAAATATTTGAATTGGAATTTATACGACTACTTGAACTACTTGCGCGTGTGTGATTTGTTTGCATGTCGTTTTTATATGATTTGAATTCGAAAATTCGTGGAAATTTAATATATTGGAGATATATGCGTTATGAATGTGTATTTATGCTCGTTTCATGTTTTCAGATTCATTTAATTGAGTTTTGAATTTATTTTGTTCTTGGAATCCAAATCGGGGGCTAACGAGCAATTAGCGCACCCTTGGTTCCGTATGTGATATCTTGGGCTCGGGAACTCGAAATCGAGTTCCATCAACTTCGTTGAACTCGTAACGAAAATTCGGGTTCAATAAAATTAGCCTCATATTTTTCTAAGACCATTTGGATTCCCGAATTTCAACCGAAACGAACACTTTGCGCTTAAAACGACAATTCTTAACTTTTCCCAAGCTACGGACCTACCTTAACACCCCTACACCCTAAACCTTGACCCTATACCCACTTGATACACTCTTAATTCTCCCTTATTTGCTCCAAACCGAACTAATCTCTCTCTCTCTCTCAATCTCAAATATTCAGCCAAAAGAAAGAAAGAAAAGAAGAAAGGAGAAGAAGAAGGAATAGTGCAAACTCTTGGAGATTTGAGCTCATCTCGTTACCATTTCTCACCATCTCTAGAAGGTAAGCTTATATTTGTGTAGGATATCTCCTCATGGTTCTTTTAAGTCTTATATTGCATGATTTCACCAAGTTATGAATTAGCATTGGAGAAGATGATGAATAGTAGAGTTCTTGCCCTTTTCATGATTCACCTTTGTTTCCTTGGAATTCCTTTGAGATACATGAGTGCTAAATGATACTAAAGAATGTATTTAAGTTGGTTTGGACTTAGCTTACATTGTTGTGGTTGATTTATAGACTTTCCATTGATGAAGCTTGGAGATATGGTTATGATGTTTGAATTTTTGATGCTTCTCTTGAACTCTTGGTGTTGATATGTGATATAGCTTGTATGTATGAGTTCTTGACCTGAATTCATATGCTTTTGATTGAATTTTAAGTTGGTTTCTTATATTTTTGCCCTGTTTGTATATTTTTTTCGCCACAGACACAAATCCACGGGGGTGGATTTTTCCCTTTGGAAAAATCCATGGGGGTAGATTTGAGTCAGTGGGTTTCTGACCAGAATCCATCGGGGTGGATTTTTCCCTTTGGAAAAATCCATGGGGGTGGATTTTGCCCTGCCCATTTTTGTTACTCCGGATCCGTTTTTCTTCGCTCGTTTGATCTTCCTCCATCTCTTTTATGACTTCTATGCTATGCTAACATGTATTATCTTGGGTGTTATGAAATTTTATGATTTTTCATGGAATATTTTACGAGTCATGCCTCAACGTGTCTTCTTTGCTCCTGATGTGTGCATGCATGGAACTTTGCTCTTAAGTATGAACCCTAATTGCTATGTATTCCTTATTTTATGACTTGTATGATACGTGTACATGTTATACTACGTGTGATGATCGTTATCTGAATTTCTTAGATTTATGTGGTATAGAAATGAAAGTTATGAACTCATATGGTTATGAACGTTTCTTGAAAGGAATGAATGACTTGTTTACATGACTTTAAGTAATGAATTGTCCATATGAATGTTTCCATGATACCATATCATCTCTTATGCATTCATATCATATTCATTACATTGCCGTGCGTCGTATTTGGTACATTTGGAGTCTTGAGTCTCACGTGTACACTATATTGTCCTTTGTACAGTTTTCTCCAGGGCGGAGACTTGCCGGGTTCTTAGGACACTTCCAAGTCCTCTTGTTTCTTCTTAGTGTTGGTTGGTAAGCTAAGGACAGGTGGGTTTCTCTACTATTTAGTTAAACAACCCTATATACTTTCATTGTGCAAAGATTTCGACCAAAAAATTAATAAGTGTATATAGAGTCGTTTCAAGAGTAAATGTTTGCAACGTAAAGCCCTTATTTTATGAACCCTACCAAATGTTTTGGCGAGAATGAATGAATGAATGCACAGAATGGGGCCCAGGGACTTGGTGTGAGTGGCTATTCGGGGAGGCATAGGCTGACGGTGATCCCTCACACTAGTTCCAACTAATGAACGGCGTAACCGGACCTCGTTAGGAGTTAGCGAAGAATGGACGCTGAGTGCCATCTGGGGAGTCATGTTCCCCTTTTGGTCAATGAATGGGTGGTCGGGCCTTGTAATCCCACCACCAACCCGGAGGAAGAAGGTGTAAATGTTCATGAATGTGCACGAAAGAATGTAATGCATGAAAAAAAGAAAGAATGAATGAATGTTTAATGAATTACACAAGGTATTGGTTGGAGATAATGCACGCCTACTCGCCGGGCCACGAAAGACCTAAAGAATGAAAATGAATGTTATAATCCATTTTGATTATTCTTTCTCTCGCCCACTTGGGAAATACTTCGAAAACCTCACTTGGGATTATAACTTGCATGTGAATGTTTCAATATCGTCTTATACTATATTTATGCCATTTTATACCCACCAGTCTCGTATAGACTGAACACGGTTTGTTTTTAGTTTTCTTATAGGTTTGGTGCGCTAGACGGGAAGTCGGGTTTGTCAAGTGTGTTAGTTAAATCTAGGTCACTTCATGCGCATTTTTATAATTCGATTAAATTGTATACGAGTGGATAAATGTTATGTTATGATTATGATTATGATTTTATGATACTGATTCGGGTCAGGCTTCTAGGGATAGTTGAACCCGTCATTTGTTATCCATTCGGTGATTGATCAATGAATGCTTCCGCTTTAATGTTTTTCTTTGTATTTTATGGTTTAAGGGTTAGCCCCGCCTAGCATAGCGTGTGTGTTGTCCCCGTTCGCCGTGATTTAACTCGGGTATGGATTGTCCATTTCATATTCCGGTCGGGTCTCGGTGCGGGGGATGTGGTACCTTGCGCTCGGGTGCTACAAGGGGAGTGATGATGAATGCATGATATGTGTTTAATATGATGCTTGAATGACTTGTGCTAATTCTTAGTGTGAAAACTGGTTTAAATTGAATTGTGAAGGCTTGATCACCCTTAGCATAATCTAGAATTACTTGAGAATCGAGAGGTTAATAGTAATTGAGAAGGTTTTCATAACTAGTAGATTGTATGAATTCAAAGAGATTTGTTTCTGATCTATACAACAGTAAATCCTATTCCATGCCAAACCGCTAGAATAGGAATTGCACTAGTCTTGGTCTTGTTGGTTTAATTAATACATTGATGATTGCGATAGCAACGTTGAGCTTAATTAAATACACGGTTATACCTTGAGAGAAGATAATTCATATATAAGTGACTAGGTTGTAGAATTGCACTTGTCAAACAAGTATTGTATTGAATCCTGAATGTATAAGTCATTACTCCCCTGCCTATTTAGTCTACTGAGTTTAATCCGTGTTTAAGTGTGCTATTTGTGTTTTCTTAGAGTTAATTACTTCAATTTTATTCTAGTAGGTAGATATAACAACTTGAATTCATTTGGTTTCTAGATTAGAAATAAATATTGAGTAGTGATTGGTTTCCCTTCCCTGTGGGTACGATCCTATTATGTTACGCGTATATTAAGTGTACACTTGTACGATTGGTTTTAACTTAGTGAATCTAAATGACCAACAAGTTTTTGGCGCCGTTGTCGGGGAAGGCATTTTAAATCAATATTACTTAAGTATTTTGATCTAGTGCTTTAGACCATTACTTTATTTTAAGTTCTGATCTTAGTCATTGTGGAATTGAGCTAAGGATTTTCTTTCCTTGTGTGCAGGTATATAGTGCATGCGAAGATCTCAAGATCCGAAATTAGTTCCCTACAATCCGGAAATCGAGAGAACACTCAGCGCTGTTAGGAAGAAGAAAAAGAAAAGCAAGAAATCCACAACCGAATCAATAGCAGTAGATCCAAACAATGCAAGAGGCGGAGGGGTTGTAGATCCACCACCACCACCACCTCCTTCTACGATTTGAGATGACAACTTGCCAAATGCTGGAGCAATCCAGACCGCAACTCGTTCCCCGATTGGAGCAAACAACTTTGAGATCAAACCAGCTATAATCAACTTGTTGCAGAACAATCCGTTTTCAGGATTATCACTAGAGGATCCAACATCACATCTTGAGTATTTCCTTGAGGTGTGCGATACCTTCAAGATCCACAATGTAACAACTGATGCTATTCGAGTCAGACTTTTCCCGCTTTCACTAAGGGAAAGAGCCAAAGCATGGTTAAGTACTGTACCGAATGAGTCCTTTCAGACGTGGGATGCGCTTTCTCAGGCTTTCTTAGCCAAGTTCTCTCCTCTCAGTAAGACCACGAAGTACAGAAATGATATTCAAGGTTTTAGACAACTAGCCGGAGAATCCTTCTATGAGGATTGAGAAAGATTTAAGGATTTGCAGAAGAAGTGCCCTCATCATGGGATTCCCGGTTGGTTATTGGTTCAGACTTTCTATAATGGGATGTCCCCTACATACAGAGGAGCGATGGATGCCGCTGCAGGCGGAGCATTCTTGTCCAAATCTGGGACCATTGCTAAAGAACTGTTAGATAATATGTCACAGAATTATGTTTTTGTGCATGACAGGAGCCATTCCCAACCAGCTAAAGTGCAATCAGTAGTTACAGAACGAGATGGACTAACCTCCATCAATGCCCAATTTGAAGCTCTTAACAAGAGATTAGACCAACTCTCTGTTAATGCAGTTGGGACACAAGCCCAACCAGTTCAGGTAATTTGTGAAATTTGTGGTGGTCCATATGCATTTAACGTGTGTCCTCATACCAATGCAGGAGAACATGTGCAAGAGCAAGTGAATTATGTAAACAACTCAAAATCGGTGAATGACCCTTACTCGAATACCTACAATCCAGGTTGGAAGAACCATCCCCATCTTTCCTGGTCTAATAATCAGAATGTTCAACAACCACCATCTCAGCCTAGACCACAATTTCAGCTGAGAGCTCAGTTTCAACAAAGACCACCCGTTCCATACCACGCCCCACCTCCTCTTCAGGAACAGAAGCAAGGATGGGAGGCTGCACTTGAGAAATTCATAGCTGTGTCTACAGAACGTTATCAGAAATTGGAGACTCAAGTGGAATAGTTAGTGAATCAGAACAGAAATTTGGAGACTTAGATTGGCCAGATTGCCCAATCTTTGAATATGAGAGGTCCAGGAATGTTGCTGAGTCAAACCGGGAACAATCCCAAGGAGCACTGTAAGGCCATTTTTGTGCAAAACAATGGCAAAAATGATAGTCCAAAGTTGCTGGCAGATTTTGAATTTAAAGAGTTGAGTTGTGAGAGGGTTGGAGAGATAGTTGAGATCGTGAAAGTGGAGATGGAGGAGAAAAAGGAAGAGGTCCCTTCAAAGCCACAGGTGAGTGTGGCAACCAAAGAACAAGTGCCACCGGTGATATTTCCTCAGAAATTATAGATGCAGAAGTTAGAGAAACAAATTGAGATGTTTTTTAGCATGTTCAAGCAGCTTCAAATTAACATCTCTTTTGTGGAGGCATTAGCTCAAATGCCTAAGTATTTGAAGTTTTTGATGGAAGTGATTTCAAGAAAAGGGAAGTCTGAAGACTTTGCTACAGTTTCACTCACTGAAAAGTGCAGTGCTATGATTCAGCAGAAGCTTCCCCAGAAGCTCAAGGACCCCGAGGAGTTTTTCTATCCCTCTAACTATTGGTTTCTTACAGTTTAATAATGTTTTGTGTGATTTAGGAGCTAGTGTGAGTCTAATCCCTTTATCTACTTGCAGGAAATTAGGAGTGAAGGAGCTCAAACCGACTAATATGACACTCCAGCTAGCGGACAGATCAGTGAAATACCTTATAGGAATTCTTGAGGATGTGTTGGTAAAAGTTGGAAAATGCTACATTCCTAATGATTTTGTAGTTCTTGATGTTGAGAATGATGAGAGTATGTCATTGATCCTTAGAAGACCGTTTTTAGCCACGGCTGGAGCGGATATTGATGTTCAGAATGGACTTCTCACATTCAAAATAGGAGATGAAAGTATGGAGTTTAGTACTTTTAGCTCCATGGCATCACCACCGGTATCGGATGAGTGTCGCATGAGTGGGGCTATAAGTGAGACATCAGATGGAGTGTTACGGTTCGCAAACGAAAGAGATTCGGTTAATTGGGGGAGGAAACCAAAATCTCAACAATTGAGGATGAAGAATGTGTCGGAATTAGATACGGGGAAATTAAGATTTGGTATTGAGAGCAACAGGAACGAGGTCACGCCTTATGTGTAATGCCCCGGGTTTTTCAATTTTATTAATATGTCTTATTTGTTTCTAAATTGCGCAATTTAATTATTTAATTATGTGATTAATTGTTTTTACGTGTTTCATATTTAATTTCATTATGAATCGTTATAATTTTATTTTATTATATTTTATTTTAATTCAATATCATTTCAAATATTTCGTATATTAAGTATATATATACATATATATATATATATATATATATATATATATATATATATATTTCTTTAATTATTGTTAATTTAATGATTAATGTTAATTATTTTATTTTAATAATACTAATATTAAATATAGTTATGTAATATAAATGTATATATGTTGTGAGGTACGTATGCATGAATATATTAATGCATGCATATTATATTTACAAATTATTTTGCATGCATGTTTATAAACCATATATATATATACGTATGCATGCATTTATATTTATGAATTCTATATGTATTCATTTTATATTAATTGTAGTATTATGCATTTCATTGTTACATTTCGTATGAATGATATTTACGTGCTTCGTTTCTATTTAATTTAATAACGAAATTTCGTGCAAATTTAATATGTTGAACTTATACGTGTCTTGTATATGAATATTTGTTCGTTTTGTATTTTCGGATTCATTTGCATGTGTTTCGGATTTAATTTTAATTTTGGAGTCCAAGTCGGGGGCTAACGAGCAATTAGCGCACCCTTGGTTCCGTATTTAATATCTTGAGCTCGGGAACTCGGATTCGAGTTCCGTCAACTTCGCTGAACTCGTAACAAAGATTCGAGTTTAATAAACTTAGCCTTATATTTTTGTAGCTTCATTTGAACCTCCGAAATTCAACCGAAAAACGAGACGGCGACCAAACCGACCTTGTTGCACTAAAATGACCATATCTTGCTCAAACCTTGACCAAATTAACTATGGTTAGACTCTATGGAACCCTAACTCAACCCTTTATTCATACATTAACCCCCCAAACCGAGATAACCCTTCCCACTTGTTGAAAATATCTCAAACATCTACTGCTTCCCAGTTTTTCCCGTAGCTCAAGGCCTACCTTGATATTCAAGCTCAAATCTCTTTCTAAACCTCCATTAATCAACAAGGTAAGCTTAGGGTTGTAATATATGTTCATTTCTGATCATTTTCATCCTTTTATTCCCAAATTTGAGCATGGTTTCATGAGATATTGGACTGCCTTCGTAAATAATGTGTTTTGGGCAAATTGTTGATCTCATTCGATTCTTAATGGTTTTGATTGATTCCAAGCTTGAGAATGATTGTTTTGACATCCTCTTTTCATTTATTATCATTGATTACCTGGTAGTAAGAGTATCCATGAGATATCATTTACGAGACTTTGGAAAAATTTCATGAAATGGTCGTGTGTGTCTGCGTCTTGCGTCTGAGCTTCCTTGGGGCTGACTTGTATGTTATTTTGGAGTTGTTTCGCAGTAATTTTGATGGCTTAGCTTACCTGAACACGTTGGGGATTAATGAGATCAGTATGCTCTGTTTTTCGTGGGATTTTATTCTGTTTTTGGGACTGAAATTGTGGTTGTCAGCTGTTGCATCTTCTTGTTCTTGTTGCTGTCAGTTTTGTGTGTTGTTAGGCCTGAGTTGTTGTTGCATTTCATGCCACGAGTTGCTGCTTATCTTGCTTGCATTTCATGCTGGAGTTGCTGCTCTTTTTCTGTGTCTTTTGCTGTCATAAAACAGGGGCTGCTGCTGCGAGACACGGGTGTGTCGTTCATGGCCTTTCCAGGGTGAAACGGGGGTGCGGGTTGGCCTGAAATTTCTGTACCGAGACACGGGGGTGTCTCGGTTTGTGCTAGGTTGGTGACACGGGGGTGTCACCTTGTTTTTCAAACTCTTGCCTGCGTTTTCTTCCTCCGTTTGCCTGCATGTGTGTAATTGTTTTTCCTTCCTTTAAACTGCTGCTGCTAGTCTCCAGTTTGCACGGTATTGTACTATATATATATATATATTATGCAGATTTGTGTGTGCATGGGGTGCTTTAAGTGTATGTGTGTTGCTGTACGTATTATATATATATATATATCTATACATATGATCATGCATGAAATGTTAAATGCATGAGTTGCATGTGCATGCCTAATTATCTTTGTAGTGTAAAATGCATGCATGGGATTTGTTAAATTTGTATTTTGCATGCATATTGTTTTGTGGTTGCATGCATGAACTGTAAGTGCATGTGTTATATGTATATATATACGTGCATGTGTTATATATATATAAAAATATATGATATAATATATGTATGTATAATTATTATATATTTATATATATATGTTTATTAAATATTAAATGTTATTTGATTTAATTGAATTATAGAATTTAATTATTACCTATTTCATGTTTAATTTAATTTCCTAAATTTAATTGAATGTATTTAATTGTTTATTTTCTAATTGTATATGCGATTGAATGTGTTTAATTGTTTATGTTCTAATTTTAAATGTGATTTAATTCGTGCTATGCCCTATTTGAATTCTTGAATTAAATTGATTGAAAATATGAAATTATGAAATAGGAATTTATGAATTATGTATTTGAATGATATGAATGAACGAATGGGTTGATTATATGTTTTAAATTCTTCAATGGTGCACATGAACATTTTATGACATAATATCATTTGTTACGCATTCATATCATGTTCATGGCATGCCGTGCGTCTTATATGGTTCATTGGAGTCTCGAGTCTCACGAACCGTCATGTTGTCTTTTGTACAGTTTATCTCCAGGGTGGAGAGATATTGATCGTTCAGGCACTTGGTACTCGTTCCTTGTATCGTCACGGTTCAGGTGAGGGTGGTTTTTGTTCTAGCTATGTAACAAACCCTACAACCTTTATGTGAAAAGCTTTGGCCAAAACCTTATGATTATATATATATATGATTTTCAAATGAAGTTATCGAGTAAATCCTTCTGAATTATGCGTATGAGCGTATATAAACTTAAAAATGGTTTTGTAATGAGGCTATGCTCCAAACCGTGTGTCTTCATGCTAGCTACGGAATAGGATGACACGGAGAGGTACGTATATAGCATATGCCGAATTACACGGTAAGGTATGATTTCTTATAGTATGTATTGGTCGAGTAAACCCTTTTCAAATGATTTATGAATTATGATATGTACTTATGAATTGATTGTTTGGCGAGACACATTTCTGATTTCTGATTGTACGGGCCCCGGGACTTAGTATATGTGGCTAACCGAGGAAGCAAGGGCTGACGGGGATCCCATATACTAGTTCCAACCAACTACGGTGATACCGGCCCTCGCTAGGAGATTTAGCGGGGAATGGGAGCTGAGTGCCTTTGGGGGAGTCATGAAACCCCATTGGCCATTGTCTGAGGTGGTCGGGTCTTGCTAACCCGTCCACCACCCGGAGGAAGAAGGTTGGTTAGGATTTATGCCTTTTCTTATGTATATGTTATGATAGAATTATGCACCGTGCGGGAAGGCCGGGACACGGATTGCCCAAACGAATATAATTATGATTTATGATTCATGGTCTGTGTGTATTATGATATATTGCATGATCGCCTAATCAATATATTAATGATATTTGTCGTACACGGTCGGAGTTTGGTTGGAGTTTGTGCACGCTCACTCGCCGAGCCTTATATTTATGTATGATTTATGAATGTAATGAATTTAATATGAATTAGTCATAAAATCCGAGCATTGATTAACCATTCTCTTGCCCTTGTTGGGAACTAATCGCAAATAAAACCTTGTTCGGAATTTAGGACTTGCATGTGCATGTTTTTATATATATATTTATCGCTCCTGCTCACTCAGTCTTCTAGAGACTGACCCCTTTCCCTCCCAATCTTTTAGTGTGCAGGTTCGACTTTGGAGTTTCGAGCTAGGAGGAGGTTTTGGAGTCTTTAAGTTGGTCGAGTTAGGTTAGGAGAGTCTCTGCACTCATTCATGTATTGAATTTATGTATGATTCGATTCCATAGTTTCTTGAACTGGAATAATTATGTAATTGTTATTGAATTGCTTTTAGTGGGTTTTGTTATGTTTTAAAAGAGGCATGAAGAGCCCAAATTCCGTTTATGGTTTGTATGTTTGTAGTTGGGCTTTGCCATGCATTATATATTGTGGTTTGGTTGTCATTGCAGGGTTTAGCTCCGCCTGGCTTAGGAAGGTTTTTTTTATGTTTGTCTCCCGTTCGCTAGGGATTGATACGGGTGCGGATTTACCATTTCGTTACTCGTGTTGAGCCTTAGTGCGGGGGATGTGGTGCCTCACGTGCGGGGTGCTACATCCTTAAGTGGTATCAGAGCCCGGTTGCAAAACCGGTGTTCTCGAGTCGTGTTGGAGTCAGTCTAAGTCGAACGGCATACGGACTACGTGATATTATGTGCATTGCATCGATCTTGAACATGGAATTTGGTTTTCCTTAAGAATTTTGTTGAATTACTTGTTGCGTTTTATATGGATTCTTGCCTTTCGTACTGAATACATGCCATGAGCATGCACTAATCGCATGCATATATTCTCGAAATGAGTTATGATTTCCAGGTTATAAAGATAATATCAAACCACGGCCAAATTCTATGATCATAACAATCTATTACAATTTTTTTTTCGGAGGCACGGAGGATAGGAGCTAATCACGGGATGGTTGTAACTCAGAAGATCAATTTATGTGAATCCACGACTTAGGATGCTTCACTTGGATCCAGGAGATTGCTCAACCTAAGGAGTGGGGTATATCAGCCTTGAAAGTATTTTAGTCAGGGTTCAGGTAAAAGGGATCTGGATGGAATTAAGCCCAAGGGTGGTCGAAAGGCTTCTAAATCAAACTGGTAATTAGAAATCGAGTTTTAGAAGTCAAGATTGGAAAGAGGTATCAATAATTAAGAGGAGTCGAGGTAAGATGGGAAACAAGTCGAGAAGGGGTTCGAGAAAGATAAGTAATAGGATAACTACAATCCATAGAGGGTGATGATGCTAGGGACAGGACTTGAGTTCATTTTTCCAAATCCAAGCTGAATTGTTATGTTGTGAGGTTAAATTGGAAGATATGGAGCAACCAATGGGAACTATAAAGAAAGGTGAAGCCTGGTAAAGGATGGTCCTCGGGAGAAATTCAGATACTAACTCAAGGGGATGTAGAAGAAATTAGGGATCGTGAAATTTCAACTACGGATGGTGGAAGGTACAAGCTGGTATACCAGAATTCTTGGAAAACTTGAAGACCGTGGGAAAAGGCAAGGAATAATCACCGAGTCAAAGTAACCTCGGGATTGGAGGAACGAAGAAAAGCTACTGAGCTAATAGCTTACCGCATTGGTGACAGGTTCCAAAACATTCATAGCACGTGCATCACATTTTGCATTAATTATTTATCCTTTTGACCTTATGTTATCCGTGCAATTCTAATTGGTTTCGTTGCGCTAATGTGTTGTATAATTGCTTTATGTAAACGTGACACATGCACCGTCATTTTAACCCGACATGCATTCTAGTGTTTATTTGATAGGAAGCTCATTCACCTCACCTATCAAGTATTACTTAGCCAAGCCCCCCCCCCCCCCCGGAATCCGATGACGATGACTTCGGGGAAACAAATAATTACAAGTAAGGGATAGGTTAATGGAAACGAGAATTCATAAAGAAGAAGCAAGAGTAGAGTGGATTGCGGGGTGTTTGGATCGGACGAGAATAGGAAAGGGGTTTCGGATATTAAGCGAATTAGAAGGGAAGTTGAAATGCAAAACCTTGGGGTTGCCTTTTGATCAAAATCCTCCCTAATGGAAATTATTCAACAAGAACTTCGACAAAATGAGAATTAATGGAGTTCAACATGTGACAATAGAAATTTAAGGGGGAGAGCACGACCGAGGAACAAATTGGACGATTGAAGGGGTGCTCGAAGAAATATTTTAGTAGGAATAACGAAATTGCAAATTAAGGAAGACCTGGGAGTCCTATTAGTGATGATCAGAGATAAATAAGGCGGCTTGAAGGGTTAAGTTGTTAAGAGGAGAACTAAGTTACTAAATTCGGGTTGGAGTCCCTCACCAGGTATAAAGGAAATGGCTTGGAGAATATTCCTACGTATAGAATATGGATCTGGGAATAACAAAATTATAAGGGAGCTTCTGTGAACCCTATGTCAGAATTGACAAGAGAGAGTGTCGAATCAAGTTAACATATAATGGAATGATGGCGATCAAGAGTAATCCAATAGAGTATAAAAAGGGGGTTCAATAATGATAATATTATCATGTCTTCGGTTATTTCCACGATAATTCAGAAGGAAATTTAAGAAGAAACCAAATCGGAAAAGATGATCATTGGAGGATTTACATCAAACTTCAAAAATCATCAAGAACATTCTATCTTAGATTTAAGAAATGTGGGGCCAGATGCCGAATATAACCTTAAGGGGGTTAAAGAGAATGAACAGATAACAGAAATGGAAAATGGAAAAGGATTTGTGTTGAGGGAGACCATAAGGATAAACATCTTAGGGCCGGGATGGAATCATTAAGTTGCCCAGAGTGGCAATACTCGGGGGTTTGTTAAGCACCGATATGGGTAAGAATGGAAGATATGATCTGGACATCGGAACAAATGTTCTAAACGCAAAAGTGAATGTCAATTGGATTACTTGGAGGAGTTAGTCCGACTGAAAGAGTATAACAGGGGTTGAGGGAGGATTGAAGAAGTCGAGTAGCAATAAACGTCAGAAGGGTTCTAAGAGTATAATCCTTACAGGATTCATCAATTGCTTTACTGGAATAACCTGGAGAGGTTAAAGACAAGCTGAGCAATGAGCCTATCTTCAGAACAGATCACACACTGGACAACTTACAAATTTAAATTTCTTAACCACGGTGAACGGTACATAAAACATTCATGGCACAAGCATACATACAATTTAATTTAATTGATTCTTAATATTCTATACCTTACTAATTGATTATTTCCGTTGTACTTGGTTATATTGTAATTGAGGTTTATTACATGTCCTTGTGTGATTTTGAATTTGGTTTTTGCGTGTGTTGCTTGGGAGTATTGGAGACTTCCTTGATTTATTTATTTTTGTTTGAGAGACGGGGTGCTCTTGTTGTTTCTAAGAGACGGGGATTCTCTTATTTTGTTTGAGAGACGGGGTACTCTCTTTGCTTGCGAGAGACGGGGTTCTCTCATTGTTGCTCGAGAGACGGGGCTCTCTCCTTGTTGCTTGCGAGAGACGGGGAATCTCTCATTGGTGGTTTTAAGCGTGCAGTGAATCCGAGGACGGATTCTTTTTAAGGGGGAGAGATTGTAATGCCCCGGGTTTTTCAATTTTATTAATATGTCTTATTTGTTTCTAAATTGCGCAATTTAATTATTTAATTATGTGATTAATTGTTTTTACGTGTTTCATATTTAATTTCATTATGAATCGTTATAATTTTATTTTATTATATTTTATTTTAATTCAATATCATTTCAAATATTTCGTATATTAAGTATATATATACATATATATATATATATATATATATATATATATATATATATTTCTTTAATTATTGTTAATTTAATGATTAATGTTAATTATTTTATTTTAATAATACTAATATTAAATATAGTTATGTAATATAAATGTATATATGTTGTGAGGTACGTATGCATGAATATATTAATGCATGCATATTATATTTACAAATTATTTTGCATGCATGTTTATAAACCATATATATATATACGTATGCATGCATTTATATTTATGAATTCTATATGTATTCATTTTATATTAATTGTAGTATTATGCATTTCATTGTTACATTTCGTATGAATGATATTTACGTGCTTCGTTTCTATTTAATTTAATAACGAAATTTCGTGCAAATTTAATATGTTGAACTTATACGTGTCTTGTATATGAATATTTGTTCGTTTTGTATTTTCGGATTCATTTGCATGTGTTTCGGATTTAATTTTAATTTTGGAGTCCAAGTCGGGGGCTAACGAGCAATTAGCGCACCCTTGGTTCCGTATTTAATACCTTGAGCTCGGGAACTCGGATTCGAGTTCCGTCAACTTCGCTGAACTCGTAACAAAGATTCAAGTTTAGTAAACTTAGCCTTATATTTTTGTAGCTTCATTTGAACCTCCGAAATTCAACCGAAAAACGAGACGGCGACCAAACCGACCTTGTTGCACTAAAATGACCATATCTTGCTCAAACCTTGACCAAATTAACTATGGTTAGACTCTATGGAACCCTAACTCAACCCTTTATTCATACATTAACCCCCCAAACCGAGATAACCCTTCCCACTTGTTGAAAATATCTCAAACATCTACTGCTTCCCAGTTTTTCCCGTAGCTCAAGGCCTACCTTGATATTCAAGCTCAAATCTCTTTCTAAACCTCCATTAATCAACAAGGTAAGCTTAGGGTTGTAATATATGTTCATTTCTGATCATTTTCATCCTTTTATTCCCAAATTTGAGCATGGTTTCATGAGATATTGGACTGCCTTCGTAAATAATGTGTTTTGGGGAAATTGTTGATCTCATTCGATTCTTAATGGTTTTGATTGATTCCAAGCTTGAGAATGATTGTTTTGACATCCTCTTTTCATTTATTATCATTGATTACCTGGTAGTAAGAGTATCCATGAGATATCATTTACGAGACTTTGGAAAAATTTCATGAAATGGTCGTGTGTGTCTGCGTCTTGCGTTTGAGCTTCCTTGGGGCTGACTTGTATGTTATTTTGGAGTTGTTTTGCAGTAATTTTGATGGCTTAGCTTACCTGAACACGTTGGGGATTAATGAGATCAGTATGCTCTGTTTTTCGTGGGATTTTATTCTGTTTTTGGGACTGAAATTGTGGCTGTCAGCTGTTGCATCTTCTTGTTCTTGTTGCTGTCAGTTTTGTGTGTTGTTAGGCCTGAGTTGTTGTTGCATTTCGTGCCACGAGTTGCTGCTTATCTTGCTTGCATTTCATGCTGGAGTTGCTGCTCTTTTTCTGTGTCTTTTGCTGTCATAAAACAGGGGCTGCTGCTGCGAGACACGGGTGTGTCGTTCATGGCCTTTCTAGGGTGAAACGGGGGTACGGGTTGGCCTGAAATTTCTGTACCGAGACACGGGGGTGTCTCGGTTTGTGCTAGGTTGGTGACACGGGGGTGTCACCTTGTTTTTCAAACTCTTGCCTGCGTTTTCTTCCTCCGTTTGCCTGCATATGTGTAATTGTTTTTCCTTCCTTTAAACTGCTGCTGCTAGTCTCCAGTTTGCACGGTATTGTACTATATATATATATATATTATGCAGATTTGTGTGTGCATGGGGTGCTTTAAGTGTATGTGTGTTGCTGTACGTATTATATATATATATATATCTATACATATGATCATGCATGAAATGTTAAATGCATGAGTTGCATGTGCATGCCTAATTATCTTTGTAGTGTAAAATACATGCATGGGATTTGTTAAATTTGTATTTTGCATGCATATTGTTTTGTGGTTGCATGCATGAACTGTAAGTGCATGTGTTATATGTATATATATACGTGCATGTGTTATATATATATAAAAATATATGATATAATATATGTATGTATAATTATTATATATTTATATATATATGTTTATTAAATATTAAATGTTATTTGATTTAATTGAATTATAGAATTTAATTATTACCTATTTCATGTTTAATTTAATTTCCTAAATTTAATTGAATGTATTTAATTGTTTATTTTCTAATTGTGTATGCGATTGAATGTGTTTAATTGTTTATGTTCTAATTTTAAATGTGATTTAATACGTGCTATGCCCTATTTGAATTCTTGAATTAAATTGATTGAAAATATGAAATTATGAAATAGGAATTTATGAATTATGTATTTGAATGATATGAATGAACGAATGGGTTGATTATATGTTTTAAATTCTTCAATGGTGCACATGAACATTTTATGACATAATATCATTTGTTACGCATTCATATCATGTTCATGGCATGCCGTGCGTCTTATATGGTTCATTGGAGTCTCGAGTCTCACGAACCGTCATGTTGTCTTTTGTACAGTTTATCTCCAGGGTGGAGAGATATTGATCGTTCAGGCACTTGGTACTCGTTCCTTGTATCGTCACGGTTCAGGTGAGGGTGGTTTTTGTTCTAGCTATGTAACAAACCCTACAACCTTTATGTGAAAAGCTTTGGCCAAAACCTTATGATTATATATATATATGATTTTCAAATGAAGTTATCGAGTAAATCCTTCTGAATTATGCGTATGAGCGTATATAAACTTAAAAATGGTTTTGTAATGAGGCTATGCTCCAAACCGTGTGTCTTCATGCTAGCTACGGAATAGGATGACACGGAGAGGTACGTATATAGCATATGCCGAATTACACGGTAAGGTATGATTTCTTATAGTATGTATTGGTCGAGTAAACCCTTTTCAAATGATTTATGAATTATGATATGTACTTATGAATTGATTGTTTGGCGAGACACATTTCTGATTTCTGATTGTACGGGCCCCGGGACTTAGTATATGTGGCTAACCGAGGAAGCAAGGGCTGACGGGGATCCCATATACTAGTTCCAACCAACTACGGTGATACCGGCCCTCGCTAGGAGATTTAGCGGGGAATGGGAGCTGAGTGCCTTTGGGGGAGTCATGAAACCCCATTGGCCATTGTCTGAGGTGGTCGGGTCTTGCTAACCCGTCCACCACCCGGAGGAAGAAGGTTGGTTAGGATTTATGCCTTTTCTTATGTATATGTTATGATAGAATTATGCACCGTGCGGGAAGGCCGGGACACGGATTGCCCAAACGAATATAATTATGATTTATGATTCATGGTCTGTGTGTATTATGATATATTGCATGATCGCCTAATCAATATATTAATGATATTTGTTGTACACGGTCGGAGTTTGGTTGGAGTTTGTGCACGCTCACTCGCCGAGCCTTATATTTATGTATGATTTATGAATGTAATGAATTTAATATGAATTAGTCATAAAATCCGAGCATTGATTAACCATTCTCTTGCCCTTGTTGGGAACTAATCGCAAATAAAACCTTGTTCGGAATTTAGGACTTGTATGTGCATGTTTTTATATATATATTTATCGCTCCTGCTCACTCAGTCTTCTAGAGACTGACCCCTTTCCCTCCCAATCTTTTAGTGTGCAGGTTCGACTTTGGAGTTTCGAGCTAGGCGGAGGTTTTGGAGTCTTTAAGTTGGTCGAGTTAGGTTAGGAGAGTCTCTGCACTCATTCATGTATTGAATTTATGTATGATTCGATTCCATAGTTTCTTGAACTGGAATAATTATGTAATTGTTATTGAATTGCTTTTAGTGGGTTTTGTTATGTTTTAAAAGAGGCATGAAGAGCCCAAATTCCGTTTATGGTTTGTATGTTTGTAGTTGGGCTTTGCCATGCATTATATATTGTGGTTTGGTTGTCATTGCAGGGTCTAGCTCCGCCTGGCTTAGGAAGGTTTTTTTTATGTTTGTCTCCCGTTCGCTAGGGATTGATACGGGTGCGGATTTACCATTTCGTTACTCGTGTTGAGCCTTAGTGCGGGGGATGTGGTGCCTCATGTGCGGGGTGCTACATTATGACTCGTCACGAGGGGATTGTTAGTTCCCAATCCGGTTTCCAAATTCAAGCTAACGACTATAACTTAGAACTAATTTCTCTCTCTTTCTTTTCTTTTCTTTTCTTTTTCGTTCCTTTCGTTCGCCTCGTTTTTCTCGTATAATTTTAGTTTTCGCTCTCTCGTGTTGTAGGTTAAGTGAGGTGTTGTCAGAGTATGGAGGCAAGGACCATGGTTGAGTTTTAATGTCGGCATTAACGTCTATTTTTGTTATGTGTGTGAGCATGTATGCGCATGATTGGATTTGCTTGTGAGGAGAATGAATTGTTGTGATATTTTGCAATATGTGCTTTAAGATATTTGCGTGTTACGAGATTGATGCACTATGGTTTGATTGTAAATTTTGGGTTAATCTGTGTGAATTAACGTGATTAAGCACCGTCAGAGTTAGCTTTCGGGTAAAAGAGAGTTTTGTGCGAAAACGTGAGTAATGGGCGTTACCCCCTTCTAGGCCTTTTCCTGTAATGCCCGTTCATAGAGTTAGGCGTCTCAAGCATAGTTGGTAACGGGTGTTACACCTCTTCCGTTCATTTTAGGTAACGCCCGTTAACTGGTAAGGCAAAGTAGGACAGTAGAAGTAACAGGCGTGACTCCTGATAGACATAATTAGGTGACGCCCGTTAACGGGGCCGAAATCGTGTTTTTATTTTAAAGGAGGAAGACTTGTGTTTGAAGTTTAAATCCTAATTCCTCTCAACTTAGGTCCTACCCCACCATAACCTATATATTTGGCCTGCCCTCTCTTCTTTTCTCACATAACACAATCTCTTAGAAGAGAAGAAAGCAATTCTTCCTAATCAAGGCACCACCAACATCACACATACTCTTTTCTCTCTAAGCTTGAATTGGTAAGTAATCCCCCTCTCTAAGCATGATGTTAGAATGAAGTCTTCCTATCTAAGATGAATTTTGCGCTAGAATTGTTGAATTTGGAGAATTTATGCATGCTAGAACTAGGTTTAATGATTTGTAGTGAGTTCATCTTGAATTAAGTGAATTTTGGAAGAACCCTAGTCTCTAGCTAGCCTTTGAATTTCAATTGGGGAATTGATTTTGGAGAATTTTTGAACTTGAGTCATAACTCTTTAGAGCCTTGTTGAGTTGTATTGGGTAGATTAAAAAATCTTGATCAAAACTCACACCCTAGGGTAGTGCATACAAGGTGTTCTGTAACGCCCCAGTTTTTCAGTTTTAATAATGTGGTGTATTTGTTTATAAATTGCGCAAATTAATTATTTAATTATATGATTAATTGTTTATAAATGTTTATATTTGTTTTAAACTATAAACTATTTCTATTTTAATTTAATTCATTTTATTTCTACTTTGATATTTAGTGTTAAAATTCTCAATTAAGGTTTTGTGTTACCTTAACTATTTCGGTAACTTCGTTAATTAATTTCAACATGTTATTAGTTGGTTTTAATTTAATTAATATGGAATTTAAGTTTTAGTAAATTATTTATAACAATATGAATTCGTTCATGCGCATGAGTGTTCTAATTGTGCTTCGTTCATATATGTAATGATTTCGGATTGGTATGGAAATTTAGTATGTCGTATATATGTGTGTTATGAACATGCCTATATGCTCGGTTTATGTTTTCGGATTCGTTTGACGTGTTTATGAATTTAATTTGATTTGTGGAACCAAGTCGGGGGCTAACGAGCAATTAGCGCACCCTTGGTTCCGTACGTGATATCTTGAGCTCGGGAATTCGGATTCGAATTCCGACACCTCCGTTGCCTTCGTATCGACGATTCGGAGACAATGGAACAAGCCTCGTACCTTTTTGAGATCATTAAGACCTCCGAAATCCAACCGTAACGAGCAACTCGTGCAAGAAGAGCCCCTTATGTTGACTAGTCTTCATGGTGGGACCCTTAACACCCCCCTAACCTAACCATACCTTAACCATGACTTTTATACCTTGGGTTAAGCCTTTCTTCTACCCTTTTAGCAGCAGAACCGAACCAAACATCTCCCATTTCTGCTGGAGCTGATCGAGAGAGAGAGAGAGAAGAAAGGAGAGAAAACCCTAGGCCATCCTTGTGATTTTGGAGCTCAAATCACCATCTTCTTTCACCAAATCCTCAAGGTATGAATATCTATGTCTTATCTACTCTATTATACTTGATTTAATCTCCTTACAACATGATTTGGATCAGATTTGATTAGGGTTTGAATTATGAGTTTGGTATGAACTTTTGGGGATTTTTGTTCTAGTGACCTATGTGCTTGTGTGGCTGATTTCCATGCTTGTAAATGATTATATGAGCTTGTTTCTTGGCCAATTTCTTTCCCAACTGATAGTATATGATGTTAGGAGGATTTCATATCTTGCTCCTTTTATGAAATTATGAGATATGGAGCTCCAAACTTGATGATCAAACTGCTTCCCCTGTTTTCCGGACTGCTGCTGTTCATTTTGCCTTGTAGCTTGACCAAATGATCTTCTTTTCGTGTGAAATTGCATGGTGTTGATGTAAACTCATTACTCTATATGTTAACAGTCATGTTTCAAGTATTTGGATCCATTTTAAGCTGCAAAACCGAAAGACATGGCCTGTTTGTATGCATGCTTCATGACAGACTTGTTGCTGTTGCGTTTTGTAACTTGTTGATCATTCGAATGTGCTTTAAATTGTACCATTTTGCATATATATGAAGTATATAAGTTGTTTAGTATGTTAGCATGCATTCCCCAAAGTTTCAGATCCAAATTCAAGCCCTATGTACTTGATCAAGGCATGATAGAATCATTAGGGCTCATATGTGCGATTTTGGCGACCCAGTTTTGTTGCATGGATTCGATGATCTTAACGTGTGATTTAGCCTTTGCACTCTAAATGAAAAATGTTCATAACATGCTAAATATGTTGTATATTAAGTTTCAGAGCATTTGGAGTTCATTTGGTATGTTTTTGGATTGAGTTTGTAAGGGATCAGTTTTGCCGGTTTTAACTTGTGAACGGTTTTGGTTCTGTACCTTGACACCCCCGTGTCTCATTTACTCATAAGAGTGAGACACGGGCGTGTCACACCTTCTGGGCAGCTCTGTACTGAGCCACGCCCGTGGCTCAGTTTGGCTAAGGAAGGTGACACCCCCCGTGTCCCTTCCCCTGTGCAGTCCGGGTTGCTTCCTTTTCGGTTTTTGATTTGTTTCACCTCCTTAATGACTTTATCTGCTTTCGTGTTGAACTATGAACTTGTTTTGGTATGTGTTGGGAGTATTGTGATTTAATTTCATAGCATTTGGTTGAGGTTTAAAGCATGCTTTTGGTGAATTGCTATGACATGGCTTGAATGCTTCTATATGAAATATTAAGTACATTCTTGCATTCTTTTGAGGTCTTAAGTAATGTTCTTTGCCTTTTTATGAATCATACTCAATGTAAACATGTTTGAAGGTATTACTATGAATTATAAAGGATACAAAATAAATGAGTATGATACCTTTATTTCTTGAAAGTATTTGAATGAATGGCTTGGTTGTATGCCTTAATTGCATTAATAGTGGCCATGAACGTTTTTATGATATAACATGATCATATATGCATTTATGACATATTCACTTCATCGCCGTGCGTCATGTATGGTTCATTTAGAGTCTTGAGTCTCACGAACACGTCTTGTCGTCTTTTGTACAGTTTGTCTCCAGGGTGGAGAGCTTTTGATCGTTCAGGCACTTGGTGCTCGATCCTTGTTTCTTCACGGTTCAGGTGAGGGTGTTTTCGTTTTAGCTATGTAACAAACCCTACAACCCTTATGTGAAAAGCTTTGGCCAAAACCTTATGACTATATATATATGGTTTTCAAATGAAGCTATCGAGTAAATTCTTTTGAATTATACGTACGAGCATATATAAGCTTAAAAATGGTTTTGTAATGAGGCTATGCTCCAAACCGTGTGTCTTCAAGCTAACTACGGATTCGGATGACACGGAGAGGTACGTATATAGCATATGCCGAGTTACACGGTAAGGTATGATTTCTTATAGTATGTATTCTATGTATGTATTGATATGTTTTGGCGAGATTGCACATACGTTATATTCACGGGCCCAGGGACTTAGTATATGTGGCTAACCGAGGAAGCAAGGGCTGACGGGGATCCCATATACTAGTTCCAACCAAATTTACGACGATACGGACCTCGTTAGGAGTTTTGACGAGGAAACGCAGGTCGGGCTTTTGAGGATTCATGTACCTCACTAGCCATTATGTATGATTCGGTGGCCGGGTCTTGCAAGCCCGTCCACCACCCGGAGGAAGAAGGTTGGTTATGATATGATTATGCACCGTGCGGGAATGCCGGGATCCGGATCGCCCAAACGAATATGTTTATGATATGATTTATGGTCTGTGTGTATTATGATATATTGCATGGACACCTAATTAATATATTAATGATATTTGTCGTACACGGTCGGAGTTTGGTTGGAGATTGTGCACGCTCACTCGCCGAGCCTTATATTTATGTATGATTTATGAAAATAATGAATTAATATGACTTAGTCATAAAATCCGAGCATTGATTAATCATTCTCTTGCCCTTTCAGGGAACTAATCTCAACTAAAACCTTGTTCGGAATTTATGACTTGCATGTGAATGTTTTTATATATATATCGCTCCTGCTCACTCAGTCTTCTAGAGACTGACCCTCTCCCTCCCCAACACTTTAGTGTGCAGGTTTGGCTTCAGAGTTCGAGCTAGGCGGAGGTGGTTGGAGTCTTTGTGTTGGTCAAGTTAGGTTAGGAGAGTCTCTGCATTCATATCTGTATTGGAATTATGTATGATTCGTTCTATTATACCATGAACTCGACAAATTTGTAATTGTTATTGAATTGCTGTTACTGAGTTTTGCTTTTGAGTTAAAAAGAGGCCTGAAGAGCCCAAATTCCGTTTATGGTTTGTATGATTGAACTTTGGCTTTGCAATGCGTTATACTTCGTGGATTGGTTTTCATTGCAGGGTCTAGCTCCGCCTGGCTTAGGAAGGTTTTTATGTTTGTCTCCCGTTCGCTAGGGTTTGATACGGGTGCGGATTTATAATTTCGTTACTCGTGTTGAGCCTTAGTGCGGGGGATGTGGTGCCTCACGTGCGGGGTGCTACATCCTTAATTGGTATCAGAGCCCGGTTGCAAAACCGGTGTTCTCATGTCGTGTGTGAGTCAGTCTAGGTCGTACGGCTTAGGGACTATATGACAATGTGTGCATTGCATTGATCTTGAACATGAATTTGGCTTTCCTTTTTGAAATTTGTGGGATTATCTGTTGCATTTACATAAGGATCCTTGCAATAATTGTTGAAAATGTGTCATGAGCATGCACTAATCGCATGCATCTATTCTTGAAGTAAGCTGTGATTTATAGGTTATAAAGATGATATCAAACCATGGCCAAGTTCTATGATTCCAACAATCTATTACAATTCCTTCGGAGGCACGGAAGATAGGAAGGATGCCCGGGGAGGAATGTGAAGAATGCTAGTTGTGTGGCTTTGTAGACTGAGTTGCAATTAACGGTTGGGATTCAGAATGGGAGGTTCGACCTTGGCGATGCGATAGCAGAGGAACATTTGGGGGAATAGGAATAGGAGTTAATCAAGGGATGGTTGTGACTCAGAAGAATAACTTATGTGAGTCCACTACTTGAGGTGCAGTAATTGGATTCAACAGGATCGTGCAACCTAAGGAATGAAGTGAATGAATCTTGAAGATATTTTGATCCCGGATTGGATCGTTGAAGAGGTCTCAATAATTAGGAGAGACTAAGATAAAATGGGTCCGGTAGGAGCTGTGTACCTGGGGTCGACAAGAAGGATTTCTGATTAAGCCTGGTGAATTGAAATCAAGTCTATCGAAGTTAAGACCGGGAAGAGTTGGACTTGGATGCTCTGGATTTCGATCGTGATGGGAAACTCCTAAACAATCATCACGGGAATCTTGATCAAGGTGTTGACTGGGATATGAGTTCGTTTTTCCAAAACCAAGCTGAATTGCCATGTTGTGAAGTAAAATGGAAGATATGAAGCAACAAATGGAAATGGTAAAGAAAGGCAATCACTCCTTGAAAGGAAATCATGCGTTCAAATGTAAGCAGTTGGAGGTGAATTGAATTCACAAAGGATAGGCACGGGATTCTTGATTAAGGTGACGATTAGAAGTAAAGGTTGAATTGCGAGGGGAAGTGTGGATGCTAACTCAGTGGACGTGAAAGAATTAGGAATCAAGAAATTGCAATCTCGGACAGTGGAAGATACAAGTTGACTTACAAAGATGCATGGAAGTCTCGAAGACCGTGGGAAAGGCAAGGAATAATTACCAGGTCAAATAATCTTGGGATCGGAAGAACGAGGAAAGCTACCGAGCTAATAACTTCCCACATCGGTGACAGGTTCCAAAGCATTCATAGCACGTGCATCATATTTTGCATTAATTATTTATTCTCTTGATCTTATGTTATCCGTACATTTCTAATTGGTTTTGTTGCGCTAATGTGTAGTATATTTGCTTGATGTAAACGTGACACATGCATTGTCATCTTTACCCAACATGCATTTTAGTGTTTACTTGATAGGAAGAACTGGCACCTCAATTGTCAGGTATATCCTCGCTCGAACCATATCTGAGTTAAAGGAAAGGAAATAATGGTGTGGCACATGACAAGAAAGATGATTGGGAAATGAAGAACTTTAGGTAAGGGATAGGTTAGTGGAAAGGACCTCCGAAGGAAAGTCAGATTAGATTCATCTTTGGGGTGTTCGGATCGAATAAGAATGGGGAAGAGAGATTGAGGGAGTTCGATGAAAGAGCAAAAAATTTTAAGGGGGAGAGCACGACCGAGAGATAAAATGGAGGATGGAAGTAGTGCTCGAATAAATATGTCAATAGCAACAACGGGGATGCAAATTAAGGAGAATCCGGATATCCTAATGGTGGCCATTAGAAATGAATAAGAGGATGGTAATGGTTAAGTTGTTAAGAGAGAAGTGACAATGCCAAATCCGGAAGGAAATCCACGAAGAAACCAAACCGGAAAAGATGATCATTGGAGGATTTACATCAAACTTCAGAACGCATCAAGAACATTTTATCTTCGATTCAAGAAATGTGGGGCTAGATGCCAAATATAAACCTAAGGGGTCAAAGGGAATGAATGGATACCAGGAACGGAAGATGGAAAAAGGATTCGTGTTAAGGTAGATCCTAATGACGAACATTTCAAGGTAGGGATTGAATTGTCAAGGTGGTCAGGGGTAGTTATTCTCGAGGGTATTTTAAACTCTGATATGAGTAAGATAGTAGCTATGGATCTAACATTGAGACAAATGGTCTAAGGATATTCGGGGAGGTCAAGCTCGGTTAATTAAAAAGAATTGGATGGTCGAGCGAAGATTGTGGGGAATGATGAAGACTGGAAATAGTACAAGTCAGAACGGATCCAAGAGTTTGATCCTTAAAGGATTTATCAATAGCTTCACCGAGGAACCTTGAAGAGGTTCAAGACAAGCTGGACACTGAACTACATTCAGGACAGAGCATACCTTGGACAACGACAACTCACAAATCTGAATTTTTGCAACTACGGTGAACGGTACTTATAGCATTCATGAAACATGCATCCATGCAAAAATTAACTTTTATAGATTTTATGTTAAGTGCTTTGTTCTGCACTGTGTTAAATTATTTGGAGTAATTGGATATCAATGTGGGCGACATTTATTACTTGCTTTGGGTGCCTTACGTGATTTTAAAATTTGGTTTTGCGTGAGTGGCTTGGAAGTATTGGAGACTTCCTTGCTTTATTTTCGGTTAAGAGACGGGGATTCTCTTATTTTTGTTTGAGAGACGGGGTACTCTCTTTGTTTGCGAGAGACGGGGTTCTCTCATTATTGTTGGAGAGACGGGGTTCTCTCATTGCTGCTTGAGAGACGGGGCTCTCTCCTTGTTGTTTGTGAGAGACGGGGAATCTCTCATTGTTTGATTTCAAGCGTGTTTTGAATCCGAGGACGGATTCTTTTTAAGGGGGAGAGATTGTAACGCCCCAGTTTTTCAGTTTTAATAATGTGGTGTATTTGTTTATAAATTGCGCAAATTAATTATTTAATTATATGATTAATTGTTTATAAATGTTTATATTTGTTTTAAACTATAAACTATTTCTATTTTAATTTAATTCATTTTATTTCTACTTTGATATTTAGTGTTAAAATTCTCAATTAAGGTTTTGTGTTACCTTAACTATTTCGGTAACTTCGTTAATTAATTTCAACATGTTATTAGTTGGTTTTAATTTAATTAATATGGAATTTAAGTTTTAGTAAATTATTTATAACAATATGAATTCGTTCATGCGCATGAGTGTTCTAATTGTGCTTCGTTCATATATGTAATGATTTCGGATTGGTATGGAAATTTAGTATGTCGTATATATGTGTGTTATGAACATGCCTATATGCTCGGTTTATGTTTTCGGATTCGTTTGACGTGTTTATGAATTTAATTTGATTTGTGGAACCAAGTCGGGGGCTAACGAGCAATTAGCGCACACTTGGTTCCGTACGTGATATCTTGAGCTCGGGAATTCGGATTCGAATTCCGACACCTCCGTTGCCTTCGTATCGACGATTCGGAGACAATGGAAGAAGCCTCGTACCTTTTTGAGATCATTAAGACCTCCGAAATCCAACCGTAACGAGCAACTCGTGCAAGAAGAGCCCCTTATGTTGACTAGTCTTCATGGTGGGACCCTTAACACCCCCCTAACCTAACCATACCTTAACC
Organism: Lantana camara; assembly: GCA_037501455.1. Classification (NCBI taxonomy): domain Eukaryota; kingdom Viridiplantae; phylum Streptophyta; class Magnoliopsida; order Lamiales; family Verbenaceae; genus Lantana; species Lantana camara. The sequence goes on along the minus strand of CM074857.1, from coordinate 40,787,954 downwards.
ATGACTTTTATACCTTGGGTTAAGCCTTTCTTCTACCCTTTTAGCAGCAGAACCGAACCAAACATCTCCCATTTCTGCTGGAGCTGATCGAGAGAGAGAGAGAGAAGAAAGGAGAGAAAACCCTAGGCCATCCTTGTGATTTGGGAGCTCAAATCACCATCTTCTTTCACCAAATCCTCAAGGTATGAATATCTATGTCTTATCTACTCTATTATACTTGATTTAATCTCCTTACAACATGATTTGGATCAGATTTGATTAGGGTTTGAATTATGAGTTTGGTATGAACTTTTGGGGATTTTTGTTCTCGTAACCTATGTGCTTGTGTGGCTGATTTCCATGCTTGTAAATGATTATATGAGCTTGTTTCTTGGCCAATTTCTTTCCCAACTGATAGTATATGATGTTAGGAGGATTTCATATCTTGCTCCTTTTATGAAATTATGAGATATGGAGCTCCAAACTTGATGATCAAACTGCTTCCCCTGTTTTCCGGACTGCTGCTGTTCATTTTGCCTTGTAGCTTGACCAAATGATCTTCTTTTCGTGTGAAATTGCATGGTGTTGATGTAAACTCATTACTCTATATGTTAACAGTCATGTTTCAAGTATTTGGATCCATTTTAAGCTGCAAAACCGAAAGACATGGCCTGTTTGTATGCATGCTTCATGACAGACTTGTTGCTGTTGCGTTTTGTAACTTGTTGATCATTCGAATGTGCTTTAAATTGTACCATTTTGCATATATATGAAGTATATAAGTTGTTTAGTATGTTAGCATGCATTCCCCAAAGTTTCAGATCCAAATTCAAGCCCTATGTACTTGATCAAGGCATGATAGAATCATTAGGGCTCATATGTGCGATTTTGGCGACCCAGTTTTGTTGCATGGATTAGATGATCTTAAGGTGTGATTTAGCCTTTGCACTCTAAATGAAAAATGTTAATAACATGCTAAATATGTTGTATATTAAGTTTCAGAGCATTTGGAGTTCATTTGGTATGTTTTTGGATTGAGTTTGTAAGGGATCAGTTTTGCCGGTTTTAACTTGTGAACGGTTTTGGTTCTGTACCTTGACACCCCCGTGTCTCATTTACTCATAAGAGTGAGACACGGGCGTGTCACACCTTCTGGGCAGCTCTGTACTGAGCCACGCCCGTGGCTCAGTTTGGCTAAGGAAGGTGACACCCCCCGTGTCCCTTCCCCTGTGCAGTCCGGGTTGCTTCCTTTTCGGTTTTTGATTTGTTTCACCTCCTTAATGACTTTATCTGCTTTCGTGTTGAACTATGAACTTGTTTTGGTATGTGTTGGGAGTATTGTGATTTAATTTCATAGCATTTGGTTGAGGTTTAAAGCATGCTTTTGGTGAATTGCTATGACATGGCTTGAATGCTTCTATATGAAATATTAAGTACATTCTTGCATTCTTTTGAGGTCTTAAGTAATGTTCTTTGCCTTTTTATGAATCATACTCAATGTAAACATGTTTGAAGGTATTACTATGAATTATAAAGGATACAAAATAAATGAGTATGATACCTTTATTTCTTGAAAGTATTTGAATGAATGGCTTGGTTGTATGCCTTAATTGCATTAATAGTGGCCATGAACGTTTTTATGATATAACATGATCATATATGCATTTATGACATATTCACTTCATCGCCGTGCGTCATGTATGGTTCATTTAGAGTCTTGAGTCTCACGAACACGTCTTGTCGTCTTTTGTACAGTTTGTCTCCAGGGTGGAGAGCTTTTGATCGTTCAGGCACTTGGTGCTCGATCCTTGTTTCTTCACGGTTCAGGTGAGGGTGTTTTCGTTTTAGCTATGTAACAAACCCTACAACCCTTATGTGAAAAGCTTTGGCCAAAACCTTATGACTATATATATATGGTTTTCAAATGAAGCTATCGAGTAAATTCTTTTGAATTATACGTACGAGCATATATAAGCTTAAAAATGGTTTTGTAATGAGGCTATGCTCCAAACCGTGTGTCTTCAAGCTAACTACGGATTCGGATGACACGGAGAGGTACGTATATAGCATATGCCGAGTTACACGGTAAGGTATGATTTCTTATAGTATGTATTCTATGTATGTATTGATATGTTTTGGCGAGATTGCACATACGTTATATTCACGGGCCCAGGGACTTAGTATATGTGGCTAACCGAGGAAGCAAGGGCTGACGGGGATCCCATATACTAGTTCCAACCAAATTTACGACGATACGGACCTCGTTAGGAGTTTTGACGAGGAAACGCAGGTCGGGCTTTTGAGGATTCATGTACCTCACTAGCCATTATGTATGATTCGGTGGCCGGGTCTTGCAAGCCCGTCCACCACCCGGAGGAAGAAGGTTGGTTATGATATGATTATGCACCGTGCGGGAATGCCGGGATCCGGATCGCCCAAACGAATATGTTTATGATATGATTTATGGTCTGTGTGTATTATGATATATTGCATGGACACCTAATTAATATATTAATGATATTTGTCGTACACGGTCGGAGTTTGGTTGGAGATTGTGCACGCTCACTCGCCGAGCCTTATATTTATGTATGATTTATGAAAATAATGAATTAATATGACTTAGTCATAAAATCCGAGCATTGATTAATCATTCTCTTGCCCTTTCAGGGAACTAATCTCAACTAAAACCTTGTTCGGAATTTATGACTTGCATGTGCATGTTTTTATATATATATCGCTCCTGCTCACTCAGTCTTCTAGAGACTGACCCTCTCCCTCCCCAACACTTTAGTGTGCAGGTTTGGCTTCAGAGTTCGAGCTAGGCGGAGGTGGTTGGAGTCTTTGTGTTGGTCAAGTTAGGTTAGGAGAGTCTCTGCATTCATATCTGTATTGGAATTATGTATGATTCGTTCTATTATACCATGAACTCGACAAATTTGTAATTGTTATTGAATTGCTGTTACTGAGTTTTGCTTTTGAGTTAAAAAGAGGCCTGAAGAGCCCAAATTCCGTTTATGGTTTGTATGATTGAACTTTGGCTTTGCAATGCGTTATACTTCGTGGATTGGTTTTCATTGCAGGGTCTAGCTCCGCCTGGCTTAGGAAGGTTTTTATGTTTGTCTCCCGTTCGCTAGGGTTTGATACGGGTGCGGATTTATAATTTCGTTACTCGTGTTGAGCCTTAGTGCGGGGGATGTGGTGCCTCACGTGCGGGGTGCTACATGTTCGATAAATTGTCTGAATGACTCATGATTGATTTTTATGTGCTTTTCCTTGTCTTATATGAATGATATAGGTATTATGGGTCATACTAGGCATTCTCGGTCTATCGAGCCCTTCACTACTTCATCTCCATTGAGTCATCAATCAAGGGAGTCGGTCAATACAACGATGAATGCTATGGGTAATCCCTTTCAGAGGAATTTGACTAGAAACATTGTGTCTACTAGATTCTTCAAGGCAACATGGATGGAGAAGTTTGAAGCTTGGAAAGAAGTGGAAAGATTGTTTGATAACATCGGGTGGTTGTCTTTCCTTACTCGGAAGGATTTGACTTATGCCGAGATGACGACCGTTTTCTTCACCACAATTAATTTTAACCCGGTGGATAGCACTCTGACGTTCACTCTGGATGACCGGGAAACTCAAGTTTAGAATGCGTGCCAGTTAAGGGAGATTCTTCGTTTTCCAGCTAATGCCACTACTTCTTTGCCTAAATGGAGTGATGCTCAGAGAGAGGCAGTATGGAGATCCTTCCCGTTGCGGGAGGGTGTTCCTAGTTATTCCCCCCGGAATACACAGGATAACTATCTTGATTCATTGACTTGAGTGCTAGTTCATAGGATTTTGGCCACGGGATTTTGTGCTCGATATGGAAGAGATAGCCACATTATTGAGACTGAGTTGGGAATAATGTACATGATGAAGGAAGGCATCAAGTTTGATGGAACGACTGAATTCCATTGGAAGCTTCAGGAGATTGCTGGGAGTGTTACTGGGACGATAGCCCATGGCGCGTTTGTCACTATGTTTGCTCGAGAGATGCATTGGAGGCCTAGGGGATTGTTGCCCGTTGACTTTGGCTATGATATTGGTCCACAGTACTTGGAGAATGTAGGCTTGGCTATTGCTTGGGAGAGTGGACACCTCAAGGAGCATATTTTGCCTTGGTGGCCAATTCGGGATAGAGATAGGCTTTGGCAGATGTATAGCTGGGGCAAGGCTCGCTTCGAGGAGCTTACAGAGGTGCAGAGGGAGCTTTTAGCTCAGATTCCTGATTGGCCAGATGATGAGTTTGAGATCCTTCGTAGTGCCGCTCCAGTTGTTGTCGAAGAAGCTAATGGAGCTCCGGTTACTGTGAGAGGCCTTTGCAAAGAATTGGCAGGATTAAGGGCTGATTTGACCACCATGATCGCGAGAGTTGAGGATCTAGCACATTATGTGGATGAGCGATTTGATGCGTGGGAGGCTCAGCTGGAGGCGAAGTTTGAAGGGTTTTGTGCTCGTGTTGATCAGTATTTTGGAGGACCCCCATCACCCTGATTCTGTTATTATTATTTTTCTCCCCTGATTTTTAGACATTCTTTTTAGGCATATTCGTTTATATGTTTGGATGTTTTTAATACGCTTATTTCTTTGCTTTGTTTTGAACTCCATTGTTTATGCAATGTGCCCCTTCTTACCTCGAAGTTGTGTCTTGTGTGTTGATTGTTGAATGCATATTGATCATCAATTGCATTTGCATTTGATCCGTGTTTTCTAGTCACATATTTCAGGTTTTAGAAGTTTTGCTAGCACGTTGCCGGATCTTCAATCGATAAGGGAGTTTTCTTGAACTTTAATTCTTTCTTTTGCATGAGGACATTGCAAAGATTAAGTGTGGGGGAGCAGTCTAGGGATGCTAGGAGTTTTTATTAAATATTTGCATGATTAGATGTTTTGTTACACTTGAGAATTGCTAGGAATTGAAATTTTTTGAAAATTTGCCCCCGTTTTAAAATTTTTCTTCGAGTTTGATTGTTGAATTATTGCTAGAACGAGTTAGGCGATTTGAGTTAAGGAATTTGCATGAGATTGGATGACTTAGTATGTTAGTATGCCCTCTTATTTTGCGCACTTCGAACGTGATAATGTACTTTGCTTAGAAAGGTGAATTGATGATTTCTGAATAAGTTTATGAATTGATTAGGATGCATTTTAGTCCTATTGAGGTGAAATTTTAAGTTAATGAAAGATTAAGGAAGTGAAGTAGGCAGTCGTTGTCGGAGGATATTAAACCTTTAAATTTTTAGCCGTTTTTCACTAAATAACGTAATCTTATTGACCCCGATGAGCCTAATTGCACAACATAAGTATACCTACCTTGTTAGTTTTACACCAAGGCTTGCTCGTTTGATTTTATATTGAATGTCTATCTTTTGACCCATTTTGATTATTCTTATGTTTGAATTTGAGAGATTCGTATGAAAAAAAAAAAGAATGAGAAAGAGTGTGGAAAAGAAAAGATATGAAAGGAAAGCAAGAGTAAAAGAAAAGAAAAGAAAAATATTTTGGCAGAGTGTGAAATTGAGAGTGTGGGATGCAATTGTCGAATTGTGGGGCATTGTGTTTAATGGCGAACTAAGTGCCATGAGTTTAAAGATTGAACAATGTAAGCTTGGTGAGTAGTCACTTGATCTGAATTTCCATAACCTTACCCAAAGCCTACATTACAAGCTCGAAAGACCTATCGATCCTAAATCTTGAGTTAATTCCATTAGTGGAGATATGTGCGAATAGTGTATTCCGTAGTTGATAATTAGAACTTAAGCGAAAATTGTGAATTTGACATTCTAGTTATTGTACATTGTTTCGTTCGAATTCACACACTACACAAGGGTACACTTTTCATACTATGTTGATGATCTTGTGTCATGAGTACTTGATTTGATTTGCTAGACTTGTTCAGGCGAAGGTTCGATGATTGCTTTGAGGATGAGGTTTGAGGGGATGTGTTTTCTTCATTTTCGTATTACTCGAGGACGAGCAATAGGCAAGTGTGGGGGAATTTGTTGAGTGTGAAATTCGTATGGATTTAAGCGTTAGTTAGAGTATACTTTTGTGCCGTTTGATGCGTTTATGTGTTTATTTTGCTCCATTTAGGTGATTATTGAGTTGGAGATAAGAAACGGCAAAGCAAGACGAATTCACGCGTTTTTGGAGGAAAAAAGGAGTAACTCCCGTTATCCCTTTGGAAGTACAAGGTTGTTAACCCCCGTTAACAGATACAGGAGCAACACTTTTGGCGACGGGCAGAAGGAAAGTGGTAATGCCAGTTACCACTTATAAAAGCGTTATTGCGATTTCAAGGCAGTAACGACCGTTAACGAGGATTGCGCATAGATAGGTAACGCCCGTTACCTAGGGTGGCGAGACAGAATTTTGGGCAACTATTTAAGTGCGTTTTGGAGTCTTTTTGGGAGAGTGCTCCTTCCATTGGTGACCTAGCCTGAGGGGAGAAGTTCTGGAGTTTTGAAGAGTTGTTCAAAGAATTTCGAGAAGACGAAAGGATCGAGTTCTTAAATAATTTCGGTTTTTCGGTTTATTTACTGCTTTAATTTCTCAAACTAATTCCTTTAAGTTTGGTTTTAATTAGTTTCATGTTAGATTCGTTTTTCCAGATTCTTACTGAATGTTTATGAGTTTAATTTTGAGACCTTGTCTTGATTTGATGAACATGAATTTCCTTAATTCACTTTACTTTAGTTTTATGAGTTTTGCTTTAATTATGAGTAACTAAACCCCTAGGGCTAGGGGAGTAATGATGAATGCATGATATGATGCTTCAATGACTTGTGCTAATTCTTAGTTGTGAAAACTGGTTTGAATTGAATTGTGAAGGCTTGATCACCCTTAGCATAATCTAGAATTACTTGAGAATCGAGAGGTTAATAGTAATTGAGAAGGTTTTCATAACTAGTAGATTGTATGAATGCAAAGATATTTGGTTCTGATCTATACAACAGTAAATCCTATTCCATGCCAAACCGCTAGAATAGGAATTGCACTAGTCTTGGTCTTGTTGGTTTAATTAATACATTGATGATTGCGAGAGCAACGTTGAGCTTAATTAAATACACGGTTTTACCTTGAGAGAAGATAATTCATATATAAGTGACTAGGTTGTAGAATTGCACTTGTCAAACAAGTATTGTATTGAATCCTGAATGTATAAGTCATTACTCCCCTGCCTATTTAGTCTACTGAGTTTAATCCGTGTTTAAGTGTGCTATTTGTGTTTTCTTAGAGTTAATTACTTCAATTTTATTCTAGTAGGTAGATATAACAACTTGAATTCGTTTGGTTTCTAGATTAGAAATAAATATTGAGTAGTGATTGGTTTCCCTTCCCTGTGGGTACGATCCTATTGTGCTACGCGTATATTAAGTGTACACTTGCACGATTGGGTTTAACTTAGTGAATCTAAACGACCAATAGTTTTATTAGAATTTCCCGTCCATCTTGTGAAATCATTTTATCACCCCACCCTTGGATTCTATTCCACATTTTCTCTCTTAGATTGGCAAAGACTTCTCTTTTGGTAGCTCCCACCATAGCCGACAATCCCAAATATTTATCGTGCTTTCACTTCTCAGTTCATCCCCCACATTTGGACTAAAGACCACTGTAGATTTTTCATAGTTTACCATTTGTCCCAACACCCTACCATATACTTTAAGTACTTCTAGGATCCCTTCAATTGAGTCCATAGAGGTTGGACAAAAAACCATCGTATCATCTGCAAAAAGTAAGTGAGAAATCGTCGGGGCTTCTCTGCAAATCCTTATACCTGAAACACGGGCCTCCTGATCAAATAAGAAACTAAGAACATCAACATAAAGGAGGAACAAATAGGGGGAAACTGGATCCCCTAGCCATAGTCCCCGTCTCGAGGTTGAGCTACCAAAACGAGCACCGTTAAGCACAAAAGAACAATCCACTGAGGAAATACAAAGCATAATCAGACGAATAAAATCACTATTAAAGCCTAACCTCAACATTACCCATTCGAAGAAGAGCCATTCCACCCTGTCATACACTTTTCTCATATCCAATTTAAGAGCCAAAAAGCCCTCTTTACCCTGCTTTTTATGCTTTATAAAGTGATTAACTTCATAAGCACATAAAAAATTGTCAGTTATCAATCGCCCGGGAACGAAGGCAGTTTGAGCCGGGGAGATAATAGACTTAAGGATGGGTTTAATACGGTTGGAAATAGCCTTTGAAACAATTTTATACATAACATTGCATAAACTGATAGGGCGTAGATGAGACATATTCGTCGGATTGACACATTTAGGAATTAAAACAATATTTGTATCATGCATGCATTTCTCGAATTGCCCAAAATTAAGAAACTCTAAAGTACAATCCACAATATCGTTACGAATAAATTGCCTAAACTTTTGAAAAAAGAAAGGGGGCATACCATCCGGCCCGGGGGCCTTAAGAGGGAACATTGATTTCAATGCTTTGTCAATTTCAGGAGCGGTGTACGAGACGAGTAGGTTGTCATTCATGTTCTGAGTTACCTTTTACGGTAAATTCCCGATTACGCTATCGATTTCCTCAACTGGACAAGAGTTCGAAGAGAAGATACTATCAAAATAATCTTGCACCACATCACAGATCTCTCCAGGTTTGGTACGTTCAACTTCGTGTTTATCTTGAATTCTGGTAATTTTATTTTTTTTTCTATCTACTCTTAGTTCGGGCAAAGAAACAATTTGTATTACGATCTCCATCCCGCAACCAGTGCGTTTTAGCTCGTTGACATCACTACATCTCCTCTCTCGCATACCATTCAGAAACTTATGATCTAAGCTTCGCTTCCCTCTCCTTAATTGCTGTTGTAAGGGTTCCTTGTCTCAATTTATTAAGCTCTTCTTCAATCTTTTTTATTCTATTCCGAGGGGTAGCAAATTTTTCTGCTTTCCACGAAGTGAGCCCAGATTGACATTCTTCAATACGACGCCAGACCCTCGTAACTTTACACAGCCCCTCACCTTTCATCCAACAATCTCTCACCACTATTTCACAATCCTCATCTCTCAACCAAGCCGCCTCAAATTTGAATGTTGAAGAAAACTTCACAAGATGGCGCTCTCTGACTGTTTCGGGCTCTTTCTGGTTATTTGTCCAAGTGTACGGATATCCCTTATATCCCATATCGCTTAAACTGCAAGAATTAAGACAATATCAGAAGGATCTCATCAGGTTTGGTGCTCGCGTGCCGCCTCCACTCTTCTCAGAGTCACTCACTATTTCGTTGAAATCCCCCATAACTAGCCATGGATTCCTTGGGGCACTACGCTTACTCTTGAGTAATTCCCACGTGTTGCTCCGCTACGAGTGGTCCGGATGACCATAAAAACAAGTTAGATGCCAAACATGTTGTAAACCCGACAATCCAATCATGATATCAAAATGATGTTTTGAGTAGCTCAACAAATCCACCATCACCTCCTTACGCCATAATAGAGCCAGACCTCCGCTTCGCCCTTGAGAATCCACTGCCAAGCCAAAGAAATTAAATTTGTTCTTGATGCTTTCTATCCATTTCGATTTACTCTTAGTCTCGGATAGGAAAACTAAGAGTGGATCATATTGTCGGAGAAGTTTCCCCAACTCTTTAATTGTCAAGGCCTAACCCAAGTCCCGACAATTCCATGCTAGAAGACTCATGGTTCCCGCCGGGCTCGATGTACCTGCAACTGCTGACGATGAAGTTTGTGATTTCTTCAACGGTCGAGTGTTGGTAAGGTCATCCTCTGAAGAACTGATAGTATGCTTTCCGCTTCCATTCTTTATTTCTCCAATCTGAATTGGTGCGTCTATTAACATAATGCCATCGGATGGAATGTCCACTGAGAAAGAGTCTTTCTGTGAACCGGAAGAGTTAATGGATTGCTTACGCCTAGACCTTATGGAGGATTTCTTACTTGTAAGAGATTTAGGTATAGGGTTGTAGGACGATGTCCCAATAGAAAACGAAAGGATTTTATCTGTGAAGGGTTGTAACAGATATAGATTTTTGTTTGTAGAATGGCTTGTGATCAGTAGGGATGGGTTGGTAATAACTGTTATTGCATTGGATGAGGACTCTGTTTGTGGATCGGGTAGCTGCTGAATTGGGTCAACATGCGGATTGGATGTTAATTGATTTGGGTTGGCATAATATTATTTGGTACGAATCAGTGTGTGAACTGGTTTGTTTTTATTTGAGTTGGATAGGGTCGAGGGAAGTGGTTTTGGTTAGGATTATGTGAGTGTGAGAGAGTCTATTTGTTAGGATTGGTTTCTGTTTGTGAACTTGAGTTGAGCTAATTTCCAACGCCTTTTCAGGAGAGCGTGGACTCGAATATTCTGTTCCATGACTGCTGTTAGAGATTCTGAAAGACTTGCCCTGATTTGTTGTTGTGGTAACCACCTCGATCCCACGTTTTGGAATATGATTTCCTAAGACAAACGTTGGCCTGAGCTCCCTTGCCATTGCCGAAGATATACCTTCTTTCCATCCGGAGCCCCCTAGATCAGATGAAGCTCTTAGCCAGTTCCCATAGGGATAGTTGGGACTTGGATCGACAAAGCCATCTACATATTGCTTGGGGCACATCTTTAGAATATGGTCGCACTTACCGCAGATATAACAAAAGTTTGTAACTCAAAGTAATCAGCATCTCCTTATCGCCTCCCTGATTGCGAACCTTGATGACCCTCTGCAATGGATTTTCCATGTGGGCATAGATGAGCTAAACATGCTTGCTCCAAGTTTTTTCTCATCAAACTCCACAAATTCCCCAATTTGGTTTCCGATGTATTCAGCCATAAGTTGGGTCCTTTTCCCATATGGTATTCCACTTAGATGAACATAGAATACGCAAGAATTTAGTTGGCAAGTAAGTGGATTGTCGAACTCTCCTATCTCCTTTAGGATTAATAAGCTCTTTTCAAACGCCCATGGTCCCCCTTTTATAATTCTATCCAAATCGTGTGCATGAGATAATGTGATTATAAACCTTCCTCCTTCTACTTTTTGGATATTCATCTCTTTGACGGGATTAAAAACTCCTTGCATGGTGGACTTGAAAGCATCAAAACGAAAGTTCTTTTTCGACAAAATTCATCCCGCAATGATAAAACCTTTGTTTTTATCATTAGTGGCCCATACAGATTCTGGCGCTACCCTCGCCAGGTCCTTCGTGGAGGTTAGAGCCAACGCTTGATTCAGTTTCTCCATTTCAGAGTCCATTGAGTAATCGATAGTATAACCAAGACTGCGGCTTCAGCCCTCGAATAAATAAAACCCCGTCCGCACTCCAATGAGAAAGACAAAGCAAAGTGCAACGTTAGTATTAAAGCGAAACCCAAATAACTACGGAATGAAATAGCAAAGGAGGATGTAGAGCAAAGAATATGGCAGAGCTTCGTTGCTTTTCCGACGTGCAATGTTGGATCTCTCGTGTTGTACTGTGCGAATAAGAAGACACTAAGGCAGACAGCTACTCTCATATAGAGAGGAAAACGACTCTCAAACAGAGAGAAAAAAAATTACGCGTTCAACCAACAACAATGACAAGTATTACGTGGTGTCGATCTACTGGCCCATAAATTAGCTAGAAGTGCAGCTTCGTCTTGCGTTGATTCTGGGGATTATCCCTTGTTTGTTTCGGATCGTATTGCCTTTGATTGCGAATAAAATTTGGCCTGTTGGCCGTCTGTTCCTAAAAAAAAAATAGAAAAAAAGAAGAAGGAGGAAATAACTCTCCCTGCGTTTTTGTAATCTTAATTTGGTCTTTCCTTTTATCTACCCAAATTGAGGTAACATTTAAATTATTGGAAACTCTGTTAAGGAAATCTAATTTAAATTAATATCTAATCAATTTAGGATTATACGAAGTATTAATAAAATAAAAGCTCAAAAAATTCTCTGATAAAAATATAAGGTAAAAATGCAAATTTCATCCTGTAAATTTGCAATTTGGCATCTTAGTCCTATCCGTTTCAAAATTTATAATTAAGTCCTGTAAATTTATAATTTTGGCCATATTTGGTCCTATTCGTTTCAGAATTTGCAATTAAGTCTTGTAAGTTCTAAAATTTTTGCTGGAATTGGCCACGTGACTCATTTCTTTGCTGACTTTGCGGGATGATATGACAAAAATATTTGATTTGTATAAAATAATTATTATACATGTGACATATCTAATAAAAAAATATTAAATAAAAAAACATAATTATATTTGAACGAAAATGTCGTGTCATCCAACGAAACATATAAGAAGATGACTCGCTCAAACAATTGACTCATCTTCAATAAAAAAGAATAGCCAAACCAATCTAGCTAGCTGGTCAATCTCAGAGAGCTTATCGGCCGACAAACCGGAGATGGAAGACCACGGTTCCACAAAAATCTCTACGTAATTGTTCTAGTCTAGGACAAGTGAAATCTTCCGGTTTGAGTGCGTGGGAGCAACTCAAACAAAGAAGAGTCTGACTAAGTCTGAATTCAGGCACTGATGGAGCACAAATATAACGAGGCCACGTCATGTCACGTGGGCCCTCATGGGTTCGCCACTTATATCTTTAGGTCAACTTAGCCGCCCTCATAAGCTACTTGGAAATGGCTCAAGCCAGGCAATTGGCAAAACTACAAGTCTCCCCTCTGACCCTCATTGGTCTCTGGACCCTCGAGCCCTCGGGTCCTCATTGGTCTCTGGACCCTCATTGGACCCTCGAGCTCCTCGGTCCCTCATTGGTCTCTGGCCCTCATTGGTCTCAGGCCCTCATCGGACCCTCGAGCCCCTCGGGTCCTCATTAATCTTGGGCCCTCATTGGACCCTCGAGCCCCTCTGGCCCTCATTGGTCCCTGGACCCTCATTGGACCCTCGAGCTCCTCGGGCCCTCATTGGTCTCTGGCCCTCATGGGACCCTCGAGCCCCTCGGCCCTCATTGGTCTCAGGCCCTCATCGGACCCTCGGGCCCTCATTGGTCCCTGGGCCCTCATCGGATCCTCAAGGCCCTCGAGCCCTCATTAGACTACATAAAATTAGGACCCCTCATGGTCCTCTATCTTAGATGCGCCTCAAGCCTACTCACACCGAGCACGTCAACCCCTCGGTAACAACCATGTAGTGCTCTCTGACACTCCGTACTTGGCAGTGCACCTGCCACCATTGCTTTACAGCTACCTTTATGGCAGGCCTACATATGCTTTTCCACATATCTCCCATATTGGGCCACGTGTCTAGGGCAACACTGGGTTTGGGACCACTTGATCAGATTACCCAAAACACCCTTGCCCTCAACTTATACATATGGGATTTATACTCACATTTCCCTAAGTCATCTTCTTCACAAGACACCACACTACTGAACTGGGCAATATTTTCCTCTGCATCTTCATCCAAAGCTTCATATATTTCACCATTTCCTGCACCCTTGCTGCACGATTTCCTGGTGTTATCCTAGCTGGAAGAACCCACGCTCATTGGAAACCCAGTTCCTAAGGCTCAACGCCTGTGATGGTCTTCCCTTCTACAAACAAATTCTAAAGTGATTGGTGTTTAAATCCTTTACAAGTTTCTGCACCATCATTTTTGGCGCCGTCTGTGGGAAACCATCATCATCTTCTTCATCATCATCAGTTTCTTCCTCTTAAAGTTAGTTGAAAAGTAACACCAACAGCTTTCACCATGGTTGCTACAACGAGATCTGGAGTTTTGGTCAACAGAGGAGTTCTTCCTCCGGTGAACGAAGAGAACCCAGCTGGCGGATCCAACATCGTTGTCGTCACCGCCACACAAGCCGGAAACACCCCAGTAGACGGGAACATTCCTCTCACAGCAACAGGAAACATGGGTAAAGAGGTTTAGTGGGATCTTTCCCCATCACCGAAACAGGGGCTGGAGGTTCCACTGATCCCCCAGTGACGCTCGTACCCGCCACTACCGTCGCAAACGCCGCCAATACTGGCGCATATACTATGGCAATGCGACCACCGGGGTACATGTACATGCAACCCCACGTGATGCCTGGAGTTATACCGGGCATGATGCCCATGATACAACCCTATCAGGTGGGCACACTACAACTCCCAGTCTCCATTCCCAAAGAAATCTAAGAATGGAAATACCACAAATGACACCGCAACAACTCCAAGCGCTCTACGCTCAATACGAGGTGCAAGCTGCCCAAAACGCTTGGAAATACTTTACAGCCGCCTACTTTCCCTCTGGAGTTGGCGCTCAAATGGCCTCTCCAATAGGGGGACTGCAAGTGCATCCATTGATGGCTGTCCAGAACAAGTTGAGGGCTCTACCCCCTCAGGGCTTGAGTCCCCTCGAACTCAAGTCCATCAGGCTCGAGTTCCCCCGGGTTCATGTTTTCACCCGGGCTTGACTCTCCCGGGCTCATATATCCCCTAGGGCTTGAGTCTCCCCTCAAACTCATGTCTCTCCTCGGGCTCAAGTCTCCCCTCGGGCTGGAGCAACTCTCTCGAGCGCGGTCTCAAGCCCCCCACTGGGGCGAAAGAGCCATGGCCAAAGACGCTCGCCACCCTCGGAACCCAGTTCCTCGTCATTGGAGAAGGGAAGATTATGAGGAGCACGACCATGAGGGCGGGAAGCACAGGACTTTGACAAGCGGTTCCCCCTCATTTTCAAGATTAGGGATCCCCTCGATTTCAGCATCGGGGTTCCCCCTCGTTTTCAACATCAAGGATCCCCTCGATTTCGACATCGGGGATCCCATCGTTTTCATCATCAGGGTTCCCATTGATTTCAGCATCAGGGTTCCCCCTCGTTTTTAACTTCAAAGATCCCTTCGATTTCGACATCGGGGATCCCCTCGTTTTTATCATCAGGGTTTCCCTCGATTTCAGCATCGGGGTTCCCCCTCATTTTCAACATCAGGGATCCCCTCGATTTCAACAACGGGGTTCCCCCTCGTTTTCAAGATTAGGGTTCCCCTTGATTTCGGTATCGGGGTTCCCCCTCGTTTTCAACATCAAAGATCCCCTCCATTTCGACATCGGGGATCCCTTCGTTTTTATCATCAGGGTTCCCCTCCTCGTTTTCAAGACTAGGGTTCCCCTTGATTTCGGCATCGGGGTTCCCCCTCGTTTTCAACATCAAAGATCCTCTCGATTTCGACATCGGGGATCCCTTCGTTTTTATCATCAGGGTTCCTCTCGATTTCAGCATCGGGGTTTCCCCTCGTTTTCAACATCAGGGATCCCCTCGATTTCAACAATGGGGTTCCCCCTCGTTTTAAAGATTAGGGTTCCCCTTGATTTCAGCATTGGGGTTCCCCCTCGTTTTTAACATCAGGGATTCCCTCGATTTCAACATCGGGGTTCCCCCTCGTTTTCAACATCAGGGATCCTCTCGATTTCAACATCGGGGTTCCCCCTCGTTTTCAAGATCAGGGATCCCCTCGATTTCAACATGGGGGTTTCCCCCTCATTTTTAATATCGAGGTTCCCCTCGACTCCGACATCGGGGATCCCCTCATCTACATCATCAAGGTTCCCTTCGATTTCGACATCGGGGACCCCCTTGTTTTCATTATTCGGGTTCCCCTTGATTTCAACATCGGGGTTTCCCCCTCATTTTTAATATCGAGGTTCACCCTCGTTTTCAACTTCGGGTTCCCCTTGATTTTAACATCGGGGTTCCCCCTCGTTTTCAAAATCAGGGATCCCTACGACTCCGACATCGGGGATCCCCTCGTCTACTCAGGTTTCCCATTGATTTCAGTAGGGTTCCCCTCGATTTCGACATCGGGGACCCCCTCGTTTTCCTCACCAGGACTTTCCTCGATTTCGACATCGGGGACCCCCTCGTTTTCAATATCAGGATCCCCTCGATTTCAACATTGGGGTTCCCCCTCGTTTTCAAGATTAGAGATCCCCTTGATTTTAACATCGAGGTTCACCCTCATTTTTAATATCGAGGTTCACCCTCGTCCTTATCATCAGGGTTCCCCTCGATTCCGACATCGGGGATCCCCTCGTTTTTATCGTTAGGGCTCCCCTCGATTTCGACATCGGGGACCCCCTCGTTTTCAACATCAGGGATGCCCTCTATTTCAACATCGTGGTTTCCCCTCGTTTTCAACATTAGGGATCCCCTCGATTCCAACATCGGGGTTCCCCCTCGTTTTCAAGATCATGAATCCCCTTGATTTCAACATGGGGGTTTCCCCCTCATTTTCAATATCGAGGTTCACCCTCGTTTTCAAATTCGGGTTTCCCTTGATTTCAACATCGGGGTTCCCCTCGTTTTCAACTTAGGGTTCCCCTCAATTTCAACATCGGGGTCCCCCTCGTTTTCAACTTCAGGCTCCCCTTGATTTCAACATCAGGGTTTTTCCCTCATTTTTAATATCAAGGTTCACCCTCGTTTTTGGTTTCCCTTTGATTTCAACGTCGGGGTTCCCCCTCGTTTTCAACTTAGGGTTCCCCTCAATTTCAACATCGGGGTTCCCCCTCATTTTCTACTTCGGGTTCCCCTTGATTTAACATCGGGGTTCCCTCTCGTTTTCAAAATCAGGGATCCCCACGACTCCGTTATCGGGGATCCCCTCGTCTACTCAGAGTTCCCATTGATTTCAGCAGGGTTCCCCTCGATTTCGACATCGAGGACCCCCTCGTTTTCCTCACCAGGGCTCCCCTCGATTTCGACATCGGGGACCCCCTCGTTTTCAATATTAGGGATCCCCTCGATTTCAACATCGGGGTTCCCCCTCGTTTTCAAGATTAGAGATCCCCTTGATTTTAACATCGGGGTTCCCCCTCATTTTTAATATCGAGGTTCACCCTCGTCCTTATCATCAGGGTTCCCCTCGATTCCGACATCAGGGATCCCCTCGTTTTTATCGTTAGGGCTCCCCTCGATTTCGACGTCGGGGACCCCCTCGTTTTCAACATCGGGGTTTTCCCCTTATTTTTAACATTCGGGTTCCCCTCGTTTTCCACATTGGGGTTCCCTCTCGTTTTAAACATCGGGGTTTCGCGAGAAGGATCTTGCATTTAATGCTCTACAGAATGAGCAACCGGGACGCCCATTGTCCCCTCTCCTTCACACCCTCTCGGAGTTCAAGTTCAAACTCTATATACCACAACATTGTGACTATAGAGTTGGGGGGCAAATGTTGGAGCACAAATATAATGAGGCCACGTCATGACACGTGGGCCCTCATGGGTTCGCCACTTATATCTTTGGGTCAACTTAGCCGCCCTCATAAGCTACTTGGAAATGGCTAAAGCCTGGCAATTGGCAAAACTACAAGTCTCCCCTCTGACCCTCATTGGTCTCTGGACCCTCGAGTCCCTCGGGCCCTCATTTGACCCTCGAGCCCTCGGGTCCTCATTGGTCTCTGGACCCTCATTGGACCCTCGAGCTCCTCGGTCCCTCATTGGTCTCAGGCCCTCATCGGACCCTCGAGTCCCTCGGGCCCTCATCGGACCCTTGAGCCCCTCGGGTCCTCATTAATCTTGGGCCCTCATTGGACCCTCGAGCCCCTCTGGCCCTCATTGGTCCCTGGACCCTCATTGGACCCTCGAGCTCCTCGGGCCCTCATGGGACCCTCGAGCCCCTCGGCCTTCATTGGTCTCAGGCCCTCATCGGATCCTCAAGGCCCTCGGGCCCTCATTAGACTACATAAAATTAGGACCCCTCATGGTCCTCTATATTAGATGTGCCTCAAGCCTACTCACACCGAGCACGTCAACCCCTCGGTAACAACCATGTAGTGCTCTCTGACACTCCGTACTTGGCAGTGCACCTGCCACCATTGCTTTACAGCTACCTTTTTGGCAGGCCTACATTTGCTTTTCCACATATCTCCCATATTGGGCCACGTGTCTAGGGCAACACTGGGTTTGGGACCACTTGATCAGATTACCCAAAACACCCTTGCCCTCAACTTATACATATGGGATTTATACTCACATTTCCCTAAGTCATCTTCTTCACAAGACACCACACTACTGAACTGGGCATCATTTTCCACTGCATCTTCATCCAAAGCTTCATATATTTCACCATTTCCTGCACCCTTGCTGCACGATTTCCTGGTGTTATCCTAGCTGGAAGAACCCACGCTAATTGGAAACCCAGTTCCTGAGGCTCAACGCCTGTGATGGTCTTCCCTTCTACAAACAAATTCTAAAGTGATTGGTGTTTAAATCCTTTACAAGTTTCTGCACCATCATTTTTGGCGCCGTCTGTGGGAAACCATCATCATCTTCTTCATCATCATCAGTTTCTTCCGCTTAAAGCTAGTTGAAAAGTAACACCAACAGCTTTCACCATGGTTGCTACAACGAGATCTGGAGCTTTGGTCAACAGAGGAGTTCTTCCTCCGGTGAACGAAGAGAACCCAGCTGGCGGATCCAACATCGTTGTCGTCACCTCCACACAAGCCGGAAACACCCCGGTGGACGGGAACATTCCTCTCACAGCAACAGGAAACATGGGTAAAGAGGTTTAGTCGGATCTTTCCCCATCACTGAAACAGGGGCTGGTGGTTCCACTGCTCCCCCCGTGACGCTCGTACCCGCCACTACCGTCGCAAACGCCGCCAATACTGGCGCATATACTATGGCAATGCCACCACCGGGGTACATGTACATGCAACCCCATGTGATGCCTGGAGTTATGTCGGGCATGATGCCCATGATACAACCCTATCAGGTGGGCATGCTACAACTCCCAGTCTCCATTGCCAAAGAAATCTAAGAATGGAAATGCCACAAATGACACCGCAATAACTCCAAGCGCTCTACACTCAATACGAGGTGCAAGCTGCCCAAAACGCTTGGAAATACTTTACAGCCGCCTACTTTCCCTCTAGAGTTGGCGCTCAAATGGCCTCTCCAATAGGGGGACTGCAAGTGCATCCATTGATGGCTGTCCAGAACAAGTTGAGGGCTCTGCCCCCTCAGGGCTCGAGTCCCCTCGAACTCATGTCCATCAGGCTCGAGTTCCCCCGGGCTTGACTCTCCCAGGCTCATATATCCCCTCGGGCTTGAGTCTCCCCTCAAACTCATGTCTCTCCTCGGGCTTAAGTCTCCCCTCGGGCTAGAACAACTCTCTCGAGCGCGGTCTCAAGCCCCCCACTGGGGCGAAAGAGCTATGGCCAAAGATGCTCGCCACCCTCGGAACCCAGTTCATCGCCGTTGGAGAAGGGAAGATTATGAGGAGCACGACCATGAGGGCGGGAAGCACAGGACTTTGACAAGCGGTTCCCCCTCATTTTAAAGATTAGGGATCCCCTCGATTTTAGCATAGGGGTTCCCCCTCGTTTTCAACATCAAGGATCCCCTCAATTTCGACATCGGGGATCCCATCGTTTTCATCATCAAGGTTCCCATTGATTTCAGCATCAGGGTTCCCCCTCGTTTTCAACATCAAAGATCCCCTCGATTTCGACATAGGGGATCCCCTCGTTTTTATCATCAGGGTTCCCCTCGATTTCAGCATCGGGGTTCCCCCTCATTTTCAACATCAGGGATCCCCTCGATTTCAACAATGGGGTTCCCCCTCGTTTTCAAGATTAGGGTTCCCCTTGATTTCGGCATCTGGGTTCCCCCTCGTTTTCAACATCAAGGATCCCCTCGATTTCGACATCGGGGATCCCATCGTTTTCATCATCAGGGTTCCCATTGATTTCAGCATCAGGGTTCCCCCTCGTTTTCAACATCAAAGATCCCCTCGATTTCGACATCGGGGATCCCATCGTTTTTATCATCAGGGTTCCCCTCGATTTCAGCATCGGGGTTCCCCCTTATTTTCAACATCAGGGATCCCCTCGATTTCAACAATGGGGTTCCCCCTCGTTTTCAAGATTAGGGTTCCCCTTGATTTCGGTATCGGGGTTCCCCCTCGTTTTCAACATCAAAGATCCCCTCGATTTCGACATCGGGGATCCCATCGTTTTCATCATCAGGGTTCCCATTGATTTCAGCATCAGGGTTCCCCCTTGTTTTCAACATCAAAGATCCCCTCGATTTCGACATCGGGGATCCCCTCGTTTTTATCATCAGGGTTCCCCTCGATTTCAGCATCGGGGTTTCCCCTCGTTTTCAACATCAGGGATCCCCTCGATTTCAACATCGGGGTTCCCCCTCGTTTTCAAGATCTTGAATCCCCTTGATTTCACCGTGGGGGTTTCCCCCTCATTTTTAAGATCGAGGTTCACCATCGTTTTCAACTTCGGGTTCCCCTTGATTTCAACATCTGGGTTCCCCTCGTTTTCAACTCAGGGTTCCCCTCGATTTCAACATCGGGGTTCCCCTCGTTTTCAACTTCAGGCTCCCCTTGATTTTAACTTCAGGGTTTTTCCCTCATTTTTAATATCGAGGTTCACCCTCGTTTCCGGGTTCCCTTTGATTTCAACGTCGGGGTTCCCCCTCGTTTTCAACTTAGGGTTCCCCTCAATTTCAACATCGGGGTTCCCCCTCATTTTCAACTTTGGGTTCCCCTTGATTTTAATAGCGGGGTTCCTCCTCGTTTTCAAAATCAGGGATCCCCACGACTCCGACATCGGGGATCCCCTCGTCTACTCAGGGTTCCCCTCGATTTCGACATCGGGGACCCCCTCGTTTTCCTCACCAGGGCTCCCCTCGATTTTGACATCGGGGACCCCCTCGTTTTCAATATCAGGGATCCCCTCGATTTCAACATCGGGGTTCCCCCTCGTTTTCAAGATTAGAGATCCCCTTGATTTTAACATCGGGGTTCCCCCTCATTTTTAATATCGAGGTTCACCCTCGTCCTTATCATCAGGGTTTCCCTCGATTCCGACATCGGGGATCCCCTCGTTTTTATCGTTAGGGCTCCCCTCGATTTCGACGTCGGGGACCCCCTCGTTTTCAACATCGGGGTTTCCCCCTTATTTTTAACATTCGGGTTCCCCTCGGTTTCCACATCGGGGTTCCCTCTCGTTTTCAACATCGGGGTTTCGCGAGAAGGATCTTGCATTTAATGCTCTACAGAATGAGCGCCAGGGACGCCCATTGTCCCCTCTCCTTCACACCCTCTCGGAGTTCAAGTTCAAACTCTATATGCCACAACATTGTGACTATAGAGTTGGGGGGCAAATGATGGAGCACAAATATAACGAGGCCATGTCATGACACGTGGGCCCTCATGGGTTCGCCACTTATATCTTTGGGTCAACTTAGCCCTCCTCATAAGCTACTTGGAAATGGCTAAAGCCTGGCAATTGGCAAAACTACAAGTCTCCCCTCTGACCCTCATTGGTGTCTGGACCCTCGAGTCCCTCGGGCCCTCATTGGACTCTCGAGCCCCTCTGGCCCTCATTGGTCACTGGACCCTCATTGGACCCTCGAGCTCCTCGGGCCCTCATTGGTCTCTGGCCCTCATGGGACCCTCGAGACCCTCGGCCCTCATTGGTCTCAGGCCCTCATCGGACCCTCGGGCCCTCATTGGTCCCTGGGCCCTCATCGAATCCTCAAGGCCCTCGGGCCCTCATTAGACTACATAAAATTAGGACCCCTCATGGTCCTCTATCTTAGATGTGCCTCAAGCCTACTCACAACGAGCACGTCAACCCTTCGGTAACAACCATGTAGCGCTCTCTGACACTCCGTACTTGGCAGTGCACCTGCCACCATTGCTTTATAGCTACCTTTATGGCAAGGCCTACATATGCTTTTCCACATATCTCCCATATTGGGCCACGTGTCTAGGGCAACACTGGGTTTGGGACCACTTGATCAGATTACCCAAAACACCCTTGCCCTCAACTTATACATATGGGATTTATACTCACATTTCCCTAAGTCATCTTCTTCACAAGACACCACACTACTGAACTGGGCATCATTTTCCTCTGCATCTTCATCCAAAACTTCATATATTTCACCATTTCCTGCACCATTGCTGCACGATTTCCTGGTGTTATCCTAGCTGGAAGAACCCACGCTCATTGGAAACCCAGTTCCTGAGGCTCAACGCCTGTGATGGTCTTCCCTTCTACAAACAAATTCTAAAGTGATTGGTGTTTAAATCCTTTACAAGTTTTTGCACCATCATTTTTTGCGCCGTCTGTGGGAAACCATCATCATCTTCTTCATCATCATCAGTTTCTTCCTCTTAAAGCTAGTTGAAAAGTAACACCAACAGCTTTCACCATGGTTGCTACAACGAGATCTAGAGCTTTAGTCAACAGAGGAGTTCTTCCTCCGGTGAACGAAGAGAACCCAGCTGGCGGATCCAACATTGTTGTCGTCACCGCCACACAAGCTGGAAACACCCAAGTGGACGGGAACATTCCTCTCACAGCAACAGGAAACATGGGTAAAGAGGTTTAGTGGGATATTTCCCCATCACTGAAACAGGGGCTGGAGGTTCCACTGATCCCCCTGTGACTCTCGTACCCGCCAATACCGTCGCAAACGCCACCAATACTGGCTCATAAACTATGGCAATGCCACCACCAGGGTACATGTACATGGAACCCCACGTGATGCCTGGAGTTATGCCGGGTATGATGCCCATGATACAACCCTATCAGGTGGGCACGCTACAACTCCCAGTCTCCATTCCCAAAGAAATCTAAGAATGGAAATGCCACAAATGACACCGCAACAACTCCAAGTGCTCTACGCTCAATACGAGGTGCAAGCTGCCCAAAACGCTTGGAAATACTTTACAGCCGCCTACTTTCCCTCTGGAGTTGGCGCTCAAATGGCCTCTCCAATAGGGGGACTGCAAGTGCATCCATTGATGGTTGTCCAGAACAAGTTGAGGGCTCTGCCCCCACAGGGCTCGAGTCCCCTCGAACTCATGTCCATCAGGCTCGAGTTCCCCCGGGCTCATATATCCCCTCGGGCTTGAGTCTCCCCTCAAACTCATGTCTCTCCTCGGGCTCAAGTCTCCCCTCGGACTGGAGCAACTCTCTCGAGCGCGGTCTCAAGCCCCCCACTGGGGCGAAAGAGCCATGGCCAAAGACGCTCGCCACCCTCGGAACCCAATTCCTAGCCGTTGGAGAAGGGAAGATTATGAGGAGCAAGACCATGAGGGCGGGAAGCACAGGACTTTGACAAGCGGTTCCCCCTCATTTTCAAGATTAGGGATCCCCTCGATTTCAGCATCGGGGTTCCCCCTCGTTTTCAACATCAAGGATCCCCTCGATTTCGGCATCGGGGATCCCATCGTTTTCATCATCAGGGTTCCCATGGATTTCAGCATCAGGGTTCCCCCTCGTTTTCAACATCAAAGATCCCCTCGATTTCGACATCGGGGATCCCCTCGTTTTTATCATTAGGGTTCCCCTCGATTTCAGCATCGGGGTTCCCCCTCATTTTCAACATCAGGGATCCCCTCGATTTCAACAACGGGTTCCCCCTCGTTTTCAAGATTAGGGTTCCCCTTGATTTTGGCATCGGGGTTCCCCCTCGTTTTCAACATCAAAGATCCCCTCGATTTCGACATCGGGGATCCCTTCGATTTTATCATCAAGGTTCGCCTCCTCGTTTTCAAGATTCTGGTTCCCCTTGATTTCGGCATCGGGCTTCCCCCTCGTTTTCAACATCAAAGATCCCCTCGATTTCGACATCGGGGATCCCTTCGTTTTTATCATCAGGGTTCTCCTCGATTTCACCATCGGGGTTTCCCCTCATTTTCAACATCAGGGATCCCCTCGATTTCAACAACGGGGTTCCCCCTCGTTTTCAAGATTAGGGTTCCCCTTGATTTCAGCATTGGGGTTCCCCCTCGTTTTCAACATCAGGGATCCCCTCGATTTCAACATCGGGGTTCCCCGTCGTTTTCAAGATCAGGGATCGTCTCGATTTTAACATGGGGGTTTCCCCCTCATTTTTAATATCGAGATTCATCTCGACTCCGACATCGGGGATCCCCTCGTCTACATCATCAAGGTTCCCTTCGATTTTGACATCGGGGACCCCCTTGTTTTCATCATTCGGGTTCCCCTTGATTTCAACATCAGGGTTTCCCCCTCATTTTTAATATCGAGGTTCACCCTCTTTTTCAACTTCGGGTTCCACTTGATTTTAACATCGGGGTTCCCCCTCGTTTTCAAAATCAGGGATCCCCACGACTCCGACATCGGGGATCCCCTCGTCTACTCAGGGTTCCCATTGATTTCAACAGGGTTCCCCTCGATTTCGACATTGGGGACCCCCTCGTTTTCCTCACCAGGGCTCCCCTCGATTTCGACATCGGGGACCCCCTCGTTTTCAATATCAGGGATCCCCTCGATTTCAACATCGGGGTTCCCCCTCGTTTTCAAGATTTGAGATCCCCTTGATTTTAACATCGGGGTTCCCCCTCATTTTTAATATCGAGGTTCACCCTCGTCCTTATCATCAGGGTTCCCCTCGATTCCGACATCGGGGATCCCTTCGTTTTTATCGTTAGGGCTCCCCTCGATTTTGACATCGGGGACCCCCTCGTTTTCAACATCAGGGATCCCCTCTATCTCAACATCGGGGTTTCCCCTCGTTTTCAACATCAGGGATCCCCTCGATTTCAACATCGGGGTTCCCCCTCGTTTTCAAGATCATGAATCCCCTTGATTTCAACATGGGGGTTTCCCCCTCATTTTTAATATCGAGGTTCACCCTCGTTTTCAACTTCGGGTTCCCCTTGATTTCAACATCGGGGTTCCCCTCGTTTTCAACTTAGTGTTCCCCTCGATTTCAACATCGGGGTTCCCCCTCGTTTTCAACTTCAGGCTCCCCTTGATTTCAACATTAGGGTTTTTCCCTCATTTTTAATATCGAGGTTCACCCTCGTTTTCGGGTTCCCTTTGATTTCAACGTCGGGGTTCCCCCTCGTTTTCAACTTAGGGTTCCCCTCAATTTCAACATCGGGGTTCCCCCTCATTTTCAACTTCGGGTTCCCCTTGATTTTAACATCGGGGTTCCCCCTCGTTTTCAAAATCAGGGATCCCCACGACTCCGACATCGGGGATCCCCTCGTCTACTCAGGGTTCCCATTGATTTCAGCAGGGTTCCCCTCGATTTCGACATTGAGGACCCCCTCATTTTCCTCACCAGGGCTCCCCTCGATTTCGACATCGAGGACCCCCTAGTTTTCAATATCAGGGATCCCCTCGATTTCAATATCGGGGTTCCCCCTCGTTTTCAAGATTAGAGATCCCCTTGATTTTAACATCGGGGTTCCCTCTCATTTTTAATATCGAGGTTCACCCTCGTCCTTATCATTAGGGTTCCCCTCGATTCTGACATCGGGGATCCCCTCGTTTTTATCGTTAGGGCTCCCCTCGATTTTGACATCGGGGACCCCCTCTTTTTCAACATCGGGGTTTCCCCCTTATTTTTAACATTCGGGTTCCCCTCGATTTCCACATCGGGGTTCCCTCTCGTTTTCAACATCGGGGTTTCGCCAGAAGGATCTTGCATTTAATGCTCTACAGAATGAGCGCCCGGGACGCCCATTGTCCCCTCTCCTTCACACCCTCTCGGAGTTCAAGTACAAACTCTATATACCACAACATTGTGACTATAGAGTTGGGGGGCAAATGATGGAGCACAAATATAACGAGGCCACGTCATGACACGTGGGCCCTCATGGGTTCGCCACTTATATCTTTGGGTCAACTTAGCCGCCCTCATAAGCTACTTGGAAATGGCTAAAGCCTGGCAATAGGCAAAACTACAAGTCTCCCATCTGACCCTCATTGGTCTCTGGACCCTCGAGTCCCTCAGGCCCTCATTGGACCCTCGAGCCCTCGGGTCCTCATTGGTCTCTGGACCCTTATTGGACCCTCGAACTCCTCGGTCCCTCATTGGTCTCTGGCCCTCATTGGTCTCAGGCCCTCATCGGACCCTCGAGTCCCTCGGGCCCTCATCGGACCCTCGAGCCCCTCGTGTCCTCATTAATCTTGGGCCCTCATTGGACCCTCGTGCCCCTCTGGCCCTCATTGGTCCCTGGACCCTCATTGGACCCTCGAGCTCCTCGGGCCCTCATTGGTCTCTGGCCCTCATGGGACCCTCGAGCCCCTCGGCCCTCAACTTATACATATGGGATTTATACTCACATTTCCCTAAGTCATCTTCTTCACAAGACACCACACTACTGAACTGGGCATCATTTTCCTCTGCATCTTCATCAAAAAGCTTCATATATTTCACCATTTCCTGCACCCTTGCTGCACGATTTCCTGGTGTTATCCTAGCTGGAAGAACCCACGCTCATTGGAAACCCAGTTCCTGAGGCTCAACGCCTGTGATGGTCTTCCCTTCTACAAACAAATTCTAAAGTGATTGGTGTTTAAATCCTTTACAAGTTTCTGCACCATCAGGCACGACCCGTGCCGTCTGAGTTCGGACATAAATTGCAAAATTGTAGAACTTACAGGACTTAATTACAAATTTCAATACGGACAGAACCAAAATTGCTAGAATTACCAACTTAGAATACTTAATTACAAATTTTGAAATGAACAGGATTGAATTACCAAAATTATAAACTTATAGGAACAAATTTGTATTTTTCCCAAATTATAATTTAGAGTTTGAGATAGACTAGGATTATATATAAATCAGTAGTTAGAGATTCAGTCGAATTACGAAAAATTCAATCTCAAACTGTGATGATATGATATAATCCCATAATTGAAATAGCAAAACTCCAATCTCAAGCTATGCTAATTTTATAATATAATTCTATCTCCAATTAATCTCTCTGTTTTTGCGTTTTAGGATGATCAAGTATTTGGCCACCCATTTTCAGATGCAGTTCGAGCATGCAGGTTGAGCGGAAGAGACACATTCACGCTGCATGTTCTTACTCTCCATAAGAAATTTAACTTCACTAACATAATAACAAGGACAAGAAACAAAGTCGAGGTATTAACAGGATATAATACAGGAAAAATATTTCGATATTTGCATCACCTGGCAAGTGGCACCTATGTCGACGAGGTATTAACCACCCGTGGATGGAAGTATCTCAAGATAGATTTCAGTTTTCCTCTGTTCATTGACAATTTTTCGCGAAGCGAGAAGATGAGAACAGTTGCAACAGCAATGGATTTAGAAATCCCACTTAAAATAAACAGACCGCAAAAATTCTCTATAGTTAGAGCATTTGGCATATCAGTCTGTTCAGTGTTCTGAGACAAAGGTGGTGATTGACCTGAAATCCATTGCCTCTCCAACTGCTCAAGTTTTCCTTTTTCTCTAAGTTCAGTAATTGCTATCGAGATATCATGGCCAAGTGCAGAACCTTTCGGGAAAGCCTGTCAGATAATAAACATGACAAAATAGGACATAAATACACTTCTCCTTTTCGATTTAACTACATAAACTGTATTAGAAGCGGCACTTACAAAACCAAAGCCACCAGTTATCATTTTGGACTCAACAATGGCATAATTATTTGGATACTGAGCGAGGAATATCCAAAGGTAGGGCAGTTCATCTACTATAGCATCAATGCGGCCTCTTTTACTTCCCTTTCTTAAAGCCTCATCATAGGCCTCTGAGGAATGAAAAGGCTTGAGCGTGTTATCCTAGCAATCAGTATGGTTCACAAGAAAAGAACCATCTGAGTATCCTATGTAATCAGTCTTTGTTAGTTTAATTTGTTCAACAGTCAAAACTCAAAAGCGAACTCAATTTCGCAGTGTAACTGGATGTCAGTATGAGGACTACAAACAACCAGACACTGACAACAAATCTGGAGACGTTGCTTTGCAATTTTTCTCCTGCAAAAACAACAGAAACATAACTCCCAAGATGTACTAGTTTTAGAAGCTATGTTTTTGTAATTTATTCAATATATTTTACCACTATTAACATGGTTTCTTCTATAAACATATGAGGTTTTAGGTTTGGCTCAATATAAGCAAGAAATTGTTGAGAACAAAGCCAATTTAGCAGTTCCATCTCCTTTTGGCTTCATTAGTGGACACTGGAAGATCAATACTAATGTTTCCAATTATAAGAAAGCATGATATTTTATGGCTTCATTACACATCTCAAACATATGATGATGCAACTCATACCAAAGAAATTGTGAATGTTATAAGTGAAATAAATAAAAATCAGAGCTGCGAAATTCCGTCTGATAAACAAGAATTAGAGAGCTTACCATGGGCATAGACAAGAGTTGAAGCAGCAAACCACAATGAAACCCCTATTTGCTGAGCAATAGAACCTTGAAATTCTTCATTGACACGATGTTCAACAAGCCAAACAATAAATCCCATCAGGAGGAAGAAACAGGCAATCATTATCCATAGAGATGTATCGAGTGGCTTTAAGAAGAACCAAGCATCTTTATCATACAACTTAACTACGACCCCCACACCCATCTCGGTATAAGGCACTGTGAAGTCAACATATTTTAATCTATTTGACAGGATAGTTATGTCGCCCACAGCAGCATCGAAATTCTAAACCATTCGTGAAATGAAGATATTATCAGAGAGAATTAATTCAAAGAAAGAGAAACAAAATGCAGTTAAAAATATAATTATTGAATTCCCTTGTTTCAATTTGTTTTTCCTCATAAAACAAATAAATCATTTACAGAACATCATGGCTATGACGATTAGAATGTGAGCTGGAAGACACGTTAACTAAATTCCTGCAGACTTCAAGAGTGCATGAATCCAAATTGAGGAGTCTTCCTCATTCGGATGAGGTACGTAATAGATGTCGAATATATTCGTAATAGCTTTTCAGGTAGCTATAGCTTTCCAAGGATTTTGAGTGCTAAGAAAAAGCAAAAAAGGTATTTCCATCCTTTTGGTGACGGAGCCAGAAATTTGATTCAGGGATCATATTAGGTTTTTCCATACACACACATATATATATAGAAAACCTTGTGAAATATCGAAAATGCAACAGAAACCATATATTTAAAAAATTAGCATAAAAAATCTGTGTTTTATAAAAATAAACATAAAAAACCCTCACACGTTGTTTGAGTGTACGTGTTGCCCTTATTCACGAAAATAAAAGCAAAAATTAGATAAAAAATATTTGCAAATAAAAAATTATAAAGAAATATAATAGTATATAAAAGAAAATATTTGGAACAATATATACAAGAAATAAATGAAAAATATAAATACCACAAAAAAATCTTATTGGAAAGCAAAACACGAAAGGAAAGACATAAATCAAAAGTTGGTGGAAAACATATATTAAAGAGAAATTAATGGATAAAAAGTTATTTGAGAAATTCTGTGAATATTGAGGCAAAATTGAAATTATAAAAATTAAGAGATCATGCATATAAGTACAAGAACAACATTTTTGTAAGGAAAATTCGCTAAATCCGAGCATTCGGTCATAAGGTTTTCTGTACAAAATTAAGATATACACAAGGTTTTTCATGAGATTTTATATAACACAAGGTTTTTACGCTCATTTCGAATAACACAAAGGAGTTGGGTATATATAACTCATATATTATTTGTGTGGTCTCAATTATTAATAATTTATTATATTGACCCTCACTAGTGTGAGGGGGGTCAATAATGAAAAATCCCATAAAATTATATATATATATCTATATATATATAAATAAATAAATAAAGGTCGAGGGGGATCAATTGCACCCCTCATATACATGTGGCTCCGCCACTGCATCCTTTTTAATGCAGTGACTCTGAATTTTTTAAATGAACAGGTCTGACATTTTCTCCGAACTTCGAAGTGGCTTGCTTTATCTACCCTTTCTATATAGAAACAATTTTTAACAAGATTCAGGAAAATGTAGTGACTTCACTATTCTCCTTTGCTTCTAAAAGAAAAATCAAGACAGTTCATATACATGGAGTGGCTTCTTTTTACGGTAAACAGTACGTTAACATGAATACAAAATTTATATAGAAATGTGTTGGGATATCCAGATTGTGATGCAATACCAAAAACTCATGCTGGAACTGGATGAGAAACATACCCTTCTGTATACCTCAGATACGAGCTCATCGTGACTTCCATCAAAAGCAATATATTCAAAAGATATCTTATAAGGTAACCGGCGAACAGCAGCATGGAATACAGCCACAAAAAATCCATCCACAACTGTTACATTACTTTGTTGATCACCGTGCAAGAGTTCAGGGCGTTTTCCATTTGCTGGAAATCCAATTCTTAATTTTTCTCCATTCTTTTGGACTAGCCAACGTTTTGGAGCCATTGAGGAGAATTCTGGCCAGATATTGGTTTCAAAATCGTTAGAGGAAGAACTTATGGATGGATTTATTTCCCCGGTAAGTACCTTAGCCGGTGTCCAGAAACCTACTCTTCTTTCCCCTTTACCGATTATATTCAGTATTTCATAGATATCAAGGATTTAAGGCTTGCCCGCTAACTTTGTAAACTTACTGTTTTTAATCTTGCTCAAGATTGCTGGACCACTATCAGAAACCCTTAATTGAGCTAAGTCGAAGTGCTTCGACCCTGTATTTTCAATCCAATTTGGAGAGAGTTCAATTCCTGTCCTTTCAATCCCATCTGCTAAAACCCAATTGCAGCATCATATGCCCATACCCCAAACGCGTTCAACTCCCTCATGTCCACATTAAAATCTGTCTGTTGAAACTCTCTTCTCCATCTCAAAGTTAGATTTCGGATCTTATTTGTTGCTGATATATAAAATTTGGGGAAAATTGCAAAAATGGTATACTAAGTCCCCCATTTCAGCAACCGTGGTACACGAACTTTTCCGGTGGCAAAAGGGACCTGCAACTACAAAATTCAGCAGTTTAATGCATAATTTGGCCGGAATACCCGAAACCGCTCCGGATACCATTTTTTCTTTTCACAAAACCAGCTTGACGTGTACACGGTTAGTACGTGGCAACACGTGGACTGCCACATCACATTTAAATGCCATCTTGCATCTGAGAAGGAAAATCCAATAAAACAAATTTAAAATTGAATGCCAAAAAAACATATTTAAAAAATTAAAAAAGAAACCTAAACTGGGCAACAGTTCATAAGTTATCAGACCCTTCGCATTCACTCACAAATTTCAAAGTTCAAACCACAGGC
The DNA here is from genome assembly GCA_037501455.1 of Lantana camara. Taxonomy (NCBI): domain Eukaryota; kingdom Viridiplantae; phylum Streptophyta; class Magnoliopsida; order Lamiales; family Verbenaceae; genus Lantana; species Lantana camara. The sequence goes on along the minus strand of CM074857.1, from coordinate 40,756,903 downwards.
GATTTGATGGAAACCAAAACGAAACAGGAGAGAACCCTAGATTAAGTTCTTACCTCTTGCATTTTGAAGTAGATCGTCTTCTCTGGCTGGGATTGATAGTCTCACGGAGGAAAGATGGTACGGATACGAAGTAAAGGGATGTTGTACACTGGACCGCCTGCATATCGTAAGCCCTCTCCCTGTGAAACTCTGGTCCTTTTTTTTTTTTTGAAGGTTTTGAGTTTGTGCGGAAAGTTTTTGTGATGTTGTTGGATGTTATAAAGTTGGGAACTTTTTGAAGACTCCGTATATTTTGTCCCCCTTTAATGGTCCCCAATGCATGTGTTGTTTTTTCCAGTAATTTGTGTCCCTACATCCTTGTACACAGTGCTTGTTGTGTCTATTAAATAATGGTAGGATATTTATTAATATACTGTTTTGTTTATGTTTATTTCTTTGGTGTGTACAAATCCAGATTCCTCTTCTATGACTTTGGCAATATATTATAATGGTGAGTTTGAAAGTGGTGCTTATGTGGGTGGTAGGGTTAGAAAGGTTGACTACGTGGATGTTGAAAAGTTAACATTTATGGGCTTGGATGAGTATGTGCAAGATATAATACAAGAAGGGACAAAAATAAGGGTGTATACTGCTATTAAGAATGGTCATGTAGTGATTAAGGATGATAATGACTTAAAAGTGTATGGAAAAAAATATTTAAAACATTGTAGAGAGTTTCCATTATTTGTTGTCTCTGTGGGTAATGAAGATAAAAACTTGAATGATGTTTGGGTAAGAGGTCAGGGAGTAGTCAATAGGGTTGGGGAAAAACCGGTTGAGACTAGGGAGAACATAGATGTACCAACTGGGAATATGGGCCAAGACGGAGATGCAGAAAATGGAGAGTTTTTGGGAGAAATGGATACAACAATTCCACTAGAGACTTTGGATGACAATGATTTTTTTAGGAGGGTAGAGAATTCTGATGCATGGATAGCTGAGTATGGGCGTAGGTTTGGGAAAAAAAACTCTGGCAATGATAGTAATTTAAATGAGGCAGAACCTGATAAGCCAAATGATGACTCTGACAGTGATGACTCTGATTTTAATGTTGATTGTGGTTATAATTCAGTGGAAGATGAGGCTTTACTTGATGAAGTTTATGCCCAGTTAGAAGAAGAACCTAAGTTTAAGGTGCATAGGGAACAGTTAAATGACATATATGTGGAATGGTTAGGCTCTGATATGGTGGTTTCAGACAGTGGGTCTGGTGGTGATGATGAGGACTTTAAGATGTCTGAGAGGGGAACTGAGGATGATGATGACAGTATGTTCAGTAATAATGTGAGTGATAATGTTGAGATAGGAGAAAATGAAAGAAACGAAGGTCAAGAAAATTTGAGTGCTGATGAGTATGAATGTGAGAATGTGGTGGGGGGTGCGGATGATGATCTTGAAATGCATAGAATGTCTGATGATGATGGTGGTGAGGGTGAATCTTTTCCTCATTTCAATGAAAACAATATTTTTGATCCGGAGTTTGATTTGGGACAGACATTTAGGAGTAAAGAAGTCTTTAAGATGATTGTTGATTCTTATGCTATAAAAACAAGAAGGTCACTTCCTTGTAGGAGGTCTGATAGTAAGAGGGTTTATATTAGATGTTCTGTGAGTGAGTGTCCCTTTAAGATTAATACAGTTAAAGTTATCAACACTACTCCAGATATAGAAGAGGCTTGGGTAATTAGAGAGTTGTGCACTGATCATACTTGTCTTGAAGGGTGGGATGTGTCAAACATGAGTACAGAATGGTTAGCTGAAAGATACATAGCTTGGTTTAAATCTGATCCAAAGAGAAATGTGAAGGGGTTTAGACATGATGTTGAGAGAGCTTTGAGAGTGACTGTGTCTAAGGATCAAGCATATAGGGCCAAAGTTAGAGCCCTTAACAAAATCCAGGGGGATCCTGACTTGCAATACACTAAATTGTGGGATTATGCTAATGAGTTGAGAACAACCAATCCAGGGTCCACAATTATATTGGGTACTGATGATGTTGATGGAGAAAAAAGATTTTCTAAGTTTTATGTGTGCTTTCTGGCAATGAAAGTAGGTTTCAAGGGCTGTAGACCAATTATTGGGGTGGATGGTTGTCACCTCAAGGGACCACATGGTGGGGTGTTGCTAACAGCAGTGGGGGTTGATCCTGATAATGGTATTTATCCCATATCATATGCAGTAGTATCCATTGAAAATAAAGATAACTGGTCTTGGTTCTTCACAGTGTTGAAGAGTGATTTGGGGCTTGGAAATGGTGTAGGGATCACTTTTATTTCTGACAAGCAGAAGGGAATTATACATGCACTGCCTGAAGTATTCCCTGGTGCAGAGCAAAGGTTCTGTGTCAGGCATATGGTACTCAACATGATGGCAGCTGGACACAAGGGGATAGTTCTAAAGAATGCAGTGTGGAAAGTGTTGGAAAACACGAATCAGAAAGCAGCGGAATTTAAAAAATTTTTCCAACAAAAGGACCTTGAACTCGCAATCGTGTAACCAAATTCGTAGGGATAGAAAACTTACTTTTCTTTTGTTCTTTCTTGAAGCGTTTCAAGCCACCCAAGAACGATCTTCTCGCGGCTTGATCCCCTCTCCTTGGTAAAGCTCGAATCTTCAAACTTCTAACTTGAAGTCTCTAGAGAAAGTCCACCAACTTGATCACAATCTAACTAGTAAGGATGCTAGTCCTCTAGTTAGTGTTTAGGCTTAACCTAGGGTTTAATATAATCTTGGAGAAAGGAAGGTGTTCAACACATGAACCAAGAATTGTCAATTAGCTCTAAAGGGGAGCATGAGCTCCCCTATATATAGGAAAGGGGAGGGACGGCCGAAACTAGTCCATATTGGACTAGGATTTGGTTCCTCTCTCTCCTATTACTTGATCATCAAGTATTTTCCAACTTTGACTTTGAATTCTATTTCTAGTCAACTTTTAAGAGAGCTCAAAAATATCCAAACTATTTTTTGGATAATTTTATACTTTATTTATTATAAAATAAATAACTTATTTTTATCTAATTAATTAATTCGTAATTAATTAACTAGATCATTTTCTCCAAAATTAGACTTTCTTTTTAATTCAAAATTAAACCAAAGTCTATTAAATAATTAACTAATTAATTATTTAACACATATATATATTATCACACGTGTGTGACACGTGTCACAGTGACACGTGTCACTCACGCGAGCCACACGTGTGAATTCACACGTGTGGAACCCTCTTGGTCCGATTAACTCGTTTAATCATTTTCAAGCCTCAACTCATGTAACCAAGTTGTTGTGTGTGACCCTCTAGGTTCTCAATTCAATTAGCAGTGACCCTAATTAATTAATTCACTAATTAATTAATCAGTCCACAGATTAAACGACCATAGTCTAGCAACAGGTGTTTAACCCCTAGCTGAATTGGAATGTTCGGATTCGACAGAACCTTTAAGTCATTGATTCATGTGAGATACAATCCTCCTACTTACTATCTCTCAACCAAGATCTAGGGCAAGGGAATAATCAGAACCCTAATAATCCGGTCTTAAAGCTAAGTGCATTTCATATCCATTTGATCTCAATCCAAGAAACCCTTTTCTTGATGTCTTGATCTACTGCCTTGGCCAAGGACTCCATATGGCATATGAATGACTTACACAATAAGAGATCACCTTGCTAATGCAAGTGTAGGTCCTTTCTTGATTCTCATTCACTTTCATGAGTCACTTGTGCAGCCCCAGCATAAGCCTTGAATCAGCTGTCTAAGGCGACACCCTTTAAAGCTTATACCTAAGACTACAGAGTTAACTCATAAAGTAACATGGAACCTCAAGTCTAAGGATCAATTAATCACATCAATGACTCGTGAGATATTTCCTAATCTGGAAGTTTCCATTTCCTGAAATAGAAACTTCCTTTCCCATTTAGGAATGTTCTCACACGGGGCACCTCAGTGAACTTACTCATTAAAGTAAGCACCCTCATGTATCACGCACGTATCAACTATACACTTTACACCTCCATGAAACAAGGTGGTCCTTCTTAAGGGCGTGATCCCATAAGCAAGCCTTAGAGGAGTCAGGTTGACACTCCCACTGTCTGTAGGACTCATCGGCTTGGAGTATTTTACTAATCATGACTTATGTGATATAGGGCTCGTTTCATGAACCATTTCAACTAAATGGTAGAGTCCTAAAGTCATCAGGATTAGGGGAGTTCTCATACATGCACAGCTAAAGTAAACGCATACCAAACAAGAGCATATAAAGAAGTATTGCCTCAATTCGTTATTTCATTCAAAGATTGTCTGTGATTACAATAAGGAAAAGTACAAAGCGGATATACAATCGGCTTTCTAGGGCACTATTCCTAACAATCTCCCACTTGCCCGTCAAAGCCATTCTAAAGCTATTCTAAGTCCCATCTTCTAAAGATGACCTTGGAAAGCTTCTCGACTAAGGGGTTTAGTAAGTGGATCTGCCACGTTCTCTGCTGATGTGACCCTCTCAATTTGCACATCTCCTCTCTTGATAATATCACGGATTAGGTGATACTTCCTCATTATGTGCTTGGTCCGTTGGTGAGATCTTGGTTCTCTTGCTTGAGCAACCGCCCCAGTGTTTTCACAAAACACAGTAATGGGGTCTTTCATGCTAGGAACAACATTCAACTCTTGAATGAAGTTTCTAATCCAAACACCTTCCTTAGCTGCATCATTTGCAGCTAAGTATTCGGCCTCAGTGGTCGAATCTGCAGTGGTAGTCTGCTTGGAACTCTTCCAACTCACTGCTCCGCCGTTTAGGCAGAAAATGTATCCTGACATTGACTTAAAATCATCTAAGTCAGATGCAAAGCTTGCATCGCAGTATCCTTCGACAGTAAGATCTTTCTGACCTCCGTAAACTAAGAACAAATCTTTAGTACTTTTCAAGTACTTAAGAATATTCTTCACGGCAGCCCAGTGACCATCTCCAGGGTCAGATTGGAAACGACTTGTTACACTAAGTGCATAAGCCACATCCGGTCGAGTACATAACATTGCATACATTATGCTACCTATTGCTGATGCATAAGGTGTATGAGTCATTCTTTCCTTCTCAAGGTTAGTCTTAGGACACATCTTCTTTGAAAGACATGTTCCTACACTCATAGGAAGGTTCTTAACCTTTGCTGACTCCATATTGAATCTCTTCAATACTTTGTCAATGTACATCGACTGTGATAGTCCTATTAACCTTCTAGATCTATCTCTATAGATTTTAATTCCAAGGATATAGGACGCATCACCAAGATCTTTCATCTCGAATTGGTTCGATAACCATAACTTAGTCACTTTCATGTCATCCTTCGAATTCCCAATAAGAAGGATGTCATCAACATAAAGCACTAAGAATTGCACTGAGGTCTCCAATTCCTTTCTATACACACATGATTCATTCGAAATTTGGATGAAGCCAAACGCTTTGACTGATTCATCAAATCGAATGTTCCAATTCCTAGAAGCCTGTTTCAATCCATAGATTGATCTTTGGAGTTTGCAAACCTTTTGCTCACTCCCACTGAATGTGAAACCTATGGGTTGCTCCATATAAATGTCTTTGTCAATGTCACCATTGAGAAAGGCAGTTTTCACATCCATTTGCCATATCTCATAGTCATAATATGCAGCAATGGCAAGCATGATTCGAATGGACTTTTGCATTGCAACTGGTGAAAAGGTTTCGTCAAAGTCCACGCCGGGTCTTTGAGTGAATCCTTTTGCAACCAATCTTGCTTTGTAGGCTGCAATGCTTCCATCAACTCCAAGCTTTCTCTTAAAGATCCATTTGCAACCTATGGGTTTGACCCCATCAGGCAAATCTACCAAGGTCCAAACTTGGTTGGAGTTCATGGAATCCATTTCGGATTTCATGGCTTCTATCCACTGTTCAGAGTCAGAATCTGAAAGTGCCTCTTCATATGTTAAAGGATCATTATCCTTTTGAGAGATTTCATGGAGGAATCCATACCATCTCTCCGGCTGTCTAGGAGTACGTTCAGAACGCCTTAGAGGAGGATTTTCGTGTGTATCGAAATTCGTGATTGGTTGTAGTTGATCAGAGTGGGACATTTCTTCAGTGGGTGGTGTGGGGTCACTTTGTACTTCTTCTAATTCTATGATCTTGCCCTTCTTTTCTTTAAGGAACGGTTCCTCAAGAAAAGTGGCATTTCTAGAAACAAACACCTTTTGTTCAGACTGATCATAGAAGTAGTATCCTATGGATTCCTTAGGATAACCTACAAAGTAGCACAAGTTAGAACGAGATTCTAACTTATCTCCCACTGTCCTCTTCACGTAAGCAGGACAACCCCAAATTCTTAAGTAAGAATAACTAGGGAGTTTACCATGCCACATTTCATAGGGCGTTTTAGGGACTGACTTAGAGGGAACTAGATTCAAAATCTTTGCTGCACTTTCTAGGGCATAACCCCAGAAAGAAGGTGGTAAGTCAGTGAAACTCATCATGGAACGAACCATATCAAGTAGGGTTCGATTCCTTCTCTCAGAAACTCCATTAAGCTGAGGAGTTCCCGGAGGAGTCCACTGAGAGATAATCCCATTATCCTTGAGATGATTAAGGAATTCTTCACTAAGATATTCGCCTCCTCGATCAGATCGAAGTGCTTTGATCTTGTGACCAGTTTGGTTCTCAACCTCCTTTTGAAATTCTAAGAATTTCTCAAAAGCTTCAGATTTATACTTCATTAAGTATACATAACCATACCGACTGAAGTCATCAGTAAAGGTTATGAAATACTGATGATTGTTTCTTGTGCTTACACTAAGCGGTCCACAAACATCAGTATGGATCAAATCCAGAACCTTAGTGGCACGTTCCACGGTTCCTTTAAAAGGAACTTTGGACATTTTTCCTTTGAGACAGGATTCGCAAGAAGTTAACTCTTTGAGATCATTTTCAGAGAATGATCCTAAAGTGTTTATCTTGCTAATTCTGTTCTTGGAAATGTGTCCTAATCTAGCGTGCCATAAGGGAGCTGAAACTTTGTCATCTCTCTTACGCTTTGTTTCTCGTTGTATATTCATAATATTGATATTTTGAGTTAGGTAAAGTCCATTACTTAGAGTACCGATATGAACGGAAGAGTTGTTCCGTTTGATAAAGTATTTACCATTCTTAATATAAGTTTCATAACCTTCACAATCTAATATTGGAATTGAAATTATATTACGAATAATGTTCGGTACATAAAGTACTTTGTTTAATACTAACTCAAAACTACCTAAATCTAATCTAATTGTGCCTAAAGCTCGAGCTTCAACGTTTGAGCCATCGCCGATCTTCAAGACACATTCTCCTTCTTTGAGTTGTTGGACTTCACTTAGCATCTGTACATCATTACAGATATGAGTTCCACAACCGGTATCAAGTACCCAAGAACTAGAATTAATAGAAAGATTTACTTCAACGAGAAAGATACCTTTCTTTAGAGTAGCCTTGTACTCTGGGCAGTTTCTCCTCCAATGTCCCGCTTTGCCACAATGGAAGCAAACATCCTCTTTCTGATCACGCTTCTTCTTTTGGACCTTCCCCTTCGAAATGCCACCAGTGGGCCTAAGGGGTTTCTTCTTCTTCTTTTGGGCTTTCTTGCCCTTACCTTTAGAAGGCCCAGAAGAGGAAGATGGAGCATTCACCATCAAAACCTTATTGTCCTTCTTGATCGTGCTTTCAGCAGTCACAAGCTGACTAATCAGCTCAGCTACAGTAGCACCAGCATGATTCATGTTGAAGTTAAGGACAAATGGGTTGAATGATGGTGGGAGCGAAGCTAGCAACAAATCCACTGAAAGCTCATCTTTCAGTGGCATGTCCATGGAAGCAAGTTTCTCAGTAAGGGCAAGAAACTTGAGTCCATATTCATGGACACTTGTACCTTCCCTCATTCTCAAGTGGAATAATTCCTTTGAAGTGTTATACCTTGTAACACGTTCATGAGGGCGGTAAAGTTGCTCTAAGTGGTCGTAAATCTCCCAAGCAAATTCCATGGCCTCATGTTGTCTTTGCAAGTCCGGAGACATGTTAGCCAACATAAGGCAACGGGCTTGGAGATTATCATCCTTCCACTTCTGAATCGCATCCCGCTCGGCCCGAGTGGGAGCCTCCCCTTCAGGAGTAGGCTCCCCTTCGAAGAGAACATAAGTTCTCTTCTCAGAATCTAAAATGATTTTTAGATTCCTCAGCCAATCAGAATAGTTGGGACCAGTCAACTTGTTTGACTCGAGGATCGATACAAGAGGGTTTTTGGTTGCCATTTCAAAACACGTAGAGAATCACAGAATCTACGACCTAAATGGTAAAACAGAGAACTAGTGAGCATGCTGAATTATAACGATATACAAAAGATAAGGTCTTTAATCTAATGTAGCTCCCACTGTTTTTCAAAGATCTATAATTCCCAAAGATCTAAGAGGAACACGTTTCCCAATGGGTACTAAGATCCTAGGCATTTTACCTCGAACCCACGACTCGCGGACATTCTTAGTAAGAACCCTAGGTAGGTACAACTTACCAATTCTAACACCTTTAGAACTCTTAGTAATTGTTTTTGCATCACCTATCTTTCAATGTGGACCCACGACTCGTGCGACATCCATATTTACTTAGGCGTTAAGCTAGACCCATCAATCATAAGATCATGACCAAAACTTAGTTCGAACGACCCACGACTCGCGGACATCGCCCTTGCTAAAATTGACCACGAAATATTGATCATTTAAAATGATTAATTAGGTAACTAAGAACTAATAAGCTCCACTAGCTATCCCACGACTCGCGGACAATAACTAGCTTTACCTACTAAACTTAAAACCTATTGATGGAATGCTAGGAATTTAATTCAAAACTTGCATCTCGAATTAAACACCTATTTGTTCGAAATTAGCTTAATATTTAATGGGAATTTTCGAATCAACCGGAGAGTTGTCCGGTTCGACCTCACCAACATATATGTTATCCAATTTTATTAGTCTTGATTAATGCAAGTACACTTAAATGCATTTCAAACAAGCACATAAACAGATAACATGTCCTAGCATGATACTAACATGTAATGATCATGGGTTCTACCTATCTTATGCGTGATATGTGGGAGCCACTCCACAATCACAAGTTCTAACATACATGCCACATAATCAGTTCAAATCACATAAGGGAAAGCAGTAACAAAATACGAGCCCTATCTCTATTACATTTAACAATTGAGATTCCCCTCCCTAACATTTTGAGGGGTCTTCACTTATGGCCTCCTTGTTACTTGAATGTGGTCCATCTTACTCCATGGGTGCATTGTCTCCAAAATGAAAATAAAACCTCACCACCTATCTCTACTCTCAAATTACAAAAAAAAGAAAAAGACATAAAGTAATAAGGCTCAATCTTCATATTGGCCTTAGACAATTACACGGGGCATACCCCGGCCTCAAAAACAGTAATATGGAAAGCCACATAATAAATCACATAACAGTACGCACATAAGTGAGGCTCCAACCTCAATTGAAAAAATGCAACTATAGGGCTCCAACCCCAATTTAAACCATTCATGTGCATAAATTAAAACCATACAAAGATCTAAACCCATGATCACCTAACATGCTTTTGCAAGAATTTAAATTTAACCAATAAATTAAAATTCTCGCTTTAAGCTCTAATAGCTTAAAACACGACTTGATGCGAGTCTTATTTATAAAAGTTTTCAACAAATCCCAAATTACCAAAACAAATAAAATTCCAATTAATTTCTGAAAATTAATAATTTTATCAAGATGTACTTTCCCAAAATATAAACCGTTTCAATTTCTCAAAAAATCCCAATTTTAAGTTTTATTCAAAATTAAAATAAATATTCAAAAAATAGAATTTTAAAATTAAAATAAAATTGGGACTGGATTGCACGAAACACGAAAAGGCCGGATCAAGAAAACGGGGCCCGTGCGCGAAACGGGGCACAGCGTCGCAAGCGCGCGCGGACGCGCACGGCAGGCGCGCACAGCGCCCGGCCAAGGCCAGGCGAGTGCGCGCGCATACCGCGCGCCTCGCGCGCGCGTGCCCTGCTGGGCGGTGGGCGGCCAGTCTCGGCCGCCCTGGGCGGGCGCGCCGGGACGCTCCCGCACAGGCGTGCGGGAGGAGCTGGGAGGCTGGCCGGTCTGTCCCGGCCAGGCCTGGGCGGCGACGGGCGGACGGCGTGCGGGAGGGCCTCCCGCGCGGTTGCGGGAGACCCTCCCGGGCGCGCGAAGCCCGCGCTCGCGACTCCTTCGCGCGCGGGGTTTCGCGTGTTCATCGTGTTCCGGGCTTTCGTTTCGTGTTTTCGTTCAAAAGCAAAACCAATCCAAGAAATCCAAAAACAGTTTATACAGTTTCAAATCTAAAATTGTTTTTCAAAATCAAATTTTATAAAAACCAATTTTCAGAAACTTTCAGGAAAAAATACAGTTTCGTAATTCAGGCTTTCTAAAACAATTACAAATACTCAATCGCATCAAGCCTAAGAATTTCTACCAAATTCAGTATAATTGAGACGAATCAGAAACACGATTAACGAGGTGGCTCTGATACCACTTGTTGGAAAACACGAATCAGAAAGCAGCGGAATTTAAAAAATTTTTCCAACAAAAGGACCTTGAACTCGCAATCGTGTAACCAAATTCGTAGGGATAGAAAACTTACTTTTCTTTTGTTCTTTCTTGAAGCGTTTCAAGCCACCCAAGAACGCTCTTCTCGCGGCTTGATCCCCTCTCCTTGGTAAAGCTCGAATCTTCAAACTTCTAACTTGAAGTCTCTAGAGAAAGTCCACCAACTTGATCACAATCTAACTAGTAAGGATGCTAGTTCTCTAGTTAGTGTTTAGGCTTAACCTAGGGTTTAATATAATCTTGGAGAAAGGAAGGTGTTCAACACATGAACCAAGAATTGTCAATTAGCTCTAAAGGGGAGCATGAGCTCCCCTATATATAGGAAAGGGGAGGGACGGCCGAAACTAGTCCATATTGGACTAGGATTTGGTTCCTCTCTCTCCTATTACTTGATCATCAAGTATTTTCCAACTTTGACTTTGAATTCTATTTCTAGTCAACTTTTAAGAGAGTTCAAAAATATCCAAACTATTTTTTGGATAATTTTATACTTTATTTATTATAAAATAAATAACTTATTTTTATCTAATTAATTAATTCGTAATTAATTAACTAGATCATTTTCTCCAAAATTAGACTTTCTTTTTAATTCAAAATTAAACCAAAGTCTATTAAATAATTAACTAATTAATTATTTAACACATATATATATTATCACACGTGTGTGACACGTGTCACAGTGACACGTGTCACTCACGCGAGCCACACGTGTGAATTCACACGTGTGGAACCCTCTTGGTCCGATTAACTCATTTAATCATTTTCAAGCCTCAACTCATGTAACCAAGTTGTTGTGTGTGACCCTCTAGGTTCTCAATTCAATTAGCAGTGACCCTAATTAATTAATTCACTAATTAATTAATCAGTCCACAGATTAAACGACCATAGTCTAGCAACAGGTGTTTAACCCCTAGCTGAATTGGAATGTTCGGATTCGACAGAACCTTTAAGTCATTGATTCATGTGAGATACAATCCTCCTACTTACTATCTCTCAACCAAGATCTAGGGCAAGGGAATAATCAGAACCCTAATAATCCGGTCTTAAAGCTAAGTGCATTTCATATCCATTTGATCTCAATCCAAGAAACCCTTTTCTTGATGTCTTGATCTACTGCCTTGGCCAAGGACTCCATATGGCATATGAATGACTTACACAATAAGAGATCACCTTGCTAATGCAAGTGTAGGTCCTTTCTTGATTCTCATTCACTTTCATGAGTCACTTGTGCAGCCCCAGCATAAGCCTTGAATCAGCTGTCTAAGGCGACACCCTTTAAAGCTTATACCTAAGACTACAGAGTTAACTCATAAAGTAACATGGAACCTCAAGTCTAAGGATCAATTAATCACATCAATGACTCGTGAGATATTTCCTAATCTGGAAGTTTCCATTTCCTGAAATAGAAACTTCCTTTCCCATTTAGGAATGTTCTCACACGGGGCACCTCAGTGAACTTACTCATTAAAGTAAGCACCCTCATGTATCACGCACGTATCAACTATACACTTTACACCTCCATGAAACAAGGTGGTCCTTCTTAAGGGCGTGATCCCATAAGCAAGCCTTAGAGGAGTCAGGTTGACACTCCCACTGTCTGTAGGACTCATCGGCTTGGAGTATTTTACTAATCATGACTTATGTGATATAGGGCTCGTTTCATGAACCATTTCAACTAAATGGTAGAGTCCTAAAGTCATCAGGATTAGGGGAGTTCTCATACATGCACAGCTAAAGTAAACGCATACCAAACAAGAGCATATAAAGAAGTATTGCCTCAATTCGTTATTTCATTCAAAGATTGTCTGTGATTACAATAAGGAAAAGTACAAAGCGGATATACAATCGGCTTTCTAGGGCACTATTCCTAACAGAAAGTTGCTAATGCATGCACAGTTGGTGACTTCAAGGCTGCAATGAGGAATATCAGGGAGAAATTTCCAGATGCTGCAGAGTGGCTTAAGGACAAGCACCCTAGAGAGTGGTCAAAGAGTCACTTCCTTGATCAACGTAAATGTGACATGAACCTCAACAACAGCTGTGAGTCTTTCAACGGTTGCATCTTGGAGGCTAGGAGCAAGCCAATCATAACGATGCTTGAGTGGATTAGAGAATACCTGATGAAGAGGTGGCACCTCAATAGGGAAACAGCTGAGAATTGGCATGGTAAGCTTGTTTATTTCAAGTATGGTTTAATTTAATTTTTTGCTATGGTTTGGGTTTTTACTGTTTCATTTTATATTATTCTTCCCAGGTGTACTTTGTCCAACAGTTGCTGGGATACTTGCACAGAATGGCAAGCATGCAGGAGATTGTCGTGCCATCAAAGCTTCTAAAACTCATTTTCAGATTCAATGTGATGATGGTGGGCAGTATGCAGTTGACTTGGGTGCCAAAACATGTAGCTGCAGGAGTTGGCAGCTCACTGGGATACCATGCATTCATGCTATAAGAGCTATCAACAATGACAAACGTGATGCAGAAGACTTTGTGCATGAATACTACTGTGTGAGCTCATTCAAGGGGGCCTACTCTAGCATAATTCTCCCAATCAGTGGTGCAAACGTATGGGGGAACACATTCTTCATCCCACCCTTACCCCCAAATTTTGGAAGAAGGGCAGGCAGACCTGCAAGGTTGAGAAGGAGGGGTATAGATGAGCCAAAGAGTGGCAAGCAGAAAACGAAAAGAGGACCTGTAATCAGGAAACTGAGAAGGCTCCAGAAGACCATCAAGTGTGGTAACTGTGGGCAACCGGGTCATAATGCACTTTTCTGTCCTCAGCTTCCTGATAGTGCAAAGAAGAAAAGAGATAAGTTGATCCAAAAAGCATGTTCAGTAAGTATTAATTCATTTAATCCAGTCATATATTCCTTTATGTTCACTAAATATTCCATCTTGTGTTATTTTAAGTTTTATATTCATTGTTTCTAGGGTCATGGTGAGACATCTACTACAAGGGAGGAGGGCAATGAATAATTCAATGAACTAAGAAATGATGCTATCAATGATGCTGGAGAGGTTAACAATAATGATACAACAATCCATGAAGAGGTAAAAATCTCTTGATTTTCAGAGCATATCAAATTATCATGACATGTTTTGCATTATTAATATAACCAAACGTCCATCTTCCAGGAAATCCTTCCCCCCGTGATCACTGAAGAAGATCAGGAAGTAGTTAGTGAGCCTTTGCCCACAGATGTACCCAACTACAGCATTTCAGACGAAGCAACAATCCCAGGGCCTTCTATGTTCCAGCAGTTGGGAATGTCTACCAATGAAGCCAGGACTTCAAGAAAGAGGCAAGCACTTACTGTCCAAGAGGTTCAAAATGCAGCTAAGTCAGACTTGAGGAAACAGAGCAACAAGTCACAAGAAACCGGGGGTGTGAGACTAAGGGTTCCACCAACTATCAATGAAGATGAAGTTATCTTCACTCAACAAAGTATAACCAGTCCAATGGTCAGCAAAAACATTGTCATTCAGGGGGGAAAAAAGTACTTACAGTTGCGATGAAATAGGATATGAGCCTTGGTGGTTTTTGCTCACTTGGTGCAGTGGTTTTTGTTGTGTTTTTCATTTCTGGAAAAAACCAGCTGGTGCATCTTTTGTTGTCATTTTGGAAAACAAACTGTTGCTGGTAACTTATGTATGTATGGGATGCACACTTTTGTATGAATGTGTACACTTATCTAATATTTTTAATTGGTGAAGTATTATTGTTGTTAATTGTGGATGACTGTCTCATTGTCTCAGCAACCGTCTCATTAATGTTACCTATTTCCATGAAGTATTAAATTTGCTCTATGAACACTGATTGTCTCGTTATTGCTAAAGAAGTGGATTTCATTGAAAGCCCCAAAGGGTAGACACCAGTACATCATCGAACATCATACAGACACTTCCCTTCCTTCTACTTTCTTACATGAAAACAAACATCATCACCAAGCAAAAGAAACCAAATGTTACAACAGTTGACATCATGGATGCCCTTCTCGCTTTCTTCTCAGCCACTGTCACTTTCAACTCCAATTTTTGAGCATCTTCCTCCATCTTGTTTAACTTCTTCAATAATCCAGGTATAATGATCTTTGCCCTCTCGCACATCGGTGGATCGTACCACTTAAAAAATTTGCAAGTCTATCAATAAAGAAAGATGAAATTAAATACATACAATAGAAGAATTCTGAGATTACATACATGAAAAATGATATTTGTGTTGTACTACATTCTCAGCACCACATTACCTGCTCTCCACAACAGAGGAATCGTCTTCCAGGATGTTCCCCTCTCCAAGCCGTCTTCATTGCTGCGCGTTCTCCACAGAAGCATGGTACTGCGTGTGGCGCTTCATGCCATGGTTGCCGTCCGTAGCTGGGTTCGGAGTCTGAGCTATGAGCCGCCATTAACAAGCGAAGATTGAGAAGAAAGTTTACAAAGCTTGAGCTATGGAAGTTCATTCAAGTTCAGGTAAAGAAGAATAGTTTATAGGTCAACATAGGACTTGGGCTGATTTGATGGGTTTGAGGGGGAATTCTGCCGCCCAAAAATGTGTGTTATGTGGATTTTTCAATTTTTTTTTTAATTGCTAAAGCATCATACATGGCGGATGGTATTTGAGGTGTCATAAGTTGTATTGACACCTAAGGTTAAATTTGACACATAAGCGGGCGGGTCGGGTATCCGGAGCGGTTTCGGGTATTCCGGCTAAATTATGCATTAAACTGCTGAATTTTGTAGTTGCAGGTCCCTTTTGCCACCGGAAAAGTTCGTGTACCACGGTTGCTGAAATGGGGGACTTAGTATACCATTTTTGCAATTTTCCCTAAAATTTGAAACCAATGACTTCTTGCATGGACTCATATACTGAAGAATCCAGGGAATCCAAGAAATTCATGGTCTTGCTAGTCAAGATCCACATAAATCCATTGCTCATCATGCGTAACAGTTTTGCATTTACAAAAACTTGAGATGCAAGGGAAGGTGACAGGTGCAACAGAATTACAGAAGCACCCATGTTCATGAGTTTATGAAGCTCGGTTATAATTTGATCATCTGTCGCCTGAAGAGAAATGGCACTTTGATATGCAACATCTAAGTTATTCTCCTGCAATATATCATGTATGTAAATTTGGTCATGTCTTGCACCAGAGGTATCCTCGTACAAACACACGATGTTTCTCCATTTGAATGCTTCTAGAAAAGCAGCAATGGCAAGGAACTGATTGTTCCCGTACTCAGAAATTTGAACTAAATAAGGATGGTCATAGGATGACGGTGTTGGAGCAAGAGACAATAAAGGAGCATTAGCTCTGTCACCTAGTCTGGCAAGAAACAACTCTTCACTTGATAATTCTGGAATTATCATAGCATGTACTTCAACATTCACCAAAAGGTCAAGAGCTGCATCAAGAAATGATGGGAGAACATAAGCCCGAATATTCTAAGCAAGTACAGTTTCTAAATTACATGCTCTTCTTTAATCTAGAAAATGGAAATTATAGGTTGTCTGGACTCTTTGCCCCAATATTGAAATCCGAAACACTAATATGGATCTTTAAGGTTATCCATTAGTCAGCACTATAAACCCATGTTTACAAAAAGAAAAGAATGAATAACCAAAAATTGACTACTACGAACTCATGCAAACGCATGTCGTGAACTAAAGCCAATCTCTAGTTGAGCAGGAAATATGAGTACAATTATGAGCAGGACTTCCCCACTTTTTACGCAACTCAATTGAAGACTGGGAATAGATTCCTGCCTCTATGCACAGAAAGTCTGCAGTTCAAGGCCACTTTTCGATTTTAGCATACACCAATAAATTATGACGAACGGGTCTGCAATAAGAAAAACTCACCAGCAGCAATACATTGTAAAGAATCGCCCTTGGAATCTCTGACTTGAAGAGATATCCTAGTTTTGTACCCTGCATTGAGGTCGTAAAAGTCGGATAAAGCCATGATGATGCTGCTATGGACGACCTTTCCCACCCATGATCCCATATCAACAATCACACCAATGTTGATAATACTCTTATCTCCGGTATCCGACATTGAAACCTTCTGCTCATCAGCATATGAGTGAATAGCGAATCCTAGCAACAGTAAAAATATCAGAAAGGACCCAGTCTTCATTCTGTTTCCAACTCTCCAAAACTAGGATATTATTTGTTGTATGAAAAGAGTGTTACAAACAAGTCTAAAATGGATCAAGGAGCAGTTATATTTGCTTTGAACGAGAGCCGTTGGATCTGTTTAGGTGTGGGCCGTAAGATCTGTTTTGAAGAGCTCAAGAACGACATCGTTCTACAAGGTGATCAAGTAATCGCAGCCGTTGATCAAGGAGGTAATCGGGTGGCTCTGATGGGGTGCGAAGATAACAGAATTAAGGGAAGGATCAGTGCTGAAAGTAAAGAAGATTTGCAGAGGATTATTTACCAAATAAGTGCTAGTGGCTAACGAGTTGTATTGGTTTTTCTTGCTAGCTATTTATAATGCTTTGTTTACTTACTTTTGAAAAAACACAAGTAATAGAATTTTATAGTTTATCTCATCTCTCGTTTTCTTCTCTCAATATCTCATCTCTTTCTTCTTCAATTAGTTCAGTTTCTGCCATTAAACAGAGCTTCGAGCTCCTAGATTCATAAATCTATTTCAATACTTATTCAGATCATAACAAGTGGTATCAAGAGCGGTTCGATCCGAACGGTTCTGAACTACTATGGCAGAAGGATTAAGATCCAAGGATATGCAAGAAGCGATAAAAAAACATGAGCTGCTGTTGGTGGAGGAAGCTGCTAGGCGTGAAGCAGGGGAACAAAATTTGAATCAGAGGTTGGATGGGGTTGAGGCAAAATTCGAGAAGTTTATGAGTATGCAGGAGGCTATGCAGACGCAGATCAGTGCCATAGCTCAACAACTCCAAGCATATAACCGGAATAAATCCTATTTGGGAGAGGGTCTTTCTGCATCAGTTGGGAAAGATGCAACGTCGGCTTTCAGAGTTGAAAATTCTTTTGGAAATTAGTCTCATACATGCAACATGTCAGAACCAAATCTTCCAAGGGTGGAGTTCCCTCTCTTTGATGGGGAAGATCCTAGGGCGTGGGTGAAGAAGTGCCAGAGGTATTTCCAGATGCTTCCCACTATACCTGAGGAGAACAGAGTCTCTTTAGCATCCATTCACTTTTCAGGTAAAGCTGAAAGGTGGTTTCAAAGCTATAATGAAACGCACCTTAATCTCAGTTGGAATGAGTTTACAAATGCGGTGTTAGAGAGATTTGAAGCGGTTGATTCTCAGTTAGTTGTTGGCGAATTTCATAAACTCAGTCACACACACACGGTGGATGAATATGTTGAGAAGTTTGAAGAACTTAAGTCTTATGTTCTGTTATTTAGTAACAATTTGACTGAAGAGTATTTTGTTGCTAGTTTTGTGTGTGGGTTGAAGGAGGAGATCAGAGGTGCTGTTTTTGCTTCCAACCCGTAACTCTTACACAAGCTATTAGCCTAGCAAAGAAACAAGAAGCATCAGTCAATGCTATCCTGAGAGCCAGTCATACTTATAAAGCCACTTTAAACCCAAAACCACCATACAAACCACATTCCGTGCAGACATATAACAAACCACCACCTTTCCCAGCCATTAAACCAAACCCTAACACAAAACCACCACCTCAAAGGAGATTGTTGACTGAAGCGGAGATGAGGGCTAGAAGAGAAAAAAATTTATGTTATAACTGTGATGAGAGGTTTGTTCCGGGTCATAGGTGTAAGCAGAGACAAATATACCTTACGATGTTGGAGGAGGAAGAGTAGTTACTTTCCGATGGGATTCAAGATGAGATTGAGGAAGTGTGTGAAATTGAGGAGACTGAGAACATGACAATCTCAATCAATGCACTGTTAGGGATAGTAAGCTCTAATACCATCAAGATGATGGGGATTTTGGAAGGTCAGGAGGTGCAAATGCTTATTGATAGTGGAAATACCCACTGTTTCTTGGATGAGAACATTGCCCAGAAGATTAATTCCAGGAGAGAGTACACTACTCCAATACTAGTGAGTGTAGCAGATGGGGGACAGATAATTAGCAGAGTTATATACCCTGAGCTAAAGTGGAAAATTCAAGGTCACTCTTTCAATTATCCTGTCAGAGTTCTCAAGCTTGGTGGGTGTGATATAGTCCTAGGTGGAGACTGGCTGAGAGCTAATAATCCCGTTGAGTTTGATTACAATAATATGAAGGTGACTATCTCTAGGAATGGCAAGAAGATTAGTTTGAAAGCCATGACTGAAAGTGCTGAACTGAAAATGATATCTGCTAAGGGTGTACAGAAGCTACTTAAGAAAGGTGCACAAGGGATTTGGGGTCATTTGTTCTCAATATCATCTAGTCCAACCTGCTTGGAACTTACTGAACCAGATATTCAGAACATCCTTGATCAGTTCTCTGATGTATTCTCAGAACCAAACTCATTACCACCTCACCGAGAGATTGAACACCAAATCGATTTGTTACCTGATGCAGTACCCAAGAAGCAATACCCTTATATGTACTCGCATTCTCAGAAAGATGAGATTGAAAAATTGGTACGAGAGATGCTAGATATAGGTATAATTCAGGCAAGCAGGAGTCCTTTTGCTTCACCGGTCCTTTTGGTAAAGAAAAAAGATGGTAACTGGAGGATGTGTGTGGACTATAGGTACCTAAATACACTCACAGTCAAACACAATTTCCCTATTCCCATTATAGATGAACTCTTAGATGAATTGTACGGCACCAAGTTCTTCTCTAAGATTGATCTAAGATCTGGTTATTTTCAAATCAGGATGAGAGAAAGTGATATTTATAAAACCAGTTTTATCACTCACCAAGGTCATTATGAGTTTCGGGTTATGCCCTTTGGGTTGTGTAATGCTCCATCCACTTTTCAAGCATTAATGAATCAGGTTTTTCTTCCGTATTTAAGGAAATTTATCTTGGTTTTCTTTGATGACATTCTAGTTTACAGCAAGACTTGGGAAGAGCACTTACAGCATTTGTACACAGTCTTATCACTCCTCAGAGAAAACAAACTGTATGCAAAGTTGAGTAAATGCAGTTTTGCTAAGCAAAGTATAGAGTACCTGGGTCATATAATTTCTGAGCAAGGAGTTGCCACGGATCCTGACAAGGTTAAATGCATAAAGGAATGGCCTAAACCCAAGTCAGTGAAAGCATTGAGGGGATTCTTGGGATTAACAGGTTATTAAAGAAAGTTTATTTATATATATGGTGAGATCAGCAAACCATTAACTGATCTCTTGAGGAAGGACGGGTTCAAGTGGAGTGAAGAAGCCACCGAATCCTTCAATGCGTTAAAGGATGCTATGACTTCTGCTCCAGTACTTGCTTTACCTAATTTTCAGAAAACTTTTATTTTGGAAACGGATGCAAGTAACAAAGTAATTAGAGCTGTGCTTATGTAGGATGGCAAACCAATAGCTTTCTTGAGTAAAGCTCTGGGGGTGAGGAGTCAGGGCCTCTCAGTTTACGAAAAAGAATTTTTGGCTATTCTCAATTTCTCATGGCAATTAACAAATGGAGACATTATTTGCAGGGGCATCATTTTGTTATTAAGACTGGCCAACAAAGTCTTAAATACATGTTTGAGCAAAGAATGGGCACTATACTTCAGCAGAAATGGATCTCTAAGCTATTGGGTTTTAATTATGAGGTACAATACAAGAAAGGAGCTAAGAATAAGGTTGCTGACGCACTTTCCAGAGTTGAATTTACTGAGTCCACCTGTCATGTTATTGTTGGAAAACACGAATCAGAAAGCAGCGAAATTTTAAAAAATTTTCCCAACAAAAGGACCTTGAACTCGAAATCGTGTAACCAAATTCGTAAAGATAGAAAACTTACTTTTCTTTTATTCTTTCTTGAAGCGTTTCAAGCCACCCAAGAACGCTCTTCTCGCGGCTTGATCCCCTCTCCTTGGTAAAGCTCGAATCTTCAAACTTCTAACTTGAACTCTCTAGAGTAAGTCCACCAACTTGATCATAATCTAACTAGTAAGGATGCTAGTTCTCTAGTTAGTGTTTAGGCTTAACCTAGGGTTTAATATAATCTTGGAGAAAGGAAGGTGTTCAACACATGAACCAAGAATTGTCAATTAGCTCTAAAGGGGAGCATGAGCTCCCCTATATATCGGAAAGGGGAGGGACGGCCGAACTCCTTGTTGGGTAAGGATTTGGTTTGTCTCTCTCCTATTACTTGATCATCAAGTATTTTCCAACTTTGACTTTGAATTCTAATTCAAGTCAACTTTTAAGAGAGCTAAAAATATCCAAACTATTTTTGGATAATTTTATACTTTATTTATTATAAAATAAATAACTTATTTTTATCTAATTAATTAATTCGTAATTAATTAACTAGATTATTTTCTCCAAAATTAGACTTTCCTTTTAATTCAAAATTAAACTAAAGTCTATTAAATAATTAACTAATTAATTATTTAATATATATATAATATATATATATACACACGTGTGTGACACGTGTCACAGTGGCACGTGTCACTCACGTGAGCCACACGTGTGACTTCACACGTGTGGAACCCTCTTGGCCCGATTAACTCGTTTAATCATTTTCAAGCCTCAACTCATGTAACCAAGTTGTTGTGTGTGACCCTCTAGGTTCTCAATTCAATTAGCAGTCACCCTAATTAATTAATTCACTAATTAATTAATCAGTCCACAGATTAAACGACCATAGTCTAGCAACAGGTGTTTAACCCCTAGCTGAATTGGAATGTTCGGATTCGACAGAACCTTTAACTCATTGATTCATGTGAGATACAATCCTCCTACTTACTATCTCTCAACCAAGATCTAGGGCAAGGGAATAATCAGAACCCTAATAATCCGGTCTTAAAGCTAAGTGCATTTCATATCCATTTGATATCAATCCAAGAAACCCTTTTCTTGATGTCTTGATCTACTGTCTTGGCCAAGGACTCCATATGGCATATGAATGACTTACACAATAAGAGATCACCTTGCATATGCAAGTGTAGGTCCTTTCTTGATTCTCATTTACTTTCATGAATCACTTGTGCAGCCCCAGCATAAGCCTTGAATCAGTTGTCTAAGGCGACACCCTTTAAAGCTTATACCAAAGACTACAGAGTTAACTCATAAAGTAACATGGAACCTCAAGTCTAAGGATCAATTAATCACATCAATGACTCGTGAGATATTTCCTAATCTGGAAGTTTCCATTTCCTGAAATAGAAACTTCCTTTCCCATTTAGGAATGTTCTCACACGGGGCACCTAAGTGAACTTACTTATTAAAGCAAGCACCCTCATGTATCACGCGCGTATCAACTATACACTTTACACCTCCATGAAACAAGGTGGTCCTTCTTAAGGGCGTGATCACACAAGCAAGCCTTAGAGGAGTCAGGTTGACACTCCCACTGTCTGTAGGACTCATCGGCTTGGAGTATTTTACTAATCATGACTTATGTGATATAGGGCTCGTTTCATGAACCATTTCACCTAAATGGTAGAGTCCTAAAGTCATCAGGATTAGGGGAGTTCTCATACATGCACAGCTAAAGTAAACGCATACCAAACAAGAGCATATAAAGAAGTGTTGCCTCAATTCGTTATTTCATTCAAAGATTGTCTGTGATTACAATAAGGAAAAGCACAAAGCGGATATACAATCGGCTTTCTAGGGCACTATTCCTAACAATCTCCCACTTGCCCGTCAAAGCCATTCTAAAGCTACTCTAAGTCCCATCTTCTGAAGATGACCTTGGAAAGCTTCTCGACTAAGGGGTTTAGTAAGTGGATCTGCCACGTTCTCTGCTGATGTGACCCTCTCAATTAGCACATCTCCTCTTTTGATAATATCACGGATTAGGTGATACTTCCTCATAATGTGCTTGGTCCGTTGGTGAGATCTTGGTTCTCTTGCTTGAGCAACCGCCCCAGTGTTGTCACAAAACACAGTAATGGGGTCTTTCATGCTAGGAACAACATTCAACTCTTGAATGAAGTTTCTAATCCAAACACCTTCCTTAGCTGCATCATTTGCAGCTAAGTATTCGGCCTCAGTGGTTGAATCTGCAGTGGTTGTTTTCTTGGAACTCTTCCAACTCACTGCTCCGCCGTTTAGGCAGAAAATGTATCCTGACATTGACTTAAAATCATCTAAGTCTGATCCAAAGCTTGCATCGCAGTATCCTTCGACAGTAAGATCTTTCTGACCTCCGTAAACTAAGAATAAATCTTTAGTACTCTTCAAGTACTTAAGAATATTCTTCACGGCAGCCCAGTGACCATCTCCAGGGTCAGATTGGAGCCGACTTGTTACACTAAGTGCATAAGCCACATCCGGTCGAGTACATAACATTGCATACATTATGCTACCTATTGCTGATGCATAAGGTGTATGAGTCATTCTCTCCTTCTCAAGGTTAGTCTTAGGACACATCTTCTTTGAAAGACATGTTCCTACACTCATAGGAAGGTTCTTAACCTTTGCTGACTCCATATTGAATCTCTTCAATACTTTGTCAATGTACATCGACTGTGATAGTCCTATTAACCTTCTAGATCTATCTCTATAGATTTTAATTCCAAGGATATAGGACGCATCACCAAGATCTTTCATCTCGAATTGGTTCGATAACCATAACTTAGTCACTTTCATGTCATCCTTCGAATTCCCAATAAGAAGGATGTCATCAACATAAAGTACTAAGAATTGCACTGAGGTCTCCAATTCCTTTCTATATACACATGATTCATTCATAATTTGGATGAAGCCAAACGCTTTGACCGATTCATCAAATCGAATATTCCAATTCCTAGAAGCCTGTTTCAATCCATAGATTGATCTTTGGAGTTTGCAAACCTTTTGCTCACTCCCACTGAATGTGAAACCTATGGGTTGCTCCATATAAATGTCTTTATCAATGTCACCATTGAGAAAGGCAGTTTTCACATCCATTTGCCATATCTCATAGTCATAATATGCAGCAATGGCAAGCATGATTCGAATGGACTTTTGCATTGCAACTGGTGAAAAGGTTTCGTCAAAGTCCACGCCGGGTCTTTGAGTGAATCCTTTTGCAACCAGTCTTGCCTTGTAGGCTGCAATGCTTCCATCAACTCCAAGCTTTCTCTTAAAGATCCATTTGCAACCTATGGGTTTGACCCCATCAGGCAAATCTACCAAGGTCCAAACTTGGTTGGAGTTCATGGAATCCATTTCGGATTTCATGGCTTCTATCCACTGTTCAGAGTCAGAATCTGAAAGTGCCTCCTCATATGTTAAAGGATCATTATCCTTTTGAAAGATTTCATGGAAGAATCCATACCATCTCTCCGGCTGTCTAGGATTGCTTTCAGAACGCCTTAGAGGAGGATTTTCATGTGTATCGAAATTCGTGATTGGTTGTGGTTGATCAGAGTGGGACGTTTCTTCAGTGGGTGGTGTGGGGTCACTTTGTACTTCTTCTAATTCTATGATCTTGCCTTTCTTTTCTTTAAGGAACGGTTCCTCCAGAAAAGTAGCATTTCTGGAAACAAACACCTTTTGTTCAGATTGATCATAGAAGTAGTATCCTATGGATTCCTTAGGATAACCTACAAAGTTGCATAAGTTAGAACGAGATTCTAACTTATCTCCCACTGTCCTCTTCACGTAAGCAGGACAACCCCAAATTCTTAAGTAAGAATAACTAGGGATTTTACCATGCCACATTTCATAGGGCTTTTTAGGGACTGACTTAGAGGGAACTAGATTCAAAATCTTTGCTGCACTTTCTAGGGCATAACCCCAGAAAGAAGGTGGTAAGTCAGTGAAACTCATCATGGAACGAACCATATCAAGTAGGGTTCGATTCCTTCTCTCAGAAACTCCATTAAGCTGAGGAGTTCCCGGATGGGTCCACTGAGAGATAATCCCATTATCTTTGAGATGACTAAGGAATTCTTCACTAAGATATTCGCCTCCTCGATCAGATCGAAGTGCTTTGATCTTGTGACCAGTTTGGTTCTCAACCTCCTTTTGAAATTCTAAGAATTTCTCAAAAGCTTCAGATTTATACTTCATTAAGTATACATAACCATACCGACTAAAGTCATCAGTAAAGGTTATGAAATACTGATGATTGCTTCTAGTGCTTACACTAAGCGGTCCACAAACATCAGTATGGATCAAATCCAAAACCTTAGTGGCACGTTCCACAGTTCCTTTAAAAGGGACTTTGGACATTTTTCTTTGAGACAGGATTCGCAAGAAGTTAACTCTTTGAGATCATTTTCAGAGAATGATCCTAAAGTGTTTATCTTGCTAATTCTGTTCTTGGAAATGTGTCCTAATCTAGCGTGCCATAAGGGAGCTGAAACTTTGTCATCTCTCTTACGCTTTGTTTCTCGTTGTATATTCATAATATTGATATTTTGAGTTAGGTAAAGTCCATTACTTAGAGTACCGATGTGAACGGAAGAGTTGTTCCGTTTGATAAAATATTTACCATTCTTAATATAAGTTTCATAACCTTCACAATCTAATATTGGAACTGAAATTATATTACGAATAATGCTCGGTACATAAAGGACTTTGTTTAATACTAACTCAAAACTACCTAAATCTAATCTAATTGTGCCTAAAGCTCGAGCTTCAACGTTTGAGCCATCGCCGATCTTCAAGACACATTCTCCTTCTTTGAGTTGTTGGACCTCACTTAGCATATGTACATCATTACAGATATGAGTTCCACAACCGGTATCAAGTACCCAAGAACTAGAATTAATAGAAAGATTTACTTCAACGAGAAAGATACCTTTCTTTAGAGTAGCCTTGTACTCTGGGTAGTTTCTCCTCCAATGTCCCGCTTTGCCACAATGGAAGCAAACATCCTCTTTCTGATCACGCTTCTTCTTTTGGGCCTTCCCCTTCGAAATGCCACCATGTGGGCCTAAGGGGTTTCTTCTTCTTCTTTTGGGCTTTCTTGCCCTTACCTTTAGAAGGCCCAGAAGAGGAAGATGGGGCATTCACCATCAAAACCTTATTGTCCTTCTTGATCGTGCTTTCAGCAGTCACAAGCTGACTAATCAGCTCAGCTACAGTAGCACCAGCATGATTCATGTTGAAGTTAAGGACAAATGGGTTGAATGATGGTGGGAGCGAAGCTAGCAACAAATCCACTGAAAGCTCATCTTTCAGTGGCATGTCCATGAAGCAAGTTTCTCAGTAAGGGCAAGAAACTTGAGTCCAGATTCATGGACACTTGAACCTTCCCCCATTCTCAAGTGGAACAATTCCTTTGAAGTGTTATACCTTGTAACACGTTCATGAGGGCGGTAAAGTTGCTCTAAGTGGTCGTAAATCTCCCAAGCAAATTCCATGGCCTCATGTTGCCTTTGCAAGTCCGGAGACATGTTAGCCAACATAAGGCAACGGGCTTGGAGATTATCATCCTTCCACTTCTGAATCGCGTCCCGCTCGGCCCGAGTGGGAGCCTCCCCTTCGGGACTAGGCTCCCCTTCGAAGAGAACATAAGTTCTCTTCTCAGAATCTAAAATGATTTTTAGATTCCTCAGCCAATCAGAATAGTTGGGACCAGTCAACTTGTTTGACTCGAGGATCGATACAAGAGGGTTTTTGGTTGCCATTTCAAAACACGTAGAGAATCACAGAATCTACGACCTAAATGGTAAAACAGAGAACTAGTGAGCATGCTGAATTATAACGATATACAAAAGATAAGGTCTTTAATCTAATGTAGCTCCCACTGTTTTTCAAAGATCTAGAATTCCCAAAGATCTAAGAGGAACACGTTTCCCAATGGGTACTAAAATCCTAGGCATTTTACCTCGAACCCACGACTCGCGGACATTCTAAGTAAGAACCCTAGGTAGGTACAACTTACCAATTCTAACACCTTTAGAATTCTTAGTAATTGTTTTTGCATCACCTATCTTTCAATATGGACCCACGACTCGTGCGACATCCATATTTACTTAGGCGTTAAGCTAGACCCATCAATCATAAGATCATGACCAAAACTTAGTTCGAATGACCCACGACATCGCCCTTGCTAAAATTGACCATGAAATATTGACCATTTAAAATGATTAATTAGGTAACTAAGAACTAATAAGCTCCACTAGCTATCCCACGACTCGCGGACAATAACTAGCTTTACTTACTAAACTTAAAACCTATTGATGGAATGCTAGGAATTTAATTCAAAATTTGCATCTCGAATTAAACACCTATTTGTTCGAAATTAGCTTAATATTTAATGGGAATTTTCGAATCAACCGGAGAGTTGTCCGGTTCGACCTCACCAACATATATGTTATCCAATTTTATTAGTCTTGATTAATGCAAGTACACTTAAATGCATATCAAACAAGCACATAAACAGATAACATGTCCTAGCATGATACTAACATGTAATGATCATGGGTTCTACCTATCTTATGCGTGATATGTGGGAGCCACTGCACAATCACAAGTTCTAACATACATGCCACATAAACAGTTTAAATCACATAAGGGAAAGCGGTAACAAAATACGAGCCCTATCTCTATTACATTTAACAATTGAGATTCCCCTCCCTAACATTTTGAGGGGTCTTCACTTATGGCCTCCTTGTTACTTGAATGTGGTCCATCTTACTCCATGGGTGCATTGTCTCCAAAATGAAAATAAAACCTCACCACCTATCTCTACTCTCAAATTACAATAAAAAGAAAAAGACATAAAGTAATAAGGCTCAATCTTCATATTGGCCTTAGACAATTACACGGGGCATACCCCGGCCTCAAAAACAGTAATATGGAAAGCCACATAATAAATCACATAACAGTACGCACATAAGTGAGGCTCCAACCTCAATTGAAAAACGCAACTATAGGGCTCCAACCCCAATTTAAACCATCCATGTGCATAAATTAAAACCATACATAGATCTAAACTCATGATCACCTAACATGCTTTTGCAAGAATTTAAATTTAACCAATAAATTAAAATTCTCGCTTTAAGCTCTAATAGCTTAAAACACGACTTAGATGCAATTCATGTTCAAGAGCCTTTTCTATAAAACCCGAAAAACGATAAACCAATAAAATTCCAATTAATTTCTGAAAATTAATAATTTTATTCTTTCAATATTTTCAGAAAATAAAGATTGTAATTTTTTCAAATTTAAATCGCTTAAATTTTCAAAATCCCAATTCAAACAATTATTTCAAAAATAATTCAAATTTAATAAATAAAATTTTTCAAAAAAATTAAATCGGGATTTCAAGGACCGAAAACACGAAAACACGAAAAACGCCAAAACCGTGCCCGGAATCGCCCGGAACGAGCACAGGCTCGCCGCGCAGCGTCGCGCGCTAGGCGCGCGGTGGCGGGACAGGCGGGCAGGCGCGCCTAGGCGTTGGCGGGCGTCAGTGGCGGGCAGTCCCGCGCGGTTGCGGGACTACTGGGCGGGCGGTCGCGGGCCTGGCGTGCTACGCCTTAGCACGTCAGGCTCGCGTTTTCGTAACGCGATTTCGTGTTTCGTACTTTTAGTTCAAAAACCAAAATAATCCAAAATTCAAAAACACGATTTAAATTAACTTCGATCAAAACGGTTTTCAAGAAACACAATTTAAGAAAACAGTTTCAGAAATTCAAGAAAAATTACAGTTTCGTATTTCAGGCTTTCTAAAAGAACTCATGAATACCTAATTCGCATCTAAGCCTAAGAATTTCTACCAAATTCAGAATAATTGAGACGAATCAGAAACACGATTAACGAGGTGGCTCTGATACCACTTGTTGGAAAACACGAATCAGAAAGCAGCGGAATTTAAAAAAGTTTTCCCAACAAAAGGACTTTGGACTCGCAATCGTGTAACCAAATTCGTAAAGATAGAAAACTTACTTTTCTTTTATTCTTTCTTGAAGCTTTTCAAGCCACCCAAGAACGCTCTTCTCGCGACTTGATCCCCTCTCCTTGGTAAAGCTCGAATCTTCAAACTTCTAACTTGAAGTCTCTAGAGAAAGTCCACCAACTTGATCACAATCTAACTAGTAAGGATGCTAGTTCTCTAGTTAGTGTTTAGGCTTAACCTAGGGTTTAATATAATCTTGGAGAAAGGAAGGTGTTCAACACATGAACCAAGAATTGTCAATTAGCTCTAAAGGGGAGCATGAGCTCCCCTATATATCGGAAAGGGGAGGGACGGCCGAACTCCTTGTTGGGTAAGGATTTGGTTTGTCTCTCTCCTATTACTTGATCATCAAGTATTTTCCAACTTTGACTTTGAATTCTAATTCAAGTCAACTTTTAAGAGAGCTAAAAATATCCAAACTATTTTTGGATAATTTTATACTTTATTTATTATAAAATAAATAACTTATTTTTATCTAATTAATTAATTCGTAATTAATTAACTAGATTATTTTCTCCAAAATTAGACTTTCCTTTTAATTCAAAATTAAACCAAAGTCTATTAAATAATTAACTAATTAATTATTTAATATATATATAATATATATATATACACACGTGTGTGACACGTGTCACAGTGACACGTGTCACTCACGTGAGCCACACGTGTGATTTCACACGTGTGGAACCCTCTTGGCCCGATTAACTCGTTTAATCATTTTTAAGCCTCAACTCATGTAACCAAGTTGTTGTGTGTGACCCTCTAGGTTCTCAATTCAATTAGCAGTGACCCTAATTAATTAATTCACTAATTAATTAATCAGTCCACAGATTAAACGACCATAGTCTAGCAACAGGTGTTTAACCCCTAGCTGAATTGGAATGTTCGGATTCGACAGAACCTTTAACTCATTGATTCATGTGAGATACAATCCTCCTACTTACTATCTCTCAACCAAGATCTAGGGCAAGGGAATAATCAGAACCCTAATAATCCGGTCTTAAAGCTAAGTGCATTTCATATCCATTTGATCTCAATCCAAGAAACCCTTTTCTTGATGTCTTGATCTACTGCCTTGGCCAAGGACTCCATATGGCATATGAATGACTTACACAATAAGAGATCACCTTGCATATGCAAGTGTAGGTCCTTTCTTGATTCTCATTCACTTTCATGAGTCACTTGTGCAGCCCCAGCATAAGCCTTGAATCAGTTGTCTAAGGCGACACCCTTTAAAGCTTATACCAAAGACTACAGAGTTAACTCATAAAGTGATATGGAACCTCAAGTCTAAGGATCAATTAATCAAATCAATGACTCATGAGATATTTCCTAATCTGGAAGTTTCCATTTCCTGAAATAGAAACTTCCTTTCCCATTTAGGAATCTTCTCACACGGGGCACCTCAATGAACTTACTTGTTAAAGTAAGCACCCTCATGTATCACGCGCGTATCAACTATACACTTTACACCTCCATGAAACAAGGTGGTCCTTCTTAAGGGCGTGATCACACAAGCAAGCCTTAGAGGAGTCAGGTTGACACTCCCACTGTCTGTAGGACTCATCGGCTTGGAGTATTTTACTAATCATGACTTATGTGATATAGGGCTCGTTTCATGAACCATTTCACCTAAATGGTAGAGTCCTAAAGTCATCAGGATTAGGGGAGTTCTCATACATGCACAGCTAAAGTAAACGCATATCAAACAAGAGCATATAAAGAAGTGTTTGCCTATGATATTAATCAATCGTATATTATTCAAAGATTGTCTGTGATACTAGGAAAGTCCCAAAACGGATTATGACTAATCGGCTTTCTAGGGCACTATTCCTAACAGTTTCAATAATGTAGCATAGTTATTAGGCTTACTTAAAGGATTAACACTAGCTTGGGAGAGGCGCTTTTTTAAGATTAATGTGGAGATTGATTCGAAGACGATCGTGAAATAGAAACAACGAAGGATATTGAAAAGAAGCTAATGAGAAATGTTATATTTGATTGGCGAATTTTACTCCAAAAGTCTTGAGAAACTTGGATCAAATAAATCTCGAGATAATGAAACATGATGACAGATAAATTAGCGAGGACAGGTCACAAGGTTTAAGATGGTTACTGCGTCTAGAATGCTCTGCCGACAAAACTAGATGAGTCTTAACTTGAGACTGCTTTTCCTGTGTTGGGTTGCTTCATTTAGGAACAAATATATATATACATATATATATATATCGGAGAGATAAATATATATACATATATATATATATATATATATATATATATATATATATATATATATATTTTGTATAGTAAACAAAATATAACTAATATTATTTATTTTGCACTATTTATACATCAAATATATATATTACGTCAAATCATATATATATATATATATATATATAATATTGTTTTAAGAGAGACTGACAGGATTGAAACAAATCATTCTTATGGTACGAAACGTGTAAAAAATGTAATATATCAATAAAAACATTTGAAAAGGGTGTTTCCTATTGAAAGTGCAATGATGAAAATATAAAATCTATACAAAGTACTATAAAAATATCGAACCATCAATAAATATATTTTTGAATTAATAATAGGTACAAAATGATACTAAATATTATACATCATATTATTTGAGGAGTACATAAATTGTTCAACCGAGAGTTAAATTAATTTTCATAAAATATTATTTCTTTAATACTTTATAAATAAATAAATTATTAAAAGCTCTATTAATATTTTATATAATTAAATTACTAACACTTTTAATTGTTTAAGGAGAATATAGATCAAAATATTATAGGGAACTTAATTTACAAGTATCCACAAAGTTTTGTTTTATCACTGCAATCGAATAGTAAAAGTTATCAATTGAAAATTGCATGAGGTAGGTGCAATGCAATTAAAAAAGTATAATCCAAGATGTCAACAAAAATCAAAATAGAAATACTCATTAAATCAAATTACAATTATGGAGAAGAAGATGGAGATTGAGAAAGTGGATAATATTGAAAATGATAATATGTCAAACCCACGGTTTTGAGATATGAATATTTAGTGCAAGGTAATTATACTAAAATTGATGATAATAATATATCAAAAGTTACAATATCTCAAGATTACGAAATAAAATAGAAAGAAAAAAACAATGCTCCCATTTTAAATGATGGAATCGAGGTCGGAAATATGGGAAAAAAAAATAGGTGCAAAAATTATAATTTTGAAAGTGAATATAACTTTTAGATTTTGAATGACGACAAAAAAATTATGTAAAACTTCATAAAAAAATTAAAAATAAATTAAAAATTATATTAAAAAAATAAACAATATAAGGAATAAAATACATATAGTTAATATGGCATTTTATATGATCTCTTAAATTTTTGTCTATATTCTTTTATATATGTTTTTTTATTTATTGAATATATTTGAAAGTCATAAACTATTACTTATACTTAAAAGTTGGAACTATTTGGACAAATTAATATTATACACTTTAAATATTTTGTTTTATGTAATAATATAGTTTCAAATATTTTTATTATTTATTTATTTACATATTTCTCTACTTCGAATTTCTATATACTTATTGTACATGATTTGAAAGAGAGATCTCATATAAATATTTTTGTATATGTTACTATTAAAAATTAAATGATTCATTAAAAATATTATTATATTTATTTAATCAAACTAGATATTTTTAATATCTTAATTTGTTCAATAAATATAATAACTAAATTTATTTAAATAAATTAAATGATAAACGTGTAACACACGTTGATTTGACTAGTTTTCAATAAATGCAACTTAATGATATTTTAATATTTTTATGATAGACTAATTTCATACCCAGAGTTTACGATGCCTAATATTTTCTGTAGAAATAATCGTTTAAATGACTCTGATGGATATTTATTTGAATTTATTAATGCATTTGTTGATATTAGTGTGCTTGTTATGATTTTCAATTTTGAGGAAAAAAATTGACAATACACTAGTTGATGTTTGTGTGGGTTTGCCAACAGGGGTTGGCGAAGTTGGTTTGAGGGTTGATTCTTGAAGACAATGACCCGGGTTCAAATCCCTCTGGCCACTTCGGGTGTGTGAGTTAAAAATAAAAATAAAAATAAAAATGTTTGTGTGGGTTTTTTTTATATGAATTTTTATTTTGAGGGAAAATTTGTTATAATTGCAAATAAATTATTTTAGATTAATTTTAAGTGGGCTTGTACAAAATATATTTAAATTTAAAATATAAATATAAAAGAAAATTTATAACTTATCATTTTATAGAAATAAATATGCATGGAATATCTAATTCAATTTATATTTATAGATAAAATATAAAATATTAAATTAAATAACAATTTTTTAAATACAAAAAATCCAAAATTAACTAATATTACAATTATATCATTAAACTCTAAGTAAAATTACAATATACCCCCTAAGGGTATTTTTTGAATCTAAATTTGAATTTAACGATGTAATTAACGGCAGGGGAAATTTGTGAGAGAGAGTGTAAAAGTCAGGGGGGAGTTCGTAATTTGTCAAATCTGAAGGAGTAATCTGTAATATCGCCAAACCTCAGGGGGCTGCCCATAATTATCCCAAAAATTTATACTAACTACCTAATTTAAATTTATAATTTAATTTCACTATCTACTTACCTAATTTGATTGCAATACTCTTACTTTTTTCTTTTTTCTTTTTATATTTTAATTTTAAATTTGAGTACTTTAACTTTTACAAATAATATTTTATTTTTAAATTTGGATACTTTATTCTATAATTCGGAAATTTTATAATACTATCTTTAGCTTTATGAACAATACTTCAATTATAAATTTATTACTTTAACTTTTATGAATAATACTTTAATTTAAAACATAAGTACTTTAAATTTTATGAATAATACTCTTTTTTTTGTTTTTTTCTTTATTTTTCCTTCTCTTACTTTAATTCTAAACCTGAGTACTTTAACTTTTACAAATAATACTCTACTTTTAAATATGATACTTCGTTCTATAATTCGGAAACTTTATAATACTCTTTTATAATTTGGATACTTTATAGTTTATCATTAAAACTTTAAAATAGCAAATGCAAAATTTGGTTAAGTTGTGTGATGTTCTTAGGGCACATTATTTCCGAGAAAGGAATAGAAGTGGATCCTACAAAAGTTGAAGCCATCACACACTGGAAACCATCAAGAAATGTTTTTGATATATGAAGTTCCTTAGGTTTAGCTGGGTACTTATTTGAGAAAAAGTTTTATTTAAACCTCATATGCATGTAAGCGTACACTTGTCAAGTGTAGCACATAAGGTGTCAAACCAACAGGGAAGGAAAACCAATCAATCACTCAGTACATTCTCCAATCGATAGGCCAAAACATAGACCGCGGGGCGCCTGTGGGGGTGGGGGGAGGGCGGGGGTTGACTGACTCTACTACTAACTACTAGGACTGACTCAACTCAAAATAAATAACTAAAACAATAAATAAACACGTAGCCAGAGAAATAATAATAATAATAATAATAATAATAATAATAATAATAATAATAATAATAATAATAATAATAATAATAATAACAATAATAATAATAATAATAATGCAAATCAGTGTCCGAATCCATACTCAGCAAATTCTCTAGTTCTCACAATTCTAATCACGAAAGTTTATACCAGCTTCTCTCGAAGTCAAGCACACGTGCTTAAGTGTTTGTGTAAGCCACCTCGTGGTCAGTACAAAAATAGTTTAAAATCATAAGAACAAGATTAGTATAATTAAATAACAGCGGCTTGTCATACATCAGTTAATCACCAATTGCTTAGAAAAAGACCGAATTTCTTCATCTTTTTAATTCTAAGTGTTTAGGAATTAATTATCCGAATTCACTAATAATCTTTCAATTAGAAAGCAAATTCTCGAATCATGTCAAAGGTATACGGGATTCAACATATCATATAAAATCATATTTCCATCACATAAAAACCACAAGAATTCGTACTAGCATTTCATCTAACACTTCATCTACACAATCATATTTCCTTGGCTAGAAACAATTAACTAAACATAATCCACGAAATAATAAAGCAATAAATCACTAACAATTCCATTGAATCCATAAACTAATAATCCAACAATTAATTCATAAAAACATGCATGAAAAACTATAAATAAAACTGAAATTGTTCTAAAGAAAAACGTATGAGTTCATTGGCGGAATTCGGAGCTCATGGTTGTATCTCCTCAAGCATGATCGGACGTCTCCATCCTTACAGTCTTCGTCGACCTCAAGCATTATCGGACATCGTCCAGAAAATCATAGAGATTGAGTATTAGAATAAGCACATAAAACTTACTACTCCATCCATCTTAGCGGAACTAAAAAGTTTTTGGTGGAAGGGCATGAAAAGAGACGTGGCAAATTATGTGCAGAGATGCATGACGTGCCAATAGGTTAAAGCATAACATCAGAGGCCCTCAGGCTTACTACAATGGCTTCCTATACCGAAATGGAAGTGAGATCAGATTACCTTGGACTTTGGTAGATACGATAGTGTGTGGGTAATCATAGACCGGTTAACTAAATTTGTTCATTTCCTGCCAGTAAGATCCAAGTACAATGTAGAAAAATTAATCGAGATTTATACTCGAGATATCATTCGGTTACATGGGATTCCAACCAGCATTATATCTCATCGAGATTCTAAGTCCAGTTCTTGTTTATGGAATATCTTGCAAGAGCACCTGGGAACCAAATTGCAGTTTAGCTAGCTGTTCATCCTTAAACGGATGGTCATTTCGAACTAATGATTCGAATACTAGAAGATATGTTGAGAGCAAGTGGTTTGGAATTTTAGAAAAAGTTGGGATAAACATTTACCCCTCATTGAATTTGCATACAATAATAGAAGTTTTGAATGGGAGAAAATATCACTCTCCACTCCATTGGAAAGCCTCTAGTGATCAAAATCCCAATAAGCCTTAACTAGAGCTAATTCAAGTGACAATAGAAAAGATCCAAGTGATAAAACAAAATATGAAGGTTGTACAAGATCGAAAGAAGAGTTACACCGACAAGAGAAGGAAAGATTTGGAATTTGAGATCAGAGATTTCGTTCTTCTCAGGGTATCACCAAGAAAGAAATTTGTTAGGATTGACAAAGGAGGAAAATTAAGTCCCAAGTATGTTGACCTGTTTAGAATCACGGAAGGCATTGGCCCTATAGCATACTGACTACAACTACAATAGAATATTACAGGAATCAATGACGTATTTTACGTCTCTCAACTACTTAAGTATTATCCCGATGCAACACAAGATATCCCTCTTGAAAGTAATCTCATTTATGAGGAGCTGCCTATACGTACTTTGGATCGAAAATTTCATGGGTTGCGAAATAAGAAAACTCCTCATGTTAAAATACTATGGCGGAACCATGATGGTGAGGAAGCCACCTGGGAGCACGAGGATACCATGTGACAATGATATTCAGAGCTATTCAAAACCTTAGTGAGAATTTGGGGACCAAATTCTTTTAAGAGGGGAGGATTGTAATACCCATATTTAATTAATATCTCTATATTCATAATGATGGGGTCATATCCATCTAGTTAAAGGTTCAGCCAAACATGGAGATAAGGCCAAAGCCCAAGTCAATAGTAGGAAGCAAACAAAAGAGTTCTCTAGAGAATAGGCGAACAGAAGAGAACAGACGAGCAGAAGAGTTCGCTAGGAGAATAGGCAAACAGATGAGTTCATTGGGAGAGATACGAATAGAACGGATCAACTTGCAGGTGTAGCGAGCTGATGGAGGATTGTGGATCAGAAGGAAATTTAGAGAAGTGCCGCGCAAGTAACCCTTCGACCCAGATCAATAATCTCTTGGCCCAATCATCGAATACACATTTTGGTCCGCCAAGCTTGGGCCAAAAGAGGTGGGCTCTACTTAATAAAAATCACCCCAACCTACTAGCCTCTTGAACCTCACTAGAACAAGCTTGCTGACATAATCTGAAGGTTGACAAAAGAAATATTATTTTATATAGAAAAAGAAGGAAAGTAGGTGACAACTGGAACACAATTTGAAGTTCAAATATTCAAAAAGAGAAAGGTATCAGTGGTGGGGTCTATTTAAAGAAACTTTGTCTAGTCATTTTGGCTTGCTCATACAATATATACCTCCAACTTCCTTCTAAATTACATTAGTTGTGGTATACACATAGAGACCATAGAGTTCTTATAGTGTTAACCTTGTAGTTAGTAGGGTAGGATTGAATATAAAGCTAAGTCCCGGAACTTGACCTTCGGTACATTTGATATCGGGCGTTCCAGTTATATTGTAATTGTATGTCAAACCTTGTGTCTCTTTCTTTAATGATTCATTTTCAAAATCCTTAGCTTAATGCTGAGGAGTTTTAATTAATAAACCCTATATGCATTCAAGCTTACACTATCTAGTTGAGAAAATAAGGTGTCGATCCTACAGGGAAGGGAAAATCAAATAATCACTTCGTATATTTGTTGAGTGTAGAATTCATATGGATTTGAGCTTATATTAGGGTATATTTTTGTGCCGTTTGATGCGTTTATGTGTTTATTTTGCTCCATTTAGGTGATTATTGAGTTGGAGATAAGAAACGACAAACCAAGGCGCATTCACGCGTTTTTTGAGAAAAAAGGAGTAACCTACGTTACCCCTTGGAAGAACAAATGTGTTAACCCCCGTTAACAAGTACAGGAGCATGAGATTTGGCGGATTTGAGGAGTAACTCTAGTTACTCCCTGGCAGAAGGAAAGTGGTAACGCCCATTACCACTTATAAAAGCGTTATTACGAGTTTAGGCTTGTAACGGGCGTTAACGAGAATTGTGCATGATATGGTAACGCCCGTTACCTAGGGCGGCGAGACAGATTTGGGAAGAGCTATTTAAGTGCGTTTTGGAGTCTTTTTGGAGAGCTCTTCTTCAGTTGATAACCTAGCTTGGAGGAAAAAGACACGGAGCTTTGGGAAGAGTTTTGATAGAGTTTCGAGAAGACGAAAGGATTGAATTCTTCAAACAATTTCAGATTTAAGGTTTATTTATTGCTTTAGTTATGAAACTAATTCCTTTAAGTCTGATTTTAATTAGTTTTCATGTTAGATTCGTTTTTCCAGAGTTCTTGAATGTTTATGAATTGGTTCTTGAGACTTTGTTTAAATTTGATGAACATGAATCTCTTTAATGCAATTTACTTTAGTTTCATGATTTTTGAGTTAATCATGAGTAGATAAACCCCTAGGGCTAGGGGAGTGATGATGAATGTATGATATGTGTTTGATATGATGCTTGAATGAATTGTGCTAATTCTTAGTTTTCAAACTGGTTTGAATTGAATTGTGAAGGCCTGATCACCCTTAGCATAATCTAGAATTGCCTAATTATAGAGAGATTAATGGTAATTGAGATTGTTTCATAACTAGTAGATTTAGGAATTCAAAGAGATTTGGTTCTTGACCTATATAACAGTAAATCTGATTCCATGCCAAGCCGCTAGAATAGGAATTGCACTAGTCTTGGTCTTGTTGGTTTAATTAATATATTGATGATTGCGAGAGCAACGTTGAGCTTAATTGAATACGCGGTTATACCTTGAGAGAGGATAATTCATATATAAGTGATTAGGTTGTAGAATTGCACTTGTCAACCGAGTATCATGTTGAATCATGACTGCATGAATCTTTACTCCCCAGCCTAATTAGTTTATTGATTTTAATCCGCGTGCGTTTAATTCTGTCTGTTAATTACTTTAATCTAGTTAATTGTTTAATTTCGTTTCAGTAGATTAGAACCCCAACTTGAATTCGTTCGGTCTTTAGACTAGAGATAGATATTGAGTAGTGATTGACTTCTCTTCCCTGTGAGTACGATCCTATTGTGTTACGCGTATAATAAGTGTACACTTGCATGATTGGTTTTAACTTAGTTAAATCTAAACAACAATAAGTTTTTGGTGTCGTTGCGGGGGAAGGCGTTTTAAATCAATATTACTTACATATTTTGATCTAGTGCTTTAGACCATTACTTTATTTTGTGTTTTGATCCTAGTCATTGTGGAGTTGAGCTAAGGATTTTCTTTGCTCTTGTGCAGATTCACGGTGCATGCGAAGATCTCAAGATCCGAAACTAGTTCCCTACGATCCGGAAATTGAGAGAATACTCAGCGCTATTAGGAAGAAGAAAAGGAAAAGCAAGAAATCCATAACCGAACCAATGGTAGTAGATCCGAACAATGCAAGAGGCGGAGGGGTTGTAGATCCACCACAACCACCTCCTCCTACGATTAGAGATTACAACTTGCCAAATGCTGGACCAATCCAGACCGTAGCCCGTACCCCGATTGGAGCAAACAACTTTGAGATCAAACCAGCTATAATCAACTTGCTGCAGAATAATTCGTTTTCAGGATTATCGCTAGAGGATCCGATATCACATCTTGAGTATTTTCTTGAGGTGTGCGATACCTTCAAGATCCATAATATCACAACTGATGTGATCCGAGTCAGGCTTTTCCCGTTTTCACTAAGGGAAAGAGCCAAAGCATGGTTAAGTACAGTACCCAATGAGTCCTTTAAGACGTGGGATGCGCTTTCTTAGGCTTTCTTAGCCAAGTTCTTCCCTCTTAGTAAGACCACGAAGTACAAGAATGATATTCAAGGTTTCAGACAACTAGACGGGGAATCCTTCTATGAGGCTTGGGAAAGATTTAAGGATTTACAGAAGAAGTGCCCTCATCATGGGATTTTCGGTTGGCTATTGATACAAACTTTCTATAATGGGATGTCCCCTACACACAGAGGAGCGATGGATGTCGCCGCTAGCGGAGCATTCTTGTCCAAATCTGAGACCATTGCTAAAGAACTGTTAGATAATATGTCACAGAATGATGTTTTTGTGCATGACAGGAGCCATTCCCAACCAGCTAAAGTGCAAGCAGTAGTTGCAGAACAAGATGGATTAACCGCCATCAATGCCCAATTTGAAGTTCTTAATAAGAGATTGGACCAACTCTCTGTGAATGCAGTTGGGACACAAGCCCAACCAGTTCAGGTAATTTGTGAAATTTGTGGTGGTCCACATACATTTAGCGTGTGTCCTCATACCAATGCAGGAGAATAGGTGCAAGAGCAAGTGAGTTATGTAAACAACTCAAAACTGGTGAATGACCCTTACTCGAATACTTACAATCCGGGATGGAAGAACCATCCCCATTTTTCCTGGTCTAATAATCAGAATGTCCAACAATCACCATCTCAGCCTAGACCGCAAATTCAGCCAAGGGCTCAGTTTCAACAGAGACCACCCGTTCCATACCATGCCTTACCTCCTCAGCAGGAACAGAAGCAAGGATGGGAGGTTGCACTTGAGAAATTCATAGCGGTGTCTACGGAATGATATCAGAAATTGGAGACTCAAGTGGAACAGATGGTGAATCAGAACAAAAATTTGGAGACTCAGATTGGTCAGATTGCCTAATTTTTAAATATGAGAGGCCTAGGAATATTGCCAAGTCAAACCGAAAACAATCCCAAGGAGCACTGTAAGGCTATTTTGGTACGAAATGATGGCAAGAACGATAGTCCAAAGTTGCTGGCAGATTTTGAATTTGACGAGTTGAGTTGTGAGAGGGCTGAAGAGGTAGTTGGAATCGAGAAAGTGGAGATGGAGGAGCAAAAGGAAAAGCTCCCTTGAAAACAAAAGGTGAGTGTGGCACCCAAGGAACAAGTGCCACCGGTGATAATTCCTCAGAGATTACAGAATCAGAAATTAGAGAAACAATTTGAGAAGTTTTTGAGTATGTTCTAGCAACTTCACATTAACATCTCCTTTGCTGAGGCATTAGCTCAAATACCCAAGTATTTGAAGTTTTTGAAGGAAGTGGTTTCAAGAAAAGGGAAGTCTGAAGACTCTGCTACAGTTGCACTCACTGAAGAGTATAGTGTCATTATTCAAGGGAAGCTTCCCCGAAGCTTAAGGACCCAAAGAGTTTCTCTATCCCTCTAACTATTGGTTCCTTACAATTTCAGAATGTTTTATGTGATTTAGGAGCTAGTGTGAGTCTAATCCCCTTATCTACTTGCAGGAAATTAGAAGTGAAGGAGCTCAAACCAACTAATATGATACTCCAACTAGCTGACAGATCAGTGAAATACCCTATTGGAATATTTGAGGATGTATTGGTAAAAGTAGGGAAATTCTACATTCCTAATGATTTTGTAGTTCTTGATGTTGAGAACGACGAGAGTATACCATTGATTCTTGGAAGACCGTTTCTAGCTACGGCTGGAGCAAATATTGATGTTAAAAGTGGACGTCTAACATTTAATATAGGGGAAGAAAGAATGGAGTTTAGGATTCTTAGACCCAAGGAACCACCAATTCCGAATGAGTGTTGCAAAATTGAGGATATCATTGAGCCTCCGGTAAGAATGGTACTAACCCAAGAAGGAGGGGATCCGGTTAAGTCCATAAGCAAACCAACTAGAAAAAAGGATGTTTTGAACATGGATATGAGGAACCGTAGATTTGGTGTTATGAGCAATAAGAATGAGGTCACGCCTTGTGACTCGTTACGAGGGGATTGTTAATCCCCAATCCGGTTTCCAAAGTCAAACTAACGACAATAACTTAGAACTAATCTCTCTTTTCTTTTCTTTTTTTTTTCTTCATTCCTTTCGTCGTCTCGTTTTTCTCGTGTAATTTTAGTCTTTCTCTCGTGTTGCAGTTTAGTTGTTGTGCTTGGTAGAATTTGGTGTTGGGAAGGTATATAAGGACCGTGATTTGAGCTTTAATGTCGGCATTGAGGTCCATTTATGTTGTGTGTGAGCATGATTGATTTGAGGAGAATGAATTGTTGTGATATTTTGCAATACGTGCTTTGAGATGTTTATGTGTTACGAGATCGGTGCACTATGGTTTGATTGAAATTTTTGAGTTAATTTGTGCGAATTAACGTGATTAAGCACCGCCCGAGTTAGCTTTGGGTAAAATTGAGTTTTGTGCGAGAATGTGAGTAACGGACGTTACACCCTTCTAGGCTTTTCCCAGTAACGCCCGCTAATGGAGTTTGGAGTCTCAAGCATAGTTGGTAACGGGCGTTACACCTCTTCAGTTAATTTTTGGTAACGCATTTTAATGGGTACAGGCGTGTAGGACAAGTAGGAGTAACGGGCGTTACTCCTGGTAGCATAATGCAGTAACGCCCGTTAACGGCGCGAATTCGCGTTTTTTAATTTTAAAGGGGAAGACTCGTTTTTTAAGTTTGAATCCTATTTCCTCTCAACTTTAGCCCTACCCCACCACAACCTATAAATATAGAACTCCCTCTCCTCTTTTCTCACACAAACATAATCTCTTAGAAGAGAAGCAAGCAATTCCTCCTAGGCATCACCACCATCACACATACTCTTTTCTATTGTGAATTGGTAAGCAATCCCCCTCTCTAAGCTTGATTTTAGAATGAATTCTTCCAATCTAAGACTTGAACCCTAGGATTTAATTGCATAATTAGATGAATTTTGGGTTAGAATTGTTGAATAAGAATTTATGCATGTTAGAGCTAGGATTAATGATTTGAAGTGATTTCAACTTGAATTGAGTAAATTTTGGAAGAACCCTAGTCTCTGGCTAGCCTTTGAATTCGAATTGTGGAATTGATTTTGGAGAATTTTTGAACTTGAGTTATAAAACTATAGAGCTTTGTTGAAGTGAGTTGGGTAGATTGAAGAATTTTGATCAAAACTCACACCCTAGGGTAGTGTATACAAGGTGTTCGATAGTTTGTCGAAGTGAATTGTGATTGATTTTTGTGTGCTTTGCCTTGTCGTATTTGAATGATATAGGTACTATGGGACGTACTAAGCGTTCTCGGTCTATTGAGCCCTTCACTACTTCATCTCCATTGAGTCATCAACCAAGGGCGTCGGTCAATATAACGGTGAATGCTATGGGCAACCCCTTTCAAAGGAAATTGACTAGAAACATTGTGTCTACTCGGTTCTTCAAGGAAACATGGATGGAGCAACTTGAGGCTTGGGAAGAAGTGAAGAGATTGTTTGATAACATCGTTGGTTTCCGTTCCTTACTAGAAAGGATTTGACTTATGCCGAGATGACGACCTCTTTCTTCACCATGATGAGCTTTAACCCGGTGGATAGCACATTGACTTTCACTTTAGATGACCGGGAAACTCAAGTTTGGAATACGGGCCGAATAAGGGAGATTCTTCGTTTTCCGGCTAATGCTACTACTTCTTTGCCTAAATGGAATGATGCTCAGAGAGAGGAGGTGTGGAGATCCTTCCCGTTGTGAAAGGGTATCCCTAGTTATTCCCCTCGGAATACACATGATAGCTGTCTTGATTCATTGGCTTGGGTGCTAGTTCATAGGATTTTGGCCACGGGATTTTGTGCTCGATATGGAAGAGATAGCCACATCAATGAGACTGAGCTGGGAATAATGTACATGATGAAGGAAGGCATCAAGTTTGATGGAACGACTGAATTCCTTTGGAAGCTTCAGGAGATTACTGGGAGCGTTATCGGGACGATAGCCCACGACGCATTTGTGACTATGTTTGCCCGGGAGATGCAATGGAGGCCTAGGGGATTGTTGCCCGTTGACTTTGGTTATGATATTGGTCCACAGTACTTGGAGAATGCGGGCTTGGCTATTGCATGGGAGAGTGGACACCTCAAGGAGCATATTTTGCCTTGGTGCCCAATTCGGGATAGAGATAGGCTCTGGCAGATGTATAACTGGGGCAAGGTTCGTTTCGAGGAGCTTACAGAGGTGCAGAGGGAGCTTTTAGCTCAGATTCCCGATAGGCCGGATGATGAGTTTGGGATCCTTCGCAGTGCCACACCGGTTGTTATCGATGAAGCTCTGTGAGAGGCCTTCGCACAGAGTTGGCAGGATTAAGGGCTGATTTGACCACCATGATCGCAAAGGTTGAGGATCTAGCGCATTATGTGGATGAGCGATTTGATGCGTGGGAGGCTCAGGTGGAGGCAAAGTTTGAAGGGTTCTATGCTTGTCTTGATCAGTATTTTGGAGGACCCCATCACCTTGATTCTGCTAT
The DNA here is from genome assembly GCA_037501455.1 of Lantana camara. Taxonomy (NCBI): domain Eukaryota; kingdom Viridiplantae; phylum Streptophyta; class Magnoliopsida; order Lamiales; family Verbenaceae; genus Lantana; species Lantana camara. Next base: position 40,713,085 of record CM074857.1, on the reverse strand, counting down.
CATTTTCCCCCTTATTTTTAGACATTCTATTTGGACATATTCTTTGACGTGTTTGGATGTTTTTGATACGCTTATTTCTTTGCTTTTGTTTTGAACACCATGAATTTTTATGCAATGTGCCCTTTCTTACCTCGAATTTGTGATTTGTGTGTTGATTGTTGAATGCATGTTGATTATCATTTGCCTTTGAACTTGATCTATGTTTTTCTAGTCACTGGTTCAGGTTTTGGAAGCTTTGCTAGCACGTTGCCGGGTTTTCTTGTGATCAGGGAGTTTTCTTGACCTTTGATTCTTCCATTTGCATGTGGACATTGCAAAGATTAAGTGTGGGGAAGAAGTGCATGTATGCTATAGTTATGTTTTTGAGTTTTAGTTGAATATTTGCATGATTAGATGCTTTGTTACACTTATGAGTTGTTAGGAATTGAGGAATTATGAGAATGTTAAAAATTTCCCCCCGTTTTGAACTTTTTCTTTGAGGCTTGATTGTTGAATTGATGCTAGAGTGAGTTAGGCGATGTGAATTAAGGAAAATTGCATGAGATTGGATGACTTAGTGTGTTAGTATGCCCTCTTATTTTGAGCACTCTTGAACGTGATAATGTACTTTGCTTAGAAAGGTGAATTGATGATTTCCAAATGACTCTATGAATTGATTAGGATGCATTTTAGTCCTATTGAGGCGAAATTTTGAGTTGATGAAAGATTAAGGAAGTGAAGTAGGTATTCGTTGTCGAATGATATTAAGCCTTTAATTTTTAGCCGTTTTTCACTAAATAACACGATCTTATTGACCCCGCTGAGCCTAATTGTTGTGCACAATTTTTGTAGCCACATTATAAGCTAATTGCACAACATAAGTATACCTACCTTGTTCATTTTTCACCAAGGCTTGCTCGTTTGATTTTTATAGTGAATATCTATCCTTGGATCCCTTTTGATTATTCTTGTGATTGAAGTTGAGATATATGTATGAGCAAACGAATAAAAGAAAGTTGTGGAAAAAAAAAAAGAAAGAGTAAAAGAAAAGAAAAGAAAATTATGCAGAGTGTGAAATTGAGAGGTGGGATATAAATGTCTAAGTGTGGGGGAAATTAGTGTTCATGGCTAAAGAAGAGTGCTTCGTGAGTATAAAGATTGAACGATGTAAGCTTGGTAAGTAGTCACTTGATCCAAATTTCCATAACCTTATCCGAAGCCTACATTGCAAGCTCAAAAGACCTATTGATCCTGAGTCTTGATTTAACTCCATTAGTGGAGATAGGTACGAAGAGTGTATTCCGAAGTTGATGATTAAAACTTAGGATGAAATTGTGAATTTGTCATTCTAGTCGTGTACATTGTTTCGTTCGAAATCACACACTACACAAGGGTATACTTTTCATACTATGTTTGATGATCTTGTGTTATGAGTAGTTGATTTGATTTGCTAGACTTGTTTAGGCGAAGGTTCGATGATTGCTTTGAGGTTAAGGTTTGATAGGGATGTGTTTTCTTTATTTTCGTATTCCTCGAGGACGAGCAATATGCAAGTGTGGGGGAATTTGTTGAGTGTAGAATTCGTGTGGATTTGAGCTTATATTAGAGTATATTTTTGTGCCGTTTGATGCGTTTATGTGTTTATTTTTCTCCATTTAGGTGATTATTGAGTTGGAGATAAGAAACGGCGAACCAAGGCGAATTCATGCGTTTTTGGAGAAAAAAGGAGTAACCCCCGTTAACTTTTGGAAGAACAAATGTGTTAACCCCCACCAACAGGTACAAGAGCATCAGATTTGGCGGATTAGAGGAGTAATGTAGCACCTCGCACATGAGGCACCACATCCCCCGCACTACGGTCCAACCCGAGCTCCAAACTCAAAAGACTTGACTCAACTCCGCCTAGCTCCAAACTCCCAAGCAGACCTGCACACTAAAAGATTGGGGAGGAAGAGGGGTCAGTCTACAACTCGACTGAGTGAGGGGCCTAACGCACACTAACATATATATACATATAGAGCAAAGCACGTATCAAACAAAAGACTATGAATCGGGGATAGGGTTTTACATTCCAAAGCCATTTTCCAAAAGAACTCATACTTATACATATATTCATAAACTCTTAAGTGTGAAAACTCGTAAGGATTCATAGATTCAAAAACGTATATGGATTCATATAAAACTCATAGGGATTCAAATAGATTCAGACCGATTCATAACTTAGCGTAGAAATCTCATATTGAAAACAACTCTCCTATCCCGTTTCATAATCAACATAACAAAAGAATTCAAATACCCGACGAGTACGGGTCTCCCACCTTACTCCTTAATCAAAAGACTCAAAAGACTCGAAAGGAAGCAAAAACTCATAAAATTCATAGGATTTATAGATTCATAGATTCAAATTCCCGTATTCCAACCTTCTTCGGAAGTCTGCACGCGGGTTACGGGTCCACATCGTGCAACTCAATATACGTGGGGTCGCAAGCCCACAAAGTACCTTCTCCGGCCTCAGCCGAAGGCTCAAAGCACCACACCTCCTCCATCTCCCTAAGAGTCGCGTGTAGATACTTCAAAGGAGCACGTGCACAGGGGTCATAACCGGCGACCACAATGGCCGCACCAGGTCTCCCTTACCCACTCCTCAGGGGCCCAGGGATTCAAATAGATTCAAATGGATTCGTAGATTCAAATAGATTCATATGAAACATACCTAACTCGCGAAACCTAGAAACATACGATTCATACATAAGAAACATACCATAAGAAACAGACCTTATCGTGCAATTCGGCATATGCTATACACGTACCTCTCCGTGTCATCCTAATCCGTAGCTAGCATGAAGACACACGGTTTGGAGCATAGCCTCGTTGTAAAACCATTTTAAGCTTATATACGCCCATACGTATAATTTCAGAAGGTTTCATATCAAACCGAATTAACAAGATTCATAACATATCATAAGACAAATATTTAATATACATATAGTATATATTTGCATGCGGGCTTGAAAACGAGCATATATGGTTGTAGGTCGCATTAACTAAAAGAAACAAACCTAAACCTCACCTTATACAGAAGAAACCAAAACCGGACAAACGATTCACCCCGGAATCAGAACGGACCACGAAACACCACCCCGGGTGCACCTGAACCAACTGAAGACAAAACACAAAGCTTAGACTCCAAATGAACCACATTGATGCACGACTTATGTTTACGCATTTAAAGAATGTAAGTAGGTAGGCAAAGTTCATATACAAATCAAATTCATGCAAACGTATGCGTCTCACAATGTAATGAAGTCATAATCATGCTTAGGAAACACTCAAGTATCCAATTAATCCAATCAAGAGCAAATAAGGTGTTCATGAACGCATACTAACCAATTCATGCATAAATAGAACAAATATCAACACATAAACGTGTTATAACAACTTAGGAACAAGCTTAGGGTCGGAAAGGTACAAGAAAAGTGGAAGAAGAACACGAATAGTGGTTTTGAGCGAAATTGGGCAAAAGCTGGAAATTTCAGAAATGCATAGGTTGTAGGAAAACTGGAATATCTTGAGTTTGAGAAGTGGAAATTGAGTTTCGTTTCTTGAAAATGAAACTAGACAAATAGATCTTTAAAATGATATATAGCTCGAATTCTAGTTCAAAGTGAGGAGGAAATGGCGTAGACTCGAAGTTGGGTGATTGCAGAGTTTCGGAAAAATGGCGACACCAAACTGAATTAATTATATCTCACAAACTAGAAAAGATATTGAGTTGATTCCAATTCTAAGTTGTTCTAGACTTCAATTCGTTTCCAATGGTTTAAAAATCAGGTCAATTGGAGCTCATATAAGGAAGAAACGAGCATTTGAAAATTGAACTGAAAGCAAAAACGGGTGTGTGAAAGCTCTCGGGTGAAAACAGGGGGTGCCCAAACGTGCGTTTGGGAAATGAACTAGGCCATGAAACGGGTGTTTGGATATCGTCTGCGAGAAAATTGCTTAAATAGTAACAATGGCAAAAATGGGAACAAACCCTAAGCTCACACGAACCCATGCAACACCAAATCACACGAAATTCATACCACGAAGCATATATAACACGTAGGTCACATATTTGCACATAAGAACTCCCGAAACGAGCCCAAACACCCAAAACCCGAACCTAGTACTATTCATCAATTTCCCCAAATTGATAAATAACACATATCCAAGGTTCGAAAGGGATATTAAATCGAAGCACGTAATGAAAGGGTCACAAATCTTACCTTAAGTCATCGATCAGACGGTTGGATCTCATAAACTCGAGCTCGGAAGCTTTTTGGTCAAAAGGGGGAAGAAATCTTCTCTTCTCTCTTCCTTGTGTGTTTCACGTGAAAAGTGAGGGAGGAGGAAGGCTTGGCCCATTTTATTAGTCAAGAAACGGGTCGGGCAAAACGGTTAGGGTCAAACGGTATCCGATCCAAACGAATCGGATTTTAAAACGGTTGGGTTATCAAATGGCTTTAGAAAATTAAAAGGTTAAATCCATTAAATCCGAATCATCGAAACGAATCAAATGGCGGGGTCGGAATTCGAATTCGAATTCCCGAGCTCAAATAGCCACGAGGGCCAAAACACCCTAATTAAAATTAGGTATCCTAATTTACAATTATTGGACACTTGAGTCCAAGTACAATTAATTAAATTCTAAAGCACACGTAATAAAATAAATCTCACGTTGATACATAAGCATGCTAATCACATAATTCATGTAAATTACTGAATTGAACTCACTCGTGACGCCGTATTTGGAATGTCGAAGAGGCGGGGTGTCACAAGTAACGCCCGTTACTCCCTGGCAGAAAGAAAGTGGTAACGCCCGTTACCACTTATAAAGGCGCTATTACGAGTTTAGGCTTGTAACGGGCGTTAATAAGAATTGTGCATGATATGGTAACGCCCGTTGCCTAGGGCGGCGAGACAGATTTGGGAAGAGCTATTTAAGTGCGTTTTGGAGTCTTTTTGGAGAGCTCTTCTTCAGTTGATAACCTAGCTTGGAGGAAAAAGACACGGAGCTTTGGGAAGAGTTTTGATAGAGTTTCGAGAAGACGAAAGGATCGAATTCTTCAAACAATTTCAGTTTTAAGGTTTATTTATTGCTTTAGTTATGAAACTAATTCCTTTAAGTCTGATTTTAATTAGTTTTCATGTTAGATTCGTTTTTCCAGAGTTCTTGAATGTTTATGAATTGGTTCTTGAGACTTTGTTTAAATTTGATGAACATGAATCTCTTTAATGCAATTTACTTTAGTTTCATGATTTTTGAGTTAATCATGAGTAGATAAACCCCCAGGGCTAGGGGAGTGATGATGAATGTATGATATGTGTTTGATATGATGCTTGAATGAATTGTGCTAATTCTTAGTTTTCAAACTGGTTTGAATTGAATTGTGAAGGCCTGATCACCCTTAGCATAATCTAGAATTGCCTAATTATCGAGAGATTAATGGTAATTGAGATGGTTTCATAACTAGTAGATTTAGGAATTCAAAGAGATTTGGTTTTTGACCTATACAACAGTAAATCTTATTCCATGCCAAATCGCTAGAATAGGAATTGCACTAGTCTTAGTCTTGTTGGTTTAATTAATACATTGATGATTGCGAGAGCAGCGTTTAGCTTAATTGAATACGCGGTTATACATTGAGAGAGGATAATTCATATATAAGTGACTAGGTTGTAGAATTGCACTTGTCAACCGAGTATCATGTTGAATCATGACTGCATGAATCTTTACTCCCCAGCCTAATTAGTTTATTGATTTTAATCCGCGTGCGTTTAATTCTGTCTGTTAATTACTTTAATCTAGTTAATTGTTTAATTTCGTTTCAGTAGATTAGAGCCCCAACTTGAATTCGTACTTGAATTCGTTCGGTCTTTAGATTAGAGATAGATATTGAGTAGTGATTGACTTCCCTTCCCTATAGGTACGATCCTATTGTGCTACGCGTATATTAAGTGTACACTTGCACGATTAGTTTTAACTTAGTTAAATCTAAACAACAACAATATTTTCCAATGGGCAGACCAGATAAAGACTCAACAAGGGTTAACTAACTACTACGACAACTAAACAGACAAACAACTAAAGACTCAGCAAATAACACGATAAATAACCTAGAGAGATAATAATATAGTAGTTCAATGTTCAATTCAATTCCAAACAAATACTCAGATTATTACTATCCTAATCACAAAAATATATTCAAGTTTCTCTCGAAGTCAGGTACAAGTGTTTAAGAGTTTGTGTTGCCACTCTCATGGTCAACATTCAAAAAGAGATTAAACCATTTGAACAAGATTAGAGTTAATCAAATAGCAGCATTAAGTCATACACTATTTAACCACAGATTGCTTAGAAAAAGAACGAATCTCTTCATCCCTTTAAGTCTAAGTGTTTAGGAATTGATAACCCGAATTAACTAACAATCTTTCGGTTAGAAAGCCAATTCTAAAGTTCAAGCTAAAAGTGTACGTTCTCTAGCATGCAATTAAAAAATAATTCCTTTACATAACAATCATAAGAATTCGTTCAAGCACATCATCGAACACTTAATCTACACAATCATTATTCCCCTCACTAATAAAACATAAATAATAATAGGGTAAATTACGGCAACCCCCCTGTCCTTTGGCACGTTTTGCACTTTCCCCCTTAACCTTTGATTTTGCGCGACTTCCCCATTCACCTTTGAATTTTTTTGCACGTTACTCCTTTTGCACTATTCCGGCGGAATATTCGAGGAATATTCCGTTCGAATTTATACAAGGTGAACTTTGAACGTCGATTTCTCCTCCATCACGATGATCCAAGAGTTAAGACCACCACCATCTTGTTAGTCTCTCTAAGATGAATAAAACCCCTACACCATTCGATCCTATTGATCGTCGGAAGCCGCCGGAATTCACCTACAAAGCTCTATCATCCGTTCGCCATATTTGACCGGTAATTCCTCTTTCTCCGGTTGTCGGATTTTAAAATCAAGGCCACCATTGTGTTCCTTGCGTCGAGATCTTCGATTTTATGTATAATATTAACACATTTGACATCCGATTTGAATAGATTTGACCTCAGAAATCACGGCAAAATTTTGTTAAAAAATTTTACGGAATATTCCCCAAGATTCCGTCCAAAAGGGGGACAATGATATGTTTTACAAAGGTGAGGGGGGAAGTCGCGCAAAATCAAAGGTTAAGGGGGAAAGTGCAAAACGTGTCAAAGGACAGGGGGGTTGCCGTAATTTACCCATAATAATAATAAGAAGAAGAAGAAAAGGAAAGGAAAAGTTTAGGATAGTCTTCTTCGGAAGCCGACAAAATTCCTCCATGGAAGATGGAGTTCTAGCCTCTCGATTAGATTTCTCGTTCGTCTCCAAAGCTACGTTCTTTTCTTTTGATCCTTTCTCCGAGTTAGAATTATGAATAGGGTTTTTAAGGCCTTTCATGTTGTGAAAATCGCTAAGAAATAGGCCCAACTCGAAATTCATGAAAAGCCCATAAAAGTTGTTTGGCGGGTTTTTAGCAGCCATCAAAACGGTTGGCGGTCGCTTACAAAAAGTTAGCGGCGACTATAATCTGTCCAGTAGGTTTTCTGCTCTATTCTTCGTGGCATTGAATAATTCGTGCATAAATGATTAGCGGCCGCGAATTATTTCAAAATAGCCCCTTTTTCGCTCTCTTGCTTGTTTTCGCTCAACTTGCCATATTTTTTATTCCGAGGTGAAATATGAACTGAAACAGAGCAATTTAGATACAATTAGGGACAATAATTACATAAAAACATATGAAATTTATGCTAACAATATCAATATTTTATGCTTAACAATTACCCCCACACTTAAACTACCGTTCGTACTCGAATAATACGAAATTCATTAAACAAAGTCAATCAAATTTAAGCAAATTTGTAAAGATCATCATCGAGTCATCGAACAAATTAAATTGAGCTTATCGAAGTATACTCACAAGTGTAAAACAAATAAGAAAGTACAAGTAATATACTCTTGTGTAAGTGTGTGAATCGAAAGAAAGATTGCATGTAAATCACTCGGATTAGTTTATGAATTTCTCCTAAGTACTAAATCCCTTCTTAGAAAAGCACTATTCATGCCTAACTTCACTAATTCAGTGAGATCATGACTCAGGATCTTTAGGTCTTTAATCGGCTTGTAATGTAGGCTTGGGTTAGGATATGGAAGTATTTGGAAAAGTGACTCAATCACCAAACTTACATCTAGTGTACTCTACATCTTTCGAAGTTTCTCTGTCACTTCACAATAAATTCCCTTTTCCCCCACACTTGAACCTTTTCTTATTCCCCTCACATTCTTCTTTAATTTCTTTTTCTTTTACTCAACCATACATCTCTATTTTTCTTTTCATCTTTTTTTTCCTCAATCCTTCGCTCCTCTTCCTTTTCTCTCATTTTTCTTTTTCTTTTTCTTGCACAACTTCTCAAGAGAATAAATCAAAGTTCTAACTATTCAAGCATAAAAGAGCAAATTCGGTGTCTTTAAATATAAAGGTGGGAATGATTGATTGTGCTTCGGGCTAGTAATGTGACTAGAAAAATATAAGCAAAACTCTAAAGGCTGAAAAGGGGTCAATAGGTTTAATATTATTTAGTGAAAGGTTAAATGTTTAGGCTCAAATGTACTGACAACGAGGGCCTAAGTCATTTCCTTAATCAATCGCCAACTAAACTTTGTTTTTAAAGACACTAGCAATTCATAACTTAGACTTATTCGAAACGCATAAAAGTCCTCTGAGTGATAAGAATGCATAAAATCGTTCGAAAAGTGCTCAAAAGATAGGGTATATTATAATACTAGACTAATCAACAATGCACCTGCTTTTACGTACTCAATTTAATCATGCAATAATTCAGCAAAATTCTAAGCAAAAATTTTAAAAATTGGAGACAATTTTATTAAACTCAACATATTTCTCAATTATCAAGTAATAATCAAGTGGGAATCAATTAAAATAAAACATTCAAATCTACGATTCACACCCCCCTCCCCTCCGAAAATTTGCTTTGTTCTCATGCAAATGGATAAAGGTTTAAGAAACTTCCTTATTTTTGAAGAATGAGACCGACAACGGGGCATGCTCAACAATTTCTAAAACTTATCAATCACAACTATACCAAACGTGTAAAACGAATGTATAGAAGTAATATAACAAAATTGGATATCATTAATTAATTTAAAACCAACATGCCATATTCATTAAATATTCAACACAATTCTAGTCTCAAAATGGGAAACTAAAGATAAACAATTCAAAACTACCAATATCCAAAAGCAAATAACGAGCAAATCCTTGTTGGAAAAATGGGTTCGAAACGCAGCGGAAAATTAAAAATTTTCCTTCAAGGAATCGTTGGTTTGCAATTTTTATTTCGAAACTAAAGAGAAACCAACTTACTTTTCTAGAAGCTTTCTTCAAATGTTTTGAGCCACCCTCAAACTTTCTTCATGCGGTAATAAAAATTTTATTCCTTGATCGGTTCCTTTCTTCGAGACTTAAAAGTTGAAGCCCTCTAGAAGGTATCTGCACCAGTCCTTGGTACAAATCAGATTAGTGAGTATGCTAGTACTATAATCTGTGTATTGAAAGAAACACGAAACGAGATAAAGAGAGCAAGAAATTTATCCCTTCAAAACTCAATTGTCGCGTGAAATAATTCACACATGATCTTCTCCATCTTCTCTACATGTTAGAGTTGAGAGACTTTAGCTTTTCTTTGGAATAAAGAATGGCACTTCACGACTGCCGATCTAAAGAGAATGAGAGAAACTCTTCTCATTTATCTCTGATGAAACGTTTCTCATAGGGGAGAGAGAGTTTTCTTTTTCTTTTCTGACTCTATTTTACGTAATGAGATAATTAAGATAAAATCAATTAATAATCATATTATGATTATCCAAACTACACTAGGATGTTATCTGATAATTATTTATTTCATAAATAAATAACTTATGACTTTATCTTTTATTTGTTTCATAAATAAATATTTTATGATATTATCCTTTTATTTATTTCATAAATAAATAACAAGGATAATAACCACATGATATTATCTTTATATTTATTTCATAAATAAATATTTATGATAATAACAACTTGATATTATCTTTATTTATTTATTTCTATTATCATATGATCAAAACGGATTATGACCAATATCATATGTCTATTATTCAAAGATTGTATGTGACATAAGGAAAGTCTCAAAACGGATTATGTCGAATCGGCTTTCTAGGGAACTATTCCCAATAATCCTAAGCTAGGATAAACATAACAATACAAAATAGGAATCAAGGGGGAGGGGGATAATGTTGAAAACGGTCAAAGAACAAATCAAGACGGGTGTTAAGCGCATCGAAGTGAGTACTCATCTCCTCACGAGTCTCGATTGCATATCTATCCTGCTCATCCTGTGTACCTAAAAGCTCCTCATATCTCTCAATCAAGGTCTCCTAATACTAAGTAAATGTAAACGAATGTGAATCCAACCTCGTCATAAGATCCTGGATATGCTATAGACAGTCTCCCTAAAAAACCTGAGACTGAGGTGAGCGTCTCAAAAGGTCTGGAACAATCTCCAATCGGCATGTTGCTCCTCATCCATGTACTCATCACCATCATCATCATCATCAAATAATCCTCTTCTATAATGCTCCTCATGTCTCTCCCTATCACTCTCCGACCAATAAAGAACATACCTATTGTGGCTTCCTTCCATCAAACGCAAAATAATACCCATATTAGCAAAGATCTTATCATCAATCAAGATATCACTCGTCAATTGGTTGGCTCTCGGTATCGGATGAACACTAAAATATCTAGCAATGTCAGTAACATAGCCTCCCATGGTTATTTTTCAAGTCGAACGGGTCGCCATATGATACATCTTATCAATAAGAACATAGGTGCCATCCATCTTGTTCTTTTGTTGCATGCAACGAAGGATCTATAACTCAAGCAAACTGTGAGCTCCTGTGCTATCCCTGTGACCAACAATCGAAGAAGCAATGATCTTGTGGGTTATCTTCCACATGGGATCAATGATATGTAAGCTCTTTGTTTTTGCCACTTCATACCTTATGTTAGGGGTGACAGGGCATGCATCCAAATTTTCTTGGCGAAGTGCACGATCATGATTCCAAGCATCTGAATAACCAATGTTTTGAACCCGAGGAAAACTGAATATCTCATGAAGTTGCTCAAAATTAAGTGTGTGCATGTTTCCCCTGAGCTCAAAGATCAAGTTGATCCTATCCCACTTCATAGTTTCAAAGAATTCATAAGCGAAATCGACATAAACGGGCTACTTCAACTGAGAGAACTCCCTCCAACCTATACCAGCAAAAATCTCCTCCACACTATCTTTCCATCCATGCTTAGCTAAAGACAACGGATCAATGTACTTGATAGCCGTTAAAACATGATGTCTAAAATTTCTTCTCGGTAGAGGATCATCTTAAGGTTAGTTTTGTAGAGGATCATCCTTTCAGACGCTCATAAGGCCACAATGCATGTTTTCTGCCCAACGCCAACATACATCATGAATTCGTAAGTTCTTAAACATGCATCTCTCTTGTATCAGTCAGTAATACAATCTTCTATCCTTTGCCTTATGTCTGCATTTACTGATGCAACATGAAAATAAGAATGGCACCATGCTCATCCACTACCCTCATTGGAAAATTTGATATAGTGGTGGGTGCAGCAGAGAAACGATTATTTAGTGGAGGTGTACAGATGGTCAACTTGTAACGAATCCAAATAAAATGGTATGAGAGTGTGGGTTTCCAAATAGGAATAATTTTGACTATAGTTCATATTTCATTCTCCATTCGAGGAATGATGTTGTAATACATGATAGGATCATGACGAAAATAATTTGGGTCAAGAGAATGCATAAAATGTAAAAGGAGAAAGCAAGTTTGCCGAAGAAGAGAACTGAAAACACAAAGTGTTTACAGAGAAATCAAGAAAAAGCTTACTCAATAAGTAAAAGTAGTGACCACTCAGTCAAAAAGTGGCTATTTAAAAGGCAAAATTCTTGCATGCACGGGGGCCCTCATTAATTTTTTAATGGGAAAAAAATATTTTTTTTATTTTTAAATTTTTTTTATTATTTATTTAATTTTTTGGAATAAAAAATTGGCAAGAATTTCTAATTTAAAAGAGAAAAAGAACGTGTCCTGATTGGATAGAATTTCTACGACTAGTTCAATGCAATGTTTTCAAAAGCGGACTGGAGGTCAAAGCGGAGGGCTTACTGGTTAATGGTTTAATTGGTTCGACCGGTTCAACCAACGGTCGAACCGGTATGACGTAATAAATAAATAATTATTATTTTATTAATAAAATATAATATTATAAACTTAAATATATTTATATTGTCAATATTTAAAATAAGAAACATGTTTCTTTATATAATATCTGAAGGAAAAAAGAAATTCAAACATTTATTATACAAATTTATGTTATTCCATACCTGATGGGTCTGAATAAGGGGGATCAGATTCCGATCACTTTACAATTTGTTTGATGTGGGGAAACAGGATGGCATTCGCAGAAAAAGATGGGGGGTTCAACCTGTTAGGACAAACACCACAAAATAGAGGTCAGATGGCCAAGTTGGGGGAACTGGGTGATACCCAGTTTGGCTCTCCGACGCTCAAGTCAGATGACGATCTGAAAGAGATGAAAGAAATAATTGCAGAGTTTCTGTAATGTAGGATTGCTTACAGTGGAAGAGATGAAATCTCTTATTTATAGTTGAGGGTCAGGGACCCTTTGGTAATTTGTGCCTTGTGGTCCTGCCCTGATGTTGCCCTAACACCTGGCGTAATGAGGGAAAACCTAGGAGGAATCTCCTGCAAAAGTTGGTGGAAAGGTGGTGCGGGCAACAGGCAGGTGTGCGGGCGTGTACGGTGTGTCAGAGAGCCGTTTTGGGGCTGATAACGAGGGCTAGGCGCACGCTCGTGTTTACTATGTGCCTGGTGGGCTCGCAGATCCAAGGGAAACTGGAGCCAAGGTCTCGAGTCTCTCGAGGGGGAGTATTCCCTTGTTTACCCTTGTGAGAAGGGTTCCTCGAGCGTGAATGCGTGTGGACGCTTTGTTGGTGAAACCAACTGACGCTCGAGGTTTGTTTCTCTCTTCAAGGCTGGGATAATTTGGGGAGTGGAGGAAGGTATGCTCGTAGAGACTAAATTGCCACACGGTCATTGCTGATAGCGCCACGTGTCAAAACGTGGGCCAACTGACCCGAGCCACGTGTCAAAACATGGGTTGCGCGTGTTTTGGCCACATCATTTTGCCCCCCAATTCTGAAGTCCTTAGTAATGAGGACTGTAGAATTCAAATCCTCTTAAACTTCCGAGGGTGACGCTCCTTTAAAGAGATACAAAGAGTTTGTGTATTGGGCACCCTTGTTCTGATCAAGCATTTAATGTTATCTTTTCATATTGACCGCTCGAGAAGTCAGGCATTAAATGCCGCAAGGCGAGTGGGTGTGCCTTTTCAGGAAACGGCGCATGAACTCCAGAATATGTGCGACGATTCCAAAAATGGGCGGTTACCTAGGTGGAAAATGATTGCGTTTTGAATTTAATATTCTAAATCTTATGAACTTCTTACCCTATAAATAGGGATCCCATATCTTCTTCATCCTCTATGCATTCACTACAATATTCAAGTATTCAGAGAGCATCAAAGTTCTTACCAGATTTCCAGAGATTCCCAGCGAACCAGAACTTTTCCGGACCTTCTTCTTTAGGTATTTCACTAACCTTCTTCTAACTCCTTCTCTGCTAACCCTAGAATTGTTAGGACTAATCTTCCCGAAACTCCATTTGCCATTACAATCTTGCTATCTTCTCCATATTTCCGAAAACCAGAAAACCATGTCTGAACAACATGTCGAGGAATTTGTTCGTGAGTTGGAGGAAAATGCAAGCCAGAATCCATCTCCCCATGATTCCCAGTTGGATACGGCAGTTTCTGCCATGGGGGAGAGGGATCCCGGTGGTGTTGAACACCTCTTTGAGGAGATGGATCTAGTGATGGAGGCGGAGAGGCAAGGGGTAACATTGCCATTGACGGAGAGTGCTACACATTCCTATCGCCACACTGTAACATTGGCCATTCCTGCTCCTATTCCAGAAGAAGGAGAAGACGTCAGGCCCTCGGAAGAACCTCCAGTAAAGCGTAGAAAGAAGGGCAAGAAAACTAAGAAATCCACCGAGGGTGAGGGTGAGGGTATACAACCAACCGAGAGGATACCTGATGAGACCCCCAGTACCATAACCATGGAGGATCTAGTATCAATGAGGGCTCCCAGATATTGGGATGAGAGGTTCACCTACAGGATCCCAATGCCGCACGAAAGGGCTAATCATCCCCCTCCAGGAGAAATGGCAGTTTACAGAGATGTTGTCTAGTGTGGGGGTTTAAGATTCCCAATTTCAGTTCCGGTGGCCAGTATTCTGAATCTTTTGAACCTGAGCCCTTCTCAAATAGTACCCAATGGAATAGCCCTCATAACCTCTTTTGTGATTCTAATAAAGTGTACCGGGAACGAGCCCTCTATCCACAACTTTAATAGTCTCTTCCAAGTGGTCCGCTCCCCACGTTCATCTCCTCAGGCTGGTTTTTACTATGTCCAAACCAAATCTAACTTGAGGCTGATAGATGCGCCCTCAACATCGTATGGGACGGATTGGAAGGAGAAATTCTTCTTCGTGAGGGCCCCTGAGGGCGAGGACTTTGGTATTCCTTGAGAGTGGGTGGATCACGGGGACAGGCCCTTTGTAAGATCTCGCTTGGATCCTTCATTCCCCTTATCCTGGGCTCAGAACTTAGCCCTTACTTTTAGAAATATAAAGTGGCTTATCCAGACCAAGGAGTTGATAGACGATGAGGAGGTCCTGTTTCTTTGTGGGCTCATGAACGACCCCGATATGATCAAAAACCCTCCCGTTCGAAATTTGGAGAACTATGGTTAGATCTTTAGGGCACTAACTTTATATAGGGTTACTAACTTTTATTGCATTTTGCTTATCTTTATGAGGAAGAGTTGACCCTCGTTCTTCTCTTTTTCAGGGGCAAGCATACTAATGGCAAGAAGAACAGGAATGAGGAACGTGACCAACCTGATTAACGCTCGCGGCCCACCACAGCAGCAGCAGCAGCCCCAGAACCCTCAAGGGCAAGGTCAAGGCCATGGGGCCGGCCGAGGTGATGGCCGTGGGGGTCATCAAAGAGCGAGTTCCAGCACGACTGGGCGCGGCCGAGTGGATAATCGTGCGACCACCCAGGAAACCCACATTGTCCTGAGGCAGGGGGACAATGCAAATCCAAGGGGCAGAGAGAGGCCCCAAATAGCCAATCAAGCCAGCCAACAGAGGCCACGCTCGAGCGTGGTAATAGGAAAACTTCCAGAGGGCCAAGTTCAGCCCTCAAAAAAGAGAAAAATGATGCCCGACACCATCCCAATCGTGGGTAAGGGCAAGAAGGTGGTCGAGGGAGACCGTGGTGATGGTGATACTTCCTCATCCGAAGAAGACCAGCTATGGAACTTCGAGCGCACTGGCGATAAGTCGTTTGGCCGTCCCTCAAGCGAGGGCCCTTCCATGCTGAGGAATCACGAATTCGCTCGGAACATCACATATAGGCTGTACGAGAGGGTTCAAATGACTGGGGAGCACAAGAAGTTATACTCCCAGAGCGCGGAGCAAGTAGCTGAGGATCTCGCCCATGCCGTCATTTCCGTAAGACTTTTTTTCACTCCTTCGTTATCTTAAGAAAAAATACTAAGTATCGAAAATTATACAACAAGATCTTCTGAAGGTTCGAAACCTCCAAAGACGCTCGACAGTATACTCCGAGCGCAAGGCAAAATACAAGAAAATGGTGTGCTCGAATGATCCGGCTCAAATTCAGGAGGAGTTGGACGTGACAAGGGCCCAACTTGAATCTCTTGAGACCGAGCACACCAAGTTGCAGGAGGAACTGAAGAAGTCAGAGGCCTCTCGAAAAAGATATTGAACGGAAGTGACGAACCTTACAGAGAATCACAAGAAGTTGATGGTGGAAACAAACGAGTGGATCCGAAAGTTCAACGAGGCTGAGAAAAAGTACACCGGAGTCACCAGGAAGGCTTGTGAGGAGGAGTTCCAGCGATCGCTCCCCGAGCGTATCGAGAGGGCTAACAAGGAGTCCCTATTCATATTCTACCACTCAAAAGCGTTTGGATTTGCTGCCTCCTTGCACTGCTATGACGAGGCTCAGAAAGCCTTCAATTTGGCCATTGAACAACTCATTCATTTGGGCCTAATGGAGGCTTCTTCTTGAGGGCGCTCTGACATGGGGCTGGGGTTTGATAAACGCTGCGTGGTGCCCGAGGAGGGCAGAGAGGACCCCAAGGCCAACCTGAATGAGCCCGAGTACAACTACTTAGTTGAACTCCTCCAAGATGAGTTTATGGCGGCTCACCAATCTGAGGAAAGGACTCGTACTGAAATGATAACCGAGGGGGCTAACGATACTGCATTTACCCCCGAGGGTCCACCTGAACACATGTCCCAAGCGCCAACTGGTGAAAACGCTCATGTTCCTGCCGCCAAGCCTGCTGCTCCAGTGGACGCTCCTGACCCCGACGCTCAAACTCCTCAAGCCTTAGAGCCACTTCCCCAAGTCCAAAATGTGGTGGGAGATTTAGAGGACGACCCCGCTCTAAATGCTTAAGTTGTTCCCTTCATGAATGTAATCTCCTGTTTCCATCTTGCAACTTTTCTCTGTTTTTTAACGAACTTCTGAGGGCGTGAATGCCCTTGCATTTTGTAATTTTGAGCGCTAGCTCCCTGCCTTCAATGAATGAATATTTTCCTTTTGTTGTAAAGTTTTGTCTTTCATGCATTCTACTTATGTGCTTGTTTTATCATATTCTTGTCGGTAAGAACTGAGTAAAAAAGCTAAGTAAATGGAGTATATAAAACTTGTGAAATCATCTAAGTCTTTGATTAACGCGAGGGCCCTGTTTCGAGGGTACTTTGGTTAAGACATTTGAAACTTTGTTAAAGTTTTCCACAATTTGCTAAGTTTTTGGTAGACGCGAGGGTCCGTTTCGAGGGTATACAGTCATGGCTTGTGAAAACTTGTTTGTTCTTCTTTTTGCACAAGCATTGGACACGAGGGGTGCCTCCAAGGGGATCCCTGGTCACTAAGAATTTTTATCAAGTCATTGTAGACGCGAGGGTCTAGACTTGTGAAAACTTATCTAAAAGTTTTCCCCCCAAGTGTTTGAACACGAGGGTCTCTTTCCATGAGGGTCGCTTCGAGGGTGCCTTAGTCAAGACCTTTGGAAACTGGTCTAAAAGTTTTCCTCCCAAGTGTTTGTGCACGAGGGGGTCCTTCACGAGAGACCCCTAGTCACTAATAAATCTACCAAGTCTTGGTAGGCGCGAGGGTTACGCTTCGAGGGTGCCCTGGTCAAGAATTGGGAAAACTTGTCTAAAAGTTTTCCACCCAAGTGTCCGGACATGTGGGGTTCTTTCAAGAGTGGCCTGAGGTCGCCGCAAGCGTCCCTACGTATGCGTTTGCTAGGAGATTTTCCCAAGTGTTGGAGAATGCGAGCGTAGGATTGAGTTGTGATTACGAGCGCTAACCAGAAGCAGGGTCTAGTTGGACTCGTTCTTCGCTTTGGGATTGTCTTCAGCGTTTATCCAATTTCCCGAAGAAGGAGAACCTTTAGGCGGGACTTTGGCGCTTGCTAAACATATTTTACCCTCGACAGAGGGGGGGGATTCGCGCACCTTGGATCTGTTGTGGCTATTGCCTAGGGTTCCAGAGGGAATCGTTTACCATACTTAAAATCATAAAAGACCTTCTTTTGAAATGAAATTGCTCCAATATAATGCGCTCGTAAACGGTGATTACATAGTACCCAGAAGTGGGCTTTTACAAATCTTTTGCAAGATTTAAACATAAAACCGTCGAAGGTTACGTGCATTCCATGGCCGTGGGAGACGCTTGCCCTGGAGTGTCTCGAGTGTGTAAGTATTATTAGCTCTGACTTGTATAACTTTGAATGGGCCTTCCCAATTGGGATCCAACTTCCCCACGTGCTTAGAGACTTCAACTTTCTTCAAGACTAGGTCCCCCATCTAGAACGTTCTTTCTTTGACTCACTTGTTATATTGCTGAGCCACGGACACTTTGTATTCATGAATACGTGTCCAGGCCATGTGTAGCACCCGGAACGTTGGGTACTATATCCCCCGCACTATAGTTCAATTCACACATGAAATGGATAATCCATATATGAACCAAATCTATAGCGAACGGGAGACAATAAAATAACCACTAGCTAGGCGGGACTAACCCTCAATTAATACCACAATGTAAAGTCATGAGTGGAAGCATATCAATATACATGTAACTCATTCTCCACTGTTGATACCAAAACATTACTCCATATACGTATCAATACATTATCATTTCTCAAAATTCCATAACTATGCCAATGTTTTCCAAGTATATGTCCTAATATATACATAGATACCAAAACGTTTCATAAGATCTATAATTATCCATAAAGTACATAAACATGAGAAAGACGATGCTAGACCCAAAATAAGCAAAACTCGACTCAATCCCGCCTAGCACTCAACCTGCAATACCTGAAAACGTGAGGTGCCAGTCTAAGAAAGACTGAGTGAGGGGTTTATAATTTAAAAGCGCAATTACCATGCAAGTTATAATTCTCGGGTAAGATTTTATAAAGAAAAGCAATATATTTTCATTATTAATACAATACTCGCCCGAGATTATAACTGATCAATTTACAATTCAATCAATTCGGTACAATTCAGTTCAATCGATCAGTGGCCCGGCGAGTGAGGGCAATACTCCAACCTTTCTCCGACAGTGTACAATAATTCAATTGTGATTCATTAAGTGATCAAGCAATATAGTTCGGTGCACAATTAGCAATTTCAATAGTCCATCCTTCTTCCTCCGGGTGATGGGGGATTGCAAGGCCCCGCCATCCAATCAGTGTGAGTATAGGGTTCATGATTTCCTATACCCGAAACTCCTTCCTCCACTAATCTCCTAGTGGATTCAGGGGTCATCCCAACAATGTGAGAATAATGCAAGAGTTGCCCGTCAGCCCACGCTTTCCCGGTTGGCTCAATACACTACCCTCGGGCCCACAGTGAACAATATACTCGCTAAAACTATCAATTCAGTCGATCAATCGATCAATCAATCAGTCGGTACAATTCGATAATTAAGTTGGAGATCAATAATGTTTTGGAACTATAACTATATCTGTAGATACATTTTGGTCCAAAATTCACATAGGGTGGTAGGGTTCTTTTGTTTAGAAATAACCTCACCTTTACCAACCAAAAGCAATAAGGATACACCCTACAGAGCGTACTCCTCGTGACCCTGTACGTGATCTATGTAACAAGGACAAGTGTACATAAGACTCGACTCGCATGAACCAATTAAGACGAACGGCACGTTCCAATAATGTCAATCATGCAATTATAATCAGTAAATATCATAAGCATGTTCACTTTACCAATTAAGGTAGCAAAGATCAAGTATTTAGAGTGTACATCAAAGTATGAAAATATTACACAAACCTCCCCTATGAAACTTAAACATGAAATCCCAATATACACTTGATACACATAATATCATGCATTATATTACATATCAATGAAGTATTCATGCCGGAAATAAGCCAAGAAAGTCATGCAAAATAAGTTTGAAATTCACATTTTCATGCAGAAAAAGCAGGGGTCGCGGGCGCGACCCAATTCCTTCATAAAACGGTCGCGGGCGCGACCTAATTTTTCAGGTATTTTTCATCCGATTTTTCAAAATCTCGAACCTTGGCCAAAATCGAGTCGCGGCCGCTACTAAAAAATGCCTAATTCAGGTCGCGGGCGCGACCTGCAATTCCACCAAAGCTGTGAGTGGGTCGCGAGCGCGACCAAATTTATTCTGTTTTCGGTGGCGGCCGCGACCTGCTACGCAACAGCAAAAAAACAGGGGAAATCCGAACCAAAACACCAAAAACCAACAACAAATGCAATTCTAATCCATAAAAATTACTTAGCTACATCATTTACACATTATACCTCACTTATCCATCAATCAAAGCATGAGATATACATCAAAGCACCAAAATCCATCATGAAAACCCCATATATATTCATGCTTCCAATTTCCATAAAACTTAAATTTCATGCAAGTTCTTCACTTCTAATTATCCTAACATGCTTCCAATCCATCAATAATCATGAATTCATAAGATATTCATCAAACCCTACTCATATACAAATTTAAGAAATCCATAAAATCACCAAGTTATACCTTGAATTAAGAAAGAGGTGATGAAATGAAGAGATGGTGATGATGTTCCAATTATGCAATTCTCTTCCTTAAACCAAGCTTGAATTATGATGAAATCCTCATTCTCTTTCTTGGTGTAATTACTGGTATTTAGTGTGTGAGTGTGTGGGATTTTTATCTCTTGAATGAAATGGAAAGTGATGGAATAAAATGGAAGAAATGAGATGATATACCCAAGTCTTGCATGAATATGTGTGTTTCCCCACAATTTGCACATAAGTCCTTCTAATATTTGAATTCATGCAAACAAGTTCTATCTCTACACAAAAGGTCACTTAAATCCACTTTATGTTATACAAATTTGCACAAAGGAGCAATTGAAGACATATAATACATTTAGGTCACTTATATAACACTTTGTTCATATAATTCATGTTAATGAAAATTTATATAAAGGCATGAAGATATAATGCATATCATATGATGAAAGTTATAAATAAACGAATGAAATAATTAAATTAATCCTCCCAACTCTCGAAGACCGCTCGTGGCATGGTTACCTGAACTTCCGAAAATTGGGGCGTTACACTATGTCTTTTTTTCCCTCCAAAAGATCTAGTTCGGACGTTCTATTTTCCTCATTGGTTCCCGGCTCGAAATATGCCACTCGAGCGGATTCCTGTGTAATTTCTACAGGTATCATTACTTCTAAGCCATAGACAAGTGAGTAAGGGGTTTCACCAGTGGCCGCTCATGGGGTGGTGCGATAAGCCCATAAAGCCCCTTGTAACTCCTCGGCCCATTCACTCTTCTTGCTTTCAAGCATAGTCTTTAAGTGTTGCAGAATGATCCTGTTGGTGACTTCAGCTTGACCGTTAGCCTGAGGGTGACCCACGAAAGTGAAACGTTGTTCAATACCCAATTCCGAGCACTATTCTCGGGTGTTTGCTGCTATGAATTGGGATCCGTTATCCGAAATGAGTACGCTCGGAATGCCATACCTGCAAATGATGTTCTTCCATATGAAGTCCCTTACCACCCTAAAGGTGATTTTTGCAACGGCCTCGGCCTCGGTCCATTTTGTGAAGTAATCGACGGCTAGGATGACAAACTTTCTCTATCCGACCGCCATGGGCAAGGAGCCCACAATGTCAATGCCCCACTGATAAAAGGGCTAAGAGAAGTCTATAGGGACCATTCGAGCAACTGGCAATTGGGGAACATTAGAGTGAAACTGGCATTTAGGACACTTCTTGGAAAATGCAATGGCATCTTGGAGGACCGTGGGCCAATAGAACCCGCTTCTCAGGATTTTCTTGGCAAGAATACACCCTCCAGAATGATTTCCACAGCTTCCATCGTGAATATGCTCGAGGGTCTCCTTGGCTTGTAAGGGCCTCAAACATCTCATAGGTGGACCTTGAAAGGATTTCTTGAACAGTCACCCCTCCGAATCCAGGGAAAAACGAGGGGCCTTGTTTAGGATTTTCTGCTCCTCCACCTTGTCATTAGGATAAGTGCAATCCTTGAGAAATCTGATGATGTCATCAAGCCAACACGGCTCGGTGGGATCAATCATTACTACCGCTCAGGTAGAATCATTCTCTTTTATCAACGGTATCTTCGTTCTCAGGAACGTGATGGAATGTTCACAAGATCCTTCGAGGGCAGAAGCGAACTTGGATAGAGCATCTGCACGCTCATTTTCTGCTCGTGGGACCTGGAGTAAGTGAAATTCCTTGAACTTTCCGATTATCTCCTTCGCTTTTCCCAAGTAAAGCACTATGGTGGTTTCTCGAGCCTCACAAGTTCCTTTCATCCGACTTGCAATCAGTTGTGAATCAATATAAGCCGTGATCCTAGAAGCTTCATTTTGAAAAGTAATTTTCAACCCTTGAATGAGAGCCTCGTACTTTGCTTCGTTGTTTGTAACTTGGAAATCCAACCTGACTGCGAAGTCTATTTCAACTCCGTTGGGATCTCTGAGGGTTACCCCTGCTCCTCCCCCTTTAGAAATTGAGGAACCATCTGTGTGCAGGACTTATAGACCGTTATTTTCAGGAGCGGCGGGCTCTAAACTAAAGCTTTCAACCAATAAGTCCGCAACCACCTGTGCTTGTATGGCTGTTCTGGGCTCGAAACTAATGTCAAACTGGCTTAATTCAATAGCCCATTTTATTAGCCTTCCAGAGACGTCCGGTTTGGACAAAACTTGCCTCAATGGTTGATCCGTAAGGACAGTGATTGCGCGTGCCTGGAAATAAGGTCTTAGTCTCCGCGATGCATTAATGAGGGCAAAGGCGAACTTTTCAATTTCCAGATATTTCTTTTCAGCGCCTTGTAGCGTCTTACTTAAGTAATAAACCGGCAAATGTTTGCGCTCGCGTACAGCCACCAATACCGCGCTCGTGGCCTCAGCGGAAACAGAGAGGTATATGAATAAGTTTTCACCCTCCATTGGCTTTGTCAAGAGCGGTGCGCTCGAGAGGTAAGCTTTCATATCTTGTAATGTTTTTTCACATTCCTCGGTCCAAGAGAAATTTCGAGGGTTACGTGGAATTTTGAAGAACGGGAGATTTCTGTCTACCGAGCGGGAGATTTCTGTCTGCCAATTTCCTTTAAAAACATCCGATTTACGAGGCGCTGGTACGTGCCAACTGCATTTTTTAGCCCAAATGGCATGACCAATAAGCAATATACCCCCAGGTGTACCACAAATGAGGTTTTGGAATGGTCCTCTGGCGCCATGAAGATTTGATAATACCCTTGAAAGACATCTGTCATGCTCATGGGCTCACAGCCTGTGGTCGAATCCACCAATTCATCAATCCGGGGTAGAGGGTAAGGGTCTTTGGGACAAGCTTTATTAAAATCAGTAAAATCGTTGCACATGCGCCATTTGTTGGCGCTCTTGGGTACTAGAACCACATTGCAAAGCCATTCTGGGTACAGTATGGGTTCAATATATTGGGCTTCGAGGAGCTTGTTCACTTCCTCCTCTATAACTTTCTTTCGAAATCCATGCACATCTCTCTTATTTTGTTTGATAGGCTTGAAAGTAGGGTCCATGTTGAGCCTGTGGACTATGACGTTTGGATCGATTCCAGTAAGAACATAGGCTTTCCAGGCGAAGACATCAATGTTTTCTCTCAGAAAATCAATCATCATGATTTGTGAAGGTCCCGAGAGACTAGAGCCAATTTGAGTGGTTTTATCTTTGTTGTTAGGCTCCAACTCAATTGTCAGAAACTTTTCCGAGGGCTCAATTCGTACCTCTGGGCGAGGGATTTCGAGCGCCCTTTTCTTTCCTATCTTGTGATTATCGGCGGCCTCTTGATCGCCCTCGTTTGTGTCTTCTTCGGAGAAGGATTCCCCGACCGCTCCAGGTGGGGTACCCTCGGGATTACTCCCGGCGCTGGGATCTTTCTTCTTGCTCTTCTTTTTATTCATCTTGGCCCTCTTCCGCACGGGGCCATCCTCATACAAGTTGGGAAAATCTACTGACCTTTTAGTGGATCCGATTTGGAACGTCCTCTCCGCCTTGGGCCTTCTGAGGGACAACATATAGCATTCCCAAGCCTCTCTTACATTGCAAAAAACCTCGCCAACCCCTTGAGGGGTTGGGAATTTAATCTTTTGATGGTAGGTTGAGATGATCACCTTGAAATCAATGAGGACAGGCCGCCCAATTATGATGTTGTAAGGGATCTCAATTTCGACTACCGCGTAGGTGACCATGAGCATCTTTCGCTGTGAGGCATGACCAAATGAGGTGGCCAAGCGAATTTGTCTACGAGGGACAACTTCAGAGCCTCCAAAGCCAATGAGGCTTGTTTTGAGTGGCTCGAGGGGAGTGTTGGTAATATTCATTTTCTGAAACGTTGTGTAAGGCAAAATATTGACAGAGCTTCCACTATCGATCATAACCCTCTTTACAACATGGTTGTGGATATTTAGGCTAACCACCATGGGGCAGTCAGAGGTTTCACTGACCCTATGGGGTGTTACAATATGCGCTAGGTGCCTATCACTGAATCCTACCACCTCATTTCCCTTGGAAGGACCATCGCCCGTTTCTTTGATAGCATAAACTTGTTTGGGCGCCAAGGGGAGTTGTTAATAGCTCTTGACGTATCGGCGGCGGGAGGCATTGGAATCTCCTCTCAGACGCCTTCTGCTTGCCTCGGGAAGTACTCTCCGGGGGCCCCGCCCTCGGGACTCCTTGAGCGCGATGGGCTTCTCCTTCTCTCCCTTATCCGCTCATTACAGAGCTCGTCGTGGCACTCTAAAACTTTTACAAACTCCTTTAAGTGACCCCCGGCGATGAGTCTTTGAATTTTGCTCTCGAGTTGGCGGCACTCATTAGTGTCGTGCCCCTTCTACTTGTAGAAAGCACAATATTTCCCAGAGCGTTTTGATACCTCCGTTTCCTTCATTTTCTGGGGCCTCTTGAAGAGTTTCTTATCAGAGAGGGAGTAGACTTCGGAGTTGGGCCGAGTGAGGGGGACGCGCTCGAGCCTGAGAGTTAGAGGTGGAGACCTCCG
Organism: Lantana camara; assembly: GCA_037501455.1. Taxonomy (NCBI): domain Eukaryota; kingdom Viridiplantae; phylum Streptophyta; class Magnoliopsida; order Lamiales; family Verbenaceae; genus Lantana; species Lantana camara. Next base: position 40,688,135 of record CM074857.1, on the reverse strand, counting down.
GTGATCCTTTCGTGAATCATCGTGCCCCCGCTCGTTCTTCAAGGGACTAGGGTGTCTGGGCGCATTGGTTCCATACATATCTTCGAGCGCAAAGAATGGCTCGAAAATTTCCCTCATAGCCATAAGCGATCTGGGCCTTCTCTCAATGATGGCATCTGCAAATTTCTTACTCACATATTGCTTATGATCAACAGCTTTAAAGAGCACTGGGATCAAGAAATCGATTTAGGGCCTTTCTACGAGCAGTATTTCCTTGTTGAAATGAGAGAAGAAAGACCTAAGAGACTTGTTTCTCCCCTGGATCAAGTTGTACAGAGCCGTGGGTGTGGTGACAGGAGCCTTCAAGGAGTTGAAGTGATTTAAGAAGGTTGCGGTGACAGGAGCCTTCAAGGAGTTGAAGTGATTTAAGAAGGTGTTGGCAAGATCTTCATACCCCCTGATCGAGCGGGGCGATAAACGCTTGTACCATTCTTGCACCATTCCGACAAGGGAAGTAACGAACACTTTAGCCCAGTAGTGGTTCGAGTGCTCATATAACTGCTTCAGATGAAGAAAATGATCCAAATGCTCTGCTGGATCGGTGGTTCCATCATAGCGGTTGATAGAAGTGGGGACTTTGCCCATTCCTGTTTGGGCCATCAATACTTCTTCAAGGAGGGGAGAGCCCTCGCGAGGGGGTGGTAGTCGTAATTCTCGTAGTTCTCCTCCTGTTCAATATTTAGGGGGGCGTGTGGCTGTCAGGCGTGGTGACGAGCGTCTCTGGCATTGGTTCTCTCGTCCCTAGAATGGGGGACTTGAGACCGCGCTCGAGAGAGCTGCCCCACTATATCTTGCAACCCCTGCAGCTGGTCTTGCACAGCTGCGAGGAGGTTGGGATCTTCCCCTCTAGCTTTGCTCCCCCATCTGGAGATGTGAGAGCCTCGTTTTAAGGCTTGAGAATTAGCCTCATCATCGATATCAATCCTTTCTGTCCGCTTGCGGGCGTTCCTCTCCTCCCCTAGTAGGGACTTCCTTCTCTCGCGCCGGAGTTGGTGGTGGTTGGGCCTACAGGACAGTTTGGGCCGTAGTCAGGGGATGAACCTGCCATCCTCCCATTGGAGGGGCGATTTGAGCGGTCGTGCCTGAAGGGCCTTGCACAGCTGCGAGGAGGTTTGGATCTTCCCCTCTAGCTTTGCTCCCCCGTTTGGAAATGTGAGAGCCTCGTTTTGAGGCTTGAGAATTAGCGTCATCATCGATATCAATCCTTTCCGTAGGCCCTTTGCCTTTGTCCGCTTGCGGGCGTTCCTCTCCTCCCCTCGTAGGGACTTCCTTCTCTCGCACAGGAGGTGGTGGTGGTTGGGCCTGCAGGACAGTTTGGGCCGTAGTCAGGGGATGAACCTGCCATCCTCCCATTGGAGGGGCGATTTGAGCGGCCGTGCCTGAAGGAAAATACGTGGTCGTGAAGTTTTGCCATGCGTTTTGGGCGGCCTGAACCTCACACTGTGTGTAGATGGCTTGCAGCTATTGGGGCATCATTGGAGGTATCTCCACCCCTTTAATTTCCTAGGGGATGATAACGGGTAGTTGCATCATGCCCGTGTGGTATGGCTGGAGCATGGGAATCACAGGGGAAGGCGTCAAGGTGTACCCCGGCGGTGGCATCATAACTGGGTACCCTCCAGGATGGACTGGGGCAGCGGGCAGGTGACTGGATGGAATGTTCTGGGGAACAGGGGCCCCCGACCGCCACCACGACTGGCGGTTGCTCAGGGGTGGCACCCGGCGGTGGCACGTCTTGCTCCGCTGCGGGTGGGGCTCCTCCCACTGGTGGTGCGCCTCCCGTAACGGCTGGGAGGGGGAGGTCATCGCCGCCTCCCACTGCGCTTGATCTCGTAGTAACCATTGTAAAAGTAGAATGGGGTGTTTTGCTATTCAACTAGCAGAGGCAAAGAAGAAGAAGAATAATGAAATGGTGGTTTCCCACAGACGGTGCCAAAAAATGATGGGTCTGAATAAGGGGGATCAGATTCCGATCACTTTATAATTTGTTTGATGTGGGGAAACAGCATGGCATTCACCGAAAAAGATGGGGGGGTTTAACCTGCTAGGACAAACACCACAAAACAGAGGTCAGATGGTCAAGCTGGAGGAACTGGGGGTGATACTCAGTTTGGCTCTCTGACGCTCAAGTCAGATGATGATCTGAAAGAGATGAAAGAAATAATTGCAGAGTTTCTGTAACGTAGGATTGCTTACAGTGGAAGAGATGAAATCTCTTATTTATAGTTGAGGGTCAGGGACCCTTTGGTAATTTGCGTCTTGTGGTCCTGCCCTGATGTTTCCCTAACACGTGACGTAATGAGGGGAAACCTAGGAGGAATCTCCTGCAAAAGCTGGTGAAAAGGTGGTGCGGGCAATAGTGGCAGGTGCGCGGGCGCGTACGGTGTGTCAGAAAGTCGTTTTGGGACTGATAACGAGGGTTAGGCGAACGCTCATGTTTACTATGTGCCTGGTGGGCTCGCAGATCCAAGGGAAACTGGAGCCAGGGTCTCGAGTCACCCGAGGGGGAGCATTCCCTTGTTTACCCTTGTGAGAAGGGTTCCTCGAGCTTGAATGCGTGTGGACGCTTTGTTGGTGAAACCAACTGACGCACGAGGTTTGTTTCTCTCTTCGAGGTTGGGATATTTTGGGGAGTAGAGGAAGGTACGCTCGTGGAGACTAAATTGCCACGCGGTCATTGCTGATAGTGCCACGTGTCAAAACGTAGATTGAGCGTGTTTTGGCCACATCAATACCATTCATTACACAAAAAAGAATATATATATATTTCAGTATTTATAATAGATTTATATATTTTTTTTTCTTCTATTTTTTTTCTTTTAATTTATATACCACCCCACCTTGCAGCTAACCCTATCCCCACTCAAACCTTTACGCAGCATCACTTTCTTCCTCACCCCCTATGATGCACGGACACGGACACGGCGACACGGACACGACACGACACGGATACGGCGACACGGATTTTTTCTTGAATTTCCCACGTAAGGAGTGTCGGACACGGTGTCGGACACGCGTGTCCGACACGACACGGCATGACACGACACGGCAAAATGATATTTTTAGAAGTGTCCGTGCATCATAGCTCACCCCCAACCCCCAGCCCCCACAACCATCCCCAATTCCCCGCCTCAACAATCCAGATTCCAGTGACTATCTTCCCAATCCCAATCCTCATCCACCTTATCTGTCCAAAAGCGCACACACACACGAATTTGGTCTTCTTCTCCAACAATCTTCTTATGTCTTCTGCAATACAAAGTTTTTTATTGTTTAATGGAGACACAGATCTAAAATTTAAGAGGCGGCTAACAAAGATATGGGTAGATCTGAAATTTGAGGAGGTAGCCAAAGGAGAGAGAGGGTGTAGGCGCCTAGGCGGTCGGCTGTTGCATGCCGTCGACTGAATTCGCAAGGGAGTGGGGCACAAAAACTGGGAATTTTCTTCTTATTTTTTCTTGTTTCATCCAAACTGGCACTCCGGTCCAGTTATGGTGCCGATTTTGGCTAGTTTGAGATTGGTCCGAACCTGACTGGTTTTGCAGGGTCAACCGGGCCGGACACGGCACCGGTCACCGGTTGGACCAGTCGGACCGACCGGTCCGGTCCGCTTTTGAAAACACTGGTTCAATGGGAAGGGTCCCTGATTTTAATTGACTAGTAGAATAGCCACTTTAAAGCTTGTGTTTAATACTTTAATTATATTATACTCAAAGTTTTGGGGGGCATTATTTGGGGAAATATATAATTTCTGAAAATTAAATTGTCCGAATATTGTCCGAATCACGCATCACTTGTTAGTAGGGTGTAAACAGATATTAAACGGATCGGATGTCTGATTATCATATCCTTATCCGTTTATGAATCGAACGGATTCGGATAATATCCTTTTTAAGTGGATTCGGATAATATCCTCTTTACACGGATATAAGGCGGATTCGGACGGATGTCGGATTTTAATCGGATTTTCAACTATTCATTTATAGCATAAATTATTTAATAGTTATATAACGTTAGATGTATGTATTTTGGACCGCGGGAGAAATAATAACTGTCTCATTTCATATATATCATTTTTATTTTTTTTAGTGAAAATAGTGATGCAATGTGATCGATTATAAAATTTTTTATATGATTGATTTGTAAATATAATAATTTAATCAATAATATATTATATGTAACTTATCTTATTTTGTTAAATAGAGAGACTAATAATATAATATATATGTATACACACGTATGTGTATGTATATTAACTATTAAGAAAAAACATGTGTGTATATATATATTTTTTAATATAATATATTATTTATCGGATACAGATTACGGATAAATTGGATAACGGATATTTACACGGATCGGATGTTAAACGGATCGAATATGTGATTACCATATCCTTATCCGTTTATTATTCGGATGTCTATAATCGGATACGGATAGTATCCTCTTTAAACGGATTCGGATAATATCCTCTTTAAATGGATTCGGATGCGGACAGATATCGGATTTTTGAATATCCATTTACAACCCTACTTGTTAGATCCGCAGAATGTAATTGCTTGCTTCGTATTTGGTTGAGTTTATAACCTCACTAAAACAGCTTTTTACTACATTTCAAAGTGGGACAATATTTTGCTACCAAAAAAAGTGGGACAATATTTTCTTTTCTATGAAATAAGGTTATATACTCCTTAAAAATAAATTGGAAAACTCCAACTTGTCTTTTAAGAACCGAACACATTCTTTTACTTTTAATCTTCTAACTACGAAAATATCATTACTAACATCTTATTAACTCATCTTTTTATTATCTAAAAGCTTTTACATTTTTTAAAAATAAGATCCAACATAATAAGATGCAAGAGCTCTTTCAAATAAGCTTCAGTCAAGACGCCATATATTATTTTTTGATTATAACAAGAAGCTGCTCTAGGGTATGAAAATGTAAATTTCCATAAAAGCAGTTAGCATATGATCCAGCACACAAGCCGAGGGGAAGGGACACATTTACACTGCAAGTTCTTGCTCTCCATAAGAAATTTAACTTCATCAACATAACAAGAACAGGAAACAAAATCCATAATTTACAGAACATATAATACATGAAAAAGATTTCGATATATTCACATCACCTGCCACCTACGCCTTCAAGATTATGAACCAACTGGGGATAGAAGTATCTTAAAATGAAAATCAGTCTTCCTCTGGCCAAAGCTGTGAAAACAGAGTAGTTCATCGACAATTTTTCACGAAGCAAGAAGATGATAACAATTACCACAGCAATCGACTTAGAAATCCCACTTAAAAGAAATAGACCGAAAAAATTCTTTGTACTAAGAGCGTTTGGCCTATCAGTCTGTTCAGTGATCTGAGACAAAGGTGGTGATTGACCTGAAAACCATTGCTTCTGCATCTGCTCAAGTATTCCTTCTTCTCTAAGTTCAGTAATAGCTCTTGATATATCATGGCCCAGTGCAGAACCTATAGGGAATGCCTGCAAGATATAAACATAAGAACAAAGTAAAAACAAATCAGAACTGAAAAAATACAATTCTCTTGTTCTTGATATCCCAACAGGAATTGCATGCTCACCTTGCAAATAAGTAGGTAAAAAGGGTTTTCAATTTAAATACAAAGAAAATCACTTACGAAACCAAAGCCACTAGTTGTCATTTCGGACTCAACAATCGCATACTCATTTGGATACCTTGCGAGGAATATTCTAAGGTAAGGTAGTTCCTCCATTAAAGCACCTATACCACCTTTCTTGCTTCCCTTTTTAAACGCATCATCATAGTCCTCTGGGGAATGGTAAAGCTTGAGCCTGTTATCCTTGAAGTTTGTATTTTTCACAAGAAAAGAATTAGCTGAGTATCCTATGAAATCATTTTTTGTAAACTTAATCTGCTCGACTGTTAAAATTGAACTCAATTTTGCAGTGTAACTGGATGTAAGTATCAGCACCACAAACAGCCAGACACTGACAACAAATCTGGAAACATTACTTCGTAATCTTTCTCCTGCAAAAGCAACAGAATTACAATTCACAAGCTGTAAATATTTTTAGAAGCTCTATATCTTTCTAATTTACTGCAACATACCACTATTAACTTGCTAATTGGTTCCTGATGAAAAAAATTCATTTATGTGTGTTTCGAAGAGTGGCTGTTAACCCCTGTGTCTTAAGAAAACCTACATCCCCTCAAGTTCGCACAATACTCTTAGTTCTTCCGTAAGTTAATTTTGTTTTTACCTTTTCTCTTTTTTACTTTTAGAGTTCCTAATTTACTCTTCAATTCCGCAGATTAAGTTACTTTTTCCAGCCCATAACTTGCTGGACAACATGTTTTGTCATATCTGTCTTTAGCAATCTCAACACACATACTTAAACCCTTTTCTTGTGTGACAGTAGAATTATTTGACACAATGATTAGTTGGTGTTCATTGCTGCATTAATAAGAAGATAAACACAATTTACATCTCAAAGGCAAGAATTTTTATTTTCAGCAGCATTTTCGTCTCATTTTGGCTTCATTAGTGGACTGATGATCAAAACTAATGTTTCCACAAATATAAGAAAGCATCATATTTTGTGGCTTCACTAGAAACATATGAAGATGCAACTCGAACAAAAAAAAGGGTAAAGGTTATAAGCCAATTCATGGAAGGATGCATAATTTTTTGTCCATAACAACGGAAAATATTAAAACTGCAAATTGAAAATCAGATGCAAAATTCTGGGTACCCTTGAGATTTGACAACATCAACGGAATAGAGAGCTTACTATGGGCATAAACAAGAGTTGACGCAGCAAACCACATTGCAACCCCTATTTGCTGAGCAAAAGAACCTTGGAATTCTTCATTGGCACGATGTTCAACAAGCCAAACGATAAATCCCGTCATGAGGAAGAAACAGGCACTCATTATCCATAGATCAGTATCGAGTGGCTTTAAGAAGAACCAAGCATCTTTATCATTCAACTTAACTACTATCCCCACACCCATCTCGGTATAAGGCACAGTGAAGTCAACATATTTTGACCTATTTGACAGGATAGTTATGTCGCCCACAGCAGCATCAAAATTCTAGACGATTTATGAAACAAAAGATGATATCAGAGAGAGTTACTTGAAAGAAAGAGAAACAACATGTAGTTTAAAATATTTATTTAATCCCCTAATTCCAATTATTTTTGCTGTCAAAACAAAAAATTCATTTCATGAAACATTGTGACTATGAGGATAAGAATTTGAACTGGAAAATAATTGGCTCAATTCCACAGACTTGAACAATGTACGAATCAAATTTGAGGAAGACCATAGATGTTAGCATATATCCATAATAGTTTTTTGAGCACCTATAGCTTTTGTAGCGTAGGTGGAACTATTGAAATTACCTGACTCAGACTAGAATTTGGAAGGCAAGCTGTCAAAAAGGAGTGCTGAGAAGATTAAGGTATTTTCATCTTTCTTAATGGAGTGGCTCAGAAATTTTTAAATATTTGGAAAAGGTCAGACATTTCTCCAAAGTGGCTTGTTTAATCAAAGCTTTCTATATAGAAATATTTTTAATAAGATTCAGAAGCATTTAATGACTTCACTGTTCTCCTTTTCTTCTAAAACAAAAATCAAGACAACCATATGCAATCAGTAACAGAAAATGTTTCAAAGATGCAAATACCAAATTTAGAAGCAAAACTGTGTTCTGATGAGTCAAACTGTGATACAAGCCTAGAAACTCATACTGTAAATTGAGAGGATTAACCTAGAGACTCAGTTAAACAACTGGGCAGAAACATACCTTTTTATATACCTCATATACGAGGTCGTTGTAACTTCCATTCTGATTTTCAAAAGCAATATATTCAAAGGATATCTCATACTCTAGCCGTTTAACCGCAGTATTAAATACTGCCCCACAAAATCCACCGAGGGCTAATTGATTACTTTGCTGATTATAAGAAAAGTTTACCAATTCTGGGAACCTTCCATGTGCTGGAAATCCAATTCTTAACCTTTTTCCACTCGTTTGGAGTAGCCTACGTTTCGGAGCAATTGAGGAGAATCCTGGCCAGATAGTGGCTTCAAAATTGTTCGAGGAAGAACTTGTGGATAGATTTATTTCTTCAGTAAGTCCATTAGCCGATGTCCAGAAACCAACTCTTCTTTCCCCTTTACTGATTAGATTCAGTATTTCATAGATATCAAGGATTTGAGGCTTGCCCAATAACTTTGTGAACTCACTGTTTTTAATCTCGCTCAAGATTGCCGAACCACTATCAGAAACCCTTAATTCAGCTAATTCTAAGTGCTTCAATCCTGTCCTTTCAACCGAATTTGGAGAGAGTTCAATTCCTGTCCTTTCAATTGCACCTGCTAAAACCCAAGCAGCATCATATGCCCATACGCCAAATGCGTTCAACTCCCTCATTTCCACATTCAATTCTGCTTGTTGAAAATCTCTTCTCCATCTCAAAGTTAGATTTTGGATCTTACTTGTTTCTAATATATAAGATTTGAAACCAATGACTCCTTGCATCGACTCATAAACTGAAGAATCCAGGGAATCCAAGAAATTCATGGTCTTGCTAGTCAAGATCCACACAATTCCATTGCTCATCATCTGTAACAAGTTTGCATTCATAAAAACTTGAGATGCAAGGGAAGGTGACAAGTGCAACAGAATTATGGAAGCTTCCATCTTCATGAGTTTATGAAGTTCAGTTATAATTTGATCGTCTGTTGCCCCAAGTGAAATTGCACTTTGATATGCAATATCCAAATTATTCTCTTGCAATATATCATGTATGTAAGTTTGGGCTCGTCTTGCCCCAGAGGTATCCTCGTACAAACACACGATGTTTCTCCATTTGAATGCGTCTAGAAAATCAGCAATGGCATGGAACTGATTGCTCCCATATTCAGAAACTTGAATTAAATAAGGATGGTCATAGGATGACAGTATTGAAGAGAGAGATAATAAAGGAACATTAGCTTTGTCACTTAGTCTGGCCAGAAACAACTCTTCACTTGATAATTCTGGAATTATCATAGCGTGTACTTCAACATTCTCCAAAAGGTCAAGAGCTGCATCAAGAAATGATGGGAGATATTAAGCCAGAATATTCTAAGCAAGTACAGTTTTTGAATTACATGCTCTTCTATAATCTAGAAAATGGAAATTACAGGATGTCTTGACTCTCTGCCCCAGTATTGAAATCAAAAACACAAATATGGATCTTTAAAGTTATCCATTAGGCGGTACGACCTTGAGTAAAAACATGAACCCATATTTGCAAAATGAAAAGAACAAATAACCAAAAATTGACTACTAAGAACTTATACACACGCATCTCATGAACTACAGCCAATTTCTTATGGAGCAGGAAATGCAAGTACAACTATGAGTAGAACTTCTCCACTCTTTACACGACTCAATTGCAGACCCAGACACACATTCTTGCCTCTACACATGGAAAGCCCCTAGTTTAAGGCCACCTCCGAGTCTCTGACCGCTCGATTTTAGCATACACCAATAAATTATGATGAATGGGTCTGCATTCAGAAAAACTCACCAGCAGCAATACAGTGTAAAGAATCACCCTTGGAATCTCTGACTTGAAGAGATATTCTAGTTTTGTACCCTGTGTTGAGGTTGTAAAAGTCGGATAAAGCCATCATAATGCTGCTATGGACGACCTTTCCCACCCATGATCCCATATCAACAATCACCCCAATGTTGATAATACTTTTATCACCAGTATCCGGCATTGAAACCTTCTGCTCATCAGCATAGGCGTGAATAAGGAATCCTAGCAACAGTAAACATATCAAAAAAGACTGAATCTTCATACTTTCTCCAACTCTCCAGTATTAGGATATTCTTTGTTATATAAAGAGCTAGAAACAGTGAACAACGACTTACAAGTTACAACATCCTCAGGTCTTAATTAATTGATGGGCCGGCCAGCTTCACAACAACGTTAAATATTCAAAAAATCTTGACAAATGCAGCAAGAAATATGCCACGGTCAACGTCAACGCAGGTGTGTCTCGTTCAGGCTTTAAGTCGAACACCTTGCCGTCCACATTCTCGTCCAACTTCATCAGCTCTAGCCGGAAGGAGAGGTTCGAAGCACACAATCCCCAGTACGATTTTCCTTTCATCTTTCTTCAATCAAATTCGATGCAAATTATCGTGCTTTTAAGGCCACCCGGAACGGCAGACATTGAGTACGCTGCTCGTTTGCTGTAAGGCCGTGTTGTTTGTCCAAAACCGTTGAGGTTGGCTGCCCAAATATTGAATTTTGATGAAGTCAATCAATAGTTTCTCTTTTGTTTTTTAATGTTTGGTTTCCTGTTGAAGATGGTAACCTCATTTGCTAGTAGCTGCCTTCTAGACTAGCAATTTTGAAGGATTCAAGTTTTGGTTTTACGCTTGTAGCCCTTTGTGGTAAAACTTGACATCAAAATAGTCCCTCGAAATGCTAAGTCGTGATTTAGGTGAAAAGAAAAAAAGGAAAACATTAAGATCACAATTAAAATAATGCTATTATTGACTTAAGTGAGTCAAACCCACAAGAATTAACGCGTTTATTAAGTTGATTTGTTAAGTTGAGAAATTAATTTAGACCTATGTTGCACGGACACGGACACGGCGACACGGATTTTTTCAAAATTTTAGGACACGACACGGCTCCGACACGGCTATATTTTATATAAATAAATATATTTTATATATAAATAAAAATATTTCATATAAAAATAAAAATATTTTATAAGTGTAATCTATGTAACATAAAATATTTATAAAAATATTTAATATTAAAAACTCAAATAAGTTTTGTTATTTTAATTTTTTTCTCCAAAAAATTCAAAAAAATATAAAAAAGGCATAAAAAATATTAAAAAATAAAAAATAATTAAAAAAAAAAGTCCAGCCGTGTCCGAGCCGTGTCGGACACACCCCCTCGCCGTGTCCGACACCGTGTCCCCTTTTTTTTTTCTTTTTTTTTTTTCCGGACGCGCCTCTAGCCGTGTCCGACACGTGTCGGAGGCGTGTCGGACCCGTGTCCGTGTCCGACACGTGTCGGACACTACACGGGCCCAAAATGGGCCGTGTCCGTGCTATAGAGATTTAGACTTATGATATATGCATAGTTTTAAAAATATCATTTTGTCATATCGGATACTACTCGTCAAGTTGAACCTATCAGGTCGGGGAGATCCTATCCCAAAATCCGGCTACCCTCGGCCTTCCGACTAGGAGGTCTGATGCTTCAACTTCAACGCTTATTCCGACTTCGCGGCTTGGGCACCACGGATGAGTCTTCTACCGGGCCTCGCTTTTCACTTACTTCACAACTACTTCTCTTCCCTTACCTTATGCGGAACTCTACCAACAAGCCAGCCTACTTCTTGGCATCAATCGGTGCGCCTTCTTCGGTATGTCTGACACTCCTCACATGAGAAACTAAAAAAATAAATCTATCGTCGTTGTGACGCCCCCGTCTCTTCGGCAATCCAGGTACGGCGTCACGAAATAGTTTAATTTCGTATTTTTGTGAAGTATGTGTTATCGCATGCTTTATGTATCAACATGTATTTAATTCTAAGTATGTGAGCATTAGAATTTAAATAAAATGCGTTTGGGCTCAAACGTCCGATATTCGAAAGTTTAGGGACCTAATCGCTATTAGGGTTTTTGGGCTGTTCTTCGGCTAACTTCAGCTTGGGGATTCGGATTCGAATTCCAACTTTACCATTGGATTCTTTTCCACGATTCAGACCCAACGGAACAAGCCTCATATTTTTCTGAAGCCATTTGAACTCCCTACCGATTTAAATTCTAACCGATTGAATCGAACCTTTCTTGAACCGAACTGAACCGGTTTTTCTTGCCATAAAACCGAACCAACACCATTCTTCTTCCCGCATGTCTCGCAAAACGATTCCAAGAAGAGGAACAGAGAAGAAAAAGGGTTTTCCCCATCCTCACCTTAAGAGCTCAAGTCCGTCTTCGTCGCTCGTCCGATCAACGATCCAAGGTAGGCATTGAATTCCTCTCTTCATGTATTTCGTTTCTATCCAATAAAACACATTTTTCTTGCTTGATTCTATGCACTTGAGGAAGATGATGAATAGTATATTATATATGCAATTTGCTCCTATATCTTTATTCTTGAATTATATGCTCCAAGATTGATGTTTATTGTTTGGTTAAGCTCTCTCGTTGCATATTCGTTGGAATTTTGTGTGTTGGTTGCATATTTCTTGAATCCCCATGAATGTACCTTGCTTGAGCTTCCATGGCAACTTGTTTAACACAAGACTTCATGCTTTAAAATTATGGTTAAGTGTTTAATTAAGTCCTAGAGATCATTTTCATGCATTTAAGGTTGATTTTTGGGTGAGAATATGGTTGGATTGTTGTTGTCGTGCCTTGCCTCTTCCTTCATCCCCTGCCTACCATTGTTGTTATTCACAGAAGCTTGTGCAGCTGTTGCAAGACACGAGGGTGTCTGGTGCAAGAAGGAAGGTCAATTCTTGAAAATTTTGCCACTGACATGGGTCACTCCCGTGGCATTTTATGGCTGTGAGAGGGGTCATGCCCATGACCCTTGTGTAACTTTGGATCTGATCTCAGCCATGGGAGTGGCTGAGTTTGGCTTTGAAATGGGTCACCTAGTTGTGATGGTACGTACGTTTATTTTTTCGGTTTGCTTCGTGTGTTCATTTCCCTCCCCGAATTTGCTCTTAGCTTATTTTATGCCCTTATATGGATGTGAATTAATGTGATATGATGTGTTTTTTGATTATATGATATATTATTAAGTGGTAGAATGTGTTATGTGGTCATAAATGAATAAGGGTCGCCGTATGCCTTCCATTTGTACTTGGTGCATTAATTGTGCACATGGACACTTTCATAACGTGTTTTATGATTTTGAATGAATATGATAAGCTATGTAATGTTTTGAATTGTAAGTAATTGATATGAATACGAGTCATGCCTATGTGATTGCATCTCTTAAGTGCTTAAGCATACGTCGTGCGTCTATGTGGTTCATTCTTGATTCTATGTCTTGCATTTGTCTTCAGTTTGTTCAGGTGCACCCGGGCTGGTGTTTCATTAGCCGTATTGATTTCGGGGTGGTTCAATCGTTGTGTTACTGCTTCGTCAATGTAAGGTGAGGTTAGGATTATAGTTATAACCCTAATTTATGTGCTCGTTTCCGAATGCATACGGTTTATATGCCCTACGTATAAATAAATACGTATATAATACGTATTTTATGACTTTGTTATACGTTTACTGGTATGAAACGCTATATATAAGCCCAAGTACGCTTGTTATAGTTTGATATGAATCGTTATGTTTTGCAACATTAAACTACGCTCCAAACCGTGTGCCTCTTATGAGCCAAGAGCTACGAGCTAAGGATATGTTTTGGATTTGACTCGGAGAGGTATGTAAAACATAGTTGTTGCGAGGTAAGATATGATATGTAAGTTATGTTACGATATGATATGTGGCGGGTTAGGATATGAAAGCTCTAATAAGGTATGTATTGATTGGTTAATCATAGGCCCCGGAGACGTGGGTAAGGACACCCGGGACGGTGTCGGGCCGTCAGGTTAAGCCTATGCACGATCTCCATATGAAGTATTCACCCGCCACTCTTGGAGATTGAGGAGGCGTGGTGCTTTATGCCTACGATGGATTTCGGGAAAGGTACGATGTGGGCTCACTACCCCATGTACATAAGAGTTGTACGATGTGAGCTCACTACCCAGTGTGCATGCTTAAGTTGGTTGTAAAGGAGGTATGTTATGAATGTACGATATGTTTTATGATTTGTTTTTGATATGATATGAACGTTATGTAATGAGGAGTAAAGGATGGAGAATGATACTCGTACCCGTTAAGTTATACGTATGTATTGTTAAGGTTCGTGAAACGGGGATAGACTTGTTAATAAGATAAAATATGACTATGTTTTGAAATGATAAGATAGGTTAAGAAATGATATGTTTTGGTATGGAATGTATGATATGATTTGCTTAAGTTAAGTTTCGATTTGTTTCGTTTTGCTAAGTAACCCCTATATGTATGTATCATGGGTAAATGTTTTGGTGTGCAAAAACTATCCCCGGATTCATGAATATTATGTTTTGAACATGTTATGCTCTTATATATATGTAGGCGTGTATGGGTAGCCCCTCACTCAATCAGTGTGACTGACCCTCTCCCTCCTCAATATTTTTAGTTTGCAGGTTTGGCTTCGGAGTTCGAGCTAGGCGGCGAGAGTCGAGTCCCTCGAGTCTGTCCAGTCTTTTGTATAAGTTCGAGTTTTTTGCATATGCATTTTGTAATTCGAATAAGTGTGTATGAATGTATGTTTCATTTAAGTTATGATTTGATTTCGGGACAGGCTTCTAGAGATAGATTGAACCTGTTTGTATTGATGATTCTTGTTTATATTCGGGGATTAGGTATCTATGCTTGTTGAACCCATCAATTGTGTTGTATGAATTATTATGAATGTATGCTTTGCTTCCGCATGTGCACTTGTTTTTGTTGATTCGCTTTTGAAGTCAGGTTCTACTTCCCGCCTAACTTAGGTGTATGCTTGTCGATCTCTCGTTCGCCACTGCTTGGTCCATGTACGGACTTTCCATTTCGTATGTGGATTGGGCTTTGGTACGGGGGATGTGGTGACCCACAGTGCGGGGTGCTTCAGTCTTGTTCGTATCGTATTTTGTCCGTGACACCATATCCGTCGGTGCATTATAGATTTAGACTAAAAAGATATCTAATTCTTTTTCCTAAGAAGATATCTACAAATATCATATCTACTTCTATATTATTATATATTTGATAACGATATTTGACTTTTGATTGTGCAATTTTGATCAAATGAAATTTTCTTTTTTCTTTTAAATATTTAATTAAAACAAAAGGTTTCATTGGCTCTTGGTTATTAAATCATTAATGATTTTCTTCGTCAAATAACAAAAATATTAAAAATTTTAATATCTAGAAATAAAAAAAGTTTGCAAAATTCCAATATAACCTTGCGTATAACAATCAATGAAAAGAAAACTCGAATAAAATAATAAATATAGAAAAGGTGCGTATTTGTACCGTTCATGAAAAACTTAGAATGAAATAAAATTGAAAAATACTTGAAAGAAAATTTTAAATGATAATACACAAACCTAACCATAACATATAAATACTTAAAAAAGTTCACTACATACTTAATTTGAAAGATGACTATAATTATGCATGCATTAAAACATTCTATTTTATATAGATAGAAATTCGAAAATAAAAAATTTAGTATCAAAAGTTGGTACATATATATAGTAATGATAACTAATAAATTTTTAGAAATATATAATTTAAGGCAAATTAGATGATATTAATTTAAATTTAAACTTAACGTTTATTATTTATATGTCAATTAGGAATTTCATGACAAAGATTCATGAGCATTAAAAACTCATTCAATTTAGGATTCAAAATTTAAAAAATTTATAATTAATGATTTAATAGTCAAGAGCCAATGATTTTTTATTTTTTTTTACTAAAAGTTTAAAAGAAAGAAACAAATTAAAATACACAATTAAAATTCAAACATTATTATTAAATATATAATAGTATAAATATTCGTTTTAGGGTAACTTTATGTTAAAAATGGGATATATATATATATATATATATATATATATATATATATATATATATATGATACCTTAATAAAAAGCGATAAATTAATAATTGATTCCTAATAAGGCAAAAAACTTATTTTAAATTTCCCAATTTGAAATTTGTCTATTTTAAATCTCTAATACACAACATATTTTTCTTAAACCCCTCAAAACGCTTAAAAAGATCATAATGTCCTTGATGAATTGAAGAATGTCACCTCTATTCCTTTAATCAGCTCTTTTCTTACTTCTTGTCTCTTTTATTGATAAATTGGCTGTAATTGGTGAGCTAAATAATGCCAAAAGGCAAAGGATGCAGGGAACTCCATTTGGTGCATTCCTTCACATGCGGGCTTTCTAGGTACAAACAAACGCGTTGGTTTCCTTCTGGATCGTTTTAACTGTGTTAAACAGACATTCAACTTTGGGCACGTCAGTGTACCCTTTACTGAGCAAGAGTTCTCAATTGTGTTAGGTCTACAATGTAAGGGTCATCCCGTTGACCCTTATATTAGAGTGAAATTACGATTTCAGCATCTGTATTTTGATAACAAAAATGGTAGGGTGACACGTGCTAACATATTAGAGAGCTTATGACGATTGGCTTCTAAGAGTGATGCCGAAGGGATTGATGATTTTGTAAGAATTTTCATATTGTTTGTTATTTCTACATTGTTGTTTCCTCGCAGTAGCCTTAAGTTGCCCATTGGTCTGATATGCTATGTAGATGACTTAGAGCACATCAACCGATTCGCTTGGGGCACTGTTGTTTATAGTTTTTTCTCTTTTGTCAATTGCAAAGTTTAAAGATAGCAACAAGCAGTTTCTTGACGAATGTACCATGGGGCTCATGGTAAGAATATATAATGTTATTTTATATTTATATCTAAGTTATTGTGTGTGTCTTTTTGATCCCCCTATGTTTATGTATGTTTTAAATCCAGGCTTGGTTTCACGAGCATTTTCCCTCTTATTGGAATGTTGTGGTTGTGCATGCTTTTCCATATTTTTTTAAGTGGTCGAAGACTGATTTGCTTGCACAGAAGAAGAAAATTGAAAAGCGTTTCAACAAGCTGACCAACGCCGAGGCTTGATATGTTGAAATATGTGAAATGCATGTCGTTGTGAACAAATAGATCAATATTGTGCGCATGATACTTGATATGTTGGAATATCTGATAATGTGATTTTGTGATACCCTATGATTTCGGCATTCCTATTTACTAGCATATGATAATAACTTGAAAAATGGCCTGAGAGCCCCTCAATCAAAACCGGATGATTTCTATAACGCCCCGTGTTCTCGCCTTCCAGGTACGCGCGCCACGCGGGTGATTTTTCGAGAGTTAGGAGTATTTACTTATTTTATTTCCACCTTATTATGCAAATTGTAAGACTAAATATTTAACTAATTATAATTGTATTTGATTGTATTAATATAACTTAAGTGATTAATTGTGACATGCATAATATTATACTTAACTTCATAATTTTATAACTTATATATATATATATATATATCCACTTGACCTCTACTTTACATAATTACACATATACCCCACATGCACTCATCTCTAACTTGTAAATAATTTAATTACAAGGACTTAATTGCAACTAAACATATACATAGATAACTTATATCATACAAATCTATATACACATTACATTCATATCATCCCTCACTCTCATTTCATACATACACAAGAACACACACTTCTTCACACACACACCCTTGTTGGATCAAGCTAGAGGGAGGAGAGGAGAAGCTAAACCATCTTCATCATCACCATCATCTCATTCCTTTATTTCCTCCATTTCTTCCAAGGTTTGTGTATATATATACCTATATATATATATATGTGTGTGTGTGTGTGTGTGTGTATGTATAAATATGTGGATGTGTGTGGTTTATTGATTGAGTTAGGGCTTAAGTGATTTTGAGTTCTATATCATGTTTTCAAGTGTATGTATGCATGAATATGTGCTTATCTATGGATTTCTTGCTTGGGATCTTGTTGGTTGGGTGATGCATGAGTATGTGTATAAATGAGGGTTTAAATGGATTGTTTTGATTAATCTAAGCATGCATATGTGTGTTATAGGTATTTTTAATGAAGTATAATGTGTATATTATTATTATATGCATGAATCTATTATATCTCCTTGCCATGAGATGCTTTGAAGCTGCCTTTCTCCTTGTTATTCTTTTTCCTCGCGATGAGATGTGTGTTTAGTTCATGTATGAATTTCTATTTCATATGTGGATTGGACTCCTGGTGCGGGGGATGTAGTGCCTATCGACCCAGGTGCTACAATTTCGGTATTCTTGTATATGAACATATGAGAATAACTTGAAACGAGGCATGAGAGCATCTCGATCAAAGCTTGATGATTTTGCGAAGGAACTGACCACCTTGAGAAGGAACCAGAGTTATGCTTCGTGGTTGAATAATTGCGATGAAATTGTTACCTTCGGAAGGAACATTGATTTGGAAGGAGTGTGGCGAAATCCTCCTTGGGAAGGGGTCCGAACGACCCCTTGGGAAGGTCGGTTTGAAATATCACCTTGAACTGAAAAACTATGATCTCTTCCCTTCCAGCAGGTAAGAATGTACTGGAATACCCAACTGACAAACAGGCAGGACTGTTGCCTAGTTCGACCTTTTAGTCATCATGACAAAAACACTTTATTCATGTGGTAGACACATAAACCTACAGGGAGTATATGGCTCATTCAAATGTACCAATTAAACCTTGATCAATAATTATTTGCTTTTGGAAATCTAAAAGTACAAGATGTATGAAACTGCAGCAGTGACATGTTCATAATTAACAAAAAGGGTTCACAAACATCGATCCGAAAGTAGGAGAAACTCCAGGTGGACTGACACGTTCACCTTACTAATGAGAGTAGAAGAACTTCCAACTGGAAGCTGGAAACAAGCAAGAATTCATACTCGGTAAAGCTGGACCGTGGTCTCCAACAGGCCAGGAAGGTGGTAGTGGTATTCTAGCTAGAGGGATAATAAAAAACTCAGAGTTTTGTTGGTCCCCTGAGAACAAATAACGAGCGAAGAAAACAAACGCGATGTAAACCATACATGCACGAGGAGTCCCAGATTTTTGCAGAACCGGAAGCCAAGTTGAGAAATTGATCAAGTAGAGCTGACTAATGGGATAGGCGGTCTTGGTTGAAGTAATCAGGAAAGCATGTTGAGGTGGCCCTGGGTGGTATGGTTCGCTGGTTGTAGTCTTTGCGATACCCCGTTCCTCTGACATGTTAGGCATGATGTCATCGGGAGCATTTCTCGAGGGTTACATATTTTATTTATTTAATTCTATAATTTAATTACTCGTTCGCATGCCTTTTGTGCCTAATTTGAATTATGTGTCCTTGTTTGTCACATTTAGAAACTATAGGACTTAATTGAAATAATAAAGGTTGGGCTAAATTGAATAAATTGGAAACTATGTGGGTTAATTTGAATGAAATAGAAATCTAGGGACTTGTTTGCAAAACTTCCACACGAGCACTCATATGCATTCCCGAATATTGTAACTTTGTCCCTCGTATTTTTACGAAACCGTTGACTATCTTTTTATCCAATATTTTAAACCATTATTTTAAATTACCCGTAAACCAGACTAAATTATCCTATAAAATATCTTCCTTGGTATAAGGCCCATACCTCTCTCACACTCCCTCTTATACCGATCGGTACACACCCCCTACCCCCCAATTCTCTTTTCTTCCCTTTTTCATTTGAAGAGAAGAAGAAGAGGGAAGAGTCTTAGCTCCTCCACCACCACCAACCGCAGCCCCACAGCCTCCGGCAGCCGCCGCTGCCGTCGGCATCTCCCTTCCGACAATCATCATCTTGTCTCCTCTCTCCTTCCTTTCTTTTGACTTAAACAAGAAAAGGGCAAGAAAACCCTCCAACTCGTTTCTACTTCTCCGGCCGTTTTTTCGGCAAGCTCCGACCACCAAAGAACATCACTCGTTCTTTCCCCTTCGCCTTGGTAAGCTTTTCCCCTCATTCACTTGCATATATGTGTGGATATGTGCATATATGTATATATTGTATAATTATTGAATTTGTGTGATTTTGTAGTTTAATTCGAGTTTTCGTTGGTTGCTACTTGTTTATATATTGTTGGTTGTTGTTGTTTTATGATTTTGAGTGATTTCGGAGCTTCGTCGGCATCCCGGGGGTGATTTTTGCCGCTGTCCCTATTTTCCTGAAGCGTTTTCTGTCGCCTGAGTAGCAACGTCATGCCCGCGCCGGTTTGAAGACTATTTTCGGTCGCGCCCATGACCATATGTTGGTGAAGTTTTTTCCCTACCTTCCCGACCACTACTGTTTTTTAGTTCAATTTTGTCACGGAGGTGACACCCCCAAACGTGCTCCGATTTGGCTGAAATTTTAACTGTGGATACCTCTTCGAGTGTAAAACACTCTCCTTTTTATGTCTTGTCAAAATTTGCTCTGGTTTATAAGATATAACCGTTTTAAAATTATGTCGCCACTTCGCCAAAATTCTATTTTTGTTCAACTTCAAACCTACGCCGTTTTCGGATCCCTTTGAATCACACTTCGAGCCATATACCGTTGGAAAGCCCTATTTGTTTATTTCATATTCAAGAAACAAAACTCAATTTTCATTTCTCAAACTCAAGCTATGCCCATTTTTCTACAGCTTGTACGTCTTGGAGAATTTCAAGTTTTTATCCATTTTCGCTCGAAACCACTTATTGCGTTCTTCTTCCATTTTTCCCATACTTTCCCAACTCCGAACTTGTTGTTAACTTGTTTTAGCTTGTATGTGTGTATGTACTTGATTTTATGTGTAATTTTCTTGGCTTGAGTTATGTGAATTTGGTACACGAGTTACATATGCACCTTGTTATGTGATTAGATGATGTGTTATGTATTAATTGTGCACATAAACTTGTTTCTTGATGTCATACCTTAGTTGTACATGCGTGATTGATTATGTGAACCTTGTGTGGCTTCTTTGTGCTTGAAATGCACTTCTATACCTTTATATGTTTTGATTTGATCTTTGATTAGTTGTCAACGTGTATATTTGGTCGTATATGTAACCTATTATGCAATTACTTGTCTAGATTGCTATTATATGACTTACATGCTTGATTATATGAATAGCTCATAACTTGAATTAATTTTACAATGTGCTTAATTGCTCAAACATAGCAGGAACAAGTAATATGCCGCATGCTTATCATAAATTATGCTTAATGCTTACATGCATGCATTCGTAGCATTCATATGCATTGCCATGCGTCTATATGGTTCATCTTTGAGTCTAAGTCTTTGGTTTGTATTCAGTTTGTATAGGTACACCCGGTGTGGTGACGTGTTTGCCATGTAGGTTCCGGGGTGAACCAATCGTCTTGTCTACGGCTTCGTTGGTATAAGGTGAGGTTAGGATTATAGTTATGTCCCTAATGCAACGTGCTCGTTTTGAATGCATGCGACTTATAAGCCTTAAGTATAAGTAAATATGTGCGAAGTATGTATTATATGATTTTACCATATGTTTTGAAAGTACGAAATTCTATGTATGAGCCTATGTATGCTTGCTTTTGGTTCTGTTATGATTTGGACAATGTTACACTATGCTTCAAACTGTGTGCCTCTCGTGAGCCAAATATCCCGTTCGGAGGATGAGTTATGGAATAACACAGAGAAGTAAGTAAAGCATTATGCTTCACACCGTGTGTCTCTCATGAGCCCGCCCCGCGTTAGGAGGGTGAACAATGTAATAACAAGGAGAGGTAAGCAACGCAAACTTGTTGCAAAGTAAGGTACGTATGTATGTCATGATATGGTATGATATGTACATTTGTAGCGGGATAGGATACGTTTGATTTTAATACGCTTTGAATTTGAATTCGACTCTGTTTGGGCCCCTGAGATGTGGGTAAGGGGGATCCGAGATGACCATGGGGTCGCCGGAGACTAGCCCTGTGCACATCCCCAGTTTGAGCGGATTCGTCTAACCTCGGGAGATCGAGGGAAAGATGGGTTGTCTTGAGCCGGCGGTAACCCCGTCGAAGGTGCAGGGAAGTGATCCAACCCTAACTCGTATGAACTTTGAACTTTGAACCGATGGAGAGGGACGACGGTCCTTTTCCATCATCTGGAAGGAGGTTGGTTTGTGTGATGTTTGAATTTATTTTGTACCATTCTAACACGGGAGCCACCTTTTAATTCCTTCGGGAACAAAGTGTTACGTGTTATGAATGAGGAGTTTTGTTGGAGGACTGGTACCCTCCAAGTTTTTTTATGTTTGTTTTGGTTTGGGAAATGAGGATAGATTCTTCATTAAAATAAAATTTGGCTATGTTTTGGTAAATAAACTGAGTTAAGATATGTTTGATATGATACTTTATGTATGTTATGTTTTGAAATGTTTGTTTTGGGTAAGCTCTATTTTGTTTTGTTTTGAAATTCCTATACGTATTACCACAGATAAAATGTTTAGGTGTGCAAAAACTATCCTCGGTTCATGAACATTTACGCTTTGGACTGACTCTCTCCCGCTCCATATTTTTAGTTTGTAGGTTTGCTTTGGGGTTTGAGTTACGCGGCTTGAGATGGGTTTTGGAGTCTGGTCGGTAGTGTCAAGTCTTTTGTAGTGGTTATAGTCCGTTTTGCATTACATTCAAAATTTTAGATACTTTATGTATGTATGTATGGAATGTATGTTTTAACTTTGATATGTTATGAATTTTAGGGACAGGCTTCTAGCGATAGTTGAATCCGTTTGATTGATGATTATTGTTGTTATTCGTGATTAGGTATCTATGCTAGTTGAACCCGTCATCTGCTTCTTGTTTATTTTGTGTTTGGTTGTATGTTTCCGCTTCCGCACTCGTTTTTTGCTGTTTTGAATTTTGAAGTTAGGGTCTAAGTACCGCCTAACTTAGGTGTGTCTGTCTGTCTCCTGTTCGCCACTGCTCGATTGGGTTTTGGTGAGGGGGATGTGGTGACCCATTGTGTGGGATGCTACACTCTTTTTCTCTTATGAGGGTTTTCCCAAGCTGTTTTTCCTTATAAGGGTTTTAATAAGGCAACCACGCCATACGTGGGTCGAGGAGATCGACCAAGCTAAGAAGACTAGTAGCGAAGACAGTCCCGGATTGAGGCAGCCAGGAGAATCGTCCGGACAGCCCTTGCAGCGCCCAGAACGCTGGGCCACCACATCCCCCGCACTAAAGCCCAACCCGCATACAAAATGGGAAATCCGTACACGAACCAAGCAGTAGCGAACGGGAGACAGACAAGACCCGGCCTAAGCTAGGCGGTACTAGACCCTGTACAGCAGAGAAGGCAAAACCTGGAAGTAGAAGCAAAGTAAAGAATACGAATTTACAAAAATTTAAAACATCAAACATATCAATTCAATCATTATCAACTACATGGGTTCAACTGGTCCTAGAAGCCTATCCCGAAATAATCACAATCAACAAGTGCATAAAATAAATACGGGTTCAACTGCCATAGAAACCTGTCCTGAATTCCATGCATGCAATCCATAAGCATAAACCTGTACAGAGTATATACATTTACATATTTACAATCATAACTGAAACAAAACACTTAACAAACTAGACAGAACGACACAGACTCGACTGACACGACACACTGCCGCCTAGCTCGAACTCCAACAATTTGCACCTGCAAACTAAAAACATAGGTGGGGCGAGGGTCAGTCCACTGACTGAGTGACGGGGTTGAACACACACACACGATACAAAATATAGAGCAGAACACATATCAAAAGAAAGACTATGAACCGGGAGTAGGGTTTTGCATACCAAAACCATTTTCAAATCAAACGTATACTTATTCAAAACATAATAAACTGAACATACTCGTGCCAAATCAAAAGAGAAAAGCTCCTATCCCGTTTCATAATCAACATAAAAGAACAAATTCTAATACCGAACGAGTATGGGTTTCCACCTTACTTCCATATATATCATACGTAAGCAAAATCGAAATAATCACATATCAGATCATATCCATCCCCAACCTCAAAGTAGTTCGGGGAGCGAACCCTCACTACGACCAATACAAATACACACACGGTAGCTAACCCACATTGTGTCTTCCATGGTTTTCCACCGAAGGCTCAAAGCACTACGTCTCCTCAACCTCCTAGAGTCGTGCGTAAGTACTTCAAATGGAGAACGCGCATAGGCCAGTTCTGAAGGCCCAACACCGTCCCAGGTTTTCTTACCTACGTCTCCGGGGTCTAAGAAATCAGAACAGAACATATCATATTATAACTCGCTACAAATCATACTTATCATACCATATCATAACTTACGTAACTTATCAGACATACCTTACCTTGCAACTTGGCATATGCTATAAACGTGTCTCTCCGTGTCATCCGAATCCTTAGCTGGCATGAAGGCACACGGTTTGGAGCATAGCCTCATTGCAAAACATTTCAAGCTTACATACGCTCGTATATATAGTTCAAAAACCTTTAATCGTATGACAAAGTCATAAACGTATTGTATAAACACATCTATTATATAAATATAATAGAATAATCGCATGTAGGCTTGAAAACGAGCATAGAGGGTTGTAGGTTGCTTTAAAAAAAACAAAAATCCTAAAATCTCACCTTACACTAACGAGAACTGAAAATATGAGCAAAGGAGTCCCATTGGAATCCAAACAGCTGACAGACACTCCCTGGAAACCCCCTGAACGACTGAGCACATAGAACACAAGACTTAGACTCAAACCACAACCACAAGGACGCACAACCATGCACGTGAGCACAAAAGAGACAACATATAATCCACATTTATACAATCAAGTCATTCATAACAAATTACATTCACTTTACATATTAGGAGATGCATAACTTATAAAATTCATAACATCAATTAGATAAAATAAATCAAGAAATTATGAATTTAATTCCTATCATGCACTAAGTCTCGAGAAAATAAACACGAATTACATAATAATTTATATACATAAATACATAATTTCATAATTCACAATATACTAAAAATTAGCAATACTTAAAGGATTCATTTAAATTAAATATAACGTATCCTTTCATAATTTATTTCTTATGTTTCATATAATTACACAAGCAATTTAGTTTCCAAATATTACATTATCAACCCTTAAACAAGAAATATTCCCAAGTAATAGGCATACAACAAGGCAATTAAATTCAATAAATCAAGAATTGGGTCTTTCATACATCATAGCATATTTTCAAATATCATACAACTCATAATTTCAATTCATCGTACACACTGATCGGATTTTACAATTAAAAACAATTAACGAATAAAATACAATAACTTCAAAAATTCATAACAAATTAACCGGGCATCCGATTGACGAATGGAAAGTGGTGTTGGACTCACCACGACAAAATGGACCTGTTGTCTGAAGGGCGTCGAAACGCCACCGTTGGAGCTAGTTGAACCGCCACCGCCAACCGCCGGACCACCACCTCCGTGGCCGAAAAATTCCCCGTGAATAGCGAATCGTACATCTCAACATGCTCAACAAAACCCCTTACCCAATTTCTGAAAACACGAAACCCACCAGATTTAATTAAAGAAAAATCAATTTAATTGAACAATTAAATCCTAAAAGCCAAAAAACGAAATTAAATCCAAACCGCTTGACGAAAATGAAATCCGAGCATACCGTTGGAAAGGTCTCGTCGAGAACTTCGAAATACCCAACTTAATTGTCGAAAAAAGGAGTCGGAGCATTGACCGGTGTTGACCGCCACACCCCGCTAGCAAATCGACCGATTTTTTAGTTGGGTCAACGGGAAAAGATCGATCTCTTCATGCTGAACAACTTCCGTGAAGAGTCTGTCGCCAAAAGACCACCGAAAAAGGTCCTCGATAGCCGTCGAAGTTTTCATCGCCACTGCTATGGCCAAAACCACCACCTACGCCGCGATTTGGGCCAATCTGAGGCCAGAAATGGAACCAGGGGTCAGAAAACATAAGAAACCACCAAAGCTCCTCGGAAAAAGTGGTCGAAACACGGCGGAACACGTCGCTACAGTACACGCGCAGTCGGGGAGTGACTTTTAGGTGGCGCGTGCGCTGGCGTCCGATGGCCACGCCACCAACGCCAAAATTTACGCCAGGGAGTCGAGCACCTAGCCCAACCAAGCATCGCCCGATTCCGCCGTCGTAGACCGCTGTGAACCACCGGTGAACGTCACGACACTATTCCCACCACCTACAACTCGAGATAACTCCACCACCATTGGTTGTCGGGCAAGATTTTGGTATCATTGTGTTCGTCTCGTCGAGTACATCGAAATCAACTATTCGTTCGTCGAATTCTGTCGAGAAACGGCTGAGTTCCAGCTTAGTGTGTGTTTTATGTGTAGTGCATATAGAGAGAGAGAGAGAGACGAAAGAGAATCGGGTTAGGAGAGAGAGTGCGCGTGATTGGTCTGGTCAGGTCAAACACGGATCCGGATATTTTATCTCGGGTCCTAACGCGCAAGAATAACCCGTAGGAAAGGCTAACGATGTCAGAATTGGGCAAACTTAGAGTCTACGGACTCGTTTCGATACCCTGAAAGGGTTAAAGAGGTCTGTTAGGTCAAAATCTAGATCGAACAATCAATGACCAAAATACCCCTAAAAAAGAAAAAATTATAAATAAGCCCCTAAACTCTTAAAGAGTTTAAAATAGGGTCACACAACGCACATAATCGCATAATTAAATACATAAAAGGCACGTTAAGCATCAAGAAAAAGTAAATTAAACAATTAAACACACAGGGTAGTTAACACGTGGCGCCTGCTCAGACGATCGGAAAAATCGGGGTGTCACAACCCTGGCTAAGCACCTCATTCCTTACTCCAAACGTTCAAGGATGCCAAAGGGCCTGGATTACTCACTGACACCAGGAGAATTGATCAACTTTATTACTCTCACAACCGGATACTTCCAACTATGACAGTGGGGGGAGTGAATGATGTACCATAAAAATAATCATGGCTCAATCCTTAAAACCCAATCCATAGTGAATAGCAGGAAAGCCGAACCCACCTTCCAGCTGGAAGGTACGCTGCAGGTGGGGTGTAACGCCCCGATTTCCGGATGAACAGGTAAGCACGCCACTTGTGAGTTTGAGTGTAGGTTTTATTTTATTTCTTTAACTTTTATAATATTTCTTACGTGGCATTCATAATTTTATAAAAATTCATGAAACATTGTTTCTATAAATCATTTGATTTCATATCATTGAAAATATTATTTCATTACACGAAAAATATTTATTGCATGAAATAATTACCGAGAGTGTTTTAAATTACCAAATTGTCCCTAGTTAAATATTCCTTAAAACTCTAGGGACTTAATTGCATAACTTTCAAAGATCTAATTGATCATATTTTAAAACCTCATATACTTGATTGCATAAATTCACAAATTAAAGGATTAATTGGCAATTAGCATATTTCACAAAAATCAAGGTTGGTGTTTTACGTGATAATTCATTCCATGAGCTTCTAGGAGCTCATTTCACCCAAAAATCACCTAAACACATTTGCTCCTCATTCTCGGTTCATCACGTAAAAAGGGAAGAAGTGAAATTATCATTCAATCATCAAGATTTCAAGAAATATTTCAAGGATTTAGGAGTTCATCATCATCATCATCCATCTTCTTCATTTCTTTCATCTTCAAGGTTGGTATGTGCATGAATTGAAGAGTTTGATCATATTTGGCATGACTAGGGTTTAAGTTTGATTTGTTAGATGGATTAATTTTAGTTGGAAGCATGAGTGGTTGATCATATCATGAATTATAGCATGATTTATTCATGAAAGCATTGAAAATTAGGCATGAATGATCAAGTGTGATCATGAACTTGAAATCATGAATCCTTGAGGATATTTTGTGCTTGAAGTGTTTAGGTGTTATGGTATCATTTCTTGAGCATATATGCATGTATATTTTCCAGAAATCATGGTTTTGGGGATTGAGAATGGAATTTTTGTTGCTTTGTTGCTCATTCCCGTGAGCATCCCCTGTTTTTGCTCTGTTCTTCAAAGTTTCAGAAACTGGGAACGACCGTTCCCAGCCTCAAGGTATTGTGGGAACGGGCGTTCCCATCTTTTCAAATAAAACAGGCGGCCGACCACGGGAATGGCCGTTCCCATTTTGGCATTGGAGCCGGAAGGGCCGTTCCTAGCTAGGCGCGTTTTAAAATGGGAAAAACGTTGGCACGTTTTGGGGAACTCATGGGAACGACCGTTCCCATTTTGCAAAGAGGACCGGAACAGTCGTTCCCACCTGGAATGCAGAACAAAATTCACTGCATAAATTTACGAAAATGACCCCTCGATTCAACGACTTTTTTGACCCCAAATTGCTATAATATGTGCTAATATGATGTGAAACAACATGTTATCATACCACATTGCATTTTCATGGTCGTCTCGACACATTTTCGCCGTTCGTCATATTTTGGTCATTTTAGGTCATGTCTCACGAATATACATCGTGTTTGCACAGGTCACGAGGGCGTGGACGGGGAGCAAGCTCCTTAGAACACTTCTTTATTGTATTTTGCAAGAAAAGGTGAGGTTCTAGGTTATGTTTATAGAACCCTACCACCCTTATGTGCTATTTTCGGCCAAAACCTATTATAATTATAAACGTTTTCAAAGTTATAAATATTTCAAGCATGAAAGTATTGATTGTCATGGTTTTCAAGCAAGTTTGGCGAGTACATGTTTGCACGTGGGCCCGAGGGTAATTCTTGAGCCAACCGGGAAAGCAAGGGCTGACGGGTAACTCCTGAATTATCCTCACATTGTTGGGATCACCCCCGAAGCCACTAGGAGATTAGTGGTGGAGGGAGTTCCGTGTCTAGAGGGTCATGTCCTCTACACACACCATGTCGTGGATAGTCGAGCCTTGCAAACTCGCTATCACCCGGAGGAAGAAGGAGACTGGGGATTAATCCGGCACGTCGGGTTATCCTCGGGTTATCGCATGATTTCAAGCATGAAGTTGTCTATATGAGCACTAAATGAAATTGCATGATCATATATTGAATTGATAAAGCAAGCACGTATTGTCACGTTTGGTGTTAAGGTTGGAGATTCGCCCCTACTCGCCGGGGTCACATGTTCATGAAATGTTTAAGTTAAAATGTTAAAGTAATTGGTTGTAATCTCGGGCAAAGATTAAGTCTCTTGAATTATATTCCTTTTCATTTCCAAAGTCTTCACCCGAGGCTACACCTTGCATGTGATGTGTGTTATATATATTTATTGCCCCTCACTCAGTCTTCGGTAGACTGATACTTCACTTTTCAGGTACCCTTTGAGCGTGGTCGTGCTAGGCGGGTGTCCGGTCGTCTTTTGCATTTTCACGAGTGTAGTACCGTACCTTCCATGTACAGTACTTTTGATACATTTCATGTTATGATCGTTATTATCACGTTTTGGATACTTGAATATGTTTATTATCAAGAGATGATAATGTATTGATAGTTAAATTGGTATCTATACGTATCTATTCAATAAATATGGTACCTATATGTATGAATGATTTTATTGCTTCCGCTTTCATTATCTTGTGGGCTCTGTTTGTTGGGGAGAGTGTCCCGCCTAGCTCGTCATTTTTATTGTCACCCGTTCGCTATAGTTTTGGTTTATGTATGGACTTTCCATTTCATACGTGGATCGAGGCTATAGTGCGGGGGATGTGGTGCCCTGGGGGTTAGGGCGCTACATCTACAGGTGGTATCAGAGCCCGGTTGCAAAACCGAGGTTCTCGAGTCGTGTCCAGTCGGTCTAGGTCGCACGGCATAGGATTATGTGGTATTTGGGAGTCTGCATTTGGTTGACTTACTTGATTTACTCATTTCTTCGCATCAACTGAGCTACTTGATCTTCCTTGAACATGTGCTACTTGGTATTATGGAAATTGTATGCACACATTTGCATTTATTGATCAAGCCACGCATGTTTAGTGATCTAATTTCAGGATGGACCACGACAGACGTTCCAGTGACCGATCCTCGAGGCACAGGCATCATCACCGCCGACATCATCGCCGCGAGAGATCACCACCTCCTCCACCTGCTCAGGCACAGCCCCAGGATTTTATGAACGCGGTAGTGGGGCTAATTGATCAGAGGCTACAGGACAGGGTTCCTCCACCACCTCCAGCACCAGTAGCACCTCCGGAGAACCCCATTTTTGCCATATTGCGAGAGTTTCAGAACCAACGACCCCCGAAGTTCTACAAGGGCGACGATATATAGGCAGAGATGTGGCTAAAAGAGATCGAAAGGATTTGGTAGCTTATCCCTTGTGACAGTCAGGAGAAGGCTCGCTGTACACTTACTCTTATTCAGGGCGAGGCCTATTCTTGGTGGGAAAGCACACAGATTGTTCTGGAGGCAGCCGGGACCGAGATTAATTGGGAGGTATTTGTACGGGAGTTCAGAAACAAGTATATTCCTCCAGCTTCTCGTACTCGCAGGTTGAGAGAGTTCACCGAGCTAAAGCAGGGAGGCAGGTCTGTGGGTCAGTATATCGCCGAGTTCGAGAGACTTTCTCGCTATGCACCCAACATAGCGAATGATGACTTTCACAAGGCGATGCAGTTCGTCCAGGGACTCAGGCCAGATATTCAGGATGCGCTGAAAGCAGCCAATACCAGCACCTGGGCAAAAGCTACCACTAAGGCCCTAAAAGTTGAGGATTCGGATATTGCTAGGAAAGCTACTTCGCGGATTGGACAGGCTTCGGGCTCGAGTGCAGGTCAGGGATCGAGCTCAGGAAAGAGGCCGATGGTTTACTCTGCACCTCCAGTTCAGAAGAACCCCGGGAAGAAGCTTAAGGTGACAGGGCCGTTACCAAGAGGTCCGAGAGCTCCAGCACCACCCCAGCCACCTCAGAGACCGGACTGCAGATGGTGTGGACTTCCTACACATACCTACGATAACTGCAGACGTCGGTTGGGCTTATGTTTGATTTGCGGGAGTAATGAGCACATGGTTGACGGCTGTCCGGATCGTCAGGATCCACCACCTGCAGGGCCGCGGCCACTGGTGAGAGCTCGGGCTTATGCACTCGTTGGAGAGGAGCAGGATGCAGAGATAGACCCCGCCGCGGTAGTTGAAGGTATTATTTGCATCCATGGCACGAACATCCATACATTATTTGATCCAGGAGCTACACACTCCTTTCTTGCGCACTCTATTGCTATTATTTTGTCTTTGCCTGCTATGTGTACTTCTGTGCGCTATCTAGTTAGTACTCCTTTCGGTAGTAGGCGAGAGACGGATCAGGTTTACAGGGATGTTCCAGTGGTAATTGAAGGCCGGGAGTTTCTGACAGATTTTATTGTTATGCCGATGGAGAGATACGGAGCTATATTGGGGATGGAATGGTTATACAGGCATTGTGCTACCGTAGATTGCCGGGCTAAGAAGGTTCAGTTGGGTTCAGAGGTTATTACGGGCTGTACTTCGAAGACCGTGCCCCTACTTTCGTTTTCAGAGGCTCAGAGATTAGTCAGAGACGGGGCTATAGGGTTCATTGCCTATATTCTGAACAAGCCAAAAGATCAGGTGAAATTAGAGGACACCGAGGTAGTAAAGGAATTTCCCGAGGTATTCCCAGAAAAATTGGATTCCTTGCCTCCTGAACGAGAGATTGAATTTGTGATCGATCTTTTCCCGAATGCTGAGCCGTATTCAAAGACTCCATACCGGATGGCTCCAGCTGAATTAAAAGAATTAAAAGTCCAGCTGGAAGCATTGTTGGAAGTTGGGTACATTCGGCCAAGTTCTTCGCCGTGGGGAGCACCAGTTTTATTTGTAAAGAAAAAGGACGGGACTTTAAGAATGTGTATCGATTACAGGGAGTTGAACAGGATGACTATTAAGAACAAGTATCCCCTCCCACATATCGAGGAGTTATTCGATATACTTCAGGGTTCCAAAGTTTATTCGAAATTGGATTTAAGACAGGGATACTATCAGCTGCGAATTCGAGCAGAGGATATTCCTAAGACAGGATTCAATACTCGGTACGGGCACTACGAGTTCGTGGTTATGCCATTTGGATTAACTAACGCCCCTGCAGCTTTTATGGATATGATGCACCGGATATTCAGGCCTTTCCTCGACAAGTTCGTGGTAATTTTTATTGATGATATTCTGGTTTTTTCAAAATCAGCCGAGGAGGACGCGAGACATCTCAGGCTCGTTCTTCAGACTCTAAAAGAGCATCAGGTTGTTTGCTAAGTTCAGTAAGTGTGAATTTTGGATCGATCGGGTTTCCTTTTTGGGACACGTGATTTCAGGAAAAGGGTTGGAAGTCGATCCCTCGAAAATCGAGGCCGTGCTCAAGTGGGAGAAACCAAAGAATGCCTCGGAAATTAGAAGCTTCTTGGGATTGGCCGGTTATTATAGAAGATTTGTTCAGGACTTCTCCAAGATTGCGGCGCCGTTAACCCGATTGACAAAGAAGGATGTTAAGTTCGTCTGGGACGAGAAGTGTGATCAAAGCTTTAACTTTTTGAAAGAAAAGTTAGTCTCAGCTCCGGTGTTAACTTTACCCGAGGGTTCAGAAGGATATGCAGTATACACAGATGCTTCTAAAGAAGGCTTAGGTTGTGTTTTGACTCAGAAAGGAAAAGTGATCACCTATGCTTCTCGGAAGCTAAAGGAATATGAAAGGAATTATCCGACACACGACCTAGAGCTTGCAGCCATGATCTTTGCTCTCGGGAAATGGAGACATTATCTTTACGGGACTTCTTTTGAGATTTTCACCGACCATAAGAGCCTCCAGTATTTATTCACACAGAAGGATTTGAATATGAGGCAACGGCGTTGGATGGAAAAGTTGGAAGATTATGATTGTACAATTAAATACCATCCCGGGAAAGCAAATGTGGTCGCCGATGCACTTAGCAGAAAGGCGAGTGTATCGAGCTTGGAAATAAAGGAAAGTGAGGAAGTTGCCCCGATTGTGTTAAAGGCTCGGGTTTCTAATATCACAATTCAGCCGGAATTAAAGTATCAGTTATTTGAGGCTCAGAATAAGGATCCGAAAGTGCAGAAGCTTGTAAGTAAAGCTAAGGATGACCCGGAGAGTCCGTTTGGGTTTGATGAGACCGGGTTGCTTCGGTTTAAAAACAGAGTAGTAGTACCTGAAGAATTGAGACGGGTCCTACTCGAAGAAGCTCACAAGTCAGCCTACTCGATCCACCCAGGAGGAAATAAAATGTATAAGGATTTGAAGCAATACTATTGGTGGAACGGGATGAAAAGAGACGTGGCGGAATACGTAAAACATTGCTTGACTTGTCAGAAAGTGAAAGCTGAGCACCAAAAGCCCGCGGGACTTCTACAACCGTTACCTATTCCCGAGTGGAAGTGGGAACAAGTAACGATGGACTTTGTTTCTGGATTACCGAAGGTTAAAGGCGGGTTTGATGGAATTTGGGTAATCGTGGATAGATTTACAAAGTCTGCTCACTTTCTACCGGTCCGGATGTCCTATAAGATCCCGAAGTTGGCTGAAATCTATAATAGAGAGATTATTCGACTTCATGGCATTCCGGTGAGTATAGTTTCAGACCGAGACCCGAGGTTTACTTCTAAGTTGTGGCAAGAATTACAGGCTATCTTGGGAACGAAACTTAAGTTCAGTACAACATTCCACCCGCAAACAGACGGTCAAACCGAAAGGTTAATCAGGTATTTGGAAGATCTTCTTCGGGCTGGTGCGATGGATTTTCAGAACTCGTGGGCAGAACAGCTTCCTTTAATCGAGTTTGCTTATAACAACAGCTTTCAGGCTTCGATCGGGATGGCTCCTTACGAGTTACTTTATGGAAGAAAGTGCCGATCTCCGTTGTTCTTCGACTTGGAAGAATGGAAATGGTCAAAACAGGAAGGGGTAAAGAAAGGTGAGAGATTTGAAAGGCCTTCCAAAGTTGTTCAGGCCATGATTGAGAAAGTTCAAATGATTCAACAACGGATGAAAGCCGCGCAAGATAGGCAAAAGAGCTATGCCGATAAGCGCCGAAGAGATCTAGAATTTGAAGTTGGTGACCGGGTATTCTTGAAGGTGTCACCAAGGAAAGGTTTCACCCGAATCGGGAAAGGAGGAAAACTTAATCCTCGCTACTTAGGTCCGTTCGAGATTCTTGAAAGAATAGGCGAGGTAGCCTATCGACTGGACCTACCACCGAGTCTTACGGGGATTCATAACGTATTTCATGTTTCACAATTAAGAAAATATTACCCCGATGAGACTACGATTCTCCCCGTGGAAGAAGTTGAGCTGGAACCGAATTTGACATTTATTCAGAGGCCGGTTAAAATCATGGATCGGAAATTTCAAGAGTTGAGAAACCGGAGAATTCCCATGGTTAAAGTATTGTGGAGAAGCGATAAAACCGAAGAAGCTACATGGGAAACAGAGGATAAAATGAAACGGTTCCACCCGGAATTATTCACACAAGACTAGAGAATCTGGGGACCAGATTCTTCTAAGGGGGGGAGAGTTGTAACGCCCCGGTTTCCGGATGAACAGGTAAGCACGCCACTTGTGAGTTTGAGTGTAGGTTTTATTTTATTTCTTTAACTTTTATAATATTTCTTACGTGGCATTCATAATTTTATAAAAATTCATGAAACATTGTTTCTATAAATCATTTGATTTCATATCATTGAAAATATTATTTCATTACACGGAAAATATTTATTGCATGAAATAATTACCGAGAGTGTTTTAAATTACCAAATTGTCCCTAGTTAAATATTCCTTAAAACTCTAGGGACTTAATTGCATAACTTTCAAAGATCTAATTGATCATATTTTAAAACCTCATATACTTGATTGCATAAATTCACAAATTAAAGGATTAATTGGCAATTAGCATATTTCACAAAAATCAAGGTTGGTGTTTTACGTGATAATTCATTCCATCAGCTTCTAGGAGCTCATTTCACCCAAAAATCACCTAAACACATTTGTTCCTCATTCTCAGTTCATCACGTAAAAAGGGAAGAAGTGAAATTATCATTCAATCATCAAGATTTCAAGAAATATTTCAAGGATTTGGGAGTTCATCATCATCATCATCATCCATCTTCTTCATTTCTTTCATCTTCAAGGTTGGTATGTGCATGAATTGAAGAGTTTGATCATATTTGGCATGACTAGGGTTTAAGTTTGATTTGTTAGATGGATTAATTTTAGTTGGAAGCATGAGTGGTTGATCATATCATGAATTATAGCATGATTTATTCATGAAAGCATTGAAAATTTGGCATGAATGATCAAGTGTGATCATGAACTTGAAATCATGAATCCTTGAGGATATTTTGTGCTTGAAGTGTTTAGGTGTTATGGTATCATTTCTTGAGCATATATGCATGTATATTTCCAGAAATCATGGTTTTCGGGATTGAGAATGGAATTTTTGTTGCTTTGTTGCTCATTCCCGTGAGCATCCCCTGTTTCTGCTCTGTTCTTCAAAGTTTCAGAAACTGGGAACGATCGTTCCCAGCCTCAAGGTATTGTGGGAACGGGCGTTCCCATCTTTTCAAATAAAACAGGCGGCCGACCACGGGAAAGGCCGTTCCCATTTTGGCCTTGGAGCCGGAAGGGCCGTTCCCAGCTAGGCGCGTTTTAAAATGGGAAAAACGTTGGCACATTTTGGGGAACTCATGGGAACGACCGTTCCCATTTTGCAAAGAGGACCGGAACGGCCGTTCCCACCTGGAATGCAGAACAAAATTCACTGCATAAATTTACGAAAATGACCCCTCGATTCAACGACTTCTTTGACCCCGAATTGCTATAATATGTGCTAATATGATGTGGAACAACATGTTATCATACCACATTGCATTTTCGTGGTCGTCTCGACACATTTCCGCCGTTCGTCATATTTTGGTCATTTTAGGTCATGTCTCACGAATATACATCGTGTTTGCACAGGTCACGAGGGCGTGGACGGGGAGCAAGCTCCTTAGAACACTTCTTTATTGTATTTTGCAAGAAAAGGTGAGGTTCTAGGTTATGTTTATAGAACCCTACCACCCTTATGTGCTATTTTCGGCCAAAACCTATTATAATTATAAACGTTTTCAAAGTTATAAATATTTCAAGCATGAAAGTATTGATTGTCATGGTTTTCAAGCAAGTTTGGCGAGTACATGTTTGCACGTGGGCCCGAGGGTAATTCTTGAGCCAACCGGGAAAGCAAGGGCTGACGGGTAACTCCTGAATTATCCTCACATTGTTGGGATCACCCCCGAAGCCACTAGGAGATTAGTGGTGGAGGGAGTTCCGTGTCTAGAGGGTCATGTCCTCTACACACACCATGTCGTGGATAGTCGAGCCTTGCAAACTCGCTATCACCCGGAGGAAGAAGGAGACTGGGGATTAATCCGGCACATCGGGTTATCCTCGGGTTATCGCATGATTTCAAGCATGAAGTTGTCTATATGAGCACTAAATGAAATTGCATGATCATGTATTGAATTGATAAAGCAAGCACGTATTGTCACGTTTGGTGTTAAGGTTGGAGATTCGCCCCTACTCGCCGGGGTCACATGTTCATGAAATGTTTAAGTTAAAATGTTAAAGTAATTGGTTGTAATCTCGGGCAAAGATTAAGTCTCTTGAATTATATTCCTTTTCATTTCCAAAGTCTTCACCCGAGGCTACACCTTGCATGTGATGTGTGTTATATATATTTATTGCCCCTCACTCAGTCTTCGGTAGACTGATACTTCACTTTTCAGGTACCCTTTGAGCGTGGTCGTGCTAAGCGGGTGTCCGGTCGTCTTTTGCATTTTCACGAGTCTAGTACCGTACCTTCCATGTACAGTACTTTTGATACATTTCATGTTATGATCGTTATTATCACGTTTTGGATACTTGAATATGTATATTATCAAGAGATGATAATGTATTGATAGTTAAATTGGTATCTATACGTATCTATTCAATAAATATGGTACCTATATGTATGAATGATTTTATTGCTTCCGCTTTCATTATCTTGTGGGCTCTGTTTGTTGGGGAGAGTGTCCCGCCTAGCTCGTCATTTTTATTGTCACCCGTTCGCTATAGTTTTGGTTTTATGTATGGACTTTCCATTTCATACGTGGATCGAGGCTATAGTGCGGGGGATGTGGTGCCCTGGGGGTTAGGGCGCTACATGGGGCGCTACTAACTACCAAGAGACCGGTTGGATCTAATAAAGTCGGGTCGGATCTAGAGTCAGCCCAAATAAGTCCAACATATTTTCACTAGGTCAAAGCACGTTGAAATGATTGAGAATTAAGTGGGAGAGAGTGGGAGATTCAAATTTGAGTAGTGGGGATAACTCCCCCCACTTTTCTCTCAACCCACTAACTAACCCTAGTTGAAAAGTAGGGACTACATACCTGCCTGGCAGGAAATGGTGTGGGAACAACTATAAAAGGTAGAAGAGTTCATTTTAGAATGGGTAATTGATCTCATGATATCATACGTTCATATTGTAATTGCACTCTCAATATTTTTCTGTGTAATTCCTCTTGTGACAATTAATAATACGACCTTCTTTCTGATTGTCTCTCTCAATTTTTCTCTTTTATTTAACAACCTAAAACCCATCTATAAAAATTTAGTGGTATTGCATCTTTCGTGCAATATATATATATATATACACTTATTTAGCTAAACGAGCAAGAACTCATAGAAGAACCCAATCGTTCAATCTTTGTGCGTTATGAATATAAAACTTGGCTATAGCTTAAAAATTATAAGAAATAATACATTATTCTTATTTGTTAAATTAAACATGTTAGTACCAATAATCAGGTAATGTCGGATAAATTTCTGTTTGGGCATCAAAATTTTATTTTACTCCGCACATGTAGTATAAATATGATATAATACAGTATTTATATCCTATTATGTTGTATAAATTTTCACCACTCTCAAAATATGTTGTATAGTTTTCACATAATATAGTACTAAAATGTTCTAATGTAGTATTTATATCGTATTATGTAGCATAAATTTTCGGAAAGTAAAGTGAAAATCTCCAAACTGATAAAGAGTTATTTGAAATTACCTCAATTATTATTTGGGGGAGTTATTAAACATGACCAATAATGTTAAAAAGTTATCCTAAACACCCTAGTTTGGAAAAACTATGTTTGAGGTCAACAATACACAATATATTTTTTCTAAAGCCCCTAATCACCTAAAAAGACTGGGTTGCCCTTACGTTTTTTCTACCGCCAGCCCAAATTTGCTTCCCCTAAACCTCTGCTTTACTAAGTCTCACCAGCCCCTATCGGAGTCTTCTTTTTCAAGCTTGCTTTGCGCGATTGGTGCCGTAATTTTCATCTGGCGACGGAGACCAGGACAGTAAAGCATATCAAGGAAGTGTAGGAGACCTTTTGCCGTTCTAGATTTGAATCTTTGATGTTGTATTCTTCCCTCTTTTGTTTGCATTTCATTTCCATTTTGGTTTATATCTGTAATGTTTAGTTGGAAATGGTATTGACTGTAATAATGCGACAATGGTTGTTAATGTGCAGATTATCTTGTTAAGATGTTTAATTCAACAGCGTCGGCGCAGAATGAGTCGAGGTTGTGCTGTTATTGTGGTGTCCCGGCCCGTGTTTTCATTTCTAAGACTTCCAGAAATCCTCATCGGAGGTTTGATAAATGTTGCAAGGGAAATTGTCGCTTGTGGGTGTGGATAGATCCAGAACCCACCCCTGAAATGAGAGCACTTTCTGCCAGCTACGAGAAGAAGATCGCTGGCCGGGATGCTGAAATCAGAGTTCTGAAGTTGAAGTTAAAATTTATGGTAGCTCTTCTTCTTCTTCTTGTCTCATGGATAGCCTTCCTAGTACGATAATTTATTTGATGATTCCTCTTTGTGTAAGATTATGGGTGATTCTTCATTTTTGGTAGTATGGTCACCCTCGGTTGTAATTCTACATTTAAACAAGCATGTAAATATTTTGCAGTATATATTCGGTTGTTTATTAACTGCTTTGGTGAATGGGGAGAACCTGTGCTTGTCGAATTAAGAGATGAAAACTCGTAATTAAAAGTTGGGTTTGTCGAGTGAAAGGGTGTGAAAAAGTTTTAATTAAAAGCTGGGTTTGTAGAGTTAGGTCATGAATATTCGGAATTAAATTCTGGGTTTGTCTAGTTAGGCTATGAGAATCGTAATTAGAAGGTGAATTTGTAGAACAGGCCATGAATATTTGGAATTAAAGGCTGGGTTTGTCGAGTTAGGCTACGAGAACTCGTAATTAAAAGGTGGGAAACAAAGAAAGTAGCAAATAATCAACCAGTTTATGCAAACAATATATATTCCAGCTGACTACATTCTTTGTAAGGCATTTAATCGAACAACTTGCGAGCAATTCTTACATTGCATTCTTGTCCACCCCTAATTGGTTTAGCTATCACCGATCTGTGCAAAGATGCTCCCATTTTTATTTTCCCACCCATGTGAATTTATTGCAGGGGAAAAAATGGGAGCATCTTTGCACAGATCGGTGAGAGCTAAATCGTACATAGATGATCGACCATTACAGATCTGTAGAAGTGGGGATTTGATGCCTGCCAGCCCACTGTCACCTTTAAAAGCAGTAAGTTCACCCCCTTATTAGTTTAGCTGTCACCGATTGTGTGTAGATGCTCCCATGTTTATTTTCTCACCCATCTGAATTTGTTGCAGATGGAAGAAAGGGAGCATCTATACACAGATCGGTGAGAGCTAAACCAATACATAGATGATTTAGCATAAGAGATCTGTAGAAGTGGGGAGTTGGTGGTGAATATAAAGGAGATCATCTGTAATCACATCGCCTTGGGTAATGGGGGAATTAAATGCCGGGAGTTGGAGAGTCACGCATTGGAAGACTAAAAGCAGGGTTAAAAACTCGTAATTGAAGGTTGAAGTGTCAAGGGAAACTGTAATAATGAGTAATTGGATGGGGGAAGTGTCCAGTGAAACTGTAATAATGCGTAATTGGATGGGTGAAGTGTCCAGTGAAACCGTAATAATGCGTAATTGGAAGGGTGAAGTGTCCAGTGAAACTGTAATAATGCGTAATTGGAAGGGTGAAGTGTCCAGTGAAACCGTAATAATGCGTAATTGGATGGGTGAAGTGTCCAGTGAAACTGTAATAATGCGTAATTGGATGGGTGAAGTGTCCAGTGAAACCGTAATAGTGCGTAATTGGAAGGGTGAAGTGTCAAGTGAAACAGTAATAATGCGTAATTGGATGGGGGAAGTGTCAAGTGAAACTGTAATAATGCGTAATTGGATGGGGACTTTGTCCAGTGAAACCGTAATAATGCGTAATTGGATAGGGGAAGTGTCCAGTGAAACAGTAATAATACGTAATTGGATGGGTGAAGTGTCCAGTGAAACTGTAATAATACGTAATTGGATGGGTGAAGTGTCCAGTGAAACTGTAATAATACGTAATTGGATGGGTGAAGTGTCCAGTGAAACTGTAATAATGCGTAATTGGATGGGTGAACTGTTCGTAATTGGATGGGTAAAGTGTCAAGTGAAACTGTAATAATGCGTAATTGGATGGGGACTTTGTCCAGTGAAACTGTAATAATACGTAATTGGATGGGTGAAGTGTCCAGTGAAACTGTAATAATGCGTAATTGGATGGGTGAAGTGTCCAGTGAAACTGTAATAATGCGTAATTGGATGGGTGAAATGTCAAGTGAAATCGTAATAATGCGTAATTGGATGGGGACTTTGTCCAGTGAAACTGTAATAATGCGTAATTGGAAGGGTGGAGTGTCCAGTGAAACCGTAATAATACGTAATTGGAAGGGTGAAGTGTCAAGTGAAACTGTAATAATGCGTAATTGGATGGGTGAAGTGTCCAGTGAAACTGTAATAATGTGTAATTGGATGGGTGAAGTGTCCAGTGAAACTGTAATAATGCGTAATTGTTCATAACTATATTGTTGTAATGATGTGATCATCATTCAATCAATCTTGATAATGTTGCAATGTTTTAATCACAATCTTGTTCATAACTATATTGGTGTACTGATGTGATCATGATTCAATCATCTTGTAAACGTTGCAATGTTGTAATGTTGTGATCATAATTCAATTATATTTTGTTGTTAATATTGCAATGTTTTAATCACAATCTTGTTCATAACTATATTGTTGTAATGATGTAATCATCATTCAATCAATCTTGATAATGTTGCAATGTTTTAATCACAATCTTGTTCATAACTATATTGTTGTACTGATGTTATCATGATTTAATTAATCTTGTAAACGTTGCAATGTTGTAATGATGTGATCATGATTCAATTAATCGTCTTAACGTATAGTTATGATTCAATTAATCGTAATGATTGTACTATTACACTTCATCCATCCAATCACGCATTATTACAGTTTCACTGGACAAAGTCCCCATCCAATTACGCATTATTACAGTTTCACTGGACACTTCACCCATCCAATTACACATTATTACAGTTTCACTGGACAAAGTCCCCATCCAATTACGCATTATTACAGTTTCACTGGACACTTCACCCATCTAATTACGCATTATTACGGTTTCACTTGACACTTCACCCTTCCAATTACGCATTATTACAGTTTCACTGGACACTTCACCCATCCAATTACGCATTATTACAGTTTCACTGGACACACCTAACTTTCAATTACGCAACTTTTACCTTTTACTTGACAAACCCAACTTTCAATTACCCAAATTACAAAGAAACTTTATACGTACAAAATTATAAAAAAATAGTATTTCTTTCATACAAGCTGTTGAAGACCAAATTTTAGAAGCAAGTGGGCTATGTGAACACGGTAATCAGCAATGGGGACCTCTTTTGCAAACTGGTTGTACTCCGCGGTGTCCCTTGCAAGCGACTCCACGAAGAGACAAATAAACGCCCCACAGTCCAAGCTTCCTGGTGCTTGATTACGGCTGGATGTGGCTTCTGGGTGCCTTTCAGCTGCAGCAACTTTGGCAATGCCCTTGTATTCCCAGTATGCTTTCATGAAACAGCCCCCAACCTTCTCAGCGTGACGTGTTCTAGGCGAGCTCATGGAGTTGTACGCCAAGAACTTATTCTCCACTGTGTTGTACACTAACGTATCGGCATTGGTCAATGACACCGCTGTTGAGCATTTCCAGCTGCAGCACCGCATACTTCATCAATTTGGGCTCTTCAAGAAATTTATCCATCTTTTTCGCTGAGAGATAGTGGGTTTTTGTGTATCCCTTCACCAAATCTATTATATGTAGTGTGACAAATGAAGAAACGTAATAGATTTTGTGGGATTTTGTGGGAATGTACTCACTACTCCTCAGTATATGAAAATAGGCCTCGAAAACCCTTTGCTTCATTGACTGACCCCATATCAGTCTCAGAATATCACTCACCAACACCCACGTTTCATCGCCACACACATATACCACCTTATCACTGGGAATAAAATAAAAGACAATTACACATTGATACAGATTTGATTTTGAAATTACTAATTACGCATCAAAAACAACTTACTTGAACGTGCTAGCGTAGTCATCAATGATCCCATCGATCACCTCAAGGGCTTCATCGTTCAAAGATGCACGCCCATCAAAATCCTTTCTGCCTACAAAGGACTTCAAATCATCAGCAACATAATAAACTGGGGTATTAACATCATCATCATCAGCCTCCTCAACAACATGAACTGCTTCATGAGGGAACTCAGCGGCACCTCGCTCAACCTCATCAGCAGCAGCCCGCTCAACTTCATCCTCAGATTTTCCCCATTGACTCTTCAAATCACACATGACATCAGAAACAATAAGGGCTACAGAATCACGCCTCGCAAGCTCCTGCACATCTTCAACCTTCTCCTCTACAGCATTCTCATCCTCTACAGAATTCTCCTCACCCTCATCCTGCTCCTCAGCTTCATCCTTCCCCTCACCAACATCCCCTTCAACCCCTTGCACAACAGAGTTCTCAGCAGCTGCCTTCCTTCTTTTGTTAGACTTTGCACGCTTATTAAATTTTTTCCTCTTACCATCTTTCTTCTCCTCGTCCACATTATCCTCTAAACCATCATCATCATCAACCTCATTTTGAAAGGCAAACTCTGGTAGATCCTCTACACAATCAAGTAACTTAAGCTCCTTTTTATTAGCAGGTTTAATTTGATATAGCTGCAAGCAAACGATTAAATTGTATAAAATAAGCGTATAGCTCATCATAATTCATGTATACATAACGTTTTTAATCATAATGTTTACTTACGTCGGAGAAGGTCAGCTTGCTAAAACGCTTTTCAATTTCCTTCTTTTGTGCAGGCAAATTACTCTTCCCCCACTTCAAAAACCGTGGGAAGGCCTGCACCAGCACGACATGCCCACAGGAGGGAAAATGCTCAATGAATCAAGCCTGGGTTTAAAACAGACTAGGGGGATCAAAAAGACAAACACAACCGCGTAGATATAAAAAACAAGATAACAATATATATATATTCTTACCATCAGCCCCATGGTACACCCGTCAAGAAACTGTTTGGAATCAACTTTGAACTTCTCAATTGACAAAACCAAAAATTATAAACAGCAGCACCCCAAGCGAATCGGTCGATATACGTTAAGTCATCTACATAGCATATCAGATCAATTGGTAGCTTAAGTCTGCTGCGTGGAAAAAGCAATGTAGAAAAAACAAACAATATGAACATTCTTGCAAAATCATCGATGCCTTCGGCATCACTCCTACAAGTCAAGCCCTGTAACCTGACCAATATGTTAGCACGTGTCACCCTACCGTTTTTGTTGTTAAAATACAGTTGCCGGAATCGTGATATCACATTAACATAAGGATCAACAGGGTTACCCTCACATTGTAGCCCCAATACAATTGAGAGCTCTGTGTCAGTAAAGGGTACACTGACTTGCCCAAAGTTGAATGTCCGTAGTTCCACGTTATAACGTTCCAGCAGCGTCCCAACTCGTTTGTTAGTACCTTGAACTCCATGCATTTGAAGGAATGAGCCAAATAGAGTCGCCAATATCGTTTGCCTTTGG
Organism: Lantana camara; assembly: GCA_037501455.1. Classification (NCBI taxonomy): domain Eukaryota; kingdom Viridiplantae; phylum Streptophyta; class Magnoliopsida; order Lamiales; family Verbenaceae; genus Lantana; species Lantana camara. The sequence goes on along the minus strand of CM074857.1, from coordinate 40,644,204 downwards.
GCATCAGTTCGCACACCAACTTCGGCCATTTTTTCAGTAAAATATGTTGGCGAGCAACGGCATTGTATTTCGTCGCGCCGCGTAGTTTTACTACTGGACCTATTTGAGATTTGCTTCAATCTAGCCATCCGAACTAATTGAGAACGAAAACTGTCCAATTAATTGGAAGCCCTAAATGCCGAATTGGAATCCCTAAATGCCGAATTAATACCCACAAATCCGGAATTAAAAACCTAAATTGCAATATCAGGGTTGTTACAATTACCGGATGTGGGGGCGGAAGTATAGAGGCCGGAGTGCTCGTCTGCGGCGACAGGTTACAGGTATCGGGTTCTGAAAGATGAAGCTTCTCAAAGATGATTCAAAGGTTGGGTTTCACTGGAATTCAAGAAGGGCAAAACGGTCTTTTCATAAGTTTTAGAGGGTTTACAAAAAATATGTTGTGTATTGGGGATGTAAAATTGATTATTTTCAAACTGGGGTGTTTGGGATAAATCATTAGTCTTATCAGGGATGAAACATTAATTATCCATTATTATTTGAGTGGTTTTATATTTATTGTATATATATTATTTAGTAATAAATTAGAATTTTATACACCGACTATCCGGTTCCCAGGGACCTAAGCATGATATATCTAGAAGATTGAGGGTCTCACTCGAAGCATATTTCAGTGACCTGCGACGAATTCAACTTTTTGTGTTACAAATTAGCACTGTTATCCTGATGCATCGTTTCCTTCTTTTAAATGTCTTATTACATAGAAGAAAACCCACAGCACACCCAACTACTCTCAACAAAAATTTATTACTCCAAAATCATAAAATCCAAGCAAAAGTAAAACTGCACTTTGACAGAAGTAGCAGTTCAGGATTAACAATATAGACTGCAAAAAGAACATACGAGTTTACAACTTCCTCATATCACTACAAATTAGGGGTGGTAAATGGGTGGGTTGGGCTGGTTTTGGGTTGGGCTCATGTGGGTTGGGTTGAAATGGTTTGGTTTCAAAATGGGTTGTATTGTAATGGGTTTTTAATGGTTTGGGTTTTTAATGGTTTGGGTTTTAATGGGTTATGATGGGTTTTGATCGTTTATTCATGGGTTCAATAATGGATTTTTTGTGGGTTCCTACTTAATCCAAATACTTAAATGTCCAATGTACCCTTCATTATTTTTTATTTTATTTTTTGGTCAATTACCCTTCACTAATACATTTGACCAATTTTAAACCAGTTTGACCCAACTAACCTATTAACTATTTACAACTCATTTGTCATGTTTTGAACACGTTTGATCGTTTGAACAATTTGGGGCCCGTTTTTTTTTGTTTCTCGATCTGTTTGACCAATTTTAAACTCGTTTGACCTGTTTTGGACCCGTTTCACTCGTTTTTTGACTTGTTCGACCTATTTACGCCTCGTTTGCCCTATTTTGGACCCGTTTTTCGACCTGTTCGACCTATTTTAGACTCGTTTGACCCATTTTAGTCCTATTTCACCCGTTTTTCGACCTGTTCGACCAATTTTAGACTCGTTTGACCCGTTTTGGGCCCGTTTCATCCGTTTTTCGACCTGTTCGACCAATTTTAGACTCGTTTGACCCGTTTTGGGCCCGTTTGACCTGTTTTTTAACTTATTCCACCTATTTATCACTCATTTGACCAATTTTTCGACCTGTTCGACCTATTTTAGACTCTTCTCACCCGTTTCACCCGTTTTTAGACTTGTTCGACCTATTTATGGCTCGTTTGGCCAGTTTTGGGTCTGTTTCACCCATTTTCCGACTTGTTCGTCCTATTTTAAACTCGTTTGACCCGTTTTGGGTTTGTTTCATTCGTTTTTTGACTTATTTGACCTATTTACGCCTCGTTTGGCCCGTTTTGGACCCGTTTCATCCATCTTTCGACCTATTCATCCTATTTTAAACTCATTTGACTTGTTTTGGGTCAGTTTCAACCGTTTTTGATCTGTTTGACTTATTCTTCCTTTAACCCATTTTGGGTCCAGTGGATCCAAAATGGATACAATGGATCCAAACGGGTCGAATGGATCTAAAATGGGTATAATAGATCCAAACGGATCCAATGGATTCAAAATGGGTATAATAGATCCAACCGGGTAAAATGAACCCAAACAAATCGAATGGATCCAAGTGTGTTGAATGGATGCAAACGGGTCAAATTGATCCAAAATGGGTATAATGAATCCAAATGGGTCGAATGGATCCAAAATTGGTAAAATAGATCCAAACGGATCCAATGGATTCAAAATGGGTATAATATATCCAAATGGATAAAATGGATCCAAACGGATCGAATGGATCCAAAATGGGTAAAATGGATCTAAGTGAGTTGAATGGATGCAAACGGGTCAAATTGATCCAAAATGGGTATAATGAATCCAAATGGGTAAATGGATCCAAATGGGTCGAATGGATCCAAAATGGGTAAAATAGATCCAAACGAATCCAATGGATTCAAAATGGGTATAATATATCCAAATGGATAAAATGAATCCAAACCGATCGAATGGATCCAAACGGGTCGAATGGATCCAAATTGGATAAAACAGATCCAAACAGGTCGAATGGATCCAAAATGAATAAAATAGATCCAAACGGGTAAAATAGATAAAATGGATACAAACGGATGGAATAGATCCAAAATGGATAAAATAGATTCAAACGGTACGAATGGATCCAAAATGGGTAAAATAGATCCAAACGGGTCCAATGGATTCAAAATGGGTATAATAGATCCAAACGGGTAAAATGGATCCAAAATGGATCCAAACGGATCGAATGAATCCAAAATGGAAAAAGTGGATCCAAATGGGTCAAATAGATCCAAACGGGTAAAATAGATAAAATGGATCCAAAATGGATAAAATAGATCCAAACGGGTCGAATGGATCAAAAATGGGTAAAATAGATCCAAACGGGTCCAATGGATTCAAAATGGGTATAATAGATTCAAACGGGTAAAATGGATCCAAAATGGATAAAATGGATCCAAACGGATCGAATGAATCCAAAATGGATAGAGTGGATCCAAACGAGTCAAATGGATCCAAATTGGATAAAATGGATCCAAACGGGTCAAATGGATCCAAAATAGGTAAAATTGATCCAAACGGGTCCAATGGATCCAAAAGGGTCATATAAATTCGAACATTTTAAATTGGTCCAAAATGAGTAAAATTTATCCAAATAGGTCAAACATGTTGAAAAACGGGGTGAAACGAGGCCAAATCGATCAAACGAGTCATAAATGGGTCGAACAGATTGAAAAATGAGTGAAACGGATCCAAAATGGGTCAAATGAGTCATAAATAGGTCAAACGAGTCTGAAATAGATTGAACATGTTTGACAATGGGTCAAACGAGTCTGAAATAGATTGAACATGTTGAAAAATAGGTTAAACGGGCCCAAAACGAGTCTAAAATTGATTATACAGGTCGAAAAGGGGGTGAAACAGGCCTAAATAAGTCAAACGAGTTAAAAATAGGTTGAACAGGACAAAAAACGAGTGAAACGAACCCAAAATTGATCAAACGATTCATAAATTGGTTGAAAATGGGTGAAACGGGCCCAAAACTGGTCAAATAAGTCTGAAATAGATCGAACAGGTTAAAAAATGGGTGAAACGAGCCCAAAATGGGTCAAATAAATCCAAAATAGGTCAATCATGTCAAAAAATGGGTAAAAAGAGTACAAAACAGGTCAGACGAGTCCAATATAGATTGAAAATGTTGAAAAACAGGTTAAACGGGACTAAAATGGGCCAAACTACTCCAAAGTAGATCGAATGGGTCGCAAAATCGGTGAAACGGGTTCAAAACGGACCAAACGAGTCTAAAATAAATCGAACAGGTTAAAAACGGGCAAAATTGATCCAAAATGGGTCAAACGGATCTAAAATAGATAGAACATGTTGAAAAATAGGTCAAATCGTGTTCGTGTGTGAAAATATGTGTAAAATTATGTTAGTGTGTGTAAATATGTGTAAAAAAATGTGTTAGTGTGTGAAAATGTATGTAAAATTGTGTTAGTGTGTGAAAATGTGTATTAGTGTGTGTAAAAAATATGTAATTAATAATTAATTAATTATATATAAATAATGTTAGATAAATATAATATTTAATTTATGTGAAGGGTAAAATAGTACTAAAACATTAAAATTACATAATTGAGTTTAAACCATTACAAACCCAATTCAAAACCAATATCAACCCAACCCAACCCATAAAGAACCTAATTCTCTCTTAACCCATTATTAGCCCAACCCAAACCAACCCAATTTAAATTTCACCAAAACCAAACCAACCCAACCCCCTTAAATAATGGGTTCAACCCATTTTGCCACCCCTACTACAAATGTCTCGAGCATTTAAGATCTTTTTTTTACCTAACAAAACCAATTTTTCTGATAAACAAGAATAGGGGATTATTGTTGGTTCCCAACTACTCCAATGAAACTCGAACTTGTAATCAATTAGTTCATTGCAAATGCTTACCACTAAGATATCTGCTTGTCTCTCCTATCAAGCCAAACTTTTTTGTACCTTAATCAGGGTAGTATCTTCCGGCGCCTTCGAGGAGTCTCTCGTCTTACAAACATCTTTTCGAAGTCATTCAGTGGTCTTGTGGAGCCATCGGCTTCACTTATAAACTTCCAGCCACCTCCATTACCACGTTTTCCCTTTGGACCCAATTTCTCCACCATGAAATTCCAACCTTCAGAAGGACGCCTTCTGCTGTATTTATGGCATTTCACCTTCTTTTCCATCTGAATTCAACAAAAGAAAATCATTGAGATTTATCTAAAACAAAACTACTGAAAATTTCTTATATGGATGGACCTAGTGTTCGGACCCAACACACGAGCCTAATGGTTCAGATTTAATAGCATTTTATTTGATTTTTTTTTTATATAAAGTGAATTTTAGATGTGGCAAGATCAAAATCATTGAATGCATAAGTTGGGTCCAGATCCCATGCATACAAGAATTTGCGGTAAATGATGCTAGCGCTTGTCGGTTATAGTACTACCAAAAATGATGCTGGCACTTGCTAGTTATAGTAGTACTTAACTGCATGATTATTACCTTCAGTTTGTTGAAATTCATCCTCTGAACGAATTCTTGATACAACATTTCATCCTCTTTCATGGAGATCTCGTAGTGGACCTCATCTGGGTCTCGGGTCGTGCCATCCCATCCCTCGGGCATCACCTTGAAATCTGGCTTGTATGGCAGAGATGCAACGTGGAATTCCCTATCATGGGAGATGAAAAACCTGCAAATACCAAAAACTTGATCTGGTAAATGCAACTCCTTCCGTGGAAATTGGAATCCACAGATATTTTACCAATGACATGCATATTCAAAATGTTACTAGATAAAATACAAGAAATTGACAGATTTCAACCAACTTAACACACTAATGACTCATAATTAAAGGGACTCCAAAAAATAATCAAATCCTTCTCTCGTTCTGTAAGGCGTCACGGTTTATTACAATAGGGTACCGATAAACAAAACTCAAGTCTTATTTTCATTATTCTTGGAACTTAAAAAAGTTTTTCAGGGACTAAAGGGGTGGCTAGTGACAGTATCCTGCTCCATAAAATTCTGAGGCTTTCACTTTTTCAACGAGTTTGAAGACTAAACAATCTTTGTCATTTATCCCACGTAAGCGTGTCATGGTCGAGAAAGAAATGAAATTTGGCAGCATATCAAATAACCAACCAACCAACCAACCAAATATTTTCCATTCAATCAAAAATAAATAAACCAAACTGCATTTTCAACCTTAAAAGCATCACATAACAAAAATATCAACTCCTTCCGTGAAACCATGATTTCACAACACCGAAAGTATGCAAAAGCAAATAAGCTATAAAGAATAAAAGAACAAAACACACAAGCATTTTAAAATGCCGCCCAATCAATAAAAAATTATTATCAACCAAAACTTTCAAATGTAATCCAGAGAGGTTCTTTAAATCATCCCACTTCCAGTAAAAAGATGCCCCGAGGTTGGCCGAAGCCCAAAATTTTGCTAAAACATATTCTACACACACACACAGACACAGACCCACATAAAAAGAAAAAAACATATAAGTCAATCCAATGGCTAAGACAAAGAATGAGAAACAGGTGAGTTCTTTAAATAACTTACTCAGGACAAGTATCAAGTAAGAGCTCAACAGAGTCATCCAATGGGTGGCCCAGCCTTTTCTCTTCCTCCTCTTCCTGCTCCTTCAGCCACAAAATGGCGTGAACTCTCTGCCTCATAATCCTATATTCCTTTGCCAGCCTTTCCACACTGTATACCTCTGGATTCTCCTTGTGCTTCTTGTACATCTCTGCCTTCTCCGAATCCTTCAAGTAAGAACCCCTCACACCAGGCTCCCTGACCTGAACATTCACAGTTTTCCACAATATTACAATTTACACCAATCAATTTCATTTTCAAGAACCAATAAACCCCCTTCATTGTTGGAGCGAAAGAAAAACATTCATCAGAAAGTACATCCGGTGATATGTGTAATGCTACAACTCGTGATCAGATGCATATCCGAGCTAAAGAAGCTAAAATCTAATATAACTTTATTTTTCTTAAAGATGCAAGTGTTTTCTGCACTTCTCTTCTTACTTCAGGATTACATACATATTCTAGTCTTCCCAGGTGTAGTGGAACAAAATCAACAATATACAGTTCAAAGAATGACTCCAAACTTGATTAATTAGGGCAAAAAACGGTCAAACTGAACTAAGAAAAGAAATCAGAGAAGATCATGCTTATTTTTACCTGCTTCATCAACGCGGTCATTTCATTCATCCTATCATCCCAGCCATCAACAAAAGCCTTCCCCTTACGGTTCGCAGCCTCCAATTCCTTCACTTTCGCCATCTCCTGGTCCGTCCACCTTGCATCTGAATACCACTTTCCGCGCGGTGGCGGAGGCGGAGGCGCAGCTGAAACGCCACCACCGGAATGACTTTGGCCCTGATCCGAATTCACCTTCTGCCCAATAACTTCACCATCGAAGTGCTCTTTCGTCAGTCCTGTGGACCAAGACGAAGCGCCCACGTCCCATCCCAATGAATCGCCTCCCGAAGAACCCGTTCCGCCGAAATCGGCTTCCCAATCCTGCCCTTTGCTGCCGCCATCATTTTGAGTAGAAAAGGGTTTCCGAAAAGCGAGGAATGGTCTGAGGTTGTGAAACTCTGCAATTTTCGTATTAGTGTCGATTGAAAGCTGCGAAAATGAGCGAAGCAAAAGCCGCATGTTATCTGGGAATTTCAAATGGGGTGGAGATTTCTTTGTACAGAAATGGGATTGAATCAACAACGGAAAGAAATTTCAGGGGCCGTACAGCAATAATGGCGTGAGAACCGCTGTCCGGAGATGGTGGATTAGGGAGTTGCAGACATGGTTGGGATTTCAGATTAGGGGTTTGGGGGCTTAACGAAGGAGAGGCGGCAGGATCAAATTGTAATTTTCGAAGAACTTGGGGTTTACTATACACGAGAGAATTAGGTCCCAAGGGACGCCCAAGTCTTTTTTTAGGGATATAACCCTCAATTTCTTTTCCCTTTTTCTTTCCCCAATATTTTCTGACATGGCATCTTCATCTACTAATCAAGCAGCAATTAACTCGTTTTGTAAAAGGAAGAAATTTTAGGGGCCCTTCTGCAAATAAAATAAATTTATAAGTTAGAACAAAACAAAAACAAAAGCCCTAAATCTAACATAATTTCTCCATTTTTCCTTCCTTTCCTCTTCCGCTCTTATTCCGTTCTTCTTCTTCGGCTACATCCCCCAGATCTGTCCCTTTGTTCGCATATCATATCAGCATCACCATCACGTATTTGAAGTTGACCCAAACCACAGGTTTTAGGGCTTGAAGTCGAGCATCTAAGGACTGGGCTTCATGAGCAATGAACAACTATTAAGAACATGAACCCCAATCCTTAGAAGCTAACTCCAAGCTCCAAAACGGTGATTTGTTTTCGCGTTCGTCTGCCTCTATTGAAGAAGAAGAAGAAAGAAGGGGAGAGAGAAAGCGGCTAGGGTTTTGCTTGAAGTAAGGTGTGAGGATGACAAGTGATAATTGGAATATTTATGGAAGAATTAGGTGTACATGCATTCAATTAAATTACCATGCATTCAATTCAATACTATGACGGTTGGTTGTTGAGGAATAAATAAATAAAGAATCGGATTTAATAAATAAATCGCACAAGCGATTTAATGAATCGCGCAATCTATTCTTCTTATAGAGCTAGTTTTTTATTTGTTTTAAATATTTATTTGATTTATTTTTTACCCTAAACCCTAAAAATTTGATATAGTTGAATGAATCTGCAAACTACGAACCGAATAATATTGAATGCATGTAGGCCTAATAAATCGCTCAAGCGATTTAATTAATCGCTCACGCGATTCTAGTCCTTTATTTTATTTAAATATTATTTATTTATTTTCTTTATTTAATCGCCTGAGCGATTAAATATTAAAAATAAATATTTCTATTTATCTGATTAAATTCTAGTTAGCTGATGAATCTAGTGCGCGATTCATCAAATCGCGTGAGCGATTCTGGTTAATCGCTCACGCGATTCAATGTATCGCTCACGCGATTAAATATTAAAAATAAATATTTCTATTTATCTGATTAAATTCTAGTTAGCTGATGAATCTAGTGCGCGATTCATCAAATAGAACAACATATAAAAACTAAATATATAAAAATAGAACAACATTCAGTCTGCTTTCATTACAAAACCAGTAAAATACATTACAATCAAACTAAATATTTTATGGGGGAGGAGGAAACTGATTAACCTCCTCCGGATCATATTGAGGGATAATGGAATTAACACTCCCCTCAGAGGACTCAAGGTAAACAACGTCGTAAAAGGACTCGGGGTCTGAGTCCCTATCACTTATGTGGAAAGCGTGGAGGTGCTCCTCTTCGCCCTCCAAAAGGTGTGCCTGCCGCACTTTGAAGATATACCTAAGGTCATCATAACAACGGCATCCAAATGCCCTGGCATCCAAATCCCGCTGAATAACCTATGTAATATTAAACATTGAAAAATGAACAAAGAAAGATTAAAAAAAAACAAAACAAAAAGGGACACTGATGAATTCGACTTACCTCAATGGTATTCACACCATAATATACTAGGGGATCAATTTCGGCACTAATACGATTAGCAGCCATTTTAACTCCAGGACACGCCAATAATCTACGGAATTCGTAAAATTTTATCCGCAGTCCTTTCACTGCTGCTACAACATCTCGTGCCCAGAATCTGGTTTTGAATCGCTTAGTCAATTCACGCGACACAATAGATAGCACCGTGTCGAAGACTTCTAGCCGATCGATTTCGTTGTCTCCGGCATATATACGAAGACGTTCAACCATGTACTCTTCCACCCATGCCAGAATAGGTCTTGGAGGGTTATTCATGACTTTATTTGTCAAGGATTGAGATATAGGACAGAGAAAGAGAAGCAAGGCTTCTTGCAGGTGATGAAAATTTTGCAGAAATCTGAGAACAGAGCAGAATTGAGGATACTAATAAAGGTGATTGGGCCTTAAACCAACCAACAGTCGCACCCCTTCCTTCCTTCCTTGGTCGCATTGTAAAGGTGACGGTCAAAATTCCGGGATGAGTGCAGGCAGCTTTTCATTAAATTCAAGCATCTCATCGAGAACATCTGTCAGACGCGGGAAGAAGACAATGGACATCTATGTCCCTTCTTCAAATAAAATAAAGGACTAGACGTTGATGAAGAATCGCGTGAGCGATTAACCGAATCGAGTCCGCGATCCAATGAAAATACAACCAATTATTTATAGTATCTAATATTTAGAACAAGAATGAATCGCGCACGAGATTAATTAATGAATCGCAAGTGCGATTCATTAAATCGCTTGCGCGATTAAATAAAGAAAATAAATAATTCTATTTAGCTGAAGAATCCTGTACGCGATTCATCAAATCAAGTGCGCGATTCAATTAAAACATAAATAATTTGATATAGCTGAAGAATCTAGTGCGCGATTCATCAAATCAAGTGAGCGATTAATTTAGGAAAAATTAATATTTTGATTTTTTTACAGAATCGCGTGAGCGATTAAATAATAAAAATAAATATTTCTATTTATCTTATTAAATTCTAGTTAGTTGATGAATCTAGTGCGCGATTCATCAAATCAAGTGAACGATTAAATTAAAAAAATTAATATTTCGAAACACATAAATACAAATTTCAATATTTCAATAATTCTAGTTAGCATTCAATATTATTCGGTTCAACATGCATTCAATTGATGTTGATGAAGAAAATAAATAAATAATATTTAAATAAAATAAATAAATAGATGTTGATGAAGAATCGCGTGAGCGATTAATTAAATCGCTTGCGCGATTTATTAGGGAATTGTACATTTTGCGCGATTTATTAGGGAATTTACATTTTGCGCGATTAATTAAATCGCTTGCGCGATTTATTAAAGAATTGGACATAAATATTATGAATACATACTGTGTAACTTAAATATTGTATTTATCAACTCCAAAAAATATTTCGGATGCTAAACGTAACCTTAAAAAAGAGGTATTATCGTCATCCAGAATATCCAGTGGTTCCCCACGCATGAGAAGCTCAATGTAATATAAGGAATAGAGTCCACAATCGCCACTGAAAAAAAAAAAATTAGAAATTAAATAAAAATATAATAAAAAATTTTAGAGTTAGTAAACTTTAAATGTACCTTCGTTTATTTTTTGGACACGGAGCAAGTTGCAGCTTCCACATGTGCTTGAGGTTGTCACCTAATTGCCTGAACTTTCCTGTATGGGCTAACAATTTGGGAAAGAAAACACACAGATGGTTCAAAGCAATTTGGTAATTCCTGTGGTCAAGGGAACCACCACCGCTGTCGTAAACTTTGATGACTCCCTCTTGGGGCAAAATCTCGACGGCCACCCAATGGGAATTTCCTGAGTTGACAATGCCATAAAATTTTGTAGCTCCTTCCCATGCACGGCCATGCAAAAATGGTAGAGAACCAGTTGTATACGGCAGAACAGTGTCCTCCTTCCATTTGATGGGATCATTCCAGATCCTTCGCATCACATCAAATGAATGCGAGGCAGTCCGGATGTCTTCTTTGGGTTCATTCACAGGCCTCACACCCTTGACACCCTTGCCACTCTTGGCACCAACCCTAACTCCAGCTTTGGCACCCCTCGGAGCATTGGCAGCAGTATCTGGCTTATTTGTAATAACGAGATTGCCATCTTCACCTGTGCAAACTGAATCTTCCTCTGTAATGAGACCCCTTGATAGATAATAATTCGTTTTAAGATGTTGGAAGAAAGTCTCATCGAGGACCAAAGAATCCTGAGCATATTGATCTGGGAGCCTTTTTTGTTTAAGCCTTATATTGGCCAAACACTCTTCCAAATGCTGCAACGAGTGAACCAAAAAAAAAACAATAAAGATCAATGATGCATCATACAGGTATTGACTAACATAAACTATATAGGAAGTTTACCTCGGATACCAACCATTTCCCATTTCTGAGGATGGTTAGGAAGAATTCCGCGTCGAAATCCGCAGTTTGTCCAGGAATTCGGTCTTTCGGCCCTGCACTAAGAACCCAGTTGTACAAGTAGCTAGAACCAGATTTGTCCGTATTTTTGGATAACCATCTGTTGTGAGATTGAGAGATGGTTTCTGCGGTTTGCGGACAAAGCAGTTGGGGCTGAGCCGTTAAGGCAGGTGTTGCTTCTTTAGCCTTGACTCTAGCTCTGGCTGTAGCTGTGCAAAGCCTCTTAAGTTGCAGCGTATAAGGTGACAGGAGGTAGGCGGGCCTTCTTTTATTTCTCTTTGGTCTTTGACGTTTAGACCCTTCAACATCCTGCACCATTACACTACGGCCTGCTTGGTGTTCTTTTTCCTTCTCCAAATGCTGCCATATCTTCTCAACAGTTGCCTTCACATATTCAGAATGAGCTTCAGCTTGGTCTTCTTTCTCCTTCTCCAAATGCAGCCATATTTTCTCAACAGTTGCATTCAAAGATTCAGAATTAGCTTCCGCTTTCTGGATAAACTGTTGAATTTCAAAAGGGATTTGCATTGCAGCAGCTGGTGCAGGTGATGGTGATGTGTCAGGTGCTGTGGAAGTTGGGGGTGCGGTGCCCCAATCATTTCCTGCGGTAGGTGGTGCTGTGGAAGTTGGGGGTGTGGTGCCCCAATCAATTCCTGCGGTAGGTGGTGCTGTAGTTGGATGTGATGGTGAGGGGAACCAATCCATGTTAGAATTCATGAGATTATCATCTTCTCGGACTGGATGGGGCAATTCATCCCCAATGATCAAAAGGGTGCACCCTTTCAAACACTGATGTAGATAATCAATGGGTGCATCCTCTTCTTCTGAACTTGTTTGTTCATGAAGGTCCCTGATGTAACTCATATTCTTTTCAATGTTGGAGGGCAACAAAAATGGACGTACCTGATCCTGTTACATCAAAAAATAATAGATGTTAAAGGTATTCGGTGATCCATGGCAAAGAAAATAATATAAATTTTGTTCTAACCTCAGGTCCATGGTTATTTAACTTTTGCCGCAATTCTTCAATATCGATTGGGTTCCCTCTACTGTGCATCCATCTGAACATCCTGGGGAGTGGTAGTTTGGACATGTGGGAATCATCATGTTCTAGGCCGCCTCCATAAGAACTTGCTATAGTTGGGCACATTTCGTAAGCCCACGCCTACAAGGAACAAACAGGAAAAAAGGTGTATTATACATTTTGTTTCAATTAAATCGCTTGAGCGATTCAACAAGTCGCGTGAGCTAATCATTAAATCGCTTGAGCGATTCAACAAGTCGCGTGAGCGATTCATTAAATCGCTTGAGCGATTCAACAAGTCGCGTGAGCGATTCATAAATTCGCGTAAGCGAATAAGCTGAATAAGATAAATATGATGATCATAATCACCTGCAAGGCCCATGGAAAACCTGAAACATGATAGGTCTTCGGTTTAGAGTCAGATTCTGTAGGGGGCAGCCATTTAGCAATATCCTTTTCCCTTTTTTTTATTGAATCCATTGTCGCCTTGAATGACACTAGTCCCCAAGGATATGAATAAAAAAAATCCAAGTCACTTGCAAAACAAAGATGATCCCTATTTACAACTCTCCCCTTTTCAATACCCAGCAACATGTTTTGTACAAAAAGCACATGTGCTATCTTCAAACGGTCTTCCACCGCAATCTTTTTATTGAATAATAAAATTTCCAAATCAGTGTCCTTCACTTTTGATTTCCATTTATTTCGGAGGATCCTCTTAAGAAAATCCTCGGCATTATTTATAACACTCAACTCATCAGCTCTATCGGGCATCTTACCTCCTCCACAATAAAGCCCAGTGACAAGAGCAAACTCCCTTAAGCCAAACCTAACTGGCTTTTGGCCTATCAAGACCCACAGCTCATTCTCTTTCTTGGTGGGTAGGGAGTACATCATAAGATAATGAAGGAGGCTGCCTGAAAACCGCTTCCAACCAGAAGGCAGCTCTTCGGTATATTTTCTAAATACTCCTTCGAAATTCATTTCGTTCTCCTGAAGGAATTCTTTTACTGGGGAAAGACGCTCCCATGATGACCGGACTGTGATCCTCACAGTTGAAGAGAAGAAGTACCTTTCCCAGAAAGGGCGCATGTTGAATTTTGAAAAATCAATGCTCCGGGTGACCTCTTCTTCATACTCTTCCTGTAACTCATTGTCATCATCCTCCGCCTCATCAAATAACCCAATCATACCCATATTGTTCGAATGTCTTCGCTTACTCCTATTTTCCCTTATGTACCAGTCCCCTTGCGCTTCATCTCCGGTGTGTTCATCATCTCTGAACTCCTGAGATGTATATGATCAAAATACCATTTGTCAATATAAAAGATTTGAAATACACAAAAGGCGCCATTTTGATCGCGTACGCGACTCAATCAATCGATTAAGCGAGTACTAGATACTTCCGGTATAAACAACCCAAAAAACACAGTATATAAACAAGAGAATATAGTATCAACTCCAGAACGAAAGTTGAAAACAAAAAACAAAGAACCATTACGTTGTAATCGGCCTCTTGGGATATCTGCATGGGATCAATAGTGCCTTCTCCTTCCCTTACTGGGCTTTGGTTTGCTCCCGCTGATGACATCTTGTTTGGTTGATCGTAAAAATGTGATAATAATCTGAATATAGGAGAGAGAAAATGGATGAAAACCCTAGTTTTTTTGCTTGTGAGGAAGATGAAGAAGAAGAAGAAGAACAGTCCTTTACTTTACTTTCCTTTTTTTTTTTTACGTTTCTCCTCTTTCTCGCTAAAAGTTTGCTTATAACTGGAGAGAATTAATTAATGATGTGATTGGTTTGACTCTTGTGGTGATATATATATTAAATATAAATAACTGTCAGACAAAAAATGAAAAATTTTAATATAATGTACACAATTGTTGCCGCCTTACCGGACATGTATATTACAAGAGGTTTAATTTTAGAGAATTTGATTGCGAACTACCGTAAGAATCGCGTGGGCGATTCTTGAAGTCGCCCACGCGATTTAATACGTTTTGTGGCCAAAATCAAGATCACCTTATGAGAATCGAGTCAAATTTGTAATGGGGTCATTTTATTGTTGGTTATAGCGAAGCTTGATTTGAATGTACCAATCACAATCCCTTCTACATGGTATCAAAGACGATGTTAGGATTTGTTTGGGATTATGACTAAGGTTTGCAATACATCATACTACACAGATAAGAATCGCTATGGGGCTCATATCAAACGCGAAAGAAACATGCTGGGGGACTAGCAAAGTAATATAAACCCATATTAAGTGCGAACTACCGTAAGAATCGCGTGGGCGATTCTTGAAGTCGCCCACGCGATTTAATACGTTTTGTGGCCAAAATCAAGATCACCTTATGAGAATCGAGTCAAATTTGTAATGGGGTCATTTTATTGTTGGTTATAGCGAAGCTTGATTTGAATGTACCAATCACAATCCCTTCTACATGGTATCAAAGATGATGTTAGGATTTGTTTGGGATTATGACTAAGGTTTGCAATACATCATACTACACAGATAAGAATCGCTATGGGGCTCATATCAAACGCGAAAGAAACATGCTGGGGGACTAGCAAAGTAATATAAACCCATATTAAGTGCGAACTACCGTAAGAATCGCTTGGGCGATTCTTGAAGTCGCCCACGCGATTTAATACGTTTTGTGGCCAAAATCAAGATCACCTTATGAGAATCGAGTCAAATTTGTAATGGGGTCATTTTATTGTTGGTTATAGCGAAGCTTGATTTGAATATACCAATCACAATCCCTTCTACATGGTATCAAAGATGATGTTAGGATTTGTTTGGGATTATGACTAAGGTTTGCAATACATCATACTACACAGATAAGAATCGCTATGGGGCTCATATCAAACGCAAAAGAAACATGCTGGGGGACTAGCAAAGTAATATAAACCCATATTAAGTGCGAACTACCGTAAGAATCGCGTGGGCGATTCTTGAAGTCGCCCACGCGATTAAATACGTTTTGTGGCCAAAATCAAGATCACCTTATGAGAATCGAGTCAAATTTGTAATGGGGTCATTTTATTGTTGGTTATAGCGAAGCTTGATTTGAATGTACCAATCACAATCCCTTCTACATGGTATCAAAGATGATGTTAGGATTTGTTTGGGATTATGACTAAGGTTTGCAATACATCGTACTACACAGATAAGAATCGCTATGGGGCTCATATCAAACGCGAAAGAAACATGCTGGGGGACTAGCAAAGTAATATAAACCCATATTAAGTGCGAACTACCGTAAGAATCGCGTGGACGATTCTTGAAGTCGCCCACGCGATTTAATACGTTTTGTGGCCAAAATCAAGATCACCTTATGAGAATCGAATCAAATTTGTAATGGGGTCATTTTATTGTTGGTTATAGCGAAGCTTGATTTGAATGTACCAATCACAATCCCTTCTACATGGTATCAAAGATGATGTTAGGATTTGTTTGGGATTATGACTAAGGTTTGCAATACATCGTACTACACAGATAAGAATCGCTATGGGGCTCATATCAAACGCGAAAGAAACATGCTGGGGGACTAGCAAAGTAATATAAACCCATATTAAGTGCGAACTACCGTAAGAATCGCGTGGGCGATTCTTGAAGTCCCCCACGCGATTTAATACGTTTTGTGGCCAAAATCAAGATCACCTTATGAGAATCGAGTCAAATTTGTAATGGGGTCATTTTATTGTTGGTTATAACGAAGCTTGATTTGAATGTACCAATCACAATCCCTTCTACATGGTATCAAAGATGATGTTAGGATTTGTTTGGGATTATGACTAAGGTTTGTAATACATCGTACTACACAGATAAGAATCGCTATGGGGCTCATATCAAACGCGAAAGAAACATGCTGGGGGACTAGCAAAGTAATATAAACCCATATTAAGTGTGAACTACCGTAAGAATCGCGTGGGCGATTCTTGAAGTCGCCCACGCGATTTAATCCGTTTTGTGGCCAAAATCAAGATCACCTTATGAGAATCGAGTCAAATTTGTAATGGGGTCATTTTATTGTTGGTTATAGCGAAGCTTGATTTGAATGTACCAATCACAATCCCTTCTACATGGTATCAAAGATGATGTTGAGCGATTTAGTAACTTAAATGATTACAATCTAAATTTCTAAATACAAATCATTAAGACAAGTTACGTTATGGATTTCAAGATACAAATCAATAAAAATACTGCTAAAAACAACAAATTGACTATTATCAACTTGTTCACAATATTTTGTTCTCTTCCTTCTGGAATGAGTGGTGTCCTCCTGCTTGAGACTTCACCTTCATCGTTCTGTGGCTCTTCTATTGGATTACACCATTGAGAAAAGCCATGCAAATTGCAACAATAAAATAATCTTCCCCTGTTGGAATTATCTGCTCTATCGACCACCTTGATTGTAGCCCACTGATCGCAATCCCTGCATTTCTCCTTTCTATATCTAAGAGAACTTTTGCGTGTAAAAGCTGAGCTATTTGAGCTTGCCATGATCTTTAAATTCCTTAATGATAATCAGAAGAATTATATAGTGATCCCCACCAACGGCTATAAGTAGGATATAAATAGTGTATAACTGCCATATTATAACGGCTATAATATTTTATAATATTATCATCATCCAGGGGCTCTTTTGCAAACTCACAAATTTACGCACTGCCCCTCCTACTCAAATATAAAATAAATTTGTTTTGTTTCCTCTGGCCAAACCCTAATTCACTTTTTTATCTTCCATCCTCTCCTCTCATCTTATGTTGAATATTTCCGCCGCCGCCCTCTCCAATCCAAAGGAAAAATCCTTCGCAGATCTGTAAGAGTCTGCCCTATTAGTTTGAATTGCTCTTGAAAATTATCATGTTTGTTGTATGATTTCCGCCATACAGTAGCAATCAATAGATGTTTCTTTGTTTGGTCGATGTAGTGTTTACTCGTTGTAGATGAACTATACGATGGGCAGTACAGGAGAGAGTTTTGAGAGTTTTATGCGTCCTGTGCATAACAATTGGAAAGAAACCCTGGAAAATGCAATTGAAGAATTATTATAGATTTTAAATCTATAATAAATCTTCATTTGCATTATCTAGGGTTTCTTTCCATTGTTATGAACGGTCTGCACAAAACTCTCAAAGCTCTCTCCTGTATTGCACGTTTTATAGTTCTTCTACAATGTCTAATGATCTATTGCAAGGCCAAACAAAGAAATCTATTGATTGTTACTGTTTGGCAACAAGTCCTACGGAAATGACGATTTTCATGAACATTTCAATCAAATACGGCAGATTTTGTGATTAAGGAGGAAGACAGATAGATCTGTTAATATCCATAATGTTAATAAACCCCCTTGGCTGAAGAATCGCATGCGCGATTCATTAAATCTTGTGAGCGATTCACTAAATCTTGAGCCCGATTATTTAAAAAATAAAGTAATGGATCAAGCTGAGTGTTTTTTAAAGTGTCATATATCGAATTAAACTCCAAATTTTATTATATTATAATATATTAATTGAATCTTGGGCGCGATTAATTAAGAAGAGTTAGCGATTCAGTAAATCTTGAGCGCGATTAATTAAAAAAAGAGATATGCCCATTTGGCTGAAGAATCGCTTGCGCGATTGATTAAGTCGAGTACGCGATTCATAAAATCGCGTAAGAGATTCATTAAATCGTCTGCGCGATTAATTAAAAATCAAGGATGTATTATACAATTTATTTATCTAAATGACATTCTGTTATTTATCTAAATGACTTTCTGATCACATGTAGACTTTTTGTGTCTTTTTATTGTGCGCGATTAACTAAAAAGAGAAAGATGCCCATTTGGCTGAAGAATCGCTTGCGCGATTGATTAAGTCGAGTACGCGATCCATAAAATCGCGTAAGAGATTCATTAAATCGTCTGCGCGATTAATTAAAAATCAAAGATGTATTATATAATTTATTTATCTAAATGACATTCTGTTATTTATCTAAATGACTTTCTGATCACATGTAGACTTTTTGTGTCTTTTTATTGTGCGCGATTAACTAAAAAGAGAAAGATGACACTTGGCTGAAGAATCGCTTGCGCGATTGATTAAGTCGAGTACGCGATCCATAAAATCGCGTAAGAGATTCATTAAATAGTCTGCGCGATTAATAAAAAAATAAAGTTGTATTATACAATTTATTACACAATTATTTATCTAAATGACATTCTGATCACAAGTAGTCTTTTTGTGACCTTTTCCTCCACACTTTGAACAGGTATTGTACCTTTTTCTTCCCTCAGAAGGTGCCCGGAATCTAGTCATCCTTTTTCTTCCAACACGCACCTTCAGTGGAGGTGGCAGTACTTGTTTTATACCTATATCTTCAGGCAATTCCCACTGTAACTCTGGAGGTGTAGGAAAAATTGTCTCAGAATATGCAAGTATGTAGTACTCAACAGTGTAAAATTTGGAGCATAGGGAATATATTCTTTGTCCAAACCCTATTGGGTTTTGCTCCCTTAACGCCGATAATGCATGGGGGCAGGGGATCTTATCCATCTGGAAGACACCACATGTGCACGTCATATTGTTCAAGTCAACCATAACCTCTGCTCCAATTCCACGAACAGAAAATTCATGAGCATTGAACTGTTGTGCAATGCATCCTTTGGATTTCTCCAGATTACTCCGGAGAAGTTTCTCTTTGGATGGCACCAGGACTGTACTGCAGTTGATCATGTCCGTTCTCCGGGTGTGGAACCAATCAGCCAATATTCTTATGATAGACTCAAACAGAGCAGGGATAGGATACTCCCTTTCAAATCAAATCCTAGAATTAATAGACTCGGCGATGTTGCTAGTCAGAACATCATACCTGTTTGTTTTAGAATGCACCCTGCTCCATAACTCAAAACCAACTTCATCCTTCAAGTACTCTGCAGCACGTTTGTGAATACGTTCGATCTCTTTGTAGTGCTCCATGAAATCTTCGACGGTATATGCTTTAACTGCCCTAAAAAATGGCTCAAGGATTGCACTTTTTTTAAACCGTTGTCTCAAGTTCTCCGATAAGTGCTTCGAACAAAATCCATGATGAGCCTTAGGATAAATCTTATCAACCGCATTTTTTATGGAGACATGTCTATCCGATATTATACAGAGATCATCACTATCCGATGCTATCCTTTTTAAATTTATAAAAAACCACTCCCATGATGCATTATTTTCGGAATCAACCACTGCCCATGCAATCGGATAGGTATGGTTCTCACTATCTTGTGCAGTAGCCAAAAGGAGAGTACCATCGTATTTACCGGTTAAGAAACAACCATCAACGGCTAACACCTTGCGCATGTACGTAAAACCCCGTATGCATGGTCCGAATGCAACAAAAAAATGAAGAAACCTGTTCTCATTGGCAAGAACCAATTCAGTGACGCTTCCTTGATTCTTAAGAGTTACCATATAACGATATGCATCTATAATTGCATATCCATGCTCAGGTGATCCCCTGACAATATTTTTGGCATGTATTCTGCCCATCCAACATTTCCAGTAACTAACCTTGGCCCCCAATTGAGCTTCAACGTACTTTTTAATTTCGCCTGGTGTGGGACCTTTCTTGTCAAAAAACAATGGCTTCACTAAGTCCCCAATCAATTTTGCGGTAGCCTGTTGATGAGTGGTACTTGCTTCTTCCAACCCACAAGTGTGCATCCGGTTATACTTTCTGAGGATAAATCTTTCAGAATTAACATATTTAACACACCGAAACCACCACTTGCAATCCTGCGAATAACATCCCAGAACAAGAAGGGACTTTGTAGATTTTATCGTTCGTAATTGGAAGCTTCCCTTACATGCAACAAGGTTGATCTTCATGATGGCATCTTCTTTGTTAATAAACTCTTCATCCTCATTAAAACCTGAGCTATCATCCCATGTATGACTTTCAATCCTGGCCTCTGGATTATCATAACATATAATGGCTTCCTCCTGATTAATACATTGATCGGGCACTTCTTCCTCGACCACATTTTCAGAAGGATTACAACGATCTACCATTTCTTCGTTTATAGCAAGGGTGTTATCGGGAAGATTGAATTCTTGATCGTTGATATCAGGGAGACTGAAGTCTTCATACTGATGCTGGTATTGATCTTCACCCTGAGAAGTAAACCCGCTTGTACCAACATGTTCGGATTCTGTTCCACTCTCCTTCCTATCCAAGGAAACCTTCAAAACGGGCCTCCAACCTTGAGGAGAGATATCGGCAAAATAAACTTGTAGGTCGTGATCAGTCTTTATTTCAGTTGGATAACAGGTTGGAGGTGCACTTGTAAGAAAATATTTCACGTGCACATCATCATGGGAGCAAGTAAATCCTGCTTGTTCTATAATATCACTTATCAACATTTGGAATGTAGTCTGATTGCTCACAAGAATAGCAGAAGTTTGCTTGCTCTCCGCAACCCAATTCAAACACGTGGTTTCTTCTTCCCACACTCCAAGTGCAAATCCAATAACAAATTTTGACATAACCCAGTCGCCGTTCCTTTAAAACAATAAAAAAAAATAAAAAATTAACCATGCATGCAGTACAAAACTGAGAAACAAAAAATTTGATCGCGTGGTCGATTGATAAAGTCGCGTGGGCGATTCCTCAAATTCGCGTGCGCGATTAAAGAATCGCGTGAGCGATTATGAGAAATCGGGGAAGTGATTAATAAAATCGAGTGTGCGATCACGTTGTATTGTCCTTATATTTGCGTCCAATTTAGGCTAGGGAATGTACTGTATTAAACCCAGATAGATGGGGTTCGGAAAAAACTCAGTTAAATCATTCAGTAAATAGGTTTAAGAAAAAATTCAAATGAATCGCGTGAGCGATTCCATAATCGCGTGAGCGATTTATAGAAATCGCGCAAACGATTAATAAAATCGAGTGCGCGATCACTATGTATTGGCGTTATATTGGCGTCCATAACATGTTAGGGAATGTAATGCATTAAACCCAGAATAGATGGGGTTCAGAAAATACTCAGTTCACTCATTCAGTGAAAACGCAGTTCAAAAAATAGGGTTCAGAAAAAATTCAAACAAACCGAAACCTTTCAATACCTTTGATTGTTGTCGTTGTTGTTTGCCATTGTACATGTAATCAGAGAGAGGTGGGGTGATACTTAGGGTTTTTGAAGAATCAAACGAACACTGGACAACACTTCGATCGGAGAAGAAATATCAGAAAAATAGGGTTTTCGTCGCACATACAGGAAGGAGAGAGAAATTGAGAGAATTGGTTGAATGTGATTTGGGGCCAGATTCTAATTTTGTATAAATTTTGGGGCCAAAAAGAGTCAGCAAAATCCTGACGTGGCAACTATTTAATTAAGCTGAGTAATTAATTAAGAGCTAATCAAGCAAAGGGTTATATAACCAATTCTTTTGAAACTAGGGGTTACATAACTAAAAAAAGACTTGGGGGTCCCTTTTAACCGAATCCCCCACTATACACACACTCAAAAATATCATTTATCTTTCGTATCCTGTCGATAGACTCTTGGTCTCTCACATAGAAAATTTAAGAAAAAATTCTCATGATCGTATACTTATGTCCGTATTTCTACATCATATACTATTTCATATGTTTTGTTTATTACTTACTTTCTAATTATCTAACTTGTAATATTCCGTTTGTCCAGCTATACAGTTACATCATAACAAGAGTGTTATTTGCACTTTTAATTTATTTAATTATGTAATTATATGTTTATTAAATTGTTTGCGTGCTTATTTGAATATTTATATGAATTATTTGATTTAATTTTAATGTAAACTTGAACGTTTTTGCTCCCTTTTACCTCGTTTTTAATCTGTTTGAACTCGTTTTCGATTCTAATTTTGTGATTATTTGATATGTATGAATTATATGTGTTATGAATGTGTTTATATGCTCGTTGTATGTTTTTGAGTTTGTTTGATACGGTTTTCGAACCGTTTTATTTGTTAGGGACTTGAAGGCCTAACTCGTTTTACGCACCTTGGGTTCCGGAAGGCATAACTTGAGATCGGAAATTCAGATTCGAATTCCGGAAGTGGCTTAGGACTCCTAACAAAGATACGAAGCTAAGGAACCCAACTTTGTATTTTTCTAAGCCCGTTTGAACCTCCGAATTTTGCCCGAATCGAGCCCCGTTCCGACCCGTTTCTTAACCAAATTGACCCGTTTTTGAACCCTCTATCACTCTCTCAGCCTCTCATTTCGGTTCAGCCCAAGGAGAAAGGAAGAAAGGAGCAGAAACGAGAGAAAGAAGGAAGAAAAGAGAAGAGGGCTGCCACTATTCACGTCTTGCGATTTTGATCTCGTTCGGCCTCCATTCTTTGTCAAATTCGAAAGGTAAGTACTTTTTTGTGTTTTCCATCTTCTTGTGCATCTTTAGAGCTATGAATTTGTCCATTTTCGTCCATTTTTTAGCATAATTATGGCTGATGCATGAATAGTTAGATCATATGAATTTTCTTTGAGGAATTCATGCCATCCTTGCCTTGTTTTTTGAATTGATGAATGATATATGATCTGAATGGCTTGCTTGCTTCATTCCAATGCATACTTTTTTGGTATTTGAGTGTGCATTGAATCACCATAGTTGCACTTCATGAAAAGCTTGGAGAAATTGAGTTTGACCATTTCCATCCTTGTTGCTGCGAGTGATTTGTTGTTGTTGTGTGCTTTTCTTGCTGCCTTTTCTTGTGTATATTTGTTGCTGCTTTGCTGCTCTTTATGGCCTGGAAAGGCCCTGTGCTGCTGCTGCAAAAAGGAGACGAAACAGGGGTTGGAGTTTGCATTTTTCGCGACTGCACCACGCGGTCGCGGCCGTGACCGTTCCAAGGCTATTCTTGGTCACGGCCGCGACCCCAAATTGGCCAAGTTTCAAGTTGTAGTAGCCTGTGCTGATGGAGCTGGTGGTGGTCATGACCATGACTAGTTTTGTGCTTGTTTGGGGTCACGGCCACGACCCATTTTGGAGGTTGTTTCGAGTTGTTGGCCCTTTATTCGCTGTTTTCCCCTCGTTTTCGTTATACATGATCTTCTTGCTTCTTTTACACTTATGCATTGCATAATTGTTGTTTTATGTATTATATGTTTCATTATGATTTTATTACGTGATTTCGGTGATTTTATACGTAATATTTGATGAGATATGCTTTATATGTCTTCGTACGTGTATGCATGCAAGATTGCTTCATTTATTCGATTCGTGTGATATCTCTTTGCATCTTTTATAACATGAATGGATTGTATACATGTTATATGATGTGTTATGCTTGTTGTATGAAATTTATGGATTCGTTTAATGTGAAATATGTGAGTTATGATTCAATATGACTTGATATGGTTTCATTTGACCTAAGTGCTCTCTTGTTGCATTCCTTATGCATCATTTACATTCATATGCATTTTTCGAGCGTCTAATTGGTTCATATTGAATCTAAGTTCATCGTTTGCTCTTTATTTTGTCCTTAGGTTCGTTCCGTGGGTGAAGAGGTGGTCCCTCAGTTGTCCGTTTGCCTCTTTTGTTCCGTTACGTCGACAAGGTGAGGTTTTCTTAGTTAATATGACCCTACAACCCTACCTGTATTTTAAGCCCGCATGCGACTTACGTATATATATATATATATATATATATATATATATATATATATATACTTAGATACGTGTTTGATATGTATTTTGTGGGAATTGACCCTTTTGTTACGAAAATCGTTTGAAAACGCTTTTATATATATACGTAAACTATATCTTCGTTTGTTTGATTTGAAAAGGGTTGGTGTGTGTTTTAAATAGTGAGATTTTGACTTTGAAATATAATTCTCGAAAATTTAGAAATTTCAAAAATTTAGAACTTATGAACTGGGCCCCGGAGTAGTGGTATGGTAACTCAAGTCGGCCATGGGGTTGTTGAGCTCTCCTATCAAGACGACTCCAACTTTGAGAGATTCGCCCAACCTCGGGAGGTCGAGGGGAAGGTGAGTTTCTTGAGCCGGCGGTAAAACGTCGGTGGAGCGGGTAGGATCCCCCGACTCAAATTTATGACAAGAGAACCGGGGTTGAGGGGTCGCGCCTCTCCTCCCTAAACGGCGAAGGTGGGATTGATTCTGATTTTAGTTTTCTCTTTGATTTTGATTATGATTATGAAGTAAGTTGGTTGAAAACTCGTACTCGCCGAGTTAGTGTGATTTTGATTCTAAACTTGGTTCGTGAAACGGGAGTGGACTTCTAACTTCTAAAATTGGTTGATTTTGGCCTTCGGCCTTAAATCTTTTTGTTTATGTGTATTATCACGGGCTAAAATTTTTTAGATTGCAAAAACCACGCCCCGGTTCATGAACTCTTTAAATTTTGAATATGCTATGCTCTAACGTATACGTACGTGTGCGTGTGTTAGTCCCCTCACCAGTCTTTAGGACTGATCCCTCTTCGTTTTTTCCTTTTTTCCCCTTGTTTCTTTTGAGTTGCAGGTGCTGGTTTTGGGAGTTTGAGCTAGGCAGCGGTCATCTTTCGAGTCTTAGAGTTTTGTAGCGAGTCTCATGTATTTTATCTAGTTTATTTTGCACTTTTGAGCTTTTGGAAGTTATGTACATGCGAATTTCATTTAAGTTTGAGAAAACATGTATAAGA
Organism: Lantana camara; assembly: GCA_037501455.1. Taxonomy (NCBI): domain Eukaryota; kingdom Viridiplantae; phylum Streptophyta; class Magnoliopsida; order Lamiales; family Verbenaceae; genus Lantana; species Lantana camara. The sequence goes on along the minus strand of CM074857.1, from coordinate 40,618,868 downwards.
TATGTTTTAAATTCGAATCTTGTTACTTATATATCTTGTTATATATTGAGCATGTATATCGGTATGTTTGAATCCTGGTGCTTCCGCGTTTGTTATTCATTTTATTGCGCACTCTATATTAGGGTCTAGACCGCCTAGCCTAGGAGAGATTTTGTTTGTCTCCTATTCGCTGTAGCTTGGTGCGTGTGCGGAGTTCCCATTTCGTTACACGTGTCGGGCTATGGTGCGGGGGATGTAGTGTTCTGCGCTACGGGATGCTATATAACTACTCCCAATGAGATCTAAATTTGGGGCCTATCTATTCATAGGTATATATTGTCATCTACTCGTCTCAAGGTTGAGGGGCTAACGCCCCCGTCCAAGCAGCGGGACTGGGTTGGTGTGGCAAAATACATCAGTGCCATGCCATCTCCTTCTTACAATCAAAGTAGGCCACGTGGTTGCCCTGATACGTTGTACCCCATGCTCTGCACTTGGCGAGATTCCGATCCTTCATAGATACCCCTCATACCTCAAGCCAAGGTCCTTCGCCGTCGCCATGTATCGACCTCAACCCCCCTCCCCCCGGGCTCGCATTGCAGGGACTCACGTACTGATGATGGGTCTCCCTCAGTCTTTAAGGGCCACATTTCACGAGAAATTTTAGTACCACCTGACATTCCGTACTTAACAATACATTTGCTACAGTTACTTTTATGGTTGTTTTTCAGGCCTATGGATGCTTTATACCCAACGCTCTCCCATTGACCACGCGTTTAGGGCACTATCCCCTGTACCTGTCAATATCAGAATTACCAAAAGGCCCTTGCTCTACTCCTATATAAGCTACAGTAGCTTCATCTCATAAATAAACACTTCTAAATAATTCTTAACATTTTTTCTCTCTCTAAACTCAATTAAATTTTCATATAAGGTTTACTGACTTGAGTATCGAAATACCAAAACGGGCAATCCCTCTACATTCCCCTCGTTTTGGCCAGCTAATGCTGTTGTTTCCTAGTAGGAAAGTCCCACAACCGCTCGGATTGAAGCCATTTTCCTCTCCATCGAGCGATCATTCCCTCAAAATACTCCCATTCTCCCACATATATGTATAAATTCTAATATATTTATTAGTTTGCCCCCTTAATTTACAGACTTCGTCCCCTTTAGAACCATGTGAAAGAAATTCTCGACAATTTAAACCTTTTCTCCCTCTTACCTGAAGAAAAGTCTCATCATCAATAGTACCTTTGCTTTATTACTGTTCTCAGAATGTGGGTTCTTTTGTTTATAATCTTCGGGTAGTCTTGGGATATTAGCTGGCTCAGTAAATAGAAAAGGATTCAACTTGGTTAATATTCGGGTCAACCCCGACAAGAGTGTTCTTATGAAGTTGTTACTTATACCCTAGAAATGTTTGTCCATGCGAACCGCCCCTCCGTGCGTGCTACCTCCGTTGCCTCTCGTCGTGGAATCGATGCTTTCTTCCATGAAAACACATCTGAGAAGATTGAAGCCCTGAGAATTACAGATCGAAAATTGATCCTCTCTTTCGAGATATTTTGTAAAGGTGTTGGATGTGTCATCAAATTTTAAGGATCAAAAGGAAGACATTTCATTAGAACCTGAGTCCTTTGGTTTCATATGAGTGGGCTGGCCGAATTACTCTCGCGGATGATATGGTAAAGCCTGTTCTTTCTATTTTCCGAATAAAGAATTTGCTTGGGACATGCCTGTCTTTTACGGTTGGATACACAACTACTTCCTAACAAGAAGCAACGGTTACTTTCAATTTCACAACCAGAAAATGAATATGGGAATCAGCCTAAAAATGGTTCAACCGGTAAATCTATGGTTGAAACGGGTATAAAATGCGGCAATTGATGATGATCTACGGATTTTGTTAGAAAGGAACACCAGGGCTGAGGAAGCTGTCAAGAATTGAAGTTTTGAACCGGGATGACATAAAGAATGGTATAATTTGGGAAATTACGGAAGTGGGTGGTTAACAGACGAGGAGGTAACAGAACAGTGATGGAAACTTCAGTTCCAAGGTTATATACACCGAGTATTTAAGGCATGATTGTACAATGAGGAGAAATCTCAACCAAAGAATCAAGTATTCAGCCGAATTGTTACAATACAAGAACTTCAATCCCCGGTGAACGGTACACTTAATCATGCATATCACATGCATCATTATTTTCTTATTGCTATATGTGATCCTTGCTCATTGTTAATTGTTTTTATATGAACAACAAATTGACGTAATTGATACCTTTTATCTGCTCTTTACGTGATAATTGTGAAACATTTATTTAATTGTTCGCTTGAATTTTATTTCGTGTACGTGAGAGAAGGGGATTCTCTCGGTGTTGTGCGAGGGACGGGGTTCTCTCGTTGCTTGTCAAGAGACGGGGCTCTCTTGTTGTTGTTTGAGAGACGGGGCACTCTCATTACCACTTGCTACTTGTTTAAACCTGTTCTAGTGGAAGATTAGATTTTCTTTCGAGTATTTAGGTTCCGGGAAGTTTAGGGTTATGACTTGATAGCATTGAGGGAACCTTGTTGATTGAAGACCTCTTTCGAACTAATCCCTGACGGGGAATGGCCAACCCGCTTGGGATGAACACGGAAGGGTGAATCCGAAGACGGATTCTCTTAAGGGGGAGAGGGTTGTAAAGCCCCAATTTTCAGATAGTCAGGTACGCTCGACACGTGTGAGTTTCGAGCGTTAGGATTTTAATTTATTATTTTTGTTTATTCAATTTACATGCATTATATTAATTTTATAAATTGTATTCCAACATGATTACGTGAAAATATGTGAAATACGTGTCACTTGAGAATTATTTTTTAAATTGGATTTAGTGGTTACATGAATTAATTGTCGAACTTGTTTTAATTGCTTAAGTGTCCTTAATTGACATTTATTTAAATTAGTGGACCAGATTGCATAAATAATTCTTGGACCAAAATGAATAAAATTGTAGGAACGAAACTTGATTGCATGACTTATACTTTGGAGGGACTAAATTGCAATTTGTGGACTTTCATTAAAATCAAGGATGATGAATCACGACATATATTTCTTCATTCTTCTTCCATCTTGATTCCATTTCATATCATACAACCATTTTCATCTCTCTCTCGGTCCAACCTTAAAGAAGAAGAGAAAGTGGGAGTTCACCCTTATCATCATCACCAAGCTATCTTTCATCAAATTGATTACTTTAAAGCTTGAAGCTTCATCATCATCACCATCTCTTTCTTTCAAGGTAGACATGAAAATATGATTTCTTGACATTTATATATAAAGCTAGGGTTATGATTTTGATTGAATAACTTGTGTTTTAATTGTTGGAAGCATGATTCTAAGCTTTAGACTTGAATTTCATGCATAAATCTTAAGAATTATGGAGTTTGATGATATATATGTTCATGAGGTTTAATTGTGAAATCTTGATGATTCTTTATGATCAAGCATGATTGAAGTGTTTATATGGAATTCTGTTGTACCTTGAGTATATATGCATATTAATTCCTAGAATTCTTGCATTTAGAACATGAATTATGAAGGTTTTGAGGGACTTGGAGATTGATTCGTGCATACTTTGTTTTCTGCTCTGTTCTGCACTGTCTGTGAAACGGGAACGACCCTTCCCGTTCCTAGTTGTTTTGGGGAACGGCCGTTCCCATGTGTGAAATGCATGCATACTGGCGAGAATGGGAACGACCGTTCCCACTTTGGCTTACAGCCGGGAACGGCCCTTCCCATTTTCGGGGAGCTGGGAACGACCCTTCCCATTTTAAACTAAGGGCCGGAATGGCCGTTCCCAGGCCCCTGGAGAGGCAGAATGTTTCTATATAAAATTAAGAATTTCAATTTCCATTCCAATATCTTTATTGATCCCAAATTGTGATTATATGATATATTTCATGCCAAAACATGATGTTTACATGCTACATTTATCAATGCACATCATCTCATTACTTGATCACGCCGTGCGTCATATTTGGTACCATTATTGAGTTATTGTCTCACGAGTGCACAATGTCCCCTTTTCTTGTCCAGTTCTTCTCCAGGGCGGAGATTAGTGATCAATGAGCACGTTCATGCATCCCTGAGTCGTCGTGTCGCCTGTCAGGTGAGGTTTAATTTCTAGTTATATAGAACCTATACAACCCTTACGTGAGATTTCAGCCAAAAGGTATTTATATCTGTAATTTTCCATGAAATTAATCATGATTTCAAGCAAGTCATGTTTATTGAAAGCAAGTCATGTTCATTGCAAGCAAGCCATGTTATTGTCATTAATCAAGCATGTTTGGCGAGTAATCATATTCACTTTGGGCCCGAGGGTTAGTGTATGAGCCAACCGGGAAAGCATAGGGCTGACGGGTAACTCTGCACTCCCCTCATCATGTGGGATCACCCCTGAATCCACCAGGAGGTTTGGTGGAGGAAGGAGTTCCGTACGTGGGAGTCATGTTCCTGACATACACCATGTCGTGGATGGTGAAGGCTAGCTACCTTCCCATCATTGGAGGGAGAACGAGACTGGCGTCGGGTCCGGCACCACGGGCTGTCCTCGGGTTATTGCATGGATTTTATTCATTGATTGTATTGACTGAATACACTATCGCACTACACTGTAACTGAATTGCATGATCACCTATTAATGAATAAAGTAAGCATGTATTGTTCACTATTGGTGTAAGGTTGGAGATTTTTCCTCACTCGCCGGGCCACGTATTGCATGAAACTGAATGAAATAATTATCAAATTGAATAGTTGTACTCTCGGGTAAAGGATATTATATTCTTGAACTTATATTATTTTCCTTTCTGAAACTTTACCCGAGAATATAACTTGCATGTTATGTGCGTTAATATTTATTTACACCCCTCACTCATTCTTCATAGACTGACTGTAACGCCCCCACCCGTACTGGAACATAAGGAGAGCGGCGTCTCAACCCCCGCACTGAAGCACCTCTCAAGTAATGGTGTGAGCCATCACTCAAGAAATACTCCAGCGAACGGCTGTCTATCTCAGAACTATACATGTATAACGATGTGGCTATGCAGCGGAAAATCAGAGTATTTTAAAACTTTTCAAAACATGTGCGTGATGGCATGTAACAAGCAAGAACATATTGATCGTGTAAGAGAGACTTGGCATATCAGAACATGTAACATATTCATATATAAGCACCGATATAGCAGAGTTCAAAATATCGGTAACAGAGTAGCAGAAAGAGTATAACAAGGATACTCAAGTATTCAGAAACATAAACTGATGCAGCCATAAAACATATGCAGGACACAAAAGAAAGTAATACTAAATCCTGACTGAAACAAAAGTGACAACCTAGAGCTTCAAGATACCTCTAGACTGCGGTTGCAAGACCTGAAACCATGAGGCAAGAAAACGGGAGAGGTATTAGTCAAAAGGACTAAGTGAGGGAATACTTTAAAGAAAGTACTGAGTGATAAAGAACTTGAAGTAAAGTTCAAAACTGTTAATGCAAGACTTTAAAGAAGAACTTGGAATAAGTTCGATTGATAAAACTGTTTGAATACAATGCTATAAAAGAATGCATGTTTTAAAACTCTTTCATGAATGTTATCACATGCGCACACATATGCTGTAGATGGTTCATAGTTCTTTCATAAAACGGGATAGAGGTAAAGTGAACTTTTCCAAATATGAACCATCCTTTATGAAACAGAATTTTGCCCGCAAGTTAGGCTTCTCCATCCTTACTCCAGAAAACATGATGAAGTAGAGTATCGGACCAAGATCAACAATAACTCCACATTTAGTAGATCATCGGACCAAGGTCAACAATACCCCACCAACACATACAAACTTGCACCATCCTCCACCGGTTGTCACTTTTGGTAGCTAGCCCTAGGCGACCTATAAACATGTAATGGGAATAGATTTGCGGTCCATTCCCAGACAAATTGTCCTGACTTAACAAACCTCCTGTTAAAAGTCGGTGTCAATTGTCTAATTGTGGCGGTCGGTATTAGTGATGTCGTTGGCGCACACCTCCCGAACATCACCTCTACACATAACCGTCGGGCCCAAACTGTAAACTGTATGCTTGCATTCAGAATTAGCAATGACCAGAGTACCACTCTGGGTGCTAACTATTAACATGTGAAACTGTAACTGTAACATGTGATGTTGTCTGTAAAACATGTGAACATGTGAAACTGTACTTTGAAAACATATGCAGAACATGTAACTGTCTTTGAACAAGAATGCAAAACTTTGGAAAACATGTGATTTAGATCAAGGTATACTATTAAAGTATGAATGATCCTTTCAAGAGAATGTCCCGATAAAAGGGATAGTTCAAAACGAGGTTTAGCTTTGAATTTCAAAACATATGATACTAAAGTAGAATCATGGTTCCAGTTGGAAAACGTTTTAACTTCACCTCACCTAATAGTAACAAAAGGTAGGTAGACAGATTATGCGGTGCCCTGGGGATCCCAGTGCTCAACTTTAACTCCTGTAGGTGGTGTACTAGAGTGAGCTTAAGAATTAAGACCCACTACTAACCAAGATGCATATGAAATGCATGAAACAAAAGAACAAGGAACATGTAACACAAGAGAGTAATACCATTTAATGTATTCAAGAAAGGTAACACACAAAGGAATATGTTAAAGTGAGTTACTCTTAACGTTGGACTATGATCTTACTATAATCGAGTAAGCTTTAGTCAAATTATGAATCCTATTGCAAACCTTAGGTTATGAAAGAAGTCCTCTAAAGAAAACACATTTTGAAAACACATTTTAGACCCTGGATTAGAAAACCCTAGGTGCAAATGTCTATTAAGAAAGCACAAGTTTTATTTCACTTTTACTATTCAGGATTACTATTCACAGTTACTATTCACATGTTACTATTCACATGGTGGGTCAAAGGGTCGGGTCAAACCCTTACTATACACATACACACACACACACACACGACACACACCATGTACGTACACACACACACACCCTAAATAAATTGTGATCTTGATTATAACCTATAGTTTCAAGTTCATGTTATATAATCAAGTGTGATCTAGGTTAAAGGTATAACCTATAGTTAAGAGGTCCAATTAAAGCATAAGATCAAGTTATGAAGCACTATTCTATCTTAGGTTATAACATGTGATACTATTAAAGTGTATAACATATGATCAAGGCTCTATTCCATTAATCCATATCATATCATAAGCTCAATTCATAATTCATGAATCATATAACCATGTAACAACATGTCTCAACATATATCATATCATATCATGAACCTCGGGCATGTAACATGTAACAATTAAATTCAATACCAACATGTAACAAGTTGTGACATAATTAATTGTAAATCACTATTCCATTAGCTAGCATGCATGAACATAATTCAAATTCCATAATCATGCATCAATTCTCATATTATAACAACCATATCACATGATCATAGCATATACTAGAGCATTTCATAACATATTCAAGCATATACTAAACAATTAAAACATATAAACATATATTCAAACATATCATGAAAACTATATAATAAATGCATAAAATAAAATCCTATATGGCTTAGGGAAGACCCTAAGACCCAACCTAAACATAATATAAACATACCATAACATAAAAACATAAACAAAACTAAAACATAACATAAAATAAAACTAACTAACCTAGCAAATGTGGGGGGTGGCCGACGGCCAAGAGGGGGAGAGAGGGAGAAGAAAGGGTGTTGTTAACACAACTTTGAGCAAGGATTCTAATGGCATGAGGGGGATATTTATAGTTGGAGATAAGCCCCTCACATTTGGAAATAAACTTGAGGTAAGGGTATGAGAGCAAAAGTGGAGTAGCTTCCCTTGGAAGCTTCATACTCTTGAAGCTTAAAAATGGGGCTGCTGGGGGGTATTTCGGTAATTTTACTGCCAAAAAGTGAAGGTAAGTGGCTGGAAGTATAACCATTCCATCCGGGCAAAAATTAGCTTCGAAACGTATATTTATACGTCGAAATCAGATTTACCGTTTAAAAGATACATTAGTTTTAGTGAATAAAAGTTTTGAGTTCGAAACTCAACACAAGTGTAAAACAACTTTCGAGAATGATTTTCAAATCTGGATTGTTTCCAAAATTCAAGAAATAAATCGAGAAGCGTTTTGAGTCCAAAATCGACTATAAAACATTTTACCGTTAAAAAGTTGAAAACGTAGAATGAATGGTGAATTCTCACGTACGAACGTACGCTCCAAAATTTCAAGCTAGGGTTTGAATCAAGAGTAGTAAAACATCTCAAAAATCTTGAAATAGCTCGAGTAGTGCAAATCCAGAGAGAAAACATTTTCCGAATGAAAACCGTTCGTAGAAGGAATAGTGAACTAGGGTTTTCGTAAATATTTTCAATAAAACAAAGTTCAGAATAGATTTCCAAGTCAAGAATGATTTCAAAAGACTCGTCTCGACTCAAGGGTCGATTTGACTGTAAACTTGGGTAGGAAAAGATATCAGAATCAAAAGCTCATTTTCAGATGAATAGTAACTTTGGTCAGTAAGTTCCAAAAATACCCTTATGGTTCAAGAAAGACTCTCTGAGCTTGGGAAACAAGTTCAAACGATAGGGAAACATGTGTGGTGAACCTCTAGGGTTCGAGTAACAATATGAACAAGGTAGGCTCGGGTTATGAATAGTAAACTGTATCAAAGGTCAAGAATTCCCCCTTAAAACATGTCAGATAATATACGAGCACAAAGTTCATGTAAGAATGCAATGCATGAAGGTTTAAAAAGTTGGATCACGGTCTATAAACGCTTTACCAATGCCCTTAACTTACTGTTTTCATCCAGGCCCTGTTTTGGGCTGTTACACTGACGCCTCCACCTTTCAGGTTCGTGCAGGTACATGCTAGGCGGGAATCGAGTCAAGTCCAGTTTTTGTAGTCGAGTCATGCACGGTTCATTTATTTATTATTGCATATGATTTATTGTTATTGTTATTTATTATGTATTTTAGAGATGATAATGTATTGATAGTGGAAAATTAGCATGCTTTCATGGTTTGAATTGATATTGAACATATTATGCTTCAGCTTTATTTTGACGCATGATGAATTAATTATGTGGTTTGGGGTTAGTCCCGCCTAGCTAGTTGTCATTTATTTTTATTGTCTCCCGTTCGCTATAATTTAGTTCATGTATGGGTTGTCCATCTCATATGTGGATTGAGCTATAGTGCGGGGATGTGACATATTTGCGCTTCGGGTGCTATAAATAATATATATGTTTTAAGGGTAAAAAGAATATTAAAAGCAATACTACTCCAAAACATAAACGTATTGAAACGTGTTGAAACTTTCAAATGAATAGTAATAACTAATCAAAGAAACGCGCTTTCCCATACCATAAGTATTTTATTAATAAATTCATTAATGTTTCATCCATTTAAATAATATTTAAAACCTCCAAAATCACTTACTCGGATGGTACTCCATACGTATTTCCACTCTCTTCTCGTCAACTTGAAATATGTATAAAAGGGCATAATGATTTAAGGGCACAAGTCAATGTTCCTCCCATTCGTTGGGCCGCTGACTTGGCCGACATAGCAAAAGATCAAGGCTCTTCTTGCAAATTTATATTCAGGACCCATACAATCTGACTGTGATACTTTAGGGGTAAGTATGATTCAAAGTTTTGGATGGTTTATGGTACTTACGAATTACGATGGATGTCGATAACGTGATGACAATATGGGGAGAAGAAGCACAAAACTATGAGTACAATACCAATTCTTGCAAAGATAAAATGATTTGCACTGATTACACACAGATTGTATGGAAAAATGCAACTGAGTTTGGATGCAGCCCGTTAATGTATTGTAGGGATAATTACCAACGCCCCCCTGAGGTTTGGCGTTATTACAGAATACCCCCGGAGGTTTTGAAATTTACGAACTCCCCCCTGAATATATAGTACACTCTCGCTTACAAATAGCACCGACCGTTAATTACACCGTTAAATTCAAATTTAAATTCCAAAAACACCCTTAGGGAGTATATTGTAATTTTACTTAGAGTTTAATGATATAATTGTAATATTAGTTAATTTTAGATTTTTTGTATTTAAAAAGTTGTTATTTAATTTAATATTTAATATTTTATCTATAAATATAAATTGAATTAGATATTCCATGCATATTTATTTCTATAAAATATGATAAGTTATAAATTTCCTTTCATATTTATTTCTTAGTTTTAAATATATTTTGTACAAATCCATTTAAAGTTAATTTAAAATAATTTATTTGCAATTATAACAAATTTTCCCTCAAAATAAAAATTCATATAAAAAAACTCACACAAAGATCAACTAGTGCATTATCAATTTTTTTTCCTCAAAATTGAAAATCATAACAAATACACTAATATCAACAAATGCATTAGTAAATTCACAAAAATATCCGCCAGCCGTTTAAACAATTATTTCAAACATTGAACATGTATTGTCAATATCTACAGAAAATATTAAGCATCCATAAACTGTAGGTATAAAATTAGTCTATTATAAAAATATTAAAATAACATTAAGTAGCATTTTATTAAAAAAAATGCTAGGTAGACACAAAACTCAAGTACTTACATCAAACCCCCTTAACAAATTCAGTCCTTGCATTAGCCCCCTTACCTTTGGCTCTTTAATACATATACCCCCTGAGTTTCAACATAGTAGGGGTAAAATAGTAAATTTCACACAATCCGTTAAATTTAACGGAGGAGATAACGGGCTAGGGGGGAGTTCGTAATTTTTGAAACCTCAGGGAGTATTCTGTAATAACGCCAAACCTCAGGGGGCGTTGGTAATTATCCCATATATTGTCCTGAAGCGTATGATCCATCTTTTCCATATGATGAACAGCAATATCATGAACAATTCGTATGTGTATATGGGCCAGCAGGAAATGTAGCACCCCGTACACGTGGAACTGCCACACCCCCGCACTATAGGTCAATCCACACACGAAACAGCCAATCCTACATGAACTAACCTATAGCGAACGGGTGACAATGCAATAACTGACAAGTTAGGCGGGATTAACTTATACGTGCAACGAAATAGAGCGGAAGCATAAAATATTCTCTATCAATTATTTCCATTCCATGAATGTGTTACATGAATACACTATCGCACGATTGCACGGTAAATTGAATTGCATGATCACCTATTAATTAACAATCAAGCAAGCATGTTTCATGTTCATTTGGAGTACCGTTGGAGACTGCCCTCACTCGCCGGGGCCATGTATTGATTGCATGAAAATGAACAAGTATTTAATATTGATAGTTATATTCTCGGGCGAAGAGTACTTCATTCTTGAACCTATACATTGATCTTTTATAAATCTTTACCCGAGAATATAACTTGCATGTTATTTGTGCTAATATGTATTTAAACCCCTCACTCGGTCTTCACAGACTGACGCCTCTACCTTTCAGGTTATTGCAGGTGCATGCTAGGCGGGAGTTGAGTCGAGTCGAGTCCAGTTCATGTAGTCGAGTCAACCATGGTTCGTGTATTTGGTTATTTATTGTTAATTATGAAATTATAGTTATTGTTATTGTTTTATTTGAAGATGATAATGTATTGATATGAGAAGTTAGAATATATTTTATTTGGTAAATGTAACGCCCCGGTTTCGGACGAGCAGGTAAGCACGCCACGTGTGAGTTTTTCGAGAGTTAGGATTTATTTTATTTCTTTCGTTTATTAAATTTCTACATTCCAAAATTTTATAAATTCCATTTCAACATAATTACATGAAATTTTGTGAAATTCATATCAATTTGAGAAATATTGCATGATTTAGAAATAATTGTTACGTGAAATAATTCCCGAACGTGATTTAATTTTCTAAGTGTCCTTAATTGATAATTTATATAAATTCATGGACCAAATTGCATGAAAAGCCTTGGACTTACATGATCATTTCTTCCAAACTCATCCTTAATTGCATAAGCCATAGACTTGAGGGATTGAATTGCAATTTCCACATTTCACTAAAATCAAGGATGGTGATTCACGTAATGTATCTTCTTCTTGTTTCCATGAGCAAATCTCATTCTTCAACAATCATATTTGCTTCCTCTCATCACCGAGACAAAACCATCAAAAAGGAAAGAAAGATTTCATCACTTACATCCAAGAATTCAAGGAAATTTCAAGCTTTGAAGCATCATTATCATCATCATCATCTTCATCTTCCATTTCTTTACTTTCAAAGGTGGGTATATGCTTGGATTGATGATTATTGATCAAGTATGGTTTAGCTAGGGTTTGAGGATTTATATCATAGATGGAGTAGTTGTTGTTTGAAGCATGATTACATGATTATAACTTGATTAGAAGCATGAATTCTTGGAAGTTTAGGCTTGAATGATCAACATGAGCATGAACATGAAACCTTGATTTCTTGATGATTTTCATGACTTGAGTGTTTATTTGAAATAATATTTCCTTGTTGAACATGAATACATGCATACTTCCAGAAATAATATCATTTGGGGATCAAAACTTGAATTTTGTGGTTATTTGTTCCTTCCCGTAGCTCTTCCCCTGTTTTTGCTCTGTTTTTCAGTTGCAGAAACTGGGAACGACCGTTCCCTGCCTCAAGGCATTGTGGGAACGGGCGTTCCCACTCTTTCAAACAAAATAGGCGACCGAGCATGGGAACAGCCGTTCCCATTTTGGCCTGTGTGCCGGAAGGGCCGTTCCCAACTAAAGGCGCGCTTTTAAATTTAAAATCGTTGGCGCGTTTTGAAGGGCCCCGGGAACGGCCCTTCCCATTTACAAAGGGAAGCCGGAACGGCCGTTCCCGTGCGTCTAACAGAACAAAAGTTTCTGCATAAAATTACATTTTTAGCCCCATGATCCGATGATTTCTTTGACCCCGAATTGCTATTATATGATTGATTATGTACTGAAACAAGATGTTTTCATGCCACATTGTGATTTGCTCGTCATCTCGTTGCATTTTCGCCGTTCGTCATATTTGGTCCATTTTGAGTCATGTCTCACGTATACACGTCGTGTTTGCACAGGTCACGAGGTCGTGGACGAGGAGCAGGCTCCGTAGAGCATATCCTTGTTTTGTTTTGTAAGAAAAGGTGAGGTTTTGTTCTAGGTACATAGAACCCTACAACCTTTATGTGCTATTTTCGGCCAAAACGTATTATATCTATAAACTTTTTCCAAAATACAAATACTTCAAGCAAGCAAGCCATGATTACCATGATTTTCAAGCATGTTTGGCCAGTACATGATTGCACGTGGGCCCGAGGATAGTTCTTGAGCCAACCGGGAAAGCAAGGGCTGACGGGTAACTCCTGAGCTATTCTCACCTCATTGGGATCACCCCCGAAGCCACTAGGAGATTAGTGGTGGAAGGAGTTCCGTGTTTAGGGAGTCATGTTCCCTATACACACCATGTCGTGGATAGTTGGGCCTTGCAAACCCACTATCACCCGGAGGAAGAAGGAGACTAGGGATGATTCCGGCATGTCGGGTTATCCTAGGGTTATTGCATGTTTCAAGCATGAATATGTTATTTGAGCACTAAAGGAAATGTATGATCACGTATTGAATAAATCATGCAAGCAAGTATTGTCACGTTTGGTGTAAAGGTTGGAGAATCGCGCCCTTACTCGCCGGGGCCACATGTTCATGAACTGATCAAGTTAACATGTTAAAATGATTAGTTGTAATCTCGGGCAAAGAACAAGTTTTCTTGAACTATATATTTATTTTATTTCCAAGTCTTCACCCGAGGCTACAACTTGCATGTGACGTGTGATATATCTATTTATTGCCCCTCACTCAGTCTTCGGTAGACTGATACTTCACTTTTCAGGTACTTGTGAGCGTGGTCGTGCTAGGCGGGAGTCCGGTCAGGTCTTGCATTTTCACGGGTCTAGCATTTCTCCTTTCATGTATAGCCTTTTATAAATCATGTATAGACCTTTTGGGAAGACATGTCATGATAATTGTTAGCATATTTTGAGTACTTGAGCATGTATATAATATAAAGAGATGATAATGTATTGATAGTTAATGTTGGTATCTATTATGTATCTATTTGGTAAATATGGTACCTATGCGTATTTATTGAATTGCTTCCGCTTTTCTTATCATGGTTTCATGGTTTATGTTGGGGAGTGTCCCGCCTAGCTCGTTTATTTTGATTGTCACTCGTTCGCTATAGTTTTGGTTTATGTACGGATTGTCCATTTCGTATGTACATGAAGACTATAGTGCGGGGGATGTAGTGCCTTGGGGTTAGGGTGCTACATCTACAGGAAATACACCAGAAAATTGACCATACTAATTAAGTAGTTATTTCTATTCACGCACAAGTACATACATATTCAAATATATATGCTGCGCTAGACCAACACGACATATGGTCATAAAAATAATTTCATTTTTCATAATATGTTTTCAAAGACTTAATATTTCAATACTTTGTATTATAAGCAGTAGATGACATGGGAACAACTTTATGAAAATATTAATATGAAAATAGATAAAAAGACACATTCGAGCAGCCGTGGCCATCACGCCATTGTCCAGAAGCCAGGCAGCGCCGAGCAGCCGTGGTCGTGGCTAGTCTATACTATATATTATGATTACACACAAATCGACCATACTAATTGATTTGTTATTTCTAGCTACCGCACGCTGTTACTGCGTACCCAAAAAGTTTGGTGCAATTTGTATTTCATTTAAAAAATAAAATAAATAAATTTTAATTTCTATCTATGTGATGAACTCCGCATTCTATGTTTACCCGACAAAATCTACATGGAAAAAATCAAAACAAAAATCACAATAATGTCTCTCTCGCAAATAGAAGTATTAAATTTACCAATTGAACATATATTTATTTGTAAATTCTTTTATTAAAGAATTTATCATTCATACACACTTGGATAAAAGAATTCACCAAGACTTAAGTATCTTTTAGGAACTTTAAAATACAAATTAAACTAATACATAAAAGAAAAGGAAGAAGAAACTTTACCGTTCATACACACTTGGATAGCAAAATTCACCAAAACTTAAGTATCTTTTAGTAACTGCAAAATCCAAATTAAATTAATAA
Source organism: Lantana camara (assembly GCA_037501455.1). Taxonomy (NCBI): domain Eukaryota; kingdom Viridiplantae; phylum Streptophyta; class Magnoliopsida; order Lamiales; family Verbenaceae; genus Lantana; species Lantana camara. The sequence continues at coordinate 40,603,698 of CM074857.1, read as the reverse complement.
ATAAAAAAATAGGAATTTTTTTTTTTACCATTCATATGCACTTGAGTAGCAAAATTCACCAAGACCTAACTATCTTTTAATAACTGCAAAATACAAATTAAACTAATAAATAAAGTAAAAGGAAGAAGAAACTTTACCGTTCATTCGCACTTGGATAGCAAAATTCACCGATATTTAAATATCTTTTAGTAACTACAAAATACAAATTAAACTAATAAATAAACAAAAATGAAGAAGAAAGTAATTCAGTTTGAGCTATGACTAATCCAAACAAACTTGGAATTGTCTCCTTAGTTACCAGGCACCAGAAGAGTTTGAGTTATGACTAATCCAAACAAATTTGGAATAGTCCCCCTAGTTACCATTAAAGTCGAGCTAGTTGAATCCCAAACAATTGCTCCTCTTTGTCATGTGATGACTCCTCTTCGTCATGTGAAGATCGCAATTAGCTAGTGTATGTACCTAAGAATTGGTGAATAGAAAAACAAAAGAGAAGTTATTAGTTAGAGAAAAATTGATGCTTTCCAGTTCTGAAATATGCATAATGACAAAAACAAATTTTAAATCGTGAGAATTTTAGATTTTTCTTTGTAGTTCTAAAATATGGACAATGAAAAAAAGAAGTTCAGATTTTTCTTCGCGGTTATAATGAGAAAAGGAAGTTGGGCCCATAATTAATAACTCCTTCTCAGTTGGGAAAAAAAAAAAAAAAAATCAAATTGAAATTAGATTTCATTCCCCACTCACCTAAATTGAATGCAGTTCCCTTAATTATTTCCTTTTTCTTTTCTAATTCTTTGTTTTCCTTTTCATACTTCAATTTTAAACTTGGGTACTTTAACTTTTATGAGTAATACTCTATTTTTTAATTTGAATACTTCAATGTTTATAAACAATACTTTTTTTTTATTTTTATTTTTAACACACACACCCCAAGTGGCCAGAGGGATTTGAACTCGGGTCTTTGCCTTCGAGAATCAACCCTCAGACCACTTGGCCAACCCCTGTTGGCCATGTTTATAAACAATACTTCAATTATAAATCTAGATACTCTAACTTTTATAAATAATATTTTAATTTAAAACGTAAGTATTTTAACTTTTACGAACAATACTTTTTTTTTTTATCTTATTTTTCTTTATTTTCCTTTTCACAATTCAATTTTAAACTTGTGTACTTTAAATTTTACGATTAATACTCTAATTTTAAACTGAATACTTTAATGTTTATGAACACTACTTCAATTATAAATCCAGATACTTTAACTTTTATTAATTATACTCTAATTTGATGAAACATAAAAACTTTAACTTTTATGAACAATACTCTTTTTTCCTTTTCTTTATTTTTCCTTCTCATTCTTCAATTTTAAATCTGAGTAATTTAACTTTTACAAATAATACTCTACTTTTAAATTTGATACTCTGTTTTATTTGAAAATTTTATAATATCCTATTTTATAATTTGGATACTCTGTTTTATAATTTAAAATACTCTATTTTATAATTTGGATACTTTATAGTTTCTAAATAATACTCCAAAATATAAATCAACAATTAATTTTTACCCCATCATCTACCTACACAAAAAAAAAAAAAAAAATAAATTAGTTTTTACATATGTAATATGAAAATTATATTTTGAAATATAAACATACAAAATAAAAGTATAAAATCGTGTATATGAGGTATTATGTTGACAAAATGGTTTGTGCGGGAGGGAAGAGTGATGTGTTATGTCATTTCATGTTTCTTCAAGGCTATTTTGGTATTTTTGCCATAAATGAAGAGTGAAATCTAATTACAAATTCGAACCGGGAAATTAGTACTAATAATTTTTTCATGGGGGAATGATGCCTAATTTATCTTGTGCGCTAGGGAGTTTTGCCTCGTTCCCCCGAAAAAGTTTGGGACAGTGGATTAAGTGGAATTTTGAAGGTGATCTTAAAAACCAATTTAGTCCTCAAAATTAATAAAATTTTAAGGATATATTTGAAACACAAAATTGGTGTTCAAGTCTCAGATAATCCTCGTTTGTGAAACAAAAAACTTTTCTTTTTTTATGTAGTGTATGGTCAAAAAAATAATTTCATTTTGCACAATATGTTTTCGAAGACTTAAGATTTCAATACTTTGTATTATACGTAGTAGATTACATGGGAATAAACTTATGAAAAATATTAATATGAAAGTATACAAAAGACGCACAGAAAAGGGTATAACTAGGGCAATTACTCCTAAATATTAGAGATAATGGACTAATAGATTAATATTAAGAGTTTATGAAATTCTAAAGTTAATAAAGATGCTTTATGTTTTAATAAACAGACATATATAAGGTTTATATATACTGTTAGAGATAATGGATTAACTTGCTTAAAAATTTTCAAAAAAGGTTAATATTGTCCTCAATTTTGGATTTTTAATAACAAGAAAAAAAAATATAGTCTATACTATTATATTAAGCGAGAGACCCATTTGGTAACATTGACTTTTCTTTTTTTTTTTTTAAACATAAATTCTACCCATGTATTTTAGTAATTTTCTCTCTAATCTCTTTCTGACTCTCAAATTCTTTTCTTTTTTACTTATTTTTTTAGTACTTATTTATATTTAATTTTTTTTTTTTATCATCTCATTTCAATTTTTTTAATTATATTTTCTTTTTTTTAATATTTTTATTTTTTATTTGAACTATTACTTTATACTAATTTGATATTATCTTATTTTGTTTATTTATTTATCAAAAAACTATAATTATATTTAGAATAATTATAAATTAAGTAATAATATAAATTTTTTAATTTAATATATATAATTTTTGTGCACATGCATTGAGTGTGCAAGTTCACTAGTATATAATTATCGTCCAAACACCCAAAGTGTGGTTTGTGCCGCACACGAGCAGCCATGGCCGTGATGCCATCATCCAGACCAGGGGCGGAGCCGGGGGTGCCCCCCCCCCCCCCCCTAAATTTTGATTTTTTTTTTAAATTTGTATATATATTTTGAAATTTTTATATTTTCGCCCCCAAAATTAAAATTTTGCCCCCTTAATTTTGTATATTTTAAATTTCACCTCCCCTCTCCCCCATCTTAAATCCTGGCTCCGTCTCTGATCCAGACGATAGTGTTGGAAAGTATCTAGACTTGCGTCTTGTGAGTGGCAGAACTACAAATGAGATTTCCGCCGATGTGCTTGAAAGAGTTCAAAGTAAGTTGTTAACGTAATAACGTGGATGGTTAAAACGCTCAACCTCACGGGGTGAAAGATTAAAGATTGAAAATTATATATATACTAAATGGAGGGGCTATCATTAATAACTCTCTTTCATTTGAAAATAAATTTAATTTACTTTTTTCATGAGAAAAGTATCAATAGTAATTTCTCCATTCAAATTTATAATTAGATTTCACTCTCCACTCACCTAAATTGACTGCAATACCCTTAATTATTTTTTTTTTCTTTCTTGTTCTTTGTTTTCTTTTTCATGTTTCAATTTTAAACTTGAGTACTTTAACTTTTACGAATAATACTTTATTTTTGAATTTGAATATTTTAATGTTTATGAACAATGCTTCAATGATAAATTTAGGTTCTTTAATTTTTATGAATAATACTCTAATTTAAAAAAGGGATAAATATGTTTTGACATCCGAACTATGCCCGTTTTTGCAATTTACCATCCAAACAATTTTTCATTGCAAACCACCATCCAATCTTTGCATTTGTGACAAAACACCATCTAAACCATTTTTTTTGGTGGTTTTGGGAAAAAAAATTGACACGTGGCATTTTCCTAAAACATACACGTCGGACCAAACCACCTTCAGATGACGTTTTCTCACAAATGCAAAGGTTGGATGGCGGTTTGCAATGAAAAATTGTTTGGATGGTAAATTGCAAAAATGGGCATAGTTCGGATGCCAAAAAATCTTTTTCCCTTTAAAAAATAAGAACTTTAACTTTTACGAACAATACTTTTTTTTTCCCCCCTTCTCATACTTTAATTTAAAACCTGAATACTTTAACTTTTACTAATAATACTCTACTTTTAAATTTTGGATACTCTGTTTTATAATTTGGATACTCTATTTTATAATTTCAATACTTTGTTTGGATACTTTATAGTTTCTAAATAATACTCCAAAATATAAATCAATAATTAATTTTTATCCCAACATCTACCTATACAGGGGGGGCTAATCGTAGACACCCTCTATCATTTGGGGCTTAGTCCGATCTGTCCCTAACCTTTGAATCGGTCTGATTTCCCCCCTAACCTTTGAAAGATATTGCACTTAACTCATTTTACACTATTCTGGCGGAATAATTTGGAAATATTCCGTTCAAATTTATCTTTGACCGTTGATTTCTGATCCATCACGAAGACCTAATAGTCAAGACCACCGTTATTGTGTTCCTATATCAAAGATGAACAAAACCCATACCTCATTTGACCCAATTGGCCGTTGGAAGTCATTGGAATTCGCTTGCAAAGCTTTGTTAGTTGTTCGCCATCTTTGATCGGTGATTTCCCATTTATTAGTTGTCAGATTTTGACTTCAAAAGAACCATTGTGTTCCTTGCGTTGAGAGCTTCAATTTGATGTATAATACCAACACATTTGACATTTGATCTGTACAGATTTGCCCTTACAAATTATTCTATAATTTTGTTCAAAAAGTTCGATAGAATATTTCCGAAGATTTTTCCAGAAAAGGTTAAGTGTTATAGTTTTTAAAGGTTATGGGGGAAATCACACCTATTCAAAGGTTATGGGGCAAAGCACAATGATTCCCAAAGTGTTAGGAATAGTTCCCTTAAAACAGATATTGTAAATAGATTGTTTTAGTTTTTCCTTGTAAAATCATACACAATGATTTTGTTCATAGGCAATCACTTTTTCATATGTTGTTTGATGTTTTGTTTGGGTTTCATTGTTTATGCATGTTTAGAACTCCTCTAATCTATGAGGTTCTTACAAACTTTGTCATTATGAGAATGACACATGAAATAAGTTCATAACTTAAGAGAGGATTAGAAATTACTCCTTGTCAATAAGTCTGACAGACAATGGAAGTGTTGACTTTGACGACTCTGTTGAGACTTGCTTGTGTGATTGCATCCTTGTGAGGGATCACCCAATTTCATGGGGGTGAAAAGTGCATAAGTTGATGTGTACACAATACACATGGGTGCTTGTTACCAGAACAAGTTCTCCGAGGTGTCCTGCGTGAGAACATTTATAAATGGGAAAGGATGTTTTCAGAAACCTCCAGATTAAGAAATATCTCACAGGTCAATGACATGATTAATAATCCTTAGAGTACTTGAGATTTTATAATGTCTCGTATGAGTTAACTCGATAATATTTGATATAAATGTTGCTTTTAGACAACTGAATTCCGGTCTATGTTGGGATTACACAAGTGACATATGTGGAATTAGTAGAATCAATAAAGGACCTACGCTTACTATGATCAGAAATATGATCTCTTACTGATTAGGTTGTTCGTAGTCCATTAATGAAATCCTTGGCCGAGGTGGAAAAGATAAAGACATAAAAAAAAATAGGGTTTTCTTGGATTGAGATCTAAATGGATATGAAATGAACTTAACTTTAAAGTTCAAGATTATTAAGGCTCTAAGATTATTCTCATGCCTTAGATCTTGATTGACAGATTGGATGGTAGAAGGTTCGTATCTCACTGATTATCATTGAGTGAAGGTTCTTTGATTCATTTTGTTATTCGGGTAGGGGTCACACACCCATTGCTAGATTACGGTAGTGTGATATGTGAACTAATTAATTAAATAAGCGTATTAATTAATTAATATCACTACTATTCGAATAATGGACTTGGAGGGTCACACACAAATGCCAGGTCACGAGGGTTTCGGTAGGAAGCTAATCGGATTAGCCAAAACGATCAAAATGGTTGATCTATGGAGCCACACGTGCGTGGGCCCCATGCAGCGTGAGTGAAACTTGTGGCGTGAGCCACGCGTGTGAAAACTTTATTAATTAAATCATGTTTAATTAATTTTGGGCTTTTAATTAATTAAGAATTAATTGTTAGGCCCATTTCAAAATAATTAGCCCAATAAATATTTAATTAAGAATTAAAATATGTATTGAATTAGATATTTAATCTAATATTAGACAAGGTTGAATAATCAAACTCTTAAAAGATTTAGTAAAAGGATTTCTTGATATATCTTAAAGATAAGGTGGGATCTTATTTTAAATAAAAGATATAATTTAATACGTGAATTATTTAACAAGAAATCAAAATCCAATAGGCTTAGAAAGCCTCTTTAGGGTTCGAACCGTATACCTATATATAAATATAGGGGCTCGGGCTTCTTTGAGGATTTAGACCAATGTTCTTGAAGAGTTAACTATTTTAATAAATCAAAAGAAAAGTTTTGATATGAAAATCCCTAGTCAAAACACAAGGCACATAACTATCATTCTCAATAGTTTAATCGTGATCTAAGACTGGTGTGGATACGCTTTAGAGGATTCCCACTTTGGACTCTCAAGAAGAACTGTACGAGAGACAATCCGCTTGAAGGGTGTTTGATAGAAAAATCAAACATAACAAGAAATCTTCAATTAACCGTAAGTTTATTGAATCATTCTAAAAGTTTTAAAATGAACATTGCAAGCAAACGATCCCTTTTAGATTTTTTTTTTTTTAATTTTTCACTTGTTTTACTCTGAGTTTTCCAACACAAAGAACAGGGGGTTGTTTGGAATTAGCCGTGTACCACTCGGAAAGCTAGGCTACCACATCCCCGCACCTAGACCCGACCTGTTTACAAACTAAAAAGTCAGTACATGTATCTGATCAAGGCGAATGGGTGACAGAACAAAAAACTAAACCTGTGCCAGTCGGGACTAGACCCTGTACTAGGGCTGTCAATGGGTCGGATTTTAATCCGAATCCGATCCGAATTTTAGCATATTCATCCGATAAAAATATCCGATGGATCATATCCGATTATAAATATTCGTTATCCGAAATAAATGGAGCGAATATGGATTTAAGGAATCCGATCCGTTAAGAATCCTAATCCGATAATATATATAATATTTAATTAAATAAATTATTTACTAGTACATAATATTTAGTGAAATGATTAAAATTAAAATTTTCTCATATTTATCACTTTAAGCAATAACAAAATTTAAAATTTTTATTCTAAAAGTATATATTATCTTCTATTAATAAGTTTAAATTAACCTATTTTAAATAAATATAAACAAAACCATCAAATAATCCATTAAAATAATAATTATTTATTTAATATTATGTAAATATATTTATTTTTTATATCAAATTCATTATTTAAAAAAAATAGATTTTATTGCTAATCGGGTCGGATCCTTTATCAGATCTGATCTGGCCCGATTATGTATGGATTCAAAAACAATGAATCCGAATCCTATAGGATTCGTATTTGAATCCGGTAGTCGGATTCTCTTATCGGATTCGGAATCTCCTGATCCGGTCCGAATCCGACCCGTTGATAGCCCTACCCTGTACCATAAAAAACTCAACAGAAATAGAAGTGCGGAAGCAGAAGGGCAAGCACAAATGCATGGACACAAGCAGACAATAATAAACACACAACAAGCTTATGCATTTCCAATAGTAAGAAAAACAAATAAACAAGATTTAAATGATAAGAATATAAATATGGGTTTAACTAAAGGCCATAGAATCCTGTCACGAATTCAAACAATCCATAATATAATAATATATGGCCAACATGGCCAAATACATATCATACAATATGCATGCGCTGTACAATGTGCGACCTGAACAAGAACAAAACTCAAAATGAAAAACCTTGACTTGAATCCAGCCTAACAATCACTAGACCTGCAAGACAAGAACAAAAAACGACGAGGAAGAGAGTCGGTCAACTGACTGAATGAGGGGGGTTACACATGCATATACACATATACAAGCAATCATACGGTTGTAATTCCACTGTACAATTTGTCAATAAAATATTTAGCCTGAAACATGAGATAATCAATATGAACGGATGAAATTACATTCTTTCAAGCAAGTACACAATGCATGAGTTGGTTTGCGTGGCCCTACTATTGGTGCCTTATTACCTTGACGAGATCCTCGAGCTCCAGGACTGAACAGGGACTATGGTATGCCCGTGGGTTATAGATATCTATGAGTAATATTTTAAGATGACCCAGTAAGAACGGGTATTTATTCCATCCTGGACTCCTCTTTTCCTTATTAACATGACGTGAACAGGCATTCACAGAACAATAACATAAACAATGCAAGATTTATTACATGAACATTATATGATTCATTATAAGTCCAACCTTTACTATGGTGATGGTCCGGGTAGCTAGCCCTTGCCATCCAAGCATGTATGTCGAAGTCGTGAGTGCATGACTCTTACAACTTAGGACTCCATCCCCCACTAAACCTCCTAGTAGATTCCGGGTTGATCCTCAATAATTGTATGGAAACGTACAATGAGCTAGCCATTGGCCCTATGCCTTCCAGGTTCACTAAAAGCACTAGTCCTGGGCCACATGAACATTACATGATCCGTACCGGCCGACCTTGTGCTAGAAGCGCTGTAATACCCCGAATTTTCGGCCGTACATGTATGACGTCACGAGTGTGCTAAGTGCACATTTAAATTATTTAAGTATGCAATTATATGATTTAATTGGTACCTGAATATTTGTTATATGCCTTATGTTTAAAATTTTGAATGTTATATACCTTTTGAACTCGTTTTTAATCCGTTTAACCCCGTTTTCAATTTCAATTTTTGTGAAAAATTGCTATGCATGAAATATATGAATAATGAACGTGTTTATATGCTATATACATGTTTTAAAGATTGTTTGTTTTGGTTTTTAATCGTTTTGGTGAAACGGAACTTAAAGGGGCTAAATAGCATTTAGCGCAACGTGGGTTCTGGGAGGCGTAACTTCAGCTCAAGAATTCGGATTTGAATTTTTACACCACCGTTGGACTCGTTTTGATGATTCGGGCCCAATGTAATAAGCCTTGTATTTTTCTAATCCCGTTTGGACCTCCGAAATTTGCCCGAACCGAGAGCCTTGCCCAGATTTGCCACCCTTGACAATTTTGGCCATAACTTTCTCATTTCTTAACCAAATGACCCCATTATTGGACCCACATCACCCTAATTCACCCCTCTACCCTCCTAAACTCAGATATTTTGGACCCCCCTAGCACAAGGACTAAGAGAGAGCTGAAGAAGGGAGAAAGAAGAAGAGAAAGAAGAACCCCCACTTCACCCTTGTGATTTTGAGCTCGTTTCTTCTCCGATCTTTGTCATTTTAATCTGTTTTGGGACTTTCCTTATATCACATACAATCTTTGAATAGTAGACGTATGATATTGATCATAGGCAAACACTTCTTATGACGCCCCGTGTTTTCAAGACTGATCAGGTATGACGTCACGAGTGAGGTCAGGCCGAGTGTTATGCGTTTTAATTATTTAACTATTTGACTTAATTGCTTTTATGTGTTTAAATTATTTAATTGCGTGATTTAATTGTGATACATGAACTTGCCTTCGATTTTATATTATACTACGTGTGTGTGAATTGTAATTTAATTCCCGAGCATGATCTAAGTGCCTTTATTCTAATAGCATTCTAATTAAACCTTGGTGGCTTAATTGAAACATTCCATGAATTCAAGGACTTAATTGCATTTCAATTTGGACTTAATTGATTCAATTAATAAATTAGGGACTTGACTGCATTTAATTAAAATTGGAGGGACTCAATTGAATAAAATACAAAACTTACATAAATATCTAAATATATACATACACCATACACTATTCATGCATTTCCCAATCTCTACACCTACACACACACACACACACACTTTGACACCCCGATTTCTCGATCGTACAGGTACGCGGGCCACACGTGTGAGTTTTGAGATTTAGGGTTTATTTAATTCCTTTTTATGCTTTAATTGCGCGATTTAATTTATTTAATTGGCATTCTTGTGAATTCCATGATTTTATATTTCTACTTTCGTGAATTTAATTTCGTGAGTTATGCATTTAATTTTCCCGAGCATGATTAAATGTTCAATTATTCGTATTTGTGATAGTAAGTGCCTAATTGTCCTTGATTGAAACCTTATTGAAATTTGAGGACTTGATTGCTAATTTCTTGAGGACCAAATTGTAACTTTTATAAATTGAGTACCTAATTGCATGCTTTTAAATTCTTAAAGGACTAAGTTGCAATTTCCCTTCTCTTCTCTCTTTCTTTTCACGATGTAAACATATACACACACATACACTCCTTTTGTTCTTCATTTCTTCCACAAACACACAAGACACAACACTCCATCTGTCTCCCTCTCCATTTTGGTCCAAGCAAAAAAAGTAAGAGGCCAAGTTTTCTTCCATTTCAACAAGAAATCCAATCTCAAGACTCTCTTCTCTTCTTCCCCTTCTTTTCTTCCCTCAAGGTGAGATATATGTATGTGTGTATTTGATGAGAACTTGAATATATGTTAGGGTTATGGTTATATGAATTCCATGACATAAAATGAAGTATTTGTGATGATTATGAACATATTAAATGCATATATAACATGAGTTATGTAAAGTTGAAGTGTAGCACCCCTATACGTAGAGGTGCCACACCCCCGTACTATAGGCCGATTCACATACGAAACGGGTAACCCGTACATGAACCAACCTATAGCGAACAGGTGACAATAAAAATAAACATACTAGCTAGGTGGGACTAACTTGCAAATCAATTACCACAATGCATAATAAACAGGCGGAAGCAGGATATACTATCGATCATTTATCAAATACTCCATATTCTGATTTTACATATCAATACATTATCATCTCTTAAAATAATTAACAACTAACATTAAAAATAATTTTCTTGAAACAATAAATGGAATGCATCGTGCCTGACTCGAATGCAAAGACTAGATCCGACTCGATTCCCGCCTAGCGTGCACTTGCAAAAACCTGAAAGGTGGAGGCGTCAGTCTATGAAGACCGAGTGAGGGGTTTAAATAAATATTAGCGCAACTAACATGCAAGTTATAGCCTTGGGTAAGGTTTTATAACTAAAGATAATATAAGTTCAAGAATAACATAGAACTCGCCCGAGATTACAACTATCACTATCAAACACTTTATTAACTAATATGCAATCATGCAATTCGATTACACTGCACACGTATCAGTTTCATGAACTCAATTCTATAACTCCTTCACTCCATGAACTCCTTCACTCCAATAAACTCCTTCACTCCATGAACTCCTTCATTCCAATAAACTCCTTCACTCCAATAACGGGAAGGTCGCGAGCCTTCACGGTAACACGGTAATCACGGTCTAATCACGACGCACGCATTGCTTTGCATGATCATGACATTAATCAAGCTACACGTATTGCTTTGCATGAGCCTGACTTGCTTGCAATCATTTAAACGATTCAATCACGATACGCGCATTGCTTTGCACGACCATGACTTGCTTGCTAAACACTTGAAAGTTTAGAAATGAGTATAGATAAATATATATAACTTTTGGCCCAAAATTACACATAAGGGTTATACGGGTTCTATGTAACTAGCAATTAAACCTCACGTGACAGGTGACACGACGACTCATGGATGCGTGAACGTGCTCATGGGTTACTAATCTCCGCCCCGGAGAAGAACTTGAAATGAAAAGAGAAGATGAAAGGTGAAGTTATGGAGATGATGATGCTTCAAAGCTCCTAAGTTCTTGATGATTTAACTTGCATAAGATGGAAACCATCTCTTCTTCTTGTGTGGGTTGATCAAGAGAGAGAGAAAAGGATTGTATGACTTTGAAATGAAAATTGAAGAAGGAAGAAGAATGAAGAAGCATATATCGTGATTCACCATCCTTGATTTTAGTGAAATGATTAAATTGCAATTAGGTCCCTCCAAAGTTCAAGTCATGCAATCAAGTTCCATTCCTAACTAATTAATCACTTTGGTCCAAGATTATATAATGCAATTTGGTCCTTAGATTAAAGTGAATGAGCATTTAAGGACAATTAAGTATTTAAAATACATTCGATAATTAATTCATGTAGCAAATGAATCCAATTTATGCAATAATTCTCAAATTGACACATATTTCACATAATCATATTGGAATACAATTTATATAATTTATCATAAAATGTAGGAATTTAATAAATGAGGGAATTAAAATTAAATCCTAACACTCAAAATCACGCGTGTCGTGCATACCTGAATAGCCGAAAATTGGGGCGTTACATGAAGCATGAGTGATCACTTCTAAACTTTGAGGGTTTCTTGATGAGTTTTTGTTTACAGGTATAACGTCACGCGTATGTTATTTGCGCTTTTAAATTATTTAATTATGCAATTATGTGATATTTTAAAAATTTTGTGGTTATTTGAATTTATATGAAATTATTTGTGTAAGTATGAATTTGAATTCTTGAAAGTTTCTGCCTAGGTGCCTTAGAATTTGACGTATATGTCTCCGATTTCAATTCCGATTTTTGCGAATTTTTGATATGGATGAATTATGGAAGTTATGAACATGATTATATGCTCTTTATATGTTTTAGAGTTTGTTTGATTTGGTTTTTGATTCGTTTTTACGAGACGGGACCTAAAGGGGCTAAATGACATTTAGCACACCTTGGGTTCTGGGCGGCATAACTTGAGCTCGGGAATTCAGATTTGAATTCTGTCACCACCATTGACCTGGTCTCGAAGATTCTAAGCCAATGGAATAAGACTCATATTTTTCTAAGCCCATTTAGACCTCCAAATTCTACCGAACCGAGCACCTTGTACCAATATAACTATTTTTAACTTGTCTTGTACTTGTGGGCCCACTTTAACCCCAATTAAGCTTAAACCTTGACTTATATCAACTTGACTCATCCCTCTCTCTCCCATATCTACCTCATTTCGAAATCCACACCAAAAAGAGAAGGAAGAAGCAGCTCCAAGAAGAGAAGAAAAGAGAAAGAAGAAGCACTATTGCAAACCTTGATCCTTTGAGCTCAAACCACTTCCATACCTTATCATCTTTTGAAGATAAGTGTATTTTTGTATTCCTCATCCTTCTATGCTTCTTTTAATCCATGAAATTCGTGTTTTAATCCTGGTTTGATATGATTTTGAAGAATTACATGAATAGTGAGAGTTTGCTTATATTTGGGATTCATGACCTAGCATGAGTGTTGTGTTGTTTTGATACATATTTGTTGATTATATAAACTTCTTTACTTCAATTTTTGACACCTAACTCATGATAGATATGTAATAAATGATTCACTATTCATGACTTTGAAGAATTTGTGAGTTTTTGAACCTTAAACTTGAAAATACAATCTTCTCTCTATGATCAGCTGTCACGTGAGAATTTGGGGTGTTTTGTGATGTTCTTGAGCTGTTTTTATTGTTTTCTTTGCATGATTATGAATTATACTCATTTCCCTATAAGAATACATCGCTTTACCATGAGTTTTGCCCTATTTTGAGCTCCATTTTCGTTGTTCGAACTGCTACAAGCAGGTGACATGGGCATGTCATTTTGGTGACACGGGGGTGTCACCATTTCTTGAAGCCACTGACCTCGGACATGGGAATGTCACATTTTTGCCTTGGCACGTGACACCCCCGTGTCTAAGGTCGTTTTTTAGTGTTTAGCTACTGCATTAGGACACGGGAGTGTCACACTTTTGCCTTGAAAGTTGACACCCCCATGTCACACGCTTTTCCTTGTATGCATGTATTTGTTCTTCGTTTATTCGCTTCATATGTTATTTTCTCGCTTCTTTTATGATTTATATACATTATTAACATGTCCTATTATGTGTTAGGTTATATTTTATGAATTTATAGCTCGTTTTAGATGCTCGTTTTCAATTTATGCTCTTATGTGACCTAAATGCCTTCTAATATGCATGTATGAGCTAATACTTCATTTACTTGTTTAGTATGCTATTCTCTTGTTTCTTTTATGACTTGAGTGCTTTGTTAACATGTTAATTTATGTGTTATCTTCAAGGTATTAAATTTATGGATCCATTTGATGTGAAATATGTGAGATATGAACTCATACGTCTTAAGTGCTACCTTGTTACATTTCATATGCATCATATGCATTCATTTGCACTTGCCGAGCATCTAATTCGTTCATATTGAGTCTAAGGTTTTCTTTTGTTGTTTCTTTTGTTCAATGGTTCATCCAGGGGGTGATGAGGTGGTTTCGTGTGCGTCCGTTTGATCTCTTTTGTCCTTGGTACGTCTCGAAGGCGAGGTTTTCTTCCTTTTAGCTATTGTGACCTACAACCCTATGTGTTTAAAGCCCACATACGAATTATGTATATTATATGATAGATATGTGTATGATATGTAATTTGAGGGCTCGTCCCATTTTGTTATAAGGCTTTGAAAACACTTTTATACGTATATACACCCTATTTTTCGTTGTTCTTTTGAAAACCTTTGATAAATGTGAGTGTGTAGCGAGTTATGGCTTCGAAAGATAAGCTTTGTGGGTATTGATCTTTTTGACTTATGAACTGGGCCCCGGAGAGTGGTATGGAAACTCGGGACGGCCGTGGGGTTACCCAGCTCTCCCACACTTTCCTTTGAGAGTCTCGCCTAACCTTACGAGGTTGAGGAAGGGCGTTTCTCTTGAGCCGGTAGAAGTAACCGGCGAAGGTTTTAAGGACGTAATTAAGCCTTATCTCATGTGAATTATGACCGATAGCTAGGGCTTGCTACCCTTCTATCACCCGGAGTAAGGATGGTTTATGATTTTAGTTTTGATTATGAACTTTGATTTATAATTTAAGGAGTTTGGAAGGAGAACTCGTATTCGCCGAGTTAGTGTGATTATGTATGAATATGTGAAACGGGAATGGACTTCTAATTACTTAAAATTGGTTGCTTTGGCCTTTGGCCTTTTAACTTCTTTTAAGTATATATATATCTATTATCATGGGAAATGTTTTAGCTTGCAAAAACCATCCTTGGTTCATGGATCTTTATGAATTTTGATAAGTGCTTTGCTCTATACTTATTTATGGGTGCGTGTTAGCCCCCTCACTAGTTTTTAGGACTGACCCTTATTGTTGTTTCTCTTTTTTCCCCTTTTCTTTTGAGTTACAGGTGCTATTGGAGGTTTGAGCTAGGCGACAGTTGTCTTAGTGTCGTTCTTGGGTGGCTCGAGTTTCATGCATTGTAGTTGAATTACTTATGTATTTTGAGCTTTTGAATATATGAATTATATATGATCCGTTTACTTATGTATAAACTTGGATACTTAGACTTTGGCCTGGGTTGAGGATTGTATATTTAGCTTGTACATGAATTGTATATGTTATAGATTGATTCGTGGTGATAAATGCTAGCATGTTATTATTTGTATTTAATCGCTTCCATTAATTTATGCCTGATACGCACTTTGATTGAGGGTCTAGTCTGTCTAGCTTACGTGTGAGTTTTGTTTGTCTCCCGTTCGCTATAGCTTGGTGTGTGGACGGAGATCCCATTTCGTTACACATGCCGGGCTATAGTGCGGGGGATGTAGTGCTCTTCGTTCGGGGTGCTACAGTTTTTGATGGATCAAAGCATGTTTCTTTGGTTTAAATGTTGCCTAATTGATGTGTATAAGTCTTATACATGTTGTGTGATTGTTTTGGAGTGTTTTTGTTGCTCTTGTTTGATGTGGGAAGGGATTGGAAGTCATTTCCGTGAACCCCCCTATTTTTCCCCTGTTTTTTTCGTCTAGTGGCATCCCAAACGCCCGTTTGGGCCCCCAGTTCATTTTCCAAACGCCCGTTTGGACCTCCCCTATTTTGATTCGAGAGTTTCCATATGCTCGTTTGGGTTTCCATGCCAATTTTAAAATGGCCGTTTACCCCTCAAACGTGCTCCTTACCGTAGTTGTTATCTTGTCTATATCCTCCTTGTTCAATCCTTGGAGAATTCTATTGGTCGACCTACTTCACCTATTGTAATTGAGTGTCTTGCTTGTATCCTCATTTCCTTCTTTGTGAGTTCATAGGAGTGAATGAACTCATCTTCCAAAGTTATATAATCTTACTTGTTCCACTCCGATCCGACTACCGAACTTAAATGTCAATTTGAGTGCCTTGACCTCCCATGGTCCTCCTTGAGTATCTAGCCTTAGTCTTCAAGAATCCAAGACGAGTCATCCCCTAAAATGTTTCTCAACCAATACGAACCTTAATCCTAACTCAAAGTACCCTGATTCATCTATTTTTGCGATCTCCTCCATTTCAAAATTATAAAGTCTTCTCACCCGAACATGTTTTCTCGTCTTTAACTTCAATTCGAACCACTTCATTTAGCTATCAAATCCTTCAAGACTCTTCTTCACTTCTTCCTCAAATTAAACGGGCCTCTTGGACTCGGTTAAACAATTCCGTTTGCGGTGTAGAAGTGTGTGTTTATTTTGTGGGTATAAACGCCACACCTTTATACCGATACCTCACCCATGATTAATCTTCAAGCATGATTCATTCCTTAATAAATCTCCATAAGAATCTCCAACTATCCGAATTCATCTTAGCCCCCGAAGTCTTCTTCAAATCGCCCGTACCCAAAAACAAGAGCTCTTGACAAGTTGTCGTGATCTTAGAAATTGGTCGTGGTTTGATATTGTGATAGTAATCTACAATTTCACAACTCAATTTGAATATAAATGCATGCGCGTTAGTGAATGCATATGTCATATAGTGAGCATCAAAAGCACGTATTGATGTAAAATGTAACACATAATTCAACAAAATTTAAGTTAAATACATTTATTCAATTTGATTTCCATCATATTTCAACAACCAATGCTCATGATCAATGCGGTGCGCACTTTGACATGTTGTTCCTAAGCCGTTCGACCTAGAGTTGACACAACGTGGCACTAGAAACCCTGGTTTTGCAACCTGGGGCTCTGATACCACTTTAGGATGTAGCATCCGCAACGATAGACACCACATTCCCTGCACTACAAGTCTAGTCCACACATGAAATGGATAATCCAAGCATGAACCAGACTCATAGCGAACGGGTGACAAAATAAAAATGATCCTGGCTAGGCGGAATCTAACCCTGTACCAATCAATCACAAATCCCAAAATGCGATGTAGCAGCCATAATTAAACATGAATTTCAATAACAACTACAAGTCCAAATCATATCATAACATAAATTAAATCCAACATGCAACCTAACAACGGGTTCAACTAAGCATGCAACCTGTCCCAAATTAATATTTAATAATTCATAATTGACACATAGGCCCAAATACAGAAAGGAATGCAATTAAATCATAACATGGTAAAATATGACTCCAGTGTACAAGTGACTCGAACAAGAAAGCTAAAACTCGACTCCCGCTTAGCAAAACCTGCAAGAAACTGGAAAAAGGGAAAAGAGGGGTCAGTCTCTAGAAGACTAAGTGAGCAGGAGCTGTACATATATATAAAAACATGCACATGCAAGTCATAAATCTCGAACATGGTTTTATTTAAAATTAGTTCCCTCGAAGGGCAAAAGGATAGCTAAGGCGTTGTCCAGACTTTACTACTATTTCATATTAAACCCATTAAGTTCATAATTCATGAATAATCATAATAGCTCGGTGAGTGAGTGTGCATAATTCTCCAACCAAACTCCGACCGTGTACAAAAAATATGACGTAATACATTTTGGATATGCGATCATGCAATACATAATAATACGTGCGAGCCATAAATACATGAGACATAATCATTTGGGCAATCCGTGTTCCGTCCTTCCCTCACGGTGCATAACAATAATAACATGAACATGATCATAAAATAGTTCCAACCTTCTCCCTCCATAATGGTCAGGCCTGCAGACTCGAACCATTTAATAATAACAATATCGAGACGGGGGCTTATGACTCCTACCCGCTCCTTCGATGGGTTAACCATCGGCTTAAGAATGACTCACCTTCCATACTATACGGTCGCCTGAGAGATTCTCAATGGGTACTTTGTGTAATAGCTTAGCTATACGTCGGCCCGATGCCGAACGGTCTCCATTCATACATTTCCCCGGGGCCAAATACATGTGCATGATCAATGTGCATAATCTCGCCAAAACATTCAAGTCACGAGAATAATAATAACATTACATTTCAAAACCTTGAGAAAAGATTTACTCGATGACTTTACTCTGAAAATCAATATGTATATATACATTAGGTTTTGGCCAAAACATATCACATAGGGTTGTAGGTTTCGATACGTATCTAGAACGAAAACACCCTCACCTGGAATACCCCGAGACAAAAACAAGAGCAATGCGGGTGCCTATTTAAATCCGGAGGTCTCCGCCTAGAAACGAACTGTACAAGAGAAAGAAATATTGTGTAATCGTGAGAAAGGACTCAAGGAGACATGTAAAGGCAAGAAAATAGGCAGCAAATCAGCACAAATACTCCAACAATTTGACCCAAAATCAAACAACAAGTTGAGGGAAGGAAAAGAGATCAAACTCATGTATATAACTCAACAAAAGCTCAAGAACATTAATGATAACTCTCATATAACTCAACTACCACCCAAGTCAGGTATAAACATCAATAAATGAAGCATAAGAAATCAATATTCTAGCTCCAATTCAAGCAAAACACCAAGAGAAGTCATAGAGATCAAATATGGCATAAAACTTAACTATTCATGTCATGAAGCAAAACCATATCAAACATAGCTCAAAATCAGATTTACTTGGATGAAAATGATCACTTAATCATGTACATATCAAATATAAGCTTACCCCTTGAAGAAGATGGAAGAAAATGGAGATTGGAGCTCAAAATCTCACTTGAGTGAATAGTGACGGGAATTGGGTATTGCTGCTCCAAAAATCTGATTTCTCTCTTCCTTGGCTTGTGTGGATCGATGTGAAGGAGAGGGGTATGAAAGTAGGCTGAGTTATGGTCATGTGGGTTCAAGTTTCAAGTGAAAAGGTTGAAAGATGAGGGACTTAGGTGCAAATTAGTGAAAGATGGTCATTTTGGCGCGAGACAAAGTTACGGGCTGATTTCGGAGTATCAAATGGTTTTAGAAAAGTATAAGGCTTAGTCCATCGAACCCGAATCGTCAAAATGAGTCCAATGGAAGTGACAGAATTCGAATCCGAATTCCCGAGCTCAAGTTACACTACCCGGAACCTAAGGTGCGCTAAGTACATTTTAGCCTCCTTTAGGTTTACCCAAAAAAACAAGTCCCGAAAACCCAACATATAAACCCGAAAACACATAACGAGCATATATTCAAGTTCATAACTCATAATACTCCAACATATTAGAAAGATACGAAATTTCGATCACAAATCGAACACAAACGAAGCAAATTTCAACAAAAGGGCATATTTATTCATTAAAGAGAATTCAAATTTTAAAAGAAATTATAAAATAAGAATTAAAATAATAAAGAATATGGAATTAAAATAATTTAAATCACATACATACATCATACCTGTACGGATGAAAGTCGGGGTGTCACAATCCTTCCCCCTTAAAAAGGACTTGTCCTCAAGTCCGACTCGAGTCCTTAAATAACACCGGATATAAACTCCTCATTTTCTCCTCCGTCTCCCAAGTCGATTCCTAGGATTTCTGATCTCTCCAAAGTACCCTGACTAAAGGAATCTGTCGGTTTCTCAATTCTTGCATCTTCCGATCCTGAATTGCAACCGGATGCTTTTCTATTGTCAAATCTGGCTGTAACTGAACTTCTTCAACACTCTTTTTGGCGTAGCTCTTCTGACGAGCCTGAGCTGCTCTTATTCTTTGTCGAATCTTATGAACCTTCTCAATAGTGGTAGCAATCTTTTCCTTAGGCTCTGGTCTCTCGAGCTTATTCTCTTCGGTCCATCTCCAATCCTTGATATCCCAAAACAAAGGAGACCTGCACTTTCTCCCATAAAGTACCTCATAAGGAGCCATTCTAATCGAACCCTGGTAGCTGTTATTATAAGAAAATTAAACCAAAGCCAGATGCTCGTCCCACTTGTCCTGGAAACCCAAAGCACACGACCTAAGCATATTCTCCAAATACTGTATTAACCTCTCAGATTGACCGCCCGTCTGAGGATGAGAAGCGGTGCTAAACTTGAGCCGGGTGCCCAAACATTTCTGAAGATTCTGCCAGAAGATTGAAGTAAACCGTGGATCCCAATATGAAACAATACTAGCCGGAACCTCATGCAGTCTTACAATCTCTCAAACATACAACTCAGCTAGCTTTAGAACTTTCTCGGACATCCGAACCTTGAGGAAATGGAAAGACTTAGTCAATCTGTCGATAATTACCCAAATTCCATCAAACCCTCCTTTGACTCTAGGCAAGCTGGATACAAAGTCCATAGTCACTTGCTCCCACTTCCACTCGGGAATAGGAAGTGGTTGGAGAGTTCCTCCCGGCTTCTGGTGCTCTGCCTTCACATTCTGACACGTTAGACATCGCTTCATGAAGTTCGCGACGTCCCTTTTCATGCCATTCCACCAGAATTTCTCTAACAGGTCCCGATACATCTTAGTACCTCCCAGATGAATAGAGTGTTAGGAATAGTGCCCTAGAAAGCCGATTGTATATCCGCTTTGTACTTTTCCTTATTGTAATCGCAGATAATCTTTGAATAAAATAACGAATTAAGGCAACAATTCTTTATATGCTCTTGTTTGGTATGCGTTTACTTTAGCTGTGCATGTATGAGAACTCCCCTAATCCTGATGACTTTAAGACTATACCATTTAGGTGAAATGGTTCATGAAACGAGCCCTATATCACATAAGTCATGATTAGTAAAATACTCCAAGCCGATGAGTCCTACAGATAGTGGGAGTGTCAACTTGACTCCTCTAAGGTTGCTTGTAGGTCACGCCCTTAAGAAGGACCACCTTGTTTCATGGAGGTGCAAAGTGTATAGTTGATACGTGCGTGATACATGAGGGTGCTTACTTCCATAAGTAAGTTCACTGAGCTGCCCCGTGTGAGAAGATTCCTAAATGGGAAAAAAAGTTTCTATTTCAGGAAATGGAAACTTCCAGATTAGGAAATATCTCACGAGTCATTGATGTGATTAATTGATCCTTAGACTTGAGGTTCCATGTCGCTTTATGAGTTAACTCTGTAGTCTTAGGTATAAGCTTTAAAGGGTGTCGCCTTAGACAACTGATTCAAGGCTTATGCTGGGGCTGCACAAGTGACTCATGAAAGTGAATGAGAATCAAGAAAAGACCTACACTTGCATTTGCAAGGTGATCTCTTATTGTGTAAGTCATTCATATGCCATATGGAGTCCTTAGCCAAGGCAGTAGATCAAGACATCAAGAAAAAGGGTTTCTTGGATTGAGATCAAATGGATATGAAATGCACTTAGCTTTAAGACCAGATTATTAGGGTTCTGATTATTCCCTTACCCTAGATCTTGGTTGAGAGATAGTAAGTAGGAGGGTTGTATCTCACATGAATCAATGACTTAAAGGTTCTGTCGAATCGATACATTCCAATTCAGTTAGGGTTAAACACCTGTTGCTAGACTATGGTCGTTTAATCTATGGACTGATTAATTAATTAGTGAATTAATTAATTAGGGTCACTACTAATTGAATTGAGAACCTAGAGGGTCACACACAACAACTTACATGAGTTGAGACTTTAAAATGATCAAACGAGTTGATCATACCAAGAGGGTTCCACACGTGTGAAACCACACGTGTGGGTTACGTGACTGGACACGTGTTCTTATGGACACGTGTTCCACACGTGTATATTTGTTTATATATTAAATAATTAATGTGTTGATTATTTAATAGACTTTGGTTTAATTTTTGAATTAAAATGAAAGTCTTATAATTGGAGAAAATTAATCTAGTTAATTAATTATGAATTAATTAATTAGATAAAATAAGTTATTTATTTAATAAATAAAGTATAATATTACCCAAAAGGAGTTTGGATATTTTAACTCTATTAAAAGTTGATTTGAATTAGAATTCAAAGTCAAAGTTCAAAATTAATTGATGATCAAGTAATAGGAGAGAGGGACCAAAATCCTTAGTCCATAAGGACTAGGGTTTCGGCCACCCCTCCCCAATTATATATAGGGGAGCTCGAGCTCCCCTTGAGGGTAATTGACAACTCTTTTGGTTCATGTGTTGAACACCATCCTTTCTCCAAGATCAAATAAACCCTAGGTTAAGCCTAAACACTAACTAGAGAACTAGCATCCTTACTAGTTAGATTGTAGTCAAGTTGGTGGACTATCTCTAGAGAGCTTCAAGTTAGAAGTTTTGAAGATTCGAGCTTTACCAAGGAGAGGGGATCAAGCCGCGAGAAGAGCGTTCTTGGGTGGCTTGAAACGCTTCAAGAAAGATTATTGAAAATTAAGTTTCTAATCTCTACGAATTCGGATTCACGATTACGAGTGTAAGATCCTTTTGTTCGAAAATTTTTTAAATTTGCGCTGCTTTCTGATTCCCGTTTCCAACAAGTGGTATCAGAGCCACCTCGTTAATCGTGTTTCTGATTCGTCTCAATTATTCTGAATTTGGTAGAAATTCTTAGGCTTGATGCGATTGAGTATTTGTAACTGTTTTAGAAAGCCTGAATTACGAAACTGTATTTTTCCCTGAAAGTTTCTGAAAAACGTTTTGCAAAAATTGTTTTGAAAACTGTTTTGGATTTGAAACTGTATAAACTGTTTTTGGATTTCTTGGATTGGTTTTGCTTTTGAACGAAAACACGAAACGAACAGCCTGGATTACGAACACGCGAAACCCCACATGCGAAGACGTCGTGCGCACGGGCTTCGTGTGCCACCGCCCGCCACGAAGCGCGCGCATGGGTATCCTCGCCCAGTCCCTCCCGCAACCGCACGGGAGGCCTTCCGGGCGCGCCCAGCAATGCCCGCAAGTGGCCGAAAGGGCCGCGCGTAACCCCGTTTTTCTCGTAATCCATTTTCGTATTTCGTGCAATCCAGTCCCGATTTTAATTTTATTTTTATTATTAAAAAAATTTATTTTATTAATATTTAATTTTAATAGAATTTAAAATTGGGATTTTTGTGAAATAGAAACAGTTTATAATTTGGGAAATTACACCTTTAATAAAATTATTAATTTTCAAAAATAAATTGGAATTTTATTAGTTTTAGTAATTTGGGATTTATTGAAAACTTTTATGAACAAGACTCGCATCAAGTCGTGTTTTAAGTCATTAGGACTTGAAACGGGAATTTTAATTTATTGGCTAAATTTAAATTCTCGCAAGTTGCATGTTAGGTGATCATGGGTTTAGACTTATGTATGGTTTTAATTTATGCACATGGATGATTTAAATTGGGGTTGGAGCCCTATAGTTGTGTTTTTCAATTGAGGTTGGAGCCTCACTTATGTGCGTACTGTTATGTGATTTATTATGTGTAACACCCCAAACGGAGGATGCCACATCCCCCGCACTAAGACCCAGACCCAGTCACGAAATGGAAAGTCCATGCCCGAATCCGAATCATAGCGAACGGGAGACCAACTCACACACCAGGCTAGGCGGATCTAACTTGACAAACTCAGAGTACGGAAGCAAATAAAACCAACAACAATAGATAGTGGAAGCATTTATAACAAAACATGCAAAACAGGTGACGGGTTCAACTAGCATAAATACCTAGTCCCGAATCAATTCATAATCCAACATAATAAACAGCATAAGTATCATCATCATATTTACTAACATCCAAATACCAGCTTACTAACCCCACACGGGTTTAAGTCTAAGCAGAACATAAACATAACCTTCAAGTGTGAAACATAGATACATAACATAAATAAAGTTTGCGACAAATGCATCCTAATACCAACTAGACTGACAAGTGTGACTCAGGAGACTCACTTCCGCCTAGCTCAAGCCAAAAGGAAACCTGGAAACTAAAAGATAAATGAGGTGTCTGTCAACCGACTGAGCGAGGGGCTAACGCACACCCACAATATATATATATATATACAGAGCACAACACATATCAAAAGGGTGGACTCATGAACCGGGAATAGGTGTTGCATACCAAAGCGTTTCAAAGAAAAACCCAAATATATATATATATATATATATATATACTTAGAAAACATTTTCAAAACTCTATTCCGATTCATGATTCCCATAACATATCATACCATATGCTCGGCGAGTACGAGCTTCCAACCTCAACTCCTCATATCATAACAAAACAGAAATATCATACCAACCTCAACTCCGGGTGACGGTAGGGTTGCGCGACCCTAACCATCCATACAGTCGAGGGGAGTGCTGGTGCTACTCAAACCCTCAGGACTCCGTTTCCCAACCAAACCTCCTGGTGGGTCCCGGTACATCCTCATCATATAGATAGAGACTACGCACAGGCCGAGCCCTGATGGCCCTATACCGTCCCAGGGATTCCTTACCCGTAGCTCCTGGGCCCCATAACAGAACAGAACATAACATATACCAACTTTCATGGCAATCTCGCTACATAATCATAACATAACTTAACTTTTCGAAATAGCTTACATATGCCTTCATACTTAATTTCCAAAACTGAAGTTGTATCATAAGGTCATAATCATATCATATCCAACACATATTTAATCGTATATATAGTATATAATCGCATGCAGGGATTGAAATCATCATATTGGGGTCATAGGTCGTTTAACTATACAAAATCCTAAACCTCATCTGAGAAGCGACAAGATACGAGAACTGACAAGACGGTTGCAAACTCGACCAAGTTGTCTCCACCCTGGAGATCACTGTACAGAAAAGGAAATACGGTGTACTCATGAGACAAGACTCGATCATGAAACCACATAGAGACGTACTGCGATGGTTATGAGATGATACAGAGTAATATGATATGTTCGTAGAAATTACAAGAATGTCATGAAAGTGTTCATATGTAAAATTGATGTTCCATGCAAGCAATTACATGATTCAAGTGATCTAATTCAAGCAGCAATTAAACACCATTCAAGACAATCTTATTCAACCCAATTTTGTTTAGATCGAGGCATTCACTTCCTTATTAAATCATTTGAGTCATAACACAATTAGGCCACATAAATAGAAAATCCCATGTTCAAGTTCCACTTAAACCAATTACAACCATGTAAGCCACGTTAGTTATTGAATTTCCAGAATATACTTGCGCTTTGGTTAAATTTTCTCAATTCAATTGAATAACAATACTTTCAAACAACAATTTTAGTGAATACTCGGTTTCTATAAGAAGTTGGCACGTACGTAATGATTCATAATACCATATGGCACAATTTCATTAACAATTTCATTATCCGAACTAACAGCCATCAAGTTCTGGTTATCAAGTTGGAATATACAGATTAAAGGTCATAAATGTATTTTTTTTTCGAAGTTTAGATGTAACCATATATCTACATATATTTACACATTTCTATAAAAATATTGTCAAATGACTCAAATGGTATTTGAACGCAGGCACTGAACTCTCTTAACAAATAACCTAATTACCACCATATCATAATTTCATGCTTAATAGATTTGAGTCTCGTATTCCATAATCCCATCGACTATAATCCCATGCTAAAGGTCAAATATTAAAGAATCGGTTCTAAAATTGACAAGAAGAGGAACTTAAATATTTTAAATACATGTATCAGTTATACAATGTACATACAAACACTAAATGATATCAAATCCAAGCATTTACAGTTCGTGAATAAACATGTATGTTATCCCATAAATACAATCAAAATCCCTCCATACTTAATTTAATTTGAATTCCCAAACCGATATACTTTCATACACCCATATTTTCTGATATATATATATATAGTCACACATTCGACTAAAGGCCCTTAAAAAAACAAAGATTCAATTTAGATTTAACTAACCCATTTACCAATCACACACACGTCAACTTCTAGAATTTGATAACAAGTTCATGATCTTGCAGCTAATGTATACATACAGCCGTAATACCCAGATTTTGAGAATAATCAAATCAATATTCATACATATTTCATTCAAATCGCCTGTAACCAACACCAAATCGATTGAAACAATTTTCATAATTTCTCAAGAGTCAAATTAACGAAACTCATTCAATCCACAACAACATGACCGACATCTTATTGCATAAATTCTCTCATTCAACAACTATATATATATAAATTCAAAAACTCAATTCACAGTTCTGGAAAGGAATAAATATAACCTTCATCCCATACATATTTCATATTATAACGAAATTACAATTAAAAGAAAGATGGAAGGAAGGAAGCCTACAATTCAGAGACCGAAAGAGAGGAATCGGTGAACTTCGGGTGGTGTTTGGCACTGCAAATCCGACGGCAGAAGGGAGTTTCGACCCTGTTCAGGTTTGTGTGTGAAGGACAAGAATAGAGGACAGATCTTACAGGGGTAACCCTTGGTCGACGGTCAAGTGTCGACAACTGGAGGTGGCGATGGTAGTGATACTTGGCCGAGATGATGGCGGTTGCTTGAGCTGCAGCCTTGACGGAGATGACTTCGCCCCTAATCAGATCTGAATGAGGGTGGAGATGAACGGTGGTGCTCGCTGGGTTGCTGGCGTCTGTCTCGCCGAAGGTGGTGGTGGTAAAAGAAGCTTTCCCCCAAAACTTTTCAAATCTGGAACGAGAGGGAGAATGGCTGGTGATGGAGTTCGCCGGTAAAACGGCAGGGGTTGCTCGACCTTCAGCGGCGGTGGTGGATCTGAATCGGTGAAGAGAGAGAAGGGTGATGATGGTGGTGTCGGGACGGTGTGGCTGAGTAAGATAGTGGCGGCACTGTGTGCAGCTACTGCTGTTGCTGCTATCTGCTGAAACCGAAAGGGAAAAGAATGAATAGGGTGGTGCTGTGGCGGCGTTGCTGAGAATGGAAGAGGGTGGCGAGATGATGGCGGAGATGGTGATGATGGGTCGCGGACAGATCCGCTGTTGCCGGTGGAGTAATGGCCGACAATGTCTTGGCGGCGGAGGAGGTGACGCGGTATGAAGCTGTTGTTGTTGCTTATCGGAAGAGGGAGAAAGAGAGAGAGAGAAGCTGCTGCTGCTCAAAACTGAAAAGGGAGGAAGAACGAAATGGGGCTGCGCTAGGGTTTTGGTGTATTAGAAGAGCTCATTATCGGAATTTGTACATAGGTCCCTCAAGGGTTTAATTAATGCGGTTGAGTCCACAGGTTTTCGGTAGCTTCAAATAAGCCCAAATTAAATGTTATGAAATTATAGAGTGACCACAAGGTTTAAGATAAGAATCAATTAAATCCAAATTTTAAATTCTTAAAATAAGAAAAGATTTCCAACTTTTAATAATTTATAAATTAGCCCACATAATTTAAATTAAAGAGCAATTAGGCACTAAACATAAATTACAATTAAGTTCACATATTTCCATAACATTGTAATTGAGTCAATTAGACAATTAAATTATGAAATAAACCAATTCAAGTAAGTGCAGAGTTAAATAATTAATTGTCTTGATCGCATGAAAACGTCATCGTATCTTGTTCCGAAAATGCGGGGTGTTACATTATGTGGCTTTCCATATTACTGTTTTGAGGCCGGGGTATACCCCGTGTATTTGTCTAAGGCCAATATGAAGATTGAGCCTTATTACTTTTCAGTACTTTTTCATTTTTTTGAGAGTAGAATAGGTGGTGAGGTTTTATTTTCATTTTGGAGACAATGCACCCATGGAGTAAGATGGACCACATTCAAGTAACAAGGAGGCTATAAGTGAAGACCCCTCAAAATGTTAGGGAGGGGAATCTCGATTGAAAAATGTAATAGAGATAGGGCTCGTATTTTGTTACTGCTTTCGCTTATGTGATTTAAACTGTTTATGTGGCATGTATGTTAGAACTAGTGATTGTGGAGTAGCTCCCACATATCACGCATAAGATAGGTAGAACCCACGATCATCACATGTTAGTATCATGCTAGGACATGTTATCTGCTAAGTGCTTGTGTGAAATGCATTTAAGTTGTACTTGCATTAATCAAGACTAAATAAAATTGGATAACATATATGTTGGTGAGGTTGAACCGGATAACTTTCTGGTTGATTCGAAAATTCCCGTCAAATATTAAGCTAATTTCGCACAATAGGTATTTAATTCGAGGTGCAAATTTTGAATTAAATTCCTAGCATTCCATCAATAGGTTTTAAGTTTAGTAAGTGAAGCTAGTTATTGTCCGCGAGTCGTGGGATAGCTAGTGGAGCTTATTAGTTCTTAGTTACCTAATTGATCATCTTAAATGATCAATATTTCGTGGTCAATTTTGGCAAGGGCGATGTCCGTGAGTCATGGGTCGTTCGAACTAAGTTTTGATCATGATCTTATGATTGATGGGTCTAGCTTAACGCCTAAGTAAATATGGATGTCGCACGAGTCGTGGGTCCATATTGAAAGATAGGTGATGCAAAAACAATTGCTAAGAGTTCTAAAGGTGTTAGAATTGGTAAGTTGTACCTACCTAGGGTTTTACTTAGAATGTCCGCGAGTCGTGGGTTCGAGGTAAAATGCTTAGGATCTTAGTACCCATTGGGAAACACGTTCCTCTTAGATCTTTGGGAATTATAGATCTTTGAAAAATAGTGGGAGCTACATTAGATTAAAGACCTTATCTTTTGTATATCGTTATAATTCAGCATGCTCACTAGTTCTCTGTTTTACCATTTAGGTCGTAGATTCTGTGATTCTCTACGTGTTTTGAAATGGCAACCAAAAACCCTCTTGTATCGATCCTCGAGTCAAACAAGTTGACTGGTCCCAACTATTCTGATTGGCTAAGGAATCTGAAAATTATTTTAGATTATGAGAAGAGAACTTATGTTCTCTTCGAAGGGGAGCCTAGTCCCGAAGGGGACGCTCCCACTCGGGCCGAGCGGGACGCGATCCAGAAGTGGAAGGATGATAATCTCCAAGCCCGTTGCCTTATGTTGGCTAACATGTCTCCGGACTTGCAAAGGTAACATGAGGCCATAGAATTTGCTTGGGAGATTTACGACCACGTAGAGCAACTTTACCACCCTCATGAACGTGTTACAAGGTATAACACTTCAAAGGAATTGTTCCATCTAAGAATGAGTGAAGGTTCAAGTGTCCATGAACATGGACTCAAGTTTCTCGCCCTTACTGAGAAACTTGCTTCCATGGACATGCCACTGAAAGATGAGCTTTCAGTGGACTTGTTGCTAGCCTCGCTCCCACCATCATTCAACCCATTTGTCCTTAACTTCAATATGAATCATGCTGGTGCTACTGTAGCTAAGCTGATTAGTCAGCTTGTGACTACTGAAAGCACGATCAAGAAGGACAATAAGGTTCTGATGGTGAATGCTCCATCTTCCTCTTCTGGGCCTTCTAAAGGTAAGGGCAAGAAAGCCCAAAAGAAGAAGAAGAAACCCCTAGGCCCACTGGTGGCGTTTCGAAGGGGAAGGCCCAAAAGAAGAAGCGTGATCAGAAAGAGGATGTTTGCTTCCATTGTGGCAAAGCGGGACATTGGAGAAGAAACTGCCCAGAGTACAAGGCTACTCTAAAGAAAGGTATGTTTCTCGTTGAAGTAAATCTTTCTATTAATTCTAGTTCTTGGGTACTTGATATCGGTTGTGGAGCTCACATCTGTAATGATGTACAGATGCTAAATGAAGTTCAACAACTCAGAGAAGAAGAACGTGTCTTGAAGATCGGGGATGGCTCAAAGGTTGAAGCTCGAGCTTTAGGCACAACTAGATTAGATTTAGGTAGTTTTAAGTTTGTTTTAAATAAAGTCCTTTATGTACCGACCATTATTCGTAATATAATTTCAGTTCTAATTTTAGATTGTGAAGGTTATGAAACTTATATTAAGAATGGTAAATACTTTATCAAACGGAACAACTCTTCCGTTCACATCGGTACTCTAAGTAATGGACTTTATCTAACTCAGAATATCAATATTATGAATATACAACGAGAAATAAAACGTAAGGGAGATGACAAAGTTTCAGCTCCCTTATGGCACGCTAGATTAGGACACATTTCCAAGAACAGAATTAGCAAGATAAACACTTTAGGATCATTCTCTGAAAATGATCTCAAAGAGTTAACTTCTTGTGAATCCTGTCTCAAAGGAAAGATGTCCAAAGTTCCTTTTAAAGGAACTGTGGAACGTGCCACTAAGGTCTTGGATTTGATCCATTCTGATGTTTGTGGACCGCTTAGTGTAAGCACAAGAAATAATCATCAGTATTTCATAACCTTTACCGATGACTTTAGTCGGTATGGTTATGTATACTTAATGAAGTATAAATCTGAAGCTCTTGAGAAATTCTTAGAATTTCAAAAGGAGGTTGAGAACCAAACTGGTCACAAAATCAAAGCACTTCGATCTGATCGAGGAGGAGAGTATCTTAATGAAGAATTCCTTAATCATCTCAAAGATAATGGGATTATCTCTCAGTGGACACCTCCGGGAACTCCTCAACTCAATGGAGTTTCTGAGAGAAGGAATCGAACTCTACTCGATATGGTTCGTTCCATGATGAGTTTCACTGACTTACCACCTTCTTTCTGGGGTTATGCCCTAGAAAGTGCAGCAAAGATTTTGAATCTAGTTCCCTCTAAGTCAGTCACTAAAACGCCCTATCAAATGTGGCATGGCAAAATCCCTAGTTATTCTTACTTAAGAATTTGGGGTTGTCCTGCTTACGTGAAGAGGACAGTGGGAGATAAGTTAGAATCTCATTCTAACTTGTGCTACTTTGTAGGTTATCCTAAGGAATCCATAGGATACTACTTCTATGATCAATCTGAGCAAAAGGTGTTTGTTTCCAGAAATACCACTTTTCTTGAGGAACCTTTCCTTAAAGAAAAGAAAGGCAAGATCATAGAATTAGAGGAAGTACAAAGTGACCCCACGCCACCCACTGAAGAAATATCCCCTTCTGATCAACCACAACCAATAACGAATTTCGATACACACGTAAATCCTCCTCTAAGGGTTCTGAACGCACTCCTAGACAGCCGGAGAGATGGTATGGATTCTTCCATGAGATCTCTCAAAAGGATAATGATCCTCTAACATATGAGGAGGCACTTTCAGATTCTGACTCTGAACAGTGGATAGAAGCCATGAAATCCGAAATGGATTCCATGAACTCCAACCAAGTTTGGACCTTGGTAGATTTGCTTGATGGGGTCAAACCCATAGGTTGCAAATGGATCTTTAAGAGAAAGCTTGGAGTTGATGGAAGCATTGCAGCTTACAAAGCAAGACTGGTTGCAAAAGGATTCACTCAAAGACCCGGTGTGGACTTTGATGAAACCTTTTTACCAGTTACAATGCAAAAGTCTATTCGGATCATGCTTGCAATTGCTGCATATTATGACTATGAGATATGACAAATGGATGTGAAAACTACCTTTCTCAATGGTGACATTGATAAAGACATTTATATGGAGCAACCCACAGGTTTCACATTCACTGGGAGTGAGCAAAAGGTTTGCAAACTCCAAAGATCAATCTATGGATTGAAACAGGCTTCTAGGAATTGGAACATTCGATTTGATGAATCTGTCAAAGCGTTTGGCTTCATTCAAATTTCGAATGAATCATGTGTGTATAGAAAGGAATTGGAGACCTCAGTACAATTCTTAGTACTTTATGTTGATGACATCCTCCTTATTGGGAATTCGAAGGATGACATGAAAGTAACTAAGTTATGGTTATCAAACCAATTCGAGATGAAAGATCTAGGTGATGCGTCCTATATCCTTGGAATTAAAATCTATCGAGATAGATCTAGAAGGTTAATAGGACTATCACAGTCGATGTACATTGACAAAGTATTAAAGAGATTCAATATGGAGTCAGCAAAGGTTAAGAACCATCCTATGAGTGTAGGAACATGTCTTTCTAACATGACTCATACACCTTATGCATCAGCAATAGGTAGCATAATGTATGCAATGTTATGTACTCGAACGAATGTGGCTTATGCACTTAGTGTAACAAGTCATTTCCAATCTGACCCTAGAGATGGTCACTGGGCTGCCGTGAAGAATATTCTTAAGTACTTGAAAAGTACTAAAGATTTATTCTTGGTTTACGGAGGTCAGAAAGATCTTACTATCGAAGGATACTGCGATGCAAGCTTTGCATCTAACTTAGATGATTTTAAGTCAATGTCAGGATACATTTTCTGACTAAACGGTGGAGCAATGAGTTGGAAGAGTTCCAAGCAAACGACCACTGCAGATTCGACCACTGAGGCCGAATACTTAGCTGCAAATGATGTAGCTAAGGAAGGTGTTTGGATTAGAAACTTCATTCAAGAGTTGAATGTTGTTCCTAGCATGAAAGACCCCATTACTGTGTTTTGTGACAACACTAGGGCGGTTGCTCAAGCAAGAGAACCAAGATCTCACCAACGGACCAAGCACATTATGAGGAAGTATCACCTAATCCGTGATATTATCAAAAGAGGAGATGTGCAAATTGAGAGGGTCACATCAGCAGAGAACGTGGCAGATCCACTTACTAAACCCCTTAGTCGAGAAGTTTTCGAAGGTCATCTTAAGAAGATGGGACTTAGAGTAGCTTTAGAATGGCTTTGACGGGCAAGTGAGAGATTGTTAGGAATAGTACCCTAGAAAGCCGATTGTATATCCACTTTGTACTTTTCCTTATTGTAATCGCAGACAATCTTTGAATAAAATAATGAATTAAGGCAACACTTCTTTATATGCTCTTGTTTGGTATGCGTTTACTTTAGTTGTGCATGTATGAGAACTCCCCTAATCCTGATGACTTTAGGACTCTACCATTTAGGTGAAATGGTTCATGAAATGAGCCCTATATCACATAAGTCATGATTAGTAAAATACTCCAAGCCGATGAGTCCTACAGACAGTGGGAGTGTCAACCTGACTCGTCTAAGGCTTGCTTGTAGGTCACGCCCTTAAGAAGGACCACCTTGTTTCATGGAGGTGCAAAGTGTATAGTTGATACGTGCGTGATACATGAGGGTGCTTACTTCCATAAGTAAGTTCACTGAGGTGCCCCGTGTGAGAAGATTCCTAAATGGGAAAGGAAGTTTCTATTTCAGGATATGGAAACTTCCAGATTAGGAAATATCTCACGAGTCATTGATGTGATTAATTGATCCTTAGACTTGAGGTTCCACGTCTCTTTATGAGTTAACTCTGTAGTCTTAGGTATAAGCTTTAAAGGGTGTCGCCTTAGACAACTGATTCAAGGCTTATGCTGGGGTTGCACAAGTGACTCATGAAAGTGAATGAGAATCAAGAAAGGACCTACACTTGCATTTGCAAGGTGATCTCTTATTGTGTAAGTCATTCATATGCCATATGGAGTCCTTGGCCAAGGCAGTAGATCAAGACATCAAGAAGAGGGTTTCTTGGATTGAGATCAAATGGATATGAAATGCACTTAGATTTAAGACCAGATTATTAGGGATCTGATTATTCCCTTACCCTAGATCTTGGTTGAGAGATAGTAAGTAGGAGGATTGTATCTCACATGAATCAATGACTTAAAGGTTCTGTCGAATCGATACATTCCAATTCAGTTAGGGGTTAAACACCTGTTGCTAGACTATGATCGTTTAATCTGTGGACTGATTAATTAATTAGTGAATTAATTAATTAGGATCACTACTAATTGAATTGAGAACCTAGAGGGTCACACAAAATAACTTGGTTACATGAGTTGGGACTTTAAAATGATCAAACGAGTTGATCATACCAAGAGGGTTCCACACGTGTGAAACCACACGTGTGGGTCACGTGACTGGACACGTGTTCTTATGGACACGTGTTCCACACGTGTATATTTGTTTATATATTAAATAATTAATGTGTTAATTATTTAATTGACTTTGGTTTAATTTTTGAATTAAAATGAAAGTCTTATATTTGGAGAAAATTAATCTAGTTAATTAATTATGAATTAATTAATTAGATAAAATAAGTTATTTATTTAATAAATAAAGTATAAAGTATAATATTATCCAAAAGGAGTTTGGATATTTTAACTCTCTTAAAAGTTGATTTGAATTAGAATTCAAAGTCAAAGTTCAAAATTACTTCATGATCAAGTAATAGGAGAGAGAGACCAAAATCCTTAGTCCATAAGGACTAGGGTTTCGGCCACCCCTCCCCAATTATATATAGGGGAGCTCGAGCTCCCCTTGAGGGTAATTGACAATTCTTTTGGTTCATGTGTTGAACACCATCCTTTCTCCAAGATCAAATAAACCCTAGGTTAAGCCTAAACACTAACTAGAGAACTAGCATCCTTACTAGTTAGATTGTAGTCAAGTTGGTGGACTATCTCTAGAGAGCTTCAAGTTAGAAGTTTTGAAGATTCGAGCTTTACCAAGGAGAGGGGATCAAGCCGCGAGAAGAGCGTTCTTGGGTGGCTTGAAACGCTTCAAGAAAGATTATTGAAAATTAAGTTTCTAATCTCTACGAATTCGGATTCACGATTACGAGTCTAAGATCCTTTTGTTGGAAAATTTTTTAAATTTCCGTTGCTTTCTAATTCCCTTTCCAACATCGAGTACCTTGAGCGATGTGCCTCCTTAAGTACAAGCCTCTTGAGCTCTTTTGGGACACATATTCTTGCTTCGTATCTTAACAACCCTGAATCATCAATTCCAAACTTAGAATTCGGGTCATCCCTAGAAGGAGCTACCAATTTCTGAATTTCTACATCTGAATTCTGAGCTTCCAATAACTGTTGTTTCAAATTTGGTATAACTGTAAAATTAGCCAACCAAGTCCTTGAAACCAAGATCTCTGAACCCGAACTTGAGGAACTTACTTCCAAATTAGCCACACCCGTCTTTCTACTCAAGGCATCGGCGACCACGTTTGCTTTACCCTGATGGTATTGAATGGTGTAATCATAATCCTCTAACAACTCCATCCAATGCCTCTGTCTTACGTTTAAATCCTTCTGAGAAAAGAGATACTTGAGGCTTTGGGGATCCCTAAACACCTCGAACGTGGTACCGTAGAGATAGTGTCGCCACTTCATCAAAGCAAACACAACGGTAGCTAATTCAACATCGTGGGTAGGGTAATTTTTCTCATGCTCCATCAATTTCCTCGAAGCATAAGCTACTACTCTACCGTGCTGCATCAAAACGCAACCGAGACCCTCTTTGGAAGCATCTGTGTACACTACATAACCCTCGGTACCCTCGGGTAGGGTAAGAACCGGTGCTGAAGTCAATTTCACCTTCAAAGTCTGAAAACTCACCTCACACTTATCATCCCATTCTAATTTCACTTCCTTCTTAGTTAGACGAGTTAACGGGGCGGCAATTTTAGAGAAGTCCTTAACAAATCCACGGTGGTAGCCAGCCAACCCAAGAAAACTCCTGGTCTCTGAAGCATTTCTCGATCTTTCTCAATGAAGCACCGACTCAACCTTAGATGGATCAACCTCAATCCCATCACCTGAAATTATATGTCCCAAAAACATAACACGGTCGATCCAGAACTCGCACTTACTGAACTTTGCATACAACTTGTGTTCTCTCAAGGTTTCCAAGACTATCCGAAGATGCTGTGCGTGCTCTTCAGCGGACTTAGAACACACCAAAATGTCAACTATAAATATTACCATGAACTTGTCAAGAAACGGCCTGAACACCCTGTGCATCATATCCATGATTACGGCTGGAGCATTAGTCAATCCAAACGGCATGGCAACAAACTCAAAGTGCCCATATTGTGTATTAAAACCAGTCTTCGGAATATCATTCTCCCTGATTCGCAGCTGATAATAACCCTGCCTCAAATCTAACTTGGAGTAAACTTTGAAACCTTGCAAAATATCGAATAACTCCTCGATGTGAGGCAAAGGGTACTTGTTCTTCACAGTCATCCGGTTTAGCTCACGGTAATCTATACACATCCGTAACATCCCATCCTTCTTTTTTACAAATAGAATGGGAGCACCCCAAGGAGAAGTGCTCGGATGGATGTACCCGCAAGCTAGAAGTTCATTAAGCTGCGCCTTTAACTCATTTAACTCTGTAGCAGCCATTCTGTAGAGAGTCTTCGAAAAAGGCTCTACTCCGGGATAAAGGTCGATTACGAACTCAATGTCCCTATCAGGCGGTAGAGAACCCAAAGTTTCGGGGAAAACATCAGTATACTCTCGCACGACCTCTGTCTCTTCAAGTTTGGCCTGATCCTTCGGTTTGTTCAAAAGATAGGCCACAAAACCTGTTGCACCGTCCCGGACGAATCTACTAGCCTCAACAAAAGAAATAAAGGGGCTTGACTTCACCTTCTCGCCCTTAAAAACCACTGAACTGAATGAAACTTTCTTCTCCCGACAATCCATCTTCGCCCCATGCTCAAATAACTAATCCATACCCAAGATTACATCATATCTTTACATCGGCATTTCAATCAAATCTGCTAAGAAAACCCGACCTTCGAAGCTCATCGGACAACCCCGAAAAACCCTGCAAGTTACTAAACTACCACCAAGGGGAGAGCTAACCACGTAATCATGCGCACATAAGGAAATAAGCAAGCACATAGAAGAAGCAATGTCCTGGGAGATAAAGGAATGAGTGGCCCCGGGATCAAATAATGTATGTAATGTAGTGCCATGAATGTTAATGGTACCTTCGATCATAGCATTTGGGTCGAGTTCCACAGCTTGCTCTTCCTCCCTACCCAATGCATAAGCCCTAGCTTAAATCGCATGCCTCGGGTTATCTTTCTTCTTCGGGCACGTGCTCACCTTATGATCCGGTGCCCCACAAATGAAACATCTCTTGTGAAGTCTGACACAGTTATCCACGTGATGAGGACCCTTGCAAAAGGTACATTGCACTTTAGGTGGAGCTGGAAGTGCTAAGGGTCGATTCGGTTGATTGGTTCCTGCGGGTCGGGGTTTCTTGTTTTGAGGCTTGACTTGTTGAAATGTTTGGTATGCCGGCCTCTTTCCGAACTTGTCGAAATTCCTCGAGCTAGACCCTTGCCGGTGTGAGTACTCTTCCTCTTCATCATAACAGGCTCTTCGACCCTTAGAGCTTTATTCGTGAACTTTGCCCAAGTGCTCGTGTTAGAAGCCTCTAAAGCATCTTTCATACCCTGCCGAAGTCCTCGGAGGAATTGTGAAGCCTTGCTTTCATCGTCGTTGGCAATATTCGAGGTATAACGAGAGAGCCTTTCAAATTCGTTGATATATAATCCGTGACAGACATGCTCCCTTGTTTAAGGTCCATAAATTCCCTCAACCGTCAGTTCCTCGTAGCTTTGGGAATATATTTGTTCTTGAATTCCCGAACAAATACCTCCCATGAAATCTCTTCTCCTGAAGCCTCTAACTTTCCTTGCATGCTCGACCACCAATTGTAGGCTTGACCCTGGACCATAGTAAGAGTACATTGCAGCTTCTCCATCTCACCACAAGGTATAAGGCCCCAAATTCGATTGGTCTGAACCAACCATTCCTCCGCTTGCATGTCATCTCCACTCATGAAAACTGGTGGATTTTGGTTCTTAAACTCCTGGAGATTAGCTGTAAGAAGATTCCCTCCGTGATTTCTAGCCGGAGGTGCATTATTTCTGTAGCACCTGGAACGCAAGGTAGCCACATCCTCCGCACGACAGTTCAATCCACATATGGAATGGAGAATCCATACATGAATCAAGCCTATAGCGAACAGGAGACAATAAAAAAAACAAACTAGCTAGGCGGGACTAACCCTCAACCAAATATACCATCAAGTATACCAATGCATAACGAGTAAAGCGGAAGCATACTATATAGACATCGTCATTTCAACTCGTTTCCAATATATCAATATATACAATCTCCAAAATACCATAAGCAACTCATAATTAATACACATGCCTCAATAATGCAAATGGACGTTGCTAGACCCAAATTAAAGACTTGACTCGACTCAATTCCCGCCTAACGAGTACCTACAAGAACCTGAAAAGTGGAGGTGTCAGTCTATGAAAGACTGAGTGAGGGGTTTAATATAAATATAAGCGCAATTACAATGCACTCGGGTAAGATTTTATAAAGGAAGCAATATAGGCTTAATAGCAAAGTAGTTCTCACCCGAGATTACAACTATCCAATTTACAATTCAATCAGTTCAGTTTAGTCAATCAGTGGCCCGGCGAGTGAGGGCAAATCTCCAACCTTTCTCCGACTGTGTACAATAATTCAGTTATTAATTGATTAAGTGATCAAACAATCAATTACAGTGCATAATTACGAGTAGTTTCAGTAACTCTTTTCCCTCCGGTGATGGTGGGATTGCAAGGCCCCACCACCCAATCAGTGGGAGCATAGGGTTCATGAATCCCTATGCCCGGAACTCCTTCCTCCACTAATCTCTTAGTGTATTCAGGGTCATCCCACAATAGTGAGGATAGTGCAAGAGTTGCCCGTCAGCCCTTGCTTTCCCGATTGGCTCAATACACTACCCTCGGGCCCATAGTGCAGTACAGTATACTAGCCAAAAGACAGTCAATGTAGTACAGTAACAGTGGTTCAGTTGTAAATCGTTGAAGTTTTGGAAAACTATAGATATATAGATATATTTTAGCCGAAATATCACATAGGTTTGTAAGGGTTCTATATGTCTAGAAATTAAACCTCACCTGACGAGCAACGGAACAAGACAAGGATACAAGAAAGTGTCCAAAAGATCAATGATCTCAGCCCTGGAGAAGAACTGGACAAGAAAGGAAACAACGTGAACTCGTGAGATGAGACTCAAGATGAGACCAAGTATGACGCACGACAATGCTCATGTAATACCTTAATAACCAAACAAATTAGCAATCAAGTGACACTTAAATATGTATGAGAACCAATTAACATCTAAGAGATGAAATTAATCTCAACGAGTCACATATTCATATCATTCAATCATTTCAAATTCAATTCGTATAAGGCAAGGAGTCACACAATCATGTTTGAGCAATTAAGTACCAAGAAGTGTCACATAGGAGCATAATTATCAATTAACCAAGCATATAATCCATATAATTCACAAACGGGAGCCAAGAGAGTGAAAAGAATGCAAGAAGAAAGGTTTTGAAGAAGTTTGGCAAAAATCGATAATTTTCGGAAACGCACATGCTGAAGAAAAACTGGAATATCTTGAGTTCTAGAATTTGGAATTGAGTTTTGTTTGTTAGATATGAAACGAGACAAGTATACCTTCCCGGTGATTTATGGTTCGTTTTCTAGTTCAAAGCGAGGAGAAAATGGTGTAAGCTTGAAGTTGAGTGAATGCAGATTTCCGGTAAAGTGGCGACACCAAATTGAAACGATCATATCTCTCAAACTAGAAAAGATAATGAGGGGATTCCAATTGGAGAGTATTTTAGACTTCAAGAGGTTTCCATCGGTTTAAAAATCAGGTCAATCGAAGTTTCGATGAGGGAGTACCCAGCCGGGTAAAATTCAAGGAAAAAGTTTCCCAGGGGTAAAGTTATCCAAAAGCTTTTCTGGACAAAAGTACCCGCCTGGGTACTTTTTATGTACAAAAAGTACCGGCCCGGGTACCCTTACAGGGCTGGAAAATGGGGCAAAACAGGGGTTGCTTCGTGGAGGGAAGAAAAGGGATCAAAACCCAAAGCAAACTCAACCAAAATGCTCCAAAATAATCATATATCATGCATATAACTTAAGTAAATCATTTAGGTAACATTTAATCCAAGGAACATGTTTAATTCATCAAGAATTCATCCAAGAAACTAATATGAAGTCAAATGATCAATCATACTCCACACTTCAAGAATTCAAGTTATAAATGTATGAACTAGTTCAAAACCAACATATAAAATTCTTATAGCCACAAGGACATCAAAAGAGTCATAAACCTAACTTTGCTATTATGAATCATCAAAGAAATATGCATGATCTAACCTTGGAGATGGAGAAGATGAAAGGAAAGAGGTAGGTGAAGTCTTGGATCTCAAATTCTTGAAGAAAAAAAAGGAATAAAACTTGGCTCTAGCTTCCTTGGTTGGATTGGTATGGAGAGGGAGAGAGATGAGAATAACTTGAGCTTTTCTCATGAATGAGAAATGAAGAAGAAAAGGTATGTATGTGTGTATATAATTAAATAAGTCAAGATATATATGTATATATGTATGCATTGTATATAATTAAAGTGGGATGAAAAGTCTTGGCACTACAACTTATTTGCACATAAGCCCTTGTCTCTGAGGAATTTACAAGTTAGAGATGCATCAACTTGGCATGTATGGGAGATGATTATATAAACATATATATATATATATATATATATATATATATATATAAATATATATATATTTATATAATATATTTATATATATATATATATATATATATATAGCTCTAAAAGAATATGATGAAACGAAGTTGAATATATATACATATTATGCTAAATCACTTAAATCATGTTCGGAGAATTAAATACACACTCATGTAATTGAATTCACGAAGTTATAATTTAAATCATAATTGCAAGTATTCAAATCAAGGAAATTAAATAGCGCTAATCAAATGAATATGAATCATGCCAAAAATTACAAATTGATAAAATTTCATGTAAACACTTAGTAATATAATTCACAAATATCATGAAATACATAATTTGAAAACTGGGGCATTACAATTCTCTCCCCCTTAAGAGGACCAGGTCCGCAGGTCCATACTCGAGTTCTGAACTTAAACAAGCGATGAGAGAGCCCCGTCTCTCAAACAAGCGATAAGAGCACCCCGCCTCTCAAGCACACAATGAGAGAACCCCGTCTCTCCAACAAGCAATGAGAGAACCCCGTCTCTCAACCAAGGAATGAAAGAATCCCGTCTCTCACTCACACAAAATAACAATTCAAGAGAACAATTATAAACACATTTATATAGTTATCACATAAGGAGCAAGTAGAGCAAGATCAATTACATCATTCTCCGATCATATAAAAGCAATTTGCAATTAACAAGGAATTATATACGTCAACTATGAAATCCATGATGTACGTGATATGCATGCTTAGATGTACCGTTCACCATTGCTTTAGAAAACTTCTATAGTGGTAGTCCGTTTCAACACTTGATTTGGTGTTGGATATTCCTTTTTCCCAAAGCGTCGGACATTACAATCCTCGATATCCAATACTTAAATAACAATCCAATCCTGCTTCTACGATTTATCTTGTAAACACACTGTCATGCCCCGAAAGGTCCGTTGTGGATATAAATATCTTTGTGATTACTCGGCCTTCACCCCATGAGCAATCATTTACCTTATCTAACACCACGGTCTGGAAAAATTAATTCTTGAGTGTGTGCTTTGTTTGAACCCCAACTAACTCTTTTTTTTTTTTTTTTTCTAATCATACTCAATCTTCATAGTGTTTTCGATTCCTCATGGAAAAACCAACGAGTCGGTAAACCATCTTATTCATGTTGTGCTTTTCTCCCTAAATCATATACTATATAGGATGATCCCATCAAATTATTATTATCTAGCACCCTTGAGGTAGTGTAGCGCCTTTTTGGTCATTTCGTACAGATCTTGAATAACAATCGCCTTCCTTGTAGAATTCTCATCTTTGAGCAAAGTATATCTCTTTATGGCTTTAGGAATCTCCATTTAGAGAACTTAGGCGCGCAAGATTTAAGGTATTGAAGACTTCGTTCACATGGTTCTAATAGAGAAAAAGAAAGAACCACTTTTCTTGAAGTTTCAACTCTCCAAAGTGAGGTCCAACATCGGCTTTAAGTTGTTTTCCCGGCCGGCTCTTCCCCTTAAGAAAATAAAACATATATATTTTTCGTCTAATTTCTTGAACTTGTTCTACAGTTTCTCAATCGATGATCCTTTTCTTTCTAATTTTCTTAAATTTCCTATCACTTCCAATCTTGTTCTTGAAAGTTCCTCCACCCCAGTTGGAAATCGAAACGAGCACTAAATCTACCATCCTATCTCGAATGTTCACCTCCGGTTCTTGGAGCACCTAGCTTTCTCCGAAAATTTTCTCTTGTAATTTTCATCCGAATCTAGAAAGTCATCAAGTGTCAAAATCTTATAATTCCTTCCCTTTTTCCTTTTCAAGAAATCTCGTTGTTGAGAACTTTTACATTTTTGTTGCTTCAATGGAAAGTAGCCCGTTTGAGCTAATTCATAAATTTGAGGTTAGTTCCCTGTCAACTCTCCCCCTTAAGAATGCCTATCCTTATTAGTCGACTCATAACATCACTTCTTACTTTGGAGATTCTCGATTTCTTCAACTTAGCTTCCTTGATATAGACGGGTCCAATCTCGCCACTTGTTCGGACCTTTTATCTTACATTTACTTTTGAAGCGATTGGTAAGAATAGCGACCCCTTCTCTCTTTTTTTTTTTTTTTTTTACCTTGTCATACTTCTGTTGTGTCTCGGGTACTTTTCAAGGGTAAAATCTCCCTGGCCGGGGAGACACTCCAGTCGCAGGAAATGGTGCTTTTCACCCCTGTTTAGCCCTGCATTCCAACCATACCAAATACCAACTCAAGGAGTCATGTAAAGGCAAGAAATAGGCAGCAAATCAGCACAATTACTCCAATAATTTGACCCAAAATCAAACAACAAGTTGAGTGAAGGAAAAGAGATCAAACTCATGTATATAACTCAACAAAAGCTCAAGAACATTAATGATAACTCTCATATAACTCAACTACCACCCAAGTTAGGTATAAACATCAATAAATGAAGCATAAGAAATCAATATTCTAGCTCCAATTCAAGCAAAACACCAAGAGAAGTCATAGAGATCAAATATGGCATAAAACATAACTATTCATGTCATGAAGCAAAACCATATCAAACATGGCTCAAAATCAGCTTTACTTGCATGAAAATGATCACTTAATCATGTACATATTAAATATAAGCTTACCCCTTGAAGAAGATGGAAGAAAATGGAGATTGGAGCTCAAAATCTCACTTGAGTGAATAGTGACGGGAATGGGGTATTACTGCTCCAAAAATCTGATTTCTCTCTTCCTTGGCTTGTGTGGATCGATGTGAAGGGGTCCAAGTTTCAAGTGAAAAGGTTGAAAGATGAGGGACTTAGGTGCAAATTAGTGAAAGATGGTCATTTTGGCGAGAGACAAAGTTACGGGCTGATTTTGGAGTATCAAATGGTTTTAGAAAAGTATAAGGCTTAGTCCATCGAACTCGAATCGTCGAAACGAGTCCAACGGAAGTGACAGAATTTGAATCCGAATTCCCGAGCTCAAGTTACACTACCTGGAACCCAAGGTGCGCTAAGTACATTTTAGCCTCCTTTAGGTTTACCCAACAAAACAAGTCCCGAAAACCCAACATATAAACCCGAAAACACATAACGAGC
Organism: Lantana camara; assembly: GCA_037501455.1. Classification (NCBI taxonomy): domain Eukaryota; kingdom Viridiplantae; phylum Streptophyta; class Magnoliopsida; order Lamiales; family Verbenaceae; genus Lantana; species Lantana camara. The sequence goes on along the minus strand of CM074857.1, from coordinate 40,560,162 downwards.
ATATATTCAAGTTCATAACTCATAAAACTCCAACATATTAGAAAGACACGAAATTTCGATCACAAATCGAACACAAACGAAGCAAATTTCGACAAAAGGGCATATTTATTCATATAAGAGAATTCAAATTTCAAAAGAAATTATAAAATAAGAATTAAAATAATAAAGAATATGAAATTAAATAATTTAAATCACACACATACGTCATACCTGTACGGATTGAAAGTCGGAGTGTCACACCTTTTATGTAAGAATGAAGCATATTGATGTTCGCTATCACTTTATGTGGGGAAATTCTCGAAGAAGAGCAGATTGTTTTTCTGAAGATTCGGACTACAGGGAGTCCTGCAGATATGATGACCAAGGTGGTGACAAAGGTTAATTTTAAACATTGTTTAGACTTGGTTAATATCCTACACTTTTGAGTTGGAACCTGCGGGCGCAATTTGGAGCCACTACAACCTGTTTGGAGAGATGAAGTCATTTGTATTTGGTGGGACTATAAATTGTGCCAAGGTGGAGATTTGTTGGTTTGTGGCCCAAGTTAGTATCCCACATTGGAGAATTAGGTTGGGACAAGTGTTTTCTACCCCATATTGAAATTCTGTAATAGTTTGGGGAGGAGCTAACACTATAAATAGGCTCCTCCCCCCTTCTAGCCTAGTGCATCCAACCAAAGTTTCTCTCACTTTAAAATATTTCTTTAATGAAATATATTTTGAGTAGTGCCTGAGGACGTAGGCTAAATTGGCCGAACCTCGTTAAATTTGGTGTTATTTTCTTTACGCCTTTAAAAGTTTTATTTTGGGTTATATTTAGTTTATTATTTTGCCTGATTTTTCTTTGTGTAATTTTAAGCATTATAATTCTAAATATTATTCGACGCTTCCGCAAACCTACTTTAGATTTACCTTGTTTAGGAGGGAGCAGTGTGAGATTCGCAAGAAAACCAAAAAATGAGAGAAGATTTCCAGCTCAAAATCAACGGCAATGGAGAGTTTTGAAACTTCCAAAAGGTTTTTGAAATGTTAGGAAATTTTGTGGGAATTGAGACACCCGCCACAAGTATGTAGGTTTTCAGAAAGGTGTACTTGACTAATTTGCTATTTTTAAAACCTCTTTCTTTTTTTTTTTAACTAAAATGTAGAGGGACTGTTAGAGGTAATCTAGTCTTTTCATGTTTTTTCTCAGGGCCTCAAACGGAAATCATACCTCAGGGATTATATAGTAAAAATCGAAAGAAATGGGATTTTGTCATAATCAGGCCAAACCTGAGACTACCTGTATATAATTCGCTCTAGTAAAAAATTAATTTATTGATTACTACCCGTATCAATGTGAGAATTGGGATTATTCCATCCTCAATAATTGATCCTCATTTTCGTGCGGCATGCATACAAGTTAATGAGTCATAACCTGCACGTTGTTTACTTGACTTGCTGATATACATGAAATCATTTAGTTTGAACAAGTTAACCTCATTTTTAATTTTCTAATATTCTTCTAGGCGTATGTACTTAATTCATGTTACTTAATTGGTCTAATAAGAGATATTAGGAAACCTGTTGTTCATCAGGATTCATGCATCTAATTATAATGAGTTTTGTCAATGAAGTGCTGGAAATTAAAGATAATGGCCCCTTCATAGCTTGTACCACAAGTAGAAAATGTTTTGGACGTAATTATTATTTAATGATTAAATTATGGATTTAATTGAAGTATCATTTTCATGCCACAACATTCTTAATTAATTTCCCAATATAATGTAATTTCCTCTAAAATGAGGGGACTCTTTATAACTATCTCGAGATGATCGTGAGCAAAGAATTCTGATTAGTTTATCCCAAAGTTTCCAGTTACCTCGGCTTCATCATGGAAGGGTACTTTCTCCGTCTTTCTGCGTTTATTCATTTCATATGCTCTATGGTTTAATAAATTTAGAAAATTAGTTATGTTTTGTGTTAAAGTATATGTTCAGTGTACTTCGCTTTATAAGCTTGCTGACGAGGTAAGGATCGTCAAATATTTATTTGAAATTCAATTCAACTTAATTTTCAATTCTAATGAATGATACAATCTGCCCTGATATCATGTTAAAGCATGTATTCGGCCTAATTTATCTCAAAAGTTACTTAATGAGGTAAAGGTTGTGAAACGTTTATTAACTAGCACATGATTTGATTTTTATTTTTATTTTTACAATGTTGGACATGTTAACATTTTGTATTAAGAAAAGGGGATTACACAAACTCCCCGTCCCTTGGGCTTTAGGGCGGGTTGCCCCCCATCATTTCATTTTGGGCGAGTTACCTCCTAACATTTCAAAATTGTTGCACTTAATTCCTTTCTGGTGGAATCTTAGGGAATATTCCGTTCATATTTTTTTTTGGTGATTTATAAGGCTAAATTTGTACAAATCAGATTTCAAACGTGTTGATATTATATATCAAATCGATGGTCTTGACGCAAAGAACAAAACGGTAGTCTCAAAATCAAAATTGGACAACCAATGAATAAGGAATCATCGGTTAAAGATGATGAACAGCCGGCGAAACTTTGCATGCAAATTCCAACGCTTCCGAAGGCCAATAGGGTCAAATGAGATATGAATTTTGTTCTTCTTGGGAAGAGGAACACGATGGTAGTAGTCTTGACTCTTGGGTTGACATGACAGAGGAGAAATCGACAGTCAAAATTCAACTTGATCGGAATATTCCGCCGGAAACGTTGAAAAGCGATTAAGTACAACAATTTTGAAAGGTTAGAAGGCAAATCGCCTAAAATAAAAGGAGGGGGGGGGGGGGGGGGGGCAACCCACCCTAAGAACCAAAGAACGGGGGTTTATATAACTAACCCTTAAAAAAAATCGGTAATTCTACAATTTCTCTTAGCTCTTTCTAGTTTTCTTATTAATTACATTCATTATTAATTGAGGTGGCCACTGTTTTGGTCTTCTTATATTATAAATTTATAACATGAAATTTAAAAGAAATTAATTAATTAGATATTTCTTCGCTCATATTTATAATTACTGCTAACTCAGAAATGTAGCGGTTAATTTTAGAAAACTCAAGAATGGTTTTCCTCGTGATTATGTAAAAGTATGTAGGTGCTGCACTATATCTTTAACCAATGATTTTGACAAATAACAATTTCTTAGCTCGTTGGCACATTATGTGACCGATCTATTTATAGATGTAAATGCTTATCGTTAAGTTATTTAGTTGTTTATTAGCTATTGGTCTATAAAGAAAATCTTAACCTTTTAGAACATATTTACTTTATTGATTTGGATGAAATACTATAATAGATAAGTAAAAAGATTAAGGGTGAAATCCCTTGTTAAACGTGCAATGGATAAACTAGCTTTTATTCAATATAATGCCAAACCGAGTCATTACTATTATGCTCGCACAAATACTAATAAATATAAGTTTGAGCGAATTGTTAATCAAATCCTTTTTGGTCCTACGGAGAAAAATGTTATTAACGTATAAAACTTTTTTTTAATTAAAAACTACTATCAACAATTTATTTTGTGTTAGACTCCATATTTGATTTAATCGATATTGATTTCAGCAACTAAATCTCTTTTTGATTATATATTTTATATGTTAATATGCTTATTTTATTGGTTTACATGGAATAGGATAACTTAGTAACGAGAGTAATCGTGAGATGTTCATAATGCGGATAGTTAAATCAACATATTTTTCTCACTTAGCTAATGACTATCTATATCTATTCAGAAACAAACTGCAACCGGAGTCTCTTCCGGTTAGCCAACAGGACACCACCACTACTGCAGCCGTTGCCACCACCACCACCTCCTCCACCACCCGGGCTAAGACAACCGTCCACATAACCGCCCTCGACGGGATAGTGAACGTAAACTCCCTCTTCACCATAGCCATCTTCATCGGCCTATCCCTCACCTTGCCTACAGCTGGCAGCGCCGGCAACCAGCCATCATGTGACGCCGGAGTCGGGATAGTCCGAAGGGTGATCGTTTTTGAAGTAATCGCCTTCGGTTTCTTCCTCTTCTCCTCCCTCATAGCTCAAAGCCTCAAATTAGCCATCAATGTGGTGAGTAGCTCCGACTCGGACAACCCGCACAAAGCCGACATCGACTCGTTTTGCGTGAAGTATGGGACGTTCGCATCTGCCGTCGGATCCCTTATGGGATGTTTGTTCTTGATGCTGTCGATTGTGGGCTTTGTTCAGGTGAAGTTAGGTGTTTTACATTGCGGAGGAGAGTCGGTTTACGCCATTGTTACGCTAGTGGTGTTGGTGGGCACTTCTCTCTTGGTTTATATTCTAACTGCAGTGTATGCGTCTTTCTTCATGTGATCGTCTCTTGAGCATTATAATATGTATGTGGTAGAAATACTGCTGCATGTGTAAATTTTTTTTTTTTTTTTTTCCTTTTTTGCTAGAAGAAATTTGTAGTCTTAATTACAAGACAGCGACACCTTTTGATATTTGTATCTATAAGACCATATCTATATCTATATATATGTGTGTGTGTGCGCCTGCTTTTTTTTACTGTACTATGTTTTATAAATTACTATTTTTCTTAATAAATCACTTTTTAGTTTTGCTATTTTTACAGTTTACTGTTTACCATTTGAAATAGGATGGTTTTGAGCTCTAATGCACGGACACTTCTAAAAATATCATTTTGCCGTATCGTGTCGGACACTCGTGTCTGATACTTCTCACGTGGAAAATTCACAAAAAAATCCGTGTCGCCGTATCCGTGTCGTGTCATGTCCGTGTCGCCGTGTCCGTATCCGTGCAACATAGGTTTTGAGTTTTGAGGGTCGAAAGCCAAGTGACATGTTTTACTATGATTTACTTAACTATATTTTATAGTTCTTATGAATAATAGACAATGGCTGTTAGAACTTAGTAGTTAGAGAAAACTTTGATTATTTGATTCATTGTGTATGGTTTTCTATGTTACAGTCTTCACAACTACTAACAAAGATATATAGGCCCGAAGAAACAATCCATACAAATCAGGACAATAATATTGATTAGGGATTAGACCCGGTAAGTCAACTATACCATATAGAATGATATTCTAACACTCCCCCTCAAGCTAAGTGATGGAACCCCCAATCCTTAGCTTGCACAGTGCCGTTTGGAAGATTTGAGTAGTGACCGCCTTTGTAAGTATGTCGGCTAGCTGATCTTCGGACCTCACAAAGGGAATGGAGATAATGCCGTCCTCCAACTTCTCCTTAATGAAATATCGGTCAACCTCCACGTGCTTCGTTCTGTCGTGCTGTACCGGATTCTCTGAGATGCTGATTGCAGCTCTGTGTTCACACCTCAGAGGACTTGGGCCTTTTGATTCCATGTTCATTTCTACCGTTAGTTTTCTGAGCCAAATAAGCTCGGTGACTCCTTTTGCTATTCCCCTAAATTCAGCTTCGGCACTAGAGAGTGTCACAACCTTCTATTTTTTTCTTCTCCAGGTAACCACATTTCCCCCAACAAGTGTAATAAACCCAGATGTTGACCTTCGGTCATTCGGATTCCCTGCCCAATCTCCATCAGTGTATGCATCAATGTTGAGATGACCATGTCTCCCAAACATAATCCCCGTTCCTACAGTACCCTTAAGATACCTGATGATACGGATGACTGCTTCCATGTGTTCTTTCTGTGGCTGGTGCATGAATTGACTCACAATACCTACTGAGTAGGCGATGTAGGGTCGCGTGTACGACAAGTATATCAGTTTCCCAACCAAACGCTGATATCGTTCCTTGTCTGTTCTTTCCCCACTTTCATCTATCCTGAGTCTGTGGTTTACTTGTATCGGAGTTTCCACGGGTTTGCAATCCACTAACCCAGTTTCTGCCAACAGATCTAGGATATACTTCCTCTGAGAAATAAATATCCCCTTCTGCGATCGAAGAACTTCAATGCCTAAGAAATACTTCAACCCTCTGAGATCCTTCATTTCGAATTTCTAAACAGATTCTCACTAAGGTTCTCCATTTCTTCCTAGTCACTACCTGTTATAATCATATCATCGACATAAATGATCAAGCACGTGATCAAATCTCCTCATTTCTTTAGGAACAGGGTGTGATCAGAGTTGCTTTGGACGTATCCGTGGCGCCGCATAGCCAATGTGAACCTGCCAAACCATGCTCGAGGTGACTACTTGAGTCCGTATAGTGCTTTCCGGAGTCTCCACACCTCACTCTGGCCAAACTCTTCAGTGAATCCGGGTGGAGGTTCCATGTAGACTTCCTCATTCAAATCCCCATACAGAAAGGAATTTTTCACATCAAACTGATGAAGTGGTCAATCCTTATTGGCTGCTACAGACAACAACACTCGAACTGTATCTAGTTTCACCATTGGTGAGAAAGTCTTAGAATAGTCGATCCTGAACATCTGAGTGTATCCTTTCACAACCAGTCGGGCCTTATACCTTTCCACGGAGCCATTAGCTTTATGTTTAACTGTAAAGACCCATCTGCAACCAACCGGTCTTTTTCCCTCAGGTAACTTGCATTTCTCCCTTGTCCCATTTTTCGTTAATGCCTCCATTTCGACTTCCATGGCTCTCTGCCATTCCTCACATTGTTTAGCTTCCTGTACAGTTCTGGGAATTTCTGTTTTGTACAGACTGCTAAGGAATACCTTTGCTTCGTGTGACAGACTCCCCCTGACCATATTTCCCACAGGGTACTTAGCAGATCGGCATGTATGATCGGGTGAATACCTCTGCGGGGGTATCCCTCTGGTAATTCTCTGTGGCAGATTGTACCTATGAGTTTCTGCATTCTCGGTCACAGCATCAGGGGCATTTGGTACATCAATATTATCATAAATGACAACAGGGAGTGGAGAAGGAGCTGTTACCTCATTTTGGACATCATTCGGAGGAGAATCACTGGGCTTGGATATGGTACTGAGATCTTTAGAAGTAGGAGCAGGTGGTGTAGGGATAATCAGATCAGTATAATTCAACCAACTCAGAGATCCACTATCCTGAATCTCCCCCTGATCGTTGTACTGGGAGAGGTAGTAATACTCGGTTTCCACAAAATTACAATCCATAGTGACAAGAAATCGTTTAGTTTTGGGGTTATAGCACCGATATCCCTTCTGACTAGGGGCATATCCCAGGAAGACACACTTCACTGCACAAGCATCTAATTTATCCGATGAGATTTTGGGACATGGACGATGACTGTACACCCAAAGATCCGATGTGGTAAAGTGAGATGGGGTGGTACTTCAGTTTGAGTTTGGAGAATCGACAGTGGTGTTTTTTGGGCTAAGATTTTTGTGGGTAACCTGTTTGTTAAGTAGGTTGCAGTGGCAACGGCCTCAGGCCAAAAATGTTTCGGGATACTTACTTCAGTGAGTAATGCTTCGGTCATTTCAAGAAGGGTTTTGTTTTTTCGTTCAGCTACCCCGTTTTGTTGTGGGTATTAGGGAAGGAGGTTTGGTGAATCATGCCGTGTTTTTGAAAGAAACTGTGCATTTCCTGGTTAACATATTCTCGTCCATTATCTGACCGGAGTACCCTTATTTTGTGATCAAACTGTGTTTGCACCATATTAAAGAAAGCCACAAAAGTACCATAAACTTCAGATTTATGACACAGAAAATATACCCATGTCATGCGAGATAATCATCAATAAACGATACGAAATACCAAAATTGATTCTGATTTGTCACGGGGGCTGGTCCCTAAATATCTGAATGTACCAACGAAAAAGCAGACTCAACCCGAGTATTATTTGGTTTAAATGAGGCCCTATGACTTTTAGCAGTAAGATAAGTCTGACATGACCAATTCGAAGACTGATTATGCAGAAAGAGTGTAGGAAATAACATTCTTAGATACCCGAGTGAGGGATGACCAAGACGCCTGTGCCAGAGCCAGAGTTGTGTATTTTCTGTTCCCGCTGAAAGAAGAGCTTTGGAGGGATTTTCCACTTCATCAACATAATATAACCCGTCGCGCTCAGTACTACGCCCAATGATCTCCTTCGTATGAATGTCCTTTAACAAACATAACCGAGGATATATCGGGACTACACAATTTAGCTCTTTCGTAATATGTCTCAAAGAAAACAACTTGCAAAACAAAGATGGCACATAAAGACAATTGCTCAATTTAAGTTTAGGAGTAACAAGAATTGAGCCCTCTTTTTCAACCGCAGCCAGATCTCCATTCACCGTTTGGATATGGGATTGGTTTGGGCTAACTGGGTTTAGTATATTGGATGGATCAAAGGTCATTGTATCGGTTGCCCCACAGTCAAGGATCTACTTATACGATTTTTTAAATTGAGTTTGGGTGTTGCTGCGTAACAAGTTTTCAATCTGAGGTGAGTGTTTTGGGTTGGTATCAATTTGGGTTGTCATGTTTGGTTTTGGCCTAATCTCGGCCATGGGTTTGGGATTGGTATTGGGACGATGATGTTAAACCTGAATCCCAAGAATTCTAACACTGCTTTGATACCATGTTAGAACATAGTATTTGGAGAAAACTTTGATTATTTGATTCATTGTGTATGGTTTTCTGTGTTACAATCTTCACAACTACTAACAAAGATATATAGGCCCTAAGAAACAATCCCTGCAAATCTGGACAATAATATTGATTAGGGATTAAACCCGGTAAATCAACTATACCATATATAATTATATTCTAACAATGGCAATATGATATTGAGCAGTGAGCACTTAGGATTGCATTAACATGTTGTTCTCGTTACTAAATAAAAAAGGAAAATATTGATCTCATTCTCGCCTTTTGGCACCCAAACCCATAAAATAGTAACCCCAAATGAGAACATTAATATTTTCCGAGTTAAGAACACATCAATTATAATTTGAGGATTAAATTTATTTATTTTTTTTAATTAATTTTGTGTTTCATCATTTATTTTATTTACTTATCATGTCATCTTTGGATAGATGGTTGGAATTAGCAAAAATAGTAATTTTAATATGAAAAGAATCATAAGATTTTTTAATTTTTATCTCAGTCATCTATAACACTTTTTTTTTTGGGTTGGTATCTATAAGTCTATAACACTCTTGTCGTGTGGATAAAAGCAAAAAAGAAGATAAAAAACAAAATGGAAACTGAAAATAATCATAACTCGGACAAAAGAGATCATTAAATATATGCCAACTTTCAAAACGTGATGGATCAAGGTTGCATTGCAACCAAAAATATAAATGACTTTTAAAACACAAGAGAGTAAAACTAAAACGTGACATGGGTTCTAATCCTTCTTGTATGCCAATTTCTACTACTAATCTCTTGTTCTTCACCAGAGTATTGGGTTGAAATCCTTCTTCTTCAATGGGTTCGCACCAATGTATATATATGTACTTAGATATATGGTTGTCTTGCCTTCTGCAAGAGGTACCTTAAGTCATCTTTGCAGTTTGCATTTGTGCGAAAAGCTTGGCAAGTTTTTCACTTTTGGAATTGAAGGTTTGTGCTTGTACAAGATGTCCGTTTCACAGTCTCGTTGGGTGGTTTGGCATTGGCTTCGAAGATTAAATCTCTTCCATAATTTCCAGCATGATGCAGAAATTATAGACAGTCGGAACTTTTGGATTAATTACGCCAACCTCCCCTCGCAGAGGGCTGTCCTTTAGAGCCATTGGTTGATCTTGATGCTCTCGAATGACCAAGAGTGCTCTTGGTGGCTTGGCGACGGGTTTTGTATATCTCCCTTTTTATGCTCTTATAGTCTTATGCTTAGGATTCATGTTATAGATGACAGATACTTTCAGGATTCATTATAATCCACATTGAGGACACCATTACAAGATACAACTTTAAGATATACAAAGATAGCTTGAATCTAGTTTGTTAATTATTCTTTAATTGCTGGCGGGCCATTTTGATAATTAAACTATAAAAATTTATTATATCTTTGTATTTTTTTGTTCATAAGTATATCATTATTATATTTATAGAAACATAAAAATAAATTAATATATCAGAAGAGATTCCTAATACCTTTTCAATTATTACTTTATTCCTAAATTATTGTCCTGCACTTAACCCAATTTTAATTAATTTTTGTTACTTATCTCTGTTAAATTAGAGGGAAAAGAAAAAAGAAAAAAAAAGAAAAAACCACCTCCCGTTATAAATTGTTAGCATTTTACACCAAATGAGGGTGGGTGCTAGCTAAAAACATTACAATTTTATGGAGTAGACCCTCTTTTTTCTATTTTAAAAGGGTGAGTTGCTAAAATTAAAAATTTGCAAAGAGAACTGCAATTTGCCCTATCAAATTCACTAGATCAAACTTCTAAACATATTTATTAAAAGGGAATTATATCTGAGTATCTTCACTTTAAGTTTAATTACAACTCCATTTCTTTTTTTTTCGTTTTTTACTCATTAGCCTGGCATTTATGTTCAATTTGAGGTATTTGTCTTTGGTTAGGATTCCATTATATCTTTTTATAGTTTTTTCAAAATATCCTTCTACATTAAGTTATTAATATTTCTGATATTCAAGAGACTATTTTATTATATACTAAATATTAAGGGCTCATATTATTAATATTTACAAATTTTAGGAATTATTATGAGTTTCTTTATGTTTAAATTATATTAAAAAAATTAAAAATTATATTAAAATTAAAATATTTATAATTTATGTATATAATTAATAAATCTTGTCGATGTTTTTTATAATATTAATAGACAATGTGTTTTTATTGGAGGATAAATCATATAAATTATATTTTATTTATCTAACATATTAATTAAATATAAATTAACCCCACCACCACTATTATGCAAATCTATCGTTGCAGTAGAAGAAGAACGACCATTCATCACTACTTTTTTTTAAAAAAAAAACAAAAAAATGAATTTTATAGAGGATCTCCTCTCAAATAAAAAAAAAACAAAAATAAGGGATGCAATCATTAGATCTGTAGTCTCTCCAACATTAGATCTACTCATGCAACCATCATTGTCTCCTCTGCCTCTCTAAGATCTGCTTCGATGCAATCATCGCAACCTTTCTCCCTCTCTTCTCAAATCAACTCCCTTTTATTGATTTGAATGTTAGAAATTTTTAGGTGCGTTGGTGGTGTGGTGATGAGTGGATTTGTATAGATTTATTCGGGAAGGGTACCGATTTGGTGTGTTGGTGAGTGTATTTGGTGTGCAGATGCAATGACGACGAGATAATATATAGAAGCGATGAATGTTTGGAGAAAATGATGATTTTCTTTTTCTTTTCAAAATTTATTTTTGTAATAGAAGACATTTAGTTAAGGGTAAAATTGTAATTTTTTAATTTTCTAAAAATAATTCTTTTTTCTTAAAAAATTACACTAACAGTTGAGAGTTATCGAGTTACAAACAAAAATGAGCTCTAGGTTCTAGGGACTAATTTGTGAAAACGAAAAAGAAGAAATTGATTTGTAATTAGGACTAATTATTAAAGATAGTTAGATGAAATTTAGCCTTAATTAAAACATGTTACTTATATTTTTCCAACAAAAAAAAAACATATATATATTCTTTATATTCTTTAATTCTTATAACACTCACATATACATACGTATAGATATATTTAGGACATATCTTCCAAACATCTTCCTAAAATATAATGGATATCCCTGAGATACATGCTGCCCGAAATTCTTACACCATGCACGCGAAATAAGCTGGTTATTTCACATATAATAAAAACATAATTATTGTACCAACCAAAGAAAAAAGAAACTCCATTGGAAATCAACAAAATTATGCTATTAAGTATTAATCTTCCAGACATTATTACTTTACTATAACCTTTCCAATCTGTCACTTCATCAGTTTAGGTAAATACACACTAAAATCAACCCAACTTGCATGTTCTTTAATAATTTAGCTCCCACTAGCCATGCACGCGACGTCAGACTTGACTTTAACAACTAATTAATTAAAAGAACTTTCTCCATGGTATTAATTTGTTAGAAAGACATTAATTATTTTAATAGACAAATTACGACAAAGTTAATTCATTGTCCTCAACACCATTAAATTAATAATACAAACGAAGACCTAATCGTTCAAACATCACATGCATGATATATATTGTATATATTGGCTGGTCAACAAACACGCACATTTGCCTGCTAGGAAACCTCCTTCCCATATTTGTGTACGCAGTATATATAGATAAGCTCAAGCCAGGCTTCATTATGTGCACTTGTAGCTTATAGAGAACCCAACACATAATTAGTCGGTAATCAACAAGTTAAAATGATGAACAAAAAGCGTCTCTCCATTGCTCCGATCGACTCTCCCACCATTGATGGGTAAATACTCTCTCTCTCACTTTCTTCTTTTTTGTGAATATATAATTTAATTTTCATATATTCTGAATTTTACAGTTCAAGTAGTATATACATTTCACTTTAATTAGTGTATGTGTAGTAGACCATTTTCGCGATTCTGGCACGTTTCATTTTCCAGTGACAAAATAAGGTTATATCTTCGAAATTAAACAATTTAGTGTCAAATTTGACCGGAACTGCTTCTTGCCTCCAGAAACTCGCTCCGGTTTTGTTTAATTTTGAATATACGAGCTTATTTGTCGTCGAAAATTAAATGTCCCAAAATCGCTGAAAGAGTTTAGTTGTTATATACTAAAAATGCAATATATCCCTTAAATAAATAAGGGCAGATTACAGTTTATATTCCTAAGCTTTTGTGAAATTTTGAATTACTCTTTGAGATTTTATTAATTAAAACAATCTCCCTCATGATTCTTTTGGTATAAAATAATTTGTGCATGAAACTTGTGGCAAGTAACAGTTTTATAGGAAACAAGACGTTCTTAATGGTGTGAATATAACCAGAATCTCAGCAATGTTTTACATTAATAATGAAGTTTTAGAGTCTTACGTAAAAATGATAATAACAACAATAATTTGGAGGAGCAATTTATGATATTGTCACACTTTAGGAATGGTGGATTTAATGCGTGGAATCATAATAATTTATGCACTCACAAACAAACCAAAACATAAAATATATTAAATTAAATTCTGATCATCCATTGATTAATTCCTTTACATATTATACTATAGGTTGGAATTACAGTCAAGCACCACATTGGGAGATACACAAAATCCAACCAACCCCACCACCACCGCTTCAGACTCCTCCACCACCACCGCATCTGCCGCCACCTCCACCGTGGGTCCGTTAAAAACAAGCATCCACGTGACAGCCCTCGACGGCATAGTGAACGTGAACTCCCTCTTCACCATGGCCATCTTCATCGGTTTCTCCCTCACCGTGCCGGAAACTGCCACCGCAGCCACTCGGGCTGAATGCACCACCAGCCGGGAAACCGTGAGGAGACTCATCGTCGTTGAAGTAGTTTCATTCAGTTTCTTCCTTTTCTCTTCCCTTATAGCTCAAAGCCTCAAGCTGGCAATCAACTTGCTCAACAACATGGATCCAAGTGATCCGCATAAAGCCGATATCGACCCGGATTATCTCAAATATGGGCTGTTTGCATCCGCAGTTGGATCCGTTATGGGTTGCTTGTTCTTGATGCTTTCCATAGTGGATTTTATTCAGGTGAAATTGGGCTCCTTTTCTTGTGGAGGCAAACCGGTTGTTGCGATGGTGGTATTGGTTGTTTTTGTCGGGTCTGCGCTTGTGGTTTACGTGAGTACTGCCATTTATGCTTCTTTCTTTGTGGAAGTAAGCACTAAAGATCCTCCCAAAACGAAGACTAATGGAAATTAGCTATTTTGCTGCATTGATTATCTATGTGTAGGATTAATTAATGTCTTGTAATTGTAATAAATTCTAGTTGTTATGATATAAATAAAGTATATAATCTAATGTTCGTGCAGTTTTTAGCTAATAAGCATTGATAGTTATCTTACTGAATAATGATGGTGGGATTCGGTATTATTGTTAGGAAAGCAAACTCTGTTAAATGTAAAGGAAGTCATAGGTTTTGGGAGGATTTCTTTGTATTGATTCTGTAATTCTGTAATACACTGTACAATGAATACGGAATAAATAACTGTACAAGGCATACATATTAAAGGAAGGTCAACTATACTATAAACGTTAGAATCCCTAAAATCAAGCTTTCCTAACACTCCCCCTCAAGTCGAGTATCGGGTCGACGATGCTCAACTTGCTTAGAACATCAGCAAAGATCCTTCCATTTACTGCTTTTGTCAAAACATCCGCTAACTGATCGTCTGACCTGACGAACGGGATGTCAATCACCTGCTCCTCCAACTTCTCTTTAATGAAATGTCGGTCTACCTCCACGTGTTTGGTTCGATCAAGTTGAACCGGGTTTTCTGATATGCTAATGGCAGCCCGATTGTCACACTTCAACTTACAGGCTCCTACTGCAGGAAAACCAATCTCTGCGAGTAACTTCCTTAACCATAAGACTTCAGTTACTCCTCGCGCAATGCCCCGAAACTCCGCTTCTGCACTTGACAGTGCCACGACTTTTTGTTTTTTACTCCTCCAGGTCACCACATTCCCCCCGACTAGTGTGAAGTATCCAGCTGTAGATCGTCTGTCCACTGGATTTCCAGCCCAGTCCGCATCAGTGTAAGCTTCAATGTTCAGATGCCCATGGTTCTGAAATAGGACACCTCTCCCGGGATGCCCTTTCAAATAACGACATACTCTAAATGCTGCATCCATGTGTTCTTCCTGAGGCTGATGCATGAACTGACTGAGAACTCCGACTGCATAGGCTACATCTGGCCGAGTGTGGGATAAGTAAATCAGTTTCCCAACCAGCCGTTGGTACTGGCCTTTATCTGCTTCCTCTGCCCCCTCTACTATCTGCAATCCATGATTGACAACAATCGGCGTATCGGCTGGTTTGCACTCCAGAAATCCAACCTCAGCTAAGAGGTCCAGGATAAATTTTCTCTGTGAGATGAAGATTCCTCATTTAGACCTCAACACTTCTATTCCCAAGAAATACTTCAGTTCTCCTAGGTCTTTCATTTCGAACTCTCTAAACAAGTTTTCTTTCAGCTGGGAGATTTCATCCGTATCGTCCCCTGTGATGATCATGTCATCCACGTAGATGATGAGACAAGTAACTCGCCCGTCCATTTTCTTGAGAAAGATTGTGTGATCTGAGGTGCTCTGGCTGTAGCCGTACTTCTTCATGGCAGCAGTAAACCTTCCAAACCAAGCTCGGGGTGACTGCTTCAACCCATACAAAGCTTTCTTCAATCTGCATACCTCTCCATTCCTGTAACTACTTGTGAACCCTCGTGGGGGTTCCATATACACTTCTTCCCTAAGATCCCCATGCAAAAAGGCATTCTTAACATCAAATTGGTGCAAATTCCAATCTCGGTTGGCTGCTATCGAAAATATCACTCTGATCGTGTCAATCTTTGCCACTGGGGAGAAGGTTTCTGAGTAATCGATGCCATAGGTCTGCGTATACCCTTTCGCAACCAACCTTGCTTTATACCTTTCAATGCTTCCATCTGCTCGGTGTTTGATAGTAAAGACCCATCTGCATCCCACTACTTTCTTTCCCGGGGGTAGCCAGCATTTTTCCCAAGTTTCATTTCTTTCTAAAGCCTCCTTCTCAGTGTTCATGGCACGGACCCACTCCATATCTATAAGTGCCTCCTACTTTATTCGGAACAGCGGTAGAATAGACAGAGGTGGTATAAGCACGAACTTGTTGAGATAAGCTTCCTTTAGCTAGGTCAGCTATTGGATACTTGGTTATTCTCCCCATAAGTTCAGGCTCATATCTCTTGGGTGGCACACCTCGAGTAGTTCTGGGCGGCAAAACATATCTGTTTTCTTGCACGGTCTCTTCCCCTAGCTCCCCCTGAACCTGTACCGTACTTTCTTCTGGATCACATTCTTCTCCTGCGCTGTTAGGTTCATACTGACTCGAAGAAATGCAAGGGGAATCATTAAAAGTACTGGAATTACAACTACGTACCTCAGGGATATCAGTGGGAGTGATTGGGCCAGGGGCGGAGTTTCGGGGCTGTACCGTGGGAGTCGGCTCGGTGGTTCCGCCTACTTTCTCTGTTGGGACTGTGTCTGGCCAAGAGTGTGATATCCAGCTCAGTGGATCCTGCTGTTGTACCTGATCCCCCTGACCACTGAGTTGGGTATAGAAATACTCAGTTTCAAGAAAATCACAATCCATGGCGAGTGGATGGGTGATAGCACCTATACCCTTTCTGATTAACCCCATAGCCCACAAACACACATTTGAGAGAACAAGGATCAAGTTTCGTACGTTCTGACTTATGGATATGAACAAATACCGAGCACCCGAACACTCGAGGTGGAAGAACTAAGGAGGAGGGTATGCTGGCCTGACTACTAAGGAACTGTAATGGCGTCTCAAATTGTAATGGCTTAGTAGGAAGACGGTTAACAAGATAGACTGAGGTGGCAACTGCTTCGGGCCAAAGGAATTTGGGGCACTGAGATTCAAGCATGAGGGCCCTAGACATCTCAAGGAGTTGGCGATTCTTACGTCCAGCTACCCCATTCTGCTGAGGAGTGTGGGGACAAGAAGTTTGATGAATTAACCCATTTTTCTGAAAAAATTGTTTTAAAGTGGAGTTAACATATTCCCCCCCCCCCGTTATCAGACCGGAGAATACGAATTTGAGATTTGTACTGAGTTTGGACCATTGTAAAGAACTCCATAAACTTGGATGGTACTTCAGATTTGTTTTTCAGGAAATAAATCCACATCATGCGAGAACAATCATCCACAAATAAAACAAAATACTTAAAGCCATGATCACCAACACTTGGGGCAGGTCCCCATACGTCCGAATGAATAAGAGAAAAAACATCTTTAGCTCTAGAGTCTGAAAGTGAAAAATGTTGTCTATGGCTTTTTGAAAGTAAACAAGTTTCACATGATAACTGACTATTCTGCAGAAAAATCTTAGGAAATAAAAGTTGAAGATACCCTAATGATGGGTGACCTAAACGACGATGCCACAACCACTGTTGACGGTTCACTGTCCCATGAGCAAGCGCTGCGGTTCCTTGTTGAGCCACTTCATCCACGTAGTACAGCCCGTTACGCTCAGTACCACGCCCAATCACCTTCCCCGACTGAATATCCTGTAACAGACAAAAAAAAGGATACATCAGGGCTATACAATTCAACTCCCTCGTTACATGGCTAATAGACAACAATTTGCAGGATAAATCAGGTACAATGAGACAATTATTTAATTTTAAAGTGGGAGAAATAGCTATAGTTCCCGATCCCTGAACTGAGGAGAGTACCCCAATAGCATTTTGAATTGCTGGTCTATTGGACGGAATGCTGTTAATGAGGTCGGTAGGGTCATATGTCGTTGTGTCAGTGGCCCCACAATCAAAGACCCACCGAGACTCCTTATTTGCTTGATTGGTGCGGAGATCCATCCCTGTGTTATCATTTAATTGGGGACATTCTGATTCTTTCAAATTATTCATCACTTCGGTAATAGATAAACAATTGGAAATATTGGAATTAAATGGGGAGATATAAGCTGAGGGGTATTGAAGTAAATTAGTCAAACCTCCTCCCCCATAACCTAATGTTTCCGCCACCTGCTCATGTTCTCCATTTCCATATGCTGCGATTCCCCCATCTCCAGTCTCTCTCCTACGTAACGGTTGTGCCACCGCCTGAGCCGCCATCCCCATGGCCGCGCCGGTCTATTCTCGCTTCGAACCGTCTGTGGCGGTCATAAGCCTTGCACCGCCGTAGCCCGGCGCGACGCCATCGCGCCGCCGGCTGTGCCACCCTTCGGGGAAGCCGATTATTTCATAGCAATTGTCCTTCTTGTGTCCAGGATGACCGCACTTACCGCACTGAGGACGGCCCCGGTCTGATCCGCCGCTGCTAGGGCCGCTACGGTAAGATCCGCCGCTAGGACTGCTGCTAGGACCGCCACTGATTTGGGGGTTTGAGGATGGGTTCCGCCGTGGTGGTGGTGGTTTGGGCCAAGATCTGAAGGTGTCCGCCCCTTTCGATGTCTGATTCTTGGCAACGAAGCCTGTTTCGACTCCATTTTGTCCCGCCAGTGATGTCCGATCGAAATTCATGATCTCCCGCCGTGTTGATTCCCGTCGGATGGTGGTGTATGCTTTTTCAACCGATGGTAGTGGATTTTCTTTTAAAAGATCTCGTCGTTCGGAATCATAGCGATCATCTACCCCGGCGAGGAACTGGAACAGGCGGGTGTCGGACCTGAGGCGATTGAATACAACGATGTCACTCTCACACGATATCGGATTTGGTTACCTGATCTCGATTTCTCGCCAGAGCCTCTGTAGATTACTGTAATACTGTTCTATTGTGTCCGTTCCCTGCTTCAAACTATTCGCCCGGATGGTTAGATCGAAAATTTGAAAACCATCTCCGCTGGACCCGTACGTCGCAGTCAGTCCGTCCCATAAAGCCTTCGTGGTTGGATATTCGGCGTAGTTTGGAACGAGGTCTGACTCCATGTTTTCAAGCATCCACGAACAAACAATTAAGTCGGTTTGTTCCCATCTGTGGTAAGTTGGGTGGTCGATCGCCGGGGGTGCAGGTACTCCGGTGATATGACTGAGTTTCCCCCTTCCTCCGATTGCCACTCTCATTAATCGGGACCATAGGAAAAAGTTGAACTGATTTAATTTGGTGTTTATGTTGACTGCTTGTGGTATGTGGAACTGATTGGTATCTGTTTGGGGCTGTAGGGTTTGGAATTTGGTTTCGATAATGCTGGCTAACTGCGTGGCCAAGGAATCGACGGGCTGCTGCGATTCCTTGCCGGAACTGGGTGTGCCACTGAGATCGACCATGGTTGAGAGGTAACGGTACGTGATGAGCAAGGGTCAGATCCGTTTAATGGATTGTCGCCCGCTCTGATACCATGTTAAATGTAAAGGAAGCCATAGGTTTTGGGAGGATTTCTTTGTATTGATTCTGTAATTCTGTAATACACTGTACAATGAATACGGAATAAATAACTGTACAAGGCATACATATTAAAGGAAGGTCAACTATACTATAAACGTTAGAATCCCTAAAATCAAGTTTTCCTAACAAACTCATCCCACATCGGAAGATTGGAGGATATTTATCCAATATATAAGTGTTCACCCAATCTATTAATATGAAGCCTTTTGGGAGATGCACAAAAATAAATCTGTGCGGGCTTGGTCCAAAGCGGACAATATCATACTAATGCAGAGTTGGGGTGAACGTGCGCGCGGTCCTAACAAACGGGCTTGTCAGACCGGTTCGGGCTTGTCAGAATGGTGGACTGCGTGTTAAGTGAAGTTCTCGATGTGATAGCAAGACCGAAGACCTGCAGGGGTGCCTTGTGTTCGAAAGTATTCCAACTCGTATCAGAGCCTGGTTCGGGTGGTGGACTGCTTGTTATGTGAACTAGCAAGTGGTATCCCTAACAAACGGGCTTGTCAGGCTTGTCAGAATGGTGGACTGCATGTTAAGTGAAGTTCTCGATGTGATAACAAGACCGGGCTTGTCAGACCGGTTCAGGCTTGTCGGGCTTGTCAAAATGGTGGACTGCGTGTTAAGTGAAGTTCTCGATGTGATAACAAGACCGGAGACCTGCAGGGGTGCCTTCTGTTCGAAAGTCTTCCAATTGGTATCAGAGCCCGGTTTGGGTGGTGGACTGCTTGTTATGTGAACTAACAAGTGGTATCCTTAACAAACGGGCTTGTCAGACCGGTTTGGGCTTTTCGGGCTTGTCAGAATGGTGGACGGCGTGTTAAGTGAGGTTCTCGATGTGATAACAAGATCGGAGACCTGCAGGGGTGCCTTGTGTTCAAAAGTCTTCCAACTGGTATCAAAGCCCGGTTTGGGTGGTGGACTGCTTGTTATGTGAACTAACAAGTGGTATCCCTAACAAACGGGCTTGTCAGACTGGTTCGGGCTTGTCAGACCGGTTCGGGCTTGTCAGAATGGTGGATTACGTGTTAAGTGAAGTTCTCAATGTGACAACAAGAGCGGAGACCTGCAGGGGTGCTTTGTATTCAAAGGTCTTCCAACAAGTGGTAGTCCAGGCAGCGAGTCCTGTTGGGTGATAACGACGGAACGACGATACAAGATGTTTGGCAGGTGAAGTGACTTATGTTTGACAAGTCAAATGAAGTGACCTAGCAATTGGAGATTTGTGGTTGCACGATCCTAACAATCGCTTTGTAGTGAAATTGTTATTGCTCAGCCTTTTTCCTTTATTTTAACAACTTTATTATTATTATTATTATTATTATTATTATTATTATTATTATTATTATTATTATTATTATTATTATTATTATTATTTAAGATACTTTATAATTCATTGAATAATATTACATATGCGTTTTAACGAGGTCAGTCAATTTTTTTTATTGAGAAAATTATAAAATAGAGACTCTACTTATACACCTGTTGGCATTCTAGAACACTTATCGTGATATTAGTAATTTAAAACTATATCTATTGTTTTACTTTTATGTTTTATCTTCCCTATCACTTATTTATTTAAGACTATATTTATTATTTTACTTTTGTGTTTTATCTTTCCTATCACTTATACATACACCAATTGTATTAATAAATAAGATTATAAGAGAAAAATAATTATTATTAATAAAAAAACTAAAAGAATTTATCTGGAACGCCAATTAATATATTTGACCTAAATGGACGAATAAAATAAAAAGAGTATGCACATAATTAATATAGAAAATCCAATACCAACTGTGACGCCTCGTGTTTTCGTCGTACAGGTACACGCGCCACACGTGTGAGTTTTCGAGAGTTAGATTAATTATTTATTTAATATCACTATTGCATGCGTTATTTAATTCATAACCTTACTTGAATTATTTGATTTAAATAAATTATGTGAAATATGTGATTTATATCCGCATTCGTTTCATAACATACATATACATTTCATAAAACTCATTTATAATCATTTGCATAATTTTCTAACTTATATATATATATATATATATACACACGTTGCACACACATTACATTTTATATATATATATATATATTATATATTTATACATTTTATATATATATATATATATACGTTGCACACACATTACATTTTATAATATATAGTACATATACTTATATATTGTGTATTCATATCATACATTACATACACAAACATCTCTAATAATTATATACATATATGCAAGAGAACACCACACCCCATGCACTATTCACACTTTTATACACACAACACATTTGCATCTCTCTCTCCCCTCATCTCACCACTCACACAAGCCACACACCCTGTCGGGGAAGGAGGTTCGCGAGTCACCGGAGCACCACCAAGACATCATCATCATCATCTTCATCTCCAATTTTTCCATTTCTTTTCAAGGGATATATATATATATATATATATATATATATATATATATATATATATATATGATGAGATTCCATTGATACAGAGCCAATTCCAATAGACTTATTGGAGGGTCCCACTGGCTTTGGCGTTTTCTGAACCTTTGTTTTGAGAAAACAAGAATTTCACTTTCTTTGGTTAATTCGAATTAAGAATTAAGGGATTCATCATTCGAAGGGAAGTAGACTACTCAAGAATTTCACATTTCATTTATATCGTAATTGAATAACGAATTAAGAAAATCAAAAATAAAATAATATATGTGTGTGTGAGTGTGTGTATGTGTGTGAAATGTGTGAATGTGTTAGAGATTTCTTTATTTAAGTTTATATTCTTGTTCCTAAGCATGCTTATGTGTATATATGTGAGAATCATTGAATTTAATGCATGGAATCCTTGGTTGTTGATGCATTTATTGAGGTTGGTTTTAAATGAGTGTTTTGTGAATGGTTGTGGGTGAATTTAAATATGTAAACTTGTGTTTTATAGCACATACTTGAGATATAATGTGCATATATGAGTTGTATACATGTTGTGACTTGAATTCCTAGCTTTGATCATGTTTTGAGTGGATTTTTGGTGGATTTTCGTAGCTCCCGCTGCTGCCCCTGTTTTTCGAGTTTTGGTTCCCGACTGGGAACCTTTTCAGTGTATTTGGTTTGGATCCCCTTTGCAGATTGCTGACAAAACAGCAATCCCGACCGGGATGATTTTCTTCCAGGCCGGGATTGGAAAATAATTTATTTCAATTTATTAGTCCCGACCGAGATGCTGCGATGGCAGTGCAGTAGGATTTCACCACAAGGTGTCCCGACTGGGATTGTTTCCTGTCCCGATCGGGATGGCCATGCATTTTGGCTACTGGACCCCTGTCCCGATCATGATCCTTTTTACACTAAAACATGTCTCTGCCGGGATGAAGCCCTGGGAAGCATGCATGTGTTTAATTTAATTCCTTTCGTTGTATTACTTGTTTATGTGGTCCGTGGGACATTAATTGTGCACATGAACATTTTCATAAATTATTATCATCAAAATCTCATAAGCATGCCGTTCGTCAATTATTTGGTTCATAAATCTCGAGTCTCACGTACACTTATACTTCTTGCACAGAGCTTGATCCAGTGATCGAGGAGCAGTGTCCCCAAGCTTCTCTTTTTCTTGTCTCTTGATAAGGTGAGGTTTTATTTCTATTTATTAGAACCCGTAATACCTTGTGTGACCATTTAGCCAAAATGTAATACTTATACATATACTTTCAGAAAATGGAAATATTATTCAAATGTTTTCATGAAAATATTTTAGTGAGAATTATTCACGTATTATTGGGTTCGGGGAAATGTGTGAGTGGAAACCGGTACGGCATCGGGCCGTCGGACAATCCATTCATATAAAGTACCCTTTGAGAATATCTTCGCGTGACTTAGGTGGCAGAAAGACGGGATATTCTTGAGCCGGTGGTTAACCCATCGAAGGAGCGGGTAGGAGTTATGATCCTCCGGACTCGATACGAACCAACGAGGTGGTTGGGCCTTACAAACCCTTCCACCGCCCAGGAGGAAGAAGGATGTAAAATCATGTTTATTATTATGATTACGATTACGTTTATGATTATGAACTTGCACGAACGCCTTATAACTTGAATTTAATGCACACACTATGGGAGTAAGGTTGGAGAATTGCCCACTCGCCGGGCCACGTATTATATTATTGAAATTGTAACTTAATAAATTGATATTCGTAATTCCGAGCGATGCCTTTCCTAATTTCCCACTTGGGATTTTACAAAACTTTACTTGGAGTCATGGATCGCATGTGCATGATTTATTTATGCCCCTCACTCAGTCTTTCGACTGACACCCCACGTTATTTTTAGATCTTTTGCAGGTATGCTAGGAGGGGAATAAAGTCATAAGAAGTCTTTATTTTGGGTCTAGCTGTTGGAAAACACGACAGAGTTGAGCAGCGGAAGTTTAAAATTTTCTAAAAGTTTAATCGTTGTCTTATAATTTTCATACCATATCGTAGGGTGTTTTAGAAACTTACAAAGGTAGAAGCTTTCTAGTGATGTTGTTACCGCCTAACGAACACCCTTCAAGCGAAATCCCTCGAACGACCTTCGAATTAGACTCCAAATTAGAAACCCTCCAAAGCGTATCCACACCAGTCCTAGAACATGATCAAGCGAGTGAGAATGCTAGTTCTATGGCTTGTGTTAGGCTAGGATTTTTTACTTTGAAAACTTTTCTTTTATTTTTCTCAAAAACTTAACACTTCTTAAGTGTTAGTCTAAAGAATAAGAGAAGCACCACCACTAGTATATATACTAGGGGGTTCGGCCACTTAGGGTTTCCCAAACCTAGTGGATGAGTTTTCTTGCTCACTAATTAACTCATTTAATTATTACTTTAATTGGAATAATAAGTTCTTAACTTGTTCTCCAAGTCTTGCAAGAATAACCTTCTCTCTCCTACAATGGGAAGTTTGACTTTTCAACTTTCTTAAAGTTAAAAGTCAATATTCAATAAATAAATTAATTCTCAATTAATTATTTATTGGGTTAAGTTTATTTAAGAATAGTCTTAAAAATTAATTCAATAATTAACTAAAAGACTAAAATTAATTTATTACAATTTAATTAATTAATTCTAGAAAAGAATTCACGTGTAATATAATTACACAAATGGAATCATGTACGTGCCACGTGTGTAGGCTACGAGTGACACCTGGCAATGCCTACGTGTTCCAATCTCCATTTTTGATCAACAATTTGATCCTTCGTTAATCATATTAACATCCTACCATAACCCTCGTATTCTGGCATTTGTGTGTGACCCTTTAGGTTCATTATTCGATTAGCAGTGACAGTAATTAATTAATTCCCTAATTAATTAATCACTTCACAGATCACACTACTGCAATCTAGCAATGGGTGTGTGACCCCTAGCCGAACAACGAAATGAATTGAAGAACCTTTCAGTCAATGACAATCAGTGAAATAGGATCCTCCTACAGCTCCATCTCCCAATCAAGAACTAAGGCATGGGAATATTCTCAAAGCCTAAATATTCTTGATCTTTAATGTTAAGTTCGTTTCATATCCATTTCGATCTCAATCCTAAAAAACCCCATTTTCTATATGTCTTGATCTTTTATCCACCTTGGCCAAGGGTTTAATGTTTAATGGACTGCGAACAACTTAATCAATAAGTGATCATTTTTGTTCTTAACAAATGTAGGTCCTTTATCGATTCTGCTAATTCTTCATATACCACTGGTGTAATCCCAACATAGGTCGTGGTTCAGGTGTCTATATGGCGACATCCTTTTGAGCCTATATCAAAGATTACAGAGTTAGCTCATATGAGACATTACAGAACCTCAAGTCTAAGGATTAATGAATCACATCATTGACCTGTGTGATATTTCCTAATCTGGAAGTTTTTGGAAACTTCCTTTCCCATTTAGGAATGTTCTCACGCGGGACATCTCAGTGATAAAGTTCTTGTAACAATCACCCTTATGTATTATGAACGCATCAACGTTTGCACTTATCACTCCATGAAACTGAGTGATCCTTCAAAAGGACATAATCACATAAGCAAGTCTCAGCAGAGTCAAGGTCGACACTCCCACTGTCTGTCGGACTCATTGACTTGGAGAAGTTTCTAATCCTCGCCTATGGAGTTAATAACTTATTTCATGTGTCGTTCCCATAATGACAAAGTTCTTAATGGCCTCATCGGATTAGGGAGTTCAGTACATGCAAAATACAGTCAAACCCAAACAGACATAAATAAGCACATAAAGAAGTGATTGCCTATGAACAAAATTATTTCGTTTATTATCCAAAGACTGTTTGTGATTTTACAAGGAAATAGTAAAACAAACATTTGCTTTAAGGGAACTATTCCTAACACTAGCATGTCTTATGTTTAGCATCTCTCATACTTTATTACTTTTGGACATGTATTAATCTATTGATGGAGAATTGCAAGTACTTGGTCCTCGTAGGCCATTGGTGATGTTTATGGATTGTATGTTGGAGATGTACTCCTTATATGCTAGTATAATGTTCTTATGCTTCCGCTTTAATTGTTACATCGTTGTATAATTGGTTCAGGGGTTAGCCCGTGTTTGATTCATGTATGGACTTTCATTTCATGCGTGGATTGGACTCATGGTAAGGGGGATATGGCGCCTATTGATGTGGGTGCTACACGAACTAAGCCACCGTAGCTTTGGTACTCATGTTTATTTTCCTGAGTACTCATTTAAAAGCAACCAAGTCTTCCAGAATTCTCTAGATTAACTTATTTGACCCCCATTTCATATTCCAGCCCAATCTATATTTATATACTAATTTAGAGTACCGTGTAATATGCAGTAACTCATGACCGTTAACATAAATTATTAAAATATTATGATATATGTATGTTTTGCCTATTATGATAAATTATTATAAGAAAAAAAAGAAAAATCATTATAATGTTGTAATATATATATGTTTTATTATTTAGTGGTACATATATAGAGATGGCAATGAGCTAAGCCGAGCCAAGCCTTAGCAATTTTTGTGGTTCGGGCTCGGGCTCGCCCTAAATACTAAGGTTTCGAACCAGGTTCGCGAGATAGCGAGCTTTAGTTTTTCTGCCTGGGCTTAGCTCGAGCCTTTGCTTGCGCTGGCTCGGCTCAGCTTGTGAGCCAATGTGTTATCAAATCAGAAAATACATTACAGAGGCCTTAAACACTTAAAAAGTGATAAATTAGGGTTTAAATAGAAAGACACATCACATATTCCATAAAAATTCCATTCTGAAATGCACATCAAGATCTTAAAGCTATAAAATATAAACACAACTACACAATCAGCATCCCATTCCATGAAAATCATAAAATTTAAATACAATCCACCTCAAGAAAAGTAGAAAGTTGTAAAAAAAATTTTTATCACTTTATTCAGTTAATGAAGAAATCAAAGAGGGCTTTCTGAATTTCACTTAGATAAGTCAAAAAGGAATTTCAAATACCAAATCACTTTCACATATCCCAAAATTCAAGAATCGACTGACGACGAGGGGCAGATGTTGGTAGTAGTGTGAGGGCAAGACTTTGCGGCGGGTGGTGGCAAGATGTGCTGCACTTCTGCAAACGGAAGGAGATCTGGGGGCGTAAGGGCAAGAGGCGAGAGGCGGCGGTGGGTGGTGGCGAGACGTGTTCCACTTCTACAAATAGAAAGAGATCTGGTGGCATGAGGGCGAGAGACGACGACGGGTGGTGGGGTGGTGGCGGGTGGCAGCGTGAGGGCGAGATGTGGCATGGTGGCGGATGGTGGCGAGATTGGAGATGCTGGAGTAGATTAACAGGTGAGGGAGAAAAGCAAAGCTAAGTCATATATAAATCTATATTTATTTAAAAAATAAAACTTAGCTCGCGAGCCACGAGCTAAGAAATATAGGGTTCGGGCTTAAGTTCGAAATTTCACGAGCATTGGCTCAGCTTGGCTCGCCAACTTTGAACTCAAGCCCGAGCTTTGTGCAAGCTAGCTCGCGTGGCTTGTAATCCAGCTCGACTAGTTGCCATCCCTACATATATAGTATTTGTACTCATTATATTAAATCATATATTTATATATATATCTATATCTATATGATGAATACAAAATTTTCAAACAAGCATAAAAAAGTAAAATTTATTGCTAAAAGAATAACGCATGCTTCGAATTATAGATGTTGCTTAAGTAGATTAACTTTACATAGAAGTAAGCTTATGTACATTAGTTTGCAAAAGTGAAATACAAAATATACTCCCAAGGAAATCATCCCAAATATTTTTTCCAAAAAGAGCCATAAAGCAACTTGGTGTTCTAAGTTATCCAGATCGTTATTATATTTACAAAAGACGACCACTTGTAAAGATCTTCAACTTCAATATAAATTAAGAGGCGAGGTTTGATGTGCGTCATCCTTTAAATATTGAGCCCTGTCATTATCAGAAGTTTCAGCAATATCATTATCAACACCAATAAAAAAGACTGAAATTAACAAAGAGATAAATAAAAAATAATAATCTAAACACAGATAAATAAGGTGTTGTGAACACTTTAAATTTCTTGAACATTTGTTTATTTTGCTACTTGTGCAATTTCAACCAGAGACAAGACAGTGTAACGTATTTAATACCATAACGTGTTTCCATCCTCTTCTTTTTAATTTGTACAATAAATTCTTTTTCACTTGACTTTTCATTAATGGCAACACCATTAATCACTTTGTTCTATACAAATAAAGAAATAATTGAAGTAATTTCATTATAAAAATACTAATTAAATAGATATCAATAATGTAAAATAGTATAAGAAGATGGAGGAAAAAAAAAAAAAAAAAAGATAACCCAATTGTGTAGGTGCAGTTAAACCCAAAATATTTTCTGCAAGTTCATCAAATATCATGACATCCAATTGTGTTAAGTTGTTGGTGTTCAAAAATAGAGGGATGTTCTCAAACTCAGTGAATTGTGGAATTCCAAGTTCTCTCGGAAGACAATGATCGATAATGGTGAATAGTTGTGGTTTTGTTTATAACCCATTGATACATGTGTGGTACCATACTCCATTTGGGTTCTATATATGTGACCTTGGCCTTCTTTATGAAATATGTTTCTTGAACTTAAAAATACATTTTCTATCAAACTCATGTCTGGACTATATATGCTACCTTGTACTTGAATTTTCTGTCAAAAAATGTCAAAAAATTTCAAATAAGATAGAGATCCACATTTCAATTAAAGTACATATAAAACACACTTACATTTTTATCAATGAACAAATATTTTTGATACTTCCTCGGGCTTGATTGAGATTATCGAGGGCTGAGTTTTCGCATCACAAGAACTTTAGCTATCCAACTTTTAGTGTTCAGTGTAATTTCACCAATAGGAAGAAGAGTTCGATACATTTTTGCTTTATGCAGCAATTAAAAAAAAAGGGGCTAATCCCGGTTGCCTCCTATCCTTTAGGGGGTTTTGCACTTTCCCTCTTATTCTTTAAATTTTAGCAATTACCCCCTAACCTTTCTAAATCTTAACACATAGTCCCTTTTTCACATTTTCGATGGAATCTTCACGGAATATTCCGTTCAAACACACCCACATGACTTAGACGTGGCTATTAGAAGGACATTTCAGTCCATTCATGTCCCTATAATCACTTCTGCCTTTGTGATGGTAAAACTTCCGTTCAGATTTACATGAATAATCCTTCGGTGATTGGAGTGGAGGGTTTGCAAAAATGATGATGATATCCCGCCAGGGAAGAATGCGCCGGCGTATGGTGAGTTGAAGAATTTAGAACTTAACCACTTTTTCTGAAATTTTTGGAACTTTTTACCGTTTGATGTGGGTCTTGAATTTTGTTATGCATGTTGTACATAAACTATATCTTATGTGGTCCAAAACTGATAAATTTCATGTATATGGTTTCCTATGTTCAGACCATTTCAATTTTTTTGTTCTGATTTTGTGGTCCTAGGGCATTTGCTGAAATTATTTAGGTTTTTTCTTGATTTTATAAGAGAAAATACAGAATTGTTTACTATAAGGATGCATCATGGCAGTAAAATCTGCAACTTAGGTTGTAAGATGTATGTTGGTGGGAAGTTTGACCATATCAACTATTGTAATAAAGATTTGATGTCAATGATTGAGTTATTTGCTATGGCCAAGGAGTTGGGATTTTCAGTTGGGGATACTAACTTCTATTATAGTATTGGTGGTATTAATGAAGGCTATAGTGTATGTTTGTTATGAACGGACATAGATGCAACGAAATTGGTGAATCATCTGGATGAAGAAAGGATGGTTGGTGTTTTCTGTGATCCAATACCTATGGAGGAAGAACTGAATCATCTAATGAAGACGAAGATGAGGCAAATCAAGTCAATGATCCTTTTGGTTTTCTAGACATTCAAGATGATCTGTTGAGCTCAGATAATAAAACTACTCAAGTTTAAAATGATAAAGCTGCTGAAGTTGAGAATGACAAAGCTGCTGAAGATCGAATTGGCAAAGTTGCTCAAGTTGAGAATGACAAAGGTGTTGACGTTAAGAATGACAAAGTTGCTCAAGTTGTGAATGACAAAGCTGTTAAAGTTGAGAACGGCAAAGCTGCTCATTTTGAGAATGATAAAGCGGCTCAAGTTGAGAAAAATATACATGTTCAATGTAAGATAGATAAATCTGTTCAAGTTGAGAAAGATAAAGCTCCTCCATTGGAAGAGCCACCATAACCAATATCAGAGCAAGTTGAGTTTGCAAACCATGAATCATTACCTAAAGAACTTGTTGAAGTTGTGCATGCATGGGCCAGTGATGATGAACAATCTATGGGCAATGACTCTGATTACTCTGACCAATTTGTTGACAGTGAGTATGAAGGTGATGTTGGAGAGTTGGTGGAACATGGTGCTAGTACTGGAGGACTGGAAGGGTGGGCTTTGAATGGTAATACAAAACAGGGGAGGAAAATCAAATCATAGGATTTAGTGAGAAGCCATGATGGCTGCAAAGTATTCAATCTATTGGTAGATATGGAGAATCCATAATTTGAGCTTGGCTTGTTATTTGTAGAAGCAGAAATTTTGAGAGATGCAATTAGATAATATTCAAGAATTAATAGAAGAGATATAACTTGGATCAAAAGTGATCCTAATAGAATCAGAGTGAAGAGCAAAGATGAAAAATGTCCATGGTTTCTATTTGCTTCTTTGAAATCTGGTGAGGATACAATGTAAGTCAAGACACTTCATGATGAACATATGTGTTCTAGGTTGGAGAAGGTATCTACTGCTAAGTCTAAGTGGATACAGAGAAATACAAACTAAAAATCAGTAGTGATACTTCATGGCCAATTTCCTCTATGATGACAGTGATTCAACATGAGCAGAAGTTACAATTAGTATATTTCAGATGTACAGAGCGAAGGAGAAAGTGAAATAATGGGTAACAGGTAAGATCTTTGAACAATATTCCCATTTGTATAGCTATGTATCAGAGATTGTGAAAATTCGTTCTGTTACAACTATGAAAATTGTAAAAAAAGTTGAAAATGGTGAAGATGTGTTCAAAAGAATGTATATTTGTTAGGAACTATTAATAAAGGAGTTGTTGATAGCATGTAGGCCTCTAATTTGTCTAGATGGCTGTCATTTGAAAACAATTTGTAGGGGTATATTATTAGTAGCAGTAGGGGTTGATCCTAATGATTGCATATATCCCTTTGTATATACAATAGTTGAAAAGGAAAAGATTTCTACTTGGACATAGTTTCTAGATTTGTTGATGAAGGATCTTGGAATTAGGAGTGATAATTCTAATTGGGTAATAATTTTAGACAATGTGTACATGTTTTGTGTGATGCATTTGTACAACAATTTCAAGGCATCACATAAGGGATTGGCACTGAAAAAACTTGTTTGGAGAGCTACAAAACTAACAAGGATCACTGAGTTTGAGTCTATTATCAAGGAGTTAAGAGAGAGAGACTTAGAAGTATTCAAGTGGCTAGCTAAGAGAACTGCAACACACTGTTCCAGAGCATACTGCAGGTCTGTTTCTAAGTTTGATCTCTTACTGAATAACTTGTGTGAAAGTTTCAATTCATTGATTGTTAAAGCTAGGATTATGCCCATTATTGATATGTTAAAGAACATTAGAATGATTCTAGTGAAAAAGATATAAGTTAAAAGAGATGCAATGAGAGCCCGTAGATATGAAATTTTCCCTAACCTAGAGAAGATATTAGAAGAGAATAAGAAGCAGAGTATGAACTATATTGCATATTGGAATAGACAATGATCAGTTTGAGGTTGTCGGCTGTTTTGGTGATTATTTAAGGTGAATTGGGTGAGCAAACATGTGGGTGTAGGAGATGGGAATTCTCTAGTATTCCTTGCCCATATGCCGCTTCTTCCATCTGGTTCATGCACAAAAGGCTTGAAGATTTTGTTCACAAATATTACCACAGAGATACATTTATGAAAGTGTACAACAATCTTATAGTGCCATTGAATGGGCCTGATGAATGGCCAAGAACCATTAAGAAATTGCATCCACCAATGAAAGATAACTTGCCTAGAAGACCTAAACAATAAAAAGGAAAAGAACTCCTGAAGAGATTGCACAAAACAAAGCTAAGAAGAGTAAACAAAGGGCAATTGGAGCTGGGGAAAATGAAGGAATGTTAGGGAAATAGAGATTAATTATGAAATACAAATTGTGTGGTGTTGTAGGGCATAATAAGAGGGGTTGCAAGCAAAATTCAAATAATCAAAATCTACCAGAAAGAGTTGAAGTCCTACCACCACTACCTCGTTCAAGAAACACTGTTGTAAGTCTTATTTTCCTTTTAAAAAGTTTAATGACATTGTCTATACAATTTCTAATGTTATTGTCTCCGTAATTAGGGTACAAAGAAAAAGGTTACTACAGTTCCTACACAAACAACTACAACAACAAGGAGATTTAGAAGAAGTTATTTTGTACAACTATCAAAACAGCAGGCTGCTACTTCATCATATCATATTGGAAGCCAAAGATCAACAACTCAGTCTGTAAATAAACTTGCTCCAAGAAGAAAGAAGCTTGTTGTTTCACCAGAGAATGTAACAAGCAAATCAAGGTCTACTCTCAGAGCTTCAACAAGAACTCCAACTAAAAAGATATACAATTCCAAGTTTAAGGCACCCGCTCAAGCAAGGAAGTAGATGAAATCAATGTAGATCCTTTTAGTCACTGTTGTTGTCTTTTGAAGTAGTTGTGTTTTGTCACTAATGTTGTCTTTTGAAAACTCACATAATCTATTTCTAATGTACACAAACATGTTTTTTCGGTGTTGAATGAATTGAATTTATGCAACTTGCTTGTCCATTTAGATTGCAATTAACTCAAGGAACAGGGCAAATAATTTGACAACATTTCATTGATCATAGGAAAAATTACATTACATATAGCCGATTTAGATGATCAGTCTAAACAAAATTGAATACGTCGTATCATAATTACAAAGTTAAAAATCTACCACAAGAACATATAACAAACAACATCTATTACAGCAATCAAGACAAGCTGGGAAACTGGAAGCCGTTCTTTCTCAAGTTCATCTTCAAGGTTGTTGATTCTCCTAAAAAGTCCTGAAATTATCTGCCTAGAACGCTCACACATCGGAGGGTCAATCCAGATGAAGAAATTGTATCCTCCTGGAGACTACAAACGAATAAGAACAGGAAAATTAATAGGAAGAAGCGGTATTGAGGGGACATCAAAAGAATATGAGTTTACCCGGAAATTCTCACAACTAATGTAGCGTCTTCTAGGATTAATATCAGTCCAAGAGGTTCGTTGAACAACATCCCTTCCACAGTTGTAGTTTCCGTCGTTGCCTCTCTCCATTCTTCTTGAAGTTGCGCAGCTGGAATGATAAATTAGGGTTGAGAATTGGGGTTTTTATCATCACAAAGGCGAGACTAATTGTTAGGACATGAATGGACTGAAATGGCCTTCTAATAATCACGCCTAAGTCACGTGGGTGTGTTTGAACGTAATATTCCACGAAGATTCTATCGAAACTGTGAAAAAGGGACTATGTGTTAAAATTTAGAAATATTAGACAGGTAATTGCTAAAATTTAAAAAATAAGGGAAAAAGTGCAAAACCCCTCAAAGGACAGAGGGTCGATCGGGA
The DNA here is from genome assembly GCA_037501455.1 of Lantana camara. NCBI lineage: Eukaryota > Viridiplantae > Streptophyta > Magnoliopsida > Lamiales > Verbenaceae > Lantana > Lantana camara. The sequence goes on along the minus strand of CM074857.1, from coordinate 40,526,976 downwards.
TTAGCCTAAAAAAATATAAATATAAATATAATTGTGAACAACAAATATTTTCATCATATATTAATTTGCACAAAAAGTAATAAACTTTGTTTAGTCAATCACTATTCAAAATTCCAACATGCTCATAAAAACACATCAATAAATTTCATGCTCAAACATTATCAAAGACATATAAATTTCATATACATAAAGACACATAAATTGATGGGGTCTGATCCGATATGGCAAACTCTAACACTTTAGAATTTGTATAAGTGGGGAAACAGGGGATCAAAAGCTCAGGCGAGGATCGCCGGAGTGGATGGGTTCTACCTGCTAGGAACAAACACAATAGAATGTTAGAAGGCCAAGCTGGGGAAATTGGGAGGGGGGGGGGGGGGGTGAAACCCAGTTTGGCTCTTCGATGCTCAAGTCAGTCTCAGGTGATGAATGAAGAAGGAGATAAACAGAGCTCAAGTGTGGAAGCTTGCCTACAGAGTATGAGAAGTTCTGAATATTTATAGTTGAGGGTCAGGGCCCTTTGGTAATTTGGCACCAAGTGGTCTTGAATTAGCGTTGCCCTAGGCACGTGGCGTAATGAGGAGTCTCTAAGAAGGATCTCCTGCAAAAGCCTGCAAAAAGGGTGGTGGAGAGCAACAGTGGCAGGTGTGCCTTTGTGTACCATTTGTCAGAGAGTATTACTGGGTTGTTACCGAGAGCCAGGCACGCTCGGGTTTGATATGGACTTTGGAGGCTCGTAGGCCCGAGGGGGTACCTGGGTCCAAAGAGATGGCGTGGAGGGAATAACTTCGCCTTTACAACCATGGGATGGTCTCGAGGGTGAATCCTGAGATGGCCTCGAGGGCCACGTTGTGATAGCTAGCCATGCGCGTCCGCCGGGAGGAGGCTATGATTCCCTTTGAAGAGGGAATGGATATTCCCTTGAGGGGAGAGTCAATCTTCGAGGGGGAATTCTGAGGTACGGGCCATGAGACGCCACGGTGTCGCGCTATGATTGGGCCACGTATCGGACTTGTGGCTATACCGTATTTTAGCCTCATTATAAATATCATATACATAAACATCATTTCTTACATAAACAACTACAATAACAAATAAATCAGTCTTAATTTAGAATTTACTTGTAAATGATGTAATAAACAGTGTAGGACAAAAAGCAATAAAGATTCATGCTTTATCCTAAAAATCATTACTTAACTACATCTCATTCTGTCTTGACCTTACACCTCAAATTTCTTATATTAAACCCAAACAGGACATATGTTTGATGATCAGATAAGACATAAAGAGAAAATGTGCATAAGATAGAAAACATGCTTTCTTGTCCTCTTTTCTTTGCAAGAAACAAAAAGTTCATCCTAAATTAGTTTCACTTTTTCGATCGATGCATAGAGATACAACAAAAAACTTTATCCAATTAATCTCTTGCTCTCATCAACTTTATCGAATTAATCTCCTGGTCTAATCAATATTATGATACGACCCAATATCTTATCTGAAAGTGTATTGTTGTCCGATTTGTTTCCCCTTTCTGTTAACATCTAACTTCTATCCTGTCAAGTACTCTAAAACGGATTTTCAAATTTAATCTAAAAATCATTGTCCAAGAAAAAGAATAACTCCTTTTCATTTACAAAAAATGCCAAATTAAGGTATGAGGAAAGTGTATACTTATTACCAAAAGATGCAAGAAATTTGGAAAAGCAATAACCCTTTCATAACGTAGGGACTTTTTTTATAAGTTGTAGAGGTTTTATAGATAATATTGATGGCTTTTATAACCTTTTCTCTGCATAACAAAATGAAATACAATCACAATTTACTCACTGATTGAGTATGCAAGTACCAAAATAAATATCTTCATTCAAATCAAAGTATGTTTATGCTACCAAAGTATCTTTATCTTGTTTTTTGGTGGAGACAAATATATTAGTTTATTGTTATATTTTGAACGAATTTTAATAATTTCAACAAGAATAAAATTTTCATCACATCCTTCCACCCTTATCCCATATTTCTCTTCAAAATAAACAGATAAAGATTGAGATGAAAAAGAAAAAGAAAAAAATTTAAAATCAAAAGCAAAATTTGAATCCAATGTCCCAAGGCACAACACATCAACTCTGCCTAGCCAATAACTATTCCAAATCTCAACTCACCCATAAAAATTCATCGATAAATTTAGCGCCCAAACATTATCAAAGACACATAAATTTCATATGCATAAGCATCAATTCACAAAGATACATAAATTTCATATACATAAACATCAATCCTCACATAATCAGGAGAATGGTTTCATCGAAACTTTAATTATTAACAACAAAAACTAAATGGGTTAGTCGAATTTCAACAATAGGAGCCCCAAAAATTCAGACACACACTTCTCATTGATCATCAGCTTCACTTCCGGTCCATTTCCCAATAATCAAGTTTTATTTAAAATCAGAAGCAAAATTTGAACCCAACCCACAAGAAAGGAAATAGGAATTAAAAATCTCAAACAAAACAGAACAAGAAATTCAATCGACCAACTCACCAAAAAACTCCAACAAAGAAGCACAGACTATCCAATATTGAAAACCTTATATATATCTATGTGTGAATTTTGGATTTTGAAAATTGCAGAGAACGATTATGTGGAGAAGACTTGTTAACTTAGTGGTGTTAGAAAATAAGAAACAAAAAATTGCAAACCGTAAGACGCATGAGGAAAAAAAGCGTAATCTCTTATAGATGAGTGTCTGTTGACAAATTAATGAAGCAGTATGCATGCTTCATAATAAATCAGAAAACTATGAGACACCATTCTTCTTAAACAAAAAATTTGAGAATATTATCGATTCTTAGTTCACAGACAATGTTATGTCCCAGTGATTGCACTTTACAAGCAATCATATACTTAAACAGTAACAAAAAACACAAATATAAACATGAAACTATTCAAGCACACTTCAAAACGAGGAAACATGTGTTGCAAAAGAGAATAAAACTCTCTTGATTAGGTGAAAACAATTGATATTAGGCAGCAAGTGGAAAAGTAGGAATATGTAATGAAGGATATATAAGGTACCTGAAGAATGTTGAGTCAGCTTCAGTCGCAGTTGCCTTGGCTAAGTACGATTTTCCATTTCCCAGTAGTCCATAGAGAAGAAAGTTGCCTCCAAAAGATTTGAAATAATTATTCATACAAGCAATCAAGCGTAGTAGTATATCTATAAACTATGTCCATATGATAAAGCAATCTGGTTAAAGCATGCTAAACATTGTTTCTTATCCCACCTATCAGATCTTCTATTCATCAATTCCTCTCTATTCTATAATGCTTTGGATAATTTGTTGAAAGGTATATAATATTCAACTTTACTCAATTTCTATAAATAAGTTGACAGGTAAACAATACTATTTGGGCATACTCACAAATAATTTATTATGGAGATCTCATACAGATAAAACAGATATGAGAGGCACCCCTTTAGTGCAAAAATTAAAGTCAAGGGTTTGTGCAAACGTTGGAGGAATGCAACCTATAAATCAAGCAGCTAGACGAACACAAGAGGTAAGGGACCTAAGCAGCTTCCTTTCCTACTAAAATAATTTTCTCATATCACTATCATCCTAATGTACATGATATTTAGTGATTATAATTTTTAAAAGGGTATCACAAACCTTGTTCAGAGTTTCAAGATCGGTTCCACCCACGAGTTTCTCTCTATTTCCTCCCTCATTAGTTGTTTATCCAGATATAAACATTAACCATGATGTAATAAAGAGTCTAGCATCGGATATTTCCCAACAAGCAAAACCAGCAGCAAAAGAAAGGGGGAAAGAAAATTATACCACTAAAGAACTATGGGAACTTCACAGGCAGAATCACAGCCTCCTGCAGTGCCTGCTTCGCACTCTCCAATACCGCAACATCGTTCCCCTTAAAATTAGGCTTCTCCCTAATTACAGCCAAACTCAACCCCGACCACAGCTTCTTCTTATCCGTATCCTCCCCATTATTCCCATCTTTTAGCTTTGTCTTTGACCGGGTAGCTAAGGTAGCATTGCCATTAGGGGCGTTTCCCGAACCGCCTTTATCGACCATCCCCCAAATCTCCTCCGCCCGCTGCAAGTACTCCGTGAACTTCTGCGTAAACTCCTCCTTTATCTTAGGGTTTTTTTCATACTTAAGGTGGGTCTTGAAATACCCCAAATCATTCATGTATAGTGGAAAATATTTGGTATAGTTCCCCGCATTGTCCTCCGTCACCGCCTGCCACAGGTACTCAATCGCTTTTTGTGACGCCCCGTCTCTTTGGTAACCCGGCTAAAACATCACGAGAGAGTTTAATTCCATATTTTCATGATTTATGTGCTATAGCATGCTTTATGTGTCAATGAGGATTTTAGTTAATTTATATGCGCTTTAGAATTTAATTAAAATGCTTGGGCTCAAATGTCCAACACTTGAAAGTTTAGGGACCTAATTGTAATTAGGGTGTTTTAGAACCTTTCGGCTATCTTGAGCTCGGGAATTTTGATTCAAATTCCACCCTTATCATTAGATTTGTTTCAATGATTCAAATCCAATAAGATTAACCTTGTATTTTTCTGAGCCCGTTTGATACCCCTACCATTTTAAAATCCGATCCAAACGGACCGAATACCGTTTGACCCTACCCGTTTTAACCGACCCATTTCTTGACCAAGAAAAGGGCCAAACCCTTCCATTTTTCTCCCATTTGGATTGATTCAAGCAAGGAAAAGAGGGAGAAGAGAAGAAAAAGGATGAAAACCCACCCAAACCTTTCGAGCTCAAGAACTCCGTCTTCGTTCATCCGATCAATGATCCAAGGTAAGCAATGTACTCCTCTCATTACGTGCTTCGATTTAATACCCCTTTTGTGCCTAAATTTCGTGTTTATGTGGCTTGTTTGGAGAAATGATGAATAGTAAGGGTTTCGGGTTTTGGGGTGTTCGGGCTCATTTCGAAGTCCGATTTGTGCTCTAATGTGTTCTATATGTGTTATTTGATGTTATATGTTCGTTTTTTGCCGTTTCTTGGGGTATGGGATGGTTTTTAGGGAGGTTGGAAACCTCTCCGTGTAGCAGTCACCATGGCTAAACAGCTCGGTTGCGCCCGCGACCACTTTTAGCCTAAAAACATGTGGAGAGTAATTTAATTTAGCCTCGCGGCCGCGACAGACTTTCAGTGTAAAAGTGTCACGGCCGTGACTACCTCATACGTGCTCCGTTTATCTAAAATTTTAACTGTAGAAACCTCTTTGAGTGTAGAGTATTGCCACTTTGGAATCACCTCAAATATCATTCTAGATTGTGAGATATAACCGTTTTATTTTTATGTCGCCACTTCACCAAAAAACTGCTTTCGTTCAACTTCAAACCTACGCGATTTGAACCACGATTGGAGCTATATACCGTTGGAAAGATCTATTTGTCTAGTTTCATTTAAGAAGCGAAACTCAATTCCCATTTCTCAAACTCAAGTTATGACCGTTTTCCTACAGCTTGTCCAATGCGGAAAAACTGTCAGCTTTGGCCTAATTTCACTCGGAACCACTTTTTCGTGTTTTTATTCCGTTTTCTCGTACCTTTCCACCTCCAAACTTGTTCCTAACTTATTATATCATGTTTACCTGTATGTATTCATTCTTATATGCACTTTATGTTGCTTTAGGAATGCGCTATGTGTTCATAAATGAATAAATGCCACCATATGCCTTTCGTTTACCTTTGATGCATTAATTGTGCCCATGAACTTATTCTTAACATGCTATATGATAATAAATGAGTATGTTGAGTGTGGTATGACTTCTTTTGCATGAAATTGATACGCATATAAGCCTTGCTTACGTGTTTGCATCTTTTAAGTGCTTATGCTTACGTCGTACGTTAATGTGGTTCATTCTCGAGTCTAAGTCTTGTGCTTTGTCTTCAGTTTGTTCAGGTGCACCCGTGGTGGTGTTTTGTCAGCCAAGTTGATTCTGAGGTGGATCATTCATCATGTTTTGGCTTTTTTGGTATAAGGTGAGGTTAGGATATAGTTATGCCCTAATGCTACATGCTCATTTTCGAAAACATGTGATTAAGCCTTATGTATAAGTAAATATGTGCGAAGTACGTATCTTGATGGTTTTGCTATACGTTTATAAGTATGAACGATATGTACGAGCCTATGTATGCTTGCTTTTTGGATATGATTCATATGCATGTTGTAAGTACGTGTGTATGTATGTATGTTACGTATGCATGTGGTATGTACATATGTGTGTGTGTGTGTATATGATACGTATGCTTGTGATACGCACGATATGTTAAGGTGTACACACTTGTAGCAGGTTTAGGTCTTGTATATGACTTAACTTGCACTTGACTTGATGGGGCCCCGGAGACTGTGGGTAAGTATTGGTCGCCCCGGAGACTGTGGGTAAGTATTGGTCGAGTCCTTTGCTTAAGTTTGGGTCCTTGCATTTGCAGTTGTAATTGTATAAGTTTGTTTGATTTGATCGAACGTTTGTATAAGTACGCTTTGTTAAATTTTATATTTTGATTCGGGACATGCTTCTAGGGATAGTGTGAACCCGTTTGTAATTATGATTCATATATGTGATTTATGTTTAATTTCAGGATTAGGTATCTATACTAGAACCCATCACTTGCTTATGTTTGAATTTTTGTGTGACACATTTACGCTTCCGCACTTGTATTTGTTGTTTGAACTGTGAAGTCAGGGTCTACGTCTCGCCTAGCTTAGGTGTGTTTGTTTGTCTCTCGTTCGCCATTGTTTGGTTCATGTACGGATTTTCCTTTCATATGCGGATTGGACCTTGGTGCAGGGGATGTGGTGACCCACTGTACGGGGTGCTACACTTGCTCCTTGAAAGCTCCGATCATAAATTAATGTATTATCAATTAAGGAACATGGAAAAAAGAGGAAATTAGTCCCAAAAAATGGGACACTTGGAAGGAATAAAGAAATGAATGGAGAAAAAAGGGACACATTAACAGAAAAAAGAACAATGTCGTTTTGTTTTGATGGGAAATAATTACCTACTTTGCATTTAGCCTACACCTGGACGACGAAGATGATGTTTATATATATAGTGTAATATTATAAAAGTAATAATAGAGTATTTGTTTTCTTACAAAATGTTGATCGTCTAAAATATTCTCTCAGTAATACTTTTAAAATATTAAACTAAAGAGTGATTTAGTACATACATATTCTAAAATATTAAAAAATTTTAAAAATATATATTTGAGTAAAAATATGAGTCCTTAATAAATTAAAATTAAAACTCCTCAAATCTATAGAAAACACATAGAGTATTATATTAAGGGAAAAAATTTTTGAACCACCTGAACTATTATGGATTTTGGACTTTGCAACCTGAACTAAAAAACGTCTCCGGTTGCAACCTGAACTATTTTAAATTCTCACTTTGCATCCTCAGTGTAAAAATCCGGTCACATGTACTTACGTCTCACCCGTGTGAGATATCCACGTCAGTGCCTCCGATGACAACAGTGGCCGGATTTTACACTGAGGATGCAAAGTGAGAATTTAAAATAGTTCAGGTTGCAACTGGAGAAGTTTTTTAGTTCAGGTTGCAAAGTCCAAAATCCATAATAGTTTAGGTTGTTCAAAAAAATTTTCCCTTATATTAATAAGGACTCCTTTTAAAATTAAAATATTAGTTATAAATTATACTATAAAATATTTGTACTTAGTTGGTTAGATAGAATCAAATAATTTAGTTTATTAGGTACTCAAAAATATCATCTGTGAAATATAAAAATATTAATAATATATTTTTAAGTTTGACAATTTCAAATATATGAAGGTGATTAAAGTTTATCATCTTTAATAGATAACTTTCTATTATATTATAATTAACTTTTCAAATAAATTTATTTTGATAAAATAATATCGAATATAATGTACATTAAATACATTGTATTAGCTATATATATATATATATATACTAGTGAGGTGAACGTGCGTTGCACGTTTATCATTTAATTTTTTAAAATAAATTTAGCTATTATATTTATTGAACAAATTAAGATATTAAAAATATTTATTTTGATTAAATAAATATACACATACAAAAATATTTATATGAAATTTCTCTTTCAAATCATCTACGGTAAGTAGAAATTCGAAGTAGAGAACATCCAAATAAATAAGTAATAAAAATATTTGAAATTTTGTTATTATATAAAAATATATATATTTAAGTGTATAGTAATTTGGCCAAATAATTCTAGCTTTTAAGCATAAGTAATAATTTATAAATTTCAAATATATTTAATAAAATGAAGAGACATGTAAAAATTATAGAACAAAACCTAAAAGATCACCCAATTTTTCCCGTGGAGCATCCTAAACGTAGTAATCATCTTGAAACTTATGACCTATTCTCATCAGTTTATCGGTCATCATGTTTCTTTTTCTAGAGATTTATTTAATTCAAGTTTCATATGGCCTTTGGAGTAAACTTTATCAATTAAATTACATTTCTCATTTGTTCCATTTCAATATCCTTCATTGTTATCCATTTCGTGACCATCTTCGAATCAACACCCACTTTAGTCATCGAAAAGTGTCTTTCCCAAGTTAGTGTTAATACTCCGCGTAAGCTCAATAACTCCACTATATTATTTAAACTTTACTAAGATCCATAGTGCATCCTAACACCCATATTCAGCTGTCATCTAGAATGACGCCCCTGTCATCTCAAATGATTCCCCTGGTTATAAAAGCTCACCTCAGAATTTAGTTTCACCAATCCTTTCTCGGGTTTATTCCACGATAACTCAGTGCATATTTTTCTTTTATCTGTATTTTTTGTCCACACTGATTAGTGTTGAGGTTTCATTAACTCTTTTATGTGACGAAGAGTCGAACTTCTAAGTTTCATAACATTTTGATAGCTCCATTGGTTCCATATTTTTCAAAGATTTTAAAGCGTCAAGATCAAGACAATCCACGCATGATAATCAGATAACATATTACTCTGAATTTTGTTATAAAAGCTCTATTTGAGACTGTTCGACACTCACATGCCATGGAAATTTCGTTCAGTTTGTGCATCAATAATCTTGTCTGACACCCGGAGTGCGGATGGACAACTTCTGAGCATGTGGTTCACATATTCATGTGCTATATAGCAGTGTGTACATACATCACTTTTTCTAAATTTTCTGTCATATTTCAGTACATGCATGAGCAAGCTATCATGTTAGCAAGCCATAAGAAAATCTTAAACTTTTGGGGACAAAGTAATTTTCAAATTCATTTCCAATTTTTCTCCCATGTCTCATCCGACACCATAAGTAGACTATAACCGATTTATAGGACAATTTGTCGTTAGTTGACCTAATCAAAACTCTCTTATCTCCGTTATCATGCAATGCAATTAGGACATTAAGTATCTCATCCACCACCTCCTTAGGCAATAACGTTTTCAACTTATGTAAGTTTCAGTTTTTATTTGTGCAATGGATTACATAACATCAGATCTTTATCCTTCTCATGAATCTTATCTCCAAAGATGTCCGCTAGTTTGCTTGTGATAACCATCTATCATTCCATAGAGACGTCCATTCAACTGGTTCTAACTAACCCCTTGCATGCTCGGGAAGCCATAAGTGGAAGCTTATGTTCAAGAATGAGAACATCCTAGCAGCAATAACCATCTTGAACCTTATGACCTATCCTCGCCAATTTATCCATCATCATGTTTCTTTCTCTCGAGATTTATTTAATCAAAGTTTCTCAAAATTTTTGGAGTAACCTTCGCCAATCAAATATTACATTTCTCATTAGTTGTTTTTGAGTGTCCTTCATTGTTATTCATTTAACGACCGTCTCCAAATCAATCTCCACATTAATTTTTGAAAAGTATCTCTCCAAAGTTAGTTTTAATCCTTTAGGTAAGCTCAATAACTTTGCTACATTATTGAAACTATACCAAGATTCATAACATATATATCCTAGCATTCATCTCCAATTGCCATATCGAATGACACCCCTGTTGGTGTAGTTATAAAAGCTTCAATCCGATTTTAGTTTTACCTATCACTTCTCAAATTTATTTCACGACAACTAAGTGCAGATTTTCTTTTGCCTGTGTTTTGTCTCCTTATTGATTATTACTAAGGTCGTAGATAACTCTTTTATGTGGCGAATAACAACATTTCTAAACTTCATAACATTTTGATAGCTCTATCGGTTCCATGTTTTCCAAAAATTTTAGAGTGTCAAGATCAACACAACCCACCCAGGATATTTTAGGAACATATTACTCAGTATTTTGCTACTAAAGCTCTCTTTGAGCCCATCCGACACTCGCAAGTTTTCCCTAAATTTTCTATCATACTCCAATACATTTGTAAGCAAGTTATCATATTGGCAAAGCCACAGGTAAATCTTGAATTTTTGGGGTAAGGTAATTTTCAAATTCATTTAAAGTTTTTTCTTGCGTGTCTCATCCGACGCCATAAGTAGAGTATAGTCATTTTATAGGAGAATTTATCTTTAGTTGACACAATTCATTCTCTCTTATCTCCATTATTATGCAGCGCGTTGGGACACTAAGTACCTCATTCACCACCTCTTTGGACGGTGATGTTTTCAACTTATTTAGGTTTCAATTTTTATCTTTTCCAATGAGATTACATTCCATAAGATCTTTATCCTCCTCATGAATATTATCTCCAAAGATGTCCGTCAGTTTGCCTTGTGATAACCATCTATCATTCCATAAAGATGTCCCTTCACCGTTCCCAATCCTCCATTTTCAAAATGGTTCCACCATCCAAGTGTTTTTAACTATCCCCTTCCATGCTCGGGAAACCCATAAGTCGAAGCTTATATTCGATCAAAACCCAATCCACATTCTTTTGGGCTTCTCTAAAACCCAATCCACATTCTTACTTCTTGGCAGTCACCTTCTTTCACTCTACAAGATAGGTCAGTTCCTTGTTATATTAATCGCCTAAAGAAAGTTGTGCTTGAGTGCATCAAGTTTATCGTACATCTGATTAGGGAGCCAATTTGTGTGCATGTGGTTGATGGAGATCGAGATCGTGATGGACTTAATAAGTGTCATTCGTTAATAAATATTTGTCATTTTGGCTTTCTATCCCAAGAGATGCTTTTCGACTCTATTAATCACAATCGGGAAATGCTCATTATAATTACAACTAAAGTTCATTTGCACCCCCCAAATAGTTCCTTAAGTTGTCTGTATTTTCCATGCCCAGAATTCTACTAACCTACTGCTTTTAATCATTTGTCGCATAAGGTGCAAACAACACATGTGATTTGCATAAGTTTAATTTGAGGTCCAACTCCTTGCAAAATGTCTCAACCACACTTTTAATGCACTTTGCTCCATTCACGATAGGTTTGACTCCCAATATTAAGTCGTCCACAAAAGGCAAGTGTGAGATCATGTAAGAGCTTCTCTAATATACCATAATTGGCTTCTAGGTCCGGCCGAAATGGTCTCTTCAGTTATATATGTAAGTTGTTCCATACATATTACAAACAAATAAAACGAACGTGATTACCTTATCTAATGCCACACATCCGTACAACCTCCGTTGGTTCACCATTCTATAGAATCTCCGATTGTATCCTCTACATTCTGCTCATAATAGACTTTTAGAAATTCCACTGGATTTTTTCGTACGCTGTTTTAATATTCAATTTCAGCACCATGACCCTTTTTTATCGTTGGAGTGATGTAGCATTCGTAACACTTATTCAGGCATCAAAATATTGTAATAGGTGCCTTGGTCGGGAATGAAGCTATTCTAGTTCGATCCCGCAATTTTTTTAATATACGGTTTAAACGAAGTATAATCATCTTGGTGATTATTTTGAGCAATATGCTGCACAACGTAATTGGCTAAAACTCGTTTATTTTTGTCGAGCATTAATTTTTGAAATTAGACAAATAAACACCCGATAATCTTTGTTGGTTGCTCATTCATTGTCTATTTTCAGAGCATTCATCTGATTCCTTCTTCTTCTCATTATGGCTGACAGATGAAAGAAACTTGTTTGTTTATCCCTAAATTTGAGCCAATTAATTCTCAACTCTTAAACCAAATAATCTCTTTTTGTTGCAATAGTTTATTATATTCTGCCCTCAATTCTTCCTCCAAATCATTTGAATATTTACCTTGTGTGTATCATGCATAATGCTTTAGAAATTCTTTGTATTTTTGTTTTGTTTTGTTTTGTTTTGTTTTGTTTTTTCTTTTCGAACACATTGAAAACTATTCAAGAACCATTGTTTCTGGGAAATGATCCCAAGTCAAAATGTCGTTCAAATTTTGATTCGGTCAATAAGTTGTAAATTGCTACTTTGGAGAATGTAAAAATAAATTGATAACTATTGGATCAATCTCATTTAGATTAAATTAAAAAATTTCCATATCGTTTCTTGAACTCACACCAAATCTAACATCTTGAAATTTTTAGTCTAATCTTTAAAATTTTGTTACCATTACGCTTTATTAATTCTCACATATATTTCTAAAGACATTTCACAGTCGTTCTTAATTTTGGTATGCATGTGCATATACATTAAAATCAAGTAATTCTTTTTTTTAACCAACTATTCTTTATCTCTTTTTTATTTAATTTATCTCTTTTTTATATTCTCTTTGTCATTTGATCTTGCATTCTATTTTTTTATTTGTATTCTTCTAGTGAGTATTAATTTGAGCAATATGTTGCACAACTTAATGGGCTAAAACTCGTTTTTTTTTTTTTTTTTTTTTTTTTGTAGAGTGTTAATTTTTGAAATTAGACAAATACACACCTGATAATCTTTGTTGGTTGCTTATTCATTGTCTATTTTCAGAGCATTCATCTGATTCCTTCTTCTTCTCATTATGGCTGACAGATAAAAGAAACTTATTTGTTTATCCCTAAATTTGAGTCAATTAATTCTCAACTCTTAAAGCCAAATAATCTCTTTTTGTTGCCATAGTTTGTTATATTCTACCCTCAATTCTTCTTCCAAATCATTTGAATATTTACCTTGTTTGTCTCATGCATAATGCTTTAGAAATTCTTTGTATTTTTGTTTTATTTTTTTGCTTTTCGAGCACATTGGAAACTGTTCAAGAACCATTGTTTCTGAACAATGATCCCAATTCAAAATGTCCTTCAAGTTTAGATTCGGCCAATAAGTTGTATATTGCTACTTTGGAGAATGTAAAAATAAATTGGTAACTATTGGATCAATCTCATTTAGTTTAAATTAAAAAAAAATTCCATATATTTCTTGAAAGACAACCAATCTAACATCTTGAAATTTTTAATCTAATCTTCGAAATTTTGCTACCATTACGCTATATTAATTCTCACATATATTTGTGAAGATATTTCAAGTCGTTCTTAATTTTGGTATGCATGTGCATATACATTAAAATCAAGTAATTCTTTTTTTTTAAACCAACTATTTTTTATTTCTTTTTTATTTAATTTATCTCTTTTTTATATTCTCTTTGTCATTTGATCTTGCATTCTATTTTTTTATTTGTAATCTTCTAGTGATTATTATTTCAGATTTACGTTTATTTTTTTATAATTGAATTTATATATATAGTAGAAATAATTAAAAGAGTATATTTATATAAATGTTTAATCGAATATTGTCAAAATTATGCATAAAATTAGTTTATATCTTATTTTTATATGCACACATATTGGGTTTTCTTAGTATTCTTAATTTAAAGTAACTTTGGTCTAAGAACCTACAATTCTAAATTGTAGAATTAAGAAACCAAAAACGTTATTCGTGTTTTGAAGTATTTAGTTTATATTTTATCATATAAACTAAAGGAAGATTATATGGTTAGTTGGATTTAGATAATTAAAATTATATTAGTATTAGTTATAAAAATTATTACATTAGGATTAATTAATTTATTGAAAAATATTTTATGTAAATCATAAATTATATTATTTTGTTAATTAGATAAGTTTATAGAATTATAATATGATTATAATTTAAGATATGAATTTAGATAATTAGAACTATGGACTTATATAATTAGACTTACATTATGATTGATTTATTGAAAGTTATTCTATGTAACTTATTTAAATAATATTTTATTTTACATAATTACAAAATTTTATAAAGTGAATCAATTTGTTGTTTTTCAATTCATTAGATATATCTTATTATAACATTTTAAATTATTGGCCTCAAAATTAAAAAACAGGCAACTTATATTATAAAATTTGAATACAATTAATTAAAATTATAGAATTAAGAAACCAAAAACGTTATTCGTGCTTTGAAGTATTTAGTTTATATTTTATCATATAAACTAAAGGAAGATTATATGGTTAATTAGATTTAAATAATTAAAATTATATTAGTATTAGTTAATTAAAAATATTACATTAGGATTAATTAATTTATTGAAAAATATTTTATATAAATCATTAAATTATATTATTTTGTTAATTAGATAAATTTATAGAATTATAATATGATTATATTTTAAGAAAGTTTATTGATTTAAATAAATAGAACTATGGACTTATATAATTAGACTTACATTATGCTTGATTTATTGAAAATTATTTTATGTAACTTATCTAAATAATATTTTATTTTACAAAATTACAAAAATTTATTAAAATAAAGTGAATCAATTTGTTGTTTTTCAATTCATTAGATATATCTTATTATAAAATTTTAAATTATAGGCCTTAAAATTAAAAAAATAGACAACTCATAATATAAAATTTGAATACAATTAATTAATATAGTAATATAAAAACAATCCTTGTTGAACTATATATCTTTTCTAGGTAAGTTGGAGAAATTTTACTTCTACAAAGAGTCCTATTTTATGTTAATATGTGCTTTTTAAATATAATTAATTAATAATCTATAACATGTATTTACATCATTATCCTTGACTAATAATTATTGAAGTAATTATTGTGAGGATATTTTAGGCGATCCGTATTTTGTAAGAAACTATTCGTGCTTTTATAAGATATATAGATATATATATATATATATATATATATATATATATATATATATATATATTATTGTTTGTTTAAATTATTTATAACTACATGACATATTTATTTTACATATATAGACATACATTATATATATCAGCGGTGATTGGGGAAAAATCGGGACTTATGACTAGGCACCATGCGTCTTGCCACGTTGCAAAACTGGGCCCGGTCAGCCTTCTGAATCCGACCCAGGACTGCGCTTTCCGAGCCAGCACTTGGAGAGCAGCCATAACTTAAGTGATGGAAGGCTTCGACCCAGGGTGCTCTCTCGACCGAGAGGCATCCGATCTAGGCGTCCGACCCACCCACTTACTACAGTACAACCGTATTCAATGCAAACACCACCTACCGCAGGCCGCATTAATTGCAGCCACGCCAGGTACAGTGTCAGACGTCTTGGCAGGAGCAGACAGACAGTGCTTTAGCTGGAAAAACACTGTTCCGGCCACTAGCCGTCGCTTTCCCACTAGACCAGATCCACATACGGAGTCCATCTCCACTCTTCCTCTCCTATATAAACTCGTTCTTGGCACCAATGAGGGTAAGCTTTCATTTACATTCTGAACTCTTGTCTCCTTCGTATTTTTGACCCAGAGCTCTTGCTGACTTGAGCTTCGGAGTGCCAAAACGGGTCCTCACCCCACCTTCCCCCATGGCCTTTGATATCATGTTTGTTCCCTCTTTTTCAGCTAAGGAAAGCGTCAGAGTAACCTCACATTTACAAATATCTTGGGTGATTAGGAGTCTTAATCTGCAGTCCAGTGCATAGCCAGATTTTGACACCATCATCTTGGCGCCGTCTGTGGGAACTCTGAACTAGAAGCCTAAACCTTTGCCAGCCGATTTCATCCTCTTTCGCAATCATGGTTCAAACTCATCATGGACGCCGTATCTACGGTGAGTTCGGGAAGGAGATCTTCCCTGATCTCAATGACCCGGAAGGAAACTTCCCTCCTCCAGTGGTGGGGGTAGCCTCGGTAGGGGCCGATCCAAGCGTGCCCAGCCGGGTAGTGCTTACTCCTGACCGCGTACATAGAATAGTGTAGGGCAGAAGCCCTGGCAGCGGCAAGAGAAAACAGAGAGCCAAACATGCAGGCCCCACTACTAGGAAGTCTGCTCATGTTGACTTCCCAGAACATGGCCTATCCCACCGTCCAAGGGCCCTCAGTCCAGGTCCCCTACGCGGGGGGTATCGCCTCTTTTTTATGCCCAGAATCCCTATGCGCAGCCCCAGGCTATTTATACAGCCCCAGCTCCCAGAGCCCTTCGCCAGGTCCATCCTGGTGCCCCTGAGGAAGAGGGTTTTGGTGATAACGGTCTTCCCAGATTTATAGAAATACGAGATAAGAGGACAGAGGGGCCCATCACATTGCGGGGATGCTCCCATTCCAAGAAATATCCCAGTGTTCGACCGCTTGGGGGCTAGGGTCCATCTGACGCCTACTTACTGGCCAACAGGAGACACTAGGTCAGCCCCAAAGACCTCAGAAACCAGCTCCCCAGGAGAGGGCCACAACAACAACATCAACAACAACGACAACAACATCAACAACCCTGTGCACCCGACCCAGCACATGGGTCGGAGTATTTCGACCCACAGGAGGAAGTTTCCTCCCACATTCCCCATGGACAGGCTCCCGGAGTCCTCATGCCCGTATAACAAGACTATTACCCCCCTTCCCCCCCCCCACAGCGTTAGGGAAGGGTGTATCGCAGCGAGAGGGAGGCGAAATCACTTTTTTGTGATGCAATCATTGATGCAAAGGTGGTGGACAGGGTCCTCACCAATCTATCAACTTCTCATGGGAATCCTAATCCCGTGAAGCATTGTTCCAAGTTTGAGGCTCAGGTCAGCCTCTACGGCCACTCCAAACTCATTTGGGCCAAAATCTTTGAAACTACGCTCAAAGGTCCAGCCCAAGACTGGTTTGAAAGGCTTGCCCTATATAGCATCAGGGACTACGCCCATCTGTCCAAAAAATTCAAGGCCCACTTCTCCTCCACGGCGGGAGTCAAGCTCCCGTCAACCTCTGTACAACATCGTACAAGAGGAGGGAGAAACCTTGAGAAGCTTCTTCACCTGCTTTAACAAGGCCTTTGTCAAGGTTGAGCATCCGGGGATTGATGTCTTGACCCAGACCCTCCACAAAGCCATCCGTCACGCGGAGTGCGCCGATGAGATCATCCTTCAGTCCCCACAAAACATGGAGGAAGTCATAGCCATTGCTCGTCGTTTCATGCGCCTAGAGGAGGTCAAGTCGACCACGTGTGCACAAGGACGAAGGAATGAAAGGCGACCTTATGAGTTCAATGCCGATCAACTTCTTATGTCCGACCCACCTCGGTCAGAGTCCCCCAGGCTCTCAAGCCGGATGGAGCAAAGGCTCAAGAGAGAGATCCCCTCTGGAAGTGGGGCAAAAAAGGCATACACACCGCTGGTCTGCCCCATCGAGGAAATCTATGAAGTTATGGATAGGGGGCTGCTCGAGAAGCCAACGCAGTTGAAAGAGACCAAAAAGGCCAAGGAATCGGGCAAACGGTGTGCCTAACACATGCAATCTGGGCATTGGACCTCTGAATGCATCGCTCTTAGAAAGGAGGTCGAGAGGTTGATCCATGGGGGCCATCTGATGGAGTTTGTCAAGAAATCAGATGAGCGAGCCCGCCAGGCTTTCGACTCGAGAGACTCCCCACCAGCAAAAAGAGCAAGTTCTTTGAAGATGTTGGTCATTGCTCGCTAGTAAGTTGCACCAGCATTCTTTAGACCAAAATGCACAATTGAAGCTCTTTTCGAGACTCCCTTCCTGAAAGAAGGGCAACTTTGAAAACCTCTAGTGGAGTAGATCCCACATCCAACCAATCCTTTAACCATGGAATGGGAGAATTCCCACTACCGCTGGCAGGCCGGCCGGGCCATGAGCGCGGTGGGAACGGGCTCCTGACCGAACTCGTCAAAAAAAGAAAAATCAAAAAAGTGGTTCTTACCGGGCGGAGCTATGTAACTTGTTAGGAGCAAGCAACCTTTCACGCAGCTCACACACCACTCCGCTCACTTGTAAGTTAGGGTTCCAATAGAGTGAAGAAAAAGGGGATGACCTACCTCCAAAACAAGATCCCTTGGGACATTCGAAACACTTGGCTTTCCGTCTCTACAACTTGGGTGGTACTAATAAACCTGGTCCATCTCTGTTGGTGCAAGCCGCCACTCGAGAAACCTAAAGATGGAAACCCCCACAACTTGCCTACAAATGAGATATTCATGATTATAGGGGGCCCCGCAGGGGGAGATTCAAAAATCACTAGCAAGCGGTTTAGGCGAGGTGGGTCGGGAGCTCTACTGGCCCAGAGAAGTAATGCAAATTGAGTCGGGAAAGGAGTGGCTAAAGTAAGAGATCTCTTTTAGTGATAGGGTTTTGTACCAATGATGCCACAGGACGGCGGAATGCCGAGTTGTCCGATGGTAGTCACGCTTGATGTTGCAAATTGCGTTGTACACAAAACTCTTGTTGATAGTGGAAGCTCAGCTAACATTATCTTTTACTCGACCTTGCAAAAAATGAACATCCATAATTCACTCGACTACAAGCCTATTAAAACGCCTTTGATAGGTTTTGGTGGATCAGAAGTCTATTCGAAGGGACGAGTCAAGCTTATCACCTCTATGGGGAAGTTACCGAAAAGAGCCATCCAGCTACTCAAATACTTGGTGGTGGAAGGCCCGCCTGCTTACAATATCATCATAGGGCGCCCTGCCATCATAAGCTTCAGAGCGGTAATCTCTACGTACCACCAGACGATCAAATTGCCAACCTCACATGGAATAGGGGAGCTCAGGAGCAACATACCAGAGTCCTAGGAGTGCAACTCAATCTCCATGGAAAAGGTAAAACTTCCCACCAAGACTATTGTGCCTTTATTGGATGTTAATGACTTATTGGATACGAAACTCGCCGACCTAGATGACCCAACAGTGGAGATGTGCTCAAAACAAATGACTTCCACCATCGCCAGGAAGAAGAGAAAGTTGGATGATGGGAAGATAGCAGCCGCAGGCGCAATTGTTCCGATTCAATTGGTGCCCGACGATGAAGGAAAAACCACTAACATTGGGGCAAACCTGAAAGGTAAACAACAATGTATGCTCATCCAATTCCTGTAAGAAAACGCAGATGTATTTGCTAAGAGATCCTCCGATTTGGTCGACGTTGATCCAAAAGTCATTGAACACCAGTTGAATGTCGACCCAAGCATTCGACCCATCAAGCAGCAGCTGAGGGCGTAGAGCGATAAGCGTAATGAAATAATTGAGTAAGAAGTTAACAAACTCTTAGACGCGAGGTACATCACACCCGTGAAATACGTGGACTGGCTCTGTAATGTCGTTCTATTAGCCAAAATCGAAGGTAAATGGCGAATGTGCAACGACTTCACAGATCTGAACAAGGCATGTCCCAAGGACCCTTACCCTCTCCCGCGGATTGACCAGCTGGTTGATTCCAATGCCGGATGTGAGCTCCTGAGCATGATGGATGCCTTACAAGGCTACTATCAAATTTTCATGGCTCAGGAGGATAAGAAGAAGATTGCGTTCATCGTGGCCAAGGGCATTTACTGTGACGCCCCGTATTTTAAAGATAGGTTAAGTATGACATCACGAGTGAGGTCAGAGTGAGTGTTGTGCGTTTTAATTATGTTTTAACTGTTAATTATATGTTTTATTCATTTTATTACATGAACAAATTTCCATTTCATGCTTCAATTGTCTAATTGTCCTTGATTACAAACTTATGAAGTGAACTTAATTGAGATATATATTTTGTATCTAATTGTTCTCCAATTGAAATTTTGTGGGTTAAATTGTAAGTTTAGAAACGTAAGGACTTTATTGAATTTTATTTAAATGTTTCGGGCTCCTTCCCTAATTTATGAATTTCGAATTTGGATTTAATTGGACTTTAACTTTAATTGTTGAGGTGTTATTATAATTATCCAATCTTCAAAATGGACCTAATTAAATCTCAGTTAAGGCTTGGGGGCTAATTGTTTGATTCTTTTTTCGGAGGACTTATGTGCAATTTCGGAAATAAGGGGCCTACTAAACCGAGAAACCCTAGTTGATTCTCATTTCCTTCCCTTCTCCCTTTAGATTTGCAGCAGCAGTAACACTGGCATCTCCGACCACCAGCGAACAGCCGCCGCTAACCACCATTCTCGCCTCCGTCGATCCTCCTCTTTTCTCCTTTCTCGCTGCCCCATTTCTTCCCCTTTCGGTTTCTAACAGACAACAGCGGCGCAAGCTCCGCAGGTTAACCACCGGCACCTTTCCCTCGCTCTCCCCACTAGCGAAGCGGCAGTCGACCACCACTTCCGCCGTGACTAAGCCCGCCACCACCATGCCAGATCTGGCGCCTCACGTGCCACCCTCCGCCATTCTCAGCTACACCTCGCACCACCCTCAATCTTCTCTCTTTCGTTCCAAGGGTAAAGGGATAGACCCTAAGGTCCCCACCACTCCAACAGCAACAAACGAGATCCATTGCCGCCTCCAGCTTTTCCGCCATGACAAGTTCACCACTTATCCGACCGCCACCCTTTTTCTGTCTCTCATAATCCCTCACCGCTGTGACAACAACCGCGGTGTTCTCTAGCCTCAGATTCGGGCGCGAGTCCGACGCATGACCAACGCCGCAGTAGGGTTTAGATCCGCACGACCACCGCCTTCTCGATTTCTCAATTTAAGAATTCGACGACAGCAGCCGGTAGCCGAGAACCCCTTTTCTTCTCATTTCTCATATCTTAACCAAGTGTGATTTTTGTATTATGTAGTTGAATTTTAGTATCGATCTGTGAATGGTATTATTTCCAATTTTGCGATTTTCATCCGAATAAGGATCATACAAGTGTACATGAATTATTATTTTCAGCTTATTTAGTTGTGTGTTAGTGAAATAAACTATTGAGCTAAACTTGAGTAGTTGGTTGGTTGCCAGGAAATTGTTATATGAAACATCTATTGTAATGGTTAAATTCTAATGACAGTCGGATTTAATTAGTTTGACTGAACTGTTTATTAAATTATAAGTGAATCCTTGTTTTAATCAATTAGTGTTATATTAATTTGGAACTTTGGCTTGTTTAGTTATAATTTGCTACCATTTGGGTCAGATGAAGAATTTGTAAAAATTAAATTGGCAAATTCGAAATAAATAAACTGATAATGTATTTTGTAATCTTGATATGAAATGTATACGTATATAAGTCTGGTTATTTCGGAACTTATGTAGGAATTTTGAAAGAAATTGATGTTTAATCGGATCAAGTCTAGGTAATTGATTTTTGGGTTGGGATATTTAATTTATATGAAATACCTCCTGTCTGGTTTTATTTAATTCGGAACTTCATGTATTATGTAGAATATGTTATTAATAAATTAAGTTTTGTGTTTGGAAATAAGTACTTTTGGTCATATTTCATGGCGCAAAAATATTCAGGAAACAATGTATCTAAGAAATTTATCTCATTGATATTTTACGACAACAATGAATTGGCATGTTAATTGTCGAGAATGAGTGTATTAATTGTTTAATTAATCTCCTTGCTTTCAAGTATGTGAAATTTGACCCTAAGTCTTATTTTTTAAAATGATCTTTGTAAATTAAATTGGACTTGTTTAGGTATGAAATTATTTGATATAATATAACTAACTAATTCTCAAACTTATCTAAGCATTCTCTATTGCCCTTGATCTTGCATTATTCCTTGTAAATGACCTTGATGCTTGTCTACCTCTATAAGGAAAATTAATTGTACACATGAACACATTCATGACATGTTATAATATTTCATATCACTTCACGCCACACCATGAACATTGCCGTGCGTCTATGTGGTTCATGTCTGGGTTGTGTCTCATGAGTACTTCGTGTTTCCTCTTCTGTCAGTGATCTCCAGTGTGGGGACAACATGATCGAGTAGGCATCCATCTTCTCAGTTCCTGTGTCTTGTCGCTTCTCAGGTGAGGTTTAGGATTTTGTATAGTTATTGACCTATGCCCTTAATGTGATGATTTCAATCCCCGCATGCGAGTATATCTTATACTTATGATCTAGTATGTATTGGATATGATATGGGTATGATCTTATGAACCACTTTTGGTTTTGGAAAACTATTATGGAGGTATATGTAAGCCTTTTGGGAAAATATGTTCTGTTCTGATTCTGTAGCGAGAGCGCCATGAAAGATTGGCGTATGTTATGTTATGTTCTGTTCTGGGGCCCAGGAGCTATGGGTAAGGAGCCCCCGGGACGGTATCGGGCCTTCGGGGTTTAACCTGTGCGTAGTCTCCATCTGTATGAAAGGGATGTACCGGGACCCACCCGGAGGTTTGGTTGGGAAACGGAGTCCTAAGGGTTTGAGTAGCATTAGCACTCCCCTCGTCTGTCTGGACAGCTAGGGTCGCGCAACCCTACCATCACCCGGAGTTGAGGTTGGTATGTTACGATTCTGTATTTCTGTTTTGTTATGATATGAGGAGTTGACGTTGGAAGCTCGTACTCGTCGAGCATATGTTCTGTTCTGTCTGGGAATTATGAATTGGGATAGAGTCTTTCTGAAAATGGTTTCTAAACATATATCTATATCTATTTTGGGTTGTTTTAAAATGTTTTGGTATGCAACACCTATCCCCGCTTCATGAGTCCACCCTTTTGATATGTGTTGTGCTCTATATATATATTGTGGGTGTGCATTAGCCCCTCACTCAGTCAGTTGACTAACCCCCTCATTTTATCTTTTAGTTTGCAGGCTTTGCTTTGAAGTTCGAGCTAGGCGGCATGAGTCAGTCTTTGTGTTCAGTTGTCATGTCGAGTATGTTGTCTTCGTTTAAGATTGTCTTGCATTACATTCAGTTTTGGACAAGTTATGTATGATTGTTTAATTCTGGATCATGTTATTTATTAATATGGACTTTTCGGGACAGGCTTCTAGGGATAGTTGAACCCGTTACCTGCTTTGCATGTTTTGTTTTAAATGCTTCCGCTATCTGATGTTGTTGGTTTTATTTGCTTCCGCGCTCTGAGTTTGTTGAGTTAGCTCCGCCTAGCCTAGTGTCTGAGTTGGTCTTCCGTTCGCTATGATTCGTATTCGGGCATGGACTTCCCATTTCATGACTAGGTCTGGATCCTAGTGCGGGGGATATGGTATTCTCAGTCTGGGGTGCTACATCCTTAAGTGGTATCAGAGCTCTAGGTTGCAAAATTGAGCTCTAGTGTCGTGTCGAGTCTACATTCATGGCATTTACATACATACATCGCTTAAATACTCTTACCTTGTTTTGCTTGATGTGGGTGATGACTATTGTTGTTTTAATTGTGATAACTTGGATACCTGATCTAGTACTTGTAACTTGAAATTTCTACTTGTTATGAACCGTTGTTGAAATGAATGAGTTATGTACTTATATGAACTATTCATGCCCATGTGATTTAAAACTCTCTTTATTGCTCACTGACTTCTCATATAACATACATACATACTGTAACCTTGTTTTTCAGGGATTTCATTGCGATATCCCCCTTGAGTTGAGGTATGAGCGTTGAATCTATACTCAAGGGATACCGATATCAGTTGTATAAGGTACACCAAACATGCATCGCATACTTTTCGTTAAGGGTTACTCTAATATGTGTATGTATGAATAACTGATCAGTGGATTTATGTGCAAGAGGGACCTTAGGTTCCCTCTTTTTACGTGTTGGAGAGATGTAGGATTCTCTCTATTTATGTGATAGAAAGATGTTGGATTCTTTCTAAGTTTTATGCACGAGAGAAGTTGGATTCTCTTGTATTTAGATATTCGGAGATGCTAGATTCTTTTGAATCTAATGGTTTGAGGAATGCTGGATTTTCTCAAACTAGAATGTTTGCGAGAGGTGGAAATCTGTCAAACTTAGGTTGAGAGATGGGGTTCTCTCATTTGTGTGTTTGAGAGACGGGGTTCTCTCATTTGTGTGCCTGGGAGACGGGGTTCTCTCGTTTTTGTGTTTGAGAGACGGGGTTCTCTCACTTACGTGCTGAGAGATGCGATTCTCTCTTGGTTGTTGTAGTTATGTTACGCGTTGACTTGGGGGAAGTTTGCAAGCGACGAGTATGCAGCGATATCAAGGTTTAAGCACAGCGGCAGCTATCCGTATCATGGAAGCGATCAAACGAGCTTAAAGCAAGTGACAGTCGAGTACACCGGACAGACTTCGACGACAATAAGAGTAAGTTTCACAACCAAGGCTATGATTCTACACAATTTCGAGAGATGAGTTGAAGCTACAACTCGAAGCTCTTCTAACTCAGCAGTGGAACCTGGGGACCAGGTTCTCTTAAGGGGGGAGGTTGTGACGCCCCGTATTTTAAACACAGGTTAAGTATGACGTCACGAGTGAGGTCAGAGTGAGTGTTGTGCATTTTAATTATGTTTTAATAGTTAATTATGTGTTTTATTCATCTTATTACATGAATAAATTTCTATTTCATGCTTCAATTGTCTGTTGTCCTTGATTACAAACTTATGAAAATATGTGAACTTAATTGAAATATATATTTTGTATCTAATTGTTCTCCAATTGAAATTTTGTGGGTTAAATTGTAAGTTTAGAAACGTAAGGACTTGATTGAATTTTATTTAAATGTTTCGGGCTCCTTCCCTAATTTATGAATTTCGAATTTGGATTTAATTGGAATTTAACTTTCATTGTTGGGGTGTTATTATAATTATCCAATCTTTAAAATGGACCTAATTAAATCTCAGTTAAGGCTTGGGGGCTAATTGTTTGATTCTTTTTTCGGAGGACTTATGTGCAATTTCGGAAATAAGGGGCCTTCTTAACCGAGAAACCCTAGTTGCTTCTCATTTCCTTCCCTTCTCCCTTTCGATTTGCAGTAGCAGCAGCAGCAGCGGCACTGGCATCTCCGACCACCAGCGAACAGCCGCCGCTAACTACCATTCTCGCCTCCGCCGATCCTCCTCTTTTCTCTTTCCTCGATGCCCTATTTCTTCCCCTTTCGGTTTCTAACAGACAGCAGCGGCGCAACCTCCGTAGGTCAACCACCGGCACATTTCCCTCACTCTTCCCACCAGCGAAGCGGCAGTCGATGACCACTTCTGCCGTGACTCAGTCCGCCACTACCATGCCTGATCTGGCGCCTCACGTGCCACCCTCCGCCATTCTCAGCTACACCTCACACCACCCTCAATCTTCTCTCTTTCGTTCCAAGGGTAAAGGGATAGACCCTAAGGTCGCCACCACTCCAACAGCGACAACCGAGGTCCATTGCCGCCTCCAGTTTTTTCGCCAAGACAAGTTCACCACCTAGCCGACCGCCACCCTTTTTCTCTCTTTCATAATCCCTCACCGCCGTGACAACAATCGCGGTGTTCTCTAGCCTCAGATTCGGGTGCGAGTCCGACACATGACCACCGCCGCAGTAGGGTTTAGATCCGCACGACCACCTCCTTCTCGATTTCTCAGTTTATGAATTCGACGACAGCAGCCGGTAGCCGAGAACCCCTTTTCTTCTCATTTCTCATATCTTAACTAAGTGTAATTTTTGTATTGTGTAGTTGAATTTTAGTATCGATCTGTGAATGGTATTTTTTCCAATTTTGCGATTTTCATCTGAATAAGGATCATACAAGTTTACATGAATTATTATTTTCAGCTTATTTAGTTGTGTGTTAGTGAAATAAACTATTGAGCTAAACTTGAGTAGTTGGTTGGTTGCCAGGAAATTGTTATATGAAACATCTGTTGTAATGGTTAAATTCTAATGACAATCGGATTTAATTAGTTTGACTGAACTGTTTATTAAATTATAAGTGAATCCTTGTTTTAATCAATTAGTGTTATATTAATTTGGAACTTTGGCTTGTTTAGTTATAATTTGCTACCATTTGGGTCAGATGAAGAATTTGTAAAAATTAAATTGGCAAATTCGAAATAAATAAACTGATAATGTATTTTGCAATCTTGATATGAAATGTATACGTATATAAGTCTGGTTATTTCGGAACTTATGTAGGAATTGTGAAAGAAATTGATGTTTAATCGGATCAAGTCTTGGTAATTGATTTTTGGGTTGGGATATTTAATTTATATGAAATACCTCCTGTCTGGTTTTATTTAATTCGGAACTTCATGTATTATGTAGAATATGTTATTAATAAATTAAGTTTTGTGTTTGGAAATAAGTACTTTTGGTCATATTTCACGGCGCAAAAATATTCAGGAAACAATGTATCTAAGAAATTTATCTCATTGATATTTTACGACAACAATGAATTGGCATGTTAATTGTCGAGAATGAGTGTATTAATTGTTTAATTAATCTACTTGCTTTCAAGTATGTGAAATTGGACCCTAAGTCTTATTTTTTAAAATGATCTTTGTAAATTAAATTGGACTTGTTTAGGTATGAAATTATTTGATATAATATAACTAACTAATTCTCAAACTTATCTAAGCATTCTCTATTGCCCTTGATCTTGCATTATTCCTTGTAAATGACCTTGATGCTTTTCTACCTCTATAAGGAAAATTAATTGTACACATGAACACATTCATGACATGTTATAATATTTCATATCACTTCACGCCACACCATGAACATTGTCGTGCGTTTATGTGGTTCATGTCTGGGTTGTGTCTCATGAGTACTTCGTGTTTCCTCTTCTGTCAGTGATCTCCAGTGTGGGGACAACATGATCGAGTAGGCATCCATCTTCTCAGTTCCTGTGTCTTGTCGTTTCTCTGGTGAGGTTTAGGATTTTGTATAGTTATTGACCTATGCCCTTAATGTGATGATTTCAATCCCCGCATGCGAGTATATCTTATACTTATGATCTAGTATGTATTGGATATGATATGGGTATGATCTTATGAACCACTTTTGGTTTTGGAAAACTATTATGGAGGTATATGTAAGCCTTTTGGGAAAATCTGTTCTGTTCTGTTCTGATTCTGTAGCGAGATCGCCATGAAAGATTGGCGTATGTTCTGTTCTGTTCTGGGGCCCAGGAGTTGTGGGTAAGGAGCCCCCGGGACGGTATCGGGCCGTCGGGGTTTAACCTGTACGTAGTCTCCATCTATATGAAAAGGATGTACCGGGACCCACCCGAAGGTTTGGTTGGGAAACGGAGTCCTGAGGGTTTGAGTAGCATTAGCACTCCCCTCATCTGTCTGGACAGTTAGGGTCGCGCAACCCTACCAACACCCGGAGTTGAGGTTGGTATGTTACGATTCTGTATTTCTGTTTTGTTATGATATGAGGAGTTGACGTTGGAAGCTCGTACTCGCCGAGCATATGTTCTGTTCTGTCTGGGAATTATGAATTGGGATAGAGTCTTTCTGAAAATGGTTTCTAAACTTATATCTATAGCTGTTTTGGGTTGTTTTAAAATGTTTTGGTATGAAACACCTATCCCGGTTCATGAATCCACCCTTTTGATATGTGTTGTGCTCTATATATATATTGTGGGTGTGCGTTAGCCCCTCACTCAGTCAGTTGACTAACCCCCTCATTTTATCTTTTAGTTTGCAGGCTTTGCTTTGGAGTTCGAGCTAGGCGGCATGAGTCAGTCTTTGTGTTCAGTTGTCATGTTGAGTCTGTTGTCTTCGTTTAAGGTTGTCTTGCATTACATTTGGTTCTGGACAAGTTATGTATGATTGTTTAATTCTGGATCATATCATTTATTAATATGGACTTTTCGGGACAGGTTTCTAGGGATAGTTGAACCCGTCACCTGCTTTGCATGTTTTGTTTTAAATGCTTCCGCTATCTGATGTTGTTGGTTTTATTTGCTTCCGCGCTCTGAGTTTGTTGAGTTAGCTCCGCCTAGCCTAGTGTCTGAGTTGGTCTCCCGTTCGCTATGATTCGTATTCAGGCAAGGACTTCCCATTTCATGACCAGGTCTGGATCCTAGTGCGGGGGATATGGTATTCTCCGTCTGGGGTGCTACATCCTTAAGTGGTATCAGAGCTCTAGGTTGCAAAACCGAGCTCTAGTGTCGTGTTGAGTTTGTCTAGTTGGTACGACATAGGACAATGTGATTATATGATTCATTTACTTGAATACTTGTTTGTTTTCATGGCTCAGGAGGATAAGAAGAAGATTGCGTTCATCGTGGTCAAGGGCATTTACTGTGAGGCCCCGTATTTTAAAGACAGGTTAAGTATGACATCACGAGTGAGGTCAGAGTGAGTGTTGTGCGTTTTAATTATATTTTAATTGTTAATTATATGTTTTATTCATTTTATTACATGAACAAATTTCTATTTCATGCTTTAATTGTCTAATTGTCCTTGATTACAAACTTATGAAAATATGTGAACTTAATTGAAATATATATTTTGTATCTAATTGTTCTCCAATTGAAATTTTGTGGGTTAAATTGTAAGTTTAGAAACGTAAGGACTTGATTGAATTTTATTAAATGTTTCGGGCTCCTTCCCCAATTTATGAATTTCGAATTTGGATTTAATTGGACTTTAACTTTAATTGTTGAGGTGTTATTATAATTATCCAATCTTTAAAATGGACCTAATTAAATCTCAGTTAAGGGTTGGGGGCTAATTGTTTGATTCTTTTTTCGGAGGACTTATGTGAAATTTCGGAAATAAGGGGTCTACTAAACCGAGAAACCCTAGCTGCTTCTCATTTCCTTCCCTTCTCCCTTTCGATTTGCAGCAGCAGCTGCACTGGCATCTCCGACCACCAGCGAACAGCCGTCGCTAACCACCATTCTCGCCTCCGTCGATCCTCCTCTTTTCTCCTTCCTCGCTGCCCCATTTCTTCCCCTTTCGGTTTCTAACAGACAACAGTGGCGCAAGCTCCGCAGGTCAACCACTGGCACCTTTCCCTCACTCTCCCCACCAGCGAAGCGGCAGTCGACCACCACTTCTGCCGCGACTAAGCCCACCACCACCATGCCAGATCTGGCTCCTCACGTGCCACCCTCCGCCATTCTCAGCTACACCTCGCACCACCCTCAATCTTCTCTCTTTCGTTCCAAGGGTAAAGGGATAGACCCTAAGGTCCCCACCACTCCAACAGCAATAACCGAGATCCATTACCGCCTCCAGTTTTTCGGCCAAGATAAGTTCACCACCTAGCCGACCGCTACCCTTTTTCTCTCTCTCATAATCCCTCACCGCCGTGACAACAACCGCGGTGTTCTCTAGCCTCAGATTCGGGCGCGAGTCCGACACATGACCACCGCAGCAATAGGGTTTAGATCCGTACGACCACCTCCTTCTCGATTTCTCAATTTATGAATTCGACGACAGCAGCCGGTAGCCGAGAAACCCTTTTCTTCTCATTTCTCATATCTTAACCAAGTGTAATTTTTGTATTGTGTAGTTGAATTTTAGTATCGATCTGTGAATGGTATTTTTTCCAATTTTGCGATTTTTTTCCGAATAAGGATCATACAAGTTTACATGAATTATTATTTTCAGCTTATTTAGTTGTGTGTTAGTGAAATAAACTATTGAGCTAAACTTGAGTAGTTGGTTGGTTACCAGGAAATTGTTATATGAAACATATGTTGTAATGGTTAAATTCTAATAACAATCGGATTTAATTAGTTTGACCGAACTGTTTATTAAATTATAAGTGAATCCTTGTTTTAATCAATTATTGTTATATTAATTTGGAACTTTGGCTTGTTTAGTTATAATTTGCTACCATTTGGGTTAGATGAAGAATTTGTAAAAATTAAATTGACAAATTCGAAATAAATAAACTGATAATGTATTTTGTAATCATGATATGAAATGTATACGTATATAAGTCTGGTTATTTCGAAACTTATGTAGGAATTTTGAAAGAAATTGATGTTTAATCGAATCAAGTCTTGTTAATTGATTTTTAGGTTGGGATATTTAATTTATATGAAATACCTCCTGTCTGGTTTTATTTAATTCGGAACTTCATGTATTATGTAGAATATGTTATTAATGAATTAAGTTTTGTGTTTGGAAATAAGTACTTTTGGTCATATTTCACGGCGCAGAAATATTCAGGAAACAACATATCTAAGAAATTTATCTCATTGATATTTTACGAAAATAATGAATTGGCCTGTTAATTGTCGAGAATGAGTGTATTAATTGTTTAATTAATCTCCTTGCTTTCAAGTATGTGAAATTGGACCCTAAGTCTTATTTTTTAAAATGATCTTTGTAAATTAAATTGGAATTGTTTAGGTATGAAATTATTTGATATAATATGACTAACTAATTCTCAAACTTATCTAAGCATTCTCTATTGCCCTTGATGTTGCATTATTCCTTGTAAATGACCTTGATGCTTGTCAACCTCTATAAGGAATATTAATTGTACAAATGAACACATTCATGACATGTTACAATATTTCATATCACTTCACGCCACTCCATGAACATTGCCGTGCGTCTATGTGGTTCATGTCTGGGTTGTGTCTCATGAGTACTTCGTGTTTCTTCTTCTGTCAATGATCTCCATTGTGGGGACAACGTGATCGAGTAGGCATCCGTCTTCTCAGTTCCTGTGTCTTGTCGCTTCTCAGGTAAGGTTTAGGATTTGGTATAGTTATTGACCTATGGCCTTAATGTGATGATTTCAATCCCTGCATGCGAGTATATCTTATACTTATGATCTAGTAAGTGTTGGATATGATGTGGGTATGATCTTATGAACCACTTTTGGTTTTGGAAAACTATTATGAAGGTATATGTAAGCCTTTTGGGAAAATCTGTTCTGTTCTGATTCTGTAGCGAGATTGCCATGAAAGATTGGCGTATGTTCTGTTATGTTCTGTTCTGGGGCCCAGGAGTTGCGGGTAAGGAGTCCCCCGGGACGGTATCGGGCCATCGGGGTTTAACCTATGCATAGTCTCCATCTGTATGAAAAGGATGTACCGGGACCCACCAGGAGGTTTGGTTGGGAAACAGAGTCCTGAGGGTTTGAGTAGCATTAGCACTCCCCTCGTCTGTCTGGACGGTTAGGGTCGCGCAACCCTACCATCACTCAGAGTTGAGGTTGGTATGTTATGATTCTATATTTCTGTTTTGTTATGATATGAGGAGTTGACGTTGGAAGCTCATACTCGCCGAGCATATGTTCTGTTCTGTCTGGGAATTATGAATTGGGATAGAGTCTTTCTGAAAATGGTTTCTAAACTTATATCTATATATATTTTGGGTTGTTTTGAAATGTTTTGGTATACAACACCTATCCCCGGTTCATGGGTCCACCCTTTTGATATGTGTTGTGCTCTATATATATATTGTGGGTGTGCGTTAGCCCCTCACTCAGTCAGTTGACTGACCCCCTCATTTTATCTTTCAGTTTGCAGGCTTTGCTTTGGAGTTCGAGCTAGGCGGTATGAGTCAGTCTTTGTGTTGAGTTGTCATGTCAAGTCTATTGTCTTCGTTTAAGGTTGTCTTGCATTACATTCGGTTTTGGACAAGTTATGTATGAGTGTTTAATTCTGGATCATATCATTTATTAATATGGACTTTTCGGGACAGGCTTCTAGGGATAGTTAAACCCATCACCTGCTTTGCATGTTTTGTTTTAAATGCTTCCGCTATCTGATGTTGTTGGTTTTATTTGTTTCCGCGCTCTGAGTTTGTTGAGTTAGCTCCGCCTAGCCTAGTGTGCGAGTTGGTCTCCCGTTCGCTATGATTCGTACTCGGGCATGGACTTCCCATTTCATGACCGGGTCTGGATCCTAGTGCGGGGGATGTGGTATTCTCCGTCTGGGGTGCTACATTTACTGCTTTGAAGTCATGCCTTTCGGTTTGAAAAACGCATGAGCCACATACCAAAGGTTGGTCAACAAGGTTTTTCAACGCGAAATCGGAAAAACAATGGGGATATATGTCGACGACATGATCGTCAAAAGCGAGAAGGCAGAGATGCTCCTACGGATCTGGGTCACACTTTCAACCTATTGCGCAAATACAGAATGAAGCTGAACCCCAACAAATGCTCCTTTGGCGTGGAAGGGGGAAAGTTTCTGGGCTATATTGTCAGCCAGCGGGGGATCGAGGCCAACCCAGAGAAAATCCTATTGCTGAAAAGCATCAACAGGCCCCACACGATCAGGGACGTCCAACGTCTCGTTGGTCGGATTATCTCCCTGAACAGATTCATCTCTCGCTCTTCTGAGAAAAACCTCCCTTTCTTTAAAATCCTTCGCAATATTAAGAAATTTGAATGGACTGACGAATGTGATGAGGCCTTTGAGAGGCTCAAAGAATATCTTGCTTCCCCTCTTTTGCTGGCTAAACCAATTGCAGGGGAAACCATGTACGTGTACCTGGCGGTTACAGAGGATGTGGCCAGCTCAGTGTTGGTGGCCATGCGTGAAAGAAAGCATATGTCAGTGTACTATGTAAGCAAGATATTGCGTGGAGCGGAAACATGCTACCTGGAAATCGAAAAGTTCGCTCTGGCACTTGTACACACGTCCAGGAAGTTGAGGCCCTATTTCCAGTCCCATCCCATTGTGGTCCTTACCGACCAAGGATTGTGCATAGTCCTGGAAAAGCCTGAAGCATCAGGGAGAAAAGTAAAATGGGTCATTGAGTTAAGCCAATTCGATAGCAGCTACCAACCCAGGACGGCCTACCAAGCCCAGATCCTTGCAGATTTCCTTATTGAGAAGGACGACCCAAGTAAGCAGACCCCACGCTCGGTGCTATGGACCATGTCAGTCGATGGATCCTCAACCTCTCAAGGGGGGGTGTGGGGATATCCCTGATAAGCACGGAAGGACAAGAGCTCGATTTCGCCATCTCTCTGGATTTCCCAGCCACCAATAATGAAGCGGCATATGAGACTCTCATTGCGGGCATCAAATTCGCCAAGGAACATGGGATTGAG
Organism: Lantana camara; assembly: GCA_037501455.1. NCBI lineage: Eukaryota > Viridiplantae > Streptophyta > Magnoliopsida > Lamiales > Verbenaceae > Lantana > Lantana camara. The sequence continues at coordinate 40,493,969 of CM074857.1, read as the reverse complement.
AGAATTTTAGTGACCACGGACTCGCAATTGGTGTCAAGCTAGCCAAGTGGAGGGCTCTTACGAGGTGCAAGAAGACTCAATGATTAACTATCTAACTAAGGTCAAATCCTTGGCATCCCAATTCAAAGAATTCAAGCTGCAGCAAGTCCCCAGGGAGGAGAACACGTGGGCAAATGCGTTATCCAAATTTGCGAATGGCTTGAGGGGCTCCAAAGACAGGAACATCACTTACCTTTCAAGCTAAGGGCGAGTGATTAATGGGGAAACAGAAACGATATGCTCCATCGAACCAGCTGAACCTTGCTGGCTCGATGAGTTCATACTCTACCCCAGAGATGGAGTCCTGCCCACCGACAGGAACACAGCAAGGCGCCTCAGATACAAAGCAGCGAGTTATTCCCTTGATTCAGAAAGAAGATTGTACAAGAGGGCGTACATGGGTCCAACAAAGAGATGCCTTCGTCCCTCTCAGGCCGTAGATGTACCGGAGGAAATACATAGCGGGCAGTGTGGGAATCATGCGGGCGGTCGATCCCTAGCAAAAAAGGTGTCACGAAGTGGGTTTTATTGGCCCACTCCAAATGAAGATGCTAAGGAATACGCCCGCAAATATGTAAACTGTTAGAAACACGTCAACATCCCACATCAACATCCTGCGGAAATGGTTCCTGTCAATATTTACTGGCCTTTTGATCAATGGGGGATCGACATAGTGGGACCACTGCCACTTGCAACAGACCAGAGGCAGTACCTGTTAGTTACGGTCGAATACTTCTCCAAATGGGTCGAAGCCCAACCAGCCGCTAAGATCACTGATAAAGTCATTCAGAACTTCCTTCGGTGTAATATTATCTGCAGATTCGGGATCCCCAGGGTCCTGATCTGCGACAATGGAACTCAGTTCCGAAGCTCCAGCACCAGGTCCTACTATTCGGATATGGGGATCAGTCAGCGTTTCGCATTAGTTGGTCATCCTCAAGCAAACGGCCAAGTCGAGCTCATCAATCGCATTATCATCTAGAATCTCTAGACCTGAAGCTAAGAAAGGAGCCTGGGTCGACGAACTCGATGGGGTCCTTTAGGCCTACCGCACTACTCCTAGAACCGTGACAGGGTTGACCCCCTTTTCGATTGTTTATGGATCGGAGGCCATGATCCCAGCTGAGTTACTCCATCAAACTGCCATAGTCTCCAACTATCAGCTTGCTAGGAATGCAGAAGACCGAGCGCATGAGCTCGACACCACTGAAGAGGTCCAACAGAAAGGTTTTCAGTGCATGCAACAGTACCGAGCCATAGTGGCTAGGAGCTACAACAAAGGCGTTAAACCCCGCGCTTTCCAAATAGGTGATCTAGTCCTTAAGAAGGTTAAAGTAACCAAACATATGGGCAAACTACAACCCAACTGGGAAGGCTCCTATCGTATCACAGAAATAGGTCACAACAAAGCCTATCACCTTGATGACAAGGAGGTAAATACCTTCCCCAGATCTTAGAATGCCCACAACCTTAAGAGGTTTTATCTTTGAATTAATTCGGATTGTAAGTGTTATTTGTATCTGGCTCGTTCACATCAATAAAAGTATCTTCAGTCAATCTAAATTTATTTTCAGTCAATCTGAATATTCCATCTTGATCAGTTAACCTGAGTGTCTTTTAAAGTATTTTAAGATTGCCTTTAGGATACGCATCCGATATTCTATCGATGCCTTGTGAGGGAGTGACATGCCCCGATAAAGTATAAATCAAATGGGTCCTAACCATTTTTCAACCCAGGACTTGCGAGAATTCTGTAAACTCTTTTACTTTAAGAGTAGAAAGAAGGGTAAATCCCTAAATACTGTGCAACGGTAAGCGAATGTGAAACGCAAGCACAAAATAGGTTCAAATCAAAATATTTCCATTTCAAATAGGGGTCAAGCCCCAATCAAGTTACAAAATAAATACAGAAGGGGGGAAATTACAATGCTTAACTTCGAAAAATAATATACAATTCAAGAAAGGGAAGAGGGAGGATTTGTGATGTCGGCAGCAGGCTCTTTGGTCAAAACCGGGGGACTTGGCTCTATCACCAGAGTGGCGTCTGTAGGAGTTGGATTGGTGGCGACCGCAGGCTTATTCTATGTGATCACAGGAGCCGGGTGGAGTGCCGATAGAAGCGGAATCGCTAGTGTCGGGCCGTTTGAGTTCCCGCACTGGACCTCATCAGTTTTCTACCCACTAATTGATGGGGCAAAGGTGGCGAGCAGAGTCCCTTTGGCTTTTCCAAGATCCACTGGCCCCGGCAGCACAAGCTCAGAATCCGGGCGTTTGTCAGCTTTGGCGTTAGCCCAATCCACCACCCAACCGTAAGGCCTTTTACTCCAATCAGGCTCTTTGTCATCATATTCAACCCCCCTCCACCATTTGGGATTCTTCTTCCTCAAATACAATACGAGCCAGGAACTGGTCAGGGAGAGTCTTGGGCATTCAGCTTTCTAGGGTCATTGAGCAAAGAGTGCGGGATAGGGTGGTGGAGATGGATTTGGGAGTGGCATCTCATGAACCCTTTCTCGATGTTGGACACCCCCAATGTGCTGGAGACGGTATCAAACACGTCTGACTTTAGAAATTCTGCCACTGCACTATCTTTGATTTGCGGCACCAACTTCTTGAGTGTCCAAAAGGCGGTTTCCGTCCCATTCTTTTGGCCTTCCATGTAGCCATCCTTCCACCCATCCTGCTCCCCCTTAGCATACGCGGCCTTTTGCTCCTTGTCGGCAATGTCCAACAGGCTTTGGGTCTGAGCAAGCTCAGTTTGAAGCCGCTCATTCTCAGCCCCAAGATTGGCTAACTCCATCTCCAAGGCAGATTTCTCCTGGACCGCTTCCTTAACCTTCTGGTCAAGCTTAGCCACGTTCCCCACATAAGGAGTCTTTGCTTGCTCCAGTTCTTTTGAGACCCTGGCCTTCTCGCCCTTCCAACTCTTACCCTCTAACACCTCCGCCCTCTTGGACAGCAACTTGCAGCGAGCCTCATTGGCTAACTCCAAGCGCGCGGCCGATTGGTACTCTCTCACGATCACCTGAAAAGGAGAAAAGAGAATATTAGCCAAAAAATGACGGAGTGTACAAAAGAGACAAGTCTCAGGCCTTGAGTTCATATCGAGCATAGCAAGGAGATTTTGTTGTAGGTAAGAGAGGCGTTGTCTTCCCTGGCCAACTCCTGGTGGTCGGCGGCGGTCTAGAGGGCATAATAAATAGACCCAATGGCATCTTGGTCGACTACGCCGATCGCAATCCATCTCTTATAACCCATCCGCTTAGGCCCATTGAAGCTGGGAATGTTTGTTATTCTCTCATAATCCCCTGGCAACATCGAAAAGCCGGGGGAGGTTCCAGCCTGGAAGGTGGGAGGGTTCCATCCTTTGCTTAGCTTCAACAGCCTGGGGGCCCGTTTAGCGGCCTTGGAGGAAACCCCACCCTCGTCTTGAGCCTGGGCCTTTCTTTTTTTAGTCCTCGGACCCTTAGGCACCTCGGTCGGTAACGACCCCATAGTTGCCTCTATTTCTGAGTCGGGCCGCCCAGCTGACGGAACAGAGGTCCCCTTCCCTTTCGCGAGTTTAACCATTTTCTCCTTGGGGGCTTGGGGGATGGAAGGCTCCTCCGGGGGGACCCAGGCAGCCCCGCGTACGACCTCCTCCTCGGTCGTCAGGTAAGGGTCCGCCCATCTCATTCCAGCCGCTCTCTCTACCGCGATAATTTTCTCCAGGGAATGGTTTTTGGTCAATCCCTCAGCCGCAGCTATTTCCTGGATCGTGGGCACAGGAGCTTCAGCCTTGCCCTTTTGAATTTTCTTTGCCTCCTCGGCCTACTTCTTCCTTAGCTTGCGGTCGAGATATTTGGCTCGCACGGCAACCATAATGGACTCTGCACAAAGAGGGAAAAGAGTCAGAGATCAAACGTCTTGGATAACGTACCAACCCTGTCAAGCAGGGGCAAAGCGGAGTATAAAATTGAAATATATAATTGGAGATGAGGAGAGGGAATTGACGATGTAGTTACCCAATCTGAAGTCTATGTGCCTCACCATACCCGAAGCCAACCCCAAGCTTATCAGTAAGTGTGTACTTGTGAAAATTCCCGTGTCCAAAGGGTGCACCTCTCTTAAAGCTGACAACAGGGTGTTCGGCCAGCGAACCGGATCCCGATCTAAACGGACTTGCGCAACGTCATTCGAGGCAGTATGGTGTAAGCCTTCCCACCTGTCTGTGTATCGTACGAACACGTACTTCACCTTCCAGTCCTTCCGGTGGGAGCTCTTCTCCATATCGAATATCTTGTTACCAGATCAGGATTTGAGTTTCACGAACCCCCTCCTGTTAGGGGAAGCCGCCACATCGACCGAGGCGATGAATAATTCCATGAAATGCTCCACGCACTCCACTTAGCCTAGTAGTTTCATCAACATCCGGAATGCCGTCACCATGGCATGACTATTAGGAAGTAGCTGGATCGGGCTAATCTGGAGATGATTGAATAAGGAGATCTGGAATGGAGACAGCGGAAGCCGGAACCCATACTCAGTTGCTTGTAGGGAGATTACGGTATACCCTCCCGGAGGGGCCCCCATGTGTTCGTCAGGATTGGGGATGATAACCTCGCAGTTCAAGTCTAAGTCCTTCTACCCAGTCAACCTTTTTTCCGCTGTCCTCTTCTCTGACCCAAAAACTTCGGAGCTGAACTCGTGATAGTATTTCAGGCACTTCTGTTGTCCCGTCCTCTTTTTCTTCCTTTGTTGGGCTGTCTCAACCTCTGAGGTGGAGGCGGCTCCTCCGGGACCACGGGATCCTCCTCCAGAGATATCTCCTCTATCTCTGCAGCCATATCTTCTACCGCCTCTACATCAACCCTCCTTTCCCTCCCTTCACTCAAAGGCGTGGAGTCAGCCTCCGCAGATTGGTCACTCCCAACCATATTCCTAAGGGTTGGCCCTGTAACCTCCTCAGTTACTTCTGGAATGTACATCTCTGTATCGGGATCCTCCCACCTATTCTTCCCGGGAAGTTTCACCCCAATGCATTTTATGGATACCTCGGGATCGGACGGCACATCTCTAGGCCTGTAGTTCCTTTGTTGAGGAGCCTTGGATTAGCTTCCAGTAGGTGCGGCAGAGGACTTTTTGGAGGCCATGTTCTGAAGTGGTGATTTGGAAGAAAAAATGGAGAAAGGAGATCTCGAAGATAAGAGGCTTACCTTGGAGATTTGCTTGAAGTTCTCTGTGGGAGTTAATTTCTTTTGATGGCTTGGAGTGCTTGAGATTCTTCAGGATTAGGGTTTTCTCTTGCAAATAGCCTAAAAAGTGGAGAAAACCGCCTAAGTCCCCTTTTTATAGCTGAGGTTAGTTAGATCTTAGTTAATGATCGCCATGCGTCAGCCAATTAACTGGCGTTAGGGAAAAAAGTGGAATGCTACCCCAGGGGCGGCTACAAGTAACCCTCTCTCAGTATCTGTGCCAGGCGCCCCAAAATTCAAAAAGCGCAATCATTGCACTGATAGAGGGAAAACCTAGCATTTCCCGCCCAGTGGATTCCAGAAGGCACACGCGCCTGATACCACCGCCTACCTACCGACCCCCTGTGTCGAAGGGTACTAGCTCGAATTAACCCTGTCTCGGATAGAATCTAGCTCGACGAGCCCCGGTCTAGATAACGAAGCGGCCAATGTCCCTCCTTTCACAAGCGAATCACGACGCCTTCCTCAAGGTCTGCCGCGGCCCAAAGTGCGCCACCTGACCTTGGGGGGGGATGATAGGGGGAAAATCGGTACTTATGACTAGGCGCCACGTGTCTTGCCACGTGGAAAAACTGGGCCCGGTCAGCCTTCTGAATCCGAACTAGGACTGTGCTTTTCGAGCCACCACTTGGAGAGCAGCCATAACTTAAGTGATGGAAGGCTTCGACCCAGGGTCCTCTCTCGACAGAGAGGCTCCCAATCCAGGTGTCCGACCGACCCACTCACTACGGTACAATCGCATTCAATGCAAGCACCACCTACCGCAGGCCGCTTTAATTGCAGCCACGCCAGGTACAGTGTCAGACGTCCTGGCAGGAGCAGACAGACAGTGCTTTAGCTAGAAAAGCACTGTTCTGGCCACCAGTCATTGCTCTCCCACCAGACCAGATCCACACTTTCTTGGAGGTGTGCTTGCACCTACGGAGTCTATCTCCACCATTCCTCTCCTATATAAACCCTTTCTTGGCACCAATGAGGGTAAGCTTTCCTTTACATTCTGAACTCTTGTCTCCTTCTCATTTTCGACTCAGAGCTCTTGCTGACTTGAGCATCGGAGTGCCAAAACGGGTCCTCAACCCACCTTCCCCCGTTTTGGCCTTTGAGTTCACGTTTGTTCCCTCTTTTTCAGCTGAGGAAAGCGTCAGAGTAACCTCACATTTATAAATATCTTGGGTGATTGGGAGTCTTAATTTGCAGGCCAGCGCATAGCCAGATTTTGACACCATCAAGCGGGATAGACTGACTCATTGTATGAGGGACATAGAAATAAAATTAATAATATAGAAATAAATATTTACCACATTCCACATAAACGCATATTTTACCATTAAAATTTAGTATTACTTATTGATAAATTAAAATAATATCATTTAATGTGCAATTAAAGATAAAGAGAAAATACATGAAACTATTAAAAAGTGTAAAAATAAAAAAATAAATTTTATAAATAGAGGCAAATATAAAAATAAAAAACACAAAAATAAATAAAATTTTGAATAGGAATTAAAAGCACATATTTTAATAGTTAAATGAGAGATTAGAGAGATTACAGTTGAGAAATCTTAAGCAAATGTTAGAAACTAGTTACTAATTCAAAAGAATATTTCACAATCCAAAGGTACAAGTTCAATTAAAGTTATTTAAATTAAGAAACTCCAGAAAGCCAAATATGTGTTTATAAAAATAAGATACAATTTAATTTTAAAATTAATTTTTTCTATTGTTCAATTAAAACATTCTTTTAATTTTTTTATATAAATATAGTCTTTTAAATATTTCTACCATATACGTAAAACTAATGTTGATAAACTAACATAAATCCTGAATAATGCTTATTGAAAAATACAAATAAGGAAAAGAATGGAAGATAAATAGTAAAGAGAAAAAAAAAACTTTAAAAAACGTTAGGAATAATTAATTAAAAGAAATATTTATTTAACTTTAATACACCCGTACCAAAATAAAAAAATAACTCAAATAATTATTCTAAGAACCTAAGCATCATTAAAATTAATATAGATAGTATTTCTATTATGGTTTTTGTTAAGGTTTCCTACTTGTGATAGACAGTAAAATAAAATATTAAATTATAATGTTCAAAACAAATAAACATAAAAGAAAATATTGCATATGGTAGAAAGTATCGAGTAGTCAAAAGGGTGAAAGAAAAGAAAATTTAAAAGGTAAAATTTTAGTTAAACTAAAGACTCTACAAAATTTTGTGGTACCAAAATTACAAGTTAGACCAATATGAGTTCCTATTAGGTTTATTACTTTACATAATTATTGAACTGATATCTATATTTCTAAATATGTTTATTTATTAAAATTAATGTGTAAACTAATATAAGGAGCAATATTTTATTTTAGTGAAAATATATTTGTACTATTTTAAGATAATATTATACGTAGGATGAAAATTCTTGTAAATCAAATTACATTTTTAAAATAAAATTGAAGAAAGAGAAAAAGAATTTACTCAAAAAGAGTAAGTGAAAAAAGTAGAGAGGAAAAGGAACACACGCATAAAAAATATTTATAAAAGAGTGAGGTGAGATAACAAAAAATACAAAAATATTAATACACAATTGAATTAAAATTATTTTTACAATTCATGTAATATTAATCTAAAGTTTTACTTCAGATATTAAGCGTACAAATTAGTTCAAATTTATCGTAATGAACTTAAATAATATATTTTGGAGATACTCTCATTAATGTTTGTAGCACCCCGAGCGGTGGACACCACATCCCCCGCATTATAGCTCGATATGTCTAACGAAACAAGGACTCCGCACACGCACCAAGCCATAGCGAACGAGAGACAAACAAAATCAAACCCTAAGCTAGGCGGTCTAGACCCTAATACAGAGCGCGCAACAAAATAAATACAAGTGCGGAAGCAACAGGATCCAAACATACGAATGTACATACATGCATAACACGAGAATGACTTAAATCAATTATACATGTCATGCCACTACGTGCCAAATTAAATCATAACAATTCTCCAAAAATCCAAAATCATACTTATATACAAACTTATACAAAATACCAAATCGAGGAAACAAAGATGCAAATGCCAAAGACTCGGACTACAAGACTGGACTCGAACGACTCAAAAGAAAACCGTCGCCTAGCTCGGACCAACACCTGCACTTGCAACTCAAAGAACAAGGGGGAAAAAGAGAGACAACAACGAGGGTCAGTCCTAGAGACTGGTGAGGGGGCTAATACACGCACCTGTATACGTATAGAGCAAAGCACTTCTCAAATTCAATAATAATCCATGAACCGGGGATGGTTTTTGCACACTAAAACATTTCCCGTGATAATAGATATATATATACTTAAAAGAAGTTAAATCCCATTTCATATATTCAAGACACGACAAGCTAACTCGGCGAGTACGAGTTTTCCACCCAAGCTCCTCAAGTACAAGATCAAGAACAAGTTAAGCAAGAACAAATCAAAACACACCTACCTCTCCTCCGGGTGATGGTAGGGTGGATCCTACCCTAACCATCCAAGCAAGCAAGTGGGTTATGAGTTTCATAACACTCACGCCCAAGGACTTCATTCCCCACCAAGCCTCCTAGTGGGTTCCGGTTTATCCTTTCAAGTGGAGATTATACACAGGAGGTGAGCCCGCCGACCCCTTGGCCGTCCCGGATGCTCCTTACCCACAATCTCCGGGGCCCATCAAGTCAAGTACAAGTCAAGTTCAAGGGACCTATCTTTCAAGGTCATTCTCACTACAAACACACTCACGCCTCAAGACTTTTCAAAACAAATCAAGATTTAGCTTATATACTTATAAAAATATTTTCAAGATCTTTAACAACCAAGAGAAGCCCTCAAAGTACATATCAAGCACGTATCTATCATATATTATACATTATTCGCATGAGGGCTTCAAAAACATATAGGGTTGTATCTTACCTTGACGAGCAAACCGAACAAAGCAGAGCACAACAAAGTAAACCATACCTACGGAGCGGCTCCACACCAAATAGCTACACCACATGGACAATCTAAACACGAGAGACAATATGAACCATATAGACGCTCGACGAATGCATATGAATGCAAGTGATGCAAATAAAACAACAAAAGGCAACACCTAGAGCATTTAATCTCATACACGTATACATGCATCAAAATCATACCATAAATGCAAAACATAAGTCATACTAGATCAATTACACACATATGCACATGATATAACAAGTTATAAGTTGGAAAATTACAAGAAAAGTGGAAGAAAATCACGAGGAGTGGCCCCGAGCGAAAATGGTCCAAAAGCTGGCAATTTTCACAACATACAAGCTGCGGTAAAACAGGAATATCTTGAGTTTGAGAAGTTGGAATTGAGTTTGGTTTGTTGGATATGAAACTAGACAAATAGGTATTTCCAACGGTATATGGATCAAATCGTGGTTCAAAGCGGTCCGAAAATGGCGATGGTTTGAAGTTGGACAAATGCAGAATTCTGGCGAAGTAGTGACACAATTTTCAAATGATTATATCCCACAAACCAGCATGAATTTTAAGGTGATTCCAATTGAAGAATGTTGTACACTCAAAAAGGTTTCTACAGTTAAAATTTTAGGCCAATCGGAGTACAAATAAAGTCTGCACGGCCGTGTCAAAATTGGCCTGGGAAGTTGACATGGCCGCGCCCAACGAAATTCCCCAAACTCGAAATAAATGACACGACCATATCAATTTTAGTGCATAAATTGACACGGTCGTGTCAGCCTGTCTTGGCCAAAAAATGAGTCGAGGAAGCTTTAAACTCGGGAAAAACAGGGATGAAAGGGCAGTAGCAGTAGGGCACAACTTCAAGGCAACAAATAAGCATAAAATAATGCTTACAATGAGCTCAAACCATGCACAAATCAAGCACACAACCTCGGCACAACAAGTATCATCAAAGAAAGGCATGAATCATCAACAAATATCCATCTTCCATGGCAAGAAACACAAAGCTCTTCAATGGCATATCTCACCACATAATATATCTAATGAATACAAGTTAGGAAATGCAACAAGGGAGATTCAAGGAACATAAAACAAGTCTTGGATCAAGAAATGAAGCAAGAATGATCAAGTTCTTCAATTTTTAAACAAAACCCACAACTATTCACGTATATCTTCACAACCCAAGCAAACCTAGCTCAAAATCAAAGATTCAAGGCTTAAAAGATGCACCATGAAGTGGAGAACTAGAAAATATACTCATCTCTTCGTTTGGATGAAGAACGGAGGCGGAACGAGCTTGAAATTGGGGGTGAGTGAATAGTGCTAAATCTCCATTCTTTCTCATTGTTTTCCTTCTCTCTCTCAGTTTGTTGGGGCTGGGGCTGAGTGTTCGAGTAAGGGAGAAAAAGGGTTAGGTGTTATGGTGAAGTGGGTCTAAGAAACGGGTCAAACGGAGTTAAAACGAGTCAATTATAAGCGAAACGGTGAAGGGTGGCAAATCTACGTGTGAGGCTCGGTTCGGGAAAATTTTAGAGATTCAAACGGGCTTAGAAAAGTACAAGGCTTAGTTTATTAGATCTGTATTTTCGATATGAGTCCAACCATGGTTTCAGAATTAGAATCCGAATTCCCGACTCAAGTTATGCCTTTCGAACCCAAGGCGCGCTAAATTCTCATTAGGCCCTTAAGTCCCTAAATCATAAAAATGGTCCAAGACCTCAACAAACAAGTTCAAAAATATAAAATGAGCCTGTAAACAAGTTCTTAACATATATAATTTATGTATATCACGTAGTCACAAAAATCGGAATCAAGTACGGGGTCCAATGGATCAAAAACAGAGGCAAAAAGGGGCAAAACGTTCAAGAATCCCAAAACATATTCTTAACAAAGAAGTCATATATATTCAAGAAAAACATTTATATACCACATTCAACATATAATTGCATAATTAAATAATTTAAAAGCCCACTTAGCTCACCCATGACGACGTGCCTGTATGGCCAAAAACACGGGGCGTCACAACCTCTCCCCCTTAAAAAGGACCTGTCCTCAGGTCCTAAGCAGGGTCTCGAACAACTCTGAGGGAAAAGCTCAATTCCATGCTTTCGCTGAGCCACTCTGATTCGGTTTTCAAATAACTTCTCAAATTTTTAAATCCTGCCACAAGACTTAGTGGAAGTCTTTGACTCTAACCTCTGCCAAACCCACAACTCTAACCTGTTGTTCACGAACAACGAACCTCACTCAAGCCAAGCCTCTGAACTCGAAGAAAGGTAGACACCTCGGGATATCACTTCCTCTTTTTATAGGAGATGCTTATAATAATTCTCGATCTCCCACTTCGACTCTAGGGGTCTTCTCTTTCAAACCACGAAGCTCTCGAAAACTCGTAGAACAACGAAGCCAAACCAAACACAAAGTTCTTAGCAACCACTCGAATCTCACTGAGCAACCACTTGTTAAATGAGCAACCACTCGAATCTCACTGAAATCTCCTTAGCCTTAGCAAACCGAACACAAAGTTCTTAGCCATTTGTTCCCACTTCCGAACAGAGTTTGGAAGTAGTTGGAGAATCTTACCGGTTCTTGATGCTCGATCTTCAACCGATGGGGTACTAGATATTGCTACACAAAGTTCGCAAAATCTCTTGTTACGCCAAAGCATCAATATAGGTTCTTCAAGTCCTCAAACAAACTCGAACCAAGAGTGGGATAAGCCTCGTGACCTTGCACTTCTCGAGGCTTAGGCTCCAACTCTTCTGTTAGTCACGCACAACCAAAGCCTTCCTTAATGCCTCGGTATAATGGAGTAGTCTTGAGTACCCTCGGGTAGGCAAAGCCGGTGCCGAAGGTAACTCTCTTCAACCTTCTCTCCCCACTCAAAATCGTACCTCTTGCTTATCAAGAATGTTAACGGGATAGCAACATAAAAGAAGACAAATCTCCTGTTGAATCCTGATACACTAGAGACTTCTCACTCTGAGACAATTCTCGATTCTTCTACCCGAATACGTAGTCGATAATACCCTTGTTAAGACCAAACTTGACGTGACCACGGAACTCTGGAGAAGAACGAATAACTCTTCAAAGTGAGTAAAGGGGTATTTATCTTCCACAGTTAACCTGTGCAACCCACGGTAGTTTATATTCATCTTATAGTCCCGTCCCTTCTTTAGATAGGATAAAAGCACTCCACAAAGAAGTACTCGAATGGATGAAACCACCTTCTAAGAGCTCATCGAACTACGCATTCAACTCCAACAACCATGCTAGAGCCATCCAGTAGGGAGTATTCGAACAAGATTCAACTCCAGGATAAAGATCAACGGCAACCTCGATGTCCCTATCAAGTGGTAAGGAATCCCAACCTTCAAGGAAACATCAAGAAGGTCTTTCCATGATCTTCTTCTCCTCAAGCTTGGCTTGATCTTTCAGTTAGCCTAAAGGTAAGCCATATAGCTTATCGCACCGTCCCGGATTAACCAACCTCTTCCACGAGGGATATAAATGGGCTAGTCTTCAATCTATTACCCAAAAATATCATTGAGCCCCAAACAGACCTCCTAAAAGCAATCACCAACTCAACATGGTGCTCAAGCAATCAACCCACACCTAAAGTAGCTTCGTACCTCAACAAGGCGTCTTCAAGCAACCACCAAGAGCTCTCGGCCCTCACAACTCACCGACCACTCTCAAGCACTCGACCTTACCAAACTCTCTGCAAGAAGAGAGTTTACAAAAAGGAAAGTCAACAACACAAACAACAAACAAACACCAAGAAGCAACGAAGAAAAAGGAGTAGCAAGTAAGTGGGTTTTTCCAAGATTAAATTATGTATGAATGAGATGCCATGAATGCTTAGTGTACCTTTGACCACGGCAGTAGTGTCAAGCTCGGTGTCAATTTTGTTGCCTCCTAAAGTGTCATCTTGAGCTTGAACCGGGATCCTGAAGTCATGGTGTTTCGAAGGCCTCGGATTCGGGTCCTTCGGACAAACTCTCACCTTGTGTCCCAACTCTCCACACCCGAAGCAACTCCTCGGCCTCTTCTTACAAACCTTTTTCGTATGATTTAGGCCTCGGAAATAGGAGCATTGGATAGATTCCGATGGAGGAGACATCGAATCCAACTTCGTTAGTAGAATCTTCTTCTTCTTCTTCTTCTTCTTCTTCTTCTTCTTCTTGGCATTGTCGGCATCCTAAAACTCCTGAGGATTTTCTTGTAATTTGGGTCTCTTGCTTGAACTTGAATTCAAACCGGGTCTTGATCCCACCTAAGAGGTGTGAGACTTTAATCGTTGATTATCTATCTCTTCTGAACAGCCTCTCTTATTTCCTCGGACCATGTATGTACCTTTGAAGCTTGAAAACTCATTGAATATCATTCCTACGCCCTTGTATATAACTCCGAACTTTAGGGTAATCGTTATCGGTGCCCGAACTCTCTAGCTTCAATATGAGATCATCCATCTTCTTTGATTCTTGTTCGAGACCTAAGAACTCTTGAAGTTTTCTTATCATTGCACTTGGAGGAATGTGCTTGTAGTAAAACTCTCGAATGAAATCCTCTCAAGTGAACTCTTCCCCAGACTCGTCAAATATCGACTTCACTTTCTTGAACCACTTTGAAGCTCGTCCTTAGATTAAACGGGAAGTATATTTCACTCTTTTCTTGTGATGTCCCCAGACAATTCTCCCAAAACTATGTTATCTAGGACAACCATTCTTCGGATTTAGCATCATCACCACACCACTTCGGGGGATCAAAACCTCTAAACCGTTTTGAACACCGAAAGCACTTATTTTTCTTCGTCCCTTTCCCGGTGATATTTGTTGATGTTGAGACGACACCCTAAAATAAAAGTACAAGTCCAAGAGATATCAATGCAAGCGGGGGTTTAGTGCATGTGAACAATTAATACAAATAATAACAATTAAGTCACATAAATGATGTAGTGAATGCAAACAAACACATAATCCGATGCCGAATGACCTAGACAAACCCGACATGGCACTAGAGCTCCAATTTTACAACTAGGAGTTCTGATACCACTTAAGGATGTAGCACCCCGAGCAGTAGGCACCATATCCCCCGCACTATAGCTCGACATGTGTAACGAAACAAGGACTCCGCACACGCACTAAGCCTGGGAGAAAAACAAAAGCAAACCCTAAGCTAGGTGATCTAGACCTTAAGGATGAAATAGGATCCAAACATACGAATGTACATACATGCATAACACGAGCATCACTTAAATCAATTATATATACCATGCCACTACGGGCCAAATTAAGTCATCACAATTCTCCAAAAATCCAAAATCATGCTCATACACAAACTTATACAAAATACCAAAGCGAGAAACCAAAGATGCAAATGCCAAAGACTTGGACTACAAGATTTGACTCGAACAACTCAAAAGAAAACTGCCACCTAGCTCGAACCAACACATGTACCTGCAACTCAAACAACAAGGGGGAAAAGGAGAGACAACAACGATGGTCAGTCCTAGAGACTGGTGAGGCGGCTTACACACGTACCCGTATACATATAGAGCAAAGCACTTATCAAAATCAATAATAATCCATGAACCAGAGATGGTTTTTGCACACTAAAACGTTTTTCGTGATAATAGATATATATACTTAAAAGAAGTTAAGGGCCGAAGGACAAAATAATAATTTTAAGTATTTAAGAGTCCATTCTCGTTTCATAGATTGAAGACACGATAAGCTAACTCGGCGAGTACTAGTTTTCCACCCAAGCTCCTCAAGTACAAGATCAAGATCAAGTCAAGATCAAGTTAAACAAGAACAAATCAAAACAAACCTACCTCTCCTGCGGGTGATGGAAGGGTGGATCCTACCCTAACCATCCAAGCAAGTAAATAGATCGTGAATTTCATGACACTCACACCCAAGGACTCTATTCCCCATAAAGCTTCCTAGTGGGTTCTAGTTTATCCTTTCAAGTGGAGATTACGCAGAGGAGGTGATACCGGCGACCCCTTGGCCGTCCCGGATGCTCCTTACCCACAATCTTCGGGGCCCATCAAGTCAAGTACAAGTCAAGTTCAAGGGACCTATCTTTCAAGGTCATTCTCGCTACAAACATACTTACGCCTCAAGACTTTTCAAAACAAATCAAGATTTAGCTTATATATGTATAAAAACATTTTCAAGAGCTTTAACAAGCAGGACAAGCCTCAAAGTACATATCAAGCACGTATCTATCATATATTATTCATTATTCGCATGCGGACTTCTAAAACACATTGGGTTGTAGGTCATATTAACTAACAGAAAGAAAACCTCACCTTGACGAGCAAACCGAACAAAGTGGAGCAAAACAAAGTAAATCACACCTATGGAGCGGC